>CM062219.1:17201666-18530000 GCA_031216445.1 Lateolabrax maculatus
TAGATTAAAACTGTAGTTATACATTACTAGAGGCATCAATATAGTCTGAACTGTCCACATTTTAAATACGGTGTGGAAACATCAACTGCTGCAAATCCTTGTGCAGCTTATTGTACCATCACATACAGTAGCATTAATAATGTCTGCAGAGGTTTAAAGAAACACTTTTAAGTGACTTAATGCCTCAAATAATGTTTTCTTTTAAGCCAGTCTTACAAAACATCCAAGTACTCTAGTTGGTGCAGTAAGTGAGTCCAGTGTCAAATCAAAGGTTTTCCCTGTTGTGAAGTAGTGCTTCAGAGTTGTGGTACACCATGGGAAGACAATACTTAAAGTACTCAAAAAGATGTGTAAGGTCCAGCTTCATTTCACAAAATAGGACGGAACAAATCTTGTGACATTTTAACTTTTTTAATATAAATATGACAATCATAATAATTATCTTTGAATAGGCTATCTCTTATACCTGACTATTGTCGAACACAAACAAAAGGAGGAAGAGGAACCAACGCACAAAAGATTTCAGGACAAAAAAAAATAAAAATGATAATCTCTCCTGGAGCTTGGACCTATGTGGCCACCCAGAGCCTAAGGCACGGCCACAGTGAGCGGGACAATCCTCACTGGGCCGGGCATTCGATCTGTGATAATACACTGTACTTCTCAAACTCCTGGAGGCAACCGCTGAGGTGTTGCTGTCCAGTATGAGCAGTAAGTGTGTAAAGAAAACTGTGAGCATACATTTATGACTGTTGGGTATGCATGGTTTAATGAAAGAGGGGAGACATGTGAAGAGACTCAAAGAATACTATGACAGTATAACAGATGAAATAATAAAAGGTGTATACACAAAAACAAAAAGAAACTTTTCTTAGAAAAATAAACACTAGAATGGCACAGGACAATAAGGGGACATACTAAATAAGTGTTTTTTTGTTTTCTAACACAGAACCATTGGGGGGTGGGGGGGGGAGGGATTATAAAAATAAGTGTGTCTGTATTCAGAATTTTAAGGAAATTAAACTGGTTTACCCATGTTACCCCAGGGGATGAAAACGGCAGGTGAGCTGGCAAAAACCGAACATACCAAAGGAGGGGGAAAAAAATAATTGGCACAACATCACTTAAACAACAAGGCGGGTGTTTCTCTGCCGCTGACAAGCTGATGATGGGCAAGAGCGAGGCTTCCTCTGTCCACATCTAGAACAAAGTGGCAAAGTCTGGTCACCCAGTAGCGACGGACATGGATGCTGGTTGTCGGCGTTACCACAGATTACCCTGGATGGGGCTTGCAGGTGGTACACATGACGTCACTCACGCCAGATCTCACGTAAGCTCTCCCCGCACTTAGTTCACTTTATCCTGGAATATGTAGAGGTTGTTGGTCGTCGCCACTGCAATGATGTTGTCCTGGGGATGCCAGGCAGTGTGAAGGATCTTCTTGTTGAAGTCCAAACTGTCCACGCTGATTTCATCCTTCTTGCGCTTGCCGCCTGCGCACACTTTGCGGGGCTTTAGGACCTGCATGGGCTTGCTGTTTTCTCGGGAGGCCTCCAAAGTAACATCCCGCCTTTGGCCGCGGTCGAACATCCGGAAGAAGTTGTTGTATGAGCCAGTCATCACCACACTGATGGGAGCATATGAGAAAGGTGTGTGAGTCTTTAACGCAAGTAATCTTGGAATAATGTCCTGTCCATATTAATTTGCAAATGATCAGTCTAAATCTAATATAAAAGGGCATTAGTTAATAAAGTCAACAAAGACAGTGATACTTTGATGTTAGTAATAATACCGTAAGTTACTTTTTCCATGTGGTGAATTTGTCTGCTCCCTGCATGTACTCACCTGTCATTGCCATTCCAGCAGCATTCAAACTTGTCAAAGATGCAGTCATTCTCGTAGAGCGAGCACAGCTTGCTCCTCAGGTACTCATGAACCTGTAATGATCAGAGGCAGGTATGAAGGCGCTACCTAAGGACTCCACCGTGAAAGATCTTTATTAGCACTGCAGGTTTGGATTTATTTAAAAAGATAGAATCAGACTTAAATCAACACATAAGTCATCCACGTGCTTATCATGTTATTTAGAAGATAATCACAATGAAACAATCTTGTTCCTCTACATAAGCCAGTGCACAGCAAACACATATGTACGGTGCCTCCTAGTGGCCACTATCTGAAATTAGAAGGAATGATAAAAATAAAAAAAAGGTGTGGCAACTATTTTTCTTTAATTAGCAATGTGTTTATATCAAAATTAAACTACAACACAGCGTCACCATTAAGATTAAATGCATTGACTACTGAATTAACTTCGAAATGAGAATAAAATTAAGTTTAGTGTTTCATTTACAGGGTGCAGACACATCATTATATAATAAGAGGCCTGAAATAAATAGTATTTCAGTGTAATTTTTGTTGAGACAAATAAAAGGGAGCTGCATTGCAAGCGTTAGAATATGCCTGCTGCTGTTTGTGGGGTCTGTAGCAACAGGCCCTTCAAATGGTGTTAATCCAGGTGAACACTGTTACTGCAATGCACCGGTTTGTCAGTCTCACCTGATAGGTCTCCACTGGCCTGTTCTCCATGTTTAGATCCCAAATCTTCACAGACAAGTAGTCTCTGGTCATCATGTAGCGTCCATTGTGGCTAAACTTAACATCGGATATTGAAGATATGATCTCTGAGAAGAAGGAGCGATTACTGGGATCTTCTGGCTCCTCAAACACTGGACAAGAGAAAGAAAGCAAACACAAGTTAGATGAAATTAGTCCGACTGCAGTATAGACACTGTATAGTAAGGTGTTTTTGTTGAATGTAGAAGAAGATATTTTAAAAAAGGGAGCAGAAAAAAAAATGTAACTTAAGAATTCAACATTCCTATAGTAATGTCTCATTTAAATTAATGTTCTGTTGTATTGGTTGGCTATTCATGTGCAATTTATTAATATGTGTCATTTCTTTATTCAGTGGGCGTAGGCTATTCAATGTTTGGGGTCTATGATAGCAGTATACCTATTAAAGCAGAAGATACCAGAACTGTATTGCTAATATACACACCTCAATATTTGTTTATTTATCACGAGTCATTTCAATTTTTCTCATATTGTGCAGGCCTAATACTTTGTATTTCTGTGTCATTCACGTTGTAGAGCCTGTGAGACTTTTACTTACTATAGATAATGTGTCACATTAGGTATTAGATTATTCATATCAGCGTTTACCACAGGATTTTGAGAGACTGTGGTGGGTGGACCTCGGACCCTCTAGGGGGTCGAAGGGCATGCTCCCCCGGAAGAAAAGTTTGTACATTTAGTTAAATGCATCAATCTGGTGCACTTTGACAGCAAAATGAAGAGTGTAAATCTATGAAGAACTCTGTGCTCTTGTAAACTTTGTGTTCTAGTAAACAATTTGATCATAAACACATTATGAATGGTGATGACACCACAAAAGAAGTTGGTTTTTCAAGGCGGGTCGCCTACATCGCCAAAGACCCTCACGGCCGGAGTCGCGAGTCACCTTCACCCTGGGCCTTTCCAAGCCGACCTAGCCAGTCGCAGCACACCACCATGGAGGACATGCGCCCGGCGAGGGCCAGCCAGTGCCGGGTAGAACACAACAGTCAATAGGCATAACACATTAATGGCGATTCTGATAAATACAAATGCAAACAAAGAAAAGCATCAGCTGTGTGTGCCACGTACCTACACGCTCCAAACCCCAAAACCCATACACAGCCACGTGATTCAGACCAAAAAGGACAGAAATAATGAAAGGGAATGTTTTTGGTGACATTCATAAGCTATGTTTATATTTACCGGTTACATTCACCCCTCCTTAATTGTGTCCTCAAATCCTCTCCATTTCCCTCAGGCTGTTCACACCCCCTATGCTACAACATTCAGTGTTCTGGTCAGACCCCTGGATCCGATGTGGTGCAAAGTGCTAGGAGTTGAATAGTTTTGCAGGTAGACAGTTTCTTGTGTGTTATGGCAGTTGAATAAATGTTTAAAACCTTTGTGAGGCTCTGTGATCAATACTTTGCTAAGCAGTTTGATATGAGTTTAAAGTTTCAGTGTGTTACTTAGGGACAGCTGACAGGTGCAAAGTGATGGCTCAGGATAGAAAATGCATCACATGGTTACAATCCCAAACAGGTGTCCAGTCTCCTTAGAACTCTTGTGTGGCTGATAATACTTAAATCCTTTATTGACAGTGTGCTATGAGTGAAGCTTCGCCTGTTTACACTGCAGTCATCTAATACGAGTTTTGTGCAGTAACGTAATACATCTGACATATCATGTTTTAGGGTTGGAGCATTAGACCAGGATATGAAAATTGTTATGAAACCATGTACATTTGCTTATCTACAGTACTGAATTCTACGGTATTAAAAAAATAAAAATGCAACCGGATGGATAATCTCACCTGCTCCATTTCATGTCTGTCAGCAAATAATGTCTTTGGAAATTTGAATAACCAAAGGGAAAAAAAAAACAAACAAAAAAAAAAAAAACACTTCTGTTTTCATTCCTTAAAAAGGGTCATTGTAACTACTACTACTAAAAAGCTGTATACATGATATTTTCTGAGATGTTATAGTATCGTGTAAATCTCTACTGTTGCAACCCTATAGTGTATATTATATTTTGAGGAAAGTGCAGGATTTTCATGCATGCTCATGTTACAAATAATATCCAGAATGAGGTATGTCATGTATGTTAACGTTACATATGTGAGGTGGGCTTCTTGTCTTGTTTTCAAGACAGATCATACACATATGATGTTGAATATCCACCTTCATTCAAGCAGCCAAAAGCTGTCTGTTTAGCCATTAGTCGAGTAGTGTTCAGTCTGATTTTAGTTTTGTTGATCGGCTCAGATTCAGTCCTGTCAGACTGCATTGAGGGCTGAAGTTTATCAGCATTTCTTTGAGCTATTTTAAACGTGTCACATCTTTACAGCTCTTGCTCTTACTGTCACTATTTTTCTGACTGCTGAGTGCCTAAAAAACTCCAGAGCTGGAAAATGTTTTGAGTTACTATGACAACCGGCAGCTGTGAGATGTCATGTCATGACAGTTGTTGCGGTATAACTGGATATTAAACAAGGTTTTTAATAGTGTGATTTTGATATTTACTTTGTTCTTCTCGGGTTTGACAACATAACAGCAAATTTTGTTTGTTTGTTTTTAATGTGGTGAAACACTATTAAAATATATGTTATAAACAATATCTATCTATCTACCTACCTACTTCTAGTTGCCCCTTTTCACTGGAATATGTGTTAGTTAACTAGAAGGTTGTCCATCTCATATAAATCTACCTTTACGCAGTAATATTACTGGTTTCAAGCAAGTTGTTTTATTTCTAAATACTGAAAATGTGAATATATAAACAATCATGACATTGTGGTAATGAGTTTTCTACATTTCTGCTGTGTGTATATCTTCAATTGTTTGTAAACAGGAAACCTGTCTATTCTCCAAAGGTTTAATATGAGATAAAGCGTAGTTCATTGACAATAGAGTGCCACCTGTCGATGTAGAGGAACGGTGATTTAAAAAGTGTCCAAAGTAAGTACTCACATTTGGAGTGCTTGTCACACAGCGCTGAAACCCTCATGTCACACAGACGGATTGTTCCTTTGCTGCTGCTGTAGACGAAGGTGTTACACTGATGAGGATGGAACTCTGCTGCCGTGATCACCTCCGTTAGCTCCTCCATGTTGGCCGGTTTAATGTCAACAATATCTGAAGAGCACAAGGTTAAGTGGAATAAACCTGTTGAGTAATTAGGACGATGACCTGCTTGACCTAAGTGCGCTTGATAATGTGATTAGTGCATTTTTGCAGCACAAATTAATTTCCTAAATCACACTCTGAAAATCATCCTTTGGCAAGTGTCAAATTGGGTGATAATGTCACCTGAATAGAGCATTTGCACAGAAAAAAAAAAAAAACAACAAAAACATCAGGGTGATAATGGCGCAGTGTCTGGAGAAAATAATAAACATCTAGGATGATAATTTGTCTTTTCAGCCCATTTATTAGTTTGACATGAAAGACAACCATGGCAACTTGGATAGTCTTCACAGACTAGACATCATAATTTTCTTCCACTCCTTTGTATGTCTTGTGTGTCTTATTTTGCCACCAACATTGTTAATTCCTCTTTCCCCTTCTCCCTATCTTATGTTATGAGAGTCAAACCTGCCATTTTCATGTCAGGTGATGAAAACATGTTTGCTGTATAAAACACTACTGCTGATCCTGCTGAATGTCAAACAACATTTTTGCTTACACCTAACACTGATGTTGGTCAGTCTGGCATTAGATAATCTCATACTCAGGAGTTTCATGGATTAGGCAGGTGCACAGACACAAAGGCCCACTTCTATTTAAGGATACTGAAGCTGCGGTCGGTGATCTCGAGGTGCCAGAGGTTGATGCGGAGGTCGTCTGCAGACAGGTAAGTCTCATTGTCACTGTTGACTGAGATAGAGTTGATGTGGTAGGTGTGAGCGTTGGCGAACACCCTCCGTGGACTGGCTTCCACCATGAGGTCCATGGGTATTAAAACTGGTACCTAAGATGAGACCAAACAGGACATCATTTTCAACTCATAATAAAGGCAGGAATGAATTTTGAAGCCCTGAAAGCTCCTTGTGGAAAATTTCTGTCACAAAGCTCTTCATAGCATTTAATTACCAGAGCATGTATCTAGTGCATCACAGTATTCTATGTAGCTTCTTTATATAGAAAGCACAGACACTTTCTCTATGCAAGAGGAATTTCAGCTGCTCGTTTCATTAACAGGCCGTTATTAAAACACAAATTTTGTGCCAACGTGAGCCTTTTTGGCTGAATGCCTTGATAACTATGCACCCTGAAAAGGTGCATGATTCTAACAGGAGTCCAAACGTTAGCTCATAGAGTTACAGTAGTTGCACAGATTACAGGTTGCAGTTATCTCTACCACTAGCAACAGAAGAGGAAGTCAAACTGGTAGCCCTCCGTGACCCGTAACACATCCATGTTTAATTCTTTTGCATCCAAGTTTGTTAGATTTGCAATCGATGGTATTTAAATCCAAAGTAATGAGTATTAGTTTCTCTTCCAAGTTAGAGGCGCAACCATTTATATCTTGTACACCATACAAAGCTATAGCCAGTGTAACCACAGTTAAAGCTCCCACACACCTATGTCACACCCACAAAGGGTGTTTTCAGTTATTTTGGCTGATTAGTCATCAAGACTGTGTTAACATGTGAAGAAAGTCATCCAACAGGAGAAGCTAAATGTTTAGTCTAGCACTGTTAGGTTTATCACACCTGTTGGGGCAGGAAAACTTACACCTATATGATTCTTTTAAACATTTCATTTGGTGATTTCAGAAAACAGCCAGCATAGTTTCACTGAAATTCAACCTAAAACAAAAAAAATAAAAAAATCAATCAGCCAGAATAACTGAAAACACCTGCGTGGGTATTGAGGGCGAATCATACATTTTTGATTTACATCAACTGTAACCATCAGTATAGCCACTGGGCAGGTAATCTGAGCAGCCTGCATTACATAAGGAAGCAAACCTACTGAACTTGTCAGCACTGCTCTTTCAATATAGCAAGTATCAAATACATGTGTAGAGATCATTTTCAGTTTTAAGTAGAAACCCTGGTCTGGCTGAGTTATCCCACCTCCTGAAATATCCCTCAGGTTGTGTTTGATTCAAGGACTGACCCGCAGTGATGTGATATTGTTGGGGTCTTTGTAGCGTCCATCCTCCTCTTTGAGGTTATAGCCCTCTGGTCTCTTGTCTCGCTCACTGATTTTCCACAACTTGATTGTCTTATCTGTCAAGAAATGTGAAAAAAAAAACAAAACAATGTAAATAACAACAGTACCAACTATTTTCAAAAGGACGAATGCACACTCTTAACATACAGTGAATGGGTCAAATAACGTGGACATGTTGCTCAGGGTTTGGTTTCATTTCAGAGGTATTAAATAAAAGGTGGGAGTACAAAGGGGGACTGGTTAAAAGGATCTTTTCAACTATTGTCTAGTTAGTTTTTTATGCTAAGTTGCATAATTTTAATTACTTTAAATCTCACTCAAGGTCTTCAAGTACCTGGACTATAGCCACACATTTCATTACACTGCTGTCACACAAAGAACCAATAACGTGTAATAACTTTATGCTGTGCTATCTGTCCTCTACAAAATGCCAGTGTAGAATGCCTACATACATGACATGAAAGGAGAGAGGTACCTGGATATTGTGTTTGAAGTAAACAACCAAAACCTTCACTTATCACTTTTCAATTGACCAAGAAGATTCCTGGTAATGTCTTTTACACAGGAAATTGCTACATTACGTTAGTGTGAAAGAGGCTATAATTATTTTTTTCGGTCAAAAATAGTCACCTATTTGCATTTAAAATTAAAGTCAAGAAAAATAACTAACTTACCGTTAGTTGATAACAGGAACTGGGCGGCATTCTTCTGAGGAAGCCAGCGAATCTTGTTGATCTTCTCCTCTATTTCCAAACTCTTCAAGTAGTCAAACTCTGGCTCATGGCTCTGGAAAGTGCTGTAAACATTGTATTCGCTCCGGAACTGAGGCTGATTCTTATTATGCCGGGAGCCGGGCGAAATAACAGACAAAGATGAAAAGAGCAGATGTTATAACAAGAACAAGCCAGTGATGAAGAAGTGACAGCTCCTTTTTTAAAGAAATAAAACTGCCATGAACGTAAAGTACATCACTAGTTAAAATGTAAAACTGTAACTCCTTAACTTTCTGCTTACAGAATAGTTTCCAGAAAAAAACTTTTTAAACTTCCAGTTGTTGAGTTCAGGGGTTGACCTTTTCTTAAGTGGATAGTGAGTGTGGGAATAAAACTCAACAGAAGACAAACTTGCAGCTGTACCTCTATTTCCTGCTGGAAAATGACCACGCGGCCACCCTTGTCTCCTGTGGCCAGCAGCTCTCCTGTGTGGTTAAACTCAACTGTGGATATGATGTCCGCTGCAAGAAAACACAAACATGAGACATTTAAACTTGCATCTGAAGTAATGTTATTTTAAACTTGGTGTACAGTGATAAATTGACTTCTCTCAAATACTAAAAGACGATGAGGAACCACTCAGTTCATCCCAACTAAACCTGGATTTAATCGGTCCTGGAATCAGAGTGCACTCGATGCACGAGCGTGAAGGCCGGAGATGCAGAAGGATGTCAGAGCATGTAGAGCAGACGGAAAATGATCAGTAACCTAGTTTTTCCCTTTTCTCCCCCCCCACCCTCACTCAGACAGCATTACACATTTCCCCCAGCAGCAGTATGTTGGTTTATAAACCAAAATTCTGAGGCTGAGACACACACACACACACTTAACCCTTTGTTGCCCAGTGGAGCAGAAAGACAAAGCTGCACAAGGTTGTAGTAGGAGGTCTTTGTGTACATCGTGCTCCCTGAGGCCCAAACTAGGGGGTAATACATTTGAACGAGAAGCAAGGCTGCTTGAGTGGACATATTGATTCTTCTATTAGGGCAGTGAGTAATTATTTTTCATTATCATCAAGCTATCATTTAATTTATGCTATTAATGCAATGATTTAGCCCATAAAATGTATGATATAATGACAAATGCACATCATAAGTGTAAAAACAAAACTCAACAGCAAAGCAACAACCCACACTGCTGAAATGCATTAGTTATTAATGGCAAATGGAAGTCACCATCTATATGTGGATACTGCATAAATCAAGAACAGTGAGAATAAGAATGTAGGCCGAGGAGGATAATGCACCTTTTTTCTGTCACTCCATTGTAGGAATGTGTTAAATGGCTGAAACATACCCGACTGGAGAACATCATGAACGGAACAACATTTCTGTCTTACAGTAAAGCAGGTTGCCATTCTTTAGATTCCAGCCACAGGGCCATCATTAGTGTGTTCGTAACAGACTACACACAGACTGCCATGATCCGATAGGAATTTCTTTCACTAATTGGGGATAGAAAACTTGAGACACAAACTAATAAGCTAATACCTGACCATTTGTATTGCTGACTCACTGAAACATCTGATCAAATACAATCAAGAGAAACTATATATTCTTAAGTACATACTATCAAAGGGGCACCAATTCTGAGGAAAATATTTCACTTTTATTGGGGTGCAGCCAGCAGCCATAATTTAACTGGAAGCCCAACAAAAACGCTGTTGTGCAAAACAAAAAAAAGGGAAAAAATACACAATAAATAAAATTTAATAAAAAACAGTGTTTTCTCATTCATTTCAATGAGTCAACTGCTTTAAGGCAATAGGGTCACCACCATAGAGGTCTCCTGTATAAAAGGTTGAATTGGCCTCAAGTTTTGGCATATACCCAGTGGCCAGTTTATTACATACACTTGGCTAGAACTAAAAGTCTAAGACAACAGTCCTGCAATAAATCCTACCTTCATGAAAGTTATAATGTTATGCTGCAGTTGAGAGAGATGCTGATTCAACTGTATGGTTATTTTGTAAGCTGCAGTTTGCAGTGCTGTTTAATTATATTACTTAATACTGACAGGCGTTTCCATTGTTTTGCGCACCTCATTTACATCAGTTACAGTAGAACGCCTCTCTAAAACAGTTTTTTACAAAAAAATGCTAACCTTCATAAACAGGTAGGATTTACTGCACGGCTGTTGTATTAGACTACATTAGTTTTAGCTTAGTAAACTGGCAAATGAATGTAACGCAATGCAACTTTATCCAGCAACTTACTGCACTGGCCAGTGAAATGCATGTGTAAGCACATGTTCTATGTAAAATACCGTAACCATGAACAGTGTAGCATTGTGCTACTGTTCACCTTGTATCGAGACAGAGGGGGGAAATTACTGCGGTCGTGATAACATGCAGAAATCCTGTCTAATGGGAGCACAAACCACTGTGCAGTGTCTGAAAAGCCTTCCCACTCTTGGACATATTATTCAGCATCTCTGAACCACTACCAGACATCTGGCCTGTTGAAGCCTCGGTTGCCGAATTTCCCTATAGTTGGGACACCCGCCCTGCACCTTGAAAAGCCGAGATCAGAGTCCATGATGCTGTCACAGCACAAGTTGCGCCTGTCGTCTGCAGCTCTTCATCTATCCAGCTCACTGTGGCTGTTTTGGTCCATATTTTGCTATGTGCACTTCTTGTAGCAATAAGAGCCTTCCGGTGGGGCGTGCCAGTGGAAAGCTTTTAATGTGAAACAGCAACAGCAGGAAGTGTTTGGTTTGCACTAGCACTACCTTAACACACAGCGGTGAGCGAGTCAATTGAGAGTCACCTTTAGGGTTAAGACCCATTGTTTTATCGTCCTGCTGCAGGGAGCGCATAGTTGGAATGCATAGCATCACGGCTCGTCACACCACGACACGGCTGAATTGTGCTATATCTATCCGGTGAAAATTGATCAAATGAGGAGGACGTTAAGCTGCTATCTGCTCAATCACTGCAAGCTGTTGTATACTACCCAATACCAACAGGATTTTTCCCCCCTTTCCCATCTGTGCTTTATGCTTATGAATACTACGTTTTTGGCAGAGCTCATACCTTCAGCAACGTCATCATCGATGGCTCCTTTCACCTGAGAGAAGCACCACTGCATGTCACCTCCAGGTCCTGCAGAGATTCAAAAGTAAACATTAAAGTTTTGCTGTTTCTTTTCTACATATATTTTCATTTCAAGCTTCAAGATCTTTCTTAGATTGTAACTGTATTGTGGTGGACATCAACTATGATGGTTACATGTGGTTGAGATAAATGAAGATGGCCACGTTTGAAATCTATGGCTGATAACAAAATAGAGTGCCTCAGCAATAATTAACTACATGATGTGGTATGTCAAAACAGTGCACAGACTGTGTCTTTGGACTTTCCTTGCACATATATGCAAGTAGTTCAAAAGTTGCACCTCTATAAGGAACATTTATGTTTCAGCACATTGTCACTCTGGGGCAGTGAGAAATAATTCAAATGATGTTGGAACTACAGACAAATGGCAGACCTGTTGCAAAGATGTATGTAGTCATACGTGTGCACACATCCTCACAACTTTTGCAAGTCTAGCCTCAAACGAAAATGAAATTGTTATCACATAAGACCTTTTCAATCTCTCCTAAAACTAAAATCAAGACAGATATCTCTGACATCTCTCACACATGGTACCTACAAGACCAGTTATTTTACAGGCACATTAAGAGGCCAGCTGTTTCAGTGTTATAAAATACAGGCCATTTGGATGTTAAAGAGTGTACTAATGCATCCATCAAATCAAAAATCAGATCTGAGCCTTAGCTGGTACTGTTTTCTCTCTCTAAAAAAAATAAATAAATAAATAAATAAATAAATAAAGTCAACAGGAAATCATATTCATAAATACTGACTTAACTATGGATCATAGTAACAGTAGGTGAATTCAGTCTTTAAACATCTCATTTTAAGCCTGGGCACCTGTTATACCAGCAGGAGATTCTCTCCGCCCCACTCGTATGTTAAAAATACATCAACAAGAAAAAACATGCTGCCTTGTCTAATAATTACCTCTGTCACTGTCTCAACAAGTTCTCAATCAACATTGTGCAACACAGCTAGTTATATTCCACATATTTCTACACGTGATCATTTCTGTTATTACACAATGAAAACTGGTCTGCTGATTTGTCGATAACAATGTCCAACACATAGAGGAACCGCTCTGCAGAGTAATCAAGGACATTTATGAGTCACCCTAGCTTCTTCATACTGGCATATTCTGAAATGAATCATGATTTAAAAACAAAAAGCCAGGACAGGGTTGGTACTGGCCAGGACAAAATGTAGCACTCTCAGAGATTACCTGCATTTACGGCACAAGAAAAATCCACAAAGAAAACAGGCGTTTTAATGATCAAATGATCTCATGACTCAGTTTCAACAAGAGGATGATGTGCAATACCTCTGCCCATAGACCACTGACATTTCACCGCCCAAGTGGACCAAATATATGTACTAAATGTGTTAGTAGTGACCTATTTTTGCTAAATGAATGAATAGCCCTCAATCGGCTACAAGAGACTCAAACCGCATATCATTTTTAATAACTAGTCACTGCACAAGTAGCAACTGATGAATGAAACGTGAAATGCTACGTTAGGCCACACAAATCCTTGACTATCTTGGTCTTATTTGAGGGAGAGATCTTTACAATCTAGTATGTTTACGTCCAAAGCACTGGCTCGCTTGGCTTTTTAGTCCTTTCAGTGAGAAACAGCACTTATTTGGTATTTACCAGCCCGCTCGGGGTGCAGCAGGCCCGGAGACGAGCCTGCATGTGGGTGATGTCAAAGTTTGAGCTAACGTTAGCCAGCCGGGCTCGTCTCGCCAGTCACGGCATGTGTGAGAAACGTGCGGCGCACCGGGCTGGAGACCGCCAGCTTTTACCCTCGGCTCTCCGCTTCACCGCCCCGACGGGGACCGCAGGCCGGGTGCGTTAAACGAGAGGTTTAACGCACCCGGCGCCGCGCACAGGTCCGAGCCGAGGAGCAGCCGTTACAGCTACGGCAAGTTAGCGCCGGGTCGGTGTCGCGGCGAGCAGCGGCGGGCTCACACGGTGCTCGGCGTCAGCGCCGCACGGCTGCTCCCGGGGCCGGCGGGGACGGTAAAACAGCCACCGGCCGTCTGTCTGTCTGCGTGTGTGTGTGCGGCAGAGACAGGCCGCCGGCCGAGGACACCCGGGTCCGCTGGCTAGCCGCCGTTAGCACTAGCCCAGTGTCGTCAGCTAGCCAGCGGCTCGGTTGCCGCCGCCCCGCCGCCGCCGGGTGCCGAACCCCGGCCTGCCCGCCGTGCCCACGGGGGGGTGACGCTCGTAGTGAATTACCTGCCATGACGAGACAGACAGTGGAGCTCGCCTCGGTCGGTCACGATCCCGCTGCCCACTCCCACGCGTCTGCTGGCTCGTGGGGTCTGAACTTTTTTTTTTTCTTCGCTCCTTCCGCCGTCGGCTCGAGCGTGACGGCCGGGCGCTGCGCTCACCGGAACTCTGGCCTGCTCGCTCGCTCGCTCGCTCGCTCGCTGTCTTTCCCGCTCGCTCCTCTCGCTGCCGTCCCCCCCTCCTTGTGCTTCTGTGTGTGAGCGTGTGTTTGTGTCAGTCTCTCTCCCCCCTCTGTCTCTGTCGTCTCTGTCCCTCTTGCCGCATCCCACGAGTCGCTTCTTCCCCCACCCCTCCGCCGTCTCCCTCCGCACGTGAAGCAAAGGGTTTTTATAATGCGCGCGCACACGGCGCGGCAGAGGCGCCGGCGCCGGCGCGCGCGTGCACGTGGGCGAGGAGAAGGCGGACGGACGGAGGTCGCGTCCCACCGTCCCGCGGCAGCTCCAGCCGTCACGTCTGCGCCTGCTATTTCCAGGGAAAGCGGCAACTGGAAGTCTCTGCATTTCGACGTGGCCGCACCTTGTCAGTCGGCCCTCTCCAGTCCAGTCCAGGGATGCTCTCCAAGTGCACTGTGCTCATATTATTGTATTTTCTATATGAAGGCCTTCTCAGAGTGCAGGAGGATGTGAAGTGTGAGCAGACTGTAAACGCTGCACACGCACTCCCCCCATCAGCAGGCCTGCATGCACATAAATGTGCACCTTGCACTACTACTTGTCTTGTCTGTACTTGTCTGTAATTGTCTGCACTTGTTACGCACCAACACACCACAGCAAATTCCTGGTATGTGAAAACCTACTTGGCAATAAACCCAATTCTGATTCTGATTCTGATAAATCGCCTCTGGATGTACAGTAACATCCATGCATAGAGGCCAATCGCAGTTTGCTTTGCACTGCCATGCGCTCATGTACTACCATGAGCTTGTAGTATATGCAGTAACAGTCTGAACACTAACAGAGACAAATTCTTTGTATTTTGTCAACAATATTCTGATTTGGATTAAGTGCCTCATGAAGGGAAAAGAAAACAATATTCAAAACAAATTTATATAGAGAATTGTCCCCTCTAATTTGAATATGTAATACTAATTATTGGCTTTCCAGAAGTCGTTGAAAAGTACTTAATGAAAAAAAATCCAATTACTGATGTTAGAATGTACTGAAACAGAACAAAACCAGGAAAGAGATACTCAGCAAAATTTGTGTTTGCAGTCAGTTACTTTTGATCCTTGACACACAAACAGAAGCCCAATCACAATCATCATCATCATCATAATCATCATTATCATTGTTGCACCATTAACCTCTTCTTCTCCACACCTACTAAAATTACACCGAAAATAAAACACCCATCCCTGATGAGCTTTACTAAGGCCTTACAGGGGATGTAATCTTTTGTGTTTCCTGGAAAAGTATTACCGACACAGAGCAATAAGAGATTTAGTCCAGTGACACAACTACAACAACAACTGTGAGTGTGCAAGGCTACGTTCAAGGCAATCACAGCAATAATGGACATTTTGGATTCTCTGGATTTGAGTCACTGAGTGGACAGAAAGCTATAAAAAGAGGAGAAATTACATATTGCAAGAGAAGAGTTCAATAGTTGAATCTGCTTATTTCAAGAAGGCTGTTGCTACACACTTGATTAGTGAACTAAAATTTGATAATAAATGTATCTCATACATCAGTCATTATGTTCTATGTGGACACAATCTGCAAAGTGCTGCTATAAGGGTTGGAATATAAGCCTGTTTATCTTCTGAATATTTATTTCCACGTGTGACTATTGCAATCCAAAATGTACCTCTGCCATGTCAGAATTGCAGATTATTTTCAGTAAGTGCAGCCTACTCTGTAAAGGAACCACAGTCTGTTTCTGGACTCTGGGGGGGATTGAAGAGCTTGTAAGATGTCTCAGCACCCCAAACACGGAGGCCTTCAGATGTGCAAGTGATAGTTTCACCACCCACATGGACACTTCAGATCCTTTATCTCTTTCAGAGGATGTATGCCCACTGAAGAAAAGAAAAATACAGCAGTCCTAAGCTGCAGTTTGCTCAGAAATGCGGGAGTGTGAGGAACGCCATCAAATCAAATGACAAGCCCATGAGAAAACAACCTAAGATGACTTTTTCTTTGCCAGAAGTTTGTTGACTTGGAGTAGAGCTATCAAAACTGCCAACTGCACTATCTTATTACACTCAGTGAAGCTGTCATTTCACTCCCAGGCACTGCTAGCTGACCAACTTCACCTGTCAGTGATTTCAAACCCTTTAAATGACATTTCCAAAGACAAGATCCCCCTTAGTCCTCTTCAAACAACCAGCAGCAGCACACCCCTCTGCTGGGCCAGCACCTGCCCCTCATCACAGAGACAGACAACACAAAAACCCTGTTGAAAGCCTCAGATTTTGCATTGACCAGCTGGCAGCCCGAGTTTCATTCCATCCATCCCTACGAATAATCCTCCCTAGGACTTCTGAATGACTAGTAGTTTCTAAATGCTAATGACAGTGATGACACGCTGATGTTTAGTATGTTCAACATCTCAGTCTAAGATGTTAGCAAATTTGTTCTAAACACAAAGTAAAGCTGAGGCTGGTGGGAGTGTGATTAGCTTTGCATGTATTTGCTGATAAACCAAAGTGCTTATCAGCAAAAACAAATTCAAATTTTGACCTACAGTAATGGCGGCAGAGAGAGGAAAAGCCAGGATCACCAGTACAATTCGTCGGGAGGGGAACATGGATGTGTTCACCAAATTTCATGTCAAACCATCCAACAGCTGTTGAGATATTTCACTCCAAACCACAAATGTCAACCTCACAGTGGAGCGAGAGGAAAAGTCAGAGGGCCACCAAAGTCAGTAAGATTAATCCTCTGGGGGACCATGAATGTCAGTAAAACATTTTTAAGGGTAATCCATTTAATAGTTGCTGAGATATTTTAGTCTGGACCAAAGTGGCGGACTGACTGACCGACATTGCCATACAGCAATGCTTTTAGTGTGGCTAAAAACAAATAAGAAAGAATCAATTATTAGAAAAAAAAGTGAGAGACTTACAATCCTTTACGTAATTAAAAGGCTGTTTTAGGCTGGCAAACCTGTTATAATTCAAACAAAGTCAAAACTATCTGCATAGCTACCAGTAGGGGTTTATGAGAAAATATGCTTTGTGACTTGGGGGAATTAACCCTACATGTCCAACTCAAGTCCAAGTCTCATGAGTACAGCTCTGTCTGTTGAGGGTTGCTGGACTTCCTGCCAGGCTGTTTGACACAGCAAGGCACAATAACAAGACTTTCTTGTTGGAATGTATTCATCCATGACTGGAGCCGGTCAATGTGCATAAATTACAGCTCCTAATTTTAGAAACTGGTTGGCGTAGACAATGTTCTTCAGTGAGAGTGATTTAATATACTGTATCTGTTTAAGGCAGCATGTGATTTCCATAAATTTGTTATTAACATATTGTCCCCATGGAGAGTAAAAGTATTTTCCTGCTGCCTTTCTACAACATGTTGTGGCCATGCACTATAATTAGGCATTTTCATGAAAACATACTGTAATAAATCACTCTATCTTCTTTACAACTGCTCATTATCACAAAATTCATTCACATTGTTTAATGGTACAAACATGACAATTAAAAGACAGATAAAAAAAAATCGGTAATTAAAAGTGGCAAATTTTCATCAGGGTTAGGGTTAAGGCTAACCCTAAACAACTATACTATAACGCTACTTTGATATTACATTTCTCTGTCTCATGTTTGTCTAGTAAGTTTGCCAGTAGAAATAAATAATAGAAATCCTCCTCTGTTACTCTGTTTTTGTCTTTTGTCCACTAGAGGGCCACCAAGATTTCAAAATGTGAGTTTACATTTAAGAGCCTTCAGGTTAATGCTGCGGGTCCCCCTGATATTCTAAATGATAACTGTTATATATTTAATAATGTTGTGTTTTCAAAAAGGACCAAAACAAAATTATTTAAAAAAAATAATGTTTAAACTTGTATGTTTTGATTTCCAAACACAATTAGTGAGTGCAATAGATGTGTGTCTTTTAATATCACATGGATGAGTTAATACTATGGGATTTACAAGAGTCAGTTTAATTTGTAAAATAAGTGTGTACACTGTTCTGTCGTCAGATATGCAAACAATGTAGGTAGTGTCAGTTAAGGTCAAGGGAAATTTTAAATGCATTTTATTTCAATGGGACCTTGATTAAAAGGCTAAAAAAAATACTGCAATACCACAACCAACCTCATTAAGAAAAGGTATATTAAATTACGTGGCTTTTATAGTTGAAATGTTGAATTTGTGTTTATATCATACACTGTGGCTCATTCTGAGCGCCAAGGGCCAATCAGTGTCTTCAATATCTAGGGGAACCTAAGTTTTCAGACAACTTGATACAATTAAGATAAACGCTATGCATTTTGAATACTAGAAAATTACATCTAACTATCATTAGTCATATTAATATAATTATTATTAGTAATAGTGGTAGTATGACAAAATAAAGGTTCAACAATGTAAAAACCCACAGAATTGATGGTGTAGTGGATCTGTTTTCTCTATTATCCTCCATGAGTGTTTGCATTGTACAATATGAACAATTAGAGCATCATCTGTGCTAATGGAGGCCATCGTGATCTGCTCGACAGCTTCCACCATGGTTATTTACTCTTCTCAGTCAAGTCAAGTCATATAGTGCCAAATCATAACAGAAGTTATCTCAAGACACTTTTCACATAGAATAGGTCTAGATCATACTGTTTAAAATATTATTTACAAAGATCCAACAATTTCAACCATGAGCAGCACTTGGCGACAGTGGCGAGGAAAAACTCCCTTTTAACAGGTAGAAACCTTGAGCAGAACCGGGCTCTGGGTGGGCGGCCATCTGCATCGACCGAGTTGGGTTGAAGGGGGGGGGGGAGCAAGAGGAAAGAGAATGTAGTTATAAGACTAATAGTAATAATTGCACCAGAGGGCGTCGTGGAGCAGGAACATGGGGGCAGTAGGCCCCCAATCACAGATCCAGACTCTACAGCTCCTGAGGCAGAAATACCTGCAGAAAATGAGAAGGCGGGAAAGCACAAAACTATGGGGAAGAAGTTGGGTTAGTAACATGCATTAATGGGAAAAGAATGCATACAGATGGTGAGGAAGAGGAGGCGAGAGGAGCTCAGTGCATCATGGGAAATCCCCCGGCAGTCTAGGCCTACAGCAACATAACTAAAGGATGGTTCAGGGCTCACCTGAGCCAGCCCTAACTATAAGCTTTATCAAAGAGGAACGTTTGAAGCATACTCCTGAACTCAAACTGAGAGCTGGTTCCACAGGAGAGGAGCATGATAAGTGAAGGCTCTGGCTCCTGTTCTACTTTTAGAGACTGTGGGAACCACAAGGAACCCTCCTATTCTAGATTTTACAGGGAGCCGGTGCAGAGAAGCTAATATGGGAGAAATATGTTCTCATTTGCTAGTTCCTGTCGGTACACATGCAGCCGCATTCTGGATCAGCTGGAGAGATGCATGGACTAGTTTTGGTCACACCACCCAATGCTGGGTTCTCTAGTTGGCAGGTGTCCAAAAGACAAATCTTTGTTTTTAGAAGAGAGAAAGCATCTTAAAATGATCATCTAATATGCTCTTACAAACTCAGTGCATTGTTAGCTGTGCTTCCTTTTCCCTTCTAACTAAATAATTATTGCTACCGTTTCAAGGCCTAAAAAGAAGTGTTTGGCTGTATACCTTCAGGCTCTTGCTGCAGATATTACAATCATATGCACAGGTTATAGTTGGGCAATTGGAAAGTGTATTTAGTCTCGATTGTTAGGATTCTGTAAAAACTGGTACCTGGTATTGCATACTTAATCCATGATCATGAGCAAAATAAATGTATTTTCTTTGCACAAACTAAGATGCCAGTTGGATGCATCCAGTATTGCACTCAGGACTCACACCACTCCTAAGCTTTTCATTTGTCTGCTTTCCGGCTCATTATTGTTAAATTATGTTAAATTCAATAGATTAGGAAACAGATTGTGAAGTTGCAAACCCAATTTCTGATGCAGGCGCCTACACAATATCTTGAAACCTTAGTATGATGTAATTATTATGATGTAATTAATAAATGTCTTTACTGCATGAACAGTGTGCAGTAATCTCCTTTTTCTGAAAAACAAGTTTGAATCACGCAGGGCTTCACTTTGCCCAATGATGAGGGAAGTTCTCTTTTATCTGCGGCCCACTGAATCAGCATTGTTTGGTGGTGGGCTCACATAACATGCATGCCCCATGCACATGTCTGCAGCACAGCAGTGTCTTGCCCCCCTCCCTTAGCATCTAGTGGTGCACCAGGCAGGGGCACTGTTGTACAACATGCACACTCTGTCGGAGGCCGGAAGTGTAGACTCAGTAGCCCACTATATAGATATTTATATATCTATATATAAAAATTGTAATTCAAGAAAAATGCTTAAAGATAGATAGATAGATCGGTTGGTAGATAGTTAGATGGATAGATAGATAGATAGATAGATAGATAGGAAACTGGTGAGGTTGATAGAGATCAGTGTGCAGGGCCGGCCCTCTGCAGGCGGTGCAGGCCAGGGGAGGGGAGTGTCATAACGGGGAGTGTCCCGGGCCAGCGGCTCCGCGCTCCGCCGCCCCGCCGACTCGACGCCTCTCTGCTCCCACCGCAGCAAGAAGAGCTCACCGCGGCTCAGACAGGTCCACAGCAGTCCGTCCGTCCCCCGATCACAACCTACACCTTCAGGTACGTCGATCCACTTGCTCCAGGGAAACAGCACAGCCTGTCGCACAGATTGCAGGGCCGGTGTTTAGTGCCTTTTAATTATGGCTGCGATAAAATGAACCGTTACTTTCCCAGGCGGACTGGAACAAAGGTCTGGTATGCTGGGAGGACAGGGGGTGTAAAGAGTTGCAATAGGTGGCTTCTTTCTGCATGTAAAAAATGGTTTACTTTAACTGGAAATTCTTTTTTGTCTGGCTCATTTAAAACCTGCTTTTATTCTCAAAGGTGCAACGCAGCTGCTGCCATATTTGGACAGGCAGTGGAAACCCTGGTGATGACTAACTAAAATGACTAAAAGTGCTGTGTGGTTCCACTTAGACTTGAAGTCACAGGCTTGGTCACATTCTTCCTTTACTGTTTAAAGTGAGCTCAGGCCTCCATGATGAGGTACCAAAAACAGAGAGAAATGTAACATAATGTGTTTTGCAGCATTAGACTAAAAAAAAAAAAAAAGTCTTTTTGAGCATCTCACTTAGATAAATAGTAGACTTTCCTCAGCAGATGTATATGCTCATCTCTATATATAGACATCTGTGGTTGCCATAGACACATCGAACCAAATAGTAAGACTGTTCACAGAGGAAGTTATTCACAATACGCTGTATATGGTTTGTTACAGCAGCTGTGTGGTGAGTGTGTCAGTCAGCGTTGGGTATATGTTAAGGTGTGTGCGTGTGTGTGTGTGTGTATGAGGAAGTGATATAGACAGACCTTTGTTAGCCAATCAGAAAATGCTGTGTCAGATCCACACTCAGCTGTCAGACGGACAGAGATTAAGGGATGCCTGAACCCACAAACCATACTACACCCCACTTCACATTCAGATATAAGCCCCAAACAACTGTGTGCACAGTTTCTGTGTGTGTGTGTGTGTGCAAAAGGGCAGGACAGCTGAACTGGTGTGGATGTTTTTATGTGAACATATTCTGAAACAAGGAAAGAGACTAAAGGGGAATATTGTTTACTGGAGCCAGAAAATGCAAATTAGGGAAATTGTCCTCACACGAAGAATGACAGCATAGGCCTTTAACTTTCAAATTGTAAACATAGGTCAGGTTTACGTCTCCTGACAAGCAGCCTCTTGTGGTTATGCAGTCATGCAATTACTCCATGTCCTTTCTCAGTAGGACTGAAAAAAGTGTTTGGATTAAAACTTGTTTCACTCTAGGTTACACCTATAACCATTGTTACAGCATTTAAATCACCATATTTCAGTGAAAAGCAGGTCCTTACTTCATATTGAAATATAGCATATGAAACACGGCCTAACTTAGAAATCGGAAGTCCTTTAGCCCAATTTTAACCCAAAAAATCAAGATCCCCTTTGGCCTGAAAAATCATCAAATCAATGCTCCTAAGAAAGTGGGTGACTTTGACACTGTTTGGTTTCTTCTAACACTGAGGACAATCTTAACCAAGTAGTTTTAGTTGCCGAAACTTAACCAGCCCTAAACCATCGGCGGTGGCAGATCAGAAAATGTTCGTATGAGTCATTTTTAGGAAAGTTAAGTGGGTCGTGGTTGGGTGGGGCATTCACAAAAGACAGTTAATATCGTCTACGTGAGACAATAACTTTCAAAATGTTGACCATTACATACATTCGAAGAGATGAAGACTTCAATAAAGTCATTGTTTTTCCAGTTCGAAACACACAGTGGGTCTTCTAGCTGCTCTGCAGTTAGAGCATTATCTGCAGGCATTAAAGCTAAATCACGTGTTATATGCATAGATTTCTGTTCATAACATTGTATTGCATCGACAATGTCAATCAATCAAGATGGGATTTTGTTAGAAGTATGAGTTTATATGCATGGTATGATCAATTCAGCGAACAGAAGTGGTCACAGAGAACCTCGCCCAGGTTGATTCCTAGAAGTGTTTTCAGGTAGATTGTTTCTGAAACAACCCTCTCATATAGTAGGGCGGTTATTTCTAAAGTCATAAACAGCCTCTTTGATTGTGTTTGGCTTACCCAGTGTAAACAGATGAAAGGGAAGCAGGGCGGCTATTACAGAGAATCTGTGCAGTGTGTTATCTCTCCTGAGCGAGCTGGAGGGCAGCTGCACAGCCCTCGAGAGGCACAGAAAGGCATGCATGGAGAAAATGAGTCATCAAGAATCCCTCTTCCTGACGGAAGAATGTCTTAATTTGGGGAGAAAAATCAGGACAGAAGGCCAGACAATCAGATTTCACAGATAAAACTAGTATGTGCTTGATTCTTGGAGTGGGTCACCAGCAGACAAATCACAAGGGCTGGAGAAAAAATGCCTTATGAATCCACTGTTGCCATCAGCGCGGTGGATCAGGTTCTGAGTTTTCACGCAGGCCTCGAGCGAACGCAGACACAAAAGAGAGGCTGGTAAAAAAAAAAGTGGGGGAGGGGGCCAAATAGCTCAGGCTGGAATGACAGACTCACTCCATGTTGATTTGGAGGTGAAGGGGGGGGGGCAGAGTCTGCGCTGAGGGGGCCAAAGCTCAACGAATACCTCCGGCTCTGCAGAGGTGTGGGGCGGCCCGCAAAAACGCCATCTGCTTTTCCCAGCACGCATGCGAAGAGGCACTAACCAACAGTCATGTGACCTGTTCTATTTAAGCTTGTCGCTACGAGTGTGTTGAATCAAACAAACTACCCCCTCCATGAGTCACTGTCTCCAACCTGGAGCTGCCAGAACCACTTCATGGATAATGTTTCATTCAACAAAACTTGTATTCTAATTTGTAAAAAAAAAAAAATAAGTAAAACTCGTTGCCTTTGTCAGAGTTTTTATTCAATTTTTAATAGAGGCTTTGATTTCATTTTTCAAAGTGTGAGGTGATACAGATGCTTTGTTTCCCCTCTGATGTTTGCTGTATGAAGTCATAGACAGTACAAGTATCTAACTGTGGGATAAAACAGCTTTGATGTTCAGAGACAGACGGAACATTTCTCTCCAAGAAAAGGAGGGGATCACAGTCAAAGGCAGTCATATTTATTTAGTGCCACAGAAACAAAGATCTTTCGGAATAAGAAGTCACACAAAGGTGATATTTTCAATGGGGGAAATGTTTCGGAGTAAAGGTATTCAGCTGCCATTGGATGAAAAGATTTCTTATTAAAAAGAAATCCCTTTCCAGGATTTCTTTTTAAAAAGCAGCTCTATTTTCAGGAAATCAGAGAGCTACACATGCAGCATGTTTTGGATCATTTATCATGGGGATTGAATGCGTTACATTGCTACTTTTGTCATGAAACTTACACTGAATATAAAGCACTGATGTCAAACTTTACTTCAAGTGTAGTTATGAAGTGACTCGATTTCCTGTTGCTCTCTACACTGGCATGCTGTAGGTTTGCCTCATGACAACAGTTTTAAGCAATAACATGCCCTATGTTACCTTCAGAGAGAGTTTCAGATCATAGGTGCTTTCTGTGCTGTACATCCGTCTGTGTGTTAATGAGGACCCACGTGCTCAGCTCAGACCTCTGCATGCAAGCTGTTTTCATATTGCAGGGTGTGTCAGTTTAAGTTAATGAATGGCTGTATATCAACTCAAGCAGAAGTTACTGATTACCAGTTGCTTGGGAACATGAAGTTATTGTATTCTCACACCGCAGTTGTGTTAGATGGTTCCCCAGATATTTAGGAAGTAGCAGTTTTGAAGATGTTGTATAGGAATAGTTCATTTAGGGGAATAAGCTAAGCCTACCAAAAGAATCCCACCCCTTCCTTTGGGCCTCCCTCCAAAGCCACTCCCCAGAAAACATGAACGCTCACTGCCGGCGATTACTCTCCAGAGGAGAGTGTGAACATATATCGTAACAACGTACATATACAGCGATAGGCTGCGTTCCTCTCCCCAACACTCTCTCGCGTAGACACACTGTACATATGCAGGTAGGCGTATACATAGGTTTCACAAGCAGGTAGGCCTTCAGTAATTTCATTCGGGCTGAATGAAACATAGAATGAAACGCGTTGTTGAAGCATTGCATACTTAACAAGTTAAACAGATATTTTGGTAACCTAAAGGGCTAAAAGTCTCCATAGCATATGACACCCTCTGTCCTTCGACATCCGATAGTTTCCATGTCCCAAAAATAAGAGAGTTCAGCCTTTCCTTTGAATCAATGTATTTCTGTAGCCTTATTTGCCTTTAAACTGCTATTTATCTATTGGTATTGTTGTTTTCAGGCTTGACAAATTAGGGATTAAACATTTCTAGTACTTCCTGTGTGGCCACAGACACCGTGGATTCGCTGTCTGAGTTTTGTGCCATTCAAGCTTCTCCAGCCTGGAAACTCCACCAGGCTACTTTCGAGCCACTGTAGGAAAATTCAGTTTTCCACATTCTCCATCAAGCTATGATGACCTCAGTGGAATTGCACAGCAGCCCCAGTTTCTCTCTGTCCAGCCAAAATTGGACGCAGGCGCTGCTTTGTCATGGAAGCTCAGACGGTGCATGACCTCGTATGACTCCAGGGTACCCAGTTGTTTTGGCTACATTTTCGCTTCTTTGACTGCTTACCCCTTCATTTTCATGTGAAGTCTAAAGGAACTTTAAATGGGTTAAATCTCTATAGTCTGACCCATAAAGACACCTGCATATATTTGTATCCTTTCTCACAATGTCAAATATCTATCCAAACAGTAGATGGATAATAAATCCACCATCCAGCCAGACGTGTCCTTTTCAAAAATCAGGAAAGTTGACTGAAAATAGGTTGTTGCCAAAATGATCCACTTATATTTCCATGTTGAAACATTCCATAGCTATAATAAAGTGCAGCAGAGTGGCTGTTACATAAGAGGAGAGCAGAAAAGGGGGGAAAAGGATCCCCACATTTGTTGGCCTGGTTACGTGAATTCTGAGCCACTTCCCACTTCCAGGGTCCGGAGCAGATTCCTGCCATGTTTGTGGGCAGGCGGCCGCCTCGATTCTTGCTCCAATGTGGACGGTTAGTCATGCAAATTGAGAGGCAGCTGGTCCAAGGAGCATTCCTGTGGGAAACTGGATTCTGTGTTCATTTTGAACTGCATGACCTCCAATTTATTTATTTTTTATAATACCTGGACCAGAGCTTTATCAACAGCTCTTTACAGTTAATTTACAGTTAGTCTTATAAGCACATCATATAAAATACATTAGTAAAATAAAGAAGAAATGCACCGTGAAAGGTCACAGAATCCCTTTTCAGAGAGGTCAGGGTCTAATTTGAGAACACTGCTTCACTTCAGAGAATTTGTTTTCACCCTCTCTTGTTTTCTGTGGGAGCAATTAATAAACGGCGTGGAGTCAGTGTGTGTCAGAGTCTGCTGCAAAATCTGTTCAGTTTTGCATACTTTATGAAAATAACTGCTTCTCTGTGTGGATTGTGTAATCTGACATTAACATAAAGGCTTATAATAAAACCAGTTGCCAGAAGTGGACGATGTATTTACTTAACTAAAAGCAGTAAAACCACAATGTATAAATAATCAAGTCAAAGTTCTGCATTCCACTTATTTACTGAAGTAAAAATACAGAAGTACAAAATATATTTAAGGATAATTGTGGTCATTTTTATAGCCATGATTTTTGTCAGTTATGATAACGTACTTACCAAGTTAAAGGCACCTTGTGGAGTTTTTTATTAACTAACAAAGTTCTGTTTACATCAGCTGTTTTTCACCAAAACACATTGTGTGTATCCTTGAGGCCTATTAATGTATTTCCGTCCTCATAAGACATTTGCATAGCCAATTTCTACATTATCTATAGTCCTCTTCTTCCTTGCCTTTGTTGGCAAATTCCTGCTTTTCTTGGCATGTTACTGCCCCCAACTGTCAGTCAGTGGAGTAGCGTAAAAAACCATCGGCAGGATTTTGTATCACATCACCCTTGTGCCATGAGATACTAACTAAATGCTCCACTGTGTTCACCAGGTAGCCGCTAACTTTGTCGGCCTGCTGTTTGGGCTTTTAGATCATTTTGGCTGAGTGAAGTGAACCAAAACAGTAAATTTGCAGCCGAACAGCTAAACAATGAGCTGAATCTCACTATGAAGCTCCGTGAACTCATGGGGAGCTGCAGGTCCAGTTGATAATTCTCTGTAGGTTCATCATAGTGATGACCACTTTCACATTTTCACATTCATTCCAGTCATTGGATACATTTTTGTTATACAAATATTGATTATAACTGCTTCAAGTATTAAAAGTAAGCATCAAAAGTCAAAGCAGTCTTTAGGAGCAATGTACTACGAACAGCTTCCAGACGCCCATAACAAAGAATTTAACAGGATGCTCAACTCCCATCTCAAACAGCCACACATGCTACTGAGAGGCCAGCGAGTTGTAATCCAATGCAGCACAGACACCTACTTGAAACCCTTGATCGGGCGGCGCGTGTCTTTTATGCCCTCTGATATGGCTGAAGTGTGTGGCATGTGTGTGCATGAATGTTTGGGTGTGAGTCTTGGAGAATTTCCTTTCACTGGACCAATGTCTGACTGCTGATGTGTCCATTAAGGCCGTGCACTATGATGCCATGTACTGTGAGACCATACAGATATGTAACCTGGTAGAGATTTTGCTGTATTGCTATGTTGCTAGGTTTCTATTACTTTAAAGGGGCATTCCACCAATTTTCACCAAAGTCATGGAGAGAACTACTCGCCTGTGAAAGCAGTTGTATAATGTCGTCTGTGGCCCTGAAGTAATAGGAAGGCTGTGTTACACATTGATCTAACAAAAGATGCGATCAAGTTGCACTTTGAGAAGTGTAGGATCCAGTGTTTTTGGAGCATGACCTATACTAGAGACCAGTATCTCTGTTGCTTCAATTGTGACTATTCTTTTTTGGTTTTATTTGTCCCTCACAAGTCCCAGCTTATAGTTATGATGGACTGAAGTATAAGGAGAGGGGTGTCTAGTTATTCACCAGTCTTTTCCTATATGACTGTACACCGTGATTTATTTTGCCACCACTGGTTGTTATGACAACGTCTGAGTCAAACCAGCGAGGACTTCCTCTTCCTGCTCAGTACAGGAAACACCCTCGGCACAGGGCACCAGTGACTCACTCTGCTGTGCACTAATATTTAACTATAACCCTAAATTTTATCTTCGTATCCCTGGCAACAACTGAGCCTTAAGGGGAGCGGCTTTATGTTTTCCAGAGCAAACGTCTCACAACTAAGGAGTCCCAGTCTCTCTCTTAAAAGGTTATTGTAAAGCTCTCAAATCTTACCTCTGCAGTGTTTGAGCACCGATCCGGAGCATAAAACCACAGCTTTCGTTGCCACGGGAACGCACCTGTACTCTATATTTAGGACCTGTAGAGTAGAAGAGGACTAAATCTCAGGTGTGTGATTTTCCTGCAGGCAGGATGGCAGCGCACCACCCAGAGTTCGAGCGGGCCGGACAGAAGCAGGGCCTCCAGGTGTGGAGGGTGGAGAACTTTGACCTGGTGCCCGTTCCCGAGAACCTGTACGGGGGATTTTACACCGGAGACGCCTACCTCATCCTCAACACCATCAAACAACGCTCCGGGAACCTGCAGTATGACCTCCACTTCTGGTTGGGTGAGTGCAGTGAAATAGACATTATGATGTAGTTATTGCAGGGAAATAAGCAGAGGTAAGGGAAATAAGGGCATATCCGCTCAAAAAAATGTACATTTAGATTTTTTTTTTTATGTTGGGGGCAATAGATTGAAGGCCAGTTTGCAGCATTTTTCCACCTTTGATATTTTTCTTTTGCAAAATCAAATAAAAACTGTGTACATAAGAAGTTAAGTTAAATTAACTTGTGTGTGTCAAAGCAAACAGGTAATGAACTTAATTATGTCATCCAGCACTTCTTGAATGTGTAAAAAAAAAGAAAAGCACAGATGACAATTTCAACGTTTTACTGATAATCTAAGACAGATCCATTTTTCTATTTTGTGTGTGTGTGTGTGTGTGTGTTTGTCTTGTTTCCATGGACATGAGGTCAAACCTAGAAGAGCTAATCTTTGTTTTCCAGTGCAGCTTTGATCCTGTTTGACTTGCAGAGCAGATGACAATTTGTATCTGTGTTCCTGGAAAGTAATTTCACTAGACAGTGTCGCTGCTGGGTGCAATTTGCATGTGGCTTATTGATTCTGGGAGGATGAGGGGTGAAAAACACATCGACAAAAACACAGTATTTCTGTCCTTAAACTGTGAAATAATTGGTGACACTGTATGTTTACAGACAAAGCTGTGTTTACTCCACAGTATCTAATCCTGTTTACCTCTAAAATTGTGATGGGCCTTACTTCCTTTTAGACGTGTAGCACAGACATGTGCTACGTTATTTGTTATCAGCTTGTTAAACCCTAAATTGGTTACAAGGATACAGTGGAAGCATTTTTTCAGAGATCGCAATCCTCGTAAGGCACATAGCATGCATACACATACACATATATTGTCGTTGGTTGATTAAGTATTCAGATCCTTTTCTTAAACAAATTTAATTCCATTACCAATTAAAGTTCTAGATTCATAATGTAACTCAGTTGAAATTACATCTTATCTGCAAAATGTTATCAAAAGTAAAACTAATCATGCAGTATGACACCTTTATAAGATTATGTATGTACATGTATCTATCTATCCATATATATATATATATATATATATATATAGAAATAGAGGTACTATATACTAACGATATAAACTGATCCTATGCTTTGTATGCCAAATCTGAATCTGTAAAGTAACCAAGAACTACAGCTATACAGTACTGGAGAAAATGTACTTCTAGTAATTATTCTCTCCACCAGTGTCGTGTGTTTTTTTTTAAATTGATTTTATGTGCTTTTAGTCAGCTTAATTGATCATGGAAACAGAGTTTACCAATAAACAGGATGTGATGTAACGCTATCGCATCCTGTCGAACTACTCGGTGTGACCAGAAATAGAAAAATGTTGCATGTATTAATGTGTCGGATGAGATCTGACCCCCCACTGCTCCTGCATATCGATCTTCTGAAATACTGAGTCCTCAGTGAGGGAATTCGTCAAACGCAGAATGTGGCTCTCTGGGTAACATGTACAGTATGACTTTGTAAGGACCGGGATTAACATGGAGCACGTCTGTGGTTCCTCTATTGCAGGGGATCTCTGCACCCAGGATGAGAGTGGCTCGGCGGCCATCTTTACAATCCAAATGGACGACTTCCTGGGGGGGAAACCCATTCAGTACCGCGAGGTCCAGGGATACGAGTCCAAAACCTTTCTCGGCTACTTCAAGTCTGGAATTAAATACATGGTAAGATGTCATGTTTATAGCTGCAAAACGTCTGTTAAGATACATGCTTGGTGAGTTTTTTTGCTTTTTTTTTTGGTGGATTTTAAACCTGGGATTTTTAAGGTTAGATTTTATCATATTTCTAAACATAAACTGCATTTTTTCAGTTATCCAGTTTGATAGGTCACCTGTCTAAACTTCCCAATATTCATTAAAAAATATATTCTTTTTTTATGGTCGGATCCACTTTTCTTAAAAGGCAAGTATGTTATTTTAAAATGCAACTCTTATCTTCCAGAAAGGGGGTGTGGCGTCTGGGTTCAAGCACGTCGTCACTAACGAGGTGGTTGTGCAGCGGGTGCTCCAGGTCAAAGGTCGCCGTTCTGTCCGGGCAACTGAGGTGGCGGTCAGCTGGGACAGCTTCAACCAGGGAGACTGCTTCATCCTGGACCTGGGAGATGTGAGTCAGACTGAGCTGATCAAGCAGAGCAAAATCAACATAATAATATGATTTGATTGTTCCACAGTGAGTTTTTTAGTGTCCATTAGCAACCGAAAGCTATAAGGATATTGGGAGAAGTGGTCTTAATTTTTGTAAAACACAAAATACTACTGTGTAAGTTCCTTCAGGAAAGATTTTATTTACCTACTTTGCCATTTTCTCTTCTTCTTGCTCTACAGGAGATCTACCAGTGGTGTGGCTCCCAGAGCAACCGCTTTGAGAAGCTGAAGGCTACTCAGGTCGCCAAGGGTATCCGTGACAACGAGCGCAGCGGGAGGGCCCGGGTTTACGTCTGTGAAGAGGGGGTGGAGAGAGAGAAGATGTTAGAGGTGAATTTCAGTGAATGATGAGAGCAAATTAAATCTCAAACTGAGCTCCGTGTTAAGATCTCTGCTTCTGTCCTCAGGTGTTAGGTCCTAAACCAGACCTGCCGGCCGGCGCTTCTGATGACATCACAGCTGATGCTGCAAACAGGAAGAGGGCCAAACTCTACAAGGTAAAAAACTGGATTTTAAAAGTATTATTTGAAGCACAAACAGTCTCACTGCCACCTTTCACCATTTATTTTTTAGAGGTACATAATCAACACAAACATCGTGGTTTTTCGTGACAGCCATGTTAACTTCCCAGTTCTACTAGTTGAGTATTTATATAAGAGAAATGACAGTGAAATCATGGCAGCTGACATTTACCAGGTTAAAAAGCCCAGGAGGAGGCCGTGCAGCCTGAGCAACATTTTACTTTAAGCAGCTCTTGGATTGTTAACCCTCACAAAGGTGACACCTAACTAATTCTATCTTCCTCCGTCCCCTCCTGCAGGTGTCCAATGCCAGTGGAGGCATGACCATCGCGCTGGTGGCAGCAGAGAACCCGTTCGCCCAGAGCGCCCTGGAGTCCGGCGACTGCTTCATTCTGGACCACGGCTCCGATGGCAAGATCTTTGTCTGGAAAGGTCAGTGCAGGGTGCTGCAGTGGATCCCCCAAATGTTCATTTAGCAGAGGTTCTACTATAATGATATTTACCTCAAGGTGAATTTAAGGAATAATGAGAAGATTGATACCACTCTCATGTATGTACGATATATAAAGATAAATACTCATATTAATATAGTTTATATATATATGATTTAATTAATACTCCCTAACAGCTTAATACTTAATAGCTACCCTTTCTCTCTCTTACAGGCAAAGATGCCAACATGGATGAGCGAAAGGCAGCGATGAAGGCAGCAGACGAGTTCATCAAGAAGATGGGTTACCCCAAACAAACTCAGGTCCAGATCCTGCCAGAGATGGGCGAGACGCCACTCTTCAAACAGTTCTTCAAAAACTGGCGGGACAAAGATCAGACAGAGGGCCTGGGCGTGGCCTACATCGCCAACAGCATCGCCAAGATCGAGAAGGTGCCCTTCGACGCCGCCAGCCTGCACGACTCCCCCGCCATGGCCGCCCAGCACGGCATGGTGGATGACGGCAGCGGAGAGAAACAGGTGACAGGACGGAAACTGGACATTTGTACTACCTTGATGACCTGGGGCTTCCTGGGGGTACTTTGGGAACTTGCCATTAAAAACATCAAAAGTCCCTAAATGTTCTTACAGAGATCTTTCTTTGTTTTCTTTCCTTGACAGATCTGGCGTATTGAGGGGTCCGACAAGATGCTGGTGGATCCATCCACATATGGACAGTTCTATGGAGGAGACAGCTACATCATCCTTTACAACTATCATCATGGTGGACGTCAGGGACACATCATCTACATGTGGTAAGAATACCAGAGATGAACAGTCTGACATCAGATGAAGCCAAATTGGGAAAAGTTTTGTTGTAAAAAAAGTATGAATGCAGTAACCGCCTCAATCACAAAATTTGGTGTCATCAAATTATAAGAGCAAAATACAAACTGAGTATATATCTAAGACGTAAACATCAACAGTGGTTTGGAAGTTAAAGGTGCCCTGAGTGGGCCCAAGCAAGAAGACTGAGGTAGATGCTGGTTTAAACAATGTAAGAACAATCTGCTCTTCACATTTTTATTTTTAGTTTTATGATGAAGAAAATAAAACTCAACACATTTGTTAGATTTCAAAAAGCCACACAGTGAGTTTTGGTGAGTCACACTGTAAACAGAAACTTTGTTTACAAGAAAACTCCATGGGGCACCTTGAAGAGGTAAATGAGGCGCAGAAGTGAAAAGTACATTTCTTCAAGTACTGGAATTAATATAGAATTTTAATGCACAAGCAGTTTAGTGTTTACATTTTGTTATAATTTACACTTTAACTACATCACATATTCAGGTGGAAATGTAGATTAAGGCTTCAGATGCACAACATCCAGTAATCTCATAAAATATAAATATTATGCACTGTTAGAAATAAAATATCCAAACCGGGTAGTCTCCAACAATGTTAAAGTACTTGTTATGAGTTTAAACATCAATGATTTAATAAACTAGTGTTTTGATATAGTCGATTTCCTCTTAATAGTTACTGTTTAATTTTGACTTTGATGTTTTTTTCAGACCAGTAAAAAAATTAGCAAGAAAAAATTAGCAAGAAGAAGAAAGAAATTAGCAAGCTTGGAGCTCAGAGGAACAAAGTGAGATCAGAAGTCTTTAAAGCAATTACAGTCAAATTTAGAGTCTCATGTGGCAACACCACATGTTGAAATTAAAAGTGCTTTGACGTTTGTTCCAAGAATAGAAGCATTTTTCCCAATTTCAGTTGTAATTGGTGAGATATGGAGTTCATCTGTGAGCTCACACTGAGCCCCAGTGTGTGCCTCTTATTCTGTTCAGGGATAATGATAATTGTTTCCCAGGCAGGGCATGGACTCCAGTCAGGATGAGATCGGGGCCTCTGCGATCCTCGGCGCCCAGCTGGATGAAGAGCTCGGCGGTGGTCCTGTGCAGGTGAAACACATTGTTCCTTTAGTGGCTTTTAGTTTTCATGAGTTTATTTTCATCTTAACATTCATGCTGTTAAAGTATCTGCTCTCCTCTGGCTTACTCATCGCGGCCACTTCCTCTCTGACCTTTACATCCTTTTATTCTTTCTCCTCTCACCTAATGGTTTCCCCGCTGCTTCTTCTGTCCTCCTCGGTTTCCGACCTTTTCTGTGTCTTCAGGTTGTCGGTGCTCCTATAACCACTCAGGTATTTTCCCTCCCTTCCCTGCTCCTCGTCCTCCCAAAATGACTCTGGCTCTTTTGCCCAGAGCCAGCGACAAATATCTTGATTTTTGAAGGGGCTGTTATCTTCATTCTTCTGGCCCCTTCAGGACTGAATGAATGTATTAATGAGTTCAACCGAATTTACAGCGCAACCACCTCGGCCAAACACAAACAGGACATTCCGATGTGGAAGTTCATGGGAGGTTCCCTCCTCCTCTGTCGCCAACTCTCTCTGCTCAACATAAATAACAGCCCTGTTTCCAAACTGTGCAACATTATGATGACTTAACCTGTCACTGAGTGCTAAGTAACTGAGTTTGGAAGTAACTGAGTTCATAAAACAAGATCAGTCTGGAAACTCTGAGTTGTTTAGAGTGAGTCCTGGCTCTGTACTCATGGGAGTCTTCATTCATTCATTTCAGTGTTTTGTGTTTGCACTTCACTTCACCGTGTGTCTTCACTTTGCATGTGCGACCTTCATGTTCATGTGGTCTGGCCATGGCATGACTCTGTGTGAGCTTTAAAGGACAGAGTTAAAAAATAGAGGGAAATTTGCACTAAAAAGACTAACTTTAGAAGGTACTCACTTGATTTGTCAGTTTCAGTTCAACTTTGGAATGGATTTTTATACAGAAGTTAATTTTGTCCCTCATCTCTAACATTAGCAGCACGTCCATTTGATTGCCAGTATGTAGTAACAGTAACAGTGAGATTCTGTTTATTTGGATTCACTACTGTTTTAAGACGGACTTCAAAAACTGGAAACCTGTCCTTTAAGTTCAAGTGTTTGAAACATCTGCAGATGTCACGTTTATTATTTTCCAGATGTTTTCCTGCTCTCACTTCAAAATAGAGAACAGCTGTCTTGCAAATGTCACTTTTGTATTCACAGTTTGCTAGACTAAACTTGACTTTAATAGGGTCATCGTTTGAGTGTTTTTTGATACTAGTACTGACAGATGCCAGAATGATACTATGAGGAAATAAAGACACTCTTTTCTTTAACAAAGGAAAGCCAAACATCTAAAAAAATGTTGTCTAAGCACAAGAACTTTGCCTTAATTTAAATATATAGCAAAATGATGGTTAAAATCAGTAAATATTCAAGAATACCTAAGAATAAGTATACAAGACTATAAATCCTAGCAAGCATTAACTGTTACTTTTGGAATTTAAAAGTTTTTAATACTTTATGGTACAGACACATTTTAGTCGGTGCCAACAAGTTATTGAGGTTCGATAATGGGAGATGCCAGAAATAAGAAGTGATATAAACCACAACACGCAAGAAGAGTCAAGTATTTGATCAAACTAGAGAACAGAGGCAAACATTAAAAAAAAAGTGTCCGTTTTGTATTTTCAGTTTATCTATTTTTCCTCTAAACTGTGGTCTGACAGTCTGTAGTTTTGGGTTAGAAGCTGAAGCGAGGCTCTGTGGAGGTCTGTGATTGGTTGCTGACTGGAGAACATGCAAACATTTGAGCAGTTTTATATCACAGCAGAGGATGCACGAAGAGTTATGAGTGCTGGGAATGTTTGCAGTTCAGTAGACTGTGGACTGCAATAGGTAAACTCATCAATGATTAATTTGTCATTTGTCTGAAGACTAATTTAGTTGAAGAACTGACTGCCATAAATATTTATGACAAAAGCTGTACTGTTTTTGTCATTACCTGCGTCTTGACTCAGTGACCAGATTTCACAAACGTTGACAGCCACCACCCCGTGGCACCCACAGTGAACACGTGGCCCAGCTCCGTGCTGCCATCTTGTGTCTGTAGTCGGGACTGCAGCAGACATTTTCCACATGCTGCTGATGCATATTTCACAAGACACAACCAGGGAGGATGTGCCTGATGCGATGTGGTTGCACCACCTTGGGAGAATTCGCAGTGTAAAAGCACACAAGGTGTTTTGCCCGACGGGGGTTTTTAATCTTGCCGTTTGTGTGCCAGGTGAGGGTGATGCAGGGGAAAGAGCCGGCCCATCTGATGAGTCTGTTCGGAGGGCAGCCCATGGTGGTGTACAAGGGAGGAACGTCCAGAGAAGGAGGTCAGTCCGCTCCTGCAGAGACTCGACTGTTCCAGGTGCGCTCCAACTCTGCAGGACACACCAGAGCTGTGGAGGTAAGAGGACGCACGTCATTCGCTTTCTAACTTGACCACTGCAACAGGTGATAATCTGTGTTTTGCTTACTGTCCACAAATCACATGAGAAGACCAAAACCAGCGATGAGTTCGTTCTACAGTACTAACAAGCTTTGTCTGAGTATCCAAAGCCTGATATATCTTATTCCTCTGTACCACAGAGCTCCACACACACCATCCTGCTGCCGTAAATACTCACTAGAGTACCAAATGTGTATTAATCCACAGCTGGAAATAGTTAAAATTTAACAACATACTTGTGGCCTGTTTTAAAGGATTCAGTGGGAACTATTGGGCTTGTGACTGAGAGCCACAGACAGGGTAGAGAACTTGGAAGGTATTGGAAAACGGTTTTGGTCTTTGAATGGGATTAATTTGACAATAAGAATAGAATATAAAATAACACCTACCCTAAAATCTTATCCTAAAATATCTCTACAAAGTAAAAAAAAAAACACACTTTTCTAGTACAACTTTTTTTAAACCTTTTTCCATCCTTTTCCCATTTGTTGCACCCTAGAATGTATATATTATAATATTAATTCAAATTGCATTTGAAAAAACATTTCATTGTGGTTGTGAATTCGGCAATCTGTAGAAGAACTTATTGTAGATTTACCATACGACCATACTGTACATGCATGGTCCACAATAAGGAACAGCTGCTGCCTAATATAAACAGCATTGGGAAAATGCTGTAACAGTGTTAGGGGGAAAGAAGTGACCAAACAGAGAATCAAGTCCTCTACAATCTTTTTAAGAGTGCAGGAGATTTAAAATAAAAATGTATTTGTACATCGGTCGCAGTTGATTGAATATAAATTGAAACCCGAACAGTAGTAGAACTGCACGTTCACCTGCAACGTCTCTGCGTCCATGCAGCTTGACGCAGTCTCATCCAACCTGAACTCCAACGACGCTTTTATCCTGGTGACCCCCGGAGGCTCCTTCCAGTGGGTGGGCGTGGGTGCCAGCGACACAGAGAAGCAGGGAGCTCAGCAGCTGTGTGACATCCTGGGAGTGTCGGCCTCCGAGCTGTCTGAGGGAGGAGAGACCGGTGAGGAAAAGCGATGAACACAGAATAACAATTTATCAACCGTTTCTCTGCTTCTGCGTCAAACTGAAACCCACCACCAGTTTTAACGTACTCGGAGTTGTATATGTGTCGGCTACAAACTGCAGTCAAGCTGTTGAAATAGCGCTTTAATGTGAAATTACACCGTTTTCTTCTTGTATTTCAGCGGCTCTAAGTGCGTGTGTTCATATTTATTTAAACAAAGGAGACTTGATTGCATCACCCCTTTAGATGTTATCAGTAATCTTGTGATTTGCTTTCAAAGCTCAAGATGAAAAACTGGAATGTCTGCGAGCAATTTCAAATACACAACCTCGGGCTAAAACATAACAGATTCCATTTTTCATAAACACCCTGCTTTTAAGGGCTGGCCTCAGTCGAGGGCTGCCAAAGACAAAAAGAAACAGAAATTCAACATTTGAGCAATTTCAGCTTGTTCTTCTACCCCTAAGTGGTCATAAAATCAATTACTGCAGCTTTAAAGCAATAGTTTGACATTTCTTTCTTGCCCAGAGTTAGGTGAGAAGATCGACACCACTCTCATATGTGTCTGCTGCGACAGATACAAGTGAAGAGACATATTTCCCATAATATCAAACTATTTCTTTAAACCCTTTAGGTGTCTATATGTATTACTACTATTACTCCTGTTTGAATACATAAAACTATAATAACTTGACGTGCGTCTGTCCTCTTCACAGATCAGTTCTGGGAGGCTCTGGGAGGAAAGACAGAATATCGCACTTCTAGCAGACTCAAGGACAAGATGGACGCTCATCCACCCAGACTCTTCGCCTGCTCCAATAAGACCGGAAACTTCGTCGTAAGTGTTCGGTTTTAAAGGGCTCATTTCACAGTAGTAAGGGCCTTGCAGATGGTTGGGGTTTGACAGCGCATCACTACAGCTCCACTAAACCCCTCTGCTCCTCTCAGATTGAGGAGGTGCCCGGGGAGATGACCCAGGACGACCTCGCCACGGACGACGTCATGATCCTCGACACCTGGGAGCAGGTGAAGGAACTTTTTGACTGTGTTGACTGTACAGATTCAGAGCAGTGTCAACGCAATGAAAGGAACAAACATGCTCAAAACTTTCCACTTTTTAGGTCTTCGTCTGGATCGGAAATGAGGCCCAAGAGGAGGAGAAGACCGAAGCGATGGCGTCTGGTGAGCACACCTGGGGGGAAAAAAAATCTCAACATCATGTTATTAAGATATGATATCTATATATGTCTCACGTAAGAGCTGAAATCATTTAGACCTGTGAAATGAAAGGAGTGGGACTATTTCTTGGCTGGGAGCAGGGATTTCCTTGAGTCTTGGCGTGGCCGTGGGTTGCCAGACAACCAGCAGGGACCCAAGGAAGTGACACACTTTGTCCATTTCACACTTCAGTTTTGGTACAGATTAAACCAACGTGGTACAACATGTTCATGAGTGAGCTTTAGAGGTGCTGGGAGACCTTTGGACAGGTTTCCCCGTTTCCAGTCTTCATGCTAAGCTCGGCTAATTGTCTCCTGACCCCAGCTTCACATGAAGCGTAGAGACATGTGAGTGGGGTCAATCTTCTCCTCTAGCCGTCGACAAGAAAGCGAAGAAGCGTACTTTCCCAAAATGACAAGTGCACCTGTTTAAAGAAAACTTATGAAAGTCATGTAGGGTAGATTATTTTTTGTACATAATTTGTACAGTGTGTCACTGGCAGAAATTATTTGAACATTTCATTAACACTTTTTTAGCTCTTTATAATTAATCAGTTTGGTCCTCTTCAACTTTTGATACAATGCGCCCTTTCTGCTCGTTTAACTTGAAGCAAACACGCATTCTTCTGATGTGCCTTTGTGATTCAAGTTTCCTCAGTCACTAGTACCAACTCAAGCTTTTCTGACTCTTCCTCAGCGGTGCGTTACATCGAGACGGATCCGTCCAACAGAGACCGCAGGACGCCCATCGTCAAGATCAAGCAGAGCTTCGAGCCGCCCACCTTCACCGGCTGGTTCCTGGGCTGGGACCACGAGTACTGGACCAGCGACCCTCTGGAGCGCGCTATGGCTGAACTGGCCCTGTGAGATCTCACCTGACCCCTTCCTGTCAGCCCTGACCTTTGACCCCTTCGCTCCGCTGCAAGCACTGGGCTCCAATCATAAGACTTCAGCTGCCAATATGCCCTGAAAACTATTTTTTTTTTTTTTTTAAACAGTGTTTCAAGTCACTTTAGCTGGCATGCTACAGTGATGCCTTTATACCCGTTATGAAATAGCAATAGAGCTTTAACAGATACACAGGCTTCCTGTAGGGTTTTGCACTAATTACATTCTCCTACTATGACTTTTATCAAAGCCAGTATTTCTCATTAGTTTCATATTTTGACAATAAACCTGTTGACTAGTGAAATGTAATGGTAACAAACATATGGCAAGACAGTTTAAAGCCTTGGTGTGCTGCAACATTGGAAAACTCACTGCCAAGAAAACACCACTTATAGAAAGCAATAGAACCAATGCCTTAATATTCATTCAGTTTACAGTAATCCTGTTTTCTTTAAAAAAAATAAAAAAAACAATAGAAAAGGTACTGTTCCAGTTTAAGATGCCTTTATATGCAAGTTTTTTGTACCCTTGGTTTAGATGCCTCTTATATTTATTTTTTTTAAATGTCAGAGATGAATACCCAGGAAGCTTGTGTGATGCTGCAGTGGCCAACTTTAAATGAGAAACCGACGCTTTGCTGCTTTGAAAACCAGTTTTGTCTTCTGTGACACTTTCTAAGGTTTCCTAAGCCTTGTTATCATTTCAATAAAACCAAATGAAACATGACGCGTGTTTTATGTCTCTGCTTTTCCAAACACTTAACATGCGACACTGCTCAGAAAAGAATAAAATCCAAACACAAAGTAGCTTTTCGATAGGGTCTTTATTTAAAGTAAAGATAAAACCATATTAAATATTAGCAAACTGTACAAAAGAATACTGCTATCTGCAAAAACAAACAACTATAAAGACTGAATAAAACTATAAAAAAATAGTATTATAACTTAACTATTACTTCAAATTCATAAGCAGGGTTTTCCTTTAATAACATTTCCTTTCTGTAACAGCCAAATGATGAGAGAAGTTAGCTGAAAATGTACATGGTCACGAATGCTCCCTGAGAAAGTGGACAAGACGCACCACAAACTACTGATGAAACAGTACTGAGCAGCTGCTCAGAGATCAGCAGCACAACGTGGCCGTGCTGTGGGTGTAAGTAAGTGTCCACCTCTCTTCCTTCTGTAACACACTCTGTGAAAACGAGCAACTTTACTCGATCATCAGCAATAACTCAAATATACTAACTGTAGTAAAATAATGTATTCCATAACAATCTATAGTGCCACTTTAAACCTTCAGTTGTGACAAACCCGAACGCCATCTAGCCACAGCATAATACACTTCATGGGATAAATGTATATATACACATAGTAACACTACTAATTCAGACATACACTAGATACTGTAACATACATTTAACAACACTTGTCCTTTATATGTTAAAAGGAGTAAAAATATAATATAATACAACATGTTAGTTGGTAGATAGATACAAAGATGTTTAACTATTTGGTTTGTTTATATTCAGAAATAGCATGTGATGAAGTAGTGTTGTTTAAAAAAATAAATAAAAAAGGTAAATAAAATCCTCCAATTTAAATTTTTACGTGCATAGAAATGTGATTTTACGCTGTAAAATGAGTTGATGGTAGTAAGTTAAGGCTTTTGGCGGAAATATTTGCGATAGATTTCATTTTTTAACAGTCCCGAAATAACAGAACAACTCACAGCACACAGTGCCACCTATGTAGCTGGTAATGTTCACTTTTTGTGTTGGAGGGAGTCAGAGTCAATGGTAATCTGAGGTGTTCCTAATATTTTGTCCACCCTTCCAAATATAGCATTGACTGTGTATTAATGTAAAGCATACTGTAAACTGTGTACAAGTAACACCCAGCCTGTCAGCCTGAATGTCAACCTCTCTTCCTCAGCTTGTGATCAGAGACAGAAGTATTGACAACAGGAGAAAGGTGTTTGTGTGTTGAACAGAGAGGAAAGTGGGTGTGTGTTTGTGTATTGGCTATCTTTAAGATTGCTGCCTACCACTCGAGCTGGTTAGTATTGTGATAAAGCAAAATGCTGAGATTACATCACTGCAGCTTTTGTATGGATCCATCTCGCGCCTCTACAGATTAAAACAGTTCAGTCTGTTTATGCACCCTATTTACTGTAATTTCAGTAAATAAAAATCCAGCATTGGCAGTGTTAGAACAAGATAGGCAGGTTAAGTACAGTAGAGCGTATACTGTACATCCTGGTATGGGTTTGAACCTTCAATGTTACAATGTAAGTTTAGTGCTGAGGTTAGAATGACTTTTACACAACAAATATGTGAAAACATGCAACGGCACAGCTAATATCTAAAAAAACATTTAGTTTAATTTGGGGTGTTGGGAATAAAGCCATTAGATACCTCATACGGATACCATGAGAATACTTTTGGTATCACCACGATCAGAGCGCTCTGATGCTGGCAGCAGTGTCACAATATCAGGAGATATTAGATATATAAGTACAAGAACATTTGAGTGTGTGTGTGTGTATGTGTGTGTGCATGTGTGTGTAAGGCCACATATCCAGCAGGCACTTTCCTTTAAAATGTTTGTGAATTTTGCTACATTTGTAGCATAAAAAAGACAAAAAATAAAAATAAAACTGCAGTTTAAAAGCTAAACCACCCGGCTGTTTTTAGTTATGTCTCTCACACACACACAATACCAAATAAACTCAGTCAGCGGTCAGTTGCTGGCGGACACACCAGGCTGACTGCTGACTGCTGTTATGCTTTGTGTCTGTGCGGGTGACAGAGAGCTTTCTGATTGGCTGTTTGGCCTAACAGATCAGTGCACAAGAAGAGAGGCAGATCTAAGCAATGCAGCCATGTGGCACAAGTCACACTTCATATTTTCATTTTCTTCTGCTTAAGACGTCTGATTAAGCTATAAGAATATTTTTACAACAAAAACGCAATTCAGAGTGAAGTAGCCAAAGATCCACTTGCTAGAAAATGAGTCAGTTTGTGTTGCATTTTTCTTTTGTATGTGCGTGTGTGTGAGTGATGCATGTTGTGTGTGTACATGTGACCGCTGCGTTTGGAGACTCCACACTCAGTGTTTAATGAAGCCCTGCATCATCTCCAGTGGCAGCGGGAAGATGATGGTGGAGTTCTTCTCGGCGGCGATGGTGTTGAGGGTCTGAAGGTAGCGCAGCTGCAGGGCCGACGGAGACTCGGCGATCACCAGGGAGGCCTCCTTCAGCGCCCGCGACGCGTTCATCTCTCCCTCAGCAGCGATCACCTTGAGAAGAAAAGACGAGGAAAGACAGGTGAATGGACAAGACGGACAATTAGGGGACGTCTGCACGAAAGACCTCAATTTGATTTTTCCCTAATATAGAAACTTGTAGGAGCGTTGTGAGGATCTCCTGCTTTAAGCAGAATGACAGGGAAGCAGAAGCGCCTTACCTTGGCTCTGGCCTCGCGGCTTGCCTCAGCCTCAGCCGCCATGGCTCTCTGGAGCTGAAGGGGCAGCTTGACGTCCTTGATCTCCACCCGCTCCACCTTGATCCCCCAGTCATCTGTAGCGTCGTCCAGAGTGGACTGAGAAGACAGACGCAAGACATGGTTCAAGATGTTTTTCAAAGTTTCTGGAGCCTCCATTGGAATATTTCATTGTGTCATTAAGATATAAATGCAAGGGAAAAAAAAAAAAAAAAAAAAAGATGTTTTGAACCCAAAACTCCTCTTTAAAAGCCATTTTCCAAAACCGTCCAGCAGATGGAGCGCAAGCTCATGTTTTAGAGCACAGTTAGTGTGAAGGTAAAAAATAAAGGTTAATTAAAAATGGGCGATGGCAGATGCACGTAAAGCATACCCGCACCATAACACACAATCCTAAAATTACATGACGCTGTAGCAAAACTTCCACCCCTACCAGCATCATACTGTAGTCATTTCACACCTACCGTTATTATGTAGTGGATAATAAGCACTGAATGATGAAACAGATTACATGGCTTACTTTCACTTTTATGCATCAAATATTTCATGCAGGATGTTTTCAGATAAACGCCTACATATTAGGAGCCTTGTAACCATAAAAACAGAACAGGTCTCTGTACTTATTACAGTGGTGGTGTTGGAGCTTTGTTCTGGTTGTATTTAATCAAATCACACAAAGCCTCCTACTGTGAAAACTAAAATTAAACATCCAGGTCTATGCTCCGTGCTGCAAGCTTGTTGAATTTTCCTATATAAAGGCCTCAGTGTTTATGTTTGTGCTGTCAACAACCTTACGACTATCGAACAGTGATTCGATCGAGGCAGCAGAATCACTGTGAAATCACTGTTGCTTTAGTAGTACATACACTTCTACAACTGAACCAGAGAGATATCCCTGTGTGATTTAATGTCCACATGGCCGATCAATTCAACCCCATACCAGACGATGGCAACGATGCACAACTTGCCGTTTTCAAACCCCTGATACATTACATGGGAGGAAGAAGAGGTTTAAACATTTTTTCTGTTGGGTTTTCTTTTGCATTCAGTGGGGATAGTGGACTGTATTTTTTGCTGGTGGGGAGAGAACCCCATTTGACACGTAAATAGTGTTTATCCACATTAGCGTGAAAACAATAAGCGTACTGTAATAGGAGGAGGAGGAGGCTGTAGCAGCAGCAGTGGTTCTGGCTCCAGGAGCCCACATGATTATTGATATTTGGGTCACTAACTGTCTGTTTACCTTTCAAATAGCCTACGATCTACATATCACGGTTTCATACAGCCACTACTAGCCTATTTAATGCTTCAGAAAAGATTTATCACTGTCACTAAATCCAAGGTGTAACTTCATCGAAAAGACACGATACTAAACTTTATCTACACACACACACACACACACACAAATCTTTGTCAAATCAAATCTCACACACACACACACACACACACACACACACACACTATATTGTACTATGTCCTTTTGAACAGCGGCTTCTCGCTCCTTCCTCATCACAAACTTTGACTTTTTGATTGCGGCCTTGATTAACTTCATTTGTATTTGAACTATTTCTATTGCTTGCTGGACATTAAGAGAACTTTAATCCCTGTATATTAGACATTAATGAACTACCGACTGATCGCTGATAAACTTTCTGACTGTGTGTGCATCAGAAATATTTAATCATCTACAGAAGCTCAGCAAAAACTGGAAGTAAAAGTTTAATGAATAAATAAATAAATAATTGAACTCACAGGCAAACTAACATCTGTGGTCTACACTGAACACAGGATTACCTAAGGTTTTCTTAGTTCACAGCTGATGCACATTTTAACTGCAGTGTGTTCTCTGAGTTCAGGCAAACCTGGCTCTAAGCGAGCAAGGTGGCACCGTAAACCTCCATTCTGTTTTCTCTGAGAGTCTGTGTTATTGGAGCCTCCTGTTATTGCCTACATTTATTTTTACTGACTACATAACATGTTTACTGCATTTACAAAATGTTCTTTCCTAACAGTCGCAAGAACTTTGCATTAAACAGAAGGAATGTTAACTGAATGACTGAGAACAGTAGAGGGACTGTGGGTTTGTCACCACGAGGCACACATTTTACATTACACATAGTAATTTGATCTATTGTTGATATAAAATATTCATCAGTTCAGCTTTTTTCTTTTTTCTTTTTGCATTCCAACACAGCTAACACAAGTTATTCACAGAAATGTCTGTTGGATGAACACCAGTAGGCAACATGCAGAGGAGAATGTGAGCAACAGGGGTGATGTAAGATGTAGAAAACAATTAACAAGACTTATATGGCATATTAGATAAACTACTCTTACCAGTGTACAGTATCTAAAATTCAAATTGCCAGGTCTGTCACTTTTTCAAAGTCAAGTTTGAACGCATTCAAAGTAACATGCAATTTATTCAAATTAATTTTCTTACAACCCAGAGTCTGAGATACGCTGAACTCCAACTGTCACATAAGCGTGTGTGGCCAGCGATGTCCATCCGTCAGAGGGTCTTACACAGTTGTGTCTCGTACAGTTGACGTTGCTCCACACTATTTCTGCAGATCATATTAGTTCTAGCATATTGCTTTGAATCACAATGCCGGCTAACAGTCTGTATAACGGCGGCTGTACACTACCTGCATGCTGTGTGCGATTTCTTCACGGTCAGACAGGATCTCTGCCAGGTTCTTGGTGCCCAGGACGTTCCTCAGGGTGGTCTGGGCCAACAGCCGGGTAGCGGCATCTGCATTAGTGATGTTAGCCACAGCCAAAGTAGCATTCTGGACCCGGTAGTACACCACACCATCAACACTCACTGTCACAGAGTCTTTGGTCAAAACCTGAGAGCAGGACAGAGATTGAACACACATTGTAGGAAATAAAGGTGGAAATTATAAAGTGATGTTATAATGTGGAAATGCTCAAAGGATTTCTATCGTTTTATTTGCCAAAGAGTGCATTACTGGTAGCTGTATCAACAATCTAATTAATATTTTGATGTCCTTTGAATTTCTGTGAATGTGACAAAGTATTTGTTTAATGTAATTGGAAGTGTGCATGTCATACCTCTTGCGGTGGGATGTCGAAGGTGATGGTGCGCATGTCCACATTAATAAAGCTGTCAGTGCACGGCAGGATGAAGAACAGCCCTGTGGAATCACAAGAATGCAAATAGTTTTAACAAAGACTAAAGCCACTGTAAACACAATAATGAGGAAGCTTCTTCGCAAATGTTTGAAAACACCGGGATGAACGAAATTCGGGCAGGAGGCCAAGTCAAGCTCTCTTTATAAGACTGCAGCTGTGCTGACAGCGAGGCAAAGCTGTGGATATTTGGAGCTTTCATGAGCCCGTTTCAAGTCACAATGATTGAATTAGTGCATTAAAACAATACTAGGCATGTGCCTGAGTGAAACAGACATGTGCTAGGTGTGCAAACATTTAGCAAACATTAATGCCACACCAGTTAGAGACTAGTGGGCTGCAATTCCTGTCAGGATATTGTGTGTTTAAATGGTGAGATAACAGCCATCTGTTCAACAGCGGTCTCCTCCCAATGCCGTTTCCATCATTCTCAACAATTGTAGATCCTGTCAGGCAAGAAAAGAGGCCTGAGTTGTTCTCAAACAGATTCTGCAAACCTTGTGCTGCAGTGGAAAATTCCACCGATAAGCTTCCTGAAAAGCTTTGTTCATCAATAAACATCTCTGTTCATGGCAGAAGAGACGTGCATACAGATGTAAAATGTTCCACAAACACACCCTTCTCATTTCTGACAAATTATTCCCCCAAGCTACACTATTGTGTAACAGCTATTGTATAAGGAGAGAGAGCCAGATTATGAGGGGCATTATGGGAAACCAAATGCTGAATTCAACTTTGGCATTGGCTCCTCCAGCTCTTCAGGAATGTGAAGTTTGATAGCAGAGGGCTATTATTACCCCACTCTGTCAGAAACAGAGTCCCCTGGCACCCTGAGGAGTCACATTTCAGCATTTTAAAAAGGACACCGCCTGGTTTTTAAATCCCGTAAAACAGGAAATCAAACATAAAGAGACAGTGAGTTATGAGATGTATGCAAATTATTCCTTTTTTTTTTTTTTACTGAAACAAATACAATGCCTTTCAAAACAGAAGTCACATCACTGACAATATAATGATTAAGGCATTCAGACCTCAAACAGGCACATATGCAGTAGCGCTGATAGACATATGGCTCTGTGGACTGGGAGCCCACATAAACGGGCCCTTAGTGAACTTGTGTACTCATCTATGTGGTAGCATGCCAATTGTTTCAACTTTGAGGACAAACATCTTGTTATTATTAAGCCAACATATTGTTCCATTCTTTATTTACATCACAGTTTTCCCTGTAGGAAGGGGATGGGTGGGAAAGTAGAGAACCCCCCCGACTCCAATTAATTTGGATTTAGAAGATATACTATTTTATTTTAGACATAATAATTAACATTCTGAATAAACCAGATAACTTAGCTGTACTTCATATTTGATGCTGTACATACATAACGATTTGCCACCTTATTGATATTATATATTTGTACTCTTCCTACTTTGTACTGAAACTGCTGCACAACAATTTCCCTCTGGATAAATCAATTTCTGATCTTATCTCATGTTACCTGTATCAGAGGGTGTTTAAGAGTGTGTATATTTATTCTGGGTGAAAGTTGTGGAACTCTATTTGAACATATTCCCCTTATTTCAGGACAATTCAGAGAGCGTAAAGTTCTTGCTGTCCAAATCGGTCACAGGACCTCAGTCCAACTGATCATGTGCTTCACTGCAGAAGACTAAAGACTAAAAACAAGAAAGAAGTAAAGATGGCTGCAGCAAAGGCTTGGAAGAGCAACTGCAGGGAAAATACCAAATGTTTTCTGATGACTCTGGGTTGTTGAGTCGGTCACTGACCGGCTGACTTTCCATTAAACATGTGGTCCAACTATAACTGACCGATGATGTGTAATAAAGACTGTTTGTTTTTAAAAGCAAATTTATATAATAAACAAACAGGAAGTCCGCACTCTCTGCAACACTGGCATCATATCTGTGCTCAGCTGTATGTCAGTCTTTTTAATGTGGTTTCTGCTGCCTGTGGGTCAGTGGTAACTAAGTGATGAAGATGACTGTAACATGATCCAGGAGGACAAACAGACACTGGAACCAGGTTTGAAGTGCATTTTAATAAAAGAACTGAGGATGTGGATGGAGTAAAAAATATATGCTGCTGTATAAAAAATGGTCTGACCTGGACCTTTGGCTCCTCCTCGCAAAATGCGTCCCAGGCGAAAGATAATGGCTCGCTCGTACTCCTTCACAATCTGTGTACAGAAACAAACCACACCAATGGTTTGTATGAGTCTTTTCTTCCTCTTAATTGGATTTCTACAGATATAATACTGAATATTGAATATTGAAATATGCTTATGGATACTAATTTTCTGCTCACTGAGGATAGCTTTATTAAGTAAATGCAAAACAATGGTTCATCAGCTTCTAAAGGCTGTTACACATAACATAAATACATATAATACAGGGGAAGCACTTTCAAAACGCTGAGTAAACAGAGTAGGCCATCCTCAGTAGTTTAGTATAGTATACCAAATAAACACTAGATCTGACCAGCAGCTGACCTTTATGCACATCCATATGGAGATGGGCAGCGTAACCAGCATGAGAAGAATGGACAGTATGACCAACAGCCAGCCACACAAGCCAAGGCTGGAGTCGGTATTCTCCAAAGCTGGGGGAAAGAAGACAAATACACACGCTGAAGTAAACTAAACTGATTCAGTCAACCGTGGGGATATATTAATATATACTGAATTGAGCACAAAAGCAAACAGTTGTTAAAAATGCCAGTTCCTTCAGATCCAACTCTTGATGTTCTCTTGTTAAAAACCTACATTTCTAATCCAATCATTCATCACAGCAGCTTTCACCCATCTCTAAACAACTAGAGTCAGATTATTAGTCAGATTAAAAGTTCACCTCCACACACACACACACACACACGTACACTACTCTCAGGCATTTGTTAGGCTAAACACTGTCACATCATCAGCACTGCCTGCAGCATTTACTTCAGTCAACATTTGATAATGACATGCAACCATTCAAGGAATGAGATCCGTACCTTCGATATCATGTAAACCATGCCTGCTTGAACCTACAGACAAAGTTTGAAGTCAAAACGTGATTGAACGACTTACAGTAAGGTCAGAGTGGTCAGGCATAGCTCAATACTTCAAAGTTAGGTAACAAGTTGCCATATTGGATTATTGTTGATGACGCTGTACGTCCCTACGTCACTGACATAATCAATAGTGATTACCATAGGGCTGAACAGATTTAACCCCACCCTGTGAACTAAACTGAATCCAGTTGATTTCCAGGTTAAATATCAATTCCTAAACACATGTAGAGAGAGAATGTAGAGACACTGATCAATGAACCGTTACGGTTCATTTCGAAACGTTACGTTACGTTACGTTACGTCGTCATGACGCCGTGGAACGTTACAGCTGCTAGCTTGCGTGAGTGGAGCGCGATCATTAACGTTAGCTTCCCGTCGGCTAACGGACAGGAGCTAACGGTCACCGCCTCGCGCTGAAGCTCATATTATCTGTGACTGAACTCACAACACAAGCCACGTAACCTTACCGGAATAAAGGGAAAACAACATGGCCAGGGTGTTTCATTTTCTCTTTGCTTCTAATGCTCTCTGAGGCCGAGCTGCGCGACATGGCACACTCGCTGGAGGCAGCGGCGTTACCTGACTGACGCTGCCGTCTCTTGGAGTCATTCATTGAAACGTCTTCGTGGTCGCTCTCCATCATAAACGAATGAAATAATAACGAAGCGAGTGTAATGTCTGACGGTGACAGCGAGCGGTGGTGGTCCGCCTGCCTCTGTCTGTCTGTCTGTCTGTCTCTCTGTGTGTGTGTGTGTGTTCCTAGGAGCTGCCGCAGCTGCAGGGGCCCGTTTCACCCTAAACCTTGACTTGTAGGCGCTGTGACGTACAAGGGAGACTAGTTTTTCGGGCGGATTAAAGTGGGCGTGGTTCGGCCTTCAGAAAATAGACCGCACTAGCTGACAATTTATTACAATAGTCTTGCAGGAAAAGTCGCGCAAAGTCCAATATTTGTTTGTCAAATGCAGTCTTAAACTCATCGCGGCGACCATCATTCACCCATCAGAGAGCAACAGTTGCCTAGATGTACTGTGATCTTTAAGGTAACAGTGTATTTCTAGTGTTTGCTTACACTTCGTACTTAGGTGATGAGAACTGATCACACCCCATCTGCTGATGAAGACTGTCACATGTGTTTGAAAACTTTGGGGGCGAAAATGGTATAACGTTAGTATAATGGTAAAAATAATACTAGTGTTCGAAGGTTTAGTGCATAAAAAAAAAAAGCAGCTGAAATATTCTCCCATGTTTGGTTTGTGCTGCAGTCTGGATGGTTGAGGGTTGAGGTCAGGACCTCAGGGGTCCATTTTTAAAGGCTTCCCCAGATACCAACGGTGCAGTGGGAATGTAGTTATCTCACTCTGTGGCAGCTGGCATCTAAACTAGGCAGCACTTTAAACTAAAAAATCTATTTGGGGCTATTTATAGGCCTCAGTGCAGGATTAGTTAACAGCTGAAAGAAACTTCCATTAATAACCTTCCAAAACAAACTTTCTGTTGTGATTCTGTCTGTTCGTGTTCAGCTTTCATGGCAGCCTGACACCCGTGTGGGTCGTTTGTTGAGACAATGCGCGGGCAATTTCTGACACACAAGGGAGCCATGCCTGTATCTCTACATCCGTCCAGCAAGTTTGACAATATTTAGAAATGTCACTAAACACAGCGATGTAGGTGCCTTTTGGTTTGTCGTTTGAGTTGTGGTGAATAAAGAGCTTTGAACATTTGAAGTTGTTCCGTAAGAAAAACATCTATGAGGGGGACAGCTTTGTAAGACAGGTATTGGACAGCACTGGACATATGTTTCATGATAGTGGATAACAAAAACAAACCATCACTTGCATATATTTGAAGCAGCACCTTGGTAATGGCAGTTACAATGGGCATGGCGTGTCTTGAAGAAAATGTGGCAGAAGATTTCACAAATGTGTGTTGCTGCTATTACCCATTTGAAATTAAAATGTCTGTTATTATTTATTATAATTAATCTTGTTTATCTTATTTCCTTTGTCATTTCAGCGTTGATGAAAGAAATGACACCGCAATGAGTTTTAATATACTATATTTTGCAACTTTGAAAAATATATAAAGAAATCTTATATTGTATATAACATATAAACAAGTGCAGTCGTAGTCATAGATAGACATAGACAGTAAGACGTATTTGGATGAAGTGACCTCAGTAGTCTGTATGTGGCTGCCTAGGAGGCTGGTCCCAGTCACGCTGCCTACAAGTCAATATGCTGGGCCCAACATTTCCCAAGTGCACAGTAGTCACGCCTTTTATTTTATGTGCTGAGAGCTTCAGGATTTCTTGTTGATTTGTGTGTTTATTCAGATAACCCTAAAATGACCTGCTTCTTTGGTTCAGTTTGTATTATTTTCTTTTTTAATGTTACAAACAGTTTAATTGAGTGGTGACATGTAGCATAATTTTTATATATAGTAATGTCGGGGGTAGAGGAAGGTGAAGGCACCAAACTCAGTTTTGCTCCTTTTCTATTACCCTAAAATTAAATAAATTATCATCAGACTGTTGCAGATTTTAAGAACTGGGTATTTTAAATAAATCACTTATATCCCCACAGCACATGCACAAATTTTGATAAAAATAGAAGCCATCAGGATTAAATCTTATAATCACAAGCAGATTTGCAGTGTATAGACCATATGTAGACATGACTTGGGGAATTGCTATAGTGTCTGTTTTTTTGGACCAATCCATATTTGTAAGCCCCTTTAGTCTTAGCACCAACTATTTCAGTGATGAACCCATTCACTGAGTTCAGGTGGTGGTCTGCACAGAAAATCCAGGCAATTCCAGTAAGTGTGATTATCCTGGGAAAGCAAGGGGATGGTGGCTGTGCATGTTGGAGTGGCCTAGAGCTCCATCCCATCTAATCCTCCTTTAATTAGGGTGAGAGAAAATGCGGGACCCCTAAGGATTAGTCACAGCACATTGACAAAGCACCAAGCTGGGACCAGTGTACAGGACTGGTGGCCAGTGTGGCCAGTTAGGTACAGCAAAGACCCTCTCAAGCGTGAAAAAATCCCTCTCATCTCCCTGCGGCTACCTGAAGTTTAGCCTCCCTGCTTCTATAAACCAAAGTGTCTCTGGTCTCTGGTGAACTGGGAGGATAAGTTACAGCATACGATTCGCTCATTTCCAGTCCTCCCCCCATTTTTCACTCTCAATTGATAGGCTACTGTATCTGTGGTCACACTTGCTTCCTATTATCCACCCTTTTTACTAATCCTACAGGGTACTTTGCCCTCCTCGTTTTCTCTCCCCATCTCTAACTATGTCTCTTCATGCTCTATCTGTCCATTTCTCCATCCCTCCTTCTTTTTCGGCCAATAATAGAGGTTCAGCCTCATGCTGATGGGGATTGAAGTGAACAAAAGAATCAATTAAGAGTCAAATAGTCTGTGCTGCCCACTCAGATCTTTTACGATGTATAGATAATGCTTACACTGGCCAGTTCAATGTGTCACGGTGCAAAGTAATACAATCAGTACTAGATTACAAATTATTACAGTGCTTCAGGTCTACATGCAGAGGATGCAAGTGGCGTATATAGAAATAAACAAATCTGTGTTCTGTGCAATGTTAATTGTATGTTTTACTGTCGTTGCTGTTGAAAGATTTTTAGTTCACAGATGTGCTCAAAGAACATCAGCTGTGCTAATCCAATGAGTCCAAATAACATGAGTCTGTAAATGTGAAATGTGATGTCACTGTGGATTTAATATTCTGTAAAAATCGTGGATGTAACCCTCACAGTATAGATGTTTCATACGTGATTGTATAAGTGACCACTGGGGGTCACTGAGGTGGTTCCAGTGAGTTCCCTGCTTATAGTGTAACTATCAGCAGAGAACAGCGGTGAGCAATGAGTGTGAGTGGAACTGATCTGGTGTATTTAAGGTCTATCGATTCAGTGTGAAAAGAGAACATTGCTTTATTGAATAAGAAAAACAGTTTATTAACAGAATCAGCTGTATAGTTTTTTATATTAGAACACACACACACACACACACACACACAGAACTCCTTTTCTATGGAAAACAGAAATAAACTGACAGCAGGACATGGATGTTTGTCTTATATAAAGTACAGGGTAATTGTTCTGGGTTTCCACCCGTATAAAGTACAACACCTTGTTTATTTCAACTGTGTCATTTTGATTGTTTGAATGCAGCAGTGAGATGCAGTATTTCCCTAAATGCTGTCAACACGATATCAGTCTTTGCTGTATATTTTATGAATGACACGTAAATGACCGACTTTGACCAATATGTGTAACCTTGAAAACATGAGATCCAGGTGTTGCGATGATGATGATGATGATGATGATGATGATTCAGCCAAGTTTTAGCAAAATCAAACAAGTGTTGCAGCAACTCTTGTTGGCCAATCAGTGCAATTTTAAGAATTTGATTGAACAGGGAACTTGTAACTCATCAGCATCATCTGAGATATTGTGTGTGTTAGTACTGAAAACATGACCTGTTGGATGAATCAGTGTAGATGTGAAAACTGCGAAATTAAGCAGTGACACACTTTTAAAGTTTGTCAAAATACACCCAGAGGAGTCTCGACGAACAGATGGAAGGCTGCACCTGAGCCAATCAGGCCTCACAGGAGACATTTGGCATCTGTGGCACATATGCACTGACACTATCAAGGTTTTCATTGTGGTAGGCAGGTTGGATACCTGTTGAAGGTGGCAGACATTTCACTTACTGATGATGAAGTCTGTGAGCAGGTGGTGTTCATCGTGATGGATTCACGCGGATTCACATGTACTGGACTGACTGATACTTTTAAACACTGTACTGCTCTGCTTCGTCCATGTCAGCCTTCTTTTCTCAGATATCTCATACATGATGATAATAAGTAATAATTGAAATCTTATAAGTCATATTTAAAAGAAACACACAAATATGACTTATTTTATTTTATGAGAGAAAGTTTCACATAATGTTATTCTTTGTCACCAATAGGACTATCTCATATTATAAGAAATTGTACACTATATATAAGAGACAGTTTCTCATAATAATGAAATATGCTACTCTGTTATACTTTCCACTGTCTCATGACTATGATATACTGTACATAGTCTATCTAAGAGAAGGCTCATCATGCATAATTCTGATTTAAGTATCTCATAATTACATAATGACATGGGATACCTACTTATTTATTAATTTAATGTTTATTTTTATAGGGACAAGTACATGGCATGGACCAATGCCACATACCACAGCTTATATTGGAAAACACAGGTAGACAGAGTTGCTGAGAACTGTGGTTATTTAGGCTAATATTAGATAATTTAATTAAGTAATTTAGTTTCTCAAGAACATGCAGTCTTATCAGTTTCCGATCCAACATTTTTATTGCACAATAATATATCATCTTAAGAGGCTTGATTAGCTAGAAGCTGCTTGTAACCAAGACGTTGCACAATAACTTAAATAATTTATACAGCATATAGTTTTCAGCACAGTAAACAGTCTCTGATAAGTCTTGATGTATGTTAATTTTAATATTTTCAGTCCATAAAGACATGGTTAGACAATTTTGGTGTGAAGGAACCTTTGGGAGGCTTTCTCGTCCAACATTGGTACCTGACCTCACAAATGCTCTTTTGGCTGAATGGTCACAAATTCCCACAGACACACTCCCAAATCTTGGATTTGTGGAAAGCCTTCCCAGAGGATTGGCAGCTATTGTAGAGAGGTGTCCAACTCCATTTTAATGCCCATGGATTTAGAATGGGATGTCCAACAAACTAGGTGTATGGTCCAAGGTGTCCACTGACTTTTGGCCATATGGTGTATGAAACAGTATTGTCTGCATACATCTGAAAACCCGCTCCATGGCGTGATTTTCAGCCACTCTACTTCAGAACTCGATCGCACGCCACAGTGACTCGCGGTACGTGCCCGATGCCGGAGGTGCAGTGCTGTCACTCCTGGCACGCACCTGATATCACGATCTCTGCATTAAACAACATCTTATGCTATTGTTAGGACTCACAGCTGTCATGTTAGTAATGGGACATTTTACTGAAATGTTTGATGCTGTGATTTATCGCTGGCTGGCTAGCAGCAGTAACGTTAGATATCACAGTCCTGCGACGGCCACAGATACCGGCTTCTTTTCTTTTTTGTGTCAGAGCATTTGATTTAATGATTGCTGTCGGGATGTAAAGAGAATTTCCAGAAATATAACAAAACAGTGCCTGTAAGATAAATTGCCCACCCTACCATTAAAGTCACACCATGAAATCCATGGCTTTGCTGCCCCCCATTGATAGTATGAAAAAAGACAATGGGGCAGACAGTAATCCTGTGTACAAGTTTAACATTGGCCAAAACTGATCCTCTCGCCATTTTGGTCTGATGGTCAAGACAAGATTTAGATACGCCTGATAGGCTTATTATGTGAACCCTAGGCCTGGAGTTAATGCGCCTGTCGAGGAATAAATAAGTGACGCTCTCTGAGCAGAGCAATGTTGTGCTCAAGAGTCTTTTATTTCAGTATTAATGTGCAGCTCGCAGTGGTGGGTGACTCTCAGCATCACTGTCAGGTAACAGTTGACATCAGACAGGATGAGGTGAAGTGGCTGGTGTCACAAATGGACAAACTTCAGTAAACTTCAGCTCTTCCTGCCTCACAGCCTGTAACACTGGGTGGCAGTGTGTCCCTCTAAACAAAAGTATTTCACCTCCTGTCTCCAGCCGAGGAGCTCAGTCTGTGAGAAGTGAGTCTCTGAGGTTACTGTAAGACACAGCGCTAGGGTTGACCAGTCTGAGGATTAATGGAAGTTTAAATATCCCAAAAAATGACTTTAACACAGTGTAAATCACAGGGAATTATTTGTATTCACTTCTATCCATCCAGATAAAAATGATGATGATATGTTTCAAAATGAACTTGCTGGTTTTATACTATTGCCATGTTGTACTGTATACTTTAAATGATGGCGGTAGACTCAGTCAGGTGCAAAAAAAAAATAAATAAAATATAATAAAGTGCCTATGCCTTTTCTAAATAAATGCCTGAGGTCAAAACGATTACAACAAAAATTAACAAACATTTCAAGTTCTGAGTGCTTTAATCTAGCAAAATAAATAGAAATACATCTCAATTCTTTGTTAATAGCTGTGAAATGTAAGGGATGCACTAATTTTGTAGGCTATATAAATATTACTTACTACAATGGGTCTTCTTAATTAATTTAAAAATATTTTTAAAGATTTTAAAAAGTATGTCACTCAGATTATTGGTAGTTTGCCTTTTCAAAATTTTAGCACATATACTACACTTACTAGATTCCTATAATTTTATAATCTGAATAATGTTGTATAACCCAAAAAACTGTTTGATATTTGAACAAAATCAATTTAGACTGCAATTTTACATTTTAATGTTTAACCCTAAATTTTAACTAGACATGGTGCTTTATTTCTTTGTTTTCACTGACCTTTGATTGGCATTAGCAGCAAGCAAGTGTTAAGATACCATTTTCTATAGATATCACATACGCTAATTCACAGTGCAGCTGTTCTGTTCACTCTATGTTCCACACAAGCAGTGTGTTATATTCCAACAGTCACAGAAGAAGCCTGAGGGATTTATCAACTCTGCATGAAGGAGCAAGTAGGGTCAATTATAAAATCACACTATATATTTTTTCTCTTCTGTTTTGGTTCCACAGAAACCAAATGCAACATGAAAAAAAAAAAAATCACTCTCCATTATTATATATAATACCAGATTATCCTGGAAAAGTCTGCAACAACTGCGAATAAGCCTCCAACATGTGATTTCACTCCAAAAGTTGACAGTGAAGATTGAGGTCACAGAGGTCAGAGTGAAGATAAGCTGAGAACTTGTAAATCCTGTCAATCTGTTTTCAAATTACTGCAGTAACAGCATGCGAGGTGTTGTTTCCGTGTATTATGGTAATGTAATAGCAGAGGCAGGCCTTGGTCTGCAGCTCCTGTTTGTTCGCAGGTACCGCGCTCGCTGCGTTTGGCATTCTGCTCCACTTCTCCCACTGAAATGAGTTCTCTCTCTCCCTCTAAACTTACAGAGGATGCGGCGCCCACACAGCTGTTCTCCCCTGAGCTGGCGTACATAAAACATAAAAGGCGAGCCTATATGAAAAATGCACAGAGCGCTGGAATATAATGTGCTTGATACCCTGCTGCTGTCGGGCAGGCGAGGGATAAAGAGAGAGGCCTGCCCTGGATAGATTCCTTTTCTGCAGAATTCGTTTGACTGCAGGCTTGGATGGCTGCCTGAGCAAACATTTACTCACTGCGCTCAATCCGTGGATCACATTACAAAGATTGATTGTTCACTTGCCTCTCACCCTCCACTGTTTCATTGGCCAATATGAAATCAAATGGGATTCTTGAAAGAGGAGAATCTGAGGGGTAGACTTGTTATGCACAGAATAAGTGACTGTGCTTCTCAGGCAGGCGTGAACGAGCCGAGTGTGCGCGCGTGTTTCGAGCAAATTCCTCCCATTGTTCCTGTGTATTCGAGATGAATTGAAATGCTGAGTGCCAGGCAGTGAAAACAAATCAAAATGATTGTTACAGTTGAAAGAGTGGCACGTCGCGCCGTGTTCCTCTCCCTCATATCGCCATGTAAATTAGCCGCGCTGCCGTGTGAACTTGCAAGGCAATTAATTCGCGACACACAGGTGCCTCGCCTACCTACCGCCGCGTAATTGCGTGGTTCACAAAAAGCGGAAAATTAAACAAGGCAAACACCGGGATTGCGTGTGCTCTCTTTGGAGAATTTGTAGTCCAATTAAAGCTCAGCAGGTTTGAATCGCGGTGGCACACACGCTGCATCCTGTGGCCGCGCCAAACCTTGGCTCATAATCATCATTTCAGCTCGAGCAATTGACAAATATTTACTCAGTTGTTTTTAGGGCCTCTGGGTACTGTATCAAGAAGCCTAACTAAGAAAACAATTGTTCAGGAGGCAGAGCGAGAAACTCATAACGAAACTATGTGAGAATGCCTTTTCCGCTCCCTCGGTGCCACGCCGAGAACAAGATCGAAACAGACATTACTCTCAGTTCAAGGTGACCCTCAGCTTTTACCCCAGTCTTTTCCGACCAACTACGCCAGCCAAGGCGAGTCACATCTACAGCACGTCACTCTCTGCAGCGTGGCAGACGCGCTTCCCCCCGTGTTTTAATCAATAGGAGGGTGAAAGCAGGTAAAAAATGAGCGCCGACGAGGCAAGAAGTGTCGGTGTCGGTGTGTCAGAAGCGCTCGGGTGGAAGTGAGGGGCCGAGATCAGGTGCTTTGACCCCGGGGACGGAGGGTCAGCACACAGGATGCCGGGCTTTTCTCCTCAGCTAACCTGCTTTCAAAATAACCAAACTGCTCCCGGAGACCCCGGGCAGCAACAGATTAGCCCCCCTCCGCTGCATCTTGTCCTCTCCTGCCAACACGCTCGCGCGCTCCCTTTCCCATTTCCCCTCGGTGTCTTCCTCCCATCATCATTTTCCTCCCCTCCTCTCTCTCGCCCCCTCACATCGTTAGCATTTAGATAGTTGAGAGCAGAGGAGCTTGGGTAATAGGCTTTTCCCTTCCCTCCATCCCTCTTTCCCCTCTTGCTCAAATCAGCTGAAGTAAGAGGGATTAAATCAAAAGAACAACAGTGATGATGAGAGCGACTGCGAGGGAGAGAAAGGGAGAATCAGGGGGGTGGTGGGGGCGGCGGTGCATAACGCTTGATCGGCTGTGAGCTCATTAACCCGGGCCTTGGCAGAATTGATGTTAGAGGTGATTGGAGATTATCACATTTAGGAGATACTTCATCCCCTTATCTGTCTCAGCTCTCCCCCTCCTCCTCCTCCTCGCCTTCACTCTTTTTTTGCCTCCCTCGACGGTTCTCTTTCTCTCGATTTCATCCAGGTCACCTGTCCCCGGTTCGATTCCCCCCGGTGCGGGGAGGGGCGGGTGGGGCCTCACGGATACCATCAACAGCAGCTCCTGTGTCTGCTTGATCTCCTAATTCTGCTTCATTTAAACTTCATCAACTGTTCCACTGGACCGGAAGCGGAGAAGAATGAAAACAGCTTATGTGGAAACAGCTTTTTCTCCCTCGCTCCTCTTTTGTTGTTCGATCTGATATGATATTCCCCAAAGCTGCTGCAGCAACCCCGGCCAACGCCCACACACACATTCACACACACACACACACACATACACACACAACCTCCCCTCTCACTCTTGCACACTCTTGCACATGCACTGACACTTGCACTGCAAAAAAAATGTCCACCCTCATCAAGTATTTTTTGTCAATAAAGACCTAAAAGTTGGGTTTTCTTAAAACACGTGAAGAAGTCTACCAGCACACGTCGACTTGTTTCACAAATTTTCTACAAGTGTGTGTCAGTCTCTTGAAACAAGACAGAAAAAAGCACTTAACACTTGATTTTAGTTCTGAAGTGATTAATAGATTAGGGGAACTTCACCAATTTGTCACATCAAGATCAACAGGATTTACCACGCATTTTCAGAGATTTTCTAATAAAAAGATACAACGAGTTGTATTATGGGTATTGTAGGATGCAGTCAGTCAGGATATCTTGACTTCTGCTTCTTGGAATTGGACCTTTCCTTTTAAAAAAATGTAAAATCTGTCCCCTGAGTCCCCTAACTTTATGGAAGTGCAATAGTGAATCGCTGGAGTGGTCTTTTACATATAGACTGAATGATTCATGGATTATACTGGGAAAAAAATGACATATCAATCAATATTGAAAATACTCATTCTTTGCAGCCTGAGTTGTTTCTTAAAAAAAATTAAACAATGTTGATTTGAGCTTTTTTCACTTGTTTAAAAGGATAATTTCGGTTTATTACAATCTGGGTCTCATTTTTGTAGGTTTGTCCATCTTTTCTATCAGTTATGATAACACTGTAATCGCCTCACCCTGATTGCTGAGATCTAGGAACGGGTGTCGCTATAACAAAGTCCAGCAGGGCCAGAAACCTGAGAGATAAGACAATCAGACAGGTTGTATTAAAAAAAAGCCGACATTTTAGCCAGATTGAAATACCTGGAATGTCGGTAAAAGTCCCCCATTGCACAAGAAAAAACTGTGTACGCACAATTCTGGCAAGTAAGGTAGGTCAAATTTGAACCAGGATATTTGTCTGTTTGTAATCATTTAACGGTAAGCCTTTTTTTTATCTTCCATAGAAGTTTTAATCTAGCCGTTTGTTAACAACACGTTTGATCGTCCAACTGCTCATGTTTCTTGACCTGTCTGATTTCTGTCACTGCATTCCCAGATACCAGCAATTAACTTTGTGAGTACAACCAAAACAAGGATGGCCACAACTATAAAAAAAAAAAAAAGACCCAGTGTAATAAATGTAATGTAATATAAAAAATTTTTGCAGTGTGCCACCACAACAACCCCACGAATGCAGCCACGCACACAGATTGGGAAAAGTCACTAATCCTGCATGCCCTGGACGCCGCGCACACCCCTCCCTCCTCCCTTCACACTGGGAAATTTAGCATGCCCCCTCGGCTGAGGCAGAAAATGAGATTACTGTATTTAAATGACTATGGTAATGGCGAGCATGCTGCCGGGCCCCTGTAGGATAAGGGATTTCTCCTGTGCTCATTGTTAGCAGTTTTGCAAAGTGCCATCGTCCTGCGCCGGCTCACAATGGGGATGTCATTTAAAAGACATTTCTCTTTCTTTCTCGCTCCCCCCTCGGTTCTTTTTATGCCCCTCGGTTCCCCCGTCAGCCCCGTGTACCAGTCCCCAGGAGGGCCAGTCTCTCAGTATGTGTGTGTGTGTGTGTGTGTGCTTCAACCTTCCCGACCCACCAGTCCAGACATAAGGTGAATATTCTTCATTCAAAGCAGCACTAGAGTGATTGGACACGGTCAGTCTGTTTGGAAAGACATAATCCAATCTATGTTTGTAATGAAGTGTACTCTCTGAGGACTAACACCATGTGTTCCTTGTAGAACGCAGAGGCCAGGTGGCCGGTAGGTCAAGCGTTTGGTCGTACCTGCGCGAGTCTGAGCGTTTTTCCAAGGACAGGATTTAGTCTGTCGTCCTGCGCGTCCCAAGTTTGGATTGAGAGGTATGGTGTGAAGATGCAGTCAATTCATGATTCAGTGTGATAAATACTATGGGATTAACGGTTCAATACACTCACGATATTTATCACAAAGTTGTAATGAAAACAATCTGTGAACTGTGTATATAATGCTTTATTTATTCTTACTTAGGTGCAAAAATCTGCATTTTCAAATTACATCAGTGTTGAAACAATTAGTTGATTGAAAGGAAACCATGAGCAACCATTTGATTATTGATAAACAAATGACAATGTGAGTGTGGTTGTAGGTGTTTCATTCACCAATTGACCTTATTTTTTTTTGTCCTCGGATTGGATCATTTAGCCAACATCTATCCCCAATGAAGGTTAAGTCCAAAATGCCGTAAATGCACACCAAGCGGTAGTATGTTGGGGTTCAAGATTAATTCAATAATCATTAAAGTCATTATCAAGCAACAATAGAAATTATTCACTAGTTCTAGATTTGTTGCATTTCTATGTTTTAACTCCCTGTAAATTCAGTATTTTGGGGTTTAGGGTTTTTGGTCGTACTTATAATTTTTAATAGCATTTAAATTGTTTTTTATATGCAAAATTTACTCAATAGAATCCTTTAAAAAAATTAAAAGCAGATCTTTGTCTAGATAAAACTAAAATGAAAAATACAAAATTAACAAGAATGTAATCATAAAGATAAACAACCAATGTCTGAATTTGCTTGTAGTGACTCACAGGCCGATGTCAACATCTTCATACAAACTGATTTAGATTTCTAGAGAAGGACGGGGGCATTTTCCTAAGCCTATAAGCATGTCAACATTTTGGAGCACACCTTATACAGTTCACAGTGTCAACGGATTGCAATTAATTGCACCACACCGTGTGCATTTAATGTATGCAAACAAGAATTAATTCCTTACGGGAATCCGATTTTGTACATTTTCATCCGTATCCAACAAATTTTCAGCCTCATAATGTACATGGTCACATTTCTGTATTGGAATGTATTGTTAACTATACATTTACAGTTAGCTATAAAATACAGCTTCCAAAGATCAAACATCAAACCCTGCATCCAAAAAATGATATATACACAACAATTCTGTCCCCAGATAAATAAAATGACATGCCTACAGTGGCTGTAAAGCGTGGATGACAGGATTAGCAGAGGATGAACATAGGAACAGATTAGATGGGTGTGAGCTTGTGTCAGGGTCAGTGGTCACACACCTCCACTGTACAGTTTTAAGTCAAACAGCTGACAACCATAAAGTTGTCCAGATGTCTTCACTCACCAGGGCCTTAGCTGCCGATGAGGACACCGAGGTCATGTCCCTCGTATTTATTATGGGAATTTGGCGTTTTATCAACCTCTGGGAGTTCACTTCTACAATTAAAAACATAACATGATTATTGTGTATTTTTCAACTTGATGCACTTAAATTTGACTACTCTGGGCAAACAAAAAAAATTAGACGGAACAAGACAGGCTGAGTATCACTTTAGAGAATATAAACAACATTCAAGTTCCCTGCCAAATTCATTTCTGTTTCCATCCATTACCAATTGAGAAAATATTAGGAGTTGGACACGTTGAGCCGCTGAACAGTTGGTGGCGCTAAATAAACCTCAAACGGTGGAAAACAATGTAGAAAATGTGATGGAAATATGAAATTTCTGTCTGTTTCATGTATTCATTTGATGAAGGTTACAGTGTCCCCATCGCTCCACACAGATCTGATGTTTTTGTCTGCTGCCATTTTTGGTCTCTGAAGCGGAAGCTCTGGTGGACATATGAGTCATGACTAATTCACTTTGTCGCACTTTCCTTTTATCGATACACCAACTTTTCCACCTCGGCCAAGCGTAAAAACTTTGTTGCGTTTTTACCACTTTTTTTAAAAACATTTTTCACTTGCAAAATTGAAAATGTAGATAAAAACAGGTGGCTGGAAATGCACTCCCTGTTTGTTTTCATCTAACATTACATATTAAACTGCTCAAGTAGTGTTAAATAAAAAACTTATCTAAATATAATATGGTCTAAAGTTCAACAAGTCCTCCAGACAGTGTTTTTTCTGTCATGATGCCTCTATAGAGTGTGATAGATAGTGTCTTTCAAAATCGTTACGAATCACTGTTGCCATAATAAAAACGTTGTGGTTTAGGTTTGGTAAGGACTGTGAAACGGTTGTCAGGAAATCGGAAGTGAAGAGTGGTCCACAGTGGTCAATGGTCGACGTTTTGTCGTCCCATCCAACCGCCCCGACCTCCTCCCTCTGTGGACAACTTCACACTATTCCCTCCTTTTCTTCCCACAGATGAAAGTAATTGGGGGACGCTGTACTCATGAATTCAGTGTTTCTAAAATCCTGGCTATGGCCTTGTTCCATTTCAGGGATCACTGAGCACAGTGCGCTGATCCAAGCTAATTGTGGAAATTATCCCTGTGCTAATGTTGAAATTCAGTCCTTGTGGAGTAACAGGGAAGAGCTTTAACAAGGGAGGAGGCTATTCATAAAGAAAACAGATGAGACTAACAGAGACACAGAGGAGGACACTGGAGAGAGGGCTGCGCAGAGATGGAGTAAAGGAAGAAAGAGGAATGCGCTCAGAGGGACGGCAGGACGCCGACTGCGAGCTGTAATGTTGCTGTTGCTTTTCCTCTGCGTCACAGAGCACTTCATCATAGGTGGGTTTTTCTCCAGGTCCCCTCCCCTCCCATCGGGCCCCCCTACCACCGTCCCCTTCCCCTGTCCCTCTCTGCCTCCCGGGCCCCCCCGCCGCAAGCCTGATCTATTGGTTTTCAGCATCGCGCGGAGCGATAAATCATGGGAATGGGGGCCGGCGATGATTAGGTTGCGGGGTGCACAGAGTGAGAGAGAGAGAGAGAGAGAGAAGAGGGAAGAAGGGACGGATGGATTGGAGGAGAAGGAGGAGGAGGAGGAGGAGGGGTGAAGGTGGGCCCAGCAGCCTTGTGTACAGCAGACAGGTTACTGATGGTGTTTGTTTCTCCCAGGCCTGTACCTGTGCAGGGGGCAGATTCTCCTGGGTGTTACATAAAGGAGCTATGGGTCTGCCGGGGCCCGACGCAGCCTCGAGGACACATAAACTGAGTTGGAATTACCCAGGCGCTGAGATATATACGGGCACGGCAGCATTGCTTATTCTGGCCAAGCCCATTATATCAGCCCTGCTCCTGAGAGGAAGAGGAGGAGGAGGGAGAAGCTGAGTGGGAGCGAGATGAGCCCCTGGGAGCGGAAAATGTAGATTAATACTGTTGCATATTTTACCACAATTAAAACTTCATTTATCTAAATGTGTGGATTTTAGCCTCATTTAAGCCTTGGTGGCTCTGTAGTTTTTTTTAACAGGAGAAGTGAAGAGATTGACCAGAAAACAGTTGCAGCTCACCAGGAACAAATACTTCAGATGCTGATTTTATTCTGTTTTTAAAAATGGATAGTTACACCTTATTTTGCCCAACACCTGGAAATTGAGCTCCCTGTCAATTATTGATACTCCCACCTAATCGGAGGAATGTTGATGAGATTTGTCCGGAACTTGAGCAAAACTTGAGTTTATTGCCTCATTGACAGCGATTTGCCAGTCAAGCACCCTTTAGCCTGTCACCTTTTCTCAGGTAACAAATCCCCCACAATGCACCCAGCCGCCATGTCTGGGGCTTCGGAAAACACAAACACGAGCAGGGATGATAATGAACAAGCTTGTGTGTGCGTGTGTGTGTGTGTGTGTGTGTGTGTGTGTGACTGAGAGCGGGGTGTGCCACAACAAGCCCCCCTCACAATGTACAACTCGGTTTTACCGCTCGCCCATTTAATGGCTGTTCTCTGTTACTGTATGTTTCATCAGCGGCGCAGGGTGGCAGGTGGGAGGGATCCTGCCTTTGGAGGAGCGGAGAGGGGCTTTGTTTGCTTTAGTTTACACGCTCGCTCGTTGTTTGTTGCATGTTGGCGCGCCAGCTCCCTGCCGTCAGCCTCGCTATCATCGAGCCTGACAGCTCCGCGGCCATGTTTTGAAGGGAGAGGAGGAATTAAAAGATAGAGACGGGTGAGGGAGAGGAAGAAAGGATCCAGGTGCCGCGCTTTCACCTCACCTGCCAAGATCTCACAAACTGATTGTCCTTTTAGGATCTCTGGTTGGAGGTGCAGGGTGAGGCTACAGAAGGCACCTTTAGAGCTAATGTGGGTGATTCTTTTCTTTTTCTTGGGTGCAGGAGGAGAGGAGGTGGGGGTGGGGGGGGGGGGGGGGGCCCGGGATTACAGAGATGATCCTGCCATTCATCCTAGCTCTAACCAGAGCCCCATCTTCCCTCCCCAAACCCTGCTAATTCCCTTTTGATGAGGCGTGCTAAATAAATCCTATTTCCACGCCTTTATTCCCCACCGACTCCTGGAGCGTAGATCAGGGACGCAGATTTTAGGGGCTTCTGCCGCCGTTTGGGACCCACAATGGAGCCCGTCTGCATGGCGGCCCACTCCGTCCAGTCAGCCTCATTATGCTTTCACCCCAACACATGCCCAGTGGCCCACAAACAAACACACACACACACACACACACACACACACACAGACTAGCAGAGTGACACATTTACACATGTAGTTTCACACAAATACGCCATGATGGCTTTGTGCAATTGCTAGGACAAATGCTGGACATCATGTCATGTACTTCAAATTTGTGGTTGGAGTGTAAGAGGATACTCCAGGTGACTATGTGTGTGTGTATTTGTGTGTGTATGTGTGTGTGTGTGTGTGTGTGTGAGTATGTGTGTGTATACTGTACATCTCCCTCCTGTCCTGTCGGCCCTTCCACTCTCACATGCTGAGCCCCTGCGCTCGGCTATGACGCTAACAAGCTCCTCCGTCTCTCCAGCTCTGTCTACACCGGGGCCCTGTTATTAATGGGGACCAGCTGGGAGTGGTGAAGGTACATGCACAGCCAGACAAAGCCCCATATATAATCATAAAGTCATAACAAACGACCTGATGTAAATGAGGATGGGGGTGTTTTGAGGGAGGCTGGGTTTGGAGAGAATAGGGCCACGGATGCTGGGGTGCCGTAAACGGAGAACCGAGGCGTCGTCCGACATCAAAATGACCAGTGCCCTCTCTGGCTGGCTGGCAAGGACCTGCCTTCCCGACCTTTGACCTCCCCCTGGACGTGACGGACCGGGGGTCAAGCCTTGAGAGGCGGCCCTGAGTGCCTCTCCGACGGCTCGGTTCTCTGCTGATGGGGCAGTTAGCCTGAGAAGAATGACGCCTCCGTACGTGTCCAGGCACACAAAAGAGCGCTGAACTCTCGGGCCTCGTTGACATATGGCACCACGACAACACGCGCTTCAGGACCCGGCCGGCTTGCGGAGCCTTGGAGATGTTTTTATTTTGAGATGAAATGATGATTTTGATGTGACATTACAAGCGGCGAGAATCCTGGCCTGCTCATCTGCAGTGTGTCTGCATTGGCGAGGCTTACACAGACACATGCTTCCAATTAGCTGGGCTTCTTCATGTAAATGCCTCATAAATTATCCCCCCTGCCCCGGGATTAGGTGCTCATAAAGAGAGTTAGCATCTCAATAAACAGCAAAGGTTGTGTACGGAGAGCAAATTAGAAGGACAGTGGGAGGGTAAAGAAAGAAGGGGAAGGGGGGGGGGGGGGGGTGATACTGTGAGCTGGCGGTTAGGGTGGGGTGAACTCTGAACAGTCCAAACTGTATTTCTAAAAACTGCAAGAGATTGTGCTCCATCAGGGCAATTTGAAAGGTGTCATGTCACAGAAAAGTACCTGCTGACGTCCAAACTCTTCAGATTGTTCTAAATTTCTGGCAGTTTTTTTTTGGGGCAGCGGGGTGACCTGCTGGTCAAAGATACTGTTTTACAAAAAGGAAAGGTTGTAATATTACAACTTTTAATGATATTAATAATGTTTATCATTTAATAATATTCAAATTTTAAGTCAACATGAATGGGAAGTCATGAAATAGAAATTACAATGAAATGACAACTGGGCAATCTGCTGATTAAGATCACATGATAGGGTTGAAAGCTCTGCAAAAGCTACTAAATGGACCTTGGGGTGAAATTATTTTGTCAATATTCCAATAATATTATGATAATCACTAATATTTCTAAATAATCTAGTAAATTTAGTTAGTAACAATAAAAAAATTATTAAATGAGAATGAAGACATGTTATTAATAATATTTTATATATAATAGCTGTATATAAAAGTACATATAAGCATACATTACATTGAATAGGTAACATATACAACATATTTGTAATATATTGTATATAACATATGATATCCAGGCTCCATTTGCTTAAGAAAATTGTAAGATGCGGTTGAAAGCACAGAAAAGCCAGTAAGTGGACCTCTGAACTTCTGTATACTGTTCCCACAGGTCAAGAATAAATTTCCATAATATTACATTATCTATAAGTGAATTTGTACAGACGTACATGACGTGTGTTTTTCTATATATGTGTAATGTGTAGTATATGTAGTTGTTTATATTCATAATAAATTGCATACTTTAGTTAATTATCTAGGATTATTCAACTATATTAAATGGAATATACAATACAATTTTAATGTTCATAGTGCAACAGAAAGGTATTTTAAACACACGTTCTATGTTATTTTTTAAGCCGTGTCAGGTTGAAAGTTAAATCTTGTTCATGCCTTTCTCACACTGAGGATCAGGGGAGAATAACTTCTGACACACTGCCTTAATTACCCTTATTTTCATTATTGATTCATGTCTTATAAGTCGATTACTTGTTTAGTCTATAAAATGTCAGAAAATAACATCACTATTTCCCAGAGCCCAAGGGGACATCTTCAAATTGACTGACAAACTGTCTAAAACCCCAAAATATTTAATTGACAATGATGTAAAACGGTGAAAGGCAGCAACTTCTCATGTTTGGCATTATTGCATGAAAAATGACTTAAAGATGAGCTAAATTGCAGTTGAACACTGTAGCTGTCTGTCTGTCTGTCTGACTACTCATTTCAGCACTAGTCAGACATAAATTGGGTGTCTGTCATTTTCAAGCTGAAGCAAACCTTCTCAACGCTCAGTCTAAGGCACATAACAACAATGACAACAAAGCGCCTAACCACCCACTTCTGAGAAAACACTGATGCAGAGCAACTCTCTCCTCATACAGGCATGAGCTAATCCACGGCCGCTGTGTACAACCACAACTTCTCCTAAAAGGCACCGACTGTGTGTGAAATACGTGGAGGGATAATTTGATAAAGCAGCGCGCCTCCGTTCAATCCAACGGATAATGGCCAGGGCATTAGGCGAATTAGGCCGTTTGGTTTGTGCTAAGGTGTGGGGTGAGCCAGGGGAGCCCTGGAACGTAAAGCGTCTGTAAACACGAAGCACAAAGAGCCTTAACGCACTAAACCTCGGGCCACACTGGCCATACAATGGACTGTCATATTGAATTGGCCCAGAGCTGTGGGAGAGAGGCTGTTTAAGAAGACGCAGGGTGGGAGTTAAGCTGAGAGAGAGCCCAGCATGACAGACACTTGTCCATGTAACAGCTCTGCAGAAACTCACACCGGGCTCTCAACAACACTCTGCTTTACTGTCGATCACCAAGACACTCAGCAACACCGGCTGTCACCCATACATGTAATATAAATGCAATCTCACTTTTTCCCTGTGATATATATCGACCATCTCAGAGGGGCAGACAGAGACTGACACACATGCACACACACTCACTTTTGAATACAGCACCATACAGACAGTCAATAACAGAATGGGGTGTGAGATTAAGCCTAAGCCCACCTTCTTTTCATGTGGCAGAGCAGCCGCTGCCCCGAGATCTGGCACCAGATGGCGCTGTGCCGGTCGGTGCCAGGAGATAATCGGGACAGATCGGGCCGCATTACTACCCATTATCTTCTAATTATTCTTGTGTGGAGCGCTGATCCTGCCGTTTGTGTAAGTGGATGGCACAGAGAGCCTGTCGCCCCCGGCAGCACGAAAATCCTCCCCACTTCCCTCACCCCCTCTGGGGATGGAGGGAGAGATCAGCCGGGGGAGAGAAGGAGGAAGGGGAGGGAAGGAAGAGATGGTGGGTAAGGCGAGGCAACCTGATAGAGGGGATATGCGTCTTCGTGAAATGTGACACAGCGTCCAATTTTCATAAAGTGGCGCCAGTCATGTTGGACGGGGGGGACCGCTGACCTTTGACCTCTGAGGTTGGTGACACATAGAGCAACATCTCGTTCCTCGACAAAACCAGAGCAAGAACAGCATCCTTCTCCTCTGATGACTCTATAAAACTGTGATAAGGATACAGTTCAAGTCTCACAGGCTCCATTTGTACCGTGCCTGTGTGGAAACAGGCCCCAACCCCCCCTACCCCAAAGGATGGCGCTAACTGCGCAGAGGCATATGGCTTACCATGTGCTGGGTCCCACGTGCACACTCTTAAGCGCGATTCTACCCAGAACATCTTCGCTTAATTATCAGCATTTTGTTCAGCATCCTCCTATTTTGCATATTAATATCTGTCAGCTCAGTATGTAATATGAGGAGATGGAGGCTTAGGCTACGCTAAAATACCGCCGTAATCGCAGGCTTCACCAAGCAAGAATATAGCCCGAGATGATGTGTGTGTTTTCAATTCATTTTAACCAGGTCTCAAGTGGGCACGTATGCATGTATGTTTGTAAAGTGTCAAAATTCTTGAAGCGATGCGCGAGCTCAGTGCGGTTTGTCCGTGAGCATGTACCCGCCGTGCGCGCGTCACGACCAACACAACACCCACCGGTATACACGCTCGCATGTGCTCACACACGTGTGCCCGTGGCGTGCGGTAACCAGCCTTCCGACTGACATGTAATAAAACACGGCATTGTTGATCAATCTCACCAGCCCACAGGCCGCACAGCGAGGGCATGTACATGCAAATGAGAATAGCTAAATGCCACTGAGGGGGCGGGAGAGGGAGGCAATCACTTCAGCTGACAAACTGCACAGGAAGGGGGGATGCAGTTGGAAGGAGGGAGGGAGGAGGGGGGAGACTTGATATCCAGGGGGAAATTTTTAATGCAAGGTGATCCAAGAGAAATAAAGACAGCGGGCTTAATTACAGGAGGCGCTGCGAGAGATGAGTTTATCTTCACCGCAGTTGAAAAGTACAGGTTAAAGAGAACCATCACAACATCTACTGTGCTGATCATTTTGCCGGGTGAAGGAAAGGAGAAAAAAAAAAAAAAAACAGTGTGGTGTGTGTTTCTGTGTGTGTGTGGCAGCGACAGAAAGCCGGAGAGCTGTGATTAAAATGTAAGAGAGGCTGCAGCTAAGACCCGAACCATTCTCCGCCGCGCTGGGGTCAGGTCAACTGATCTGGGGGCCACTTGGGCAAATCCCAAACACAAACACAGCAGAAGAAAAGGCACAGAAAGCGCGAGGAGGCTGGTGGTAAAAAGACTGATAGAACGCGTCCATGGGAAGATGAACAGCCAGGGAGATCATGAAGGGAGAGCTGATTAACTGGCTTTTAGATCTCTGGGAAATATCCGAAGGATTGTGCCTCTAGCTCCGCAAATCCTGACCCTTAACGCTGAATCTATCAACCCTGGGAGCCCCTGTACAACAATGAGAAGTCTATAAGCTGGTCCAAGCTGCTCCATTGACGGTTCATTAAGCAACAATGAGGACAGATAACCACTGCATTGCTGTATTGGTGGCTTTCGCTTTACACTCAGAAGGGGCTTTTAGCTTACGTCACCCCAGCTTTGAAGCAGAGGGCATTCCCCTTATGCTAAGCCGGGGCGGCGCATTCAAGAGGCAATATGCAAAGACTGAAGCAGGTGTTTCTCTTGTCACACATGTGGCTGCTGTACTGCATGTTATAACTGTCAAACATGCCATCATCAATCTGTTTGTATCTCGGTATGGCGATGAAATGCCTGGACGACATCAAGAGGAGAGAGAAGGAAGGGAGTTGGACGTTAACGCTCGAGCCCCGGGGCTTCATCCCGCTTCAGAGGGCCTGTCCCTGATCAAAGATGGAGCAGCAGGTCAAAGATCACAGGGCAGCTGGGTGGAATGCTGGCTCGAGAGCGATCGTCCTGTAAATGAAGGCTGCAGGTTTGAATCGCTGCGGCCGCCGGCGCGCCAGCACCTGTTAAACACTGCCGTTGCCTGACAACGCCGGACCGAGAGTCGCCCCTTGGGTGTCGTTGAGCGTCTGTAGCTTTGGTGATATGTCCATTGGTTTCGGAAGCCATGGGCGACCCTGTGTGCAGGCATTTGCAGCTGAAATGCAGCACAAACCCAAAGCGAAAGCGTTCAACTTTTACCAAATTTCAACAACGCGCTGCTGTCTTGAAGGGTGGGCAATGATTGACTGGTTGTATTGCTGCAACACAACACATAAGAAAAAGATACAATTCTATTTCACAGCAGGAACACATGCCAGAGCATTTGAGTTTTGCAAGGCAAAGTTGATAATTTTTTTCCCAATTGATAATTTGACATGCAATGACTGCAATTTATTTCACTTGCAAATGTCTCTGGCTGTTTAATCAGACTTCACCCGCATAGTTCGGTTCCTCCTTGCTTTCTCTGCCTCTACCTTTTCCTCTATTCCACAAGCTGAAGACCGCAGGCTGACATCACCAGAGTAAAGTTAAGCAAAACTTTACAGTGCCAGTTGCAACCTTTTTAAAATTGGATGTTTCCCAATTCGTATTCCGAGCACACGACAAGACTGTTCAATCAGATTCGCAGTGGTGTGGAAATGTTTGTCGAGTTTGTTTTGTGTGTCTCGCTGTGATGTTCTGTGGAGTACAAGTGCAGATTACTTAGAAGCCATTCCCTCTCGCGTAGGATCAGACAGTGCGTGCACGTCAGCGGTCAGGTGGCCCCCAGCAGCTTCAAGTGCAACTTCAGACAGAAGACACGAGGCGATGCGAGGCGATGCATCAGTGTGTGGTGGTTGGCACTAGCTCTTTGAGGTCGGCTTGGTGTGTCAGGGCCTTAAGTCCCTCCACCTGCTCACCCACTCTTAAACTGGGCTCACTCAGATTCTTGCTTACTTATTTAAATCATAGTTTGGCCAAAGTTTAACATTTCACTTTTTTCAGAAAACATGTTTTTATTTCTCAGACTAAGGTATTATAACACATATTCCTTTGGTATTTGTACCCAGATGTATTAGGGTACAATAGTATCAAAAACAAAACCCTGCTCCTAAATATTTCTAAATATGAGCACTTCAAAATGTAAAAGTAAGCCCTTCCTTTGTGTATGTGCACTCATTTGTGCCCTAGTCATACACTACACACTCCATTCTTTGATTATGGGGGCCTTGACTCAACACCACACAACCGTTCACCAGACACCAGTGTGGAGGTCGACCCTCCCATGAGGCTTTGTGTTCACTGTAAGATTGGGGTTCGCTGGGAGCGTCGAGGTCCACCTTGTAACAAGAAGTCAGCTTTTTTTGCTCTTTTTTTTTTTTTTTTCTGCCTGTGAGTGTCAATCAGTGGCGAGTCACGACCCGTGTGACAGTAATCAAAGTGAATAGAAGAGTGAGCCAGGTGGTAATTGTGTATTATTCAACTTACAGGGAGCACGCCACGCTGCTTTAGCCTGTTGATCGCTTATGTATAATTTAACGCAATCTGTGCATGTATTATAAATGAACAGGGTTTGCGAAGTGGCAAATAGAGTGCAATTAATGTCTCGGAGCTCAGAGCATGCAGATTGACTGTCTTTAGCCTATTTTTTCGTTGCACATTTCCCTCCTTTCGTCCTTTTTATCTCCCCCTTTCTCTTTCACTTCCCTCTTTCTCTCCCCTGTTCCCCAACCTCTGTTGTCTCCCTCTTTCTCTGGGAGTCAACTTTATAAAAGGAGTATGAGTGAAAGTGAGTGAGTGAGCACTCTGGAGGCAGTCAATACCTTATCAACTCCTGCCGAACGCTGACACCTTGACGTCCTTGACAGCAAATTATTACTTTTTCATGACGCAACCAGGTGCAATTACAGCAACATCTTTGCGCTGTATCCTGCTGCTCCTGCAACTGTCAAAAGGCGTTCCTGGTGGGATCCTGGAGGAGCTGAGACATCAGTCTCTCAGTCCCTCCCAGATCTCTGCAAAGACAGACTGACAGACAGGAGCGAGGTGGGGGGACGGAGTGCAAAGAGAAAAATAGAGGGAGCCATTCAAACATGCCCAAAGATTCAGTAAATAGTTGCATTCTACTCAAATTCCTTTTTCTGGGAACACTAAGACGTTTGTTTGGAGGGCTGTTGACTGACAGCGAGAGTGTGGCAGAGTTTTGTTGTTGTTGTTGTTCGCTCGACGCAGGTATCGGGCTAGCTGCTCCTGCTGCTACCAGACCCGGCAAACAGCCGTGTTTGTAATGTCATCACACGCGCCCCTGCCTTCCTCGCTTCACGCCGTAAACCCTGTAGGCTTGATTATAAAGTTTAACCACACTTTAGCGCTCCACAACACCGAGGAAAAAACAACCAGGTAAACCTCAATTAAGACTTCAGAGTGTCACTTTCTCCCCGTGGCGCGGCAGCAGAAGAAGGGAACACAAAGAGCCCACAAGCCTGTGATGCCACCCCTGCGAATATGGGGATGCTGGGTGGTGGGGGAGAAACTTTGCCATCCTGGAGGTGGATGTTGCCTCATGTCTCTTTGTGTGTTTGGTGTGTCCCCCGGTTGGGAGTACGGGGTGGGGTGGTGGGGGGGTGGGGGGCGTGAGAGTGGCGGTGGCAATAGTGTGTGTGTGTTTGTTGCCGTGTGTGTGTGTGTGTGCGTGTGTCGTCGAAAAGAAGGACAGGTAAGAGGAGCGGAACAAACCGTGAACATGCCACGGAGACACCTGAGAGTCTCGTCTTTCATCCCAGACTCATCACCCACTGATCCTCACCCCTCTTCTCTCCTTCCTCCCCCACTCAGCCAATTTCCACAGTTTCCCTTTAACACTCCGCGTGCCTCGCAGATAGTTTTTTAAAACACACACACACACACACACACACACACACACACACACCTGACTTATGTAGGTAATGACACCTCAGTGAGCTATTGGTTTTCCTCGGCCTTCTGTGTGTTTTTTTCTCTCCTCCTGTCGACCCCCCCCCGCCCCCCGCGCCCCCCGTCTCTCTTCATGCACTGCCTTCTCTCCTTTACTCCCTCAGGCCTCCCTCCGCCTCCTCCCCTCTCTTTTTTCCTGTGGTGTCAGACACAGATTTATTCTGCCTGTGATGCGTGTAGAGCAGAGGAGTGTGAGTGAGCGGGGGGGGGGGGGGGGGGCAGGGTCAACGGGGGGGGGAGGTGTGTGTGTACAATAAGAGATAAGATCATGGCTCCCCAGGGGCTTGTTTGGCCCTGTACCCGATCCATCAAACGCCGGCTCCAAGTGCCAAGGTCAACTCTAATGAGCATTTTCTGGGGTCTTATTCTCAACGCTGAACACCCCCACCACCAACACACACACGCACACACTTGCACACGGGCGCACACTCTAAACACACCTTGGACATACCTGCTTAGCTGTAGGATGGATGGTTGTGACAGGAGATATAACATGCTTGCATGAATCCCAACAGGTATTTTACTCAGACATGGCTGGAGGAGCGCAGGTGCTGCAGACGTGAGTGATCCCTGTCAGGTGGGGCAGGTGTGGGGACGAGAATCCAATCCTCAATATTTTTACCGACCAAAATGTGTCCGTAGCATCGAGTACCACAAACTGCCAGGTATCAGAAGCTGGTATTGAAGTCTTGTGTACTTGGTCTTTCATCAGATACTTTCGGATTTAAATCATAACTTTTTTTTTTATTCAGGCAAAGTTCTTCTTATGGTTGCCGGGATTAAGACAACATTAAATAACCCCCTCAACATCCTATTTCCCCATTTTATTTCTCCTTAAAAAGTTTTAAAGTTGGAAATTTCATCTTATTCCACAGATTGTTGCAACTCTTCATTGAAGCTATTTGATGAAATAAATATTCAAACCCAACACACATCATTTTTGACACATTTCCCCGAAATTCACCCTGAAAAATGTGGTATTTTTGGAAACTTGGCATCTTCACTATAACTTCTTTCACGGTTCCTCTAACAAAAAGAAGGTTTTTGTAAAGAAACATATTCCTCAAACTAAGGTATTAGTACCAAAAGAACTCAAGTATCATATTGGCCAGCCACAGGCAGGTCATCTCATCTTCTGTGAGTTTTCAGGTGTGACACCCAGATAGAGCCTTCGCACCAGCTCGCCCAGCTGTTTCCCCTACTTTCTGCTTCACCAGGTTAGGCGCACACTTGGACAAAAATGGGCCACGGCGCCAGGTAGGTGGGCTTTTAGTGGAGAGAGTCCCTCATCATCCCCTCATCACGCACTGATCTGCCAAAAGTTGTTAGGGTTTGAAGGCTCGCGGAGCGTGGGTGTGCGCCGGAGCATGTGGAGCATACTAATGAAGCAATAAAAGTCACGGCGGGAGGGGTGAGGGCGGGGGGTGAAGGCATGTTGGAGGGGAACGGTAGCGGCGAGTGGAGGATTGGGAGCCGCTGACAGGAGGTGTGATAATTGAGATGTTGCAACCCCACATATTACCTGCATATTGGCCAAATTAGGAAGCAGGTAGTTTAAGGCCAGAAACTAACGCTGGAGCCCTCCTGCCATGATTCACGTAGTCTGTGTGTATCTCTGTGTGTGTGTGTGGGTGTGTGTGTGTGTGTGTGTGTGACAAGACTAAAACAAGGCCTGACATTTCCATTTCAATAACAACAGCTCAGTTAGGTGTAGGAGCAAAAAAAAACTGATGGATGGAAAAACAATTTACAGTAAAGTATTCACCGTAAATTTACTATACATAAAACAGAGTTTCAGGTTTACCATTTTTAATGTAAAATTGAGGCCGAGCTGGAAAACAAGTATATCACTAAATAAAAACACATATGGCAAATGTATGCAAAAATCATATATAAAGTGATCAAGCTGTTCAATGCAATGAACTGCTTTGCATCAAATCAAACAAACTCTTTACACATGTAAAGATAAAACATCAGCAACACATCTGGTCAAATCTTTTTGTCCATAGAATTGTTAATTTAGACAACAGAATGCAAAATGATATTGCCATTGTCAAACTCGAATTAGGAAATTTCATAGTTTTTTGACTGAACAGATTTATCAAAGAAAATAATCAACAGATTAATCAATTATAAATAAAATATATAATAAAAATATAAAAAAAATAAAAATATAAAATATTTGTTAGTCGCAGCCCTAAACATTGTCAAACATTGGTTTCATTACTCTTGCATAAGGTGTGTATGTGTGTGTGTGTGTGTGTGTGTGTGTTTGTCCTGAGTGACACTCAAGATGTGATTCATGGACGTAAGCACGGCCTCTTCAACGACCGCTCTTCCCCACATGGAGGGAGAAGGCCAAGGGCCTGGCCCGCCTCCGTCTCCCTTAGCAGGGTAGAGGGTAGGGGGCGAACCTGGACCCCGTGCCCCCCCCTGGAGGTACAGGAGCTGGAGGGGAAGTCTCCACACTGTCCACCAGCTTGTGTGTGTCTCCCTGTGGCAGCTGCAGGGGACCCCCCGCCCAATGTGAGCCTACCAATACACCATCACTCAGGGGGAGTCTACATGACAGGTTAACATTGAACTATGACACCTTGTGTGAGGAAACGACTCACTGTTATCTAGCACTGGTTTGGCTGCTGAAATGCATCATTAACTGGTTCCAGTTTCTCAAATGTAAGAATTGGCTACTATTCTCTGTTTTAGATCACTGCAAATTGAACTATACATATATATACATACATATATATAAACAGCCTATTTGATGAAGCCATCTAGGACAGTGTGAACATTTGATGGGCATTTTTCACATTCTCACATTATATGGAATAAATTCAATAATGAATATTTCCAAGTACTAAAAGTTAGAATTGGATGCTTGGTCAGAAGTCTTTTTTACTTCCATCACTTACTTTTTGATTACATATGTCATGATTTAAATCATAGTTTTGCTATTTAGATTGTATTTTATTTAGACAAGGACATTGTACAGCTGTCTGTGTTAAGACAACAGGTCCTCCGAACCAAACAATAAAATGCATCGCCCTCCAAAACGACCAAAACTTCAGTACCTTCCACAAGTTGTTACAGATGTAAAACTCAGTATTTACTCCAGTCACTCAAAGGAAAGTAATGTATTTACTTGTTCAATCAATCAACAGCAAAAGTAATTCGTACATTACTTGTTACATTACTTTTGTTGTTATGTTAGCTTAGCCCCAGTTACTGCCTGCATGCAGGACTCCAGAGACGTCCCGTCTTCATATGAAGGCCGACACACCAAATGTAGGCAGAGCTACCAGTGGCGAGCTGGCAGCTAAGAGGACACAACAAGTAAATAAGACAACTTTTCAGTTGGGTCCAGGCACAGAAACTACTGAGTAAGGGAAACATCGCGGTTTGGGTTCAATTAACTACTTTGCCATGGTTAGGGAACCTTCGTCATCAATAGTTGAGAGGAAAATGTGCTCACTGAGAAACCAATGATAAAGAAGATGGGAAACAAACAGTGGTCTCGCATATCCAAGATACACTTTTGTCAACCAGTCCAACCTCCCCTCTTCTCTCCTCCCCCATACGTACTTTTTGTGGCTGTATAACTACATCATACTACTTCCGCCTCACTCCTGACAGACAAGAGTCAATAATTCATGTAATGTAATGCAAAAAATAATCAGTTAAAGCTCTACTGCTAATTAAAACACCTGCAACCAACGCTAACAGATCCCCTCCATCTCATTCCTAATGGCTCTAATCGTCTTCTCGCTTTAGGCCCAGGGGGTCAAAGGTCAACGAAAGTAGGGGTTGGCCCTAGTTTGGAGGAGCTGGCATTCCTCATGAGGGACGGTTATGATGGATGGTCGTAGGTCCTCGTCCTCCGCCTGCTCACACTCCTCTCCATTGGCTCCTCACTCACCTCTCCGCCTCTTGGCACCGTCCCTCCATCGCCTCTTATCCTCTGACCAGATGTGTTCGTTGAACTCTGTCAAGAATAATAAAACACTGGCGTGCACGCCGAGTGCAGGACGGGAGGGTGGGTGCATATTCAGACGTATGTGGCAAATTATGAAATACACACACATTAGGCAAGAGAGCCAACTGAGGCTTCCTAATTATTACAACTATTAATTCATTGTGGGCTTTGTGATGGAGTGATGAAGGTTCAGAGGCGTACACACATTCAAAACTCATCTGAATTACAATATAGCGATACTAAGAGTAATACATGATATATGTGTACAACTATCAGCGTTAGTTTGAGATGACCTTGCACCTGAAGGTGGCGCAGTGGAAAATTGTAATTTCAAGATGCTGCTCTAGTGTCTACTAGTGAAATAGTGAAAAGAGGCTGACGTAATCGCCCTTGTCTAACTGCTGAGTGACCGATGGTGCTTTGTAGAAAACATGAAATATTCTCTATCACCCTTTAACCATTCATGGATGAAGATATTTCACATGACATTTGGTTGACACTTCAATCCAAACACATTGTAGCACCATGAATGGAAATATCTACTCAAGGTGCAAGTGGCCCCATGGGAAACCAGATGTGGGGAGTTAATGAGCTACACAAGATGTCCACTACTGAACGCTGTTAGGTGAGACTGGGGTCGTGTTCAATTAATCAGTGCTATTCTGGATCCCGTTTCAAAGTACGTGGAGTCAAACAAAACTTTTTCTCAATCTTTAATCTTCCCTCTCTCTTTTCACTGACACAGAGCATTGTATAAAACACCCAGGTAGTCCTTTTGCTAAATAAACAGCCAGGTAAATTTGTGGCCACAAGTATCTGGACACTCGAGCATTACACCCATGTGTGATAGATGGACATTCCAAAACCATGGGCATTAATCTGCCGCTGTAACAACCTCCACTCTGCTGGTTTCAGCCTTCCAGATTTTGAATCCTGGCCCCATGGGATTTTCTCCCATTCAGCCACAAGAGCATTAGTGAGGCACAAGCACAATGCCTGGCTCACAGTCGGCATTCCAGTTCATCCTGAAAGCGCAGGCCAGTCAGGTTCTTCCGCACCAAACTGGGAAAGCCATTTTATGGTTGGAAGTGCGCTGTTGTCTTACACATTATTGTATGCTGTGGCATTAAGATTTCCCATTACTGGGCCAAACCATGAAAAGCAGCCCCACGCCACATATGTGTGGTTGTATCATTAAAAAAAAGTAGTATAAAGTTATGGTTTTCTATTTAAGATTTCTGCTTTGACTTTTAAAAAAAACATACCTTTCTGGTGTAAACGCCCTTACAAACACCAGCAACAAGTTTCCTGCCCAGTTCAAATCAACAACAAAAAAAGGAGGCAGATTTGACGAAAGGATTCGAGAGCTTGATTCACATTCAACAAACTGCTACTCTATTTGAACTTGAGCATCAATTATTTCACGTTCACCAACATTCAGCAGAGACATCTTTGAGGAGCAGAACCACGTGGACACAAGCCAGACTGTACAGTCTGGCTGTGACATTTGCTCTCATGGAGAGAAAAGTTTATGATTCACTGTTTCCTCTGGTCGCACGAGTCGTCAGAGGAGCGCGAGAAATGTCAAATATTGCTCATCCTGTTTTGAAAGGCTGGCATCTGCGGCAGGAGCCCGACTCTGTTGATGGAGGATGAAGAAAAAGGGGAAAGATGAAGAAGAAGGAGAAAGTTTGTTTTTTTTTCCCCTCTCTCTCTGATGTTGCTGCTCGGGAAGCCCTCCAGGGACGGAATCAAAACCCGCCTCTCCTGAAACCCTCCCACCACGAGCGACCGGTGACCACTCGCCCCCAAGGAGCCGCCGGATGAGAGCGAGGAACGGGGAGCGATGGCAAAGATGGAGGCAGGACGAGCACATTGATGGCTAGAGTGATGATTTCCTACACACACACACACAGACAGACAGACAGACACAGACACAAATGCCCCCACTCATCCTCACACCTCCTCCCACCTCCCTGTGGCCCTGCAGGCAACACACACACACACACACACACTTCCTACCTCACACACACACACCATGGTTAGGCCCTCCAATTAAATCAAAAGTGGTTTGTTTTTATTGGTCTTTTGCGCTGACAAGTGGGCTATCATTCTGACGGCTCTACCTGTCAGTGAGCAGCTGAAAATCCTCCGTTGACAATGCCCAATGCTTCCAATTAGGGGAGAATCAGACTCCTGGCGCGCTAGCCATCTTTCCACCCTCCCCCCCAGGCCCACCTTCCCTCCCTATTTTCTTGTGCAACCGCTCCACGATTCCTCTCCCATTCCCCTCTTTCCCTCTCACTTCTGCTCTCCTCCGTAATACCTCCCTCCTCCTCCTCCTCCTTCTTCCTCTCCTCCTCCACCTCCTCCTTTCCTCCCTCTCTCCAGGAGAAGGGGGTCTGTCTCCGCTGCAAATTACCGACACAAAACGAAGGTGGTGGCGGCGCTGGCGCTGGGAGCTGCCGGTCCAGGGCCCTGTCAGCATTAATGAGACGATGAAGGTTTATTTCGCCCGCATGCATGTGCTAAATTCTTTCTTGTGTGACAGCTGACTGGGAAATGTGAGTGTTAACCTTATAAAAGATTCAGCGGGTTCTCATTATTTTCTGTCAACTCCAGTACCTGATGGCGTTAAGGTGCATCATTTGCATCCCTGACTGGTCTGGGGTGCAGCACCAGCTCCAGAGCAAGCGCCTTTTTCTTTTCTGTTTTTTTTTCTCCTGCCTTTTTTTTTAATGCTGTTTGTTTGTTGAGAGGAGTCATCTTTTTACACATATCCCCCTTCGAAAGACACGCTTTACTCCATGTTCCAAAACGACAGAGATGCCAAAGTTTATTCAAAGGCGACACACATTTTTACAAAACATACCTAGATATATACAGTATTTAACACACCTGCTCAATTGAGCAAGTAAATAAAATGTTTTCTCCCCCTTTTTTTTTCACCCCACACAAAACCCCGGGAAGCTGAGGAGGCCCAGCAGGCATTATTAGCAGTAAAGCTTATGGACTGGATTCCAATAATGCAAAGAAATAAAGCACATGTCCACAGATAGATTATTAGCACTGACAGGTCAGTATGGACTATTAGATGAAACTGCACCTGTGGCAGTTAATCTTGGTTTAGGTTTTAGACTACTGATAGTTTAGTTTAGTTTAAATATTCAGAGACTAGTAGCTTGGTCAGAAAAAAAACTATTGATATCAATATTGGTCTTAAATACATGGAATTCAATTTAACTGTGCGGCTGTCAGTCCAGCCAGAGGAAGAACAGTCTACACTTCACTGAAGTGGCCCAAGGGTGCCAACTTTGTTTTGGTAAAAATGTGAGTGGAAGGTGTGGGGCTGTTTAATGCGGATCAATAATAAAATATTATTTAACTATCTGATAAAAACAGGTGGAGAGAGAAGTGAAGAGGAGGACAGCAACTCACCACACACACACACACACACACACACACACACACACACAACTCGCTGACCATTTCCAGGGAACATTCCTGTTTCCTCTCTTTAACAGAGATCAATAACATCCTCCCACAACATCAGTGTGTGTGTGGGAGAAAGAGTGTGTGTGTGTGGATTTCAGCATCGGGGTAACAGTTGCACTGGCCCTCAAATTCAGACCACTTCCTGGAAAAAAAGAAGACAAAAATCGAGCTTTGCTTGACCAGAGGGACACTTCTCCAAAATCAGCAGCAGCATGGGCCAAATCATTACACTACACTGCACTGCACACACACACACACACACACACACACACAATAACACACACAAACACAGTCTAGCTGCCTAGCTGTACTGTCCTCTGAAAAAAAAGACATTTCTCAGATTTTTAAGGATTTATAAACTTTACCAGAATCCTATATTGTTACATTTAATTGCACAAAAAACATTTTTAATAAAACATTTAATTTTAACTATTTGTTAAATCTAATTTTATTTTACAACTCAACTAAACACTTTAGTCATTTAACAAGCAAAAATGTTTCACACCGTCGTCTTTTCTCTGTTATATTTTTTGAATATTTGGGTTTTGGACTGTTGGTCAGACAGAAGAAGCAATTTAAAAACATCACCTTGGGTTCTGAAAACGTGGGGTTTCATGGTGATTTTTTAAAACTTTTTTTTCACTTTCTGACATTTCAAAGGCTAAAAAATAATTGACAAAATAATGAATAATGAATAATGAAAATAATCTTCAATTGCAGCCATAATCTTTATTATGGAAATAATCTTTATTTACCAAATCTGGTAAGAAAGCATTGTATGACACAGTGTTTTCTTTTTTGTAAATCCATCTAAATTAATAATGATTCTATTTTATTTTTTCAAAGACCTACTAGATGGTTTGTCTGTAAACAGAGATGCATTTGATCTCAATGTACCCACCTTATTTTACCAATTTTAAACATGAAAATGTGGGTAAAATAAATACATAAACTCAAAACAGTTTGGATAATAAAGAGTTAAAATTCAAATCATCTAATAAACGGGGACTTTTGGGATCTTTTAAGAAACAAATCAAAAATAACAGAAGCTTCCCTATAAGTTTCACGGGCCCTGTGAGAGGGAAGAGTCAGTTTAATCACCTTATGATTTATTTACATTACTGGAGCCAGTGGACATGCGGCTCAGTGAGGATAAAGACAGGGAGACAAAAAAAAAAAAAAAAAAAGAGGGAGAGAAAAGCATCAAACCACTGCTCCTTTTCATGCACCAGCAGAGGAGAAAGAAACAGCTAAGTCAGGGTGGGTGTGTGCTGCCTTATATCTGTGTTGTCCCCGCCTCGTATGTGACAGCTTGCAGCCGTGATGGGACCCCATGGGAGCGGGGAGCGGATTCACTAACCTGCCGGTGTCTGAGACCGACGCGCGCCTCCAATCTGGTGGTCACATGGGGTGGAGGAGGAGGAAGAGGAGGGGTGGGGGGGGTGTGCGGGGGTGTCGGTGATGATGAGTGGGGGGGTTAGTTAGATTATTAGGGGCTGTCGGGGCCGCCGCGCGGGGCAAACTGTTGTGCGGGATGAGGCTTAAAGTGCGCCACAATGGTATTTCACGCATGTTAAGGTGAACAGTGCGCACAATGGCACTTCGCGCCCCTTGAAGTTTTGCGTCACGCTGCTCCGACCATTGTACACAACGACCAGAGACTATTAGATAGTTATTATGCTCTAAGTGATGGCTGTTCAGCGACGAGACATTGGTCCTGCTCGAAAATAAAACCTTTTTATTATATTTGATTATGTTTTCCATCCTCAAATGTTTCTTATTTCCAAGGCAACATAAAATAATATCTTGTCACATGTGGCCATGGTGCTTCTGCAAATAATGTTTTGAGGTTTTTTTTAATTTTCGACTGAAGGCAAAATGTTGAATGTGGAACAACTAAAAATAAAAGGTTTAATAGTGATGATCTTCGGCAATAATAGCACAAAATAGAGGCCTCTAAAAAATATATAGATTATTTCTAACAATAAAATCTCCACCACCTAGCAGAAAATAATAATGATAATAAGAAAAAGAAGGATAAGAATAATAATGTTGGGAGTTTCGTCAATTAATTTCGAAAAATGAAAATACTTTAGCCTAAACAATGTTAAATCTGATAGTATGATAAATAAATAATGAAAAATAAAAATAAAATTGAGTGATGATAATAAAAAGTAAAATGCTGAGGGGAAATCTGGAAGAACAGGAGCTGCGGAGGTGGGAAACAAATCCAGTCACAGACAGGGAGCCGAGGAGAAGAACAGCGCGCCGCTCCACATAATAACCCCATTATAAGCCTCATCAATGATGTAATGAAAGCAAACAGTGTGAAAATTGCCTGTAAACAGTTGGATCTGAGTCTCCTGATGAATTCAGTGTCTCTTTTTTTTTTTTTTTTTTTTTTTTTTTTTCTTATCAAAGTGAGGATGAGCCGGGGAGGAGAGGGAGGAGAGGGAGGCAGGAGCGAGGGGGCGTGTGGGGAGGTCCACTTCCAGCTCACCTCAGCCAATGAAAGCCTGTCACAGGGGACTCACGTGGACGAGGCGCTCTTAAAACCTAGCTCCTGACTTTTTCCTCAAGTTCAATTTTTTGGGATTCCCTCCCGCCCCGTCGCATCTCGCGCTTTTACTTGCCAGTTGTGACTATTTAACCCAGTTTACCTCTCCTTTCCTCGCTTCTGCGGCGCGCAACGCGTCGTCCCACGTCTTCCTCCTTCGCCTCAGCTCCCGCACTCCTCTCTCTCTCTCTCTCTCTCTCCCTCTCTCCTTCTCTCTCTCTCTCTCTCTGTGGGTGCTTCGTCTTTTTTTAAAGGTTTTCTTTTTTTTGTTGTTGTTGTTCTACTTTGAAAGCATGCGAACAGTTTCCGTGTGTGGCCACAGGACGAGCCGCCGCTCTCTCAGGTCCGACGCGCGGGTCTGTACCTGTCCATGGTGCTGAAGAGCGTTTCTTCTCCCCCCCCTCCACCTCCACCTCCACCTCCACCCAGAGAAGACACCGGCGCCGCTGCTCGCAGGTCTCCAGAAATAGTCCTTCCTCCTGCACCTCTTCGTGCTCCTGCAGGTGAGATCGCTCCAGCCCGAGACCTGCTCCGTCTTCCCGGCGAGGCGCGTGGACTCGGGGCGGGAGGAGTTTGGTCCTGAAAGGGAGGCGAGAGGGAACCGACCGTGACTCTCCCACAACAAAAAATAAAAAAATAAAAAAAGAGAGAGACCACAGCGGCTGCATCGGTTTCAGGAAGACTTGACTTGACGAAAAAAAAAAAAGAAAAGAAAAAACAAACAACAACAACGACGGTGGACTGCTGTTGCAACGCAACTCAGCCTGGAGCTATTTTCTCTTTAAAGAGGCAGTCGGGGAACAGGACGGAGCGGATGAATTATCTCCATTTGTAACGCAACCAAAAAAAAAAAAACATTTTTTTTCTCGGTGCGGGGAAGAGGGGGGGGGGGATCTTTCTCCTCTGCTGGATCAACTGAGACTTAAGCACCCCCCCCCCCCCCCCTCCTCCTCCTCCTCCACCACCACCAACACCCCCCCTTCCCTAAAATAAAACTTGTCCTGAATACCAAATGGTAGTTTGAGGAGGCCCCGGTCGAGACAATGGAGGCGTCCGCCAACGGGTCCAGCTTCGGCATCGACTCGCTGCTGTCCCACAGGCCGGGCAGCCCGGTGTCCAAGGGGGGCAGCCTGGCGGGGGAGTGCCGCTCGCCGCTGGAGTTCAGCCCGCGGTCGGACGCGGAGAGCGGCTGCTCGTCGCCGCCGTCGCCGCGCCGCGAGTGCGCGGAGGAGGCGGCCGCGAGGCAGGGTCACGGCGCCGGCCTGCCGCCGCACCTCCAGCACGCGCAGCTGTCGGCCGGCTCGCAGCAGAGGACCGTCACCTCGTCCTTCCTCATCAGGGACATCCTCGCGGACTGTAAGCCGCTGGCCGCCTGCGCGCCCTACTCCAGCAATGGCCAGCCGACCCAGGAGGCCGGCAGGCTGGCCTCCAAGATAGCGGACGACTTTATGGAGAAGATCCACAGCAACTCGTCGTCGGACAGCGAGTACAAAGGTAAGGACGGAGAGGAGGGGAGCTGCTCTGATTTGGCCTTTCCGCGCTCACGCTGGACTTCTGGCTCCTGTAGGGGGGAGAAAAAAAAAAACATGCTGCCCTCTTTTAGGAGGTGGTTCTAGTGGTTTCCGGTGTTGGCTTCTTTTCGTTTTTATGCGGGACTACGTTTCAACACGCTGTCCAGCTCGCAGCTTGTCTGGTCCTGTCTTTGAAACTGTTTTTTTTTTTAGTATTTGGACAAGCCTGATTAAATGGTGGTTCAATAATAGGCTACATCAAATGTATGTGAAAGGCCCATGGAGAGCTCTGGTACAAAAAAAAATAAAAAAAAAATGAGTGGTGTAGTCTGGAAAAATAGAGTAGGGCATGAAGTTGGAACAACAACAAATTAAATTTCAATGAAAGCCAAACTGCCATTCAAAATATTATTTAGGCATTTTGCTGCCCTGACTGATGATTTGAAAAAAGACAAAAAAAAAAGCTAAATAAATATAAACATAATTTAAAAATGCTGACGTGTTTCAGGGCTTTTCAGATTATTTTATAATAATATTAATAATAAAATGAATTGCCTCATAACAATAATAATAATAATAATAATAATAATAATAATAATAATATTTAGATTTACTGTAAAAAATAATATTGGGTATCTTGGCAATTAGGATATTTGGGGGAAAGTGTAAATCTGTAACATCTACTGATCTGTATCAATAAACTACATGTCACAGTAGCAGGCCACCGGAAGCTATCAATGGGGGGAAATCGAGCCGATCCGCTGCTGCTGCATCACGGTGTCGGAAACATTCAGATATTAAGGCTAATGGAGTTCACTTTCATTAGGTTTTTTTTTTTTTTTTTTTTACATTTAAAAACCACCTCGTGCCTGCGCGGCGCGTCTGAAGCTGCGCATTAGCGGAGTCTCCAGAAAGCATCTGTTGATGTCAGGGAGGCAGGAGAGGCAGAGATGACAGGGTCGCCTCCAGATAAATGCCATCAAGGGCCTCTCTGTTTCCAATCATGTCAGCCGTAACAGACATGTCACCTCCATTGACAGTTTAATGAAGCGGTGCCTGGAAAGAAGAAGACCGCTGTAGGCTACACCAAAAACACACAACTGGAGCTTAATGTAACGCATCTGAACACATATTATTATTATTTTATGTTTCATTTTGTTTTATTCACTCACTCACAATGGTTTTCCTAAAAATATATATAGAGAGAGAGAGAAAAATACAAAATGATTTAAAAAAAAAAAATCACTTTTCTTGTCAGCTATTGATAAGGCGTCACGTCACCAATTTGCTCAACAAACCCCGCGTGCGCGCGCGCGCGTCCCCCCCCCCCCCCCCCCCCGCGCGGATGGAGCCGCTGATCGACGCGCTGATTGATCGAAGAAGCCGCGGGGCCCACAGAGCGCCTGCACGGTGGCTTTGATCCCCACCAATCCGCCCTGCTAGAATATTTTTCGGGGATTTGATGCAATTTGTCCCCGGCGCTAATCAGATTTGTAAGCGCGCGCGGCCGGCCGGCCCTTGATTTCCACTCATTTGCTCGGTCCTGTGAAGCTCCTGCCGCCGCGGCTGAAAGCCTCGTCCTTCCCTTGTGGCTCAATTAGGCGGATTATTGTGCTTCTTGAGACGACTCAACTATTCAACTACCAAGATCTCTCGCCTCGCTCGCTTCCCCCCCCCCTCCCTCCCTCCCTCCCCCTTATCCTCTTCTTTTATTTCCTTTCTTTTTTTTTGTTTTGTTTCAGAGGACTGACTGTAAGGAGTGTGTATCAATATCAGTGCTCGCCCTGACATGACACCACGCAGAAAAAGAAGATAAAAAAAAGAAAGAACAAAGGCTGCGGGTCTACTGACGGCAGAAATATCAGATTGGAAGAGTGAATATTGGAAGAGCTTTTCATAACAATTTAAGACCAAATCAAATAGCTGCACACAGCCCACAGGCACCGCTGCCAGAGCAGTCCACACTGTCAGCTCAGCCCAAATGTGGATAAACAGTTAAAACAATAATAATACAACTCAGCGAAAAAAAATCTTTTTAACGATAAATGTTCTTATTTCAAAAAAACAAACAAACAAAAAAACAGTAGGCTGTCGTTCACTTGGAGTTCAAACCAGTGATTCAAAATCACTCAAAGTAAGATTTCCGGTTTTATTTTCTGTGGTCTCACGCTGACGTAAACTTGAATAAAATGCCATTTAAAAACTAATGAAGCGCTGTCTACTCCCAGAGTCCACGAGGGTGATGGGGTGGGGGGGTGGGGTGGATAATAATATATTGTTATTACCATTAAAAAAAAAAATAAATCCAGCTAATCAATCAACCAATCAGCCAATTAAGCCTTTGTTTGAAGCACACCTCACACAATGCAGCTCCAAGTGTTTTTCCAATTAAAGCACACAGACCCTGAGTGTTAATGAATATTCTGTTTCTCTGTGTGTGTTTTATATATTTTACAGTTTTTCTCCTGAATCAGATCCTTTATTCAAGTCAGCGGCTTCTATGAAAGCTGCGGCGCCGTGAAAAACCGACCATTTACAGTCTATTATTGTTCATCCTAGTTGTGTCTCTGACGCCGCTGCACAGATTGATCTGCGTGAGAGGCCTCGGCTCCGTTTTCACCAAATTCTCGTCTCTTCTCCTTCCTCTCCCTCCTCTCCTTCCTCTCCTTCCTTCCTCCCCTCGCTCCTGGGCGCTGTTTTCCAGTGAAAGAGGAGGGCGACAGGGAGATCTCCAGCAGCAGAGACAGCCCTCAGGTCCGGCTCAAGAAGCCGCGGAAGGCCCGGACGGCCTTCACGGACCACCAGCTGGCGCAGCTGGAGCGCAGCTTCGAGCGGCAGAAGTACCTGAGCGTCCAGGACCGCATGGAGCTGGCGGCCTCCCTCAACCTGACCGACACGCAGGTCAAGACCTGGTACCAGAACCGGAGGTAAAGGCACCGCTGGCGCCGCGTAAGAGGGAAGGAGGTGGGGGATAATCTGGCCCTCTGGCGGCTGGCTCCTGGCTAGATGGACCCGGGGGGACGCCATGTTTTCCTTCCTTCCGTCGCCCTAAAGGTGGCACGGGTTCACTTCGCTTAGTCACCGCCACTGGGACTGCAACCAGACACTGGTTCAGTGATCCCGGCCCGTTTTTTCTTTTTCTTTTTTTTTTTTTTTTGGTCTCCATTAATCGATCCCTCGTTAGCTCCATGAAAAGTCAAAAAAGAAAAAAAAAAAAAAAAAAATTGGCTAAAGGAGAAACTCCATCTGAGTTGGGGACGTCTTATGATGGAGAAATTCAGCTAAGAAGAAAGGAAAATACTCACATTTCACTAAGTGCAACCAGTGACATTTTAACTTTTAACATCTGATTATCAAAATGAACGTTCAATTAGTTTGAGCTCTAACTTTTGCTTGAAAAATAGCATGCATGTCAATTTACCATGGGGCAGTTAGTGGTTGACAGCTGATTAATTGATCTGATATTTTTATCAGTCATCAGAAACACGTCACCAAATGATCACATAGAGAACACCAACATGGTATCATTTGTATTTTATTTTTTTAAGGGGTTTTTCTTTTGGCACTCTTGATTTTGATTTCGATGTGTATCTCTCTATTGAGAGACAAGAAACTGCCACTGGAAGATTTGTTGGATTTCTCTTGAGTTTATTTCTTCAGTTTTCACTATGTTCTTCTGCAGATAGTTTGAAAACAGAGGCGTTAACTTTTTCTGGCATAAATAAAACTCCATGCACCAGTAGGAGAAACCGTCTACCTCAATGTAAATACACGTTGTTTTTTTTGTTTTTTTTTTTGCAGTTTTCGGTTGAATTAACTTTGGCATTTATTTGTCTACAGTTTTGACTCTCGGGCAGATAAATGACAGAAATAAATATAAAAACACAACACTTTGGAGTATGAATAATGCATTGTTGCATGTGTGCATATCAATAATTCAAACAAACCACTATATCTACTCAATTATCTTTATTATGAATTATTCACCTGCATGGAGTGCCTGCTGGCAACCTAGCAGACATCCTTGGGTGTGAATACAAGTGGCTCGTCGGAGATTTTGGTGATTTACAAAGAAATATAAACAGATGTATCCCTGACTTTTAATTGGGCCCCAGGTAAACAGATGGGAGTTGCTCTGGTGTGTGTCAGATCCAAACACACTCGCTAATGCCATAACGCGCATTCATAGACCGACGATGCTCAAAGGCTAAAACGGCGTCTTCTTGTCTCTCCCAGGACAAAGTGGAAGAGGCAGACGGCGGTGGGACTCGAGCTGCTGGCGGAGGCGGGGAACTACTCGGCCCTGCAGAGGATGTTCCCGTCGCCGTACTTCTACCCGCAGAGCCTGGTGTCCAACCTGGACCCCGGAGCGGCCCTCTACCTGTACAGAGGCCCCTCGGCGCCCCCGCCGGCCCTGCAGAGACCCCTGGTCCCGCGGATCCTGCTGCACGGCCTGCAGGGGGGCAGCGAGCCGCCCCCTCCCCCGCCTCTGCCCCCCATGTCCGGCGTGCTTCCTCGGCCAGCCCAGCAGCGGTGAGCCGGCCCCCGCAGATCTCTCTTCATTTTGTTCTTTTTTTTCCTGTTTTTTTTTTTTTTTTTCTTCTCCTTTGTTTTTTTTTGTACGCCGACTTTGGCAGCTTCGGACCGATTGGGAGAAATGAAACAAAGACAGAAAGAGACAAAAACGCGACGAACGAGAGAAAGAGAGAGAAAAAAAAAACCTGCTGAAGGCCTGGACGCGGTGCGAGAGGACCGACTCAGGCTGAACTCTGAGGACTCAGGCTGTCTGTGTGGAAGGATCTTTGTTCTGGGTTTTTTTTTGGGGGGGGGACATGAGCTTTATTTATAACTTATTTATTTTTCAATATGAATTAAAGTATCTAAGTTATGTATTTATTTGATCCAAGTTTCAGTATTTTTCAGTGTTTTTCCAAACAGGTTGTTGGTGGCACTTTGACCAACAGTTCAACGCCAATTATACCTCCTATTGGCATAATTGTTATTATTATTATTATTATTATTATTATTATTATTATTATTATGTGGAGGTTCATGGATAGTGGCAAAGACAGCTACGAACATCCTTCCATGTAATTTGAATATAATGTAGTTTGAGGATCCAAAGGAACAATTAGTAAAAAAAATATTTTTCTTTCTAAATCTGTCTTTGATTTTTCTTTACACGCGAAGAACAAGATGATCAGCAGTCATTAACCTGTAAATAAGAATATTTTGCATTTTATTCGAAAGAGACTGATTTTAAAGAAACTTTTTTTTTTGGTTTGTTTTATCTATTAGTGCGTCTTTTTCAGACCACGGTGATCCAGTTTAACATAATAGGCTAGATTAGCCATCAGAAACTATACAGGCGAACGAGTCATGAGGACAAAAAATGAAGACAAAAAAAAAAAAAAAAAATCTGTCTGAGTGAGGATGGACTACCTGCCTGGACCCACATAAAGGCACAAACAGGAGAGCTACGGAAGAAAGAAATCTATATAAAGTCTTTTTCTTGTTCTTAGTTGAAGTTTTAGCGGAGTAAAAAATGTCAAGTCATTTATAAAAAAGCAGTTTTATCCCCGCAGAGGGGGAGACGGGGAACGCAACCACCTCAGTAATGTTTTTATTTTTTATTTTTTTCGATAAACGAACCGGTCGGACTCGGGTCCTCGTCCAGGTGAACCTGCCTGTTGATTTGCTATAGATGTATTTGAACAGACGTTGTGCATTATTATGTTATTTCATATGAAGCCGTGATAATTGTTATACTCTCCTTTGGTGAAAATGTATATTGCAGATATCAAACTTGTGGAGTGGTTCTCGTATATTTCCTGGATCGTTTTTTTATTTGGATATTTTTTCTTTTTCGTTCCTCTAGCTTCCCTCCCCCCCAAAACTCTCTCCCCCATTTCGTGAAGTTCATTTTTTCTTTGTGTGTGTGTGAAATTCACAGCAAAAGTTGGACAGAAAAAAAGGGGGGGAGGGGAGGATTTGATGTAAAAGAGAATTACTTTTATAAATGTGGAAATAAAAGTCTTTCATTTAATCACGTGGCTGCTTGAATGTGTGTGAAACCACGAGGCTGTCAGACGGAATCAACACGTGGATTTGGTCTTTAAAATGGATTCCTCCATTCAAACCCCACAATAGAGGGGCAGAAACAGCCTAACGCAACAAACGACTGCCACAGAGGTTAATACTTGACACGATTCATTTTTTTGCCGAGATTGTAGAAGTGTTCATTTAGCACCCAGAACCCTGTGGTTCAGTGCCAAGACCGATATTTGACCAGATAAAAATGAAAATAATTAAAAAAAATAAAAACCTCATCGAGTTTTCATGTGAAACAGAGAAGATAAGACAGAGGCCTGCCTCCACTGCCCACTGTTCAAAATAGGAGTGTTTTTTTATTATAAAGTGATGGGAACACGTGTCAGTGTCAATGAGCAAAGGTTGAGGAGATGGCTGCCGCAGCTTTAATTAAACATCTCCACTTTTTCTGGAAGCAGCTCGAAAATAAACACTATTTTAAGGGGCTCGCGGGTTTCTATTAGAGGGAAACGTGTTTGAGTGAATTTGAACATGTCTGTCAAACGACTCTTCCCTCCTCTGTTTGGTTTGGTGTCGTTGATTTAATTTGTTTAATGTTGAGATGAGGGCGTGAAAAAAAAAAAAAAAAGGAAAGTTAATAAGGGTGTCACCAGTGGAGCAAGTGCCTGAACATCCGTTTTCTTAACCTTTTCAAAAGAAGAGCGGAGATCTGCAGGAAGATTTTACAAGTTCAATTTGGACAAATGTTAATGTTATTCTGTGTTAATGACCAAAATATTGACTTTTATTGGGCTACTTATTATTATGAATTATTATTATTATTACACTTGATATTATTTGGTGGTTTTGAAGGTATAAACACAGTTTGGATGGAAGGGTAGTCTATACATGGAGGAGGGGAAAAGTTTGATTGGAAATTGATAGCAAGCGCGCACATGTAGTACACGCACGATTACACCCCCCCCCCCCCCCCCCACACACACACACACACACACACACACACATACACGTTCAAAAGTGCAATCAAAGATCAATTCCAGCTAATGTCTTTAGAGAGGGGCCAACAAAGCAGAAGGGTGTTCTGTCCAAAATGGAGCCCCTGTCCCGAGCAACCCCCCCCCCCCCCCCCACCACCACCACCACCACCATTCCCACTTTCCTAAATTAACTGCAGCAACTCCAATTCGTTTTCCATAAACAATGCAGGAGATGAAATATTAATGTTATGTGCGCAATTGTTTAAGTGCCCTAAATGATCCCATTTGGAAATTGATTGTTTCCATCGCTCTTTTCCTTGAGGGCGCTGGATGTGCACTCCTCTGCCAAACGGCTCCAACAGCTGCTGACCGGGCTGGAGCCGACTGCAGGCCGGGGATCAGCGTGGGGACAGCTGGTCAGCGGCTCCACCACCGCCGCCGCCCCCCCCCCCCTCCCCTTCCTCCATACAAATTTCACCCAACCACCCGAGCACCGACCCTCACTCTCCCCCCGCCTCCAAGTCTGCGAGGACCCGGGTGATCCGGCCGCGGCGCGTTGGGGGTTAAAGGAGTTCAGGCTGACGGACAAGACTTGGCGTGTAGGATGTTAACGATTAGACAAAAGACTTTAATAGGTTTTAATTGAAAGTCGATAATGGGTTTGATAGCCAGCTCCCCCTGCTGTCACCCGCGCATGGCACCTGTTATGTGGGGCCCCCACTTAGTGGCGGGACCACGCCGTGAAACATCAGACTGACGGCCTGATAACTGGCGCGTTTATGATGCGTAAAATTGCATTAAAAATACAGCGGGCCGAGGCGAGCTGGGAAGACTGGGAAAGTGGAGAGAGGGGAAGAAAAAAAAAAAATCAAACACCTCCCAACTTGCCAAAAGATCATTATAGTCCCATCATGAGGATCCGTGACCGATTCAGATAACGACGACCCCTTTATGAAAAGGGGGTTATTCTTGCAAAGTGCACAGCTGATTATATAAGGAAAAGCCCCCGTGTGTCTTGTTGGATGACTCGGAGATTTTTTTTTTTTTTCCTTTCTCTTTTCTTTGCATGTGAAAGGCTGGTGGTAAATCCCCCGGCTCTTACCGTGGATTGTCCCCAGCTCAGGGTTAATGAAGTGCGGATGGAGTCTCGTTGAGCTCCCGACAGACAAAAAAAAAAAAAAAAAAAAAAGGCTTAGACCCGGAGGATCAGTGACTCTGCTTAATCCCATGGACTCCTAATAATAATAATAATAATTCAAAAGAAAAAACTAAACAAAAAAACATCCTTTTGATGAAATTAAGAGTGAATCAAAGCGTGATTTGCATTGTGCTCGTGGAGTGAAAGCTTTTGTATTTCCTTGTATTCCTTTCAGTGGACCAATGAGGCAAATCTGCAGCTCGCATTAAGACTGTTTCAATACACTGCCAGCGTTTTGTTTAAAAAATCCGCGGGGGGAGATGAAAAATAGATCAATTAAAACGTTCAAGAAACGCATGGCCTATTTTGCCGTTTTTCCCCAACAATGGCCGTAAACGGAAATAACTAATTTTACAGTTTCGTGCGCATAAGCGAAATGTGCCTTTATATGCGCTATTATATCTACTGTTAGTCAGAGGAGAAATTACATCAATTTATTCCCACATGCCTATAGCCTCTATATAGGCCTACATACTACATGTATTTAGGGCATTTTGGAATAACCTTTGAAGCCATCATAGCACACAGAAGTGTTTCGAAACAGAGCAAAAGCACTTTATTACACACACAGCCCCATGTGTAACACTCCAAACAAAGTGTTTGACTTTGGTTTTCAAAAACAAAAAGTTCAAGAATTTTTTCTCTTCCACATACATGCACACAGGCCTGTTTTTTTCCTCTTAACAGGGCAACAGAAGTTTGAATAATGAAACATGGGAAATGATTAAAACAGAAAGAAAAATGAGAAACACAAAATATGTATGCTTTTCTTTTCAAAATATGCCTGTTTTAAATAGGATCAGGATGCTTCAGTCTGTATGGTAAAAATGTAAATACAGGCTGCAGTTTTCTGCACTGATGCTCTGCTTGTTTACTGTGGAGTCTGTGCAGCAGGCAGGGGAAAGTAGGACAAATTGTTGGTACTGACCCTGGCAAAGTCATCATTTTCACAAATATATTCTATTTCTCCTTCATCTTAAAATCTAAAATTAAATGGTCACCCCGACTTCATTCACCTAACCAACATTTTATGGCTCAAAAGCTGGAAATAAGGGGGAGAAAAAGAGAAGATGGTGTTCAAACGAACCTGACTCAGCAATGAACAGAGACATTTAGAAGCACATGATGAAGTATCAGCAAGTGTGAAAAGGGGGAGAGTGTGGAGGAGTGAAAGGAGAGCAGCAGCCTCGCCGGTTAGAGATCTCCTTGCCTGGAGGTACGGGGGGCCGTGAGGAGGAATAAAAGCCTCGCGGAGTGGAGGGGAGATAACCCCACTAATCATTCCCCCAATATGACGGGGGAGAACTACAAACTTGGGTCAGGGGCACTGGGATTGACATCCCAATCTCAGCAAATAATGAAAGCTTTCCTCTCGGATCAGAAGGAGGGTTAGGGAGGAAGACGGGAGAGGAGAGCGGGAAGAGGGGGGGACAGACGCTGGGAGGAAAAGAGCGGGGGGCTGCTGCCTCACAACCACACACATAGCCTGCACTTGAAACCTCTCGTTCCTTCATTTCCGCCGGGCTGCAGAGGACGGACAGTATCCCAACTGACTGAGATAAGCGTATGTGGCAGCTTGGAGATGACCCACTCAGGCACCGGTAAAACGTCGATAAAATCAACGCTTTGGGAAAAAGTTTCAAAAAACAGCAAAACTGTCGTTAATAATTCATACCAATTTAACTTTGTCGAAAACAAACATTGCACTCTGTTTCAGTGCAAGTAGACTTGTACAGCCAAAACTGCTTTATTCAGTCAGCTGGTAGAGCACAGCTACCTACCATACAAGAGCCAACATAAGTAGGCTAGCCAACTAATTTAAGAAATTTTGGGAAAATGGGAACAAAGTGAACACATGGTTACCCCAGTGGTTACGCTTGTAGGCTTAGTAGCCACAAATAGCTTTTCAGAAAGGCTAAATTAGCTTTTTAAAAATGGTGTTACATACTTTACACTGGTTAACAAAAGCCTGTAACGAAGAAAAAGTGTAGCTATTGCTGCTTTTAAATGAGCTGAAATGTATTAATGTTAATGCTGGATTTTATGTAGATGTAACTGCCAGTGATGTACATTTACAGTATAGCTATCATTAGGCTACCTTATTACACATGTATTGATAGAGATATAATCCCACTGGGAAATTATAGTAAAAATAGATTTTTCTAAGTGCCATAAAAACACACAAAATTAAGAACATAAACAAGCACAGCAACAACTCATTCATTACCAAACAAATTCAGGATTACCTCCTGATATGAATTGCCTCCACGTTTCCCAGGGAGCGCTGAAAGCTGTGTCGCTCGCAGCAGGGGGCCAGTGTAAGCCACATTACTATCAGATGACACAGAGATTATTCAATCAATACCTTGTTGTGTAACGACAGGCTTCGCCGCCTGCCACACTGCACTCTCAGCAGCCACTTCGGCCAGACGACATGGCAAAGAAGAAAAAAAAAAAAACACCCCGAGGCCCTGACCCCCACCGTCCAGCCAGCCTGCCTCTGGGACCAGAGGAGCTATGAGTAAATCTCACACTGATCTGTATCTGACTTCCAGACAAAGACATTCAAGGAAATGGCAAAGTCGGCCTTAAAATCCCACCACAAACCAGTCTCTTTTTTCACTCAGCTTCCTACAGAATGAAAATGCAAAGTTATTCATCTGCGGAGGACACAACGTGATAAATTCAGCAAGAGCAAAACAAGAGAAGGACTACACAGACTGAAAAATAACCCTTCTGTGTGAAGACGCAGACTGTTTGATGTACAGATATGAGTTGGCTTGACTGCTATCTTGTGATGCATAGTAATAACAAATGCATATGTTAGACAATGGGAGGCATTTCAGCCCTGCGTCTTAATTTACATTTTTGTTTCATGCTTTTATAAACTGAAAGGTTACATGACCCTTAATAGGTGGAAAGAACAAGTGGCTAGACTATTTAAAAATACATTTTAATCCCATGATACATCCAAGGTCAAAGCTCATTTAATAAAGCTGATTCTCCAAACCCTGAAAAAACAAGATTTTTCTTGAAACTACACAGCAGCAATTTACTATTTATAAGTGATCCTTGCATACAGTTTATACATGTGGAAGAGTGTCCATGATCTGGTCTCATTTGAAGGCGGGCTAAATTAAAGGGAACAGGCAGTTTTTTAGACTTCTCGGTGGACCCAGGGGTTCACTGACCAGGGCCACAGGGAGGCCTCTCACCTAATAAACATAAAGGGAGGAGAGGCCATCAATAAATGATGAGGAGTGGTATACATGTATTTTTAACGGTGCTTCCGTGTGATGTCTGGCAGCTCCCTCACACTCTGTCTCCTGGTGGAGGGCAGAGAGCAGAGCAGGACCACGCATTTTTGAATTAGACCTTCCTGCCTCCCTCTCTGTGTGTTGGGTTGGGTTGGGGTGAGGAAGAGGAGGGGGCTGAGTTAGGAGGCCAGGTGGTCTTTGTAGAAAAAAGGAAAAAAAAGGCGATGGTCGATGGCTAACAGGTTCCTGCTTTTGGCAGCAGGGTCATTGCGGTTTGTCAGTGTGCATGTGAGCGTAACAAAGCGAAGGGGGTGATTCCGGTTGAGATGGGAAACAGGATTAATAGAAGAAAATACAACAGTCAAAAGCATGAGGCGCACTAATTTGCCAGTAAATAAAGTCATCAGGGTCAAGTACTGCACCTGCAAGGGTTCAATCATACAACCATAAAGAGGGCCATCACGTAGACACCAAGATGGAGGTATCTGCACGTTAATCAATCGATATCACTGTGTCAATATGCTCCTGACATCCATATATACATGATATGACAAATATGTGACATACATCGGACAAAACTCTATACACCGTGTGTATGTAAAACCAAAGATTTTGGGCTAATAATTTTCATTATGGATTTATCTTTCAGTTACTTTTTACGGTTAATGGATTTATTGTTTCGTCTATAAATTGTCAAAAATATCGAACAATTCGTGTCACAAGCTCCCAGAGCCCAAGGTGACATCTTGAAATTGCTTGTTTTATCCAAACCAACAATCCAAAACCATAAAACATTCAAATTAACGATCCTAAAAACAGAAAAGCACCAAAAGCTCACATTTGCAAAGGTGGAACCTTTGAATGTTTGACATTTTACTTGATAAATAACTTGACTTATTTAACATGATTAGGCGATTTACTAATCAATATATCACTTAACTGACTAGTTGTCAGCACTATAAATAATAACTTACGGTAGCTTGGAATGATTAATATGACAAAAAGGTTTAGTAAAATGATGACACAATGTGATCATATCATTAGTTACATGCTAGGAATGGACGTATGAAGTATTAAACAAATAATATGTTAACTATATCTAAGCTCTGTATTATCGGATTGAACATGTCAACACGTGTACTTCTTACAAGCTGCAAAATTCACCCAAATAAAAAAAAACCCAAACATAAACTGTTGATTTTCTTTTTACAATTTGGTTATATCGAGCATTCAAATCTCAGCACTGAAAATTATGGGAAAGTTGCAGAAATGCCGAGGGAGCAACACTGTGGTTTCTGGCAGGAAGGAAATGATTGATGTTGCTTGTAGCCTCCAGGGGTGCAAGCAAGCAGACGACAATCGATTCAATCAGCGATGGCAGGCAGGAATAACAACACAGCCTCAGTCTGATTTACATGTACAAGATTTCACAGAATTATTGGCATTATCAAAGTCTGGGCAGGCATTAGACTACCAATATACTGTATCTCTACCAGCACGTTCATGTCAGTTCACAATTAAATCTTTAGATCAGGTGGATTTGAGCAGCTGTCACTGAGCTCTGTGGTCCCTGATCAAGTCTGGTCAACTGCAAATAATTGTCACTGAAAAAAGATGCATCTGTTAACTGATTAACTAATTCATTGTTTAGTCTATTAAACACATTAAAATGTTCTCAAAATGCTTGTTTTGTACAACCAACAGTCCAAAACCCAAATTACAATGATATGAAACTGAAAAGTAGTAACATACCAACCACTTATCAAACTAGTTAAGAAATGAAATCAAATGATCAATTAATCAACTTATGATTTCAGCACAAGGTATAACCCACATGCAATTTGATTGAATTTGGCAAACACATAAATATTAGCTATGTCCAAAAGCTACTCATTCATGCGCACAAGTGCTCACATGCATGCACAGACAAGAACACTACAGTTTTATGTTTGTGTGTGTGTGTGTGTGTGTGTGTGTGTGTGTGTGTGTGTGTGTGTTTGAGCTTGTTCGCCCACACACAATATTTATGTGTACCTGTAAACTTGCAGGGTATCAGGTGTGTTTCGTCTCGGGTCCTGAGATGTTGGAGAATCAGTCAAGAGTGGACGGGTTGGGGACTTAAAGGGGGGGCCAAAAAGCCCCTAATTGGACAAGTGAGACCGGTGGCGGCGAGGCTGACTGTGGGGAAGACAATCTACCTCAGTGACCACTCCTTGACATGCCATTTGCCTCTGAGGACCCCCAGGGCTGGCCGAGCAGCTGCCCGACAGAGCCATAACTCCAGGCCAAGGCGAGGACCTCGGGCTAACAAGCCGATAACGAAAGACTGGTGCAGTGTGAGAGGGACAGACAGCAGAGAGCGGTAAAGCAAAAGTAGGAATAGACCGAGAAGTCAAAAGGGAAACACAGATGTGCTGAGACACTTTTCTGCTCGCGGAAACTTTATTCTCTAACACAGTGGAGCCGGAGATCTCACGCTGCAGAGAGGACGGCTTTAATCGCAAAAGAAGCGGTGTGGTTTCCCTGCCTTGCTCAGGATCCTAATGCTCATTTCATCATCAGACGAACTGACACCGATATATTTACATGGAGCGGGAACGGCAGAGGAATTTGGAGGCATGTTGCCTGGGAGATCAGAGGCCTGGTTTATAGAGTGGAGGCAGCACAAACAAACAACGGCAGAGGCCCCTGGCTCGGCACACGCACACACTCACACACACACACCCACACACACACACACAGACGCCCACAGACACCCACACCTATATACACCTGAGTGGAGGAAAACACACTCTCCCGGGTTTGAAGTTTGTCTGGAGTGGCAAGCCGAATAAAGCGTGTGAAGCCTGATGCCAGCCAGGAGAGAAAGCCAGCTTCAAACAGTTATCAATACAATTGGCTGTGCCAGGCGCAGCAGTTTAACCTCTTTAGCACGCCGGATGTCTGCTAACTGGATGTGACGCTTTCTCTGGAAGGCGCCTTCTGTGGTGTCGTCTTCACAGAGACTCACAGGGGCCTGATGGGTACTGAGAGTCCCAGTTTAACTGTGCGGCGCCGCGTCCCTTTGACAGTCCCCAAACTCAGCCACAATAACACCCCGAGAAAACACAACAAATTCTCCCACTTGCCAGAGAATAATAAAAAATAAAAAAAAAGGGAAAAACGCACGTTGTGATGTGCGGTGGAAATTTGCAAAACAGTAAATAGTGATTCAAGTGCCTCTCACAACAGATGTCTCAAGTTAGCCTGTTTATGGGAATCAACTTTTCCTGACTGCTCTCATAACACTTTTTCCTAAGAATATCAACATCCTCTTACACACAGTAAAGGACAAACACCATGAGCCATACAAAATAATTCCAACATATTTGTAAACATTGACACAAGTACAAAGACAAACAGGCTCACTATAAAAATCCGCCACATCAAACATTTTTCTACACAGTGCTGCAGCATGATTTATAATCTGCAACTCCATCTCGCTTGTCGTTTTTGATATATTATGCAATTACTTCCAGAGTAATCACCCATAAACACACGGTTTTAGCAGATTTAAGGGCGGAAATCGCGTCTAATCGCGCGCCCACTGGTCGAACGCCGTCATCAAATGGCATTCATGTATGTCACGTATCCTGAGGCACGAAGAGGAGGAAGCAGGAATAAAATAAATTCACGAGGAGGAAGCCTCCAGTTTTGCCAAGACGGGGAGCTGGGAGGAAAAGGGCAGGGGCGCAGCCTGCCAAGGATGTGGCGGAGGCATTAGGGATTGCAGCTGGTGTGCAGTCAGGCTGGCTGGGCACAGCAGCAGCCCCTGCACCCCTTGATCCTACGCAGAGGCAGGTCTCAGCAGACCTGCGGGTGCCAAGACGCCGCCATCCAAACCTGGAACCATCAGCCTCCACATGGACACATGAAAACCGACGAAAAAAGAAAAAACATGCACAGAGAGCACATGCGTCTGCAGTATGTATATGCATGCAGCTACACAAACATGTCCTCCTTCGCTTTGAGCACACTCCCACACACACACACGCACGGACACACACACACGCACACACACACCTCTGACAGGCCCTACACAGATGTTCCCATGATAACTATGACAATGTCAACACATACTGCTGCCTAACTCACATCCTAAGTCATAATGAACTAGAGGCACTGAGCCTCCATTCCTTCTTCTGGGCTTCTCTCTGACAATTTGTAGACTGCTTCTGTCTCCAGGTTGCATTCTGACCCCCAGGAGGAGACAGAGGAGATGAGGGAGAAATGTAAAAGAGGCTCAGACAATAACAGCGGCTGGGTATATATGTGTGTGTGTGTGTGTGTATATATGTATATGTGTATGTATATGATCAGGATGGAGAGACGTGTCACTCTGTACCCCGGCTCTCAATTTGTGACCCTGCGGAGCTGCTGTCCCCTTCAATTAGGCCTGGGAGAGGATTAGCAGCGAGGGGAGGCAGGGGGAGAGGTAAAGAAGGGGAGGGGGGGGGGGGGGGGGGAGCTCAGAGAGATAGAGTAACTGGCGCAGCTAACGGAGTATTAAAGAAAGGGGAGGTTCAGTCATAAGACGCAGCGGAGGGAAAGGTGAGGAGTCAGCGGGGGGTTGGGGAAGATAGACCGGCTGATATGAGGACCCAGGCAGAGCAGGTACAGTGTGGTGAGGAGGCGCGCACACACACACACACACACACACAATACAGAGGGGTAACTATAGCTCAGTTGCATCATGTTCTGCTGAGGCTCCTATAGAAAACTGACACACACACCGACACACAATCATCACTGTCTGACTGTAGAGGGACAGGCTGGATGTGCAGCAGAGGGAGACTCGATCCCTTTGATGCTTAGCTTCCAAAATTAGGCGGTTTACAATTTTAGAAGGAAGAGTCTTTTTTTTAAAAAATGAATAAAAATAGACCTTGGCTCTGACGCTTTACATTTGAGGGATGATTTGGTCTATAAAACAATATATACGATCTATTTTGGATATTTATCTGTGTAGGTTTCATTTGATCAAGCAGGATCTAATATGCAGAGGTCACTATTATTTTTAATCAACAAAGGGACAAACTGAAATTTTTATTAGTTAATTGTTTTTTTTCAGAGGTGGTGTGACTCTTTTCAAAATACAGATGAATAATATTTTCCGCCCCCGAAACATTCCACTCAAAAGCCTTCTTGATGCTTTCAGATTTGGTGTCAAAGCAGTTTAGGGATTTAATTTTAGTTTCCTCTTTATTTAACCTGTGCCCAATATATGAAAGTAAAATACAATAGTAAGTAAGATACAATACAAGATTTAACAAACAAAGAAAAATGTTGGATGTTGGAGTATTTTTTGTTCAGTCACTCGGTAAACAGGTGTGAGCTTTTGAATATGGAGCATTAGGTGATATTATAAATATTTCATAATAAAAACGGCTCATCAAGGCTATCCTGTTTATTTAAAGCACGAGAAAAGTGAAAAAGGGACCGACCTTTGCCCTTTATGTCAGATTTTGAGCCAGAAATGAGAAAAGCTGTGGCAACTCAACCCTGAACACCCTACTAAACAACAAAACACTGTGTTGCTTTCCTGCTGCTCATCTCCATTACAGCGAGCCTCCACCACGATTACCAACCAGGGAGCACTGCGAGCCCTCGACGCTGAGAAAAAACTGCTCTGACAGCTCTACTAAACGAGATGGAGAGGATGAGGAAGCGAGAGAAAGCCATGAAGAACTATTGCACGGCTTCCAGCATCTACGCACACACAGTTAAATCAACTGCTGGTTTTTATTTTGGATGCTTTTATCACTTTGGATCGCTCACCTGAGCTCCCCTCAAAGCTATTAATTTTAAGCCACAAAGTTTACTGCCAGTGCATCGCCTTACATTTCTGCCTCCGCTAAAAGAGGGGAGGGTAGCGGAGAGAGAAAAAAAGGCAAAGAGTAACTTATTGTTTTTATATGAGATCTATTCCCCTGGTGTTCTGGTCAATAATGACTTGATATATCAGTGACTGCCTTGCTATTTGCACTGTTTTCGGCGTGTTTTCTCTGCCTGTGATTGAGCGGAGCTATTTTCACGCATGGAGAGAGGTGGTTGAGGACCAAGGAGGGTAACGTCTGTTTGATCAAAGTTTATGTGAAATTTCCCGGGGCCGCCGGGGGAGTCGCTGTTTATGAACTGTAATAAAAAGAGTCATTTTGACGGCGTGACCCCGGTGCACGGGCAGGAGGGGGGAGGATTTGGTTATGTCTCTGTTTGCAAGGAGGAGGTGCTCTCACAGGCCTTGGAGAAAGAGAGGGAACAGAGGGAGGGAAGTGGAGAGAGAAGCAAGAAGAGAGGAAGAAAGAGGAAGAGATTTTCAGAGGTGAGATGCTGGAAGGACACAATTCACCTGTAGAGGAAAAGAGAAAGTGATGAAGAAGGGTCGAAAGAGAGTACAAGAAAATTTAAAGTGAAGGAAGGAGGGAGTGAACGGGGGGATTACACCCCCGTGTTGTCTTAGCAGCCAGCCAACAGCTCTTAATGAAACACTTTGGTTCAATTTCTGATTCATCTCACACAGCGTGATCAGCTTTGTCCCCAACAATCCTCCCCTCATCTGAATTTAATGCATCGTAAATGAGAAATTAGAATGCACACACTTCTGCAGACGACTCAAACGAGAGGACAAAGAAAAGAAGATGAATATATGTGCGTTTCCCGCCCGCGCTTAAGTATGTTATGAGAAAACGGCAGTCGATAAATACGTATAAATAGTAACCTTTGAGAAAATCAAATAATGTTGACCTTTCTCTAAGTCGATAGAGTAATTCCTCTGTGCTCCTGGCTGCCTGCAGAGACACTTGAACAGTATCACACTTTTAATGAAGAGATGATTGGTCTCCAGGTTGAAAAGCTTACAGCCGGACTTGGACAGATGCTCTCCAAAAGCATACTAAATGATAGGTTAACGTCACATTAGCTATTCCTCTCGCAGGATCAAAATAAAACCTTAATTTATTCTCTCTCCCCCCCCATTTTTGTTCATATATTGCAAACTAAAAACTCACGGGGCCACTGCAAGGGTCTCTCTTTCTTGACTCATGCATATGCACTTGAAATTAAAAATGAAAACTCAATGCAAGAAATCAATTAATATTCTAACTGGATTGATCAATACCCCCTCCCATCTCTCAGCTGATGTCGAGCGGCGGTTGAATTTCAAATATTTAGCAGTAGATGTAATTAAAACACTAACAGACGACACCTTACAGTGCCACTCTGAACTGCTCCTCTAAATAAACCTCCCCGGGTCAGTGAACCTGCAGGAAAAATCACTGCGTGATCCAGGGAAGCTTTGCTGTGACAACACTCCTGTCTAGTTCCCGTCTGAGATTTATCAGAGGTTTCACAAAATCAATGCAGCTCGCTGTAAGAAAGATCACAGCAAACACTAGAGACCCATCAGCAGTAATAGCCATCTCGACATGGACGGGGAAAAAAAATATGTCTTTCAGAAGTGGAGAATTACAGAGAAAGGCTCGAGACAATGAGTTGAGATGTACAACATGTCATTTTATGATGCTTCTCTCAACGCATTAAGGTCTTAAATGTGCAAAGAAGATACACTCCTGGATTTTAGAGCCAGCATACGATTGTGTTTGTGCATCTATATGTTGCACACCTGTGATTAAAATGTGTGTAATGTGTCCTGGACTTCCTGCCAGCCCAAACACAAGCACACACATCCATCACACAGCACACCTATGGGTCTGTGGCTGCGTGCCACACACACCCACACAAACAGACACACACACACACACACACACACACACACACACACACACACACACACACACACACAGAGAGAGGCAGGCGGAGGATTATTGAGGTAGTATCAAACAGGAATAATAAAGCAGGTTCTTAAGATTTTAATAAGAATAAAATGAAACAGTAACCACCCAGGGGCCAGCAGGGTTAATCCCTTCTATATTACTGAAAATAAAAAAAGGATAAAAACAGACGGGAGGGCAGAGCTGGAGCCGGAGGAGAGAGAGACATGGAGAGGAGAAGAAGAAGAAGAAGAAGAAGGAGAGGGGGGCTGTGGAGATGAAATATAAGAATAGTGGTCTGCTGGTATCAAAAGTAGAGCCAGTTAAAAAGGGATTGAAATTAACAAGAAGGTTTAAAATAGCACAAACAGGCTTATAGTTTCATGCTCTTCACTCTATTTTATTCTGACACACACACACACACACACACACACACACACACACACACACACACGTACACACAAAGATGACACTGTTTGACTGTGTTTAGACTTGATGAAAGCTCGGTTCATTCCCTATGCGTTGAAACACCCGTGTCGGTTCAGCAGCATATTTCCAATGTCAAAGCACGTGCGCCGGCAGCAGATGGCATGAAACAGTTGGCAAGAGTGAGCGAGCGTGAATATCTGTTTACTAATAACCCTTTAATTACTTCAGATGGGCAATGGGATCAAACATCCAGACCCACACAGGAATTAGCCTTAAATGAGACTGGACTGAAAATCTAGGCTAACCCCTTATGTTGCCATAAAGACCTTTGCTGTGAGAATTGGCGCTATAGACAGAAAGTAGAGACACTGAATATTCTCTTTTCCACTTAAAGGGCTTTATTTATAATCAAACAACATAGCAGATGCTTTGACATAAATCTGAGAGGGGAGAGGAGAAACGTTTGAATAGGGCTAAATCAAATGTTTATTTTCATTTTTCTATTCATTCATTAATCACTTAATCTATGAAATGTCAGAAAATAGTGAAACAAATGTTTTCTTGTGTTTTCAGCAAATCCTCACATTGGAGAGGCTTGAGTCAGATATTGTTTGACTTTTTTTGGTTAATAAATGACTTCATTAACAATTATCTTAATTATCAATTCACCTGGTGATTATTTTCTAGGTTAATCAAAGAATTTGGTGTATAAAATGTCATAGATAGTGAATAATGCTCATCACACTCCTAAATCAAGGTGACATCTTAAAATTGCTTATTTTGTCTGACAAGCAGTTCAGAACCAAAAATATTCAGGTTACTATCACATAAGACAAAATCTCTCAACTGAGAAGCTGAAACAAGTGAAATTTTGGGTATTTTTGCTTTAAAAAAAACAAAACACTAACCGATTTCTAAGATAAATTAAGCGATTTTTATATTTGAGGGTTAAAAAAAATAATATTTGAAGTTAATTTATACACATAACAAAAACAAAGAAGATTTCTAAAATTCCGTTATTTGGTCACGCTTGGTTTTTGTGACTAAGATGTGTACTGAGCGGGACATTTAACAATTGAAAAATGAACTTGTCAGTGCTCTCTGGTGGACAAACTGTGTAATGGCAACACAGTTTCTAAATTACATTTCTGCAAATTTTGCAAATAGTCAAAATGTACACAAATACCAATAAATTAATACATCAATAAAATTTAAAAATCAACCATCTGATTCGCTGGACAGCTCTACAAGCTGTATCTCCCTTTCCCCGTTTGACCATTTTCTACACACACCTCTTCTCTGCGATTGGTGCAAATTTTGCAGATTACATCATTAAAGGTGTGCAGAGCCTCCTCTTAGTATGTGCTTCCTGGAACAAGGAGGCACTTTTAATATTTTGTACACTTAATGCATATGCCACCGCTCATCTGGTGCGTAGTCGAGTGTTATGAGGGGGCTCCGAGGGAGAAAATCCCTGCTGTGTGTAAATGTCATGAAAAATTCCTTCATCTGCCGGAATAACGTTAACCTTCTCCATTTTGTTCCACTGAACCCACCTCTCGGGCAAATGTGTTACAAAGACGTGCACCGACTCCTCAGCCCGCACCTCGTTCTTCCTTTACGCCTTTCATTACGTGTACAGGGAGTGAATGCAGTTTGCCGGCTGCCCTTTTCCGGTGTGGTGCATTGAGAAAGCATACATTTTAATGACGGGACCTTTACTTTTGAATAACAGCGAGGAGTGAAGAAAATAAATTGCTGTTCAAAAGGAGATAATACTCTTGGCATTGTGGGATTGCCAGGGATGGGGCAGCTGTGTGGCGACGACCCCAACGCTGAGACCAACCTGTATAAATTAAGATATAAATAGCCTCATCTAGAATAGAATTACCAGGGGTGTGCTTGAGTGCTCCAGCACATGCTTAATATATGCATGTAGGTGTGTGTTTGTGTGTGTGTGCACCCTCATGAGGGAAGCAGAGAGAAAAAGAGCATGCATATGTCCATAGTACAATCTGGTTGCATGACAATTGTGTGTGTGTGTGTGTGTGTGTGTGTGTGTGTGTGTGTGTGTGTGTGTGTGTGGGCACGTGTGCACACACATACTTGTGACAGAGTGCTGGGGAAAACCTAAATCCCACTCAAGTGTAAGGCAAACAGTGGTGGCAGTGTGTGGTTATTGTATTTTCTTTGCTTGGATCCCAGTAAACACCCCCAGGCCTGCGCTGCCTGCCTGCCTGTCACCGCGGCCATCCTGCCATCAGCGGCCAGCTTCATGCTGCAGCCAGAGCCCTGGCGCAGGCCCCACAAGGAAATTAAAAGGGGATTAAGGCTGGCTGACACTTTGTGGCCGATTACTCATTTATTTTTTGTGTGTGAGAAGGGTAGGGTGGTGGCATCTTGTCTTGGCTGGGGAGAGCTGGGTGGGGCCTGGGGGCCGGGCACTAGCCGAATGTGTGATCGTTTATAAACGCATCCCACAGTGACATCAGCGTCCTTACTATGACACTAGGGTTTTGTTAGAAATGTTTGGTACTATTCCTAATGCCATACCTGAGTTTTGGCATACATTTTTCAATTTGAGCAAATATAAAAAGTTTTATAAAGTCGTCTTTTTCCATTTAACGAAAGAAGCTCTGATATGTTAAACGTTGTCTAAACACAAGCAGCCGCAGAAGAACTTTCCCACAATAAAATTGGCAAAATGTTGGTTAAATCAGGAACTCTGTTCAAAGAATAAGTAAGCAAGATTACAAATCTGGCCAGACATTCAATGCCAACTGTCAGTAGTTGACAGTTTTAATTACTCAAAGCTACGAACACATTTCGGTCAGTATGAAAGAAGTATTGAGGTTCGATGCCCAGTCCTATTCTTTAGTAGTGAGGAGAGAAGAATTCAAATCCTTCAAATCCTTAAATTAAGTGAAAGTAGCTATACCAAAAAACCCTTTAGACCAGTCAAAAATGCATTGTGATCAATCAAAAAAAGTTTAATGAGCTTATCTCATATTAATTGTAAAATTTGAATCATCAGCTATAGCCTGACTACAGACGGCAGATAAATGCCACCTCTCTAAAATATAGTGAGGGAAAGTATAAAGTACTCATGCAGTACTTAAGTAAAAGATACTACCACCTCTGCTGATCTTACAACAGGTCGTTTACAATCTCATCCTTATGAAATTTGGTTTTGCCCTTTATTCAACCTTTCTGGTGCATGATCCTGGCATTACGTATGCTTAGTAACAAGTCCCCTTTGATTGTGATGTGCGTCAGGCAGCTCAGGTTTACTGCCTCTTTGTGTTAGAACTCAATATCATCGCTGCAGGGAAAACAAACTGTACAGATGCCAGTGTTTGGTCTGCTAATTAGCAGTTTGTATTAGTAATTAATAGGCATTACCAGTCAACCGGGCTCCTGCTCCGTAGCCTCCGACAGCCTGTGAAGGAGATCCAGGCGGTGCGCTTCCCCCCGCAGCGCCACAGCACTGCGGCCCAAGGAGAAATTTCAGCATCTTATTCACTCGTAAGTCAGGACGAGGGAAAGACTGTGTCCTATCTGACTGCAATCACTATTTACAGGGAGAATGCAGCTTAAAGCCTGAAAAGCCTGAAAACTCAGTACATTTTGAGAACTGGTGTCTTTAACACCAAGTTTCGAAATATATCAAGCATATTTTGATCAGCTATTTTCTGATTTCCTCCTTAAAATCATTGTTATTATTATTATTATTGGAAAAAGTATTTAGTTTTTCAAACAAAAATTAGAAAAAAAGTCTACAATATCATAACTGAAACTAAAATGCTGTATTGGCACCAGTGTAAAAAAATGGAAAACAAGTCCTACCAGACACACAGACACAATATGGAAACTCAGCATCCAAGTAAACACACACATCCACGTGTACTTTTCACTTTTTCTACCCTTGCGTCTGGAGTTAAAAGGCATTTCTACAGTACAAAACAACCTGACAAGCTTTAAAATCTGTACAGTAATGTGTCCACCACTGATTTGGGTAGATGATGAGCTGAGGCGTGGTGGGCACGAGGTGAGGCGAGGTGTGGTGGAGTGGCAGAGTTATCAATTATCCAGAGCGCAGTGGCACTCTGGCTTCCTCCAGATCTGGTGTTAAATTAAGTTGTCAGCGCTGTCTCTCCGATTTCCCCCATCACAGAGGCAGACGGTGATAGTGCGTGACGGCCGCTCGCCGGAGCTCCTCGCCGGCTGCCGCCCCGCATCTCGCCTGCAATTCATCAGCTTCTGAGCACACTGGCCCAGGCTCAGTCCACGCCAGCGCACGCCGCGCTGCACCAGAGCCAGCCAGCCCGCCAAGCGCAGTGGCAGAGGAAAAAGGATCGGATCACCTTCCAAAAACCCGCCGTAGAGGACAGGGTGCAGTGGACTTTTGCCCCCATGTCTGGGGCAGGAGTGGACTTGGTGTGTGTTTGAACTTGAGGGGTGCTTGTGTAGGTGTGTTTGTTTTGTCCAAAAAGAGAAGGAAAAAAAAAAAAAAACAGCGTGGAGGGTAAAAGTGTTGAAAACAGAGGAAGGGCATCTTGGGAAGCACATTGTGCACAATAAAGCCTCTGGCCCTGCTGTCCTGTTGGGGCAAGGCCTCAGGTGAGGGCAGAGAATATGGGACACAAAGCAGGGAGGCTTGGCACATGGGCACTAGCCACCAGCTCCCTCCCAGCACACTACTGAGTTGAAGGGCACCGGAACATTCAGTCACAAAAGGGAAAGAGAGGCAGTGAGGGGAGGAGACAGAAAAAGGACAACCAGGTGACAGAAATAATGGATAACTGTAAAGCAGCGGGGCGCTAAGCTCTCAGTGCTTAAGTATTTATTTGTGATGAATAGTAATGACGGCACACTTACAAAGTACTTGTTTAATATGGAGAGGGCTCGAGAGGGGCGAGGATCGTTCCCGCGCTCCTTTAACAGGGCCGGCGTGCTCGGAGGCGACCGCGGGGAGATGCCAAACCCTGCCCAGCCCTCCACCTCCCATCTGCATTCACAAACACTTGCCGTCCCTTAACACTGTCCCTGCCTCTACGCTAAATAAAACATTAAACACCATTCTGAGATATTAACCTACTTATTGAAAAAAAGTCGGTGATTTATGTCGATTTGGTTGGCTTTCAATGCTGCCCAGCTGTCACCGCCGAGCCTGTAACCTAAATTATCTAGCGATGCTCTTTCACTCCAGTTAAGGGAATAAGCACTCCTTTAACACTTCAAAAGGCCTGACTGCACTAACTCTGAGTTGTTTTATTTTTTTTCTACACTTCTTAAGTTCAGTAATTATTCAATCTGGGTGATAATGAGCGCATAGTTGACCTTGCGGATAAAGAATATTTCCTTTTATGTTTATGCTTCATGTTTTCCAGGCTAATTTAAGAAAAACAGTGCTTAATCTTTCACCAAAAGCAGCAAAACACCGGGCTCTCGGATCCTCGGCGGCGCAGTGGGAGGACCCCTCTGGTTAATAAGCAGCATCCAGGCTCCGGTGTATAACTGGCAACGGGTTCGGCAGCCATGGATCAAACAGTCATAACCTCCTGTTCCAAAGGTAAGCTGCAATCAGAGCTGTGGGGGATCTTTAACCGCGGAGGAGTGTGTGTTTGTGTGAAAAAAAACAAAAAAAACAAAAAAAAAAAACAAAAAAGAGGCAGGACAGACGGGGGAAGTAAGCATGAAAAAGGACGAGAGGGTGGGAGGAATGTGTATGTAGTATATGTGAGCGTGTGTGTGTGGTTCACAGAGAAGATGGCAGCCCGCTCATCAGTGACGTGCCTGAACGGAACCCAGAGGGGGGCCCGGACTGAGCCCCTGCGCTTAATTGGGCACTCAAATGTTACCAGGTCCCTTCCCAAACGACTTGGAGGTGACACATGGCCAAGTGAGGGAGTGGAGAGGAGCTTGTGGAGAGAGGAAATGGAGCAGAGGGTTTAGCACCTCCTGTGGCCAAGTTTTTTCTCTCCCTCTGGGTTTTTCGGTCAGGACGGCGGACCGCGTGAGTGATAGTGCATTTGGCCTCTCGCTGTGCCAAGGATGACAGGGCAAAATTAACCCCTCCGTGGTGGGGACAGACGGGAAATGAGGCTGGTTTCACTTTCAGTTTTTGTGCTTTGTCGCCGGGTGCACACGTTCATCTGTTGCAGAGGCGGGCGCCATTGTGGAAAGAACTGCGTCCTCTCATAAAAAAATCTCATCCTTACAATATAAGTCTGTGCTTTGACAATGGGTGAATAATGAAACGAACACTCAGGCGATTATTTGATCACACGGGAAAGCAGGAAATAAACGGCCGTTTTCGTTTAAATAGACAAGGACTTCAAACGTGCACTAGAGCAAGATGGGAGCAAATTCATAATTTTTTTCCAGTTCATCAAAGCCTCCACCGGCTAATCCCTTTCTTATATAAATAGCTCTTTTGGTGGAGAGGGTAGCTGCCGCATAGAGCTCTAACCCTTCTGTCCCTGAAGCTACAGCCAGGATAAGCTGTGTGTTGGATTGGCACATCGGGCTGCCTGGGGCCTGCTGCTGCGCTGGCCGCCAGTACAGATGGAGGGCAGGGCTGGGCAATGCCAGCTTGTCAGTCGGATTAAAACGACTCATTTATTCACTGAAGTATCGTGCAAAGCGACTGGGCCAAAGCGGGGTGAGGCGAAAGGGGGAGAGGAGGGTCGAACAGCGGCGAGATGGGGGCAGCTTGGATGTGAGAGAGGCTCCTCTGCTCTCTGGCCCTTGGCCCTCCCTCCCTCTTCTCCTGCCTTTTTGCCTGTTACTTATCTTTCTAGGGCTGCCAGAAGCCATTACCGCAGTGTACGGAAGGCGGCCGGCAGGGTGGCATCTCCTAGTGCCCGGGTGACAGATTGTCGCTCGGCATTGGCGGCGGAGGAGGTGAGGGGTGGAAAGTGATTGGCTCCGACGGTCAGGAAGTGGGCACCGAGGGCTGGGGAAGGAGGTGGTGGAGGAGGGCAGAGAGTCGGGGAGAGGATGACAAGACCCGGCTGCGTGACCTTTGGTATCGCGTGAGTTACTTAAAGGGGCACAGGCCCTGCTTTTAAGAGCATGCTTGGCAGTGGTGGCCGCCGTGGTGGTTGCGGGCCGAACACGGATGCCAGGGCAAGAAGAGGTGCCCCCGATGCTGACTTCTCTGGTTGTGTCCAGGACCCCGCTGTCCCTGCAAAAACCTCGGTGAGGATAAGTAGAGGACGACTGGCAACGTCTGCAGATTCATCCAAGATAGTTCACGGTGGACGGACTTACCTCTGCAACTTCAGAGCCGCTGCCAGCATCAATCTTCCAGTCCTCAAAGTCATGAAGTGGTTTGGGGAAAGATGTTAAGACTTTGACCCGTTAGAGGGAGATGAAATCCGTAAACCAGAGAGGAACGCTCAATATTTTATAGAGGCCAAGTAGCTGAAGTATATAAGCCCCTAATTTTTTACCTTAAATGTAAAACCTATGAAAACAAAGATCTACAATTTAAAATAATTAAGTTTGAACACATAAGCTCAGGGCCTGCAGCCTTCTTTCTTGAAATGGCACACACTCAGGTCACTGACAGGCCAGAGCCGTGTGTGTGTCTGCGTGTGTGTGTGTGTGTCAAGGGGGGTGAGGCTTGGAAGGGTTTTATCGGGTCTAATTACTCCCGATAGCTGTAATTTACAGGTTGACAGCAGGGAGAAATCGGCAAGATTCACACTTCTGCGGGTCAGCATCTGTCGCCATTACTGCGCGGCGCACGCTGCTGGCCAGTCGGCGAGCAGGAGGAAACAGTAAACAACAAACGGCGTGTGACAGATTAGCAGCGCGGGCTAAAGGACCTTCCACTGACACATCATTTCTCTCGCTCCGCGAGTTTGTTTTCGCGGCAGCTGTCACCGATAAAATGGAAAAGCAGGAGATGGGGAGGGGAGGTGGCGGGAGCGGAGGTGGCTTTTGTTCCAGATCCAGAGAGGTGGGTGGTGGAAGGAGAAGAAGGAGGAGGAGGAGGATGAAGACAGGGGGGAGGAGGAGGAGGAGAGAGGTGGAAGAAATGGAGATGGGAGGGAGGGTTAGCAAGAGTGACCTGTTTTAAAAGTCTGGCCTCACTTTTTAATGGAGTATTAGGAGGAAATCCAGGGCAGGGCAACGTCAAACTGTATTTTTCCGCTGACTGTAATTACCCTGGCCATTTCTCCCTTTTTTAGGTTTGCAGTACAAATTGCCAGTGTCACCCTGAAGTGGTAATTTTAGTTCCGTTTGCAACAGCCTGTGTGGTACACTCAGCAAGGAGCACAGGAGTTATTCTAGAGGGTAAGCATTATCTCAGTACATACAGTATGCAAACACATTTGTTAACGCTGCAGCACTGCAGACCGCTCCTCCCATCCCATGTGGCTTTCCTTCTCCTGGTCCCACGCAGCTCAGAGAGCAGCCAGGTCGGTCCGGTGCCAGAGAGGGCTGGTGGGCTACACTGCTCTCCCCCTGTCCACCTCATTGCCTACACACAGCCTATCTGGCCAGCTCCTGTACACAGGGCTAACACCGCGTACATCCTGGCAAACCGGTGTTTCCTTGACCTCCAAATAGAGGACGTTCTCCAAGTTGTTGGCTCATTAACCTGCACTGTTTTTGTCGGCCAGCTCCACGGAAACAAGAGTGAGAGGTCTTCCCAGAGTAGTTACTGCAGAAGAAGCGGGAAGTCTGACTGAAAATGTTAGTGTTCCTAAATGAAGATGTGCTGTGTCCAGATAAATGTGGCACTCAATAGCGTGTAGTTTGCATGTTTTTGCCCTCTATCGACAATTGCTGTATACTTTCTCTTGATTGAGTTCTTACTTTCTATGCAGCATGTATTTCAGATCATGGAGTTACAGTATGAAAAATGACTTGCTGAGACTTGCTTGAAAGAATTGCCGAGAACATAGTCATCTTCTTTTTTGTATAACAGGCTTATGCTTGTGCCTCAGGATGTACAGCAGTCCTGAAGTAGGTGCCTCTCACGTAGGAATTGATTTATGCTTCCACATCGCATTTCATTTGTTGCTGCAACGCAACACTAGAGTAATGCATTGTACATTATATGTATGTTTCATGGCCAATTATTATACAGTATAGCCCCAAATAACTGTTACATTCTTCCAGTCCCTTTGTGATAGAGAGCAACAATGGGAAGGCTTTCCTTGTGTAGCAACTAAAAGGAGACTGTTTCTGTTCAATCATTACAGGCCAAAGTAATCGTGTTTACAGTCTTTCTTTCTCCTTGTCATAGAGAGTGAGGATTGTAGTGAGCAGAGGGTTTGCAGTGGAAATGGCACACAAAACACTGTATGTTTACTAAAATGGGGAGGATAGAGGAATGAGCCTTTCGTCAATATGCTCGATCACATTATTCTGCTCACAATGCTTGTGTTTTTTTTATTGTTTGTCTCCTGGTTTTGGTTTTTACACAGTATGCTTTTGAACACAGTGATTTTTGGCATGTCGACATGCACCAACAGGGGAGAGTTTAAAGCACTCACTGCTCTCAACTCCATTACTGTGCAACCACAATGTGCATTTCAAGTTGTTTTCCATACTGTAGCAAAATAGAAACCAAACCACATGGAATTCCCATGGGAGGTAGGGAATCAGTTTAAAACCTTAAGGTGATTTGGTAAATGGCTGGCAATGACAAGAAATATTTAAAAATGTATAGGTAGTTAATGGAATAAAACATCCAAAAACAATGGTATGGTCCTTTAAGGACAGATGGAAGCCTCTGGTGCAGGTGTGTCTCCATCCCCATCAGCAAGCACATCCATAACGCTTGATGGTCGTGGGGTGATCACGTAGGTCTGGCCCTGTCCTGTTTAATTTCGAACGGGAGACTGCCTGGTGACTCCGCGTGCCAATCTCCAGAGCCCCCAGTTCTTCTCACAAGTGCCATATGGGCTACTCAGCCCCATTCCATTAGCGGGGCCCGAGCAGCGGCAAGAGCAGGCCTGGACCCCAGCCCTCCTGGCCTTCCCCTGGCAGTGCCACAGGGCATGTCCTGCCCACTGCCAGCTGCCCACACTAGGTCAGAGGACGCAACAGCCGCTGCCTACCTGAGTCTGGCAGCAACCAGCCGCTGGTTACAGTGAGGCGCGACGCATCAGTGTGGAGGAAAGACCATCCAAAAAAATCTATTACCAAGGCAGAGCCCAAAAAAAAGAAATGGAGCATTTTGCAGAGCCATCTCACACTATCAGCTTTGAACAGCTGCAGTTAAAGATCCTTGTTTTGACTTTACTCACAGCAAACAGAAGCTGTTCCTGCTTCAACCTGTAACCCAATTACAATCCCCATATTCTGCTTCTATACCTCCAAACATCCTCCTGTCTCCCTTTAGCTCTCAGATAACACACCCTTTTTACATTATTGATGCTTTTTCTGTTTCAAATGATATCAAATGTAACAATGTGTAGAAGTAGTGCTAAAATGCCCAGAGTAACTGAGCACCCTGTAAAATGTTTGCTACAAGGTCTCTCCACAAAATAATGTTGGTGATACAAATATAGCTGTGCAATAAAACTGAGCTATTGGTGTGTTTGCAAGCATGTTACTGCAGCTCTGCATCCACAAACAAACAAACAGGTTCTCCTTGTGTGGTCATTTTGTGCTGCAGCCTGAAGCAACGCAAGTCCAAATAACCGTATCATTCATTTTAAAGGCTCTTTTAAAGAAGACTTGAAATGTCCAACAACTTGAACAGTTTTCCGGTCTCCAACTTTTAATTCCAACGAGACCTACGTGACATTTTAAACAGTAACAAGTCAAACATATTTTAACAGTCTATTTGGAGTTTGACAGTTCATTTCTATTTATCATTTTTATTTATCTACAGGGTTCTGCTGTTTGACGATCTATTGACTACTGGTTGAAGATACAATCATTCATTACTGGTGCCCCTATTGATTTTTCTTTACAGCAACACATGGTAAAATTCTTACACACATAGCACAAAACACACATAACATACACTGTAGAGCCATGAATCAGAATAATACATGCATCCATTGTATCTATATAAGTTTGAACCATTTGAAATATTATAGACACCTAATAGGCTAAAGCAAGCCATGAAAATGGTTTGAGCTTGACCCCCAGTCTGCTTCTACATATGATTACCAGGCTCTGGTCTTTCACCTCATGTATTTGTGCATTAGGTTAAATTGTTGGGTGCACAGGCATGAAAAGGCGTGTGAGGGCACCTTCCCTAAAGACGTGCAGAGGAAAGCAGGAGGAGGGCGGGCGGAGGCAGAGGCATCCAGCACATCACATGGGAATGTCAGTGTGTGCCTCGGCAGTCTGTACCTGCCACAGGACCTGGGGCCTTTTTTAATTAATCATCACACAGGATGAATAATTCAGCCATTATCGCTGAGAATAAATAGAAAGGCTGGTTTTCCTCCTAAGCTCCACCCAATCAGTTTCCATGTTTCCCTTAATAACCTACGGATTAGGGCCTGGCCTCAGGTAAGCATACCTTCTAGCTAATATGTAGTGGCAGGATTTTGTAAACTAAACAAATAGTCCCTCCATTCAGCAGCACATTCAGCAGTTCTAGAAAGTTACTTCTTATACATTAGAGTTCTGCAGATAAATATTATCATGCGAAATTACCACAGGTGATCTACTGCTTGACCAGAGCTCATCATTTTTCCAATAGATCATTTTTATAGGGAAACAGAAAAGAAAAAAACCTGTATGACAAAGATATTTTGTCTTAAAGGCCTTATTCTATTTCAAAAGCCACCCAAACTTAAAGATGCACAGAGGTAATGTGCATTTGTTTAATATGGACATTAATATGACAATGAAAGCTCCAATGGGAAATGTATGCAATGTTGGAGTCCACAGCAGTATGGTGGGTGGAGGCTGGTGAAATAATAAGTGAGCAGTACCATCAAAGGAAGCAGGAAGTGTCTGCAGCAGCATTTGGACAGAGTGACAACAATATTCCCTCCAAAACTACATTTGACGCCAGTTATTCTGTCAAATCTACTATGGTGTCGCCCAGTAGCACCAACCACCTTGTGGCCCTTTTGCAACAAAGCACCTCCAAACATTGCACGGAATACGCTCTCTATAGGTAATTTTAATGGATATAGCCAAACCTTCAATCTGCCTGTTACACTTTGGAACAGACAGTCTCCTCTTATGAAATGATATGTGGTGTTAGGTTTCCCAATTATTATCAATTATCAATTATTGGAATGATGTGCATTGATGTTCACATTAATATAATTACTCTGAACTAGAAACCCAAGGTTATAGTGAGCTAACAGGAAGCCCCAAAACAACAAACAATGAAGCAAATGTAGCTCATTACGAAAACAACACCAGAACTCGAGTATTCATATTTCAACGTTGTGTGAATCAACAGCATAAAAGCATGATCTGCCAAACAACAACCAAAAGAAAAGGGCTTAGCAACTACCAGGAAATAATTTATAATTTATATCATTACTACATGCACAGCACACAGGTTTAAGCAGAATATAGGGCTTTATTTCACAGCAGACATTTTAACTTGTCATAGTAGGAAAAGCACTAAGGATTGACAGGTGCGACAGCGAGCCAGCAACACAAAACCAGGACCGCGCTCTATAGTAGTCTTTTCTGCTTAGGAAGGTCCCCAACAGTGAGATGACCTGGAAGTATCTAAGTGTCAGCCATGATAAAAGCTGGTCGAATTCTCTAAATGGTAAGGAAAGGTGCTTTAAGGTGTCCTCTCTTATCTCCTTTAGCATCAAGTACGCTGGACCATCCTTTAGGAAAGGAAAGGAGACAATGCTGTCCCACAATTCCTTGACGTAGGTGATCACATAGCCTTGTGTGAAGTCTCCTTCACATCTTTCCTTGACCGCTTTCCGTTTTCCATCGAGGTCAACGGAAAGTGTTTAGGAAAAGACACGGGATGTAATGTTTTTGACTATTCGACCGCAGCCCAGGAACCTGAAACCAAAGCAGCTAAATGGAATTCAGCCATCCTTCATTGTATTATTTGCACCTGTGTTTTCTCCTGCTGTCAAAATGTCTGCCAAGCAAAAGGCCTGTAAGAGCAGGAATCAGCACCAGCAAACACCATGACAACCTCAAGAAATGAACTGAATAAAGCCAACATCCACTCAGCAGACATGTTAGCACAGGCAGCCGTTAAGTGAGCTCCTAACCTTGTTGAAGGGGCGCATCTCTCCGGTGTCACAGTTTATTGACTCCCCAACTTCTCCACACAAAACGGGAAACTCCAGCTTCCGGTTTGACGTGGCGTTTTTTCGGTTGTTGGTAAAATAGACCGTCAATGAAAAGCTACAATAAAAAAAGCAGCAGTAGCAACAGCCAAGTTACGTCGGGGTTTTGACTTTTTGTCTGACGTTTCTACGTGGACAAAAGTGTGGGCGGGGCGGGACCGTTCAAACAGTCCGCCATTACTGTGGCAATGTCACGAGAGAGCAGCCACTCAAAATGTTACTTGCTCACAGGGTTCAACCTGTACCTAAATAAAATAGAATTCACAGTACAGTTTATATTCCACCTGTGGACTATTTTTATTGATATATTTATTTATTTTACATATTTACATACAGTTAAAAGAATGGTTCACCAAAATTACAAAAACATTTTTCTCACATGCAGATAGATCTGGTTATATATGAGATATCTGTCTCTGGGATTTCTGCCTATGTTCAATTCTCCTGTGACTTTCTTCTTCTGGTCTAAAATGATTTATGTCATCTGTGCTGGTTTTGTGTGTTGAAACTGTATAAGCCGAGCAGCCTGAGATCATGTGGCCATTTGCCTCTATTAATTAAGTTATCAAACGTGAGTTAGATTTTTCTTTTTGCTAAACGCTGCTCTTAAAAGTGAATGTGCTTATTCTCCATCACTAGGAGGCATGTGGTGAGTAGATGTCAGAGGTTTCCTCAGCAATTCAATATTAAATAGGACACTGCCAGAAACTTCAAATCCATTTTTACTCAGGAACAAAGACACCCTTGGCCCTCTAGTGTTATTTTTAACCAGTGATCATTGGTTTTGTTCTGGCCTACAGTCTGTCTGTTAAAACCCTTCCCAGCATGCAGCGTTATTTCAGCATTGAAGCCCTCCCTCTGATCCTGACATGCCATTACCTTGACCTTTAACAGGTGACTGAACATCCCTGAGGGGAGCTAAATAAAAGGCCGGCACTGTGTTTCCTACTGATGTCACTGATGTGATATAGTGTCTCATTGAGAGAGGGATTTGCTGTTGCTTTTCTGGTGCATGAAGCCCAGTAGGCCTGCATCTCAGTGCATTGCCTGTTAGAGGCTGTCAGGGTATATAAAGGGGGGCGGGGGGCGGGCTTTCCACCCCAAGGACAGCATGGTAGGGGGGGGGCAGTGGAGCACTGATTGAGAGCAACACCTGTCAGGTGAGGCTTTCACAGTTGATGGCGCAGAAGGAGCGCCAAGTCGACTGCTATGACTGCTAATCTCTGACGTGGCAACCTGCCGGGCTCTGCCAGTCTCCAGAGGGAGAGCACCAGGAGCCCGAGCACCGAGGCTTTTCCAGGGCTGCAGTCCTGCTAATGTCTCCCCGAACAGAGTGAACCACGCTGATATGCTCTAAATACATTTCATTATCATCATCATGATTATATCACTAATTGTGTGTACTCGGTAATGTGCTGCAGCAGCCCCCTCTTGGGAGGTGTCTGAGAGACTGAATGATTAAAACATGTATGATGAACCATGCATCAAAACGTCCCTGCGGGCTCCCTCACAAGATACATGTAAGCGGCTCCAGTGACACTCGGAGCGAGCAAACAGTAGAGGATGTGGTCTACTGAGGGTTGAAAGGCTGAGGAGGAACCTGCAGGCAATAACAATACAGCAGGATATTAGAGATGCAGGGGATTGACCTGAGCTGACCCCATCCATATCCATAAACCCACACTACATAACCTATATACCCTCAGACATGACTGCAGTGCAGCCTAAATAATTCCACTACCACACAATAAGTAAACCAAAGGCTGAGGTTCAAATCATGGCTGGGCTACTTTGGCCTGTGCAGGGGCCTGTTTCCGTCTTTATGTGTGGTTGATGGGAGAGGATAAAGTTTGTGTGACAGCATTTGATGAATGTTTAATCCAACATTCCCACATCCCAGGCTGGGATTGGGTCCCCAGTCAAAACCCACCAAAGACACACAGCAGGTGTGTGAAATATTCATTCACTACACGCTTCATTAAGAATGAAACATACCATGGTCCCCGTTCATTTATTCATTTCGATTATCGAAACAAAAGACAGAAAAATGAGAGATTAAAACATGGTGGGCGCGCTATTCTATATTTGTCTCACAGATTTGTAACAATTTGTTTTGTGACAAATAACTCTGCCTGTTGAAATCCCGCTGTCATCTTGCTGAGAGTCAGGCAGCTACTGCGAGAGGAGCTTTCATGTGAGGGCTGTAACAAATCACTGTCTGTCTGGGAATCTCCAGCTCTGCATCCCACTGCAGCAGTTTGACCTATGACCGGTCCAGGAGCGTCCGGTGACTCATCGCATAAAACATGCTGATATATATCTGAGCCATCAACTGTGGACGGGACGGTTTTCATATTTTCATTAATTAACGGTGAAATATGACCACTAATGATCTCGCTCGGTGACTGCACTCGGACAGATGAAATGACTGATGTCGTCCCTGTCAAGGATTGGGCTCGTTCTTCTCTGTCTCTCGGAGTGGTGAATTTGTCATTGTTGAGTGTCAGTGCTGTTTCAACGTAGACTTACCCTCTCTGAGTGAATGTGTCACATAGATTACGAAATTTCCCCATGGAGATCATTAAAGTTTCATCTAATCTAATGTAATTAAAACAACGATGTGCAACATCTGACACACTGTCCAAGGCTGCACGTGCTGTTTTGTTCTGAGACAGTATGGCTACAGTCAAAACACAATCGCTAGTCTACATAAAACAGATAAGAAAATATATATTCATTGTTCATTTGAAATTTAATAACACAGTTTGTTAAAAGATAAATATGCTAACAAGATATTCACTGTTGTTAAGTAGTCTGATTAAAAAGGGACTGGTGATTTATGTCTCTGATTAATTTATTAGTCTCGAAAATGTTACAGAAAATATGGTGTAATTATTCAATAAAAAAAGAAATCTAGGGGGACAAATATTCCAAAGCAAATACTGCAGGATGCATACACATCCTGCAATATTTAAAATATATAAATTGTTCATATGCACAGTGTGTATGTGTAATTACAACACTCATTAATATATCCAAGCTTGGTAATTGATTGTGATTACTTCAGATGCACACTGACAGTTTGTCGGGGGCTAATGGCAGATTGATTGGCACTCAACATTTCAGAGATCAGAGATGGTATTTTCCACATTTCATCTAGCGCTAGTTGTTCCTGATAGCTACCAAGGGTTAAAGGACAAAAACGACAACTATCACCTTGTAAATGGAAATGATACACTTCTTTCACATTATCACCCCCACATCTGTCTTTACTTATAAGGCGGAAGAAGCAGTCGTACAACACACATTTATCTGCTCCTCACATGGAAATGAGCAGAACTTCTGCTCTCGGACAGCATGTTTCCTGTTTGTTGCTCAGTATAAAGCTTGAACCAATGAAATGTTTGTTATCTTATATCTTGTTACCCTTGTATCAGCTGAACAGGAAGGCATTGAAACCAGTTGAATAGAATAAGAGAGAAAGTAGAGATGTGGATGGATCACTGTAACATGATCACTGATGATCGATCCTATCCTTTTTTTTGATGAAGTGTTGGGAATTCAATTTGATTTTAATAAATGTACAATCAGGTATGTAAAATGACAATACAGTAGAAATCAGCGGTTGTCAACCCTTTTCAGTTTATGACCCCTTAAAATGAAGCAATGTCCTTTCATCACAGGTTACTGCCTCACTGTGGACCTGAGTTGCGAGCAGTTCAATCAAAGAGTGATTTTCTTTTCTCAGATTGGTTCATTTAAGATTTAAAGGTCTGGGGAAGTGAAAGTATCCATTACTTTACAAGAAAGGCAAAAATCACAGAAAAGTCAGAGACTAATTATTATTTGTTTAGCTGATTTTTTATTATTATTATATGTATCCCTTTAATAACTTTGTGATCCCACAGATTCATTTTGGGACGGGTTGGAAACCACTGGAATATATTATTAGAATTCTACCTATAATCCCTGCAGTAGATTTTAAAATTAGTAATTAGTAATAGATTAGGAAATTTTATACAATTGAATGGCTTCAGCCCAGGGCTGTTACAGTCCTTGCCGAGGTTCTGTGGAAATGAAAGCTCCATGTGTACGTTTAATAAAATGTATTGATCTGGTGTGAAGTTGACAGATCATTGTCAAGGTTTCCACCCAATAACTCATATTTGCTTTGCAGCAGTGAGTCCACCTATTTTAAGTCCCCTTTCCAGCAGCAAAATGTACATCTACGCTTTCAATTAAAAGGACTATCTCATTATCTTATCTTATCTATCATTATTTATAATAAAGTACAAAGTCACAAAATAGTTTTGTTTTTCTTTTTTTTTTTTTAATACATATAAAAACAAAATGTTGTTGAAACTGTGTTGCTTCAACTGTATGGTCATTTTAGAGGATGTATGAATATAAATTTAGATATATATAATATATCTATATATAAATCCCATCAGTAGCGTATAATGGCATGCAAACTGTAAACTAGCACTATTTAACTCCGCGGAGGAAGTCCCTCCTTCCTCTCCTCCCGCGCTCCCTGACGTCACTTCCACCGCACAGAAAACATGGCGGCAGCCAGCCCGTCAGACTCGGTGCAATCACTGCCCATAGATGTAGTCATCAAGACCGAGCCGGAGTCCGAGGACGGTCTGCTCGTCCTCCCGGAGGACGTGTCCGTGAAGCGGGAGCCCGTGGTGCCGCTCATGGCGCCGGTCAGCGGGCTGCAGCCGCTCGCCTGGTCGCAGGATCACCGCCTGGCTGTGTGCACCACCAGCTCCATGTCGCTGATGGAGCTGGTGTGCGATGTCCACAACAACAAACAGGACCTGACGCTGCACAGGACCTCCATCCCCGTGCCGGCCGAGACCTACAAACTGCGGGTAAATATCCACCAACGTCGGCGTGTTTTGCTCCGGAGGGCGAGAGGACGGAGCAGGCAGCGCCGCGGCGGTAGCTTAGCTGCCGCGGCTGCAGGCTCATGACACTGTGCATGATGCATGTAACAACCTGCTGAGCTCCTTAACCAGCCCTCCATCCATCCATCCATCCATCCATCCCTCCCCAGCCTGCAGAGCAGCAGTCATTCCCCAAAACTACATCTACTCCTCCTCCCTCCATAGAAGAATTCAAAATCTACAAATATGCACATGCTGTGTGAAAAACAGATGGAAACATTTAGTGTCAAATCTGCACATACATCATTCTGCACAAACACCCTTGTGATGTCACAATAAGCGGGACACAACTTTTTTTAGTGGGGAGGGGGGGGGGGGGGGGGACTTTGTGGCATCACACCTTCCTCACACACTCCCAGTGGTGAGACTTTGAAAAACTGAGCCGGACGAAAGGCTGACTCGTCTGCAGAAGCAAAGGGTTAACTCCTGCCTCGATTGTCTGCTGCATTTTGTTCGCAAATATCGTTCATTTTTTACACCCACATTTTTGCAGATGTGTTGTTTATTGCAGCTGTCTTATTTGCCGCCTGGGCCGCCAAACCTATGTAGTGTTTTAGCCAGAGAGGGAGAGTGGATCGATGAACTGACCTGATGAATATAGCACAGTGCTTCACATGCACATCAACTCAGCAGTTTTTTGGACAGCATGGATGTTTCTTTCCATTACATTTTAAGGTAACACCACTGCTAATAAGTGACACACGTTTGTCTAAAGAATATATATGTGATTACAAAAGGACATCTGGGTCTATTGGAGTATTGTTACTTAGCAGCTTGTGTAAACATGCCTCAGAAACACAGCCAAGCTAATATTCACTTGTGTGCCTTTTAGTTTGGCAGTGGTGGATGTTTCTGTATTTTCATTATTTACTAGACTGAAAGAAGAGATCATTAAGGCAAAGGAATACAAATGTTGATGAAAAGAGAAACTGAAAAACAGTTTGCGGTGATAAATTTGTCTCCGCGCAGCTGCTCTGGTGTGTAAACATGATTGTTTATAGGTTCGTCTCCTCTCCAAAAATCCACTTGGCAGATAAAATACTGGATGGAGCAGAATTTTATAATCCACTAGGCACAGTGGCAGACAGGCGGTGTTGGTTTCCTGCTGTCTTTTATAGATATGATTAAGTGCTTGTAAATAGGAGGGCTGCTGAGCAGGGAGCAGTAGGCGGTGGCACTCAAAGCACAACTTGGTTTTGAGAGGCCACATATGATCTGTCGGATGATGATGCTGCTGCTGCATCAGTCCATTTGATCAACGATGCACTTTTCCTGCTTTTAGGTTTCAGTCGTTGTCATTATTATCATTTTACCTGTACATGATATGCTTTGGCATTACTAGGGTCAGTTTATAATAGTTAGTTAGTTTTTGTCATCTAGAAAACACTTGAACTGATGCCTTTGGGTTTCTGCCAGTGTAACCCAGATGTGATTGTTAGTAGTGGAAGTCAGACATACCGATCTTCAGATTCTTTGCAATTTCTCAGTAGTCTAAAGTATTTAGCTTGTAAATACTGTATGATTTTAGAGTATTTTTGGGTTTTAAAATGTGGAGTCTTTCATTATATTACTATCAACTGTAGTTTTAATCCAGCTGCAAACGTCGCTTCATATGTAGATTGAATGTATGCTGAAATGACCCGACCTTTAACCTGAAATACTGCTTTCATTTGTGTTTTTATCTTTTGAGGTGGGGCCAGCAGCAGAGCTAGCTCAGGCAATGGAGAAGTTCTCTACACATCCGGACCCCACGGTAAGGCAAGTTTTTCTGGCCGACAGAGTGATCAACCCATCAGTAGGAGTGCACAAAGGAATAAAATATGCCAGTTGGTCGCCGTTAGGTTGTGACTCAAGCGGGCGCTGTCTGCTCGCTTGCCTAACCCTTGACCACAGACTTACCATTCATAACAGCCACAAGCGCCTCGAGTGGAACATGCTAGTCGATCTCACCAAAAAGTACGGCGAGAGGCTAAAGGAGCGAGGCTACGCCAAAAAGGACAACAAGCCTCCCCAGGCGAACCTGCTGGACTTTGGCGAGCTGCAGCGGCGTTTCCGCATGCAGGCCCCCCAGAGAATGGAGTGGTCGAGCGTTTACACGATGAAACAGGTTCAGACGGACAACACGTGCTTGGACGTGGAGATGGTCCTCCTCGCCGTCTTGATGGAAAACGGCGACCTTGTGCTGTGGAAGTTTGTGCTGCCTTTTATAAACGGGGCAGATGTCTTGTTTTATGACATCATCGAATCCGGTGTGACCAGACCCAGCGACTTGGCGTGGTGGGAGTATGAAAGCGCAGATCGCCGGATGAGCGGCCTGATCATCGGCAGCGAGGTGGGACCCGTCAAGATCATGCCGGTCAGCCTGTCTGGAGTGAAGGGCTACTTCACCCTCCGACACCCCGTCATCCTCTGGAAGGAGTGCGACGAGATCGCCGTGGAAAACATCAAGTGTGTCCCGATGATCCACCCGATCCAGAAAACCAGCTGCAGCCTCATCGTGGCCTCGCGCGGCTGCTACGTCTTTTGGTGTTTGCTCATGATTTCGCCGGCGGGACTAAACGTGCACAACTCTCACGTGGCGGGGCTGCACACGCTCCCCGTGGTCTCGCTAGCGGTCAGTCAACATGGCGTCGCGGTCTACACGTGTTCCATAGATGGGCTGATGAAGAAGCTGACGCCAACATTCACGGAGAACACTTTGATTTTCAAACAAGAGGACATGCTGCGGCCTGAAATTGTAACAGGGAGGAGGATACACGGGATTGCGGTGAGCCGCAACGGAGCGTATATTGCGCTTGCCAGCACACAAGGTATGGTGGGCGGCTATCATCCAGTTAACAGGACCTACCAGGTTCACTTTGTGACCCTGAAAACGCCAAAAATGGCAGCAGCGCTACTGCTCAAGTCCCCCACGCAGAACTTGTACAAAATGGCCGACCTGCTTGATCTCGTCAGGTGGCAGATTTTGATGAACAAGTGCATCCCGGCGTCGCTGCAGGAAGAGCTCGATCAAAAGATCCAGGAAGTAGACTCGCCCTATCTGTGGCGTTTCAAGCTCTTCCTGGTGCGCATACTTTACCAGTCCCTGCAGACGCCCCCCACGGACCACAGCTGGAAACCTACGCACGAGGAGAGCAAGGTGTTCATAAGGGACGAGGAGGAGGGGGAGGACGGAAAGGACGAAGACGGCGCGGCGCAAGAGGAAGTGAAACGGGAGAAGGTGGTCAATCTGGAGGAGCAGATGGCGGAGGTGCAGGCTTGGATCAATGCCGTGGAGACCCACCTGATGAGGGAAAACATGAAGAAGGTGCTGGGGGTGGTGTACCTCAACACCTGGATTGCTCAGAACACCAGCATACCCACCTGTGGCCTGGTGGAGTACCTCTCCAGGGACGCTAACGACAGAGCTGCAGAGGTAAAACTCAGGGACTCACCTGATGATTATTCACTTCAGCTTCTTACCACGACTGTTGTGCTCTTTTTGATGTCTTGGTATATGCTGACGATCTGTAGCTGATATTTATACGATCCAACATATTGCAGCTGCACACTTAGAGCACATTAAAGCGAGTTAAGCTAAGAAATGCTTGAGATGGACATTGTTGTGTAACTGACATCACTGGTTTATTTCTAACTAAGTCATTACTAATTGACTCTTCAATACACTGTATGGCCAAAAGTATGTATACAACTGGAATGTTACAACGCTATGTGATTGTCGAATATTTCATTCCGAAACCATGGGCATTAGTCCGCCGCTGCAACAGCCTCCACTCTGCTGGTTTCAGGCTTTCCACCAGATATTGGCTGCAGGGTTTTGTTCTCATTAGAGCGTTAGTGAGGTCCAGCATTGATGTTGGGTGGTAAGGTCTGGCTCACAGTTGGTGGTCCAGGTCATCCAATGGTGTTGGATGGGGTTAAGGGTCAGGGCTTGGTGCAGTCTTTCACACCAAACAGGGAAAACCCTTTTTTTACGGACCTGGCTTTGTGCACTGGCACACTGACATGTTGAAACAGGGTCTTCCCCAAACTGGTGCCCACAAAGTTGGAAGCACACTGTTGTCTAAAATCTCATTGTAAGCTGTAGCACTGAGATTTCCCTCAAAGGGTCCGTGAAATGATCTCATTACCTCCTTAATGTGATGTATTTCCTGTTTAAGCAGGACAGCGAGGGTAAAATCAACGTGTAAACCAACGGGCTTCTTTGTTATGGAGAGAAAGGCGGTTTGATTTGATTCGATGAGCAGAAAGGTGGGATTGTTGAAATAATTCTGCTGAATGTTGTTTGGACTTCTCAGTTACGCTCAGTAGGGCAGCCTGACATGAAAAACTGAAATGTCCACATATGTTTTGCCATACAGTGTATGCATTCAGCATTTACCATCATCCCATAGTTGCTGCTTTTCAGCAAATGTTACATGAACTCAATTTAATGCTTTTTTGTTTGGTGTCAACAAAATAACAAACTACAGACCTATCAGAAATGGCTCTTGCATATATAAAAACAAGTGTGTTTTTTTATATATATATATATATATATATATATATATTTTGGTAGCTATTTAGTAAATTTTTAATTTGGCTAAAATAAGACTTTGCACAGCCACTAATGCTCAAAATAAAAATGTTTTAGCCTTTATAAGATCAGCACAAAACTCACATCCACGCTGTCCTCTCTGCTACCATTGTACAAGTCTGATTGAATGAATCCAGTGTTGTATTTGTTTCCACTTACACCGTGTGTGTGTGTGTGTGTGTGTGTGTGTGTGTGTGTGTGTGTGTGTGTGTGTGTGTGTGTGTGTGTGTGTGTGTGTGTGTGGTCCTTCTCAGGTCCTCATTGGCCACATCAAGAACAAGATGAACAAGCAGACGTTCTCGGAGCGCTGCAGCCTGTGTCAGGCGGTGCTGCCCTTCTCCGACCACAAACAAGCAGTCTGTAAAAACGGTCACATGTGGCTCAGGTACAGCGATTATTCTTCCCACAAGTTCAAATCTAATCCACTGAAGATGTTTTTTATTAGTTTGAGCCTCAGCGCGCTCCGCAGGTTCAGACGCCAGTTGAGCCTGACAGGACATGAATTCAATCTTAATGCCAAATGCCTTCATTGACGGTTTATTTATCTTCACGGAGCAGTAATCAAGCCTCCCACCTTTTGATATTTACCCATGCACCACTCTCATCGTCTCATAAATATCCTCTGTCAAACATTTCTCCTGCTCTCTCGCTAGCGAGAACGCAGTGCCTCTGGTGGGCACTGAGGGGGAAATCTGTGCCCGTCAGTTGCACCTCAGTGCTGTTTCTGCTCTACTTTTGTGTCTGTGTCTGTGTCTGTGTCTGTGTCTCTGTGTGTGTGCGTGCGTGCGTGCGTGCGTGCGTGCGTGCGTGTGCGCATGTCTATGTCTCTGTCCCTGCCAGCCAGCCCTCTAATGCCTTCCTCTCGGTCTCCTCCAGGTGTGTATTGTCATACCAGGCCTGCCAGACGCTGACGTTCAGACGGTGCCTCCTGCTGGATTCCATCGCCAGACTGCCACAGCCTGAGGGTAAGCGCCACTTTCCATCTCCCTCCAACCTCCGTTTCACAGTCTCACTCTCCATCAGCCATCTCCTCCTGTCACCTTCAACGTCGGCCTTCATCCCGCTCTGAAACTCAGATCAGCGCCTGACATTTTGGATTTCGAGTCAGTCAGAAACTTCGTACTTAAAAAACATGAAGGATTGTAGAAATGAGTTGGTGTTTCTTTTTAGGAAAAGTGTTTAAAACGTATTATGCGAGATTACAAGAGTTTAATCATTGGTCAGAAAGAAATGTTCACTGTTGCGTGGGAATTATGAGTACTAGTGCGGAAGTAAATAATCTTTGTATGACTTCAGTCAGTTTGGTTCATTGCAGCGCAGTGTGCACTTAGGTAACTGGGTTATAGATGACTTTTTGCAGTACCCTGATTTTCTTAAAAGTCATATAAACAGGGAATCCAGTCTCTGTAATTGTAGCAGGGGATTACAGAAACCCAATTATTATCCCAGCTAGATTTCTCCTCAAGAAAGCTTAAGATTCCTTGGCCATGTAAAAAGCCAGAGCCATTCAGACAGGGAAAGTATCTAGCGGGATGACAAGGTCAATACACTACACATAGCGATGCATCCTTCCATCTAAAGTGTGCAGTACGGGAACCAGGTTACTAAACTGTGTATAAACACACTGACTGTCTGAGATTGATGCTCACTCCGGCTGAGGCCTGATTGATTTCATCTGTCAGTCATTTCTGTGTTCTGTTTCGGCCAATACAATGTTTTATTGAATCTGAAGATGAGGATGAATTATTTGGACTTGATTATAGAAAACATCAGATGTATTTTGTCTGATACATTTTAACATGTTTTGACATCTTAACCCATCTTGACACATTAGTGCTTGACACACAATGAGTGAGTGCATCATCACGTCCATCGGATCCATCTTGATGCCAATAGCATACAGTGTTTTCTGATTAGATACTGAAAAGCATTCCGGTCTCCTTTGACCCATTTGTTTTGGAGGATTGGCTTCATCTGGCTGCTACATGCATCCCGGGTCTTTTATCGGCCCTGCCTGAGCGCCCGAGGCGCAGCTCTCCTGGTCATTGCAGCCTGTCGGAGCTAAAGACTGACAGCTCTGTGCTGCTTTGGCATCTGGAAAAGTCAACATCGTCTTCCTCCTTCAAAACACCATGCAGTTTTTTTGCCGCCTTCTGTATTTGTTTTTGAAACCATATATGGCAATTATTGTTCACTTTTACTGTATGAAACCATTTTCAGACATGGAATACGTAACGCCGCTGGCTTCATTTGTTAGGAAAAGTAACGGCTTTAGGGCTTTCAAACATAGGTTGAGTTTTATAGTAATGATGAGTATCAAGGACGAAGAACGTTCTCTCACAGGCTGCATCACCGATTGATTTTGAGACTTATTTTGCAGTTGAAAGCTTAATTAATGACCAGCATTGTTGTTGTCATGGGACTCTCATTTAATTCCTTTCTTCTTTTCCCCGAGCCACAAAGGGGCTTTGTATAGAGTGATCTGACATGAGAAGAATCTCTTCAACAGCTTTAAAAATGGTTCATTCACAGTATTTTGTGGTTTTATTAAACTGGTTATTTTCGTCTTGCTTAAGAAATGAGTTAGGAGTTGGAAGATCAAGATTTCTTTTACAAAAATTAAGTGGGGGACTAATTACGAAACATGTATTAAATCTCTCTCTGTATTTAATCATGTGCTTCCGTAGCGTAGCGCCACGTCAGAGTGATGACATTCAGTTCAGACTCGTGTCGTGTTGAAAGTCTTTTGGAAATGTTACTTTTGTGGGAAAGTGACTCGGGTTGTAATTCAAATATGAGACCTATGACCAACACACCCATCACATTTACATAGTAAGGTGCATGTCTGATAGGGGCTTTAAAAGTCCTTTTTATAATTATTTCATATTTAGAAACCTTCAGTGCAAACTCGACTCGTTTCCCTTCCCCGCAGACCCAGAGTGGATAAAGAAGATCCTGCAGGCGCCCTGCACTCTCTGCGACTCGCCGATGATCTAGATCCGAGCGATTGGAGGAACCTCAGGGCTTCCCTGCGACCTTCAGAGCATCCCCGCTCCGACGCAGGGTCCAATTTTGTCAGACATCACTGCTACAATTTTTTATTTCATGTATTTTGTTCACGTTTCTATTACTTTGTATTGATATCTTGAAAGTGCAAATAAAAGGCTTTGATTATACGTTCTAACTCTTATTTCCTGTGTAGCCTACAAAGTGTGTAGAGAGACTGTTTCCCCTTGCCATGGTTTTTAAATTAATATTTTACTTAGGTAAAACATTTTGGACTCAAACTTTACAGATTTCTTTATTTTCTCCCCACTAAAATTAATTCCCAGTCAGACAGTGTTTGCACAAAGAAACAAAGTTTCAAATGTGGAGGTTTCTATTATTCAGTAGGACTTCAGGGCACCATAAATAAGCTCCCTCGTTTTCCTTATGTTGACTATATTTCCAAACCTTTGGTGTAGTTTTTATTGCAAGTAAGTGGAACTTACTCTGCTAGTCCTATTTTAGTTTTTTTTCTTCTTTTTTTTTTTTTTTTTTTTTAGCGCAACAAATAATACATTGTGAATAATACATACTCTTGGAAAAAACTCAACATACCTACTTTAATTGGCACTGTAAAACAATTTCCGAGCTCTGGAAGGAGGGGGGAGGGTGGTGGTGCTCAGTCATTCTCTCAGATGAGGACTTCCGCTAATGTAAACGCAGAAGAGAAGCAGCGACGAGGCAGATGAGATGAGCAAGAGGCAGGAAGAAAGTGAAAAGTGTGCTTAAAAACTGCGGCGCGGTCTCTCCCACGGGAGCGGCCTGTAATGAGATTCAGCAGTAATGAGGGACAGAACATGGCGCCAGATGTGATTCTAATTCTAATCAAGGAGGGGAGGGTGGCGGTGATCGGGGGGGTTAGAGAGCATATTGTTAAATACAATTAACCCTTTTTTCATATTTGGAGGGGAACAAGGGCTGACGGGAGGGGATACAGGCCCGGTGGCGTGTTCTCGGCCCCGGCTCCTTGTTTTCGGAGACATGGAGGTCAGCGGCCGGTGATCAAAGAGCCCTGAGAGACTGGGCCAGCAGCAGAGCCTCCTCCATCCAGCGCCGCCTCTCTCATCCCTTACATCCCCCGGCCCGCCAGAGGTGGGGTGGGGTCTGCCCTCCCCCTGGTGTCGCTGGAGATGATAGCCTGCCCCGGGGCGAGGAGAGAGGAGGCAGCTCAGCTCCAAACACTCAGGGCCTCATGAAAGGGGAACTTTTTTTATTTTATGTTTTTTTTAAACCCCACATTTCTTCACCCAGTGGTGGCATTTTATTGGCCCAAGACTGAGTGAAGATTCAGTCCGTCTGGGGAAGAAAGGGATGTCTCCCATTTTACTAGAAACTGAATCATTTATCACATTACCCTGTGCAAAAGGAGACTGGAATATTTTCACTAGTGGTAATATTAGTTTTGAGATTACAGCTGCAAAAAGGATCCATTTTTTGAATGAACAGGAACAAGGCTAAAAACAATTCCAGTAATAATGTCCTATTAAGTAGATTTACTACTTATTTAAACATATCGATGATTTACTTAAACTACAAAACGTACTGAAACTACTTGTAGCACTTTTGAAGAGGTCTAACAGTTGGTTGAGTAGTTTTTAGTGCAAAGATTTCATGTGAAATGTTGAAGATATAAGATAACCTGGCTTTTGTAAAAAGAGAGCGCTGAGTTCAGCACTTCATTAAAACTGCATAAGTTTGGTTATAAGTTTCAGACAGCAAGTCAACTGAAAAGTTAAAGTAACCAACAGCTTTCCATCAGCCCTGGCTGTGGTAGGTGTTTGGTGCCTTCATGTCAGGGCAGGTTTCGTGTTTTGTTTTTTTTTTAAACTGGGGATTTGGTGCTCCGTGTTACAGTTTGTCAAGTGGAAGTGGCTCCTCAGGTTGTAATGTTCCTGTCACTGATAGGTGGAGACCAGTACTGTTACAGAGGTTAGCTGTGTTTGGTTGATCCTCCTCCCACTTTAGTATAATAATCCGTCAAAGAGCAGCTCCACTAGTAATTACCTGCTTCCCCTCCCTTTCTCTCCCACTGTCTTTGCTCTCAAGACTTCAAACGGGGGATTTTTCTCTTTGCATACAATATTTATATCCTTTATGTCAGTGGCTGGATGGCATAAAACATTCATGGCACCTTTTCACACCTTAATTTCATGTGATATTCCTTTTGTTTTGTTTAGACTAGATTGTGAACATGATATGTCCCACTGTATTCTCTCAAGAGCGTCTATTCATTTTGTTGTTTCAGAATATTCCACTTTACACTGTTAAACATGGCAGCTGCTTCACTGCCTCAGACGTGTGACTGCATCACCTGGTGGGATGACAACATTGTTTTCATTGACTTGCTGCTTTTATGAGTCTCCTGTTGATTCTTTACACATTAAGTCACAAAAGTTCGGGAGAAGACATACAAATTAGTCAAACGATGTTGTGTTATCCAGTTGTATTAAGCCATTGTGGGCAAATCAATGAGCAGGAACGCTTTATGGCAATACTGAATATTTATATGAATTTTGTATCAATGTGTTGTTTAATTTGCAAGATTAGTCAAAAACAGACATTCCTGTCCAGTTATTTTATCCTTCTACCAGTCTCTCAATTGGTGAAAAGAATCAATAAATACTATATCACAATATCAGGATATATTATGATATTATTTTCAACTATGGTACATTTTGATTGTTTTTGATGGCTCGTCACTGTGCAATTACTACTGAATCCTAAAATCTTATTTTTAAAGAAATGTACAAATGGGGTGACATCATTTCATCTGTTTCTTAAGCCAGTCAACTTTTAAAGCCTTTTCCAGATAAAAGTGTCATAACCAGTGAGCAGCAATCTGACTTAACATGTCCCGTTTTAAGGTGTCGAGGTGCATGTCAGGAAAACTCTTGAAAGAAGTGGATTTATCTGAGCTCTCTGGCGAGATTATCCTCATGTTTCCAGGAAGATAAAACAGTCTCGAAGTCAGAATATGACACCTCTGAGCTACCACAAAACCTTCATTGTTCCTTTAGTGAATAACCTTTTTCCTCATTTCATTTGTCACACTGGCCCACTTGTTGTGTCTGTCCCGACCTTTTACAAATTATTGACTGAACTGTGAGGTGATTGGTTAGGTTGAATCTGGTTGGACGTCATTTTCTGTTGGAAGTTTCTCTGTATAATTACACAGGTTTCATTTATTCATTTATTTATAAAAAATTGCAATGCTTACTGACAAAGCCTAATGACTACCCTACTTTTCTTTAAAGTAATTGCTGTGTAGCCTCCAGACAGGAAGCAGAATGCCCCCTCAGCTCTGAAATAACCATGGCTGTCTGTAAAGTTAGAGCCCAGAAATACTCTGCAGTAAACACTTGGGCACAGCAACAATCCGGAGTTGCATCATCGCCTTTCTGCAGCTGCTGGCTCCCTCCGTGTCCCCACGAGGCTTCTTCTGTTTTCGAAAGTCTTCTAAACTGAGCCGCATCCCCCCCCGAACTTGTCAGTGCTAATGAAGTCAGTATGCGAGGTTGTCTTCTGCTCTCTCTGAACTGATGGGGTGAACACGGTTGTCTAACTGGTTGACTCCCCCGCTCTGCCGTCCCTGGGGAGCGGAGGGAGGGAGGGCGGTGACCCGAGACCAGCCGAGGGGCTGTGTGTGGGGAGGCTGGAGGGGGGGGAGGCTGTATGTCCATCATTAGAGTCACTATTTGTTCCTGGCTTTGAGGGCACTGAAGTGGAACTAATACTGAACAGCAGAATGGACATGGAGAGGGAGGGCCACTTTTTACTGCTACATTAATTAAGCTCATTCTCAACATGCTCCCTGTCTCCTCTGGTCCTGCTGTAATTAAGTGGAGGGGCCGCTTTGTGTGTACGGTTGGTTTAACCTTTTCTGTCGTTTAGCACAATGTCCCTCGCTTGCAGAGGTGGGAAGTGACTGAGTTAATTTACTCAAGTATTGTGCTTAAGTACAGTTTGGAGGTACTGGTGCTTTTTACTTTTACTCAGTGCATCTCCAAAGGAACAAATGATGATTTTTAAGTATGTAAATCATCAACCAAAAAATTTGCAAAATAAAAATAGTGAAAACGTCCACCACAAGTTCCCAGAGCCCAAAGTGATTTCTTCAAATTGCTTCTGTTTTTCTGAACCACACTTTAAAATCTGAACAAGCCTCAAAATTGTATTGAGTGAAACTACAACCAAGGCTGGATTACCAACCGGACACAGCAGGAAACTGCCCCAGGCCCCCAGAGCCTGAGGGGGTCCGAAGGTCCCGGTTTCACCATGCAGCAATTAGTTAGTGGAGATTTAATTAAGTGCACATTTGTTGGTTAAAGGCCCTGAAAACATATTTTCCCAGCCAGCTACTTACAGTGATGAAGAGGGCAGATCTCAGGGAATGTCACGTACTTCCATACTCCCAATACTACATTTGTTTGCTTATTTTTGTCAAGCAAATCTGATCAAACCACAACCGCACAGTCCTGATGGAGATTCCGACTATGAAACTTTTAATAAATAATTACTTCTTTTTTTTTAAGAACTTTAACTGTGATTGTTGCCGATTTAGTCATGGATATTTAATGTTATAGAGAAATACGGGGGGGGGGGGCTTGAATACTGTAACCACCAATAAAGCACAATAAAAACTGAAATATCAGGGGCCTCAAGACAACCACCTTGAGGGACCCCCAAGTAAAGTCTAGTTTGAGGGTCTCTGTTATTTCAATATATGGTGAATATTACAATATAAATGTGGGTTTAATCGAGTTACTACAAACTGATATTACTTTAAGAACTTCTGGTCTAAATGAGTACATTTGGGGATTTTCATTATTGATGCATTAACATGTACGCATAATATAAAGCTGCGACAGGATTGAGATTTGATACTTAATGCATTTTAAAGCTAATTCTTCTTTACTTTTACTTGATTAAAATCCCACATCAGGACTTATTGCTGCTTATTTCTTAAGTAAAAGATAGAAGAACTTCTCAGTTTAATGAGATCTGTTTGATGTAGCTTTGAGTCTGACTGATGGACAGTTATTTCTTTATTGCTTAGGAACTATATTTTCTCTTTTTTTTCTCTTTAAGATGACAGGGATCAGTGAACAAAAAGCACTGGTGGCTGTGCCTGAGCGCGTTTTCCGCAGATCTTAAGTGAAACATACTGTTCCGCGGGCCTGCAAGACATCACGTATAGTGTGTTCGTAAATGTGGCGAATGATGGATGTCTGTCTCCATCAGCGCTGGCACCGTGAAGTGACAGCTCTCTGTAACGGTGACAAGTTAGGGTTGCAGCGGAGACAGATTGCCTTCAGGTGGCTCCATTTTCAAAATCTCACCAAGAATGTGAAGCGCTTAACTTTCGTCTTGAAGGCTGAAGGGCTCTCTGTGCCTTTTATATTCCAGATTTGAGCGGGAAGACAAAGCAGGGAGGGAGGGGGGAGGGGGTGGCTCATTTGAGAGTTTGCTTTAATATCTGTCTTTCAGAGATCAGAGGGTGTCATATTCTCACACCTCATATTTCACAGCATCTATCACAGGCCATGTAAAATTCCTTTAAAAGTGCATTATGCAATATAATAGCAGGTTTGGGTGACATTTATCTGCCAAAGGGAGGAAGGCTGGTTACAGACCTATTGCCTTTTACAAAAAGGATTTCATCACACAGGGGATCTTTGTGAGTTTCTCCGGTTTGTCTTGTGATTGCAGCCGATGACTGAAATTAAAAATGAACTTTATGCCTCTCCCATAGATAAATATGTTTTTTGCACATGCAAATAATTACACCTTAAAGTTGACAAAAAGCAAACACCCGATGTTTTTGGAAGATTTTCGTAATAGTTCTGGTGACTTATTATTGAAATGCTGCCTGAGCAGTTGATCTAGATAATCTTGTGCAGTCTTTTGCTCTCTGCATGAAAGTGAGAGAAATTATTTCAGGGCCTGGTTATGCAGAATTTTTAATGAGTATTTGTGTTTTTTTTTTTGTTTAAAAAAAAAAAGAGGGAAATACCGGTAATAACTATGTGCAAAACCATTAGAATGAATATTTATGCCTCTCGTTATGAAATATTCATTAAGTCGGTATAAAAAAAGAACGACGATGGAGACTGGGGAGAGAGAATGTGTGTTTACTTTTGTGTATTTGTGTGTAAAATGGGGGCGGTGGGGCCCTCATCACCTATTGCACAGGAGTACTGACAAAACCCCTGGATTGAATATCTGACATCTCTTAACAAAAGCAGCGGCTGTAGCATCTTCCCCCTTGTAAATTTGTTTCTCTACTATCTCTCCCTCCTTCTCTTTCTCTCTGCCTGAGGTGATACGAATCCCTCCGTTCATCCGATCTCCACATCTCTCTCTCTCTGCACCTTTCATTCCCTCACTTCCCCTTCGTTCCATCTACCCAAATTAAGAAATTAATGAGGGATAGGTTCTTTACCAACTGCCCCCGCAATGTTTACCACTGATGAAATTATAATGTAGGCCCTGCTGTATTATTTATAAGCCAATTAGGGGAAGTGTTACTTGATTTGATGGGGAGCCGACACACAGAGTACATTTAACTAATGGAGACCAAGAGAGTAAAGGGAAGGAGGGGAGGGAGGACAGCTGAGGCGGACTATTTCGTACGATGCTCTAGGATTACGTGGCTAATTGCCCTGCTTTATCTGTCTGTCACGGATAGCCATGCATATTTTAGCGTTCCCAAAGACTTTGATTGTTTGCACTCGTGTTGGGGCTGTAACAAGTAGAGCAGAGGCCAGAGTGGAGTGTAGTTAAAAACTGGCAGCAGGGGAGGCAGGGAGGGGGCGACGGAGAGGAGGAAGAGGAGGACGGGGGCGGGTGGGGGGTGGGCGGCCGTGCACAAAACTCAGACACTGTGACAGGTGGAGGAAGAGTTTTGACAAGGAGCAAAGGGGTGTCGAGGTGGGAAAATGTAACAGGACAAAAAAAAAAAAAAAAAAACAGCCCAAGCCGTTCAGTGAGAGGCTGCAATTAGATGGCAGCACAAACAGTAATTAATTTCACTTATTGTAGCCTGTAGCCAAGAGCGGCTCCCTGACCCCTTCTGCATATTGTTAAGGAACCATTTCATATTTCTGTTGTCTCATTTGCATGGCTCGTTTGCACCACGGCATGGCAAAGTAGTGACATCCAAGGAGACAACATGGGACAAAAAACCCTCCCATGAAATGCCGGTGCACACCAGCTGCTGGAGAACTGTGGCTAAAAACTGATTTACACATGGGGCAGCTGTATAAACCGATTAGTTGATTAATCTATTAGCTGAATCAAAATGAATCCAGATTTATTGTTATAAATTCTTTATCCAGTAAACATGGAAAAAAATGTATCTCAGTGTAAATAGTGCTGAAATGATTAGTTGATTAATCAATTACTGATCGAATGCAAAAACACTAAAATTAGCTGATTTCAGTTCCTCAAATGCAGGATTTCTTGTTTTTTTTTTCAGTTTTATGTCATTGTAAATTTGTTATCTTGTAAAGGTAATTTTCTACTATTTTCTGGCCTCTTATAGACTAAACAGTTAATGAAAATAATGCTTAGTTGTAGACTTGATGTAAATTGAATTCCTTTGGGTTGTTCAGACAAAGCAAGTGATCTGTAGATGTCACAATGTGATGGCCATTTGTCAATATTGTCTGACATTTTATAGATTAAATGATTCATGATAAGATCAAGATAAATAAATGGATAAATCAATAATGGAAATGTAGTTGCAGCCCTACAAAAGCAGGGTGTCAAATATGTTAGAAAACAATACATATTATCGATCATGGAACTGTCTGTTGGCTGTACCTGCCGGTATAATTTATTTCCTGCAAATGTATTTGGGTCCCCCAGAGGGCGAAGCACGGGCCAAGACCCCCTGGTGCCGAGTTCGACTGGGGCAGACAGATCCTGGAGGAACCCACTAAAGCACCTGGAGTGGAGCTCCGAGGAGCAACTCTGACTGATGAGCTTTTTGAAAGTTGATCAGACACTTATGCTAAGAAGGGGAAACTGGAGCAAAGGCATCCTTAATTATCTGATGAGGGGAAGCTTATCTGAACGGTTTCTTTTTCTCTCCTCTTTTATCCCGCCGGATCACATGGCAGATCTTTACATAACAAAAGAGCTACCTGGCTGGCCCGCTTCATTTAAAACTCTGTCCTGATCCAAAGAGACACTGTGCATGTGTGAGTCCAAGTTCTGGTCTGAGGGTTGATTGATCCGCAACAAGTCCCTGCTTCACATTACGTACCACACATTCTGGAGCTGTAATTTCCCTGAAATATTGAGCGATAAAGACTTCAGGCCGGAGCATATTGGAACATTTATAGGTTTTCTCCTTGCAATGAGTGTGTAATTAATTCACGATTAAAAGTATTAGTACAGGCTTTGTGTGGTGATTTATTTAAAGGCTGGTAGTAACGCTGGCTTGGTTTCCTCCTTTAGGAAATGGGTAATAAGATCCGATGCCAGGCCTTCTTTAGCATCCCTCTACACACACACACACGTCCCATATTAGTGTGTCTCCTCCATTAGAAGCCCACACATAAGCACAGGAGCCCTGTCACCACCGCCGTCACAGTCACCATGTTAACTTATTCATCCCTGTTAAAGCCCATGTAACTGGATAGCTGTTAATTAATATAGCTGTCGGGTAAATGGTTGCCGCCGGACCATCGCCACCATCCATCAGTAACGTAATCGCAGGCTTGTTTTCATGCCAGGCCTCAGGCTCAATTAAGATAATGCTATGCAAACGAGGTCTCTCGCCATTAGCCTCATCACTGAGGGGCCGTTTATTGGCATAATTGGGGCACTCCAAAGAACAATTACCGTGGCACCTCCTCTCCACCTATGAGATCAGCAATCATCTGCGAGCATGACTGAGGAGTCACGAGTCGTGACCGCCGGGCGACGATTGACCCGAGAGGTCCAGCAGGAGCAGCTGGAGAGCGCAGACAGACGACTGCAGCCAAGACTGCAGGCCGGTGACCTGTCTGATGGACTGTAATTATCATCAAGTGATGCATTTTTGTTGAAATACATAACACTGTTTATATTATAAACTTTACACAAAATTACCTAATATTAAAACCCAAGTAAACCTGGTTTTGGTCATTTGCAGGTCAAAGGACATCTAGGCAGAGCTGTTTTCATGTCTTCTGGGACATTCATGGGACGCCCCTATGCACTGTGCAATCCTACATGTTCACTGCATGTCATACTGCGTCAGATGGTCTAATAAAATTGTGGCAGACCGACTTTTCAAGGATTGTGGATGATTGTGTGATAAAAACCTGGTGAATTGTAGCTCTATGTACAACAAGCGTCGGCCATTTAATCTAACTTTATTCAGAAATGGCCTTCATAATAGATAGATACACCCCGGTGTTGTATCGATGTGTAAAAGTCTGTGGGCCCTTAGTGTCTGTTTCATTCTGTGTTATTTCAAGCCATATTCTGATTGGCTGGCTTCTACATGTTTGTACATACAATTGTGGATGGACTACAACAGAGAGAGAGTCCAAAAACAAAACCCATTTCTCTCCCGATTGACAACTTTCATCTGGGACAACCCAAAATAACACGATGTATAGAGTACTTAAATGTGCCCTGTGGAGTTGTTGACCACTAGCAGCAATATGAAGCAATGTTTTCATGAGTGGGTCCCTGTTTTGTTTATATTGACAATTCACAATCTGTAATCAGTTTCAAGTTGTCTGACTGACGGCGGTGGCGATGGCGGTAACTTGGCAAGAAACTTGTGCCAACAAAGGCAGTGATGAAGAAAACTGCTAACTAAACATGGATGTAAACAGTGAAGGATTTAAGACATTAAAAAATATGCTTTAAAAAGGAAAAGCATTCATCCCATTAGTAGGGCCTCATACACACAAGGTGTTTTGGTGAGTAACACTGAATGTAAACAAGGAAATTAAGTAAGTCAAAGTCAAGCTACAAGTCTTCAAGAGCAAATTTCGAATCAAGATGCAAGCCTTTCAGGTCTCTGAATGCTGACCATTAAAATTATGGCATTTGAACATTTTGTTTTAATAGTGTATTTTGTTATTGTTCTGGGACTTGACATAAAGGAGCCAAAGTTAGTCAAGTAGATGTCAAGATAACATTTGTTTCAACAGAATTAATTTGACTAATTCAAATTCACTTATCAACCACATTTAGCCTGTTTTTAACCTAGACATCTAGTTGTTTTTTGACCTGAAAATCACCAAAGTCCATGCTTACTGGGATAGGCAGGCTACTGAGAAGCTGCATAATAAATCAGTCAAAGTGTTTTTAAAAGGTGAGGAGGGGGTGGCAGTGGTCCGATGTTGGTCCTGGAGGGGGGAGACGGGAGGCTGGTGTTGGCAGAACAGTGTGGCCGTGGTGAAGGTCAGTGAGGTAGGAGGGGGGCTGGTTATGGAGAGGTTTGTGGTGTGATGAGAGGAGGTTTGAATTGAATCTGCTGCAGTACAGGGAGCCAGTAAACTTTTTTAGGATAGGGGTGACATGGGTTCAGTGAAACTTAATTGTGGTTTGGCTTTGTGAGGCTTTTACTGAACTTTAAAACACTTAAATTCACAGATCAAATCTCTTCTGTCCACATTCCTCACATAAAGGATTTAATATCAATGCATCATTTTTAATGGGTTGTAACACAGTAATTTAGGCAAAAATAAGGATCTATAATTTTGAGAGTCTCCTGGATAATGTTATTAAAACCTTTATTTAATCAGGTATCTTTGACTTTTATCAAAGAACCACATATTTTCTGACACAGTTGTTAATCTTTTATACTAAGGATCCATCTGAGGCTTGAAGTGTTCCAACTGTCAGTCACCTAACATTGTTTATGGAGGAACTGAACTGGCGACTGAACATCCGCACATAAAATCTGCACCTCTTTAATATTAAGTGAACTGATTCACAACTGAAAACAAGCTCAATTGTCCTTTTTTGGTGAGATCATTATTCTTAAGTACAATTTATGACTAAATGTAACATTCTGAATATAGCAACAGGCAAACTTTCGTAGTCCTTGCACTGTGAACCTGCCATCCGAATTTGTAAATTTCCAGGAGACTTTCTGTGCGCTGAGTCACATTCCCACACATTTTCCATCACAGTGCGTTTGTTGTTGATTTGCAGGTTTTCTCCCTTCAGCAAGAGAGACAAAAGCCACATCTCTGCAATACTGAGGCCCTTCCCATCTGTTGTCTGCTCACACCTCCACTTTGCTACATGACTCACACATTCGCGCGCGCACACACACACACACACACACTCGTACACCATAGGCGGGCTTCAGCACTAGCACTAGCTATAATGATTCCTCTGACACACATTGGGGCACATCATTCCACAGCACAGCACAGCTTTGCAGCTCAAGGCCCCTAAACCTCACTCACACTTCTCACTAGCAAGATGCTTTCTGTGTGTGTGTGTGTGTGTGTGTGTGTGTGGTCACGGCCATACGGCTGAGAAGTGAGCGGCTCCTTGGGAATTTTAAGAGTCAAGCCCCCCTAAATCTTCTTGTTTCAACTTTAGAAAATCAATAGGATAAATATCCTGTTTGCCCCTCTTGTCCTCAGCCGCTCGCCTCCAGCTCACTGAGGTTACCGGAGCGGAGAATCTCGCTCTCACCTCAGGCTATGTTTAAAACAATCCCTGTTTTTTTTTGTTTTTTTTTTTAGCTCTGAATGGCCAAGGATCTCAGGTGCAGCTTTTTTATTTTATTTTATTTAACAGCCAGCAAGAGGGAGAATCATGTTAACATATGCCATTGGAGAGCGCCACTGGCTAAGTCCTGCAATCGACCTGCTCCGTGTGTGATTAGGCTAGTGAAGCTGAGCCCAGCCCAGACACAGATCGAAGAGGGTACACTCTCAATATGGATGCGAGCCGCGGCCACGTCCAGCTGCTTCTATTGATTTTTTTGTCCTCAATTATATAATAGAAGCTCTGTTCTGGATTTGAACTTAAATCACATAGTTTGGCGAGCGAGCATGTCCCATAAATCAAGAAAGCATTTTGACTCATGTGAAATAGGATTTTTATCGACTGTATTTGGCAGCCCCTCTGGAGAGATTTGCGTGACTACTGTGCGAATGTGCGATACGAAAGTTCCAGGTGATTGAACTAAAGACAAAGAGGCACTGACACAAAACTTTGAGTGTACAGTTCAGCAAGCCACAACTCAAGCTCTCACAAATCTGTTTTGAAAAGCCCTTGGATTAGTTCTCCCAGTACACAGTTGACTCTTCTAATTGGAAGACACCCACTCTTTTAGCCATCTGATCCATTGGCAACTTTGTTGAAATACATCCCTAAAGTCTTTACCCTTCCAGGCACATCGATAGGAAGATGCAGGTTAGGTCATTGTGAGTGAAAACACAACTGGACACTTAAAACTGTTTCACGGCAATATTCAGCTCAAACTAAGAGCCATTTAAACTTCAGTTCAAGTCCAGTTTACCTGAGGAAATTGTTTAGCTCATCTCATCTTGTGACCAATTTATTTAGTAGCTGATGGCCTAAACAATAGACCAACTCTTCAAAGGAAATAGACATTTCGGGTAACACCCTGATTTGCTTTGTTGCAGAGAGTCAGATGACAAGATTGATACCACTTTCATATCTGTAGAGTAAATATAAAGCTGGAACCAGGAGATGGTTTGCTCAGCTTGGACTAGAAATGGGGCAAAACAGCTAGTCTTGCTCTGTCCAATAGTATAAAGAAATTTGCCTACCAGCACCTCTAAAGCAGGCTAAGTAACGTGACCTGTTAAAAAAAAACAAAAAAAAAATTCTAAAAACAAAGTTGTGGTTCTACTGGAAGCTACGTGCTGTATCGACATTCATCATACATCATCTAACCCTCGGCAAGAAAGCCCGGAAGTGTGTTTTCCAAAATGTCAAAACTATTCCTTAAGTGTATTTCATTTGTTTTGTGATACAGCGTGTCGTTCTTTTCCCTTAAAGACAGCGAAATTAAAAAGGAGGTGGTTGTTGTCGGTTTGTCTACCATTTTGGGTCATGTTTGTCAGACATTCATGGTCCCCAGAGGAGGACTCCTAATGACTTGGTGATCCTGACTTTACCTCTAGCCTTACCAGCAGGTTGACATTTTTGGCTTTCAGTGAAATAATTCAACAACTGAATGAATTTCCATGAAATTTGGTCAAGACATTCATGTCCCCCAGGATGAATTGTAAATGGTAATCACTTTGATGATGCCCGGAAAAATTTAAATTGTCCAATACTTTGTTTTACGACCAAATACCTGCAAAACGCATAAGCATGTTAGCATTGTCATTGTGAGTGTGTAAGCATTCTGACATTAGCATTTAGCTCAAAGCACCGCTGTACCAAAGTACTGCCTCAAAGAACCGCTAGTGTGACTATAGACTGTAGGAAACCCCGTAGTTTACAGTAAATGAGGTCTACTTGTTATAAGCAAAGCTCAGAACATCTATAAGTAATTGAAAGTAAAGAGAAAAATGGATGAAAAATCACACAGGTTTCTCATTATGTACCAGAGTCTGTCTATGTAATTAAAAAAACATAAGGCCGCTACAATGGTTGCACTGCAAATGGTATTTTTAAAAAACAATTTTCACCCAGAGTTTAAATTATTGATTCTTTTCAGCCACTTTTAGTAATTAAATTCAACACCCAGAAAAAAAACAATGACCCTAAAAATACAATATGTGTGCAGTGAACATTCATACATTAGACACAGTGTAGTACCACTTCATCCATTTCATTAAGACATCTTTCATCACTGAGTGTTATGACTGTCACTGTAAACCAAAGTATTTCATGCCCTATAGACCTGGTAAACTGACCCATCGTGCGCCGCTCATGGAGCACAAACATCGACCTAATTTCAAGCAGCCCGACCTTCTTGCAAATGAGAGCACCGTCATTATCACCGAGTGCCATCAGACACCTGGAGGAGGAAGACAGTGGAGAGGCGGTGGCCGAAGATGGCCGGGGTTCGGTGGGAGGGAGGGTAACCTAAGCCTCAGATGCTAATCTTGCTACGCTCTGGCATTTTGGGGGATAATTGTAGCCCTGGCTGAGCTCAGGTGATGATGCAGGCGATCCGCTGGAGTTAAGCTCCGTCGTTTTCGCCAGTTTGCTCTTCTTCCCCTCACCTGTCCTTCTGCCTCTGCTTGGTCTTAATCTCTTTTTTCCTTCCTATATCCCCCCCCCCCCCTCCTCCCTCCATATGAATATTCCCCAGAATGCCTGACAAACCCGCAGTAAGAGGTGGTGGGGAAGGGTCGTGGGCGTAACTTTAGCTGGAGTAATGAGGCCTAATCCCCTGCTGGCTGGGGCCTGTTTAAACAGCTCCTGGCTGAGCCACCCAGTAATAGAGTAATTAACCCCAGCGCCCTCCTCTGTCCAGCAGCTCCGATCCTCCACACCGAACGCCCCCCGTATTCCACTCGTCTGCATTTCTGCTCTGTCATTGTTCTGGATGTGATAGGGAGGAAGATGGGAATTGATGGAAACACATCAAATCAGCGCTGACGGGATATAAGCTCAAGATGGAGTGCAGAGTAATGCAAGACAGCCCTTCGCAGCCTATTGCTGCTCTTCCCTGACATTGTCTTTGTAGTGACTTGTCTTTATGAGAGGAAGCAATATCATCTGGGCCGTGTGAAGAAACAGTAATTGGAACAGTTCAAGGGTCATTATAAGCGCAGTGAATCACTCGAGGCAGTTCAGGTGCGAAACATATCTCTCTCCACTGATCTGATTTCCAGACAATCATACACGGCAGATTCTTTGTATTTGCTTTAGGTGGGCTCACGAAAACAATCAGCACAATCAAACAGCATACACTACACACAGGCATCCCATCAAGCCAATAGGAAAAGCCTTGTGTGTTCATGTCCCGGCTCTTGCCGTCTCCAGCCGGCTTAACACGGAGAGGCACAGAAGCGTTTGAAGTGAGCAGCCACCACACATTATGCCAGATGAAATGCTATCATGCGTGGTCGCTGAATGGTTTGTGTCATTAAGAGAATAAGGCAAACAGGGAGCCGAGCGCGCTCAGAACCTGCCTGCTCGCACGCCTTTCTGAGGGGAAGGCAAGATTAAGGGGATGCTCAGAGGCTCTCGTCTGTCAAGACTTCAAAGATGCCATCGACACTCCTTGTTTCTGCCTGCGCAGCGACCAAATCGCACACACTCTGCCGCCTCTGTGGCTGTCAAAGCTCCTCTGACATCCCCTTTATCAGGTATACAGGCTTTAATCCAGACACAGATAAATAAATCAACACACGGGGGTCCCGCTCTTTTCAGCGCCTCCTGGTGGCAGGGTATCTACACAGCCAAGAAAAATATCAAGAAGTCATTAGTCGTCTGCTGGGGACAACAAAGAGAGGCCAATTACACAGTACAGAAAGGATAATTAATGCGCAATTGTCAAATACAGACAAGCAAAGAAGTGAATTAACCAATAAGCAGTGCATTTTTTGCTCTTGGCAGGCACGTCAGGTGATTCAGTGCAGATAACAAGCAAGAAATGAAATCAGCAGTGGCATCAAGGCTTACACTCGCTGAATTGGGCTCATCTCCACCTACATGCCTGAATTGAATTTCAAAGTGTATCTATCAGTTTCTACAAACAGAGAAATGTGTTGCTTTCCGCCTTTTTTTTTTTTTTTCCTGGGAGCAGAGATCCATTTTGACACCCAGTGCAACATCTGGAGCAGACAGATGAGAGGAGAACAGAGGAGTTTGAATTAGAGTTGACACGTCGACATGCAGGCAGACACGCCGCACATCAGAGCCAGCCCCGCATGCCGGGATGGACACATCAGTCTGTTTGGATATCGGCAAAAAATCCTGAGTGCGAAAAAACACAGCTGAGTGGGACCGCGGGAAGCAATCTGAGATATCGACAATGAAATAAATACAGAGGAACAAACCAAAGAAGCAGCAGTGTGTACCCAATATGACTGCTTTAACTCACGGAGAACTTCCCGGGGAAGGAGGAGAAAAAAAAACAACACACAAGCTGGAAAGGCACAGTGTTGTACCTGTCTGGGTGTATTTCCGTTGGTTCTTTTCATTTTATTTTAACAGCAAAAGCGAGGCAGACAGAGATCACCACAACAGAAATATGATGTCTGAACTGAGAAGAGAGATCTGTTGTTCCATTGTTCTGTTTGTTTGTTTTGAAGACCAGTCTGGCAGTGGAAAGCACATCCCTTTCAGAATACAAAAGATGCCTTAGAGGCAACATAAGGGAAGTTTTTATGCTGATGACTGACTGACAAACATCGGGGGTGAAACTGCAACTCCGTTCAGTGAGGCAGAGAAAGAAGGTACTGAAAAAAAATATATAATAACAGGGGTACCTGGGTAATGTGTAAAAGAAAAAGAGAAAAAAGGGGTCTAAAAACTGAGGGAGTGAGAGGACAAAAAAACACTAATTTATATCCTATAAGAGGAATGTGAGGCACCCAGGGGGGCCCTGTAAGTTGTGAAAAATTAAAGGAGACGGATTCAAACTGTCCAATTTCCACATCAAACAAACCCTGGGCTCCATGCTCCTGGAGAGGCTGCCTCATATCCAACACATAGCCTCAGAAAAAGGTGCCCCCCCTCTTCCTCCTCATCCTCCCCCTGCCCCTTCATCTCCTCCACGAGTCCACCACTGCAGCCGCCACGTTTTTTTATTATTTTTTTTTTTTCTTTACTGGTACTCTCCATTTCCTCAATAACCCCGCTCTCTAATTCCCCTAAGCACTGTACTGGTTACACTAGCCACCATCTCTCCCCTGCCTAATTATACCCTTGTGAGTCTATTAATCAACTTGTGAATTATTTAAGAAGGAGAGCTCCTCTGCCTGTAACTGGCTTTGACACTGTGAAGGAGAGACGAGAAGAGAAAAGCAGCGGGTAGGTGTGTGTGTGTGTGTGTGTGGCGGGGGGGGCTAAAGCAAGGGGGGACGAATGTTAGGAAGGAAAGAAGGATGGAAGGCGGTAGATGGGTAAATGGAAGGAAAGAGAGAAAAGAAAGGAAAATGAAAAGAAAAGAAAAGGGAGATGGAATCAGGGTCTTCTTGCATACGTCCCCCGAGGACCGGGCTGCCTGTGCAGCGCTGCACCCGGACGAGACAAAACCCCCATCAACATTCACCCTGTTTGTTTTTTTTTTTTTTTTGTTATGTTGTTTTTGTTTTTTTTCTCCCATCCCACCCTCTATTTTCATGCATAAGTTTTCATGATAAACAGGAAATTCATGAATATATGGAGTGATACAGTGAGAAATGGAAGACGGGGGAGACAGAGGGGTGAGGTGAAGGAAGAGAAAGAGGAGTGAACAGTCAAAGCCAAAGAGTGAGCCGAGGCTGAGAGGGAATTATGTAGACAGCAGGATGCACGCACACACACACACACACACACACACTTGCGTACACATGTACACACACATACACAAGCAGATGCAGTCACATACATTTACACACACACGACTTTGCATTGCAGGCGAAACCGTGGGTCCTTCTGCTGTTTGACAGGAGGCAGCGTCTCCCCGGAGCAGCAGGTACGCGTGGCGAAGGTGATGATGATGATGGTTGTGGTTGTTAGCGTGCCGGAGTCTGTCCTCCTCCCGCTCCCCTGGTCCCTCCTGCTGCAGCCGCTCCTCGTCAGTCGAGAGGAGAGCCCGACCCTTCTAATGACTCCCATCGACACTGACGCCCGCCATAAGCAGCCGGGGCAGGAAGAAACAAGCGTGAAAGTGCGATCATTATTATTTTCATAATGTTTTGTGCTCTCTCGGACCCCTGGCGCAGCGCCGCGTCGCCCGCAGAATCGTAATAAACTCAAGTCTGAGGAGTACTTTGGGGGCCGAAGAGAATACGTTTATTTCAAAGATGGCGTGCCAGTTTAAAGAGTCAGTTCAACCAAATTACAAAAACCTCTCACTTCTATTTCTTCATTTACCCAAGTTTCGAGACATCCACCTCTAGGACTTCTGTCTACACCCTAATGCAATGGGAAAATATGGAATTTCATTTGTGGTGCTCAAAGCAATTCAAAATTCAAAAGCAACCTCTATTTCTAGAAACAATGGTACTCTGGATAATCTACAGAACAACACCAGGAAGGTTTGGTAGAAAGTAGTTCCAAAGAAAAGTGCTCACTACAAAGTCTGTGGATTATAAAAGATTATACAGAGTGAACAGGGTGCTGTCTGGAAAGAGTAAGGCCTCAATATTTCAAGTATTCACCAAAGTGTGTCTGTAGCATCGAGTATTGAAAAAAGTATCAGAAGTTGATATTGAATGCTTGGTCAGATTTTAAGATTGTTTAAGCTTAGGTTTTAAGATATCCATCTCTAAGATTTCTGCCTCGACCCCAATATAATCAGGGTTAATGGAATTTAGCATTTAGCAAATTTAGAATTTTGCTTAAAATTCAACAGCAACATCTGTTGCCTAGGGCTGGGTATTGATTCTAAAAAGAATATACTATGTTCTATGTTTGGGTACAGATACCAAAACAATGCTTTTTTTATGCCTCAGTTTGGGGAATCTAAACATGTTTTAATGGCTTTTTTTCATTTTATCAAATATGCCAATCTTGTCAATGCATCAGTGTTAAATACAGAATGTTTTTTATTTAGATCAGGAAATATCTGATTAAATAATAATTAAACAAGCTCAAGAGTCTGTCCAACATTTGGTGCCAACTTTTGATACTTGACGCTTTTCCATAAGTGTTGTTTTGAACACTTTCGGTTGCAAAAAATACCGAGGTTCAATACCAAGCCCTACTCCAGAGACTACAGTATGTCCTGGATAATCCACACAACTCGTAGTAAAAGAGTCTGTTTCTAGGAGATGTCTTAAATGTAATTTTTCAATGCTGAGAGGATCACAAATGAAATTCGATTTGCCTCCATTGCACTGGACTGGAGGCAGAAATCTCCGAGTCTGATATTTCAAAACTGAAACTATCTTCATGGCCAAAGACCACAATAGGAAGCAAGAAAATATATTTTTATTGTAATTTAGGTGAACCGGCTCTTTAACGCTCTGCCCTCCCCCATGTTTATTGAGCAACGGAGCCTGTGAGCTGCGTGCTTCTGCGTTTTCAGAAAGAGTGTGTGCACATTTTGTGTATGTGTGAATATGTGTGTCTGTGAGCAGCACATCTCATTAGGCCCGAGCTGTGCTGTTGTCTGCGAGGGTACGTTAAGTCCACACCGCTCCGTCTCTGTGGGATGTTTATTAAATTAATAAAAAGTTGCTCAAGGCGAGCTGTACCAGGGAATGCCCAGGGCTCGGCTGTGATTGGCACTCTCCGCCGCCATGCGTTCTCTCCTGGGTCTGCCTGCGTTTGCTTTAACTAACTGGCCGTGACTTAGGAGAGCAGGCTGACATGAAGCCCCTCTCCTCTCCCCTTCTGTAACCCCCCCACCCACCCCATCAATCTCACCCCTCCTCTGTCTGACTGGGCCCAGTTTGCTTTGAATATGGGTTCAGGAAATCAGTGAAAAAAGACAATGAAACCTCTCTTGTTTTGACAACGGCTCACTGATTATCTAATCCTTTTATTAGCCAACCTGAAAATTTGACTTGGTGGGCCCTGACCAGATGTTGTAACAACTAGGAGGTAGAACATAACATACACATTCTGAATACATTTGCCATGAAAAATGGGTCATGCTATTGTTGAATCATCTTTTATTGTATATTTATAACCACTAGTTTAAGTAGTTGTTTATTAATTTGGGAGTGAAACCATCTATACCACTCTCCATGTTTGTTGATTGGTCTGGCTTCCTCTGTAGACGTTTTCGAGACTAAAAACAAAAGCTGAGCTCAGGAGATTTAGGTTGGTTGTATAAGGGCTACTAATCATCATCTTCACCTTCCTGTTTTAGATCCACATGGTTTTATTTTCTAACAGATTTGTTTTTTTAGAGCATGGACCAAATTATGTCTGTTGTTCTTATGTTTCCATTTACCCCACTTTATAATTAGTAGCTTGAAGTGCGCCCGGTGATGTGTTGTTAACACCCGGCTCCTATCCCCAAAACCCAACAGGATGGCTGAGAAGGAGGCCGAGGCCTGAACCAGAGAGAGCAAAGGTCATGGAGAGAAAATAATATTTATATGTAAAGAGAATAATCAGACAGGCAGAGGCGGTGGAGACTCCTGAGGGGAAGATGAGTCTTGTTTGTTGTAGAAAAAAGAAAAAAAAGAAAAATTAGTCATTATACAACCATTTCTCACTTCACACAAACACTTTATTTAGACTACCGGCGTTATGTTCCAATTAAACACAAAAGAAAAGTCTGGCATTTCAAACTCTTCAGAGAATCTGCATATCTCCTTTCAGGAAAGAAAAAAAAACAAAGGGAAAAATTAAAATATATTATCATCTTTTAAAAATCCTTTTAAAAATAAACAAGACAAACACAAACAAAACACAACAAAAAAGCCCCACTCTGTCTCTTTCACTTTATATCACTCTGTCTATCTAGCTCTCTGTAGCTCGGTTGGCCGACTCTCTGAGGAGGAGGAAGCTGAGAGAACTCATTTGCATATAAACTGTGAGAGGCAGGGATTGTCATCGGCGGCACATTAGACGCAAGGAGCGCGAAGGGAGAGGATTTTCATGTGCAAATTTCAGCCTCACCGATGCTGTGCATTATTATTTCATCAGCGCCTAAGAAGGAAACCCCTCCGATCCCCAAATCCTGCCATCATCCCCACGGACACTTCAAGATTCAGACCAAATCCCCCCGCCGCGCCTCTTCCCCAGAAGGCCCCACTACTGAGTAGCTGTTTACACCGGGGCCCACAATGCAGGAGGAGTCAATCCGCCTCTGAGACGGGCGTGAGATCAGATAAGAGGGAACCGCAGGAAAAGGGAACAGATATACACCAGTTGTGACCAGCTATATTGGTGTTCCTTGTATTAATTGCTTGTAAACTGCGAGGCTGGAGGCTTGCTGGCTTTCAAGTTTAAAAAGGAGATTACAGCCAATTAGCAGGGCCTCTGAAAACCCTTTACTGCCTGGGGAATAGCTGCTGATCCCTAATGTGGGACAGCTGTGAGCAACAAAGGAACAGTCGCAGTCCTGCTTTTGAAAACACACTTGCAAGCAGAGCACTTTCAAAACACACACATACTGTATATAATCTCACGTGCGAACCAAAAAAAAAAAAAAACACACTGATTGATAGCAATAGTCGCAAAGAAGTACTATTACGAGCATGAAAAATGAATGAGTATATAAATGCAACCATGCAAACAGACACAAACGTGCACGAAGTACGCACACGTTCCCAAAGAGACAAAAAGGGAACAGACAGGGAGGTAAATATGTTTTAAAAGGTGAGGGGAAAACGTTTGTGGGTTGGGGAACGTATTTCATCCCTTTAAATCAATTTGTCAGGTTCTTCTTAGAGCCGCGTTACCAAAAGAGCACACTGTTTCCCTGTAAACTGCCATCTTTAATTTCTTTGTCTGACATGCTCCACTGTACCACGACACACCAGAGACCGAGCGTGAGGTGAGCAAAAGGTTCAAAGCCCAGATGGGAGCAGAGCCTGTGTACCCCTGAGCACCGTGGATTACCTCATTCACTCTCATGTCAAACAGAAGGCAGGTAGAGGGGGAACACAAGTCGAAAGATCTCCACAGGCTCCGTAATCTACGACGATTTATGCCGAGCCCCGCGACTCCCACTTACGAGTCTCGCTCAATGATTTCCTTCTTCCTCTTTATCTTTTCTCCCTGTGTTTCGTTCCACTTTCTGGCTGTTTCCTGTCTGTGTACCTTTCTGTCACGTTCGCTGTGCACCTGCACATCCTCAGCTACACCCTGCCGCCTGGTACCCGCGCACACATTAGCAAAAACAGCTGCCAACTATTCCGACTTCAGGTGATGAGATTCAGATCCTCCGTATGTAAAAAGGTACGGGGGGGACTGTAAGTGTTTAAGATAGCTTAATGGTAACAAAAATGGGTTCAACAGTTCTGGGATTGTTCTATATAAGAAAATAAAGGTTATATACACAGCAATGTGAGCACCTGCTTGAATTTATAAAAAACCCTACAGCGGTGAGAAGTTACATCAATAAACGTTTAGAGAAGGCTGATTGAGCTAAAGGAATATTTAAAAAAAGACCATGAAACTTCTGAAGGAGGAAACACATTTTTTCCTCTTATACTTGAAAAGTTGAATTCATAAGTAATAAAACAGCCTTTCTCAATTCAGTACTCTACTACAGTAGGTTTTGTGGATACAGCCTATGACCTCTTGCTTATGGTGGCTAACGCCAGCAAACTTCAGATACAGAACACATTGCTATGTGACATTACTGAGACCGCTCACTGACTTTTTGATTCTTCCCTACTTGTGCTCCTGTTGAACTGTGTTTGCGCTGGTCACGGATTTGAATTTTAATGGTTTTGGTAAAAAGTGAAATAGAGGTAATTATTACTTGTGGCCATTTCGCCACAATCGCCTCATGGCCAAGTTCCCCTCAGAGCTTGGAGAGATACTATCCTCACCAGAAAATGTACTTTTTACTAGAGGGGTTTCAGTACATGTGCAAACAAATCATTAACACTGAATCATCACAGTCACTGACCGAATCAGTAGCTTTAAGCACTGGCGCTCTCCTCACATAGGTAACTGAGAGCACCACCACTATCTCAGCCATGATGTACATGTACAGTACAGTATGTTACTTGGTGGTCAACAGCTTACTGAGGCCAAAGAAAGAATTATCATGACTGATGCATACAGGTGGTGGCTCAGCTATTAATCTGACAAACAGTGCTTGTATATTGTTTTGTGCTGAATTGAACTGCCAACAGACTGAAATTACGACTGAAGTCAAGAAAGTCAGAAGCAGTGTAACATTATGGCATTAAGGGCAGTGATGCCTCTTCTGAGAAGAAGAAAAATGAATGAATTACATAGTTCAGTGACCATGTATCCTTGACCTGAACTGTATGAAATGATTTGATCAGTCATTCGTAATTTTTACCTCTAATGTTTACGTCTTCCTGAAAAGCTACACCTGTCTTGCAAATAACAATTGCTACCTCTGAGAAGGTGGCAGAAAGAGTTACGTTCTTGTTCCACACAGAAATCCACTGGATATGGCTGAGTTGGATGGTGGGACGCTCATTGTTTTCTGCATCACTCTGTACGAGCAGGGGTCCCATCCTCTCTCTGGGCTCAGGGGAGTATTTGTTCATAGCGTGACCCTCTCAGGAAAGTCAACAGCTGTTTCCAGTCGGGTTTAGCAGCGACGCCGCCATCCTTCAACATGATGGGTTTTGCCTTTTAATGCATCGCAGTTAACCACATCCTAATTAGAACTAATGACTTGCTCGTTAAAGAGCTCTACAGCTAATTGGCATACTGAACTGCAAGCAGGGAAACGCCACAAGGAGGTCAGAAATTTTAAAAAATAATATGAAAGTTGTAAAACGGGGTGAGGATGACCAGAGAAAGCTGCCAACCTTATCAAACTGCATTTTTAATTAGAGATAATCAATATTCAAGGCAATAGATTTACCACAGTTTATATATCCATCAAGGATCATAAATACTTAATGCTTTAAAAATCAGAAACCCCAACACACCCAAATTTTTATTCCCCAAGTTTATGGCAATCTGGCAAATCAGATATGATTAATTATAAATTGAACCATTACAGCGCGCTTCAGAAGCTCACGTTCACAAATTGCATCCACAACTGGGGTTGAACATGAATTTGCTCTCCTCTCGTATGCAAAGTCGCCGGGTCTGATTCACATGCAGGGTCCGTTCTGCACCCTGTAGTTTCATTTAGATCAAAAAGACTGAAATAGACAGAGAATCACAGGATATCCAGAATATCTGATCATTTCCCCCCCAGCTCACCTTGCCTCTGAGAATCTCAGCCGCTCCCGAGACGATCTCATTAAATCAAAGATGTAAGAACCAGAGAGAGAAATATACAACAGAAATACTTCCTGCTATTGTCTTTGCTATAAGACATGGTGAATCCAGGTTAAGTGCTTCGACAATCCTCCATGTTGGACCATTCAAGGCAACGGCAGACACAAGTGGAAGCTTTGACAGTCACACCACATTAGTGAAGTAACTGTAAAAAGGCCTTCCTGGGATTTGTTCTCTAAAAATACTCTCACACCACTGGAATCCGGAGCCTCTCAGGAGCCTGATTTGAAACCTTGCTGCCTGAGGACAAGGCAAGCAAAGGCAGAAAAATAAATAAAAATAAAAAAACATGCCCCCAAACCACTCCTATTACAGACACAACATGGCAAACAGTGGAAAACAATAGAGTTATTTCAGCACAGAGCAGAGCAGGACGGAGAGCGATGGCATCTTGGGGCAGAGGGCTGCAGGGCTGGGTGGGGGCCTCCCGGGCGGAGGTGGAAGGAGGGGTGCTCTAATGGGCTTGGGGAGGCTGGCGGGCCCTGTTGGAGGCCCACAAGAGGCCCTAGCCTGTGGTCTTGCCTTGGGCAGGCCTGCCACAGCAGCAGTCAGTCAGGTGGGCTGACAGACTGAGGGAGAGGAGGCCCTCCCTATGTGGCCTGCCATCACCCCCCACCACCACACACACACACACACACACACACACACCCTACCTCTGCACAGCTTGTTACTCCCCAAACTCTGAACATCTGTGCAGAAACAAACAAAGACAGGGATTTAACATCTCCAAGTTGCATCTGAATGATACCTTTCACTGGAACGCTCTAATCTGTGGTAGTTTTTAAGTAAAAAGCATGTGTCGACATCTCCGCTGCCAGATTCAAAGTTAAATGTTCGCTCATGCATCATGGAGAAGACTGAAGTATGAGATTTATTAATTAATGGTCATTTACAGGGTTGAATTAAACATCAACATGAGCCCTCTGCCTTGACACATATTATTACAAAGTTTGTTTTTGTGCTGTGTGTCTAAAAGAGAAGAAAGGCCAGGCATCAATGTGAATCTGCGCATCAACACACACGCGTGTTGGCGTGTCTCAGGTGTATTATGGAGTTACTCTGCACTTATGCAGTCGACCTTTAGCCCCTAAGCTCCCTGAAGCCCCATCCATATAGCCCACTGTAGGAGGTAAAGATCTGGGCAGCCCGGCCTGGACTCTCCCCTCGTGACCGGCGAGGTCTGTGAAGCCTCTGGCATGACTCTCAGCATGGGAAAAGTGCAGCTTTATCACCGCTGCTCAAACATTCATCACACAACCTCTCCTGCAGCACGCTCCAAAGGGAGACAATAGCGCCTCCATCAACTCCCATCTGAAGTTGCCGATTTAGGCAGAAGGTGGCAGAGAGGCGACTTCAAAGTTTTTTGGAGCCCGGGTCGACGCACACATCACACCAAAGAAGAACAAGGAGAAGAGAGGAGGGACAGCCAAGGAGGATCAGCTCTCTCCAGTCAGGAGGGAGGTCATTATCAGGCCATGTTTACGCTGGTACAGAGCACACTGATGTGTGCTGCTGTTTTAACATTTGGAATATAGTACTGCAGCCATCACTGCAGGCAAAATAGTTTATGTGCCTGTGTTTGTCTATGTATACGTGTGTGTGTGTGTGTGTGTGTGTGTGTGTGCGTGCGTGTGTGTGTGTGCGTGCGTGTGTGTGTGCGTGCTTGTTCCAAAAGTCTACTGAGACAACTCTATAAAAGGTATTTGCATTGTTTCCTGCATAGAGAGCTGAAGGTCAGTGTTTCCCCAGTGAATATCAACATCTTTGCACAAACAGCAAAATAAATACTTAAGACAATATGGCATCAGGAGAATACACTGCAAACGTATTCGATTTAACAAGTCATTTGGTTTGTTATGGGCTCCTAAAACTGTCAAAAACAGACCAAAACAAATGCAATCATTGATGATTTGCCCTATTTTGTCTGGTTTCCAAATGTTAACTCACATTGCTAGAAAATGACAGAAACAAGAACAACCACACTCAACTAAATGGTATGTTTAGGACTGACTGTGAGAGAAAATAAGGCAGTGAATTCCTACACACTATCAACACAAAGTCATAGACCTTCATCAGGCATTAAACTATGAGATTGTGAAAAAATTAGCACTACTTGTGTCATTTTATGCATACATGTTATCAATTATTGACACATTATTGTCTCAGGTGTTTGGGATTCTTTTTTTGATTGGTTGTTGCAGTAGAGTATAAAGATGTGAAACTACATATTGTCAATTTAATGCCTGATGAAGGTTTAGACACAAACACTGCTTTTTCACTACATCTAGTGCTGACACCTCCTACACACCTGTCTACCAGGTGTGCATTTGACAATATCACAGCCAAGTTCGTAAGTGTATGTAAGTATAATAATTACAAGATCCATATGTGATCTTTTCCCCTAAATTATGAGATACAGACATTGTCATTATGATAAAGTGTATCTAGTTTTTGTTTCTTTGGTGAATGTAATGCACTTTTGTACCAAAGTACTTATAAAGATGCAGTGTAGAAACAAATAATTAATTCATACACTTGGCTGCAACAGACATTGTGAAAATGTTTGTGCTCTCAAGACGTAGTATCAGGTGTGTGTAGTCCCATAAGGAAAAAATGCCTGCACACTGACTGACAACTTGAAGAGGCTTTTCAGATTCTAGAAGGGATCGATTTATTACATATTCAGTGACAAAGTATAGAAAATGGGAAAGAAAAGTGAATGTTTCAGTCAAATGACCAGTGTCAACACAGCTTACTGACCATGTAAATTGTTAGTGTATGGGCTTTTGAGACATTTCTCCTCAGTGACTTAAGCTGGGCAGACACAGTACAACTTGAGCCCGAATTTAATGACAAAATTTACAGTCGGCCCAATTTCTGATAGGTGATTACCTGCAAAAGTAAAGATAAGCTGTACCGTGTGTTAGCTGTCAGTTGTCTTGCAGTTTGAGTACCCCCGTTATCTCATTTCCCTCATGGCTTCTGTCAAAATCTGCAGTAAATGTAAAAAAATAAAATTGAACTTCGCTACAAAACAGACTGACCATATTGTTTGCATCTTCCATGCTGCAGGTCCATATTCTTCTTCATACAGTGTGACATTAAAAGTGGTGTGTTTTGGCAGTGCAGAGAAGCTGATTAAAATGTGTAGTGTAAGTAAACTTAACATAGAAGATTAATACAGTGTCTGCCCGGCATTAGGACGTGTAAACGGCTGTTTTTGCACGATATGGGCCTTCAAAAAACTGTGGAAATCCTTTTACGAGTCGAGAACAATAAAGAACAATAAATGTGCAGTTATTTCTCTCGGTGGCAGAGATGTTTACAGACCTGCTGTGCCTCTCCTATATCTACAGACCAGTTAACCCATATTTCATAAACATACAGTGTGACTGAAAATAGAAAAACAAAGTCAAACTATGCCATATCACTGGTGTCAAGTGAAGTATGATTGCATATTTAAATTGGATATCTGGTAAAGTGACGATAACAACCTTGTGCACTCGCTCGGAAGGCAAGAAGAGGGTTAAATGAACAAAGCCTTGAAAAAGAGTCCAATTCTCCAGCTCCTGCCCCAATCCTCGCAGTTACCCCCACAAAGTACACAAGAAAAAAGAAAATAGTATCATGCATATCATTCATTAGCAGCAAATAAAAGAAATTCTCTCTAATAGTGCCCCCAAATCCCCGAGCTCCCAGCACCATGGAGCGGGGAACTAAAGAAGTGGGGGAGAGAGATGCAAAAGGAAGCCGTCTCCCTCAAGTGCTTGTTAGGCCCAAATTATTATGGCGATGAATAATTTTAAAAATAAATAAGAAAATAAATAAATAAAAAAAGAAACATTTATAGATCTAAGTATTATCAGAGGAGCCGTGGGTCTGTTGCCAAGCTCTCTGGGCCCGTTTGAAATCCGCCTTTGTTTTTCACTTTGATCTTTAACTGCTAACCTATCCATCGCTTCACCTGGTCCCCTGTTAGCGCTTCCTCACCCACTTCCTCCCGCTAACTTTTCTCTACGTGGCACGGCACTGCCCGCACTAAGTGGTAATCATAATCGCATCATCATCATCATCATCTTTCTCTTCGTCGTCATTAACTTTCGGTTCTTTTACAACAATAATTAACATACTGCACAGGGAGCAAGATTAGGCGGAGAGCTGCAGAAGTAAATGAGGGTATATAGTCGAACGCAGAGCAAAGAGACGAGGGAAGGCAGCCATGTTGGAGGAAGAAAGAGAGGAAGGAGACATGAGAGAAAGCTTGCGACCAGCTCCTCTACTCCTGCTTCCTCTTCTCTCATCAAAGTTTCTCTGATTTCCTCTCCTTTCCTTTTCCATTTGTTTTCGTCTCTTTTCATCTCATTTCCTTATTTTTTTTATTGAGACAAATAATATATAAAACATATAACGTATGCGACACATACATACATGTCCGGGATTATTAAATATCTCCTTTTCTTTCCTCTTGCTTTCTCTCTTCTACTTACTATATATGTTTTCTCCTCGTTTGCTCTTTCCTCTCCTCAAATGTCACTTCCTCTCCTCTCGTCTCCTTTACTTGAACCATGTCTCCTCTCACACAAGATCTCTCATGTTCTTTCCTCCCCCATTTGTTTCATTTAATCTATTTTCTCTCATTTCCTTTTCTTTCATCTCATCGCCTTGTTTTCTGTCTCCTTTCCTCTATTTGTTCTTCCTTCTCTTCTTCATGTTTCCTCTCCTCTTGTTCCCTTCCTCAAGTCATGATTTCTGTGATCTACGTACACCCCTTTCTATTTCCTTTTGTCTCATTCCCTTTCTTCATGTTTCCTCTTCTCTTGCTTCCTCTCATTTCCTTTTCTCTCATCTCATATTTGTCTCACTATTTTGCATTTTTTCTCCTCTTGATTCCTCCTCTTCTTGCTTCCTCTCCACATGTTTTGTCTCCTATCATCTACTTCCCCCTCCTCTCCTTGTGTTTCATATCCCCTTGCTTCCTTTCATTTTCTTTTATTCTTATTTCCTTTTGTCCCCTTCACGCTTCGATTCCTTATGTCTCTTGTTTTCTCTTCTCTTCCTCTTTCCCTCTGCTCTAATTTTCCTCGCTACTATATAATTAATTTAATCTGGTTTCCTCTCTCCTTGTTTCCTCTTCTCTCATCTCATTTTGTCTCCTATCGTCTATTTGTTTTCTATCATCTTGTTTCCTCTTTCCTTTCATCTAATATCATTTTCTATTCTTTCCTGTTTTGCTTCCTTTCCTTCCATTTCCTCCCCTCTTGTTCTCAACTCAATTAGTCTAGTTTATTCTACTCTCATTTCCTCAGCTGTCTTTTTAGTCTCTTCTCCTTGTGTTTCCTCTTTCCTCTCCTCTAGTTTCCTTTCTTTTAGCCTTTCATTTCTTATTTCCCCCCTTATCCATTTTGCTTACTGTCTTCTCTTTTCTCTCAATTCATTTAGTCTCCTCTTCTCTCATTTCCTCCTGTCCTCATGCTCCCTCCTCATCTCTCACCCTTTCTCCTCTCACTGACTTTCATCTCCTCCCCTGATGTTTCCTCTACTTTCATCTTGTTCCCTTTCCTGTCATTTCCTATGCTCTCATCTCATTTTGTCTCATTCAATCATAACAGTCCCCTCTTCTGTATTTTCCGTCATTCCTTGCTTTTCCTCTTCTCTGATTTCCTTTCCTCTTACCCCGTCTCATCTCATCAACTTTTTCCACTACCCCTTGTTTTTTCTTCTTTCATTTAATTTATTTTTCCCTTTTTCCGTTTCCTCTTGCTGCTCTTTTCTTATCAACTTCCATTAACCTCTTTTCTTGCTTCCTCCCATCTCATCTACTTCCCTCGAATTTGTTTCCTCTTTTCCTCTTACTTTTTCCTTCTTATCTCATTTCCTCTCCTTGTTTCCTCGACTCTAATTTCCTTTCCTCTCAGCTTCTTTTCTCACCTCTCGCCCCCCTTCTATTTTCTTTTTCACAAATTTTCTTTCCTCTCATCTCCTTATTTCCTCTCTTGTCTCCTCTCTCCTCCTTCCCATCATTCTCCTCCTGAGGTTTCTGACCTCCAGTGCAGGGACACCCAAACCCTGTGCTCTGTCCCCGGCCTGTGATTGATATTGTAATGAGACTTATCCCTACATCCCTTCCTCCCTGTACTCTTCCCTACCCCCCCTCCTCCTCCTGCTCCCCCACTCCTATCTTTCGTGGTACCCTTCCTCACCTCTTCTACCCCCTTTACTCCCTGAGCCCCCGAGTGGCTCGCTTGATTCTGTTTCATCACACATCAAACAGGCCTGACACTCACCACGCAGGAAAGACCCAGGGACCGCAACATCTGCACGGGGAGGCATGTGGGGGTGTGAGGGGGAGACTCCGGCCTCTGAGGGGGTGGGGGGGCGAGGACACGCCGTGCTACGAGCAGATGTCACCGGGACCCGAACAGCAGGCTGGGGGGATGCCGCGGGGAAAGAGACGTAGTGAGGGACCCACCCCTGCAGCCCAACCTGGGGAGGGGGGGGAATCAACCCCGGTCTCTCCAAACACTCCTCCTTTACTCCCCTCTCCTCACCTTGCAGCCCACTTCCCCCCCCATCCCCCTTTTGACAGTACAATTAGGTAATTAGTCACCTCAGCACTAATAACCTAATCATTACTTGTCAGTGTGTGTTTTATTTCCATTTCAAAATCGGTGTCCTCCACAGGCGCTCCCCTGAGTCCTGACGTGGAGGTGCAGGGGCAGAGGAGGCGCACAATTACCTTTGTCTGGCTACTCCCCGTGGCACAGAGAGAGCCATGGCTCTGATCCAGACCAAAGCAGAGGCCCTTTGTAATGGAGACAGAGAACCTGCTCTTTGGAGAGGGTCAAGATTGCTCTCACATCCATTAACACCAGAGCTATTTCATCATTGCCTCGTTCTGGTGGGTGGGAGCTGTAGAGGGACTGTGATCAACCTCCGTTGAGTGCAGATGCTGACATTTCCCCAGTTAGTGAAAGTGGCAATCGGGAGCTTCCGCTGTCAATGAGTCATCAAAGGGCTTGTTTGAGAACAGCTGTTGACGTCAGTGCACTGCCACAAGCATTAACCCTAGTTGAGGAGTGAAGTTTTTTTCTGAATTGCTGATGATCCTTTCATCTGCATGGGCAACATGTAGATCTCTAAGTTCACAGAAATGTTATCTGTCATCCAGAAAGGATCAGTTTTTGACAGCATTTTTAGAAGAATTTGGAAAGGTTGAGTTGAACAATGAATGTTAATGTGTTTTGTGCATGTTTCTCCCATTTATTAAAAATCTCTTATACTATACATAGCTGTCCTACATTTTCCAAAGCATACATGAAAAAAAAAATATATATATATTGTTTTTAATGATTTTCCTTTTCCAGGATGCTATTTCAGTGCAATATGAAACTCAACTTGGATAATGCACCATTTAGAAAACCTGTCACTTCTATATCTATTTCTTTAAAAGTTTTGTTACCATCCTGGTGTAATGCATTGTTTTCAAAGCAGTTCATGCTCTCACCCTGAGCTGTACACTTGAGGCTTAAGACTTAAGACATAAGTTCAGAAACAAGGACTTCAGTCTTGACTTGGCTTGTTACTGCTGTGAGACTTGAAAGCAGAAAACATTGTCAAGTAAAATTTCAAAACAATAAAAAAATCAGTAAATACAATAAGACAGCTATGTAAACAGCCATGTCAGCGGCTCTGTGAGGCTGTACTACTACTACTAGTGCTTTGAGCTAAACGCTAATGTAGCATGTTAATATGCAGGTCAACTCGGGGAAGTTGGCGCCACAGGTTAGGGCTGGGGATCGATACTCAGAACCTTTAAGGTGTCAAGAGAAATAACTGAGTATCAAGTAGTATCGAAACTTCTTTTATGTCAAACTACATTTAATTCTATTTCTTTTTACCCAGATCCAGAAAAAAAAGAAGCTATATGTATGGTTTATCTCGCAGCCAATAGCTGCAAGCATTCTTCGATTTCCTGCGACGTGTGATTGGCCCACTACCACCGTGGCTATAACCTATACAGTCTGTGGTGTGGTGAAGTCGAGCGCGGTCAATTTGATGGAGTTGGCACATGATGGTTATTAAATGAAGTAGGGAAAAAAAGGTATCAAATGAAGTACTCTATTGGTATCGGTATAACTTTAAGGGTACTAGTATTGGTACTGGTATCGGAATTTTTTTAAGCGATACCCAGCCCTACCACAGGTGTTCGGTGTTGGAGGCTTCGGAGAGGACCTTCAGTTCAGGCGTTTGAGGTTCACTCCAAAGTATTTAGATTATATGTTAATCACAATCTCCTGTCCCCGCCCCTCAAACCTTCCCCTCCATGCCAAAATGATGGCAAAAAGTTGAAAAAAAAAAAAATATCATTGTAAAAACAAAAATATCTAAATACAAAAAATATATAAATAAAACACAATAAAATGTAACGCCTGTGTTTTGTTTTTAAGCGAAACTTTTTCAGTACATTTTTCAATACCACTGTTTACTTAACAATATCTGCTCAAAAAACATTCAAACATTTAAAAAATATGCAGCTTTGAAAACAGTCAATATGCAGAAACAATCGTTGATCGTTCCAAGAATTTAAAACTCAAAGCACCAACCACCAACTACAATCTACTAAATTACAATTTACATTTTCAAATATTTTTCAAATCTCCACAGACTACAAGTTTCCCAGCAGCACAGAAAAACTGCTCATATTCGCCATGGATTCACCCTCATCCATTCCTCCTAATCTAGTCTCATGTTTTTGGTTTGTGGAGTTTGGATCCCCCGCTGTGCTTGCAGCCACAGCCGTCATGTCATCCTCTTTATTATTCAGATTTCTTGGAGCCAAACAGCTGTTTTGCATGGCAGATTGAATCAGAGCTTGTCCTGACTCGTGACATTCAGGTGACAGATAGAAGGACTGAGGTCTTGAATTATGACACACCAAGAAACACAAAGACAAGTTGCTGTCGAAAAGTAGCTGATATCGTAGTCCCCAGTACACCAAAGAAGAATTGTTATGGACTGTACTTTTTAAATGTATTGTGGGGGTTGTTAGTGTGAAATCTTCACATAGTGGAGATCCATACCTGTATATAAATTAAGTTTTACAACAAATAAAATATCAAGACTTCATGTGCAGGGATTTTTAACTATGGAGACAGGCGTCAAAGCACAGAGGGAGAAAATTAATTGCTCCAGCCAGTAACAATATTTCTCCTCCATAACAAACTGCTGCAAATGGATTTCACAAGCAAGTGCGTGGTAGGCAGCAGCCTTTATTAGACGGAGCTGAATGCATTACTTTAGTTTGACGGCGAAGTCGGTGCACTTTATCACAGTCCGGGTAATGAGAGATAACTTCCCTGCGTCTGCGGGAAGCAGGCAACCCCCATGCATTTTCTATCAGCTGCAATTACTCAGAGCTTGTTGATATTTCCTATTCGTTACATTTGGGAACATTTGCATCAGATAACCAGAGGCCTGCTGTAGGGCTAACCGAGCAATGCTGCAGTAAATTATAGGTCTCTGACTGTCCGACAAGTCATTGGAGGATTTGCTAATGGCCAGACTGCAGCACGAGAGGTCAGTCAGTTCCTTTAGACGTTTTGGTCTGTTGCCAACTCTACTGGCAGATTGGTTTATCCACTTCAACAGTTCCCGGTTCAAAACTTGTGTATGTTGTCTTTATATGCTGAAAACAGTACAAACGATCAATATCAAAAAACAGGAGATTCTGTTTTTGGTCCCATGTGTCTGCTTGTTTGTTAGTATCTCAAAAACTACTCCTTCCTAGAAATTGGTGGAAAGCGGGGGCCAAAGCAGAACTGATTCGATTTTGGTTCATAGTGAGGCGTAGAAGAACATTCTGTGTTTTTTTTTCGGGGTCCAGATCCAGACTAAAATGACCCAATTTTTAGCATGCCTCATAAATTGAGTTCCTTTAAAACAGTGGTTTCCCCACCCCAACAACATATTTATGCAACCTGTGATGAGTTGTCACAAACCAAAAATGTTAAGAACCATTGCCTTAGAGTAAAAAAAAAAAAAGTGTTTCTGTTTCTGCACCATACTGCACATTCTCTCATCAATCATAATTAGCGGCAGTTCTGCTCAATGAATGTTGCGGGCTTGAAGTAGAGATGAAGGGCTGAATATCAATATCTCCCCGACAGGATCGAGTAGATCAGGGCTGATTGACAGGCAGTCTACTAACCCGATCAAGGTGCAGAGACCGGGGTGGCTGCTTCCTGGTGTCTCAGATTTGTTGTAATTGACAGGTGCAGCGAGATGTTGGGGGTCCTGGTGGAGCTCTGCGCCGTTTATGCAGATTAACACGTCAAAAGTACAAATGAATAAATAAACTGGTAAGCACAAATCAGGCATTTAGCCTGAGGGGATGCCATCATTACCAGATTAAACAAAGTGACTAATCACAAAAACAATCCGCTTCAGAAGTGGAGGAAGTCAAAAGACGCCAAAGCTTGGGGGTAAAAAGCTAAGTCATCTTAATTATTCAGCTATAGGCAAACAAAGATATGAATTCATAATTAATAGAGCAATGACAGATAATATTTTTATTTTTTTAACAGATATTGGAGATTATGAAGCTGTGAGGTGACTGCTTTGATGAAAGAGAAAGTACTCTGCTTTCTGCAATATTTACATGACGACATATAGAAGAATCTGATGTTTTTGACGATGGAAATGCAAATTCAAACCAAAAATGAGCCTTGAGGGAGGGATCACAGGGATGGCACAAATTCCCAAAGCAGCCAGCCAGCATGGGTACATGAGGTAGAGGCCTTGTGGGAATAGTTTGGGTCAGTCAAAAGAAGAAGGTGGGATAACAGATAACGAACAAACAAGACGCACGCAGGGTGTTTTGACACTAAAAAGAAAACCCTTTTTCCTTTGAAACCCAAATGAGTTGATGCGAGGTCCTCGTTCCAAACACACACCAATGCCACTGCCCATGAATCAAATCCTTAGATGTTTGAGTCTGAACCAGAACTGATTTTCTTTTTCATGGTGTTTTTTTTTTTTATATCGTCGAGCTGACCAGAGCAGCCGTAACCTCAGCTTGAACCTCCTTCATGCCTGGACACAACTCAGCTGTAAACACATCACTTCTCTTAAATTGGCCTAAAAGTGCCCCTGGTTTCCAGACTTCCCTCCATGCGCCGCGGACACCAGCCTCCTTTGACCTTCACACCAAGCCGCGGCCTGAACCTCGGCTATTGATTTTTCTAACTATCTGTTTACTCCTCGTCTGCACACTTTCCCAGCTGCTTGGAGAGCATCGTTTGCCCCGAGGCGATCAGCGGGGCTCAGCTTGTTCCAGTCTTTGATCATCGTTCAGCCAGCGGATTAACATATGCACACTCTCTTCCTCTCTTTGTCGCTGAGCTTGATAATAAATCTATGGCCTTCTTCTCTTTCTCTCTCTCTTTCCTCCCTCTCTCTCGCTCCAATATGGGACGAGCCATGAATCAATCACCCCGCTTTACGCCTCGTGTCCGACATGGATGCAAATCACAGAAGGATCTGTGGGTAAAGCTCTGCTTATTAAAACCCGATGCCTGACTCATTACAACCCGCTCATGCACATGCATGACGCCAAGATGAACAGCAGGTAGCACGCGTGAAATACAGCAACATTGGTGGAGATAAAACACAGACAGACGAGATTAACCGATTTCTGCATCTCTTATCTCAACGGAGGCCAAAACTAAGCCTCACCCACTTTGCCAAAACTAAAAGAGAATCGAAAGCTAATGAAGTTAATTACCGTGTCATTGTGGGAGGTTACAGCCTCGTCTAAAAGAGGCTTAATCTGAGGGAAACTGCAGTGCGGAGGCTCGCCTTCGTACCTGCCCTCGCTGTGCAGTAAGTGTACTAATTAAGGTTGGTTTGAGCCTACAACCACCCCAGTTAGCTCACTTAAAGGGCCAGGGCTTCTGGGGTTTAGAACAACACTCATAAGGACTCTGCAAGTAGGACACTGAGTAAATGTGTGTAAGGCCGTGCAGGAAAAAGAGAAAGTGTGTGTATTTCCAGGTAGACAGGTGACTTTTTTTCTTAAAAAGCAACCTATGTGGTTTCTCTAATGGCCACTGTTGAGACACGCCCTCACTCCCCATTGCCTTTCTTATTTATTACGACCTAATTATATCAGTGTGTCAGCTAATATAACCATCTCCTTGCCCTAAATGCCGCAATGCTCTCGTGGCTGTGCTTGTACTTGCAGACCTTATGTTTCCGAGCCGTGTACCATTTAACCACGGCTTCTCGAGGCACACAGGGTTGTTTAGCCTGCACTTTTTTCCCCGCTCAGTCCATCAAGAATGCAACGGATGAGGCAGAGGAGCACATGCGGTTAATAAAAATACAGTAACAACATGAGCTCAGGACTGGCAGGAGGAGGAGGAGTGAATTTGGACGAGTTCCCCTCCTAATCATCAGCGTGTCGGCCTGAGCGGGCCTGCGAGATGCCGGAGCTGGGGCCCTATTAAAAAACCGAAGCCCAGCTTGCCGGAAAAGATCCGTCCTTTCACCTCGGAAAACAACAACCCCGCTCGCCCCGACAGCGAGACAATCAGCCGTGCGCTGCTCAGGGTGAGACGGCGTTGACCCGCCGTGCCGAGATGAAGCCAGTTCTACACACTGATGAGTGCTTTCACAGACATCAAACGGGGGTGCTGCAGACCTCCCCACGACCTGCCTGTGCTGCCTTGTCTCCTGCTCTCTGCTTTTATTTGAGGTTGATACGGGCAGACGGATCGGCAAATATCGATCACGGCGCGCTCGGTAAAATTCTCCCACCAGGTTTGAGAGGTGATTACAGGCCCTGGACCCAGCTGATGCAGACTGCATGTGTGTATGTGTGTACATTTAGGTTTTTCCTACCCTACCTGTCAGACAGGCCGAGGAGAGCAGCCCTGTATTCTTTGGTTCGAGTGTCTCCAATCATCTGCAGAAGAGAGACGTCTTTAAAAAAAAAAAAAACACCCAGACAGACAGGCAGGCAGGCTCACTGTACAACACAGAAAATAGGTTATAAAGCGCGGAGAATAATGCATGTGAATCCCAATCATCGAAATTCAAATGATTTGGATGTATCCCCAACCAGCCCTCCTCTCCTTGTCTGCCTTCTGTCGAGGCCTCAGAACTCACCAATAGGATCGGAGGGAAACAGGCTGCAGATTCAGAGGGTTTGCATTAGGAATGGCCCGTTATTAATTAAGCTTGTGGGGAAGAGTTTTTTGACAGCGGCTCCCGAGGCGGCGAGCGGTGTGGATCTTGGCGCTGACCTGGCCCAGCAGGGGTAGGAGCTGTGTCTTTGAGGTGGTGGTAGTGGTGGGGGTAGCTGGGTAGAATGGGTGGTGGGCGGGAGAGAAAGAGGAGGAGGGGGGGGGGGGCTGGCTCCATGCCGACAGCCAGGCCTGCCACGTCTGCGTGCCCGCTTTGAAGTGTCACCTTGAGGGAAGAGCCGATGGCCGGGAAGCCGGGAGGGCGGGAGCCGCGGAGAGGAGTGGCACGGTTGGCATTGCCAGACATGGCGCTTTAATATTGCATGGGCTCCCGTCCATCTCTGTACACACTCAGGACATTCCTTCTGCTTGATTTAGTTTGAAAGTAGATCTTTGTTTTTTTTTTCTCTCTCCTTTCCCCTCCTCTCTCGCCATGCTGTGGCTCAACACCTGTGCTGGTTTTGTGCTCATTCTTGCCTGAACAAATGTCGAGCTCTGCAGTCAGAGGAACTTAACAACTCAAAGTTGACAGCGTTGCATTTGGCCAGCTGAGTGATGAAGAGCTGATGCATAGGGCTTCTTCTAACTACATTAAATAATTACACTGCAGAAATCATCTCCATCTTATCAAGTCAGTTCTATCAAAAATGTATTTTTAGATAGAAATGTTAAATTTTTTCATTTCTTAAAACAAGCCCAAGACTCTGCCGGTACACTGAGAATATTTAAACCTGTTTCCATTAGAGAGGAATATAACTCAAGAATTTTCCAGAAATCTGCATCTTGAAACAAGATTGCACACTCAGAACATGTAACCAAACAAAACGTCTGTTTACTCCCCTGTGTTAGAATACCAACTGAACGAATATTGTAACATTAACAGGCCATTCTGACTGATTTGAGTGCACAAATGTTTTGTACTTGCTAGACTGTGAGTTACACCCACCTGAACTTTATTTTTCCTCTCTACCTTCATGTATATTGAAACAAGAAAGTATAAGACAGTTTGCTCCACGAAGAATGAAATCTACGTTTAGAAAATGCACGAGACAAGTTAGTCTGCATAGGAAACCGATAGACTTTCTTCACTTGCTTCAAGAAAATAACACTTTAAGTATTAAGTTATTGGCAAAAATGACTCGATAAGACACAGTCTATGATTATTTTTTAGCCTGAATAAAAATGCAGCATCTGGTAAATCAATAATGATGTGCCTTATTGGCCGACTTTCTGCAAAATCTAAGGAATATTCACTCTGGTGTTGCTAATTGCTAATGTTGCTTTCATCACATCCTCAAATGGCATCTGCCTTTACGAAAATGAAGCTGTCTCACTGGGGACTCAACTTAAACTTTTACTATTTCTCTCCAGTCGCTCAGTGCTGACCTGCTGCCAGCACAGTTATTGAGCGCGGCAGAGAATCAAACATGGCGTTAGTTTGAGGAGATGCATGAGAGGGAGTTTATCAACAGAGGCTGCAGGAAGGAGGTGTTTTGAAGTGAGGAAAAACGTATTTAAAAAAACACTCACACTGCACGCACTTTCTACCCACTTTAACAACCGTCCCAGTTCACAAATAGCAGTTTTAACTCCCCTGATTAGCACTGACATCTGCAGCCTTTCATCTCTCCCTCCATCTTGTTTTTTTAATCAGATTAACCCAAACGGGCATCCTTTAATGGCCTCTTTTTTGGGAAAGCTGAAAGAAGAGAGATAATTAAAATAATTAAACCGCTGGGACCGGTCTGTGTGCGCTCATCTCCCGCTCTTTTCTTTTCTTCTTGCCTTTAAGTTTTGATACTGCCTTGCTTACTGATTCAAGCAGCACAGAGAGAGAAAGACTCATCATCCTCACTTAACTGCATTAAGTTGACTCTCGGAGGTCCAATTTTTCCCTCCAAAACCAACAGCCAATGTAGGATCTGATCTTTACGTGCATGTCAGCTATCTAAATGTGGAAGTGGAGGGGGGAGGGCACGTTTCTAAACAGCCTTTATGGAGCATATTTATTTAGTCAGTGAGTGTATTTTGCATAAGGCCGAAGATAAAAAAGGGGGGAAAAAAAGTATCCTCTTTAATGATTATTTATTCATGGACTTTTAAGCTTTTAATGAGGACAAATGAAGCCGTTTTCCAGAGTGTCAGTATGTAGTATGCTTACCAAAAATATTCTTGTTTAGCATTTTCTTTTGCACTGTGTGTCCGTGAGGAATAAACACTAACATTTTAATATAACTAGGAGTTTGGAGCGAGATTTTTAAGCGATCAGTTTATCTTGATCTTACATGAATATACAATTTCCCACAAGTTTTGATCAGATGATGATGATTTATTAATTTTCCGTAATCCTTGTAATTAAAGCTAAATTGATCAAATTTAATTGATGACCACTGCATAGGAAAGCTTTAAAAAATATAGTGGTTATCGGGGCCTGGCTCCTTTTCAGAATAAAAAATCTCTAACTTCTTTCAAACTAAAACATACACAGCAACTTCAGCAATCAATGACCTCTTGAACTTGACAAATATATGGTTCTTTATATCAATTATTCACTCCTGTGTAATTCATTCTCATTCATATGAACACATGTGTTAGACGTTTGTACCTTCTAACTTCTACACTGAAAACCCGAGAAAAATAAAGTAGGCTATACCGCACCGTCTGAGTTATACTTTGCATTATAGGTGTACATATCTTGAATATTATAATAACACGTCTTCAGATGAATTCAAACTTTACTTCCTGTCAAAAAGAATCTAATGAATTCTTGCATGAGGATTTTACCAAGAGCAAGAGCCCCGACATCCTCCTCGAAGTGCAGCCCCAACTTTACACAAGCTCGGATGTCTTTTTCCCCCCTCATACACTTTCACTTCATTCAGATCATTTTCACAGGGCTTCATTTCAAGTTGGCACGAAAAAAAAGGAAAGAATCCCTTTGCTGGAAATACTTAAGATTTATGTTTAAATTTTCATGGAATCTTTGAGAACATTGAGGAGCAATTTCACATTTGCACTGACATCTAATTTCTCAAGTAGAGTCTGAAAGCACAAATTGCCAAGGATTCCCTATGTGCCCAATTATCCTGCATCAATTTCCTTGACCCTGCGGAACGCTGGTAAATTAATCATACCACTTTTTTTTGGACTCTCTCTCGTGAAATACATATGCACACGTTTGATAAACTAATCATACTTGGTCGGTAATACTCACCAAAAATGATTCAGTCTTGGAAACAGGATGAGAGTTAACACCAAGGCCCAGGGAATTGGGATCTGATAAAACACACACAGTAACGTATGTACATATACACAAAACACACACACACACACACACACACACAGAGGAAAAATACAAACAGAAAATGACAGAATACGGTTAGTGAACAAAGTAATAAGTTCTCAAATTCCAAGTTATTTTTCTACTATGTACATATTTGTATAAAAAATTCAAATAGATTCATGAATTAATAAGACAGATTTAATTGTATAAATCAATGTAGGGGAATTTTTGTTTTAGCCTCAGTAATATTTCTGGTTTTTGGTTAACTGTCTGCTGTCTTTACAGAAGGTGCTTCAGTTTCAACGGTCGTGATACGACTATTTCCTTCCTAAGTAATCTCAAGTGACCTGAAATATCAAATAAAAAATACATAGAACGAGAAAAAAAAAAAAAAAAAAAACACATGAGCGCACTTTTCCTCAATATCATCAATACTGCTGTCATTTACTGACCTTAACAGCACCGTTAACATCCTGAGGATCTGAATCATCTTCAATCATCAACTGTGTAACGCCACATTTACCAGACCGCCTTACCTGTTGATCCCAACGTGGCTGCAGAGTCCGCTGTTAGTTTCTGGAGCAACAGTGTCCTCTGGTGGAAGCCGGACAACAAAGAGAGGAATACAAGTAAATACAAACAACATGGAAACAGGGACACCTGCTGTACAGTAGATGTGGGAGAAAAAAAAAATGATCCCAGAAATGTGTTCACCTTCTTTTTTTGGAAAGTGGGCAGAAAAGATGGGATGTTCTGGAAATGTCAAACAGTAGACTTAAGTCAGAGGACGGAGAAAAAAAAACATCTCAAACAGCAGCTGTCTTTGGTGTCAGATACAACGTGCTGTAACATGGAAAACAATGAGCAGAACCGGCCCTCATCAAGCTGGTAAACGCAGTGTTTCACTAGTGAAGTGACCGCCAGCAGCTTCCCCTGTCACAGCCTCAACAGAGAGTTCACAGGTTGGTTGTTTTTTTCTGTTTTTTTTAAACACTGGTATTTATTTTACAGTCTGAAAACGTTTCTGGGCTGCAGGAACCGGCTCCTTTTGCTCTCTTTTGTTTAGCCGATCCGAAATGTTGGATATTGGCCTTTCAGGCTCACACTCGCCTGTGTGTTTACTGAAGGAAGAGTTGAGATTCACGTCTCTCCATCAAACATGAAGCTACAGTTCACTTAGCTCGTTTCAGCTCAGCTTCCTTCAGCTCTGCGGATTAAAACAAACGCGATGAATCGTGTTAATAAACCACCTTTAGGCAGCTGGTAGCTGGACGTTTATAGATAGTTAACACTGGAAACATTGTGCGCCTAACTAATAATAATAATAATAATAATAATAAACTAACTAATGTAAAGTGGCTGTGGCGACCGTTAGCTTGACATGAGTTGATCCTTTAAGAACTGCGTCACTACGGCAACGAGTTACTACAGAAACTCAGTTTACATTTTATACAGGTTTTACATGTTAACTTGTGTACTAAGGTCATATTCTAATATATTTTCTCAAGTCTGTATTTTTAGATTTTTTTAAATTACACCTACCGTACATATTACTACTTATAATAGCTGCAGCATTCTGGTGTGTGTTTTGACAATGAGGAGTTTTGTAATTGATAGTTTTGTATCATAAGGACAGGGTAACATTGTGTATACATACAAACAATACTTTTTTTGATACCTTAGTTTGGGAAAAAATAAACTTTGCTTTGAACAAAATATACCAAACTTCTCCATTCATCCCCTCTGAGCCCATGCTGAGGCCCTCAAGCCAGTGAAAAGCTTTTCCTGAATACAATAGTCTTAAATTATAAAAGGCCTATGGATTTAAATTATAATCCATCTATCTAATCAAAGAATGTAAACCTTGCCAAAGAATCTTGTCAGAAAATAGTGAAAAATGACATCAAGTGACATATTGAAATTACTCGTTTTTCTCCAGCCAACAGTCCAAAACCCAAGATATTCAGTTTACCATCATATAAGACAAGGAAAAGAAGCCAGTCCTTACATTTAAGAAGATGGAACAAGGGAATGATTGGCATTTTTGCATGGAAAAAATGACAAATTAGTAATCTATTATTTTCTGTCAATCGACTAATTGATTTAAGATTTAATGTGCAAACATCTGAAAGTGTCCAGTCCCAGGAACAAACTCAACCTTCACTGGACATAATGACAAAACACCTTGATGCTGCATTTCCACAGAGGTACAAACCAAATGGAGGGGCTTACATTCAGCAGCAAAAAAAAAAAAAAAAAAAAGCAGAACTCAGAATTGTAGTGCAAAACATTGAAGACGATCTTTATTGTTCACAGTTAAACACAAGCCACTGCCTTAAGAACTTCCTTTTTTGCCATTTTGTCCCAGATTCTCCAGCTCCGGTCAGAGTCCTGGTTTCTTCAGTTTGTGCTGATTGTACCTTCTGTCTTGGTTTGCTGTAGTTACTACGGTTGGCATTTAAAGTGGATTGTTGAACATGCTTTAGATAGCGAGGCAAAAGGAAGTGACAGCAGGAGTTCCCAGTGGACAACAGGATTTACACGACTTTCACAACCGGAGTTTACTTCTAATACTTAGAAGAAATGAGGTAACTCCGTGTTTATCAGACCTGCAGAAGGGAACCTGTTTGGACACGGTGTTTTTGGTTTTGTTTCCCACGCTGTATCAGCTGAATGTACATGCAACATGAGAAACAGCACTTCTGTATAGAGATGTTTGAATTAAGCCTGAACACAAATGTTGCATGGCACTTCAAAATGATCAGCTGGTCGTCTTTAACAGAAAAAGATGATTTTTATAGCTTGGGTCACTTGTCAGGTCTGATTCAAATTTAGGATATGTACTTGTGAGCACCTTTCATGACTGAATAAATAAAAAATAAAAAAAAAAGGTACAACAGAATGTGGAATTCATAAAAATGCATACAATTTCATCAGTTACTAAATTTCATACACTTTCCTAATTTCAGATTTCAGATTTCAGATATTTCCTGTATCTTTGCTGAAATACAAGAACCAACATGACTGCATCACTTACACGCTCGCACATTCACAAACAAAACACATTCTCTTCTTGACTTATTATTGACGAAAACTCAGTGGAGTTTTGTATGGAAACGTTTTTCAATTTCCAATTCAGTCCAGCAACACACTCCAAGGTCTCCCCACAACAAGCCAAACATTTCTAAGCACTGATCACCTCCACTGCTCTGATGTAACATTCACTCAACATGCACTCGGAGATCAAAAACTTATTTCGGTCCAGGGTCAATGCCGAGCACGCCTTACTGATCGTGACAAATGTAACATCTCCTGCTCTTCTAGTGTTTTTTAAATGTCTAATCAGATTTTTAAGTGGTAGCGTTTAAATTTGAAAGGGTTAGTACACCCAATTTCTAAAAAGTCATTTTCTACCTTAGCTCCAGTGGTATCGACTAGAGCAGATAGTTCAGGTTTTCTTTGTTCAAGTTTTTGAGATATTTTTCTCTGAGATTCCTGTGTCCACAGCCAACATAATGGGGGTAAAAGGAACTTTATTTGTGGCGCTCACAGCATTCAAATTATGACATAAAAATTTTAACTGCGGCTTGTCTTTCCAGAAACAGGGTCCCCATTGCACTGGATAATCCACAGACCTCACTCTTAACTTATTTCAGAGAGACTATTTCTTCAGTAGAAAGTAGTTCCAATTAAAACTGTTCTCAGAAACGTCTGAGGATTATCCAAAGTAACTGAGGCACCTTAGAAGGCAAGTTGCATTTCTACAAGTTTTTTAAATGTAATCTTCCAATCCTTTGAGCACCACAAACAAAAGACAGGTCTCGAAATTTGAACAAATATAAACTAACTAGACATCTGGCAAAACGTACATTCGGCGTATCTTTGAGCATCTTGGTCTCATAACCAAATTCATAAATCTAACATCTTCTCTGGTAACAACACGTGGACTTTAAATCTGTCACCTTGTCAAAATTCTTCAGGGGAATGAATCAGTGTAACAAAAGAAATGGGGGGAAAAAAAAAAAGTAGAAAAACACTGGGGGAAATCCTGTTGTCCACTCAGAGGAATGGAACATATAACACTGAATTCCAAAGAGTTGACATGTTACTCTTTCGCTGATTTGTAGCTTGTCTCCATCATTAAACTTCAGTCTCTCCGCCTCCGCCCTGCGTCCTGGCTCAGTTCTGTGTCTCTAACTGTGCTCGTGATGTGTTTCATTATAGTCCATAATCTTTAGCTGCTGCTGACGGGGGCGCCCCGACCCCCGCCCTCCACCTGGCCCCGCCCCCGCCTTCCTTCGGGGGCTTTCTTGGCTGGAGGCCCGCTGTTTGGGCTCAGAGGGGGGCTCCTTGGTGGGCACAGTGAGAGGAATGGCTGGAGCTGGGGCTGGGGGTGGGGGTGGGGGTGGGGCTGGGGGCGGAGTCGGGATGGGGCAAGGTGCAGGGGCGATTGGGGCAATATAACCTGGGCAGGGCGGCTCCACGCACAGCTCAGTCTTCAGGCCGTGGGCAAGGCCGGCTAGGCGCGGCGGTTGCTCCTCGTCACACTGGCTCTCGCTCTTGTTGCGGAATAGCTCGCGTGCCCTCATGCCCAGGAAGCTCTTGGCGCTGGGGTAGGAGCCCACGGTGAGCGGCGCGTCGGAGGGGAGCGGATTGGCGTGGGGACAGGACAGGGAGGGCTCCACCAGCAGGGGCGGTGTCAGATCCTGGCTGCCGTTGATGGAGTTGGCTGTTATCTTGGAAGAGTTGTTCGCCTTCAGTTGCCCTGGCGATAAAGTGCTGCCGTTGCCCCGAGGGGAGTCGTGTGGTGGTCTGCCGTCCGCCTCCTCGTTGGTGTGAGTTTTACTTGGTCCATCTGGCACCATGACACTGGAGGACAAAATATTCACATATAAAGAAAAACACCAACATGATATACTGATCTCCAAATTAACCTAGAAGTGCATGTGTGAGGGATCGCAGAATGATTAACAAGATAGAAAATGAGAGAAAGAAAAATATTTCTGCTAGAATTTGTTTCTTTTCTCTTCTTCAATCTTCTGTTCAATCTGTGTTTTATTACCCACAGTAAAATGGATAGTTTTACATCAGAGGCTTCTAAAAAGCCTTTTAGACTTGCAATATGCCACGATCACAAGTAGACACAGGTCACTTTGTACTGTCACAAGCCACAAAGGTGCAAAGTTAGTTAGAAGTTAAATCGTGTAATAAATTTGGCCGTGCAATCGTAAAACAACAGTATGCAAACTGGACTGAAAAAGAAACAGCTTCACTAAAAAGAGTGCTCTGAGCCTGACCTGGGGTCAGCACAAGTGTGTTGGTCAGCTCTGCCCCCTGGTGGTGAACCGGTGGCGGTGCTGGCGGGAGCCTCTGTCTCCACTCTGCTGTAGAGCTGCAGGAGTTCAGTCTGCAGCAGCTGAGTGACGTTTCTCTGGGCCTGATACCTGCTGTCTGAGGCCTGCAGCTCCGCCCTGCAAAGAGATCAACGAAACAGGGGCAAGAAAAAGATTGATTGATTTAGATGCTGTTCTAAGTGTCTCTTTCTTTCCAATCCAATCCAATCTTATTTCGAGGACTCAGAGGCTCGTACTCACTTTGCTTGACATTTTACATCCTCGAGGAACTTCTTCTGCTCGACGATCAGGTGCTCCTTCTTGGACAGGTGCGTCTCCAGCTCGCCGACTCTCTGCTGTGCTGCCTCCAGTTTCTGACCCTGAACCAGCAGGCTCTGCCTCAGCGTCTCCACCTCTTTCCCATAAGACACCTGCAGCATCTGGGCCTCCTGGGTGGTGGGTCATTGTCCACAGAGGCACAGAGAGCAGGAAGGAACAAGAAACGTATGAGAGAGTGAAAAAAAGAGTGTGGAGCCTTTTTATAGAAATTTTCAGTCATATGAGGACTGCTTGTTCTTTCCATTGTTGTTTTATTAATTACAGTACAGTTTCTACCATTATATTCAGTACTTGTGAATGCAGTTTGATTCAGAAGTCTACAAAAACAAAGTGACACAGGTTTCTCTGTGTCTTGTGGTGCATTCAGTGAAGTTCTGGACATTTGCTGATCAAAATATCAGCATGCCCTAAAGCCTAAGGTGATGGCATGAAATTGCTTGTATTTTTTCTGGGTAACACTCCAAAACCCAAAAATATTCAGCTGGAACCAGAGAATGTTAGGCATTTTTGTAAAATAATAAGAAGAAGATGATTAATTGGTTACCAAAATAGTTGCTGAAGTATTTTGCTGAAGAACTAATCGTATCAGCTCTAAATGAGACGACCAACACCAACATCTTTTCTGTGGGTCTGGTAGATTACCATCACAAGCCAAATGAAAAAACATGTAGTTTCAATGATGGTTAGTCAATTTTAACATACCTGAGCTTTGTTGAGAGTAAAACACACAAAGTGCTCTTTAGATTTTCTTCCTATGTCAGGTAATCTCGGTTCGCGGAGTTTACGAGCAGAATTTATTTTATGATGGATTTAACAAATTATATCTATATGAAATGATTCATATACAATTAAAACCACCTTCTGACACTGCACTGAAGTCCATCCTCATACTCTGGATAACTATGACCATGACATATTGAGATGGGTGATGTTACAGCGAAACTCAAAGCATTTCAGTGGAACAGTTTGACTGGACGCCCAACAAACCCAATTAGTGTCCCTTTTTCACCTCAGTACGTCGTCTCTGCAGTTCTCTGCATCTCTCTCTCTCTCTCACACACACTCACACACACACTTCCCTTCGCCATACCTTTGTATTATCGGTGCCTGTGTGGTGTAACTCCTGCATGGACAGCTTATGTGCCTCCCCGAGGAGCAGCAGCTGCTTGTTCAGGAAGCTCATCTGCTGCTGGGTGCTCTCACTGTTGCTCAGCTGAAGGACAAACGAGACACACAATGACGATGGAGGGCAAAACAGCAATTACGCTACAAATCCAACCTGTCCAGACATATCTGGGAATACATCAACAATAAGTGTGACAGAATGAGCCGTTAATGATCTCGCTGAATCCATCGAAGTTTCAACAAGATGCAGCAAATGAGCCGTGCAAATATTTCAGTATACACACACTCTAAGGGAACTACTTCTGTCTGAAACAAATGCTACTTTATGACAGAAGTTCACTTTGTGGTCAAGTTAAAAAGGGAAATGGTACGCTTTACAGCCAGTCTATGAAAATGATCTTAACAAATCAATCCCAGGCCTGACATCACAGGATATTAAACCATACAGGCTGAATATCATAAATAAGGACTTTTAATAAACTGTGGATGCAATCTGATTTGAAATGCCTGTTTCTGCGAATCAACAGCTCCTTGTTTGTCAGGATTTCGGTTCAGTCTGGGTCAGACGAGGGAAACAGACCTCAGACAAACCCCAGGAGGCAGAAAAACACCCAGACCCCCCCGTGTCGCTGACCCAAAAATAGAGAGGGAGAGACAACATCTCCAAGGCAACTGAGCCCTGGGACAGTCTGCAGTCTACAGAGAGGTGACAGGACGAGGACGGGGGCGTGTGCTGTTGAAACCCCCCACCCCCCCCCAAGTCTAACCCAACAGTCTGCCAGCCTGTTCGCTGTCCTGCCCAATTCCTACATTTAGAAAATCTGTTCAAGTTTTGATTGAAAATTCACGCTGGATGAGCCTGAAGGTCTCATCCAGTGTAAACGACAGGACAATCTTGTTGATTTAACAAAAAGCAGTTAGTCGCTAGTAGCAAAATGCTGTGTGAATAGCGCCCATATGGGTTTGTTAGCAGAAACATGTTCCTCTCCTTATCTGGAACTGAACACCTGCCCAGACATGAAAGATAAACATGTAAAAGACTTTGATCTGTCTTTTTGGCAGGACCTGGTTTTAAAAAGTCATATCAGCTGCAGGTTTGACTGCCTGCCGTTATTGTCCAGGGCAGAAACACCAACTTAATTCAATATCCCAATGACATTTTAATGTTTTATGAATAATTCCAAATAACTAAAAATCCTTTCAGTGAAGAATGTGGCCATACACAATCAAAATACAAGTCAGAACGAGAAAGAACTGGAAATGTCAGGCCAAAAACAACGCTCCCAAAAGGTTTTTGGGAATTTTGCATTTTGACATTTCTGAGTTGATTAAGTAAATGTGCTGGCTTATTGCTGCACTATAACTCTACTGTTTAAATATCATTTAATTCCGTTTTGATTTTATTTAGCTTTTTATTAAGTTTTGTGTTGTTGTAATGCATTTCTCCACCTCAGGTAAAGCACTGTTTTTGAAAGGTGCTATACCCATCACCTAAACAGATGAAGCCAGCAGTGTTACATATTCCATGTCTGAAGTGAGCTTTTAAATTATATTCCGTCACCAACCCAGCACTCTGTTCAGGGATTTCCTTGTTACCTTGATAGTCATCTGGTTGAGGAGGTGACCAGTGTGGCAGACTTTGTTGTTGGCCCTCTGAAGCTCCGCCTCCAGTTCATCCATCCTTTTCTGACACTCCTGCAGCTTGCTCTGGAGACACAAATATTCACACTGTATTATTATCATTGTATTGTTATAGAAATTGTATTGTATTCGCATAAAAAAGGTATACAGTGACGAATACGTTTGCATTTGCAGGTGTCTGTAGGTGAATCTTTCTTTCCAATCTGTAGGTGTGTGTGTGTGTGTGTGTGTGTGTGTGTGTGTGTGTGTGTGTGTGTGTGTGTGTGTGTACCTGGAGCTCCTGGTTCTTGGTGTAGTAGTCGTCTCGTCCCTGCTGCAGCTGTCTGATCTGACTGTGCAGCCTGGTCACCACCGTTTCCCGGTCGTCCCACAGCTGCCTGTACCGCTGCTGCTCCACCTGCAGACTCTCCCTCAGAGACAAGATGTCCACACTCTGCAGGCTCAGCTGGTCCTTCTGCACGAGCACACACACACACACACACACACAGATACACGAGTTGAGTACAAAGTGTACAGGAGTTTTTCCTAAATGTCTCTTGGAAAGAATAAATGTGTTAAGGCCGTTTGCAGCAGTTTGTGCCATTTTTATCTCTCAAAAAGTTCAGCTGGCCTTTTAGTGTGGGCTGGAGGAGGGCATTTTTCTCCATAAAACTGAGTCACTGTGCAACTTTTTCGAAAGATTTGCATAAAATGAATTATTCTTTCAGCTGATTTCTGCGTTCCACCTCTTTGTTTACAGTTCATCCCTGCAGACAAAACAGCCTACGTGGCTTCTTTGTACCCATTACTTGTTGAAAAGCGATCTGTCTGGGTCTCACTCAGCTGCAAACAAAACAACTTCAGTTACATTTCCTCTGTTATGTGCTGCAGATGATACTTGACTGATTTGACAGCTGGAGTTATGAAACGCTACAAATGCCTCAGTGATCAGTGGGTATTCTCTGAAGAATTGAGACGTGTTTTCTCCTCTCATTGTGTTCAAAATGTAAACAGGGCACGCTGGGTGTTGTCAGTAAACAAATCTACATTGCCATTTTTGTTCATTTTAAATACTGGTTTTGTCGCCAGCACTGCTTTAACGGGGCTAATCTGTGATCATGAGTGCATGCAAACTTGCCATAGCGTTGTTCTGCTCCTCTAGTGCAGTGGCGTTGATGATGCGTCGGAGGAGGCGTCGGTTGCGGACGGCGTGCTGCTCCCTCTTGTAGCGCTCGTACAGCAGCTGGTTGTGCAGCAGGAGCAGCTGGCTGCGCAGCGTGTGAAGCTCGTCCAAGGGAGCCGAGCCTGGGGAGGCCACGGTAATAATAATGCAATTAACGCTGCCACGAATGCCCTACTTTTAGGGGCATTCACAATTTTAAGAAAATGTTTAAAACTTCAGTGACGTTTTTTGCACAAAAACACAAAAAACTCGGTGAACAGAGGGCTCAAACTTCAACCTACTTCTTTGTTACTGACCCAAATGTGAGTGTAGCACCAAATATCAAAAATGGTCAAATACCAAAGGTTGCCATTTAATATCTCGTCATTTGGTCAACATTTATTTATTAATCTGATTATTTGTGGTATCTCTAAAATGTTCAGAGAATACACAGCCCTACCAAAATGAAACTGAGTGACAACAAGTGAGTGTGCTGGATTCCTGGTTCGTGACTCAACCGCCAAATTTCATTGAAAATGTTAGTTACCAGGATATCTCTAAAACCTAACAAATAAACAACAACAAGACAAACAGGATTGAAAACAGGCTCCTTGTCTTCTAGGCAGCTCCACAGATACATATCTTGATGGTAATGACAATATTAACAGTATTATTAATCCACATTCAGCTGAAGATTTTACAATCTAGTCTTTTGATTTGAAACAGTGGCTCGATGAAGGCCACTATGCTCGGCTGCTATTTACCTAGTTAATCACATATATTTAAAATGAGAAAAATGTAGTCATCTATCCCTACAATTGGCCAACATAATTCTGGATACAGAGCTTCACTTGTTAACATGTATGAAGGGGGGAGAGAGAAGAGAAAGAACATTTAGTGAAAAATTCTCTTGAGAATTTGATCCAAGACCTTGACAGTCCTCCAGTCAGTTTACGTCAGTCAGCCACAAGCGCTGAGTGGAGTTTTGTTTTAGATGCAGATCGAAAGGACCTGACTCCTATCAGTCAACTGGGAGAGATGATTAAATTCCAGAGTTGTAATTTCAAGTTGGCAGAGAGTTTTAACATAAAACACAGAGTGTTTGTACTTGGTTGTGACTGAGTGCATACAGGGAGTTAAATAAAGAGTGAAGAAATCTCTAAATGGCCAACTTTTGAATTTCTGAGTTGATCAGTTTCTGCGTGACTGTGGGAACTTTGTGTTTTGATAAAACTCAGTTGAACAAATTCCCTGTCTGGCTGGGTAACATTTTAACATGCTGTTCATGTCTCAGAGCTCGTGACGAATCACTAGTCATGCCTAAATAATGCTCCATCTGCAGTCTTTATAATGGCTTCTTTTATCAGTGTACGAGAGTAATATGGGACTGTTTTACCTCCAAAGTGCGTCCAGTCTGCTGACTTGCTTGGCAAAGGTAATCTGTAAAAGGGAGAGAATGAAAAAACAGTTTTATAAGAAGGATCTCTCTGGGAAGTTTGTCTCTTAAGCTGCTCTGAAGTTATTCAGGTCAGTCTAATGATATGATGATGATTTCATCCATCCACGTCTTTCGGAAATGCAACAGTTTTATGGTATTGGACATGGGAAAACAGAATTAAACATGTTGTGTATTAACGTGTCTGCAGCCAAATTCACCCACATTTTATTGATTAGTTGTAATCCAAAACAAACCACATCTCAAACCAGGTTTTCCCTGCTTACCCCCACTATTGCAGTTACTGAGGTCAACCCAGACGGAACTGAACCACACTGAGAGACACAGCTTGGGTGAAGGGTATGGCAAGCAAGTTAACACACTAGATGCTATGGTGATACGGTCCCCATAAGTTACGATCTCACGTCTGTACGATAAATATAAAAGATACATATACACAGCCAGGAGACCGATAGCTTAGCTTAGCTTAGCATACACAGGGAAACAGCTAGCTAACAAAATCCAATTACCAACACCTCTAAAGCTCACTAATGAACAAACCTTATCTCGTTTGTTTAGTCCATACAAAATCAAAGTGTAAAAATGTGCCATTGTGGTTTCAGGGGGGGGTTACGTGCTGGAACTATTTCTTGGCCCGGAGCAGTAACTTCCTGGAGTCCAGAATGTCTACTTCTTTAAATACTTCAAAGTAATGTCACTTTTGAATCAAAAAGTAAAACCTTTTACTATATTTACTTCAGTACATCACGTAGGACTTAGAAAATAGAAATAATGCTGTTATCATCACATTAATGTTGTCCATACTGCCGACCCTTACAAGTGACCATATCCTAATTAATTTGTCTCGGCCTAACTCCGCTGATTTTATTCCCTTCATCCGGCCACATTTGGATGAGTGACTAAAATGAGCAAAGCCAGATTGTTTTGTGCCCAGCGCTGACTTTGCTGACACTGTCTCTGCTGTTGTATTATTGGCTCACTGTGCGTGTGTGTGCGTGCGTGCGTGCGTGTGGAGAAAGAAAGGGGGCGGCCAGATTCTGAACAATGTCGTACTTGTTCTCAGCTGGGTGTTTCCTTTCGGTTGCAGTAACAGACTGGAAACAACCCAGGCAGGCTCTGCACAGTGAGCAGCACATCAAAAACACACTCCTGAGTTTCCTCGGTATGATCAACACGAGTTTCATACTGACAACGCACGGAGAGAAGTAGAGAGCACTCCGGGAGAAAGTACCTCCTCTACGGCTGCACTACCCTCTACATGTGTTAACTTATTAACAGAAAACGATTAGAGATTGTTAATCTGCAGTGCCCTCTAAAAGTATGGGAATAGCAAATTCAAGTCTTTATTTTTGCTGAGATCAAAAGGTTGAATATGTAACAAGAGATCAGAATGTCTGCTTTAATTTCCTGGTATTTACATGCATTTATGTTTTACAATTTTAGAACAAAGCACCTTTGTTTGAGACACCCCCATTAGATAAGCAAAGGTATGAGAACAGGTCAACTTAAAGTAAATTACAGTAAATAATATTTAGTTGCATAATTCTTGCTTGCAATAACTGCAACCTGCGACCCAGTGACATCACAAAAGCTTTGGTTTGTTCTTTTGAGATGCTTTTTACTAAAGCTTCCTTCAGTTGCTGTTTGTTCAGCAATTAAAATGCGTTCTCAACAGGATTGAAGTCAGTAGACTGACTTGGCCAGTCTAAAACCGTCCACTTTTCCCCTTCTTTGTTCACAGATAGACAAAATGTTTTGGAAGACTTCTGAATTCCTTCTGCTGCTAACATCCTGAGTTACATCATCAAAAAAGCCGAGTTAGCCAGCTCCAGAAGCAGCCAAGCAAACCCAAGTCATGACCTCCACCATGCTTAAAGGATGAAAGAGTGTGCTTTGGATCATCTGCGGATCCTCCCTTTCTCCCCACTTTGGCTTTTCCATCACTTTGGTAAAAGTTTATCTTGGTCTCAACTGTCCATAAAACTTTGTTACAAAACTTTTCTAGCTCATCTCTGTATTTGTTTGCAAATTCTAATCTGGCTTTTCCGAGTCTCGCTGCTGATGAGAGGTTTGCTTCCTTTGGTGTAGCCTCTGTAATTCTGCTCTCAAAGTCTTCTGCGAACGTCAGACTGTGATACTTTCACCCCTGCCTCCTGGAGGCAGCTGCTGTTGTTTTCCTTGGCTGATCTGTCCGTTCTCTGTTGCTAAGTACACAAGTGATTTTGTGCAAAGAAAAATAAGTAACTTGACCTTTCTGTTCCCATAAAAGGTCAAATGTCAAAATGGTGGAAATGTGCGTGAAAGTAATTCCTTAGTAAATATAAATTAGAATAATAATTAAAACCTCAAAGAAAAGTGACAGAGCAGATTGGAAGCTAGCCCCTTACCTCTTGAGCACTTTATCATGGGCGTCGCTCCCCTGCTGAACAAGGCGATCCAGCACCTCCAGTGGTGAAGCAGACACTACCCCTTCCTCCTCCCCGTCCTCCAAACCCTCCTCCCACTGCGACAGCCTCTCCATAGCCGCCTTGTGCACCGCCTCCGACGTCTTCTGGCCGACGAAGAGCGAGGCCGCCCTGGGCAGAGCCAGGTCGAAAAACGACTCATAGGGCACCGGGGCCGGGGTCTTGCTGCACGGGCTCGGGGAGAACATCCCAAACTTGCCCACATCGTCGTCCGGGGCAGAGGGGCTCCGGTGCAGGTGGTGATCGATGGGGGTGAAACCCGACTGGAAGGACCAGGACTGCTCCAGGCCGAAGGCTGAGCTCCTGCTGTCTCCTCCCGCTCCTCTTTCACTCCCAACGCCACTGGTACTCGCAGTGTTCTCCGCTTTGTCGGGCGTCGATACAACATGGTGGGTGTCCCGGACGGGGCCTCCAGGCTGGGTGCTGGACAGGGTCTTGTCTTGTGCCTGACAGCCAGTCAGAGTCTCGGTGGTGTGATAGAAAGGGGAGTCGAAGCCCCTCAGGCCCGACAGCTCCTGCTTGTCCTCTGTGATCTTCAGCAGCTCCTCTGTGATGGCAGCTGCAGAAGAAACAACATATTGGAGGATTGCGGTGGAGTTGAGCCTGCATGTATGTTCTGAATGTCAAAGTCTGCGCTTAAACATTTCGGCAGTCACGGCAAGTGCCAAGTACCTGCTATCCCACACACAAAAACTGAGGTTTTGGAGCGTCTGTTTTTTCCCCCAAAGGGAACGGAAATGTTTAAGTCTAAGCATCTAGCTTTAGCAGCAGATCTTGTGCCATTTGGCAGATGCTTTTATCCAAAGCAGTTCACAGTACTGTAGGTGCATTTATATTTAGTCATGTGGCTCCAGTGGGATTCAAACCAATAACTGTGCAGCGATAGCTGAACAAACAGGGATATAAACAGGGATGTGTTAGCATCCTGGACATTTAGTCAAAGTCACATGAGCTCAGGCTCATTTAGCTCGACAAAGGATGAGAAAAATTCACATATTTAAAAGATGTGATCCAATTAAAACTTTTTAGTCCAGTCAAAACTAAATACTGTACTGACTGACTCTGCTATGAAACATGTATGATTTTGTTATGTTGTTAATCGCAAGAAAAATGTACAGTCGAAACGGGTCCAAAGGATATTTTCAACTTCCTTCCTCTTTTATTTGATGATCACAATGGTGTTGTGTTTTTACACTGTGTCTGTAAAGTTTGTTATGAACGTTAATAATTGTATATGTTGTATGTATTATTATTTACTAGCTTCTTTATTCCAGAAATATATTATATTGGTTTAATTTTACTAGAACTGGCACAGGTTGAGTAGACCTCAGTCCGGCCATTTTGTGGTTTGTTAAAACACACACCACAAAAAAAAGGAAAAAATAAAGAAATCATGCAGCCTTTTTTTGCCACACTTAAACGCATTGACTGACAGGCCTGTTAGCCAACTTATATCTGAACACGGCACAAAACAGTTTCACTCCTGCTCTTTTTTGTTGTTCTCCACCTGCTAAAAAGAAATCAAAATATAATTTTCATTTTGTCTTTCTGTGACTGCCTTATGTACAGCATCGTTTGGTTTTGGTTTTTCTTCTTGAGGAAGAAGCCCACAATGAGAGGCAAGTTTTCCGTGCTGAGTCACATACCGACTGGATCTGGCTCTATAATCTATACCAAGTCAATACTCACCCTCTTCTCTCTCTTTCTCTGTTCTCAGCTGAAGTTCCAGCTCCTGTTTCTTCATGAAGACCGACAGCTCTGTCAGAGTCATAGAGATGTTCTCAGCAGCTCCTGCATCTGATGAAGAAAACATATGTATGTGTCTCCCAAAAAGCCAAAACATCAGAACTGCAAATGCAAAATACCTTTTGTACCTCATTAAGATTAAAACTGATGATCCAAATTATTCAACATTTGGCAGCACAAATAGAGGTCTGAACTACATTCAGTCCAGTTGAGTCCATGTAGCATCATGCTATCTGTCAGTATTAATGTTAAACACCTGTCAGCTCACGTGGTATACATCATGATCATCACAAGAGGAAAATTTGATTTTTGAGACAGACAGAGAGGATGAGCTGTGAAGTGCAATGTGTTAACTGGTGGCTCATCATGCTGCTGCCAGCGTTGGTTTTCCCTCTGGATTGAAGATTTACTGTGGTTTTCCATTTCAGATGGAAATATGATGGAAATGAATAATGGAAAAATCCCAGTGATGAAAGTCATCACGACTCACCTCTGTTTGTGGCTACTTCGGCACTCTTTTCTGTATCTTTCACTGGCTCCTGTCTCACCAGTGCAGGCTTACTGCTTTCTCCTGGTCGACGATCCTGGAATGTCCCACAATTGATAGTTTTATTATATTGTGAATTCATTTTTGGAAAACATCAAAAAATCAGTGGATTGTTCTGTCTCCGAGAACATTTACACATTGTCCATGTTGTAATGTGGATTAAAGACATGCGGGGCAGGCTGGTTAGAGACTCTAACTCTTGAACTATTTGAATGTGAGTGTGAGTCACTGTTTTATATGAGAACATTTATGAGACAAGAAGCTAAACAAATCCTCCTCCTGCTGAGAACCAGTAATATCACTATAATGACTTCACCTACTTTCTCCTGTGGTAAAATCACAGATTTAAACCACATTTGATAAATCAGTTTTCCTCCTGCTGTCAAGGAAATTAGTTTTCAAGATGATAGAAGTTAGATAATTTGAATTGGCTGGCATTTTTGTCATAGCTGTTTGAATGTTAATTAAGCGACATAAGAGGACCAAGATCTTGAAATTCAGCAAAACACAGCTGGTGATGAATAATCAATACAATACACTGCCTGGCCTTTTGCAATTCAGTCATGCTGAAATAATAATTGGAAAGGTCTGTTAGGGGATTTTTGTCTTTAAATGAAAAGTGTGAATGAAATCCACAAATAGACAACTGCCCATCTTAAACTCACTGACAGAGGAAACTCTGTAAAGGAGGAGTGTTCTAAGGACACAGGTTTAAAATCGAGGGGAGAGAGCATACCTTTCTTGGTGGACTGGACTGGACTGTGTTGGCTGGTAAGGAGATTATGGGGAAGTCATCTGATAGGGTGGGTGGTGGGGAAGAGGTGGCTGGCGTGCTGGAGGCAGGCGTTCCTTTCCCTCCTGCTCGAGTCAAAACAATCAGCAGTCAGCAGAAAATAAAATTCCAGAGAGCCACTCAGTTAAAACGTGAAAAGCACTACAGTACACAGACAGATGAGTTGAAATCTGCGGTAAACATTTAAGTGTTAACCTGATGTGCAGTGGAAGCGGCTGGGAAGGTGTGAGGCACTGTGGGAGAGCTCCAAGTTGGGTGACATGCCCCTGGAGGAGGGGGGCGTGGCCATGCCACACAACGAGGAGGGGCTCCACAGAGGGTCCTTCCCCCCACAGGAAGAGTTGAGTTCACAGGTGGAGTTCTGCAAAGAAACAGAGACCAAGCAGCAAAGTTACTACTAGTTACTACATATACCTTATCACTCCTAGCGGTGTCTACTGAAAATGACGCAAATAATTCTGGTCTTATGTGCCGAAGTTCTGAGATAATTGTCTCTGAAACGTTCACCCCAATACAGTGGAGCTAAAAGGAATGTTGTTGGTGCTGCCTAAAACAATTTCTACTAATACTACTACTACTACTACTACTGCTGCTGCTACTACTAATACCACTCAATCCACAGATGAATTTGGGTGAACTGATCCATTAAGAAAGGTTGTGTTCAGGAAATGTGACACATTGGAAACCTTGCAAGTTAAAGACAGTTAAATCCTGTTACAATGACTCCAAATCCACAAATGTCTTCCCTCACTGATGATGGTTTGATACTCAAATTCAACAAGTCCCAAAAATCTACAGTAAGCTGAAAGGAAGTTGTGGTATTTAAGACCTCTACTGAGAAATATAACAAAATCAAGGTGATTGTCTTGACGGTGTTAAAATCTTCAAGTCTTGAAGATTTGAACCCCTCTGGCAGATTGTCCACCTTGTCCCTGACCTGACTTTGACTTCACTTCAGAGAAGGACAAAACAATCAAGTGTAGAGTGTAAAAAAACAAATTAAAATAAATAAATAAATAAATATTGTCAGGCTTCAAGAATTAATTTTTGGATGCAAATTTTACTGAAATATGTGAATTTCAATATTAATTTACTTCAATAACAACAACAATAACAATAATAATATAATAAATAAGAAGAAGAACTAATAATAAGTCGACACAAAATTCCTAAAATTGTCTCCGTGTTCTCGGAGGAAGTGTAACGCAGAGATGAATCCATAGACAGACCCCAGGGGGCAGAAAAACACCCGGACCCCTCCCTCCTGTGGCTGGCCCAGTAATAGGAAGGGAGAGACGGCCTCTCCATGGCAACCAGCCCTAGGGAGTGTCTACGGAGAGGTGGCAGGACGAGGACGGGGGGGCATGAGTTGTAATTCCTGAAGCAATTTCTGACCCAACTGTCTGCCAGCCTGCTGACTTTGATGTCTGTCCACTCGCTTCCTCTCTACGTATTTAAAAAACATGGAGGGGAGTCGGCTCTGCTCTGATTGAGGGCATTGTGTGGTTTTTGGAGGAAAGCAATCAACTTCCTACATTTGACAGCTGATATATGGAGTGTAAACATGGCCGCGTGCACAAGAGCTAGCAGCAAACAGAGGCTTAACGAGGCAGTGTTACCCTGTGATCAGTTACTGACCAATCTTTTGTCCTAAACCAAGACTCTGACAGCTTTTGACCGTATTATGGATGATCTTACCTGCCGTCTGGAGGTCTGTGGGCTCCGGTAGGAGGACTGTGTCCCTGAGAAGGGGGGCAAGGACAGGGGCGGGGGTAGCGGCTGCCGTGGAGTCGAGAACGGGGTCGAAGAAGAGCTTCCTGTTGTCAAGAAGACAAACAATCTGATCAATCTTCACATGGATGCACCTAACAAGCCGCGGCCTTTTTCTGCTCTTTTGGACACCAGTGTTTGGTGTTTGTCCTTTAAACCAGTTAGAAAACACTACATTTGATATCAAAAAGGTCTCACTGACAAAAGGCAAAGTAACAAAGTAATTGTCTGTACTAGGGCTCCAAATAACAATTATTTTAATAATTGATTTATTTGTAGATTTTTTTTCCTATTAATATTAATGGTTTAATATATAAAAAAAAGTCAGAAAATGGTGAAAAATGCCCATCACAAGTTCCCACAGCCAAAAATATTAAATTTACAATTATATGGAACAGCAAAAAGCAGCAAATCCTTATGTATGAGAAAAACACGTCCTTCGATCATAATCACTGGTATTGAAGTACAAAGTGAAATCCAAACGGGTTCTTTCTGACGCAAAAAAGAAATGAGAAGTCTGATATAATCTGATATAAAATTACATGTACCATGAGAAAGGATTTAATACATATCACCCATTCCTACCGTATGCTTTCACAGATAAGGGCTGTTTACGCTAACATACACAGTTCCAGCAGAAAAGATCAAAGCCTGCATACCAATAAAATCATAAAACCACTATTTCATCCAAACATGAGCTTTAGTTTTTGATAGTATGTTGGATTTTATAAATGTCAAGGTAAACATGATATCTAAGAAGCCAAAACCCATCTTTGCTAATGACTGTGATCGTAAACTGATGTTTCTGCCGATTGCAGCTTCCTGTCATAACACTCCACGTGTCATAATAATAATTGCGGTCATCTTCCTGTTGTGTGTTGTACATCGTGTTAAGGAAAGAGCTGACTGATAAAAACAGAAACACACAGCATTCTATTTACTTATTAATAACTGATTAATTTTGCACTTGCTGCACTGGGTTGTAAGGCAGTGTGAATTTTAGAACCTGAGCATGTCCATTATTGTCAGTCAATTTTAGCTTAACACAAATATATATTATATCACATAGATATATATATCATATCTGTGTATATATTGGCCAATAGTTAACAAGAAACTGCAGTACTGACATGCCAAACATATGTTTTAAGTAGTTTAAAAAAAACAGTTTCTCCATTGCATAGTTTTTCTTAACGCAACTTAATTTTTCAATACAAATATTTGTTTATAAGTTTAATGTTATGTATTTATGGGGTAAAAAAAGATATAGACTAAAATAAATTTCTCTAAAATAAGTCTTTTCTGACCGTAGCTGCTGTGGAGGTCTGTGTAGGGGCTGGAAGTGCAGTCTTGTGGTCGCAGGTGGATTTGGGGGTAAAAGTTCTCAGGCATGGTGGCGTAGCCCTCTTCACAGGAGGCCTCCTTGGGGTCTAGAGACACTTTGGCACATTCGATGACGATATCATGGATTTCATACTTTTTCCACCTGCAGCAAAGCATAGCACCATAAGTCAAAGGGATGCAGTAGACTTGGAAGAGAAGATTAAACACGGAATTGTTCCTTCGCCAGGCTGAGCAGTGTGAGACTTACCTGGTGGGGTCAAGCTCATGGTCCTTGGTTCCTGTCACCAGTTCTGGGTGAATACGAACGTGTTCAAGCATCGGCTGAGTGGAAGGTTTAACACAAAATGTATATTAGTAATCATTTGTCTACAAAGACCTCTGACGAAGAGCAACAATGCACAGCAGCAGGGATAATATGCTCACCTTCACTACTTCCTCAAAGGTTTCCATGTTCTCCTTCATGCTGTAATGGGAGCGCAGGTAGGACACAAAGTTGCACGGGTACATGCCGTAGAGACGGTGGAAGAGTGAATAGACGCTGGCGTGCAGGTGGATTAAGTACACCTCTGAGACATGCCCTGAACGTGTAGAAAGAAAGAAAAAGGGAAAAAAAAGCACAAACTTGAACTCCAGAGTAACAAATTCAACCTAAACAGCAAGATAATTGGCAAACTGGGACAGTTTTTTGTTGTTTGTTTTGGGCTATTTTGTCCACCCAGACTTCCTCCCCTTCGACCAAATTTTGATTTTCATGCTCCAGTTAACTGCCTACATGGCTGCGAGAGCAAACATCCTCTCAAAAGCCTATGAGTGGATGAATCTTCGATAGATGAGATTTAAATAAAACAGTAAATACAATATTTAAGTTGCCAAAAAAGTTGGCATTTTGTTATTTTGTGATATCAATGCAATCCTTGGTTTACTTAAAGTTAGTATGGGAGTTGTTACCAACTCAAAAAATGATCGTAAAATATTAAAAGTTAATTTTATGTGCACATATACATACATATTGCATGTGAGACATGACAGGAAGCACCTACCGGGATTCTTAAGGTTCCAAGATGCCAGGCGGCCGAAGATGTCAAAATACTCCCACAGATGTAGTTTCCCAGCTTGGGGGATCATGGGCAGCAGGGTGATCAGCACCAGCACTCCAGTTATCAGCACCACGACGTCTGTATCTGTCTGCCAGGAGACAAAAGTGTTCAAGTTTATGATAAAAATCAGGGGAAATTAACATTTTACCAAAACAGTTCTTTATGTGAACCAGTATTTAATCCACTGTATAAAATTAAGAAGTGTACAAGTGGAAACTTTTAAAGGAATAGGTGCAACAATTAGTTAAGTCAATTTTATTACGTCACAAATTTGCCTCTGGGGCTTTCCAATCTGTACAGCATACGACACCCTCTATAAATAAATTAGACAAAGATGATAAAGATAATTGAAGCAATGGAAAACAGAAACCCAGTCAAAAAAAACTAGAATTCTATCGTTTACTGGACAAAAGAATTTCAATTAGCCCAATATTTAACCCAAATAAAATATGCTATAAGACGACAAACCCTGACTAGATATAGACTTAGCGACCATAAACTCGCTATTGAAACTGGTCACTGTAAGAGAGAATGGCTGGAAATAACAATGAGCGTTTGTATCCATTGTGGTACAGGGATGAAGTTGAAACAGACATTTATTTTCTCACAAGTTGTTCTAAATACAAAAAAAGGTTGGAGAAAATTTCTTCCTCAAATTCATCCAGAAAATCCCTTTCTCATCCGCCCAAAACACAGATTAATTCAAACCCGTCTGGGAGAAGACAGCACTACAGTAGAACTGGCAGGAGAATATGTTACTGCATGTCACAAAGCAAGACTTATTTCAGTGTAAGATACATTTTCTTATTTTTTTATACATTGTTTTATTGTGTTTTCTTTCTTTTTTTCTTATTTACTTCTTATATTCTACTGTTTATATGTGACTTTTTGCTTTGGCAACGAGAGAGAGAGAGAGAGAGAGAGAGAGAGAGAGAGAGAGAGAGAGAGAGAGAGAGAGAGAGAGAGAGAGAGAGATCTAGATCTAAACAAGAGTTTAATCAAAAAATGTTTGAGCAGCAACCCTCTAACCCTTTTGCCTATGTCCAGTTTGAGTAGACAAACATGCAGTGTTTCTCTAAGGGGCATTGACTGACAAATCTAATCAATAACATACCACGTCAAACCTGTACGGAATTGGTTGTTTCAGTTCAACAACACACTTCATTCTGCAAAAACTACTTCTACAATAGTTATACAAAGGGGCCTGAAAGCCATCCTCAAGGATCAGTGCAGATGAAATAAATCCAAACAAATATTCACTTAAGTAGCTGTTAATTGACCTGCCTACTGCTTTATGTAGCGCCAAAACCTTGCAAGATATCACCACATTATAGTCCAACGAAATATCACATTTTCTATGCTATCAAATCTAAAAGCAGCTGGATGAGAACTCTCAAATCCTCGTCCATCCACACGCCTCTCAGTGTCTAGACAAGGAGATTCCTTTGTTCACTGAGTCACAACTGGGTCGTTACCTTTAGGCATTTGAGCAGTGAGAGCAGCAGAGGGTATCGTGCGATCTTGTGGATCCAGGACGGCTGCTTGCGGATTACGTGGCCGAGCAGGGTGAGGGTGGGCAGCCGGCAGGTCTGTTTGGTCATACAGTCGTTCATCTTGTCCAGAAGGTGCTGTGGGAGGGGGGCAGCGGGGTTAGCTCTGTATTTAACACAAACAGGTAGCTGGAGGTTCTCTCCTTTTTAATTAAAAGGTACATTTTAGTTAGAATGGCATTGTTTCCATATATATATATATATATATATATATATATATACACAAAGAACAGCTCCCTGGACACTAGCTCAGTCACTAATGGGACAGTAAGTTTACACAGTTTATTCAACAAGACGTATTTGTACCATTGCCTCCTGTCTCCTTAGTCTGAGTCTTTTTACTCTGACAGAGGAGGTTAAATAAAAGCTGATGGTGCAACACAGCTAATAAGCTCTGACAGCTTCCTCTACTTTGGACTCTGCAGCTCTCAGTCCCCTCAAAGGTCAGCACTGTCAACATGGCTTGTTATTGGTCATCGGCTCGAACTTGCACGTCCAAGTTCAACTCTACATGGAACATTTGCGCTGATTAAGTTTGCCTCCTCGAGCGGATCCTCTGATCGCAGCGATTCCACTGGAATAAATTGATTTCACCATGAAATTTTGCCGTCTGAGATCCTGGTGTGACCAGACATTAAAGCTTGCAAACGGGTGTTTCTCACCTTATCGTGTGGCTCTCTGACTGAGGAGAGGATATGCATGGCCTGGGCAGAGTTTGTTTCCAAAAAGTAGTCCACCAGCGCGTTCAACAGCATTGACCCTCGCTCTTCAAGGAAAACAGGAAGGATGATTTGAAAGAGTTAGTTTTTGAAAGAGTAGCTGGCACCATAATCTAAAAATTCCACCAATAGCCGAGCTTTGTTAAAAGAAGAAAGTTTCAGATGGTAAAAAGGAAATGAATACAGCAATCTGGTGTGATCAGTTAAGTTACAATTTCTCAAAGCTCCAAAGTAAGCTGAACAGATAGATAAAACATGTTGACGTCAAACAAGCCAAGTGGCCCTACCAGTGCTGAGCTGCTCGTTGATGAGGCCTCTGATCTCTTCTAGCTGGTGGAGGTCGGAGGTCTCAAGGAGTGGGAGGAGGTCCCCCACGTTGGGCTGCTCCCTGGCCATGGTGGCGGCAGTGCTGGAGGTGGAGGCAGCGTCTCTCTCACGGTGTCCGTCCCTGCCTGCCTGGAGGACTCCTGGGGCCGCCCACCAATACAGTCTCCAGGCACCTCTACAATCACATCAAGACCAATGCATAAACATTTCCCAGAATGAGTTCAGATCTAGGATTAGTGGCCATGTGACAATACCAACTCAGTACTGGGAAGCAGGGTATGTGTGCTCAAGACATTTTTCTTCTAAATGGAAAAAATGGAATTGCTGTCCTTAATGAGGTAACTGGTGCATCACATTTACCCAGACAAAAAATAACAGCTCTAAATAATAATATTAACTATATTTTGTGTTACATGCTGGTCCTTTCAGAGGGTCTTCAGTTCCCATGAGGTCATCCCATTGTCAATATTTTTCAGCAGTTTATGGTTGTAACACGCACATGAACACAATGGTTTTACTATAAAGACTTGAAAATTTCAGTGTTACCGAATTCTGTATACAATCCCAAATAGTCTGAGCCCAACTTTATCATAATAGTTCCTTTATATTTGCTCTGCAATTTCATCTTTGTTTTTGAGTATTCATCATAGACTGTATATAAAGATGGACGCTGTGTCTCCACTTCCTCCCACTGTACAAAAATTAAGCCAAAATATCGCAGTTACGAGCACCGCCATGCTGCGCTGGTGACGTCATTTGAAACCAGAGTCTGCGCAGTCGTGATCAGCGAGTGGAGCCCATTTTGTCTGATTTAAACAGTTATGCTTGTTGAAAGCTAGTTACCTAAAAGGTACTCTCCTCCCAACGAGCCTCTGTGATGTCACACCCCCTTTTTATAACATCAAATAAGTAAAACCAAACCAATCAGAAAAATGAACTTGAATACTCGGTCCAAAACGGTCCAAAATGACAGAAACCACATTTGGGAAAAATGTATTTGACATGTACTTTGATTTTTTAGTTTGGCCCATGTCCCATCCGCTAACATGGGGGTGGGGTTTATGAACCAGCCACCAGGAGGCAATCGAGATGTTTTGGCTTCACTTTTGGGTCGCTGTCATGTCGACTACCTTTACATACAGTCCATGGTATTTATACGTTGTTTGGTCTCATTTTCTGTATTATTATTTTACACAGACACTTACTGTGTAGTTATTGGTGACAATGTTGGAGCCATAATCACTAACAGGCCTAAGACTGTTTTCCTCAGTTAACAATGTTATAACTTCTTTATGTGCTATTTTGTCAAATGAGAGCAGGATGATTTGCCTCATCCTCATTATCACCCTTGTCATTTAGCAAAGCCCTAACCCCCAACAGCACCAGCAGAGCTGCTCAGTGGCCAAAAAATAAGACTGCGGATGTGCTGGGCAGCTTCTGGGTGTTAATGTGTGTAACTGTGTGAGTGTGAACAGGGTGTTAATGAAAAAAAAAAAGAGCACTGCTCTGAAACTACTGATACCAGAAGCAAAGATCACTAGCAACTGTACGCTGTCATCACTAGCTTGCAAGCTGAAATTCCATCCCTAAATGATTAATCATTTAAAGTAAGCCCAGCATCAAACAGCAGACAGACAGAGTTAGTGAGTAGAGGGTGAACATAGAGGAGCATTTAGCAGCTCAAGAGCCAGATATTCCCCTCAGGAGGTAGTGGACAGCAAAACTCTGAAAGAACAGTTAATGTTGGACTTGCATACACCAGGCTGACACAAACAGGACTCCAAACGAATACTAATGGTAATGCTTGCAAGTAAACAACGCGTTAAAGCTGCGAGTGCGGGACATTTACATAGAAATCAACGTCCGTTACATTCAAGCCCTCGCCAAAAGGCTGATTAAGCCTATCACCACCAGGTAACTTTCTCTGTATTTCGCTGTAAACCAGTCTTTATATCTGGTGTCTGTGATGACGTCTGCAAAGTACCGATGCATTTTACGTCAACCATGATTAGTTTACCAGAGCTGAAGGGGGGAGCAACCAAAGCGATGGAGTAGGCTACAGTTAACTAGGAGTATGGCAGAGAATGGTGGAAAGTGGGCTATATATCTGGCATAGATAATTACCTATAATCACTCAATCACTTGGCATGTTTTGTCCTCTGCCATTATTTGGACGGGAAGATTTGAAGAGAGCACTCCTGGGGGCATACGTCATAAGCATTTGTGTTATTACTCTCACTGCCTGAAGGGGGAGACAAAAGTTCCACACTCCAGCTTTAAAGAAAATGTATATTTTTTATTAGGAAGGGAATGCAACGCTTTTGTTGCACCTCAAGGATACACACATTGTGTTTTGGTGAGTAACACTGAATGTAAACATAATGTTTGTTTATAAGAAACTTCACAAGGCACATTTAATACACTTGGTGAAATAAACTCAGTTACTCGTGGCAAAATACTGTATATTTGCCACAATTAGCCTACCTACTGACGACTAAAGACAATAATTTTGAGCATGAAAATATCAATAACTCAGCCAACTCCATGACAACTGAACAAACTATTTGCTAATGAACTGGGTTGCAGCTGAAAGCTTCGGGGATATAAACTAGTGAGTAGATATTAAATCAAGATTATTTTGTCAAGCGACAATGTTATTTTAGGCCATGCTTAATGATCAAAAGCCAAACAAGTGCTATGGTGAAGTTAATTCTTAATGAAGAACATTTTTAATCACCACATAACATGTGAGTCACACCACACTTAACTAGCTGAGGAATAACTAGCTGTTATATCTAACTCACAGCATAGGACACATTTTATCACAGATTTTCCATACCAATCCTAGTGTTTAGTTCACATGAGTTGAGAATATTACAAATACAACTATACAACAACTATCGCTATACACAAACAAAAATACCGGTAGAATTAATCCACCACACTTATCAAGACGAATTTAGAGAAGTGATTTAGAAAGCATTAATCAAACAAATGAGGCAGAAAACCGCCAAGACGTAACCTAATGAAGACCGAGTGATTGATCCAAATATATGACCTGCACTTACCTGACCCAGCCAAAGATAACTTCATTTAACAGCTATATTTAACATTTATTCTACCCCAGCAGACATTTGCGTTAAAAAACACAACCTGACCTCATATGTTTACCATTTCAGGTTATTCGTTTATTTAAGTGGTCTATGATACATTTAGGCTAGACGCTGAGTCAGTCATTCAAAGTAAAGGAGGCCAGGGGGGCCTTGCAAATCTCCATCTGAAAAACAAGCATAAATAATCCTGATAGGCAGGTCATTATCGTCGGGGTGTCTGCACCGAGCAGCTTATTCCCTGACAGGACTAATGAATCAGCACCAGAGATCTCTTCAGCTCTTAATATCTCCTTTCAACACTTAGGCCACAACACTCAACGTGCTAAAAGATGATTAGAATCCTAATAGGGCTGAAATTAGTTTTTTTTTTATATGTTTACAGGCTACAAACTATTCTGTTCTTGCAGAATACTGAAGCGTTCAACACAGAGTCACGTGTTATCAAAACCAAGATAACAGGAGCTAATTTTGAAGAAATTAATCTAGAACCAGCGTATTATATCATATTTCCACTAAAGTCATATGTCAGATAAAAACACTGGCCTCTGGGAAGAAACATGACAACATTAATCTCCTCGAGCCTCTCTCGTTCATAACAAATCAAAACAAGATGATAAATGCTCAAATATGCTTCTGTTTGTTGATTCATGAGAGACGACACGGCGCAGCTGTCTCCCTGTTATCAATGAACTGCTCAGTCATGGGGCTGGAAGTCGGGGTGTGGAGAGGGACAGGTCAGCGGCACAAGCACGAAGCACCCTCAGTGTGATCTCAGGCAGCTCGGGAACGCTCAGGAGGACACAGAGAACCTTTATGCAGCCCGAACACTTCCATGTACACACTGGAAATTACATTTGGGTGTGTGCACGCTGTTACCAACAGCCCCCCTTTCTCCAGCGAGAATATTTTAAAGAGGTTTCACAACAGAGACAAACAGCCTGCTCGGTCCATTTAAAGGAATGATTTTCATCAACCCAACTGCCCTGTTTAGTTAGCAGAGAGAGGCTTGTCGCAGGAGGTAAAAGGAAAAGGGAGTATTGAAGTGGTTTTCTTGACCAAACAGAGTTCAAACATGAACTTTTAAGTCCATAAAAGACCAGCAAAAAAGAGCAAAATGCCCATCACAAGTTCCCAGAGCCGAATATAACATCTTCACGTCTTGTTTTGTCCGACCAACAGTCCAAAACCAAAACATATTCACACTCCCACCATGAAGGGAGGATTCATTGCACGGCTGTTACATTAGCCTGCACTAGTTTTTTTCCTAGGTGTACCGTACCTAGTAAACTGGCAACTGACTGTATTTCTAAAGCATGGAATAGGCAGAGAAAAATAACATACAACATACAATGTTTTAACAGAGATTTTGTTTGGGTTATATTTGTATATTATGATTACATTTGGCTGTGTGTATATATTTAATTTGTTGGGACATGATAAGTAGGGTATTCATATTTGTATGAGGTCAATATATTGTGCTGTTAGTTGCTGGTGCATTTACTTACTGGAAAGTGGTTTGTTGCTCATAAATGTGGCTGAATAATTCAAAGAGGGATTGGTCATGTAAATAACCAGAAATGAAAAATAGAACACTACGTTCATTCATTCATTCATATCTTATAGCTGCACGACTGATGAAGAACTGCGGCACGGGCCTGGTCAACATGCAAAACAGTTTATATGACAGTAAACATAATATAAAGTCAGTTGATATTTATCTCATCAGGTGGACATGACAATGGGCGTCAAACTGGTTTTAGGTGGCAAATATCATCTTATTTTCAAATGTACTGAGGCGCTTCCCATATTTAGTTAAATGAAATGTTGAAGAACAACATGTTTCTATTCATCAGACTATGATACTGAAAAAAGCATTGTTCTTGACATGCTCTGACATTTGTGTTAGCAGGGTCGTACGTACCGTGAGGACCTCGAGGACAGTGAGGTCCTGTCCCTGGTATTTTCTTTTCAAGGAATTAAGGGGTTTAAGCAACCTGGGAAAAGTTCTAGATTACCTCTAAATTATAAAAATATATATATTATAAACATTATTATCATGAGTAAAAGTTTCAGTATTTGAATCCTGCCATTGAGAATAACGCTTTGAAACTGGTTTCAGGGAGTCAAATGTAAAAAAAATATATAGCTGAATTAATCAACACATTTCAGAGAGTTTATCTTGTGGTCTCCGGTCAGTCAGACAGTAGAACCTGAAGAAGCGAACCTCAGTATTTCTTCAATCCTGGCCACAGCCCTGCTACTACCACATCAGTGTTTTTCAGAAGTTAGCGAAAGTTGTGACAGACACAGCGCGACAGGAGGGGTCGAGCAGGTCAAACTGTCCAAACTAGTCACCCCTGTTTGTTGTGTGACGCACACATGTTCACAGCTGCACATTAAGGACTGACACACCAGCAGCAGACGACTGCTGAACGCTGAAGCCTGATTGCGGCCGAGGGACAAAAGCAGGGAAGCCTGATGCCCAACAGCTGCCAGAGGTTTTTCACTGGGGCGCATGATGAGGCATCAAACAATAAGCAAGTGAAAAATCCGCACAGGCCACAGTGGGGCTCTGACATGGTGAGGGGACATGATGGGAGCAGTGCAGAGGCCGGACAGGCTGCTGTGTGTGGACTGACCACTGGCTGCTGCTGCTGCTGCTGCTGCTGCCTGTCGTAAACAACTCGCAGAGAACAATGGGCAGGGTTGGGTTTACTTTATCCGATTATAAAAATATGCAGGCGTCTTTTCCCCTGGGCAAACCGAGCCCCTCTTCGCGCCCCGCCGTGGGGACGGAAACGCAGATAAAACCCACAGCGAGACGTTTGAGGCGTCAGCGTCTACTCAATCCATCACCGGGGCTCTCCGAAAACAAGTCGGTCCCACCGCCGAGAGCTAGCGTTAGCTGGGAGCAGCGACCCACAGTCGGTCGGGGACTCATCCTTCCCGTCAGCCGCGCTCCGGCGGCGGGGAAGCGACCCGAGCCGCTCCGGTTCGGTGACACGAGTCATGTGCATTGAGATCCGCTGTAAGAAACGCACGGAAGATATAAATAATCAGAGCTGTTTACCTGTTAGAGTAGCTGCACTCCACAGGGCGCCGCCATCTTGAACACCTCACAGCCCATCCCACCGCAGTCTGCCTCCGCGGTCGGGCTGCATGCAAACTAATCCCACAAGTTAGCGCCCCGCGAGTCGCAGCCGCAACTTTTAGGAGTCATTCACCCGCACGGCGTCTGGAATAAGGACGTTAAACTGCGGCTGACAACTCGGAAGACGCGTTTTCATCTGCACCCCGGGCAGATTCTCCGCCCCAGTGCAAAGCTAAGATTGTTTTTCCCATCTCCCCATTGGTGGAAGGATGGAGTGTGTGTAATGCGGTTTCGCGTGACCCACATGTGAAGAGCGCACGCGCAAATTAGATTTTATTTTATTTTTTCTTTTCCCAGGTGGTGAGAGAAAATCAATTAGAAATGGATGGAAATCTGGGAACTGAAGAACTAAAAGTCACAATTATGGGGTAATAATTCCCATCTTTGGACTTACAACCTTTTACATCATTTGACTTAACAGATTTAGTTTAAAAAGTCAAAAAATTTGCTAATACTAATTTTGACTCAACGAGTCATGATTATGACTTAGTATGATTTCATATAACAGTCAAAACTGTGACTCCCTATCTCAGAACTTTAACTTACTTAACCAAGAATATTTTTGTTCTTGCCATTCTTAACATCTCATCAGTTGTTGTCTTTCCCTGGCAGAAATTGCCTTCCGTACACTTAATACTGATCTTAAAGATGAACTTGTTTATTTTACATTCTGATAACACCTCACATAATGTGATGTTGCATCATTGTCACTGACAAAATACCTGCAGTCCCTTTCTTTATGAACATTATTCTGATAAAGCTGCTGGCCTGGCAATATGTAACTGAGCTCTGATAACATCTCAAACCTAAAACCAGTTTTGGCTCACTTGTCAGCCTACTTACAAAGTCAACAGCCTGTGAGCAAAATAAGACTTAGTAAAGTGCCAATACAATTAACAGTTTAACATCAAACCAAAAAGTCCAAATAGTAGATGTTATGCCATGTACAGTATGGAGTATGCAGTATAATTAAAGTGACTATGATATATGTACATTGTCCAATTATTATTTATTCTTAACCTTAATCTATGACTACAGGGTATGTTGGCTGAGCATGCATTGTGTTTTAAAGCAACATGTACCACTGAAACATAGATATAATAAGAACAAATAGAATCACAAACAGAACAGAATAATAAAACAAACAGGCACAGGCAGGGTTATTGGTGAAGCTTCAGAGGCCCTCATGACTTTAACCAGCCTCATATCAGACAATATCAACTCCATTTAAGCACACTTTGACCAGCAGGCTGGGCTGCTGTACGTGTGTGTGTGTGTGTGTGTGTGTGTGTGTGTTTGTGTGTGTTTGTGTGTGTTTGTGTGTGTGTTTGTTTATAAAGTCCTGTTTCTGGCCTGCAGCTCTACCTATGGGCAGTGGAAGTAACGGCAGCAAACATAGACAAGTGATATAAACATTGTAGTGTCTATTGTATGGCTCCTTTTAAATTTAATGTGTAGCCTAGAAGATTGATTTAGTAAAAATGAATCTTCATTGGTCCATATGAACATAATTAATGATATTATGCTAATATCATAAGCTAACAATCCAGGTACTTACTTCTTGTTACAATTGCTTTTCAAGATATTATATTATGTTATATTATTTTATACTATATATTACTATATTATATATTATTATATTATATTAATCATTATTTTATTACACAATGCATATGATACATTATAAATTATAATATTCAAATAAAATTCCTATTGTAACATTTCTTAAAACAGTTTTAATGAAATTAAGAGTTATAGCTGACCAAGGCTTAAGGCAATCTTAAGGCTTTATTATGACAAGTAAGGTACATTTTATTTATCTATTTATCTAACATGCACAAAAATACACATTACACAACATGATTTAAAAAGGCTTATTGTATAAGTTCAACTGAATAGTGTGGAGAAATAGTCACTGAGCCTTTTGTCACTTCCAATCAGATTGAAAAATCATTTAATACATGGATAATACTGTCTGTTGCTGTTCAGTGTCTGTTTACATCAGTAATGTGATGCTTTTTAACACACAACATGTTTATTTTCCATCTTTAAGTGAGTCATATGTATTGAGCCTGCAGAAACAGACCAAGAGAAGCCTCCTGGTCAACCAGTCAGTGCTGGATCACTGGGCCTTTTTCAGACTTTATGCTGCTATACTGGCTGCTGTAGTCAAACCAACCACAGTTTACACAGTGGCTGTTGTTTATTTCTCCATACAGAAAGTCTGTCCACAAGATGTCGCACTTGTTCTTCTTCCCTCCACATATAATCCTCTTCAAAATGATTCTCGACTCTTCAACTCCATGTTTCATAACATGATTTGACAAGCCGACATTATTTTCTGAAACTGAGAACAGTTTTCCCAATAATTACATTTTTCTCTTTCTTTTATTTTGTTTTTCACTTTTCTTTGTGTCATTTCACTGCTCTCGTGCCATTCTGTACACGCGTGACATTAAAGCACCCTGAGAGGAAAATCTGTCGTGTGTGAATATTGATGTGTTTTAATAGATACAAACAGAGTCAACAGCGTCAATCTCCCAGACTGGTTTGGTGTGTGTTTTGGTGTGTGTGTGTGTGTGTGATGTGGAGGTGCTCCACTCTCATGTGATCTTTTGGACATTTAAATCTTGCACACAACACAGTCACACACACTGCGTAAAAATCCTGTAAATCAAACAGTGTGAGGTGGAAATATCTGGTCGGATTTTTTTTAGGTTTAATTTTTTTTTTCTGCTTTTTGCGCTTTTTAACTTAATTTTAATGTTGTTTTTTTTTTTTTCAATGTCCTTCTAATTTCAGCGCAAATAAGCAGTCGGGTGGAACTAAATTATCCTTCGTTTAAGAAGTCTGAGAAGAACATTTTCTAACTTAAATTGAGCCTCTTACTGTAAGGTTTCCTTCGGAGCACTGGGGGTTTTGTGTAACTGTTCCTGGGAAAGCAGAGGCCCTGTTAGTGTGTGTTTTTTTTTCTACGCAAATTTCCACCTGCAGGTTGGCCTTTTCATTGGTTGAAACCACAGTCAGATTCTCCTGCGAAATTATCTGATTGAAAATCAGGGAGGGGAGAAAAAGAAAGAGCAACAAGTGTGATGGTTTTAGGCTGCTGTGCTTTTTTGGCTTTTAGGAAAGGATTTCGCCACGCATTTTCTTTCCCTCCGCTTCACACCCTACAGAAGAAGGAAATAATTATTATTACCGCACGTTTCATTTCGACGGGAGCCTGTTTAGTTAACGGTGAGTGTCTGCTGACGGTAAAATAAAGGGTAAACCCAGGGACTGAAACTTTAACCGACTTTTATTACTTTCCAAAAAAAATTATTGAATCATTTCAACTGCGAACATATGTCAAATGTGCTCATTTAACTTTATGTCTGTAGGCAGAAAGCAAAAATAATTTATTTTACTCCATTAGGACCTGAGTGTAATATATGGATAAGATTATAATAAATTAAATTATAACAGAGTACAATTAAAGACTGCAAGGATGTACATTTAACATAAAAGTGGCTGAAATATCTTAAACCCAAACGCGTGTGGTGAAAAAAATGTTTACACAGTTTGACTTGATCAAAGTTTTTATTGCTTTATTCCAAAAATACTTTTAAAGCGTTATCGTGTCGCTAACGAATTTTTTTTTTTTTGGATATTTTGTGTGCAGGATCAACATGCCCCGGTCGTTTCTGGTGAAAAACAAAAGGTGCGCGTCCTTTAATGTTCACCGCTCGTATGAAGACGAGCCGAAGGCCCCAGCATGTGCAGGTGAGACTGGAGGCAGAGACAACATCATCTGATTATGAGAAGCAATAAATGACCACGGCCTGCTTTTACTGCCTGGTGCCTTTGTATTGGTAGCAACTGCTGTGTTTGAGACATTTGAATGAACTTCGATTTGTAGGCCGATTCCAAAAAGGACATGCGTGCACGCTGATAATGGACATCAGTCTCCAGCTCAAGTGTTTCCTGTTGTGCTTCATGTTGGTCCTCTACGAGGAAGGGTTTTGTTTTTGTAGAGCATTCACTTTCTGTCTGCCTTATGCTTGAATGAACACTTTTGTATGTTGTGGATTTCTAGAGGTCCCAGCCGAGGCTCAGAGCACAGACTCTTCAGACAGGCCTCAGTCGGAGTCCCCCCCTCCGGACACCCGCTCCTTTGAAAAGGAGGAGGAAGAGCATGAATGCCCCTTACCTGCTCACCCAGAGCCAGCCAGACCCCCTGTGGCTCCCACACAGCCATACTACCTAAATGGTGAGCTGCCACTGCATTTATTGGCCAGTGCCGCCTTTCTCTGCTACAGTGTTACTTTTAATCAGACATTCAAAACGTGATTTTGTGTGTGTGTGTGTGTGTGTGTGTGTGCACCCTCAGAGCCTCACATGGCAGGATATCCTTCTTACTACAAGCCCACATATGCCTGGGAGCCGGTGTCCTCCTCCTACGAGCTCCGTCAGATGAGCTTCAGCCCCACAGTGCTGCAGCACGCCAGCAATCTGTACGGCAGCCACATCAGCCGCAGTCCACAGCCTCAGCAGCCTCTGGACTGCAGCACGCACTACTCCCCCACCTCCAACACCTACCACTGCATCACCTGCGACAAGGTACGCACCGCATTCTCATCGAGGCAAAGTGAAAAAAACGAAAACGAGTTTCGCTGTGTCTGTTACCAGCTGGAAATTCAGTTGAGTTTGTCAGCCCACCTCCTTTAATGGACTGACTGTACTTCAGGTGTTCTCAACGCCCCACGGACTGGAGGTTCACGTCAGGAGGTCACACAGCGGAACGAGACCTTTTGGCTGCAGCATCTGCAGGAAAACCTTTGGCCACGCCGTCAGTCTGGAGCAACACATGAACGTCCACTCTCAGGTATACCCAAGCTGACATGACCCTCATGACATCATCAGGGTCATTTCCTATCTACAGAGTTCATTATGGCACATTATACTTCTCTTTTCAGTGTGCTGAGCAGCGCTCCCTGCGGCCTTAAAATGATCAGTTACCTGACTGAGTTCAGTTTGTTCATTAGTTGTTGAGTTTACTTCATTTAACATGAGGAAATACATCTGATAAGGTTCAGACATTTAATCAACAATTAAGCAGTCATAACAAAATGGTATAGACTTAATTATTTACTTAAAGTTGATTTCACTAAATCCCAGAATTTTACAGTGTATAACTGATTAATGACAAGGTAGTAGCTGTTCTGGAGCTTTCAATCATGTCACCTGATCTTCCTCAGCACACGATTTGCCAAGTTGTCCTGAATTTGCACGTTCAAATTTCCATGTTGTGTGTGCTCAGGAAAATAATATAAATTTGAACATCAACAACTCTATGACAACTGGACAAACTCCGTCTGCTGATAAAGATCATGTGATATGATCGAAAGCACCAGGAGACTACTTTGTCAGCGGCTGTTTTCAAGGCCAAAAAGGAACTTTGAAGCTTCACCTTTCTGACATCCTGCTCATGTGTGGATACGTGCGTAACACGTTTGGCCCTCTTCTCTTTGATCAGGAAAAAAGCTTTGAGTGCAAGATGTGCGGCAAAACATTCAAGCGCTCCTCCACTCTCTCCACACACCTGCTCATCCACTCGGACACGAGGCCTTACCCCTGCCAGTACTGCGGCAAGAGGTTCCATCAGAAGTCAGACATGAAGAAACACACGTACATTCACACCGGTAAGTCACAGCTTGCAGAGTGTTCTACAACAGGTGGCCATATTTTTTATTATACTAGCAGAAATACATAATGAAATTGTCCATTGCTCCTCTTGCTGTAATCATCTGCTTACCAGGTGCAGCATGCAGGAATTGTTTCTAGGAGTAATATAAGTACTGATAAATCAGAAGAAGAAACTTAAACAAATGCGCTGTGGATTTGCATATCTGGTTTTCCTGCTTCATGCAGAGCTCTGTGAAAGGAACTCTATGCTGCCGACATTTGTTGCCGATAAATGTTTGACAAATCTGAACAATGGCACGATTCTTCACCCGTAGATATTAATGCAAACTTGAACTTTCTGGTAAAAACACTTGCCGACATTTTTGGTACGGCTGACAAACCGGATTCTCCAGAAGCAGCAGATAGGAAACTGCAACTTCTTTACGCAAATTATTTGAAAATGATCCAAGATTTGATGGTGTAGATCTCTCACTGTTTTTGTTGTTGTTGTTGTTGTGTGTGCTTTTGCAGGCGAAAAACCCCACAAATGCCAAGTGTGTGGTAAAGCGTTCAGCCAAAGCTCCAACCTGATCACCCACAGCAGGAAACACACGGGCTTCAAACCGTTTGGATGTGACATTTGTTCCAAAGGCTTCCAGCGTAAGGTGGACCTCCGCCGGCACCACGAGAGCCAGCACGGCATGAAGTGAAGACGAAGCGAGCACGGGAGCCTAAACTTTAACAGCAGCAGGTGTCTGTACTATACATTTCTATTTAAACAATAAGATGACTGGTATATTTGGGATGGCCTTAACAGATAAAGTTCAAGAATAAGGAAGCTGTAAAATCAAATTCTTATTGAAGGAGATTTAACTTCAGATAAATGTATAATGAAGAAACTGAGTTGGTTCAAATGTAGTAGTTAATATATTGGAAGTAATCTTCTTTGTGATGTGATGTGATGTGTTTGCTTGTGGATGGATGGGAGATGTGCTGATGTCATATTGTCTCAAAGTATGCCTTTGGCTTTTGCTAACAAGACAACAAGAACATTATTTTTTGCTTCATATAATTTATTATAAAATAAAATATGCTTGAGCAATGTACTGTATATTGGCTGGAGTCTGTGTGTGTGAGCTGATAAATGTTTCACTGGAAATAAAGGGTGAACTGAGAAGGAAAATCTTTGGTTGTTCTGTTAGAATAAACACATGCAAAGTGAAATAGAATATACAATCCTTTGTGCCTCAAAGGCAAAATACATGCACACTGTTTGTCTGAGACGACAACTTTAGACACACCTTTTCTCCCTGTTTTTCTGTCTTTCTGTGTGTTTTCTCTGAGTCACTTTCCTGTCGGAGCAGCATGTAGAATTATGCAGCTGTGGTCTCCGGTGAAAATCTCTTGCAGGACCAGAGATCGTGTGTGATGGAGTGATCCTGCATTCAAATATCACTCCTGGAACGCCATGCAAATCCGAAGCCAGACAGCTATTCATTCCTGAGAGTCGGCTAGAAAGCAGATGGAGGGAAGTTAGCAGTCATGAAATTAGATATTTCATTCTGTTTGATGCTCTGCTGCTATCTTGTTGTTTTGCGGGTGGCAAAACCCGCTTTATAATCTCAGTAAAAAATCAGAATTGCACAAACTGTTGTCGGCTAGACCATAATATATTCTGGCCACACAGTGTAGCTGCTCTGCCCTTACAGTGCATTGAGTCTAATTGGGATACAGGGATTAATAAGAGGCTGTGGAAAAGGGATTGATTACTTAGTCAACCGTCACCACACCCAGCCAGCCTGTTGGATTTACTTCAGCAAACAAGTGGTAGGTTTAACGAAGACTCACCACCTTCCTCAAATACCAAACCTGCTGGGACACTAAGCTGCTGGAGGCAAATCAGATCATAACCTGGGCCTTTTAAATCTGACTGGATGAGATGCATTCAGAGTTTGTCAAAAATGTTTTAAAGATGAATTACACCAACTGCTGGCGTTACATCATGATGACAGCACACCTTTTTCAGCCTAATGGATCCTAAATGGAATCTAAAAAATGGCTTAGATACAGAAATTAAAAGGCGGGATCATAATTTCCCCAAAAGTGCAAAAGTGCATGCACCTAAATCAGTGTCCGTGCAGGGAAGAGAGGAGGCATGAGGGCTTACTGTCTGGCAAACAAATCTGAGGTCTTTATGCAAAACTTGTTGCCATTACCACGGCAACGGGGTCCGTTGTGATCCTCTGCAACAGTTAGACCTGCCGCATCCTGGTGCGAGGGCTCAGAGCAAATCACAATCCTGCACAGGTAACCAACAGAAAAAAACAGAGAGGGAGCGGACCATCTTGGGTGGGACTGAACAAACAGGACATGGGTCCTGAAAGGGGAGGGACGGCGCCGCGGGGGGTAGCCTGGGGGAAAACGGGAGGAAATGCACCTGACGCATTCCTTCACCGGTGCACAGGTGGAAAAAGCTTTATGTGGTGCGGCAATTTGGATTTTTTTTTTTTTTTAACACAGACAAAGCAGCAGACGAGGTGTTCTGTGCTGGAGTTGTTTATGTGGTTATTCAGCCCTTGTTCATTTGCATACGCGTGTTGCCCGAGGGGCCGTGGCACTCTTAAGGTTGCCCATTTATTTGACTTCGAAAAACTCGGAAAAAACTTTGGGAAAACCGCTCGCAGGTGAAGCTCAGCGAGAGCCGGGCAGTCAGCTGAGCAGTTTCGGGAGAAGCCACACTGAGCCAACAACAGGGACACATTCGGATCTTTCTTAAAGCATGGTTTTGTTTGCAGTGTGACAGATGCCCCCCCCCCCCCCCCCCTCACGTGTCTGCAAGTTGCTTCCTGAACGGATCTGATACCAGGAGCAGACCCAACCCGTTCCACCCAGCAAAGACCAGCCAACAAATAATTAAAAGAAAAAAAATAAATAAAATCAACACTCAAACATCAGTGCTGTCTCTAAACCAACGCACCCCAGTCCCAATGCACAATCCCACGCACACGCGCACACACACACACACACACAGATACCTGGCAAAGAAATGGGGGCACAGAGCTGAAATTTGTCTTGCAAATTGGCTCTATGCAAATGAGCCCTGGCCAGTACAGTGGAAACGCCGCAGGATGGAAGGATGGCGGAAAACGCCCGAGGCGCCGAGGACGCATGCGCGTCAGGCCGAGCGGGGGATCCCCCGAGCGGCGCCGCTCTCTTCCTGGGCATCACAGGTCCCGGGAGCCATTGTTTGACGTCGCAGGTCACTAAATAGACCTTTTTGTCACAACTTGTGTCTCCAACTGGCTCTGGGTTTCGACTTAAAACAAACAAACAAAAATAAAAACCAAAAAATCACTTTCCGGATTCGTTCCTCTTGTTTCCACATTTAATCAGATTGCATGTCGGCTGTTTTACCAGTTAAATATTCAAGTAATTGTCTTTCATGTTTCTCAGTGTTCGTTACGACCTTAAACCGAAACATAAACCTTTCACTTGACAGAGCAGCATGTTGCAGAGTGGAAACTTCACTTCATTAGGTTCAGCATTACACACACATTAAACAAAGAAACAATATGAAATAACACAAATATTGTAGACTTTCTGAGATCATTCAAAATTTAAATTCAGAGATAATAATATACATTTTTATTCAAGTGTTAGAGCAGCACAGGAGAGAGCCAGACCAGATGAAGCTGCAAATAAGTAAACTCACAAATCTGTCCCAGAATGATAAAATGTTTAAAAACAGAATAACTAGAGCTGCTGTTAGTAGTGCTTTCTCGGAATATGCCTGTGCAAAAAAGAAGAAAATATTTATAGATATTAGATATAATAAAAAAATATATAATTGAGGAAAAAAATCTGGCATTTGATTAAAAGTGATTTCAAAAAGATGAAGTGAAGAAATAAGCTCAGTGATGGGTGTAAGGACTTGGAGCATCCGTTAATCAACAGAAAGAAGCTAGAAAGGTTTTGTTGTTGAAGGTGATCCAGATCATACAAGTTCTATTAATAGGAAAAGTATCAATGAAAGGTAGGCCCTAAGATCATAATTATAAATACAGGGAAGCTGCAGAAATGCCTTTGTAAAGTCGGTGCTCAGTGATATGCCAGTGATCCATCACTTTGTTTTTAGGGCAGACTGAATAATCCAAACTGAAAAATGAACTGTCAGCAGATTTCCTCTGTGACTGGATGCAGGAAGATGCTGTATGATCACATCCGCTGCTGTCACACAGTGTGAGGGTGTGATACTATTTGATTGCCAATGACACTGTGTTGTGGTCCAGCACGTACTGCCCTCCCATAGATAAGTGTGCTGATGACGCATACAGAAGGACATACAAGAGTGATGAGGAAAAAAAAGAACATTTCCTGTGGCTTTTTCTGGGATTTAATTATCTATTTTACAAATGTATGCAACATGGCCTGGTGCCTTCAAGTTACATCCAGCCTGTCATCATTATAAAAAGAGCCACAACACTTCAATGCAGAAAACAGAAAAGAACGCCAAGCCAAACTTGGGGGAGCCTCAGAAACTGTTTTATGTTTAGTTTCTAAATTGTGACGTTTAATGACCTTTTAACTCTTTGTCCACTCTCCGTGAAGCACTGGCAGCCAATAAAAGTTCCGTTAACACTCATTCCTCACAAAAATGTGTTCCAATTTGTTGCAAAAGATTAATTTATTGGCACGCCTGTCTGAGAAGCCAATAAAATATGTTAGCAGTGTTAAGTGCTTTTGTTAGATTGCGTAGTAATAAACAATATTTTTTATTTAAACTAAGATAGTGAACATGGTAAACATTATATTTGCTAAACATCAGCGTGTTAGCATTGTCATTGTGAGCGTGTTTACTCACCGACTTTAGCATTTAGATCAAAGCAATAACTGTGCTTAAGTACATTACTGGATAATCCTTCATTATCAGGCCTCTAAAAGTTATTCAGACATTATTATCTCGGCCATAGTGCACAAACATATTCAACCAGTGACGTGGGTCACAGGTAGACATTGCTTTTTTTTTCAGGGTCACAAGCCAAAAGGGTTGGGAACCCCTGGTCCACTGTGCTGTCGATGTTTTCAGCATTTTGAGGGTTGCATCTAATTAAAAATGTAACACTTGTGCAGTTGCGTGACAGTCGTGTGCGGCTCGTCACATCAAAGACGCTTGTTGAATAAATTACAAGAGTGCGGTGAAGGTAACCACAGATGATAATGTGTTGTTTTGCCTACCAAAAATGACTGGGTTCACAGGTGTGGCCTAATGTCCACATCACACGTCCAAATATGGCCATACATGCAGAAAGCCTTTCCAAGTTACAAACGGCTGCAGGGCCAGCGGTTGGCGGTGCAGAAGAGTGAGTATGGAGAGTATGGATGATGGGAGAGGGGATATGTCGAGAAAGCAGTCAGAGTGAGTGGGAGAAGGGGGGTGAAATCTGAGGGCAGCAGGCTCTTTCAGAGTAAGCCGGGCGGTGGAGGCGGTCTGTCTGATAACCTTATCATAGCCTCCCCACACTGTAACGGCTGGAAAAGGCCAGCAGAACTGCAGGGAGGAGCGGACAGGCCCTCGACTTAGATAGCACCAAGAGCTGGTTGGATATTCGATGGACGAGGGCCCCCTAGAGAAAGAGAGAAAAAAGAAAGGCAGAAAAGGAAATATTGTCAAAGTCTTTCCTTCACCACAGCACACAACAGATTGCCAGTCAGAGCCTTGGGTACCATCTGTCCCCTCCCCCTTATATCTGTCCAACAAACACTGAACTTCATAACACGGTAGTAGGCCGGGCTGATTGGCTCCATTTATGTTTTTATTGAAGCTCTGATAGTGTTCACAAAGTTGCTACAGTCGTGTGTGTCAGTTGTCCATAAATGGAAGCCAGTGCAACAGAACACAGAAGGTAATAGAAAACAGTGAAGAGTGAACAAGCTGAAAAAACAAACCAATGAAGGGGGTTCAGAGTTTCTTAATAATAAGTCTATTCTTCAGAGTAAACCTGATTCTTTCAAAGGTGGACGTTACCTGACAACTCATTTAAATCCAAGACTGGAAGCAGGGGGAAACTGTGGTGGTTGGATAAGACATAGATGACAGTATACACCTACTGTACCTTAAACAATAATGTCTATGTGTCTATGTGTATGTTTTATTTCTACATGTGTGAAATAAACAAGATGCAATGGGAATTTAGACAACTTTTGTAGTTGTTGGACGGCTTATTTTTCACTAGGCTAATACATAAATCCAAAGATACATGAGAGTCGACCAAAAACAGCCTTGCGTTCTCGAGCTAAACCTCCAGTTATGGAATTATTTAAAAATGACAAACTAAAAAACAATAAAATCCCAATACTTCAACACAAATGAAGGCGATTCAGAAAAAATGAATATAAGATGGCTAAAGGCCCACACTGTTACAAAAATCCTGTGTTAAGCCTTGTCGTCCCTTAAAGGCATGCGGAAAGAAGAAAGAAGATAAACTAGAATCAAAGTAAACACAGTGTCATCATCGGGCTATAATTGCCTATACAGCGGCATCTTAAATAACTTGGTAAACACACAGACACAACTGTTTCTTCACAGTCTTCTTTGGATGACTGTTGACAGTTCCTGGGAGGGACAGCCTGCAAATCCTCTTTGCTAAGTTCCCTCTGACAACAGTGTCAGTCTCCTTCTGACAGTTCAAAGGATACTTCTAGTGGCTCCTAAAATACTAAATCATCAATATAAATATAATCATGCATAGACGGATCATTCACATAGACTCAGAGAATTCAAGAAGATTCATTTCCTTGTGTTGTTTAGGTGGAGGCAGATTCCATCATTCCCCCACACAGCCAGATCATTTCCTTCATGGACTGCATTTGTTTGGTTTTACACCGCCACCACGTGGCCAAATGTGTACAGTGACTTCATTGGGACATGATGAAGCATGATGTTATTTGCACGGTGTAAAAAAAGTGTTTGACAATGTCATGTTGAAGAAATGTACAAAGAAAAAAAAAAGTAGTGGAAAAAAGGGACAGATTTCTGAAGGAGGATTTTACCTGCATATCTTGGGATGTCACTGAATTAAAACTCTGCATTTAGATAAATATCTCGTGCAATTCTGTGCACTCTTTGTTTCTTTAGATTTTATTTCAATTTTAGTGGGAGGATGGATGTGAGAAAGTTCTCAGTGATAGCTAAATTGTTTTTTTAATGTTCAACTTAAATGTTGTATATATATATATATATGTATAATGTGTGTATATATATATATATATGGGGTTAATATATGCCAGCGGAACTATACGTGTACGATAGCATTTCCGCCCGGCGTTATTTTGCAGTGGGACACACACACTCATGGCTGCTGTAAGTGAGCGGGGTGTCTTGCCTGTAGCTTGTGGTTTTAACGGCGGTGTTCCCGCGTAATTTTCCCGCAACTACCGGAGGCGACATGGCCGACTCCAAGGCGCTGAAGCTGGACTTCACTCTGAAGGAACTGACTCTCTCCTGTCAGGCCGGGGACGGGGATGTGCCCGGCGGCTCGTCCTCCGTGGAGCTGCGGGACAACAGACTGGTGTGTGTGGAGTATCCGGCGGCGGTCACCTCCGTGGACAAGATGCTGGAGACTCTCGGGGGTCAACAAGCAGTGTCCAAAGTAAGCAGGCCGGAGCTGGGACAGACTGTTGGAGCCGTCCGCCCCGGAGGGTTATCACCCGACCATAGATAGACTGCGGGCGCCTTGACTCAAATACCTGCGTGCCGTGAACTGTGAGACAAATGAGAGTGTGTGTTTTAGTATTTTTATCACCGCCGGTCATATCGTTTTGTAATAGTAGTGGTGCAATCTTAACACCTTGTAAGGTCGAACCTAAAAGCAAACACTTGATAGTAAACACTAGTAACCAGGTGACTCAAATGCTCAATTTCTGCTGCACTAAGGCCCCAAAAACCCCAGGTTAACTGGAACTATATATATTTATTACTACCGTTGGATACATGTGTCTATTTATTTTACAAGCTTTTTGACCATCACACTGTTTATACTATACCAGTCCATAACCAGTTTTCACTAAGCATTTACATTTACTACATTACTGCACCACCTGTCTACATTACAGTTCATTCATTTTATCATCACGTTACACCTGTCTATACCAGTATTTTATATTATATTTTATTCCTTTATTTTAACTTCTACGCTATTTTAAGTCTTTATGTCTTAGACTGTAATTTCTACTTGCGTGATTTTCTTTTTATACATCTTGTATGAGCGTTGTTTGAGGGAGCATGAAAACTAAGCATGTCATTGACTGCTATACAACAATTTTTTTTATATGAACCAGTAAAATTCAATATCTGCTGAGGAGGGCCTTAAGGTAGGTCCTGCTTTATTACCTGATCTTGAGGCTGTGAGGAGGGGTTAAAATGGGTCCTGGATGGTTTGTAACACACTACAGGCATACTGTGTATATACTGATGGTTAAGTTTGATTTTGGTTAAAGTGAATTGATTAATGTCAAATGTCAAGTCGCTGTATTGTGAGTAGATAACTGTCATCATGCACTAATCTGATACCGATCTGCATTTCCTTTTGATCCCATAGACCTTCGCTCACCCCAACAGGCGTCTGGAGCTGCGATACCGACCTCAGGACCCCTTCTGTCACTCTCTGTGTGGAAACCGCTTCCCGTCGAGCAACCTCCTCCTCAGAGTGCGGCGGCGGGTGCGAAAAAAAGACCCCCAGGACGCTGAGATCCACATGGATATACTCGGAGTCATAGGAACAACATACAAATTCCAAGGTTAGATTAAAAGTTCTCCTAGTGTACGAAGTTTTACGAACATTTCAAAACCACAGAATATTTCGATTTTTTTGTCTTTTATGCAGTCTTTATCATATAGACATGGTTTGAACAAAGCAGAATAAAAAAAAACCTGATATGGAAAACAAATGAATAGAGGATGAGGCTGGTTGTTCTAATAGTGTGTTTGTTTTTTGCAGGGCTGGCAGACTTTCAGTGCCTCGCCGTGCATTCAGAAGGTGGAAAAGACACGTCTTTGTACGACAAAATCATCCTCCGCAAATCAGAGAATCAAGAGTTCTTTGAGCAGCCCATGCCTTACTTCCTCCCCCCAGCCATCTTCTCACGCCTGGACAGTCCTGTGGATTATTTCTACCGGCCTGACATTAATCAAAAGTCTGTGTGAGGGGTCTGTGGGAAAAACATAATATACTGCCATACAAACCATACAAGTTCTGCTGGTTCCCTTTGTCAAGTGTAGTTATTCGTCCCGTGTAAACAACAATATTGGAAACGTATTTAATTTCACTGCGCTGACGCAGCTTATCATGAATATATTTATAATATTTCTGCTCCTTTCTGTTTATAGCCAGTTGCCCATCAACAAGAAGAACTTTATTGGTTTGAATCGCGCTCGTCGGCCCCACAACGCCATTTTTGTCAGCTTCAGTGATCCCACTGTGCCCACAGAGTGCCTTGAGGCAGCCAAGGTCAACTGGCTCCGGGTCTGCCTGAAGGAGCACGACAAGCAGGCTGAAGAACAATTGAAAAAGGTTTGTGTGCTGCTGTAATCATGTTTTCTGGTTACTGAAAGCATAACACACCCTCTGATTGCTAGGGTCACTGTTTATAAAATAAAAAATGCATTGTGTATCTGTCCTAACAAACGTGCTGAATTAATTTCCTTCCTTATAAACCATTTTCAAAGCTTTTTTCTTTTGATAATTTTGAAACCTGCATAGTCGGTATGATATGATGCCTTAATTTTCTGGACTTTTATCTTATCTCAAGCCAAACTTTTTGTGCCTAGATGTTTGAGAGCCGGCCCATCTGGTCACGAAATGCGGTCAAGGCCAATATCAACATCCACCCAGATAAACTGAAACTGCTGTTGCCCGTCTTCGCCTACTACATGGTGAGCCAATGGGACAGGGTGCATTTCAAGGGGAAAAAGCAAATGCTCTTCAATGCTTTTTTTCCCTGATGTCATTCAGATACACAGGAAAATGAAAAGCACTAGAAAAATTCCTCTTGTTCAGTCTTTAAAAATGTAACTCTGTAAACTTCACAAAGGCAGGATTTGTTGCAAAGCTACTCTACTTGATTGTATTTTATTGTACAAGTGTTTATGTTATTGTGGTTATCTTTGTAGATATGTAGAGTGATTGAGTCTGTTCTCTGCTTTAACAAAATAATGAAGTCCTATGTAAATCACCAAAGAAATCTAATAGAATTTAAAGGGCAAATCCAAATTCAAGCCCAAATGTGAGTTAAACATCAGATGTGCTTTTGTAGGTGACGGGACCATGGAGAAGTCTGTGGGTGAGGGTGGGCTATGACCCCCGAAAGAGCTCAGAGTCCAAGAAATACCAGATACTGGACTTCAGGATCCGCTGTAGCACAAAGCACGGTAAGAACCTGAGGCAGGACAGGACAACAGTTACTGAATATTTCCAAGGATGTTTTATTCGGGTTTTTCTGTTCAGAATTATTTGGGGTTTACCATATCTGACATTGAAGGCTAAGAAAAAAATAAGTGCTGTGACATTATAGAATTAGATTGCATTAAACAATTTTGATGCAAATTCAGCAACAGTTAAATCTGTTAAATCTCCTTCTGTCTATATTGATCAGCCTTTTTCTGCCAAATTGTCTTCAGCAGCCAATTCAGTGAAATCTTACACTATCTTTATTTTTTTATTTGCTCTAGTTGTCTTGATGAAAAGGCAAGACCTGTCTGCTGACTGTTGGTTCCTCTTTCTTCCCACTTTTAGGGTATTCCTTATCTGACATGCCAGTAAAAGCCAAGAGGAGTGCTCTTAACTACAGTCTGCCTATCACATTCAACAAAGCAGGTGAGTTGGTGGATTTATTTAGATGTATTTATTGCAGTGTGCTTTTCCTACTGTGACATGTCAGAATGTCTTATGTGGGGGGGAAAAAAGCATATTAAGGTTTTAAATTTCTCATTCAATACAGACCTGGCCAAAATAAATATTCTAGACAAACATGCGCCAGTTGAGAAAGGCAAGCCGCAGTGAAAAGCACATAATAAGTTCTCACAAGAGGCCAACAGTCCACCAAAGGGACAAATTTATTTAAATTAAGTTACATGAAATATAATTGCTGAAATGTAACTCCTTCCACCTCCCCATCCTCCTGCTGTATTAGCATTTAATTGTTTGTGAATATTGTTTGTTTCTCTAACATGTGTTCATGTGTATCTCAGTGTCTGTCAGGGGGGTTGGTGAACTCAGTCTGTGTCGAGCTTGCTTTAGATTTATTCCAGGGCATCAAACTAAAATGCATATTGCTGCAATAAATGGTTCAAACCACTAGTAACAAGTCCTCGATAATTTCCACCGCCCCCCTGCTGTAGCCAAGGTAATTTCCATAATGGAAAAAGTGCTGTGTTTGTTTAAGTTTTTTTTTTTTTTTTTTTCCAGGTCCCCAGCCAGCTAGTGTGATGGAACTTCCAGCTCAGGAGGGTCCAAGCACCAGTCGAGATCCGGTTCCAATCTCATACCAGCTGAAGGTCAGTGAAAGTCCAGTATTGACTAGTTATGAAAATGTTTGCACTTTGGATCTCCATAAGACTAATGGTTAAAATGTTGGACGATCATAAGGGTTTTCTTATCTATTTTTAAGAGGTGTATAATTGACAGTGAACAGATTGCCTATCATACAGCTCATTATGATGTCTGCTGACCTGTTTCATCTCCACAGGAGTCCTCCTACATTTTCAGAGAAGGCATGCTACCTCCTCACAGACAGATGTTTTACCAGCTCTGTGATTTGGATGTGGAAAGGTATATTACAGCGCACCTCAAAAGTTTAACTTTAAATTTAGTTTAACTTCAGGGCTTTATGTTAACGTTTTTTGCATAAAGCACTGGTGCTACAGAGGATGAAATTTTTGTAGCACAGGTCACAAAATTGTAGCAGGAATAAAAATAAAGAAAAGTAAAACAACTACAAGTAGTGGAGTTCACCACTTAAACAGGCATGTAACTGGCAAAGGACATTAATGCATACAAGGCACGCAAAATCGAAACGAGATGTTTTCAGACAAACATTTTCTTTATTTGCCCATAATGGTAAATGCAGGGACATAACACCTCTTGCAATACAAAACATCCATATATTATGCTTTAAATTAACAGTACAAACTCAATCAATTTTGATCAGCATGCCTACAGTATTATTTATATTAAAGTCATATTGATCAAAGAGTACAAGTCTGTAAAAGTGCTTCTGTTCTCCTATCAGTTATTTACACAAACAACTAACAGCAGCAACAACAACAACAGTGCAACAACTAAATAGAATCCAAAAGATTTCTTTGTTCTTTAACAGAATGCAACAGATTGAAGTCATCGGCCACAACTACACATACAGCTGCACATATAGTTTACAATTCATCCACCTGACATACATCACTGTCAGCCAGGGACATGATTTTTAATCCCACTATAGACACAACTACCAAGTAGAATAGTGATGCACTATCAGTTGTACTCACACACACCTCACAGACTGATTTTTTTCCATAGCACATGTGACATATGTTGCACAGTACAGCCTTGGTAACTGGCATTTAAATGCTCTTAAAATGTTTTCAGTCTGAATCGCTTAAAATTGTGGCCACTCGGGGTATGTTAAATGGCTTTTGATCATTAGAGCCATTAAGCTCTATGTGTGTCTCCAGTATCAAACAGGTGGTTGAGCAGAACGGCGGTAATGAGCAGACGTGTGACGAGCGGGACGGCTGGTGTGTTCTCGGCACCACCGACAAGCTGAGGGACATCATCTCAGCCATGATCAAGAAGGTCATCCGAGCCCAGAAACCAAGTAAGGAAAATATACATCACAAAGAATGACTGTTGTGCCCTCATTCAGGGTCACTACATTGATAACCCACTTTTCTGTTACCGTAGACACAACATGGTCAAAAGCTTAACCTGGGGCCCTTATTTACAAAACTGTGCACTGGATTCACATGTAAAGGTTTGTGTATGGACAAAACACAGAAAGGGCTTACGCAAAAAAATATTCTGGTTTGTAGCACAGTATGCACGCACGTCCTACACAGGTTTCCCTTTATAAAAACACAATCAACTCAAAGCACCTTTGCAAGCTTCATGTAACAGCCATAGTTAGCCCTGTGACCCCCTAAAATTAAGCAGTTTACTTTATGGCCTTAGCGTACATCCGTATTGTGAACACCTCAACCAAAGAGTGATTGTCTTTTTTAGCTCTAGAGATGGCAATATAGACCGCATCTACTTGATGGATTGGCAGCAAAGTTTGTACAGGCATTCATGGTTCCCAGATGATGTATCCTCATGACTTTGGTGATCCTTTAACTTTTCCTTTAGTGCCACCATGAGATGTCTCCAGAACTATTGGATGTATTTCCAATGTCCCCCTAATGATGAATTGTAATAACTTTGCCTTTTGATTCAGCAGCATCATCAGGCCAATTTATTAATTTATCCTGTACTTTATGTTTAGTTATGTTAGCATGTTAACTCGCTAAACTAAGATGGGGAACATGGTAAACCTGCTAAACATCAGCATGTTATCATTGTCGCTGTGAGCATGTCAGCATGCTGACATTAGCGTTTAACAAAGATAAAAGACCAATGTTTTGTTAGCTTTTAACAACTAAAGTTATATGAGGCGTTAACAGTGCATTTGTGGCTAAGACTCATGGGATATGCAGTTGTTAAATACTTGTTGTTAAACCATTGCAGAAGTAGATACAATTTATCTTAGACTATAAACATAAAGGAAATTGAAAAGTGTGTTAACTAAGATGTCTTTTGGTTTGTTAACTGATGTTATTTCCTCACCCTCAGCATTGCCAGAAATCCCCAAGAGACGCAGACGCATCGGCCTAAGTTCAAAATTCCCAGGGAGAGATGAGAATGCAGAGGAAGAAATGCAGGACGACGAGAACAAGGATGATGAGGAGGAAGATGAGGACGATGACTTTCAGCCGTCGGAGGGAAGTGAAAATGAAATGGAGACAGAAATGCTGGATTACATATAACAAAGGATGACCATTTTTATGACATTAATCTTGACTGTTCATATTTTCCATTATTCATTTCTGTAATAGGTTATATGTTTGAATGATTGTTTTGAGTGAAATGTAAATAAAAACGAAAGTATTTCTAGTGGTTTGTGTAAGAACTCTATCATCTTTGTCATTAAGTTTTTGGTTAATACAGTACGACTGAAATTTGTATTTGGATATCAGTCTAGGTGCATTTTTTCTTCAGATCTCCAGATAACATTCAAAATCATGACACACAGTCTCACACTGTCAAATGAAATGCCATGTGGCCATCACATGCTGAACCAAATGTGCATCCTTTATGTAACAGTATTGAGAGATCATTTTTCGAAGACAGAGATAAAATAGAAAAATCATGACACATATGACAACAGCAATGAGCATGAGAAAAAAAACATGGTTTGTGGCCCCTGGTTGGACATACTGTATGGATACACATGAATATGGTAACAAATGTAAGGGTTTGGACAGCCATGGAGATGCTGGCGTGTAGGTTATTGGGCAGATTGATATACACTCATTGATTAACAACATTTTAGAGAGTAACAATGTCCACTTTAATTTACTAAAATTGTTCTCATTTTAAGATATGATGAAGGTATTTACAGTCCAGCTTTGCAGCGTTAGGATACATTTTTGGATTGGCCGCAGCAGTGTGACTGAGAGTCCAGTTGGACAGCTGTGTCAACTCAGCAGAGGTTGCCTTCCTGATATACAAGTGCAAAAGTTGGAAACTAAAAATCACTTCTCAAAGGTGAGTCACACAAACCTTTTCTACGAAGGCCATTTTTGTGAAGTGTTTTTATTTTTTAACCCAGCACTTTAAGTCCCCCACAAAGTGTCTCAGTACTACGTTGTAGGTTAAAGCCAAATGAACAACACAAGACCTTTCATCAACGGAAAGAAGAAAACAGCCATAGAAAATATAATCATCAAAAAATAAAAAATATATATCATCAAAACCTTAGGGGGCAGCATAATTCCCCTTCTATTGAAATAGTACAACTGTCCTTTGCAACCGTTCATCAATTAAATGCTGACTGGTGGCCTATATTCTGACCTCCTTACAACAAGTAAATCAAGTTTCATGCAGTGACAGCACTCATCCCATAATAGTAGTTCTCAACATCCTATGTTAAACATGCTCTTTCTCCCGTTTCATTTGCCATCACTATTTAACCGTTGAGTATTTGAGCTTTAAAGAACGGGACATTACCATGACCATCCTTATTCAAGGTCACATGAGTCAGTTTGCATGTTGGCAGGTTCATGTGGGGTGACGGTGGTACAGCCAGTTCTTCATTTGTGATTAGGAAAGACTACCACATAGAGGCCAGCCAATCAAATGTGAGATTACACAAGTCAGAGAGAACCAAGGGCTGATTGAAATGTGTCATGTCAGTCCTATCTGGAGTTGTCTTTAATTACTGTTTTCAGATCACCAATTCTCATGTTCTCAAGAAAGTTTCACAATTCATATTCCACTTTATAAACAGGTAAGTAACATAAGGGAAGTAAACGTGATGTCCAAGGACAAAGGGAATCTTTCAGGTTTTTATCAAATGGGCATTTCACTTCCCAGGACATTTTTGGCTGGATTTGGATCACTACTGATAAGACAGACCACAGTGACTGCCACGTAACACTAAGCCTTTTAATTCAGTTACCACTGACTTCATCATCAGTCTCATCTACTGATGTCCAGTGAAAACCACTAATCTCACAAGTTGAGAAGCTATAAAAATTGTCTTTAATTTCCTTTTGGATCACTAAATATGTAATTTTGCTTTAGCCAAAGAGGTTTTAAAGTATTCCATGTTAAGTATTGAGGAAAGTGCTGTGGACACAAGGTGGTTAAAAATCATGTTATGTAACAGTGATCAAAGCATGCCCACAGACGATACACAGGTCAGGTGTTGTTTGGAGGAGGGGTCTCCTTTATAAAAGTCTGGGCGACAATCACCTGGGTTCTCACAGTTTGGTAACGATGGCGAAGCTGGGGATTTTGGTTGCTGTTGCCATGTTTCTGGAGACGGTCTCTGCGACCTCTGTAAGTGTCAAAAAAGTTTTATCCAGTGTATCCAAAGAGCTAATTGTTAAAGTTCTTGGTGCAGTATCTGTAAAACAGTGTTCAGTATGGAAAACAAATGATATAATTTTCGCACCCACAGATTTCCTGAAATTCAGCTGCTGTTCTTAATCAAGGCAGAGTGTTTATTTGTTTATTTTTGAGCCAAAATACATTGTGTTGCGTTGGAACAAAAGTATATTTCTGTGTCACAAAAACCTTTATTTCTAATGAAGCATTGCTTCCATTGCTGTGTTGCATGACTGATTGATTGATTTTCATTTTTTTCAAAACATGTCAAATGGAATTGAAATCCAAATGCAGCATGCCACATTTCGTTGGTGTAGTTCTAAGCAAAAAAGAAAAAGATTTAAGCAATTTCTTTTGTGGATTTTTTGGTGGATTTCTGTAGCTGGGGGTGGTGTACACGGAGGGAGGTATGGTGCAGGGTGAGAACATTCGTCTTGGGTTCCGCCGTCACATGGACGTCTTCAGGGGGATTCCCTTTGCTGACATCCCTGGAAGGTTTGAGAAACCAAAGCGGCACCCCGGCTGGGACGGTGGGTAGACTGATTGAACTTCTCATTTTACATTCATTAATTCAACTGAATTGATAAAGAAAAGGTTTTAGCTTCTAGCTGTAGAGGTACTGTGTCATGAAAACATACATCATTTTTTCACTGTGTGTGTCTCACGTCAGGTATTCTGAAGGCCACTGAGTACAGGCAGAGATGCCTTCAGGTGAATCTTATCATGACTGACACCAGAGGCAGCGAGGACTGTCTTTACCTTAACATCTGGGTTCCTCACGGCCGCTCAGGTAAAGACTGAGAGAAGCCCACAGAGTGTCAGCCATATTAGATCTGAACTTCAACTAGCTGTCATTCTCTCTGTCTCATAGTGTCCACAGGTCTGCCAGTCATGGTCTGGATCTATGGAGGAGGCTTCCTGGCTGGAGGCTCGATGGGTGCTAACTTCCTATCTAACTACCTGTACAGCGGGCAGGAGATTGCAGACAGAGGAAATGTTATTGTGGTGACGCTGGGATACCGTGTGGGGACTCTGGGCTTCCTGAGCACTGGAGACTCTAGCTTACCTGGTGGGTACCACTTTACTTTTTATTTGACAGTGTTGAGTTTACAGTGAGAATTATATACAGAGCCTAGAAAATGTTGGCCTCCACACCAATTTTCTAAAATGCTCCATTAACTGAGTAACTCCTGCTGTGATTGAGCAAAAACTTTGATCGTCCTCAGGAAACTACGGCCTCTGGGACCAGCATGCTGCCATCGCCTGGGTGCACAGGAACATCCGCTCATTTGGAGGAGACCCTGACATCATCACCGTCTTTGGAGAGTCTGCAGGTGGAGCTAGTGTCAGTTTCCAGGTGAGCCACGTTTTTATGGGTGTCTAACTCCTTGTGTGAGAAGATAGAAATTAAATACAATTCACAATTCGTGAATATATATCTAACTTAATTTAAAACATATATTAAAATATATCTCTGTCTGCCCACAGACTCTCACTCCCCACAACAAAGGGTTGTTCAAGAGAGCCATCTCCCAGAGCGGGGTCGCCCTCTGCCCCTGGGCTGTCAACAAGAACCCCCGCAGGTTTGCTGAGGAGGTACATACCAGCATGTTTTACTTCTATGGAACTTTAACCCCCCCCCCCTTTTTTAGAATAGCTAACCAGAATTTAAAAATATACATATAACTTCAGAACAGGGAAACCATTAAAGATGAGTTGAACCCTCTTCCCAGGTTGCTCTGAAGGTCAACTGCCCCACCGATCAAACTATGGCTGCCTGTTTGAAGATGACTGATCCTGCGCTGCTTACGTTGGCTGGCACTCTCAAACTGTCCAGCTCACCCGATCGTAAGGGCTGCACTCCACACCTACCTAGTTTACATTTTCATTTTGGACATTGTGTCAGTGCTTTCTACCTGAGCAACGCAAAGTGAGGGAAGATTTTACACTTGATTAATAACCAAAGGAAAAGTGAAACAAAAATCTGTAGGTGCACAGGTGGCACAGGGGAAAAAATCCTTCACAGTCCATCAGCAGATCTAGCAATCGACGTATTAGAATGCCACTTAGATATAAAACATACGGATAGTACTGTATATATTAAGTGTCTGATTGTATCTGCCTCTGACAGACCCCCTCGTAAACAACCTGGCCCTGTCTCCGGTGATTGACGGTGACTTCCTGCCAGATGAGCCTCAAAACTTGTTCCATAATGCAGCTGACCTCGACTACATCGCTGGAGTCAATGACATGGACGGACACCTTTTTACTGGTTTAGATGTTCCCTCAATCAACTCCCCCCTGGTGGACACCCCTATGTTAGTTTAAGTCATTTGATCACAATGTGAAACATTTACACCTACAATTATGCATTGGATCTACGTAGAGCGACATACCGTACATTTGTTAGAACTGTGATGTTATTAACAAATGTTATGGTAGAAGCAGTGTTTCATCAGACGTAATTTTCAAACATCCTCTTCCTGATTATAGTGAAGATGTGAAAAGGCTCCTGGCCTCATACACTAAGGAGAAAGGGAAGGCTGGTTTTGACAATGCCTACTCCACATACACCTCAACCTGGGGATCAAATCCCAGCAAGGAGACCATCAAGAAAACTGTTGTGGAGATTGGAACAGACTACATCTTCCTGGTTCCTACACAGGCTGCCCTCTACCTTCATGCTGCCAATGCCACGTGAGAATAAGTTCTTGCTATACAGATGTCAGTGATTTGAATCAACTTTTAATTTACCTCTGAAAGGGTTAAGAATGGTTCTTACATCAAAAAACTTGTACTACTAGACGTCATTTTTACCAGACCGATAACCTGCACGTGCCTTAATTTTCTAAGATTTAATATGATTTCATCTTTTCGAGTGCTGCATTTTGTCTTTATTTATTTAGCCCCTCTTTTGTGTACTCATTTTCACATCCCTTTGTTTTTCTTGTCTCATCAAAGGACCAGCCGTACCTACTCCTACCTTTTCTCTCAGCCCAACCGTATGGCCGGCATTGCGAGGCCGTACCCCAGCTGGATGGGAGCCGACCACGCTGATGACCTGCAGTACGTGTTTGGAAAGCCTTTCACCACACCACTGGCGTACTGGCCTCGCCACCGAGATGTATCGCGCTACATGATCGCCTACTGGACCAACTTCGCCAGAACTGGGTATAATTTTGCAGGCACGAGACATGGGAGCAACACAAATCAAACAAACCTCAATCACACACATAAAAAACTAAAACTGCCTCATTTCAGTTGCCCTTTTCTCTGGTTTTGTCCACAGAGACCCCAACAAAGGAGAGATGAGAGTGCCCGCTACCTGGCCTACATTCACCAACACTGGACACCAGTTCCTGGAGATCAATTCTAAGATGGACAAAAGCTATGTGAGACAGAAGATGAGAGCGCGTTATGTACATTTCTGGACCAGCATCCTGCCCAACCTTCCATAAACATGTTTGGATAAAGAGCTTGTGCAGCTGCAGTGTGGACCTACAGATGTGGTATCACATCAGAATTGGTTCATGACAAATAAATTGATGACAAATACAAATTATAGTTCCTTGGTTTTACTTATTAGCCAAAGTTTGTCCTGCTCACACCCTGAATTGGCTATTTTCTCTATTAATTAAAAGATTTGTTGTAATAAATGAGGTGAAATAAGTGGGTTAGGACAGCCAGCTAACATAGCAACTTAACCAATATTATTGGTTAAGTTGCCATTGGCCATGGCGAGGCCGCTACCTGTCTCCTAATACTTTTAAAACGTATTAATTCAGGAAAAGAAGTAGGGGAATGAGTAAAGCTGTGTAATGTTTTGTATAATGGGTAGCGAGCATTTTAATATTTCCTGAGCAGTGATTCTCACCTATTCCTTACAAGAAATTATGCAAATTTCATGTAGTAACGGAACTCATCCCATAATAGTGTTCTCAACATCCTTTATTAAACAGCCTATTTCTCCCTTTTACCTTGCCATCACTTTAACCGGTGACTATTTGAGCTTCAAAGAACAGGTCAGGATCATCCTTGTGAAGGAAATCTGAGAGCTGGTTTTCTCATGATTGAAGAAGGTTCAGGAGACCTGGATGTCTTAGGCAGAAATATTTGTTAAAGCTCGATCGAGCAGAAAAGGGAAACACGTGTGAATCACACCGTACTGCTACCCATATTTGAAGATGGTGTCCTGAAGCTCAGCATTTAGCCCATCCCAGATCAAATAAGATTATTTCTAACTCAGCTTTACATGTGTGAGGATTTTATTGGGTATTGGACCTAAACAAAGAACTATGCCCACCTTTTACCTAGCAACAGCATAGTCTCTCTACAGGCTCTTTTATACAGCACCTCCAAAGTTTATGCCAGCCTGCTGAGTCTAAAACAGAATGCAGAAGACCTTGGTCTCCCCAGGCACCAGAGCCAAACCAGTCTTATCAAACACAGGCAGTTGGCTTCACCTGTTAGAAACATTGTCTTAATTTGTCTTTAACATACGAGAAGGACAATTACTTCACAATCCTTACACAAGTCCACATGTACACATTAGTCAGTTTGCATGTTGGCAGGTTTATGTGGGCTGGGGTCGGGGAGGTAGAGCCAATTCTTAATTTGTGATAAGGTATAGACTACCACATAAAGGCCAGCCAATCAAATTTCAGATATATGTCAGAGAGAATGAAGGGCTCATTGAAATATGTCATCTCAGTCTTATTTGGAGTTGTCTTTAATTAGTTTTCAGATAAACATATTCACACTACTCATGTTCTCAAGAAAATTGTTATTTTATATTACGACACTTCAAATATTATATTTCACCTTATACATATAACTAAAACAGGTAAAGTATATGTGATGTCCAAGGACAAAGGGAGTCTTTAAGGTTTTTATCAAATGGGCATTTCACTTTCCAGGACATTTTTGGCTGAATTTGGATCACTACTGATAAGACAGACCACAGTGACTGCCACGTAACACTAAGCCTTTTAACTCAGTTACCACTGACTTCATCATCAGTCTCATGAACTGATGTCCAATGAAAACCACTAATCTCACAAGTTGAGAATATCTAAAAATTGGCTTTAATTTTTTGTTTGATCACTAAATATGTAATTTTGCTTCAGCTGAAAAGGTTTTGAGGTAAGTTAAGTATTGAGGAAAGTGCTGTGGACACAAGGTGGTTAAATATTATTTAACAGTGAGAAAAGCATGCCCACAGACCATTCATTGGTCAGATGTTGTTTGAAGGAGGGGTCTCCTTTTTTTAAAGTCTGGCTGACCATCAACGCAGATCTCACAGTTTGGTAACGATGGCGAAGCTGGGGATTTTGGTTGCTGTTGCCGTGTTTCTGGAGACGGTCTCTGCGACCTCTGTAAGTGTCAAAAAAGTTTTATCCAGTGTATCCAAAGAGCTATTTGTTCAACTTCTCTGTGCAGTATCTGTAAAACAGTGTTCAGTATGGAAAACAAATTATATAATTTTTGCACCCACAGATTTCCTGAAATTCAGCTGCTGTTCTTAATCAAGACAGAGTGTTTATTTGTTCATTTTTGAGCCATCAGTCACTGATAGATACATTGTATTGTGTTGGAACAAAAGTATATTTCTGTGTCACAAAAACCTATTTATTTCTAATGAAGCATTGCTTCCATTGCTGTGTTACATGACTGATTTTCATATTTTTTCAAAACATGCCAAATGGAATTAAAATCCAAATGCAGCATGCCACATTTTGTTGGTGTAGTTCTAAGCAAAAAAAAGAAAAAGATTTAAGCAATTTCTTTCGTGAATTTTTTGGTGGATTTCTGTAGCTGGGGGTGGTGTACACGGAGGGAGGTATGGTGCAGGGTGAGAACATTCGTCTTGGGCTCCGCCGTCACATGGACGTCTTCAGGGGGATTCCCTTTGCTGACATCCCTGGAAGGTTTGAGAAACCAAAGCGTCACCCCGGCTGGGACGGTGGGTAGACTGATTGAACTTCTCATTTTACATTCATTAATTCAACTGAATTGATAATAAAAAAAGGTTTTAGCTTCTAGCTGTAGAGGTACTGTGTCATGGAAACATACAAAATTTTTTCTGGTAATTTTCAAAAGTCTTACACTGCTCTTACACTGTGTGTGTCTCTTGTCAGGTGTTCTGAAGGCCACTGAGTACAGGCAGAGATGCCTTCAGGTGAATCTTATCATGACTGACACCAGAGGCAGCGAGGACTGTCTTTACCTTAACATCTGGGTTCCTCACGGCCGCTCAGGTAAAGACTGAGAGAAGCCCACAGAGTGTCAGCCATATTAGATCTGAACTTCAACTGGCTGTCATTCTCTCTGTCTCATAGTGTCCACAGGTCTGCCAGTCATGGTCTGGATCTATGGAGGAGGCTTCCTGGCTGGAGGCTCGATGGGTGCTAACTTCCTGGACAACTACCTGTACAGCGGGCAGGAGATTGCAGACAGAGGAAATGTTATTGTGGTGACGCTGGGATACCGTGTGGGGACTCTGGGCTTCCTGAGCACTGGGGACTCTAGCTTACCTGGTGGGTACCACTTTACTTTTTATTTGACAGTGTTGAGTTTACAGTGAGAATTATATACAGAGCCTAGAAAATGTTGGCCTCCACACCAATTTTCTAAAATGTTCCATTAACTGAGTAACTCCTGCTGTGATTGAGTAAAAACTTTGATCCTCATCAGGAAACTACGGCCTCTGGGACCAGCATGCTGCCATCGCCTGGGTGCACAGGAACATCCGCTCATTTGGAGGAGACCCTGACATCATCACCATCTTTGGAGAGTCTGCAGGTGGAGCTAGTGTCAGTTTCCAGGTGAGACACTTTTGTTCTGGGTGTCTAACTCATTGTGTGAGAAGATAGAAATTAAATAAAATTCAAAATTCGTGAATATATATCTAACTTAATTTAAAACATATACTAAAATATATCTCTGTCTGCCCACAGACTCTCACTCCCCACAACAAAGGGTTGTTCAAGAGAGCCATCTCCCAGAGCGGGGTCGCCCTCTGCCCCTGGGCTGTCAACAAGAACCCCCGCAGTTTTGCTGAGGAGGTACATACCAGCATGTTTTACTTCTTCTATGGAACTTTATACCCCCTTTTTTGGAATAACTAACTGGAATTTAAAGGTGTACATATAACTTCTGAACAGGGAAACCATTAAAGATGAGTTGAACCCTCTTCCCAGGTTGCTCTGAAGGTCAACTGCCCCACCGATCAAACTATGGCTGCCTGTTTGAAGATGACTGATCCTGCACTGCTTACGTTGGCTGGCACTCTCAAACTGTCCAGCTCACCTGATCGTAAGGGCTGCACTCCACACCTACCTAGTTTACATTTTCGTTTTAAACATTGTGTTGGCGTTTTCTACCTGAGTAATGCACTGTGAGTTAAGATTTTATGCCTTGATAATGACCTAAAGAAAAGTGAAAAGTGGCGGTGTATTACGTCTGTTATACCCCCCTTAAAATGTGTACTTGATTACACAGCAAAGACTACACCCAACAGCTGACTGACAGTGGACATTGCTGCCAGTGTCATATTTCAACTGCAACATGTACTGTAGGGGCTTTTAAATGACACTTATATGTTTTATTCAAACTAGCAATTTTGCTTCCATTCCTTTCATATGAAGAGTTTAGTTTAATTTGTGTATGTTAAGTATAAATTACAAAAAAAAAATCTGTAGGTGCACAGGTGGCACAGGGAAAAAATCCGTCACAGGCCATCAGCAGATCTAGCAAACAACATATTAGAATGCCACTTAGATATAAAACATACGGATAGTACTGTATATATTAAGTGTCTGATTGTATCTGCCTCTGACAGACCCCCTCGTAAACAACCTGGCCCTGTCTCCGGTCATTGACGGTGACTTCCTGCCAGATGAGCCTCAAAACTTGTTCCACAATGCAGCTGAAATCGACTACATCGCTGGAGTCAATGACATGGACGGACACCTTTTCACTGGTTTAGATGTTCCCTCAATCAACTCCCCCCTGGTGGACACCCCTATGTGAGTTTAAGTAATTTGATCACAATGTGAAACATTTACACCTACAATTCTGCATTGGATCTACGTAGAGCGACATACCGTACTTTTGTTAGAACTGTGATGCTATTAAAACATTATTAAAACATTTTTATGGTAGAAGACATGTTTTATCAGACCTACAGTGGGTACGGAAAGTATTCAGACCCCTTTAAATTTTTCACTCTTTGTTTCATTGCAGCCATTTGCTAAAATCAAAAAAGTTCATTTTATTTCTCATTAATGTACACTCAGCACCCCATCTTGACAGAAAAAAACAGAAATGTAGAAATTTTTGCAAATGTATTAAAAAAGAAAAACGGAAATATCACATGGTCATAAGTATTCAGACCCTTTGCTGTGACACTCATATTTAACTCACATGCTGTCCATTTCTTCTGATCCTCCTTGAGATGGTTCTACTCCTTCATTGGAGTCCAGCTGTGTTTAAATAAACTGATTGGACTTGGTTAGGAAAGGCACACACCTGTCTATATAAGACCTTACAGCTCACAGTGCATGTCAGAGCAAATGAGAATCATGAGGTCGAAGGAACTGCCCAAGGAGCTCAGAGACAGAATTGTGGCAAGGCACAGATCTGGCCAAGGTTACAAAAGAATTTCTGCAGCACTCAAGGTTCCTAAGAGCACAGTGGCCTCCATAATCCTTAAATGAAAGAAGTTTGGGACGACCAGAACTCTTCCTAGACCTGGCCGTCGAGCCAAACTGAGCAATCGTGGGAGAAGAGCCTTGGTGAGAGAGGTAAAGAAGAACCCAAAGATCACTGTGGCTGAGCTCCAGAGATGCAGTAGGGAGATGGGAGAAAGTTCCACAAAGTCAACTATCACTGCAGCCCTCCACCAGTCGGGGCTTTATGGCAGAGTGGCCCGACGAAAGCCTCTCCTCAGTGCAAAACATATGAAAGCCCGCATAGAGTTTGCCAAAAAACACATGAAGGACTCCCAGACTATGAGAAATAAGATTCTCTGGTCTGATACAAAGATTGAACTTTTGGCGTTAATTCTAAGTGGTATGTGTGGAGAAAACCAGGCACTGCTCATCACCTGCCCAATACAATCCAAACAGTGAAACATGGTGGTGGCAGCATCATGCTATGGGGGTGTTTTTCAGCTACAGGGACAGGACGACTGGTTGCAATTGAAGGAAAGATGAACGCGGCCAAGTACAGAGATATCCTGGAAGAAAACCTCTTCCAGAGTGCTCAGGACCACAGACTGGGCCGAAGGTTCACCTTCCAACAAGACAATGACCCTAAGCACACAGCTAAAATAACAAAGGAGTGGCTTCGGAACAACTTTGTGACCATTCTTGACTGGCCCAGCCAGAGCCCTGACCTAAACCCAACTGAGCATCTCTGGAGAGACCTGAAAATAGCTGTCCACCAACGTTCACCATCCAACCTGATGGAACTGGAGAGGATCTGCAAGGAAGAATGGCAGAGGATCCCCAAATCCAGGTGTAAAAAACTTGTTGCATCATTCCCAAGAAGACTCATGGCTGTACTAGCTCAAAAGGGTGCTTCTACTCACTACTGAGCAAAGGGTCTGAATACTTATGACCATGTGATATTTCAGTTTTTCTTTTTTAATAAATTTGCAAAAATTTCTACATTTCTGTTTTTTTTCTGTCAAGATGGGGTGCTGAGTGTACATAATGAGAAATAAAATGAACTTTTTTGATTTTAGCAAATGGCTGCAATGAAACAAAGAGTGAAAAATTTAAAGGGGTCTGAATACTTTCCGTACCCACTGTAATTTTCAAACATTCTCTTCCTGATTACAGTGAAGATGTGAAGAGGCTCCTGGCTGCATACACTAAGGAGAAAGGCAAGGCGGGTTTGGACAATGCCTACTTCACATACACCTCAACCTGGGGATCAAATCCTAGCAAGGAGACCATCAAGAAAACTGTTGTGGAGATTGGAACAGACTACATCTTCCTGGTTCCTACACAGGCTGCCCTCTATCATCATGCTGCCAATGCCACGTGAGAATAAGATCATGTTATACAGATGTCAGTGACCTGAATCAACTTTCAGTTTACCTCTGAAAGAGTTTATGATCCTTATGACATCAAAAAACTTGTACTACTAGACATCATTTTCACCGGACCGATAAAACTGCACTTGCCCTAATTTTATAAGATTCAATACGATTTCATCTTTTCGAATGATGCATTTTGTCTTTATTTATTTAGCCCCCTCTTTTGTGTACTCATTTTCACATCCCTATGTTTTTCTTGTCTCATCGAAGGACCGGCCGTACCTACTCCTTCCTCTTCTCTCAGCCCAACCGTATGGGCGGCATTGCGAGGCCGTACCCCAGCTGGATGGGAGCCGACCACGCTGATGACCTGCAGTACGTGTTTGGAAAGCCTTTCACCACACCACTGGCGTACTGGCCTCGCCACCGAGATGTATCGCGCTACATGATCGCCTACTGGACCAACTTCGCCAGAACTGGGTATAATTCTGCAGACACGAGACATGGGAGCAACACAAATAAAACAAACCTCAATCACACACATAAAAAACTAAAACTGCCTCATTTCAGTTGCCCTTTTCTCTGGTTTTGTCCACAGAGACCCCAACAAAGGAGAGATGAGCGTGCCCGCTACCTGGCCTATATTCACCAGCACTGGACACAAATTCTTGGAGATCAATTCTAAGACGGACAAGAACTATGTGAGACAGAAGATGAGAGTGCGTTATGTACATTTCTGGACCAGCGTCCTGCCCAATCTTCCATAAACATGTTTGGATAAAGAGCTTGTGCAGCTGCAGTGTGGACCTACAGATGTGGTATCACATCCGTATTGGTTTATGAAAAATAAACTAATGAATACAAATTATATTTCCTTGGTTTTATTTTACTGTGCCTCTTCAAATTTACAATGCATTGCTGAACCGATTCATTATTCATGGTTGGCACCTGAGTTTTGGGTTTGATTGTCTTTGGCTCAGTGATAACAGCTTACTGCTAAATAATTTTGTTTTGAGCTTATTTTTACGTACAAAACAGTGGTGTAGGAGAATTAACTTCGTAATGCAAAATAAACTACAATAAAACAATATGAAATTGATGTATTTTCTTGATATTCAGAGTGCACTGCCATTGTGGTTACCAGTCCACCTGCGTTCGCTAATATATAGTTAGCCTAACTTAAGTTTACATATCAGTTGATGGTGTTTAAGGTAATTTGCGTGTTAAATACACGTCAACGCACAACAAGGTTCCATAATACAGAAAATAAGACGAGGCTGATGCAACCATTTCCATAACGCAAGTTATGAGCTTTCTTCACCAAGTCCATTATTTTCCTGTATCAGGACATGAAAGAGCTAGACCAGTTTCAAACAAGGCTTCCAGAGGTTGTTATAACTGTTATGAGATGGACATGCCAAAGAAACAAAAGGAGAGGCTGTGTTTAACTGACCCACAACATATAATTTAGGCAATAGAGATTAAATGAAGATTGCGCTTGTTTGACCTTAGCTAGTTTAGGTGACAGGGCTCCCACCCTGAGTTGGCCATTTTCTCTCATTAAAGATTTGTTGTAATGAATGAGGTGAAATGTCATTGCGAAATGCAGGAAAAACCGGGTTAACACCCAAACACAGGATAGAGAGGCAGGCAGAGACAGATCAATGAGTTTATTGCCACAAGAGAAGACACACGAGCAAAAATCACAGGTGGAAAGTCCAATCAGTACAAGAAGCAGTTGTTTCACCTGGGGCGGCCGTGGCTCAGTGGTAGAGCGGGGTTGTCCAATAACCCAAGGTTGGAGGTTCGATCCCCGCTCTCCCTCCCGAAGATTGGTGGACTGACAGCTGGTGGGGTGGAAGCCCACCTACTTACCACGGCTGAGGTGCCCTTGAGCAAGGCACCGCACCCCCAATTGCTCCCCGGGCGCTGTGAACTGCTGCCCACCGCTCCAGTGTGAATATGGCACCTGTCTCTTTGTGTGACCCTGTGCATGTGTGTGTTCGTACAGGTGCCACTGGATGGGTTAAATGCGGAGAAATAATTTCACGTTTGTGTGATTAATAAAGTAAAAAAAAAAAAAAAAGAGTCCAGAGTTGCAGGGATCACACGGAGGAAAAAGTCCAAACGAGCAGGCAAGCAGGTATCGATGTGGTGCAGGTCCAAAAAAAAAAAAAAAAGAAAAAACACAACGACGGTCGGAAGCGACGGCAAAAGCCAACATGACAGCCACAAAACCCAAATAAAACACAGTGAACTGACAAATTAACAAAGTGACTAGACTGGAATATTTACTGAGTGGCTGAGGAGGGAATGAGCTGCAGGTGAGGGGTGGGCGGAGTAGGCCAGGTAAGCGGCTGGCTGGTGCAGCCAGGTGATGGGGAAAGGAGGGAGAGTCCGAGGGCATCTGGTGGAAGGTAAGAGGATGGCAGGTCAAGGGAACAGGGAAACTGATAACTGTCTGCTAATGATGTTAATACGTAGTTGGGGGGCCCCTGTAGCTTACTGGGTAGAGCGCATACCACTAAGGCTTAGTCCTTGTCTAAGCCTTAGTGGTACCCCCTGCTGCAGCCGGGCGGCAACCTACAGGTCTGAAAAGTGAAGCCAATGCAGAAGTGCCATAAACCTGCATTCTCCCTAACGGCCAGCAGGGGGAGACTCCATTGGCTGCAAAAAGAAGTCCGATTGTATGGAATGTATGGTCTATGAGAAAATGACCCTACTTATCACTTGAATTTCTACCTTGCCATCACTTTAACTGGTGATTATTTGAGCTTTAAAGAACAGGTCAGGATCATCCTTGTGAAGGAAATCTGAGAGTTGGTTTTCTCATGATTGAAGAAGGTTCAGGAGACCTGGATATCTTACACAGAAATATTTATTTTTTTTATTAAAGCTCGATCGAAGAGAAAAAAGGAAAACAACACGTGAATCACAGCGTACTGCTACCCATATTTGAAGATGGTGTCCTGAAGCTCAGCATTTAGCCCATCCCAGATCAAATAAGATTATTTCTAACTCAGCTTTACATGTGTGAGGATTCTATTGGGTATTGGACCTAAACAAAGAACTTTGCCCACCTTTTACCTAGCAACAGCATAGTCTCTCAACAGGCTCTCTTGTTCAGTACATACAAAATTGGTGCCAGCCTGTTGAGTCATTGTCTTAATTTGTCTTTAACCAATGTAATGGAAATTTCTTACATCAAGTCACAACTAGGTCATGTGTCCATTCAGGTTACATTTGTCTTACCTTAATTAGACACATGACCGCTCCTGTGTGTCAGGATGTACACCCCTGGTGCTCGGGACTCATTTGCGCACCTCATGTATTTGACTGTTGCTGTGAGTCCCTCTGCAGAGGCTGAATTAAACTTGCGGAAAGACAAGTGTTGACTTTGTGCTTTATTGGACAAAAATTGCCACCACACCTACAAGAAGGGAAATTCTTTCGCAATCCTTAGACAAGTTCATATGTACACGTTAGTCAGTTTGCATGTTGGCAGCTTCATGAGGGGTGGGGTTGGGGAGGTAAAGGGAGCCTTTCAGGTTTTTATCAAATGGGCATTTCACTTCCAAGGACATTTTTGGCTGAATTTGGATCACTACTGATAAGACAGACCACAGTGACTGCCACGTAACACTAAGCCTTTTAACTCAGTTACCACTGACTTCATCATCAGTCTCATCTACTGATGTCCAGTGAAAACCACTAATCTCACAAGTTGAGAAGCTATAAAAATTGGCTTTAATTTTTTGTTTGATCACTAAATATGTAATTTTGCTTCAGCTGAAAAGGTTTTGAGGTAAGTTAAGTATTGAGGAAAGTGCTGTGGAAACAAGGTGGTTAAATATTATTTAACAGTGAGAAAAGCATGCCCACAGACGATACACAGGTCAGGTGTTGTTTGGAGGAGGGGTCTCCTTTATAAAAGTCTGGGTGACAATCACCCGGGTTCTCACAGTTTAGTAACGATGGCGAAACTGGGGATTTTGGTAGTTGTTGCCGTGTTTCTGGAGATGGTCTCTGCGACCTCTGTAAGTGTCAAAAAAGGTTTTATCCAGTATATCCAAAGAGCTAATTGTTAAAGTTCTTGGTGCAGTATCTGTAAAACAGTGTTCAGTATTGAAAACAAATGCTATAATTTTTGCACCCACAGATTTCCCTTAAATTCAGCTGCTGTTCTTAATCAAGACAGAGTGTTTATTTGTTCATTTTTGAGCCATCAGTCACTGATAAATACATTGTGTTGTGTTGGAACAAAAGTCTGCATATGTTTGTGTCACAACAACTTATTATTTGTAAAGAAGCATTGTTTTAATTTATGTGTTACATGCCTGATTGATTTTCATATTTTTCAAAACATGCCAAATGGAAAATGAAGATTTAAAAATCCAAATGCAGCATGCCACAGTTCATTGGTGTAGGTCTAAGCAAAAAAAAAAAAGAAAAAGATTCAAGCAAGCAGCTTTCGTGGATTTTTTGGTGGATTTCTGTAGCTGGGGGTGGTGTACACAGATGGAGGTATGGTGCAGGGCGAGAACATTCGTCTTGGGCTCCGCCGTCACATGGACGTCTTCAAGGGGATTCCCTTTGCTGACATCCCTGGAAGATTTGAGAAACCAAAGCATCACCCCGGCTGGGACGGTGGGTAGACTGATTGAACTTCTCATTTTACATTCAATAAATTTAACTGAATTGATTAAAAAGGTTTTAGCTTCTAGCTGTAGAGGTACTGTGTCATGGAAACATACATCATTTTTTCTGGTAATTTTCAAAAGTCTTACACTGCTCTTACACTGTGTGTGTCTCACGTCAGGTGTTCTGAAGGCCACTGAGTACAGGCAGAGATGCCTTCAGGTGAATCTTATCATGACTGACACCAGAGGCAGCGAGGACTGTCTTTACCTTAACATCTGGGTTCCTCACGGCCGCTCAGGTAAAGACTGAGAGAAGCCCACAGAGTGTCAGCCATATTAGATCTGAACTTCAACTGGCTGTCATTCTCTCTGTCTCATAGTGTCCATAGGTCTGCCAGTCATGGTCTGGATCTATGGAGGAGGCTTCCTGGCTGGAGGCTCGATGGGTGCTAACTTCCTGGACAACTACCTGTACAGCGGGCAGGAGATTGCAGACAGAGGAAATGTTATTGTGGTGTCGCTGGGATACCGTCTGGGGCCTCTGGGCTTCCTGAGCACTGGAGACTCTAGCTTACCTGGTGGGTACCACTTTACTTTTTATTTGACAGTGTTGAGTTTACAGTGAGAATTATATACAGAGCCTAGAAAATGTTGGCCTCCACACCAATTTTCTAAAATGTTCCATTAACTGAGTAATTCATGCCATGATTGAGTGAAAACTTTGAACGTCCTCAGGAAACTACGGCCTCTGGGACCAGCATGCTGCCATCGCCTGGGTGCACAGGAACATCCGCTCATTTGGAGGAGACCCTGACAACATCACCGTCTTTGGAGAGTCTGCAGGTGGAGCTAGTGTCAACTTCCAGGTGAGAAACATTTCTCAGGGTGTCTAACCCATTGTGTGAGATAATAGAAATTAAATAAACAGTCTACAATTTGTAAATATGAATTTAACTTTTAAAAAAAACATACTAAAATATCTGTCTTTATGTTTGTCTGCCTACAGACTCTCAGTCCCCACAACAAAGGGCTGCTAAAGAGAGCCATCTCCCAGAGCGGGGTCGCCCTCTGCTCCTGGGCTGTCAACAGGAACCCCCGCAAATTTGCTGAGGAGGTACAAAACAGCTTCTCTGACATGTTTTATTACTTCGAATATTATTACTTGAATACCTAACCAGAATTTAAAGGTGTAAATATAACTTTAAAACAGGGAAATCATTAAAGATGATTCAACCGTCTTCCCAGGTTGCTTTGAAGGTCAACTGCCCCACCGATCAAACTATGGCTGCCTGTTTGAAGATGACAGATCCTGTGCTCCTTACGATGGCTGGCACTCTTGAACTGTCCAGCTCACCTGATAGTAAGAGAAGCACTTCACGCTGCCTAGTTTACAATTTCACTTGAGACATTGTGTCTGTGCTTTCTAACTGAGCAATGCACAGAGAAGAAAGATTTTATGCCTTGATTGGTAACCAAAAGAAAAGTGAAATTGGTGGTGTATTACATCTGTAACCCTAACCTGCCAGAAATAAAGCTATTTTACTACATTCAGTCCCTAGATCAGCAATCCTGACTACTGTCCTAAACTACTTTTGGCCCTGTTCACACCTGGCATTAACGTGCATCATCAGTTCAAGTACATCAGTTCACACGTGGCTTTAGAATGCTTCTCCACGTGCGTCCCGAGAGACCCTTCGTGATCGGATTTCACTTACCCGCTCTATGTGCAAATCAACATGTACGCTATTTCCGTTTGCAAAGACCAAATGCGTTGTTTTTAATCAGCGGGAGGTTCAGGATGTAAACAGTGTTTGACGCCTGTTTTGCCGTCGGTCAGAGCTGATTTCATCGTGCTGTAACATTATTGTTTTCCATGTCCGCTGAAAAGGCAAAGAAAAACAAAATTAACAGTAACACAACAAAAATCTATACAATATTAACCACATTGTATGTAATAGGGCTGGCCATTGTTCCCCTCTTCAAAACAACAGAATTTACCTGTTTTCAGTGCAGTGATTAGTAAACTACGTAGCTCACAACATCACTAATTAGACAGATCATCATAATAACACTATATTAAAATACAATGTATGTCACCATAAATATGAGGCTCGTACATAAGGAGCGTACACTTATACAATTATAGGCGTCTTGCCGTTTTGAAGTGAAGAACTACGACCAGCCGGGCACTGTGGCTAAAATTGTGAAATACTTTTGTTGTGAGCTAGCTAGTTAATATTAGTTTAGTTTTCTTTGCTTTTTCTGCACAGATGGAAATTAACAGTGATATAGCAATTAAAAGTAGTTGAATGGAGCGCTGTGTTACACGACTAACTGCAGCTTACGCAGAGGACGTCAGCCGCATAGGCGGTCTTTCAATGAGTCCCAGGACACTTTCACGCACACACTGCTAGACCACCGTCGAATTCGGTCTGAGCAATTCGATCTCAATGCGTCCTCAATCCGCCTTGGACGCATTCACATCTGTACTTAAAGCCCTAAATTTGAATGGGAACTTGGCTAGTGAGTATTGCTATTAAAGCACCATGTTGACTTCAGACAGCTAGTGGCTTCACATTGTCTAATGTCCTCTAAAATGCGTACATGAACACACAGCAAAGACTACACCCAATAGCTGGCTATTTCTGCAGTGCACATTAGTGGACATTGCTGCCAGTGTCACATTTCAACTGCAACACATACTGTAGGGTTTTTTAAATGACACTAGTATGTTTTATTCAAACTGTATATATCAGGTGTCATATTGTATTTGCCTCTGTCAGACCCCCTCTTAAACAACCTGGCCCTGTCTCCGGTGATCGACGGTGATTTCCTGCCGGATGAGCCTCACAACTTGTTCCACAATGCGGCTGACATCGACTACATCGCTGGAGTTAACGACATGGACGGACATATCTTCACTGCTATAGATGTTCCCTCAATCAACTCCCCCCTGGTGGACACCCCTATGTGAATTTAAGTCATTTGATCAGAATGTGAAACATTTACACCTACAATTCTGTATTGGATCTACCTAGAGAAACATACCGTACTTTTGTTAGAACTATGATGCTACTAACACATTTTCTTGTAGAAGCAGTGTTTCATGAGATGGAATTTTAAAACATTCTCTACTGATTACAGTGAAGACGTGAAGAGGCTCCTGGCTGCATACACTAAGGAGAAAGGCAAGGCTGGTTTGGACAATGCATACTCCACATACACCTCAACCTGGGGATCAAATCCCAGCAAGGAGACCATCAAGAAAACTGTTGTGGAGATTGGAACAGACTACATCTTCCTGGTTCCTACACAGGCTGCCCTCTACCTTCATGCTGCTAACGCCATGTGAGAATAAGATCTGGTTATTAATTTACCGCCAAAAAGGTTAATAACTATCCTTAAGACATCAAATAACTGACGTCATTTTACCAGACCGATAACCTGCACATGACCAAGATTTAATAAGATTTCATGTTTTTGAGTGCTGCATTTTGTCTTTATTTATTTAGCCCCTCTTTTGTGCACTCATTTTCACATCCCTATGTTTTTCTTGTCTCATCGAAGGACCGGCCGTACCTACTCCTACCTCTTCACTCAGCCCAACCGTATGGGCGGCATTGGCAGGCCCTACCCCAGCTGGATGGGAGCCGACCACATGGATGACCTGCAGTACGTGTTTGGAAAGCCCTTCACCACACCACTGGCGTACTGGCCTCGCCACCGAGATGTATCGCGCTACATGATCGCCTACTGGACCAACTTCGCCAGAACTGGGTATAATTTTGCAGGCACGAGACATGGGAGCATCACAAATCAAACAAACCTCAATCACACACATAAAAAAATAAAACTGCCTCATTTCAGTTGCCCTTTTCTCTGGTTTTGTCCACAGAGACCCCAACAAAGGAGAGATGAGCGTGCCCGCTACCTGGCCTAGATTCACCAGCACTGGACACCAGTTCCTGGAGATCAATTCTAAGATGGACAAGAGCTATGTGAGACAGAAGATGAGAGTGCGTTATGTACATTTCTGGACCAGCGTCCTGCCCAACCTTCCATAAACATGTTTGGATAAAGAGCTTGTGCACCTGCAGTGTGGACCTACAGATGTGGTATCACATCCGTATTGGTTTATGAAAAATAAATTGATGACAAATACAAATTATAGTTCCTTGGTTTTATTTTATTGCGTTCTGCCCTTTAAATTTACAATGCATTGCTGAACAGATTAATTTATCATGTTTGGCAGCTGAGTTTTGGGTTTAAATTACAAATAATATTTTCATATTGAGCTTATTTTTATGTATACAACAACATCAGTGGTGCAAAAGAGTGAGGTAAGATTTCCATAACGCAAATTATGAGCTTTCTTCACCAAGTCCATTATTTTCCTGTATCAGGACATGAAAAAGCTAGACCAGTTTTAAACAAGGCTTCCAGAGGTTGTTATCACTGTTATGAGATGGACATGCCAAAGAAACAAAAGGAGAAGCTGTGTTTAACTGACCCACAACATATAATTTAGACAATAGAGATTAAATGAAGATTGCGCCTGTTTGATCTCGCTAGTTTAGGTGACAGGGCTATGGGTAACATTGGCAAGCTGCCTAACTAAATTAGCTAACTTTTTAACCAGCGTTTGTCCCGCTCCCACCCTGAGTTGGCCATTTTCTCTTATTAAAAGATTAGTTATAATAAATAAGGTGAAATAAGTGGGTTAGGACAGCCAGCTAACATAGCAACTTGACCAATTTAAAAAACCAGCATGGCGAGGCCGCTACCTGTCTCCTAATACTGTTAAAACGTATTTATTCAGGAAAAGAAGTAGGGGAATGAGTAAATCTGTGTAATGTTTTGTATAATGGGTAGCAAGCAGTTTAATATATCCTGAGCAGTGATTCTCACCTATTCCTTACAACAAGTTATGCAAGTTTCAAGTAGTGACGCCACTCAACTCATAATAGTGTTCTCAACATCTTTTGTTAAACATCCTCTGTCTCCCTTTTAATTTGGTCTCCCCAGGCACCAGAGCCAACCCGGCCTTATCAAACACAGGCAGTTGGCTTGACCTGTCAGAAACATTGTCTTAATTTGTTTTTGACCTACGAGAAGGACAATTACTTCACAATCCTTACACAAGTCCACATGTACACATTAGTCAGTTTGCATGTTGGCAGGTTTATGTGGGGTGGGGTCGGGGAGGTAGAGCCAATTCTTAATTTGTGATAAGGTATAGACTACCACATAAAGGCCAGCCAATCAAATTTCAGATATATGTCAGAGAGAATGAAGGGCTCTTTGAAATATGTCATCTCAGTCCTATCTGGAGTTGTCTTTAATTACCGTTTTCAGATCATATTAAAATTAAAGCTGGGATGGGGGAGGCTGAAGATACAGGGAGAATCCAGGGAATGGTTGAGCTGGGTGGAGGTCCACAACAGGTGAGCAAGACAAGGGGTTTGGAGACAGGGACTGGAGCGGAACAGACAGAACTGCAGGAGAGAGGAGAAACTGGATTAGGGATTGCATCTTGAATTTTACTAAGCTGGCTGGAAATGCAGAGTGACATGACAGGTACAACGACCTGACAAGGTGAGTGTGTCAGGGCTGAGCCTTTGTAGGAATCTTTATTGTCGGATGTGATGCAGCTAATGAGGCTCTGCTCCAGGTCCAGCATACCTGTCTCCACTCAGTCAGTCACACACACACACACACGCAGAGAGAGACTGGTAAGCAGAGGTGGAGGGCATGACGTCTTCAAGAAGAGAAGTACAGGAATGAGTAAAGCTGTGTAATGTATAATGGTTAGCCAGCAATTTAATGTATCCTGAGCAGTCATTTAGAACACTTGACCACCTATAGTCCTTCAACCAACGTGTCTGACTGGCTCGTTTTTTTTCTAAAACACTGGAAATTCCAGAGGAAGTCCTTTTGGCTTAAAAGAGGAAAGAATTTGCTGATGTTGGTGACCTCTAACAATCCCTCTTACACCAGCTGTGGAGGTTATAGGCCTTGGCATTAGGGTGAGCCTGAATCTGAATTCAATAATCTAATGAAGTGGGGTAATGCATTTTATACAAATTTGTAACTTTGTGAATTTGTTTAGCATGTATTCAGACATCCATGTGAATATATAGCTCTAGTACACTGAAAACTCTAATTCTCTAATGGTAATATGTGTGATGTTTTTGTAATTTTTCATACTGTTAGAGATATTCTTAAAAACTGCTGCTGACTTTCTGGTGTTTCATGTTGTTGTCAGTTCCAAGTGTGAGAAATGATATATGTCTGCCAAGCAGCACACAGGGGAAAAGCAAACATACAGTAAACTTTGCGATAATAATGTGAATTGGCATAGAGGAACAGCTGTTCAGCAGGTAATTGTTATACTGTTATAATTAATTACTATGACTGACACACCCACATTTATTACAACAAGGACTTATTTTATCTCAACATATACAAGACAGCTATGAACACCGCTGGCAAGGGTCTACAAAGTGATATGCTTTTTGACTCTACAGTTAAACAGTATGATTAAAGTTGGTTGTGCATACTTACTTAGTCATGTTTTTGGTCGCTATTGTGAATCCTTTAATACTAGAGTCAGGTCTAATATATTTGATTATATTTAGTTTCTTTCCTATATAACACAGCTACTTACAGTGTTACAGTTGAAAAGCTCTACATTAAGTTCAAATATAACCGGCATCACCTGACACTTGAGTGAGCTCCACTGGACAGGAAATAAGGCTAAGTTTTGTTCGCCTTTGGACCAGCACCCTCCCCAGTCTCCCATCGCATTGTGTCACAGATGCTCAGTGATGCATATTTGTTTAAAAAAGACATCATCGTGCATAGATGACTTCATCCAAAGTTTATTCATTGAGAGAAGCAAGCACTGAGCCAGTGATTTAACATAGCTCAAAAGGTTGGGGTAAAAAAAAATCTGTGGATTTGACATTTTGATCCAGCGAGACAATTGACCCTTTGCTAAATCTCTATTCTGAACAGCATCCAATAATAGTTTAGCAACCGTCACAGCTAGTTGGGATTAGGAATAAGGCTGCATTCAGGTTAAGGTAAGGGGACAATTGATGGGGAAACAAACTTTGACACAACAGCTGCTCTGTCTTTGATTTGGAAAAGCTTTCACTCCTGTTTTGTCCCAGTTAAGTAGCAATTTTAAATTGTGTCTAGCTTCAAAGAGTTTGTTGTGGTAACATTATAGATGGATAGCTACACATCATCAGCATCTCAATTATAAAAGTATTGATGCTTATATATCAGTCACTCAAGATCATTTAATTCCACATCCTTGAAACCATATAACCTCTACTGTATCTGCCAAAGTACACATTGCAAAGGTATGATCAAGGTGTGTCAATTTCACAGAATTTTCCTGTGAAAGAGATAATCATCTTAGCTTTTACAAATTGCACAGGTCAATTACATAAAGACCCCCCCAATTTTAGTGGCTGCCATAAACCCAGAGTAACAGGATATGCTTAAGCCCAATGTCCACTGGATCCAGCGGCTTTCAGTTGACAGTTATCTTGGTTTATCATATGAAGTCTGCAAGTGTCTGTCCAGTGGATTAAGTCATTAATCATTGTGGACACAAGGCGGATAAATGTATAATTTAATTGTGATCAAAGCTGGCACAGCAAGTACATGCTGCTCTGATGCTGTTTACTGGAGGGAGCACCTGAATAAAAGTCTGGCAGACAACCTGGGTCTCACAGTTGGTCATGATGGAGAAGCTGGGGTGTTTGATTGTTGTTGCTGTGTTTCTGGAGACGATCTCTGCGACCTCCGTAAGTTTCACAAAAAAATGTATTTTAGTGTATCGAAAGAACCATGTGTTCAAGTTCTATCTGTGAAGTATCTGTAACATTGTTCAGTAAGTAAAAAATGCTATTGCACCCACAGACTTCCTGAAAATCAGCTTATATTTTTAATTTAAAAGAAGTCTATTTCTTTTTTTCATTTTTGAGCCTTCAATCACTGATATTGGAATAAAAACCTTAATTTGCCTGTGTCACAACATATTTCTAACCTTTTTATTTGAGATGAAGCATTCTTTAAAATGCTGTTACATGACTGGTTAAATCAAACATTTAAATTTTTCCAAATCATGCCAAATGGAAACAGAGAAATTTAAATCTAAATGGATCAATCCACGTTTAATTGGTGTAGTTGTATTGTGGAATTATTTTGGTGGACTACGGGATCGAGTTCATATCTTGCATTTCTTTGTGTTTCATTTCTGTAGCTGGGGGTGGTGTACACAGAGGGAGGTATGGTGCAGGGCGAGAACATTCGTCTTGGGTTTAACCGCTACATGGACGTCTTCAGGGGGATTCCCTTTGCTGACATCCCTGGAAGGTTGGAGAAACCAAAGCGTCACCCCGGCTGGGACGGTGGGTAGACTGATTGAACTTGTCACCTACTGGATTTTACATACAGACCAGTAACTAAAAACTGAAATTCACACCACAAAGACATAGCCATAACTTTGGGCATCCAATTCTGCAAGCCCTTCTCTTTTGACATAATTGAATTGATTGGAATGGATATTTTCTTCTAGCTGTAGGAGCAAATGAGCATCAGTAATGTGTCATGAAAAAACATACATAGTTTATTCTTGTAATTTTCTTGTAAAAGTCTTACACTGCTCTTACACTGTGTGTGTCTCTTGTCAGGTGTTCTGAAGGCCACTGAGTACAGGCAGAGATGCCTTCAGGTGAATCTTATCATGACTGACACCAGAGGCAGCGAGGACTGTCTTTACCTTAACATCTGGGTTCCTCACGGCCGCTCAGGTAAAGACTGAGAGAAGCCCACAGAGTGTCAGCTATATTAGATCTGAACTTCAACTGGCTGTCATTCTCTCTGTCTCATAGTGTCCATAGGTCTGCCAGTCATGGTCTGGATCTATGGAGGAGGCTTCCTGGTTGGAGGCTCGATGGGACCTAACTTCCTGGACAACTACCTGTACAGCGGGCAGGAGATTGCAGACAGAGGAAATGTTATTGTGGTGACGCTGGGATACCGTGTGGGGCCTCTGGGCTTCCTGAGCACTGGAGACTCTAGCTTACCTGGTGGGTACCACTTTACTTTTTATTTGACAGTGTTGAGTTTACAGTGAGAATTATATACAGAGCCTAGCAAATGTGGTCCTCCACACCAATTTTCTAAAATGCTCCATTAACTGAGTAACTCCTGCTGTGATTGAGTAAAATCTTTGATCGTCCTCAGGAAACTACGGCCTCTGGGACCAGCATGCTGCCATCGCCTGGGTGCACAGGAACATCCGCTCATTTGGAGGAGACCCTGACATCATCACCATCTTTGGAGAGTCTGCAGGTGGAGCTAGTGTCAGTTTCCAGGTGAGCCACGTTTTTATGGGTGTCTAACTCCTTGTGTGAGATGATAGCTAGATGATAGATATGAAATGAAATCAAATTTAACATTTTGTAAATATGAATATAACTTCATCTGAAACTGCTTGTGAAGTATTTAAAAAAAAATTGGCTGACTTTTTTAAAATCCTTTAGACATATAAATAGTACAAAATAATGAATTCATTTGAGTTATTTGCTTTTATCAGTATTTATGGCAGTTATGTTCTCAGTTGTATTGTAATCAACTAATGTCATGTTCTACAGATGCCTGCAGTAGTTTTGTTTTCTATCTTTCTGCCCACAGACTCTCACTCCCCACAACAAAGGGTTGTTCAAGAGAGCCATCTCCCAGAGCGGGGTCGCCCTCTGCCCCTGGGCTGTCAACAAGAACCCCCGCAAAATTGCTGAGGAGGTACATACCAGCTTCTCTGACATGTTTTATTTCTTCTATGGAACTTTAAACCCCTTTTTTAGAATAATTAACTGGAATTTAAAGGTGTACATATAACTGCAGAACTGGAAAAACCACCAAGGATGATTTGAACCCTCTCCCCAGATTGCTCTGAAGGTCAACTGCCCCACCGATCAAACTATGGCTGCCTGTTTGAAGATGACTGATCCTGTGCTCCTTACGATGGCTGGCACTCTCAAACTGTCCAGCTCACCCGATCGTAAGGGAAGCACTCCGCACTGCCTAGTTTACATTTTCATTTTAGACATTGTGTCTATGCATCCTACCTGAGCAACGCACAGTGAAGAAAGCCTTTATGCCTTGATTAGTAACCAAAGGAAAAGTGAAATTTGCAGTGTATTGGTATTAGGCAGTTATGTATAAAACATACAGACAGTACTGTATAAACTAAGTGTCTGATTGTATCTGCCTCCATCAGAACCTGCTGTAAACAACCTGGTCCTGTCTGCTGTGATCGATGGCGACTTCCTGCCTGATGAGCTTCACAACTTGTTCCACAATGCGGCTGAGATTGACTACATCGCTGGAGTCAACGATATGGATGGACATGTCTTCACTGGTTTAGATTTTCCTTTAATCAATGTTCCCCTGTTGGGCACCCCTATGTAAGTTTAAGTAATTTTATAACAGTGTGAAACATTGACAATTCTCCAACAGATCTACGTAGAGCAACATATCATACTTTTTTAGAACTGTGGTGCTATTATCAATTTTTCTGGCAAAAAGGTGTTTTATCAGACCTAATTTTCAAACATTCTCTTCCTGATTGCAGCGAGAATGTGAAGAGGCTCCTGGCTGCATACACTAAGGAGAAAGGCAAGGCTGGTTTGGACAATGCATACTCCACATACACCTCAACCTGGGGATCATATCCAAGCAAGAAGACCGTTAAGAAAACCCTTGTGGAGATTGGAACAGACTACATCTTCCTGGTTCCTACTCAGGCTTGCCTCTACCTTCATGCTGCCAATGCCACGTGAGAATAAGATTCTGCTATACAGATGTCAGTTTATGTATGTTTTGGTCTCTATAGCTAAATTCTACAGTGGCCCTGAAAGCTCAGTGAACTGCAGCGTAAGAAAACACATGCAAGTAGAAAAAAACACAAGCAAAGAAAACAACTTCATCAATTTGACAACACATTACAGACAACACGTTACAGAAACGCACTGCAATTACACCAAACGACCACAGAAGTGTTTTCAGAGGACACTTAACAGTGATGCACACGCCCTGACACACTTGTTACACTGTTACCAGAGACAGTTCAGAAAGTAGATTGCCTGCTCCGCAGCGCTCCTTCTTCAGGTGACACTGGGACACAGCTGCAACGCAGGCCTGCGACGAGAAAAGAGCGGATTCATTGGCCTGGAAAATGTCCGGCTGATATTCCGCTGTTAACCAATCCGCTCTTTTCTCGCGGCAGCAGGCTCCCTGCCGCCGGGCAGCGGTGCTTCTCCGTCTCAGTGTGACCAGACAGAGAGCGCTGCGGAGGCGGAGAATCTACGTCTATTCCTGGAGGTATTGTGTCTATTCAGCTGTGGAACATGTGCTAATCTGCTAGCCTAGTGCACTAGCCTGTGTGTGACAGCCTCCTCTGTGTGGAGGGGCTTTGGAGGCAGAGCTGAGGCGCAGCGGAGGGGGAGGGAGCTTTTAAAATAATGTTTTGCAGGAGTTTACCTTTATTTACTTAATCATAGCAGCAAATTACTTAAAATAGTTTTTTTATGTACCAATTAATAAATTGATTTTTATTTTACTATTGAATGATTGTTTTTTTTTTTGGCACACTCGAACTTCCATAGTTATAAGCCCTGAAATCTTTTATATTTTAATGAGCACAGAGGTAACTTTATGGTTAGGTGCAAGGCATCAAATTTTAGATTTAGATAAGATTTAGCAAGAATTCATCTTTTCAAGTGCTGCATTTTGTCTTTATTTATTTAGCCCCCTCTTTTGTGTACTCAATGTCACATCCCTATGTTTTCCTTGTCTCACCAAAGGACCGGCCGTACCTACTCCTACCTTTTCTCTCAGCCCAACCGTATGGCCGGCATTGCGAGGCCCTACCCCAGCTGGATGGGAGCCGACCACGCTGATGACCTGCAGTACGTGTTTGGAAAGCCTTTCACCACACCACTGGCGTACTGGCCTCGCCACCGAGATGTATCGCGCTACATGATCGCCTACTGGACCAACTTCGCCAGAACTGGGTATAATTCTGCAGACATGACACATGGGAGCATCACAAAAAAAAAAAAAACCTGAATCACACACATAAAAAACAAAAAAACTGCTTCATTTCAGTTGCCCTTTTCTCTGGTTTTGTCCACAGAGACCCCAACAAAGGAGAGATGAGCGTGCCCGCTACCTGGCCTACATTCACCAGCACTGGACACAAATTCTTGGAGATCAATTCTAAGATGGACAAGAGCTATGTGAGACAGAAGATGAGGCTGCGTTACGTGTATTTCTGGACCAAAGTCCTGCCCAACCTTCCAACAATAGAATAAAGAGCTTATGCAATCACCTGTGCATCTGTGGTGTGGACCCACAGATGTGGTATCACATCAGTATTGGTTCATGACAAATAAATTGATAACAAACACACATTTGTTTGGTTTTATGTGTTGTGCCCCTTTGAATTAACAATATGTATTGCTGAACAGATTAACTTATCGTGTTTGACACCTGAGTTTTGTGTTTGTTGTATTGTTTTTGGCTCAGCAATGACAACAGTTAATTTACTACTAATTAATATCTGGCATTGAGCTTATTTAATGTACAAAACACAAGTGGTGCAGGAGAGTGTGCTAACTTTGTAATGCAAAATAAAACAAAATCAAAACAGACAATAAAACAATATGAAATGGATATATTTTATTAGCTTGATTTTCTGCACTGCACTGCCATTTTGCTACCAGTCCGCCTGCGTTAGCCAGCATACAGTTTGCCTAATTTCAGGAAGTTTACATAAAATTGACAGTTGATGGTGTTTAAGGTCATTTAAATACACGTCAACGCACGACAAAATTCCATAATAGAGAAAAAAGCAGAAAGAACGCTGAGGCGAAGATTTTCATAATAATGGAATTATAATTATAGTAATTTACCCCATACCCCTGCCAACCCGTTAGACCCCCGTGACACAATCGAAAGGTGCCTGTACAGGGTTATAGCTAAGGTTTGTCCTTCTCCCACCATGGGTTGGCTATTTTCTCTATTTAATGAAAGATTAGATTAAAAAATTTAATTTGATTAAAAGCCAGCATGTCGAAGCCACTACCTGTCTGCTAATACTGTTAAAACGTACATCTTCAAGAAGAGAAGTACAGGAATGAGTAAAGCTGTGTAATGTATAATGGTTAGCCAGCAGTTTAATGTATCCTGAGCAGTCATTTAGAACACTTGACCACCTATAGTCCTTCAATAAAAGTGTCTGACAGGCTAGTTTCTTTTCTTGAACACTGGAAATTCCATGGAAATAAATATAGCTCAAGTCCACTGAAAATCAAACACTTTGTGTTTTTTCATAATTTTAGAGATTGAGATATAACTGCTGCTGATTTTCTGGTCTTTCAGGTTGTTGTCAGTTCCAAGTGTGAGAAATGAGATTTGTCTGATTAAACTTTGTGATAATAATGTGATTTGGCATAGAGGAACAGCTGTTCAGCAGGCAATTGTTATACTGTTATATTTAATTACTATGACTCATGATTGGAGAACAATAAAGTGACATGCCCACATTCATGACAAATAATTATTCTATCTCAACAAATATAGATAACTATACAAGACATCTATGAACACCACTGGCAGAGGTCTGCAAAGTGTTTGTCTTTTTGAGTCTACAGTTGTACAACAGTATCACTGTTGGCCAAGTTGATTTGTGCATATGACTGAAGTATATAAATATACAAAATATAGTTATTGGAAAAACCTGAGTAATACACATACATCTTCAAGGTGACACAGTGTCCAAAACTAAATTTAGTTTTTCTACCATGTAACACAGCTGCTTACAGTGTTATAGTAGAATGGCTCTGCATTAAGTCAAAATATAACCTGCATCACTGCTTTCCTTTCAAATTCTTCTGGAATAATTTCTATATTGTCCTACAGTGTTTATAATATCTGTCAACAGAGAAGTGTCTGATGTGTTGCTGCAGGAAAGTTTGTTAAGAATTTGGCTTCTTTTAATCTCTAGCATGAACAAAATACTAAAGTTCAAATGTCAGATGTGTGTGGCTATTTTGGAGGTTTTATCTTATCTCAAGCCACCTGTTCTTTGCTAATCTGAGAATAACTCCACCTGTTTCTATGAGTCAACAGCAGTTTTTGCATCATTGTCAACTTTACAAGGACTGCAGGGCTTTCTCTATGCCATGTGTTAATATGTGTACATCTACACCAGGAACATTCTGTTGTATGTCAGTAATTGGGAGTGAAGAAAAACAAATATATATATATATATATTTATATATGTATATATATAGGGTGGGGTCTTCTGTATATAAGTACCTGAAGAGGCATTCGCTTGTTTCTAGACAGCCATGGAGAAACTGAAGATCCTGTTTACTGTTATTTTGTCTCTTGGGACGGCCGCAGCAGCCTCTGTAAGTCTGAAAGAAGTTTAACTCTTTAGCAAATATGTCAATCAAAAGCATGCATGAAATGCGTGGGGTAATTAATCTGCTCTTTTTCATTTGGAGGTAAAAAAATAAAATCTGTTACTGTTGGGATGTGATAATTGTAAAAACTGTGTTCTGGAATTTAGCAGCTGCTCAAACACACATTTACCCTAACCCTTAGTATACAATATAAACAATCTGCTCTTTTATGTGAACATTTTTTCTACAGTGTCACAATTTACTGTATTGTTCAATTTTTTAACTGTAGATATGACTGTTTTATACTGTCATTGAAGGTGATCTTGTTTGACTGTGTATCTAGCTGGGTGTGGTGCAAACAGAAGGTGATGGTATTCAGGGACAAAACATCCCCCTCGGCATTAGGGTGAGCCTGAATCTGAATTCAATAATCTAATGAAGTGGGGTAATGCATTTTATACAAATTTGTAACTTTGTGAATTTGTTTAGCATGTATTCAGACATCCATGTGAATATATAGCTCTAGTACACTGAAAACTCTAATTCTCTAATGGTAATATGTGTGATGTTTTTGTAATTTTTCATACTGTTAGAGATATTCTTAAAAACTGCTGCTGACTTTCTGGTGTTTCATGTTGTTGTCAGTTCCAAGTGTGAGAAATGATATATGTCTGCCAAGCAGCACACACTACCCAGAAAACACATTCTTTCCTATATAACACAGCTACCTACAGTGTTACAGTTGAAAAGCTCTGCATTAATTTCAAATATAACCGGCATCACCTGACACTTGAGTGAGCTCCACTGGACAGGAAATAAGGCTAAGTTTTGTTCGCCTTTGGACCAGCACCCACCCCAGTCTCCCATCACATTGTGTCACAGATGCTCAGTGATGCATATTTGTTTAAAAAAGACATCATCGTGCATAGATGACTTCATCCAAAGTTTTTTTCATTGAGAGAAGCAAGCACTGAGCCAGTGATTTAACATAGCTCAAAAGGTTGGGGTAAAAAAAAATCTGTGGATTTAACATTTTGATCCAACGAGACAATTGACCCTTTGCTAAATCTCTATCCTGAACAGCATCCAATAATAGTTTAGCAACCGTAACAACTGGTTGGGATTAGGAATAAGGCTGCATTCAGGTTAAGATAGGGGGACAATTGATGGGGAAACAAACTTTGACACAACAGCTGCTCTGTCTTTGATTTGGAAAAGCTTTCACTCAGTTGAAAGCGTTTAATAGAAGAAAACAGCACCACCTAATGGCTTTATTAATGGTTGATAAATAATGCATTGATACATTGTAGGTAAGCAATAATGCATTAATGAGAACCATTTGAGGGTTTCTAGAAAAAACCTTCGGCTGGTGTATACGGTCCTCCTGAATAATGTTTGTTTAAGCATTTATGAATCCGGAGTGCCTTGATAGCCAAGTGGTTACAGCTCATGGTCGCAACAGTTGCTGTTCGATTCGCTTGATTCCAGCCAGCAACCTTTGTTGCATGTCACACACCCCTCTATCCCCCATTCCCTGCCTGCCTTTTTAATGTTACTATACCATAAAGGCAAAAAGTGCCAAAAAATAAGCATGAATCAGTCCTTTACAAACGAATAATAAAGCCCTTAGTCACAACTTATAAACCCCTTACAAACTGTCCCTTATAAAACTACAACAACACATCGCCTTTTACGACAATGACTTTCCAGTCATAAGTGACAAGTTTAAGCCTTAAAAGTGCAATTTCATAGCCTGGGAACCAGACGAATCTGCTCTGGCAGATATGTCTGTCCCCTCTCCCATTCAAACTGACTTCTCTGCCGTTTTATTGGGCTAACCAATCACAAGCGTTTATCTAGTATGAGGCCGGTTTAATACGATGACCAATATGGCGCTGCCGTGTTCCCCGGACGGCTACAGTGGCAGTATTAAACAGACTGGGCGGTAAAATTTCTCTAAAAGAAGAAAAAACAACTGCACTTAAACCTTATGTTGATAAGAAATTGTTTGCTGAACTTCTGACAGGACGTGTTGTCGGACAGGACGGCATTTTGTTCCTCTGATTGGTTGTCTCCGCCCCTCGTTAATGCCCCTTGGAAATCAAAATTGAACTGAGAGGTTCCAGACAAATAGGAATTTGCGAATTAGTCTGGCGATGCCAGGCTAGCAATTTCGTGCATTTTTTTCATCACTGAAGCCATGCAAATGGGCAAATAAAAAAAACTACAAGTAATAATTGTATATTTTATGTATGTATTCCTACACAGACTCTCACCCCCCACAACAAAGGACTGTTCAAGAGAGCCATCTCTCTCAGAGCGATGTAGCCTTTTGCCCCTGGGCTCTGAACATAACCCACTCAAGGTTGCAGAGGAGGTATGTCATAGTCTAATATCATGAGATGGACACTGTTGTCATGAAAGAAGTCCTCATTTTTAATTTATTGGAAAGATTTACATTCATTTATTGGAAACATCTGGGAGATTGATTTTTAAACATTTGCTCAACTTCCTAATGAAATGATGAGAATGTTAAGACCATAATCTTCCATTTGTCTCCTGTGGATTTTAGAAAAACGGATCAATACAATATTGTTTTATGTCCAAAACTGATATTGGGTATTGGAATTTAGATATTTAAGAACCAAAACCTTTGCTGATATATTGAATCAACATTATGTTACATACATTATATATTTAAGTTACATGTATATTATGTGTGATGCCCTTAAGGCATTTATTTTTCTTCTTTAAATAATTTGTTGTTTGCTATTTTGTTGAAAAAAGAGACATGTATAACTACTTTATAGTTACGCGTCACACAGTGACATCACTTCCAGTTTAGCAACTTCCGGTTAGACGCTTCAGGGTTCTGGTGTGAAAATACTGCTTCTGTCTCCTGTTGTTGATGGAGACTTCCTCCCTGATGAGCCTGGCAACTTGTTCCACAACGCTGCTGAAATTGACTACCTCGCAGGGGTTAACGACATGGACGGACACCTCTTCACCTCACAGGACATTCCTTCCCTTGGTAACAAGAATCAAGAGACTCCTGTGTAAGGCTGATTTGTCCTCAGAGGGAAGGCATTTTGTTTTGTGGGCCCTTTCAGCTTTGAAAGTTAAACCATGTAAGCAAGAGAAGGAATTAGGAGGACAGAGACAGCAGAGTTTCAGAGTCCTTTCACTAACCGAGCTCTCGGCCTTAATTTTACTGCAGAGAAGATGTAAAGAGGCTCCTGGCTACTTATACCAAAGAGAAGGGGCAAGCTGGTTTGGAGATTGCCTTCGCTGAATACTCGTCAAACTGGGGATTAACTCCCAGCCAGATCACCATTAAGAGAACTGCTGTGGACATTGGGACTGATTACATTTTCCTGCTTCCTATACAGACAGCCACTTACCTGCATGCTGCTAACGCCAGGTGAGGTCAACTGCTTGATTCTTCGTTGCATAACTTTCAACAAACACAAACGAGCTTTTTGAATAGCAATGGACCAAGATCGCTCTCACGGGGCGACCCGATAGCCAAGCGGTTAGGGCGCAGCGGGTCCCTGGGTTCAATTCCTGACCGTCCGGACCATGCATATCACTCCCCTACTCTTTTTCCCCACGATTCCTGTCTCTCTTCATTGTCGCTATCAAATAAAGGCATAAAATGCCCAATGACAATCAACAGTAATGCTGGACAGATACAGACTAAAAACACCGTGATCTTTAACAGGTCTGGCCGTACCTACTCCTACATGCTGTCTGAGCCCAGTTTAATGGCGGGACCAGGTCAACCGTACCATGACTGGGTGGGAGCGGACCACGCTGATGACCTGCAGTACGTGTTTGGCAAACCCCTTCACCACACAAAAGGCTTATGGAGACAGACATTGAGACCTGTCTGGCTATATGATTGCCTATTGGACTAACTTTGCCAGAACTGGGTAAAATTCAAGTGCAACATTGTCAAATTTTAACAGCTTTTAACCTTTGACAAAATTTTACCACAAAACTAATGGCTACTTTCACAAGGGTTTCTTCCTCTACTTATTTTCACAGAAACCCCAACAAAGGAAACCTGAAGGTGCCTGTGACCTGGCCTGAATTTACCAGCACTGGACACCAATGCTAAAATGAATGAGAGCTCCATTGGACAGGACATAAGGCTACGTTTTGTTCACCTTTGGACCTTCCCAGCCTCCCATCACATGGTTTAACAGATGCTCAGTGATGCATTTTTAGTTTAAAAAAGACACCAATTATACAAATAAAAGAGTGTTTACAATAAACCTTATCAATTCAACTTGACTACCTACCTGGCAGCCTTTATCATCAGTACTGGATGTCAGCAGAAAACATCTTTATGGGTTTTACAATGAATAAAGGATAAGGCTTGGCACAACCTCACACCCGCATCACATCCAACATCATTTAAAATATTGAACATATTGCGGCCGTTGCAGTTTAGCATCACAGGCGGCAACTGGTTGGGGTTAGGAATAAGGCTGCATTCAGGTTAAGGTGAGGGGAAATTTGATGGGGAAAAAAAGCTTTGACTCAACAGCTGCTCTGTCCTGCTCTGTGTTTGATTTAGAAAAGCTGTCACTCCAGCGAAACTTGTCACCCAACAAAGCATTTTGTCTCCTGTACTCAATCACATCACCATGTCCTATATAAGTGAAACATTTTTGAAAATAGGAACAATAAAGCATAAATGAAGCTTTGTTGCTTCCATGAACATTTAAAAAAACAAAAAAACATCTGACCTTTAATTTTTAAACACTAACACTATAATATTAGGGCTAACTATCTCTACAAGAATCTTTTTTTTTTCCTTCATGCATCATTAGCTGGTGGGACGTTTTTTGAGACACATTTGACACTTATGTTTCAGAAGTTTCTACTATAAATACAGATTTTGTTGTTAGACATACACAGTGTAATTACAGTTTGAATCAAACTTTGTATCTCAAGCCATGTTTGCAGGAGGTGTAAAAAAGATCCTTGATGTTAGACTACATATGTTATGTTTGTTTATTAGATTAAGTCTTATTGGTCTGTCTTGTAACGGCTGGAGCACAGCACAGGCAAAGAACTCAAACGCACAACTCAGAGACGGGATCTTGGATGTAAAGATACAGTCTTTACTAATAAAAAAAACAGGTTCGGCACACAGGAGGTCAATCAGGGGAAGGCAAACAAATCCGACAAGGAGAAGGCAAAAAGCGAGGTCCAAGGGAAAACAAGCGGAGATCAAAAACCATATAAACTATCACAAAGAAGAATGCTGGAACACTAGACAAAAAGTACTAAGACGAACTGGCACAGAGGGAGGGGAACACACAGACTAAATACACTTATTTGGTATTCCAAGTGTTGACTTAATCATTGTGTACACAAGGTGTATAAATGTTTAATTTAACAGTGACCAGAGTGCACACTAGTCAGATGCTGTTTATTGGAGTCACCTGTACAGAGCTCTGGGCAACTACCTGTTTCTCACAGTTGGTCATGATGGAGAAGCTGGGGATTTTGATTGTTGTTGCTGTGTTTCTGGAGACGATCTCTGCGACCTCTGTAAGTGTCATTTTGAAAGTTCAGACCTGTGTAAAATGCTGTGTATCGTAATAAGACTAAGAGTGCTCACAATGGTAATGCTAACATGCTGCAGGTATAATGCTGCTATAGCCGGCCATGGAACGTTCAGCATTAGCGGCAGCCATATTAGTTATTTACGAAGATGCCTCGACTGCGCTTCTCTCTGTCAGTCAGTCAGTCAACCTGCCTCATATTAGATAAACGGTTGTGATTGGCTCGCCACATACCAGTTCCAAGGAAATCTGTCAGAATGGGAGAGGGACCAGACGTATCTGCCAGAGCAAATAAAATATGAGCTTGCAGATTCGTCTGATTCCCAGGCTAACCAACAGAGCCATTCATGCAACAATCCTGAAAACAAAACCATCAACCTTCAAGTATTGTTCACATAAAAAAGCTAACACTTTCACTTATATGATTGTTATCTTGTTTTATCATATGTCACAACATATTTAACCAATGTATGTTTTAAAGTTTGTTTGTTTGTTTTGTTACTTGATTGATTCAAAATGTTGTCATACTTTCCCAAAAGATGCCACAATGAAACTAAATAATAAAATGTACAGAATCGATGAAATATGACAAATTTCACTGATGTATATAATCAAAACTGACTTAAATGACTCTAATGCAAATTGTTTGTACTTGTTTGGGTTGTGCAAATGAAATTCAACCTAGATTTTTACTTTGATTGCAGCTCGGGGTGGTTCACACAGACGGCGGCATGATGGAGGGGGAGAACATTCATCTTGGGTTTAACCGCTACATGGACGTCTTCAGGGGGATTCCCTTTGCTGACATTCCTGGAAGGTTTGAGAAACCAAAGCGTCACCCCGGCTGGGACGGTGGGTACACTGATTAATATTAGTAGAATGATAAGATAAGATAAAGCTTTATTTATCCTTAGCAGGGAAATTCGGTTGTTGCTAAAACATAAGGACAGAAATAATTACAGATGAGTATCAAAAGTAAAATAAATAAATAATAAGAGCTATATAAAACTAAAACAAGAATAGAATACAAAATAGAAACGATACAAGGGCATTTAGAGAGAATAATGTGATAAATAGTAGCAGAGTCACCAAGTCTATGTAAACAGTGTACACCAGACTATTATATGTAATGCAAGAGTCAATGTAACATGTTAACATAATATAATATGGTGCATTATGATATAGTTTGGAATATGAGCATTATAATGTAGTAATATAGTACAGCATAATGTATATATGTAGTATAGTACAGCAATATAGCATAGTACATAGTATAAGTAAAGTATAATATATATTAATATATCAATATATCTCTCTCCTTATTATATTATTGGATTATTACTGATACATTACTGTGAAAGCAACATTTTAGTGTTGTACTTGGTTGAAGTGAAGCTGACTTCAATTGCTTTTTATACTATTGAGTGGAATATTTAACAATATAACACTTTATTTTTTGATCATATGTTTTGTGTACATTACACATTTACACATTACACATTTGACTTACATTACATCACTGACAGCTCAGTTTTTTTTTATATTTATCATCACTATATTTCTCTAGAGTCAGCTAAATGTGTCATGATCTGCCTCTGTTCCCCCCTCCTGTTTGACCGCTATAGGACATAGTTCTGTTTTATTTTGTAGTCTTGTTTTTCATTTATTGTTTCCTGTTTTATTTTATAGTCCTCACCTCTCTTCTCGTACAGTACGACAGGACGGCGTTTTGTTGCTCTGATTGGTTGTCTCCGCCCATTGATAACAAAATGCCTGAACTGTGATGTGTCATAATATTTCCATACATAACATATCCTGGTATTTGGTTCCCTGACACTGTGTGTGTCTCATGTCAGGTATTCTGAAGGCAACTGAGTTCAGGATGAGATGCCTTCAGTTGACACTAACTATGACTTCCACACACGGCAGCGAGGACTGTCTTTACCTGAACATCTGGGTTCCTCACGGCCGCTCAGGTAAAAACTGGAAAAAAAGTCCACTCTTTGCTCATGTACTGTACGCTCAGCTGACCTTTTGTCATTCTCTCTGTCTCATAGTGTCCACAGGTCTGCCAGTCATGGTCTGGATCCATGGAGGAGGCTTCCTGGTTGGAGGTTCGATGGGACCTAACTTCCTGGACAACTACCTGTACAGCGGGCAGGAGATTGCAGACAGAGGAAATGTTATTGTGGTGACACTGGCATACCGTGTGGGAACTCTGGGTTTCCTGAGCACTGGAGACTCTGGCTTACCTGGTAGATGCCAATATCTTTCTTTAGATCAGTAACATGGAGGGTGATGTCCAGCAAGACTGAATTTAGTCATTTTGTTTCCTAGACGTGAAAGCCTCTTAGCATCTTATAGGTCAAAAGCCCTGTTTGTCTTTTGTCAGGAAACTACGGTCTTTGGGACCAGCATGCTGCCATCGCCTGGGTGCACAGGAACATCCGTTCATTTGGAGGAAACCCTGGCAACATCACTGTCTTCGGAGAGGGTGCAGGAGGGGTTAGTGTCAGCTTACAGGTGAGAAGACTTTGCTGGATGCCTCAGTGATTGGGCCAGTTCCAATGTCCTCTTAAGCACTGCACCCTACACCTCTGTGTCATCAAAGGCCCACTCACACCAGCATTAATAAAAGCAACATTTAAATTAATATATTTTAATGGAATCAATTTTATTAGTGGATTTGCTTGTGCAGTTAAAGTAATAAAATCGTAGGTAAACTTTGGTAGACTTAGACAGGCAAATATGCGCCGTTGACAAATTGGCAGCAAATTGTCCTGACAGTGTTAACCTTTGAGGGCACAGAGAGCTGGAGAGTATAACAAAAAGTTTCACAAACGAGGCAAGGCTTTCAGACTGTTGAGACAGGAGTTAATGGTACACATTGTCAGAATTAAGTTATTGTCCTGTTAGTGACCAAGCTGACGAGCTTGGTAATTCAAAAATACATATACTAATAATGACAAGAAAAAGAGAAAACATTCACACAAATGTCTAATAGGATAAAATGATAATACTGTCATTGCCTTCATCTTTACAATGCTCTTGGGTTATTCCCTTGAGCAAAGTGTGCAGGGTTGCAGACCTATGGAAAGTGTACATAAATAAAGGCCTCAAAAAGCCAAAAAAAACACTTGCCAATCTGACAGAAGGGCAGCCCTGAGCCCTCGTCACTTATCAAAGGTGCAGAAACACCAGAGAGGCTGAAGGACTTCTGAAGCTTTGAAACTGATGATACATATTACATTTAAAGCCCTGCACGCCCACTTGTTTTCTGTTGTTGCTGATTAGATCTTTACTCAGGTGGAAGTTGGTCGGCGCTGTGCTGGTTATACACTTATAACCGTGCAAGTTGTTTTGTCTTAGCAGGTACAACTGGAGAGTGAGGGAAAAGATATGATGTCTAATCAGGCAAAATAAGTGAAAACACCTGTGTGGTTGTTCCATGGCAGCTTAGGGCCTTAAATAAAAATGTATCATCGGTCAATTTGATTATTTAAAAAGATTAAAGTAACATACTTAAATGATTTTTTTCCATTTGTTTTCCACAGACTCTCACTCCCCACAACAAAGGACTATTTAAGAAAGCCATTTCCCAGAGCGGGGTCGCCCTCTGCCCCTGGGCCATTAACAGGAAACCCCACAAGTTCGCTGTGGAGGTACAACACAGCTTCTCTAATCCGTCAAACTTTTTTCTGTATGGTTGTAGAGAAATTTTAACTCTCTTTGTTTGAAAAAAAAAGTTAAATCATAGAGATTATTTGAACCTTTGGCTTCTCTCTCCAGGTTGCCCAAAAGATGAACTGCAGTACTGATCACAATATTGTCGCCTGTTTGAAGCGGGCTGATCCTGTGGCCCTCACGATGGCCGGCAAGCTCAGGCTGACCTCAGGCAATAAGTGCTGCTCTGCAATGAATAGCCTCGTACACTTTGTTGTTTTAGACATTGTGTGGGAACTGTCTCCCCCACCAACTCACAACTGTCAGATTTAATTTCATTCCATTATCAGCAACATTACAAGCAAATGTGATAAATGTAAGGATCACAGACACCCTATGATTTGAGAAAATGACAGAGAAACAGAGAAAATGGGAAAATTAATTTAAGAAATAAGAGATAATAGACAGGATTTGTATTTATTTAGTGATTAGCAGTGAAGTTTACAAAACTAAATGAGTTTAGCTTCATGGAGACCTGTATAAAATGTAGTGTATATTAAGTGTCTGATTGTATCTGCCTCTGTCAGACCCCCTCATGATCAACCTGGCCCTGTCTCCGGTGATTGACGGTGATTTCCTGCCGGATGAGCCTCACAACTTGTTCCACAATGCGGCTGACATCGACTACATCGCTGGAGTCAACAACATGGACGGACATATCTTCACTGCTATAGATGTTCCCTCAATCAACGCCCCCCTGGTGGACACCCCTATGTGAGTTCAAGCCATTAGATCACGTTGCAAAGGATAATTGCCAATTGTGCAATGTGACACACAGATTTATAGGTTGTCTTTGTGGAAACTGTGCCCTCTAGTGGGGGTTCTTACTTAAGACTTAAGTCTATTTTCAACATTATGCATATTACCCCTTTTCAGTGAAGATGTGAAAAGGCTCCTGGCTGCATACACTAAGGAGAAAGGCAAGGCTGGTTTGGACAATGCCTACTTGACATACACCTCAACCTGGGGATCAAATCCCAGCAAGGAGACCATCAAGAAAACTGTTGTGGAGATTGGAACAGACTACATCTTCCTGGTTCCTACACAGGCTGCCCTCTACCTTCATGCTGCTAATGCCACGTGAGAATAAGATCTTGCTATAGAGATTGCTGTCAATTTATATACAGCCGTTTTACAGGAACAACTTTCCCTGCTATTTTCAGAAGATGGCATTTAAAAAAAACGTGGCTTTTATCAGTGATGTTGCCCTTTATTGCCCTTTAGTTTTTCGATCAAATGATCTTCAGAGAGTGTCTATAGTGTCTATGTTGGCTTAAAAGTTTATTGAAATTAAGCTCCAGAACAGCCATTCCTGCTAGTTCCTTTATTTATTTATTTTTTGGATTCAATTTGTGCTTAATTTCTTCCAGCTCTTTTTTTTGTATCACCACTTTCTGCTTTTTGTTGTGGTCATCGTCACACCACTGTTCTATCCTTGTCTCACCAAAGGACCGGCCGTACCTTCTCCTACTTCTTCTCCGAGCCAAACCTTTCAGCCGGCACCTGCAGGCTCTACCCTACCTGGCTGGGAGCCGACCACGCTGATGACCTGCAGTACGTGTTCGGAAAGCCTTTCACCAAATTGCTGGGATACCAGCCGCACCACCGTGACGTCTCTGGCTACATGATTTCTTACTGGACCAACTTTGCTAGAACTGGGTATAATTCTGCAGACAACAACAAAGGAACACCCCTGAATTAATTCATTAAACCTGAATTTGAACTAACACATAACTGCCTCATTTCAGTTGCCCTTTTCTCTGGTTTTGTCCACAGAGACCCCAACAAAGGAGAGATGAGCGTGCCCGCTACCTGGCCTAGATTCACCAGCACTGGACACCAGTTCCTGGAGATCAATTCCAAGATGGACGAGAGCTATGTGAGACAGAAGATGAGAATGCCTTACGTTAGTTTCTGGACCAGCATCTTGCCCAACTTTCCCACTGAAACCTCAAAATAAAGAGCTTGTCACCTGGGCACCAGCAGTGTGGATCCATAGATTTATTTTTCAATAAATTAATGATTATTGCATATATATTTACTTATTTTTATTTAATGCCACATTTTCTTAAATATGACCTTGTGCAATATGCTGAGCTCCAATAACATTGCAAGAAGCCAACATCACATTACAATGTCACACCTTTGGATTTATGACTTTCCAGAGCATTACCTATAAAAGACTACAAGAGGGCGCATGAGTCAGGTACACTTTAGCCTCGTACACTTTGTTGTTTTAGACATTGTGTGGGAACTGTCTCCCCCACCAACTCACAACTGTCAGATTTAATTTCATTCCATTATCAGCAACATTACAAGCAAATGTGATAAATGTAAGGATCACAGACACCCTATGATTTGAGAAAATGACAGAGAAACAGAGAAAATGGGAAAATTAATTTAAGAAATAAGAGATAATAGACAGGATTTGTATTTATTTAGTGATTAGCAGTGAAGTTTACAAAACTAAATGAGTTTAGCTTCATGGAGACCTGTATAAAATGTAGTGTATATTAAGTGTCTGATTGTATCTGCCTCTGTCAGACCCCCTCATGATCAACCTGGCCCTGTCTCCGGTGATTGACGGTGATTTCCTGCCGGATGAGCCTCACAACTTGTTCCACAATGCGGCTGACATCGACTACATCGCTGGAGTCAACAACATGGACGGACATATCTTCACTGCTATAGATGTTCCCTCAATCAACGCCCCCCTGGTGGACACCCCTATGTGAGTTCAAGCCATTAGATCACGTTGCAAAGGATAATTGCCAATTGTGCAATGTGACACACAGATTTATAGGTTGTCTTTGTGGAAACTGTGCCCTCTAGTGGGGGTTCTTACTTAAGACTTAAGTCTATTTTCAACATTATGCATATTACCCCTTTTCAGTGAAGATGTGAAAAGGCTCCTGGCTGCATACACTAAGGAGAAAGGCAAGGCTGGTTTGGACAATGCCTACTTGACATACACCTCAACCTGGGGATCAAATCCCAGCAAGGAGACCATCAAGAAAACTGTTGTGGAGATTGGAACAGACTACATCTTCCTGGTTCCTACACAGGCTGCCCTCTACCTTCATGCTGCTAATGCCACGTGAGAATAAGATCTTGCTATAGAGCTTGCTGTCAATTTATATACAGCCGTTTTACAGGAACAACTTTCCCTGCTATTTTCAGAAGATGGCATTTAAAAAAAACGTGGCTTTTATCAGTGATGTTGCCCTTTATTGCCCTTTAGTTTTTCGATCAAATGATCTTCAGAGAGTGTCTATAGTGTCTATGTTGGCTTAAAAGTTTATTGAAATTAAGCTCCAGAACAGCCATTCCTGCTAGTTCCTTTATTTATTTATTTTTTGGATTCAATTTGTGCTTAATTTCTTCCAGCTCTTTTTTTTGTATCACCACTTTCTGCTTTTTGTTGTGGTCATCGTCACACCACTGTTCTATCCTTGTCTCACCAAAGGACCGGCCGTACCTTCTCCTACTTCTTCTCCGAGCCAAACCTTTCAGCCGGCACCTGCAGGCTCTACCCTACCTGGCTGGGAGCCGACCACGCTGATGACCTGCAGTACGTGTTCGGAAAGCCTTTCACCAAATTGCTGGGATACCAGCCGCACCACCGTGACGTCTCTGGCTACATGATTTCTTACTGGACCAACTTTGCTAGAACTGGGTATAATTCTGCAGACAACAACAAAGGAACACCCCTGAATTAATTCATTAAACCTGAATTTGAACTAACACATAACTGCCTCATTTCAGTTGCCCTTTTCTCTGGTTTTGTCCACAGAGACCCCAACAAAGGAGAGATGAGCGTGCCCGCTACCTGGCCTAGATTCACCAGCACTGGACACCAGTTCCTGGAGATCAATTCCAAGATGGACGAGAGCTATGTGAGACAGAAGATGAGAATGCCTTACGTTAGTTTCTGGACCAGCATCTTGCCCAACTTTCCCACTGAAACCTCAAAATAAAGAGCTTGTCACCTGGGCACCAGCAGTGTGGATCCATAGATTTATTTTTCAATAAATTAATGATTATTGCATATATATTTACTTATTTTTATTTAATGCCACATTTTCTTAAATATGACCTTGTGCAATATGCTGAGCTCCAATAACATTGCAAGAAGCCAACATCACATTACAATGTCACACCTTTGGATTTATGACTTTCCAGAGCATTACCTATAAAAGACTACAAGAGGGCGCATGAGTCAGGTATGGACATGTTACAGGTTACTTCAGACTTGCCAATATGGCCTAAAGCTCCACATGTAATTTAATAAATGCTATACATGGAATAGAATATATATAAAAAAATATGAATGCATACAAAGCACTAACCTCTTTGTGCTTTTTGTCATCAATAACGTCTCTGATTGGCTTTGCATGGTTAACAATATGATACACTATCATTACTTACTAAATACTCTGTATATATGTATGTATATAGTATCCATATTTTTTGGGCCAGTGATTTACCATTCTCCTCAGAAAGAAATTCCTGCAACAACTGCATTGTGAAGGAATTTTCCTTCTTGTATGTTAAACTTCCCTCTTGTAGGTTAAAGGTAACTTAAGACAGTGCTTCACAGGTCAGGTCAACTGCCTGTCTCTGTTTGCCTGTCTCATTCTGTGTGCCAGACAAGGCTGAGTTGGCTCTGGCATCTGGTAGACCAAGGTCTGCTAGATATCTTCTGTTTTCAGGGTTAGACCCAACAGGCTGGCGCCTGGTTGTTGACGCTGGATAAGAGAGACTGTAGAGAGGCTATGCTGTTGCTAGGACAGCAATGGTTGACGTCTTTCCTTGTTTGGATCTGATATCCAATAGAGTCATCACACATGACAGACTGAGTTAGGAATAACCCTATTTGGATATAGCGGAACTTATCAGTTCTGGAGAGGGTTAAATACTGAGCTTCAGGACACCATCTTCAGATTTGGGTAGCAGTACGCTGTGATTCACACGTGGTGTTTCCCTTTTCTCCTCGATCGAGCTTCAATAAATATTCCTGTGTAAGACATCCCGGTCTCCTGAAACTTCTTGTTAGAGTGAACCAGCTCTAAGATTTCCATCACAATTGGCGTCACGAACAGGATTCCAATACAACAAAGACTGGTAAGTGCATTTCTTTATTTTGCCTTACCATGTCTGTGTTTGACGGAATCATAAAGAATCTATGTGTATTTTCTGCATTTTTAATATGCAATACCTGCCTAAAAAGAGAGTTCAAGGTCTGAGGACAAATAGTCCCCCCTCTCTCAGTAGGGGCTTAAGCCAAAATTGACAAATTTTGAAAAAAATGCAGAAATCAATTGAGCTAAAATTGGTGTACTTCAGAAAGACTGTGCAGGGAGGTTGCCCCACAGCACTACAAAACTAAAATGTGTTAGTTTGTAGTAGGAGGTGGATTTAGAGAGAAAAGACTGTGGCGAGGAATTTACTCCACAGCACCACAAAATGGTGGTTTTCTTCCGGGGCAACTAAAGGTTGTGCTCGACACAGATAAGACCCACAGTGAGGTTAAGCCCGTGGGAAGACGTTCCGTGGTAAGCACAAAGGGGTTTATTTAGTTTAATCAAGACCTGTGGTGAGTCTCTGTCCGTCGGGAAATGAGAGGCTCTGTTTTGCTGCTGGCACAGAGGCCGAAAATTATTGTGTACACAAGGTGTTAACTTTCGGGGTTGCACTCAATCTCAATCACCCCTCTGAAGTACAATAAGTAAATAACATAAGTCTGGAGACTCTGATGCTGCAGTAGTGTTTTATTGAAATGCATGGGAAATATGTTAATAGCAATGTATTGATGTATTAAGTGTTTAACGCTATAGTGTGCATGCTGTATTTATGATCAATAATCAGTCCAGAGCAGAGGCTAGAAAAAAAAGAGAATCCATAGTTAATTTATGTAAAACGTAAAAAAAGAGATAATTAAAAGTTACAGTTGCTACGCAGTGAGTCCAGGACGGACATTTTGAGGAGGAAAATGAATGAGAAATAATGACAGTTCATCAACTGTCTTACCGTTAAACCTCAAACATGTATTTCACACAGCACAATGCCTGAGTAGGTGTAGGTGTAAGATGTAAAACGCTGCATAAACCTGGTGGTCTCACAACCTTAGTCACTACGGGCAAGTCATGAGCTTGCTGAGCTTGGTAGGTATACCAAGTGAGAAACTATAGATGGAGTCATAAAATGACTTAGACAATCACCAGATTGGCAATAACAGCTGTAGAGCATAAAAATGCGGATTTTAGACTAGTGTCTGAATAGTAAACATTGGAGATTTATTCAGCGGGAATTTGCAGTAGCAATTTTGATGCACCGCGGGCTAAATTCTTAATAATTCAGAAATCTGACTGGATCGTTTGTGGACGACAGTCTGAAGATGAAACGTATCAAGTTTGGTGTCAATTGAGAGAAAATGTGGGAGGAAGATTGGCACATGACTGGACCTATGTGCAAAGTTGTTTATTTTATGCATAAGAGGGCATATTTCCTCTGAATAATATAATAACTACTTCTGTGTTGCAAGCTACAAAAATAAAAGTGTCAAATTCACCTGAGTTGCAATGTTGGTTGACAGTATATTGTTCTTCCTGCAGTTGGTAAAGTTTTCATCACGGTCAGTAAAGCTGACTCCATTCAGTTAAAAAGGAAGCTAAATGTAGCATTCCTCATTTTGCTCATTTATCATTTTTGTTGTGAATTTAATTTTGAAAAAGATGCTGAGATAAAAGCCAAAACAAGTTTTAACAGCTATGACTGTGCTGTTGTCTCAGAGCTCCAATGTGTTTATACAGGAGGAAGACTGTGACATGTGTCCACACTGTTGCAGTTAAATATTTAAGAAAAAGAGAGGCCAGACTGACAGCAAATCTCAGTTCGATTTAGCTGTTATGGTCGTTCTTAAGTTCCTCAGTGAGTTTGTATTAGCAGAGATGCTTTGTGTGCTTTGATTGCTGAATTTTAAATAATTTCTGATTGTTTATACCTAGAAATTCCTAATGAAATTATTTAAAGTAATTTTAAGTAATTAAACGAATTTTGACCAGTTGAATTTAATCTGCTGTCGTCTTTGTTCACTTTGTGTCAGGGTCAAACTTTGGCTCAAACAGCACCAGCTCTGGCTGCATCTGGCGCTGATCTATTTTGCTATGCAGTAACATTTTGTTGTTTTTCAGTCGGTCCCACACACACAACCTTGTGATGTGGAGCTTAGACTGTCTGATAGCACACACACAGGAACACACATCCCTTGCTGCTTCTTTGGGTTGTTTACATTCCATTACAGACACAGAGCGATTGTTAGTTCTGCATGCATCAGAGAAGATTCAAACTTAATTTGAACATTTTTCATGTACTCTTAAATTAAAACTGTTGCGTCTCTTAAGAGTTTATTATGGACTTTGTTTGAAACAGTAGTGAATTTGTAACTTAATCTCTTCAACATAAATAGATTTAGTTTTTCCGCGCATTAAGTAACATCACCTACTTCAAGAGACAAATAAAAGGCATTTAACCTTTTATTGACTCTTTTCTAGAGCAAGGTGTTCTAACACCTGCCTCTAGCCAGAAAACTACCTACATTTATATCCTTAAAGCTAACAAACCTGGAGAATGGCGCTTTGTTCAAGCTCTGAAAAGCTGTTAATGCAATTGTTCCAATTTTGACTGATGTCAATTCTAATTTGGCCTCATTACCTCATGAGTTTAAATTTTACATAGTGGTGCATTTGTGTTCAGTATTCTTTTTCTGATTGTCAGAATTAATTCTGACTCACCTACAATATAGGCATCAGAGATAAAGAGAGACCTTGATGGCCTTGTTGACCTGGTAGAAGCATGTCGCTTTTGAGAAAGCATGTAAACAGACTCTATTCTCCTCCTGAAATGTTTGGCGGAAAGAGGTGACATCGCTTGCTAAGCTGTCAGCATGGTCACCTAACTGGAGTACATTTTGGATAATGGTCAGCTCCTCTCAACAGACAGAGTTTTGCTGCGGTCCGCAGTGCCTCCTCCACACATGGAAGAAGATGTGTTCCTTCTTAGGCATGACCAGTTACTGCAAGTACAGGACTCATGGATACTCTGCAATGAACTTTGTCGCTTTGTGCTGCCACTCTGAACTCTGCACCTGAACTCTTCAATGAACTGATAACATGACATCAGCATTCAGAGACTAAAGACGGCTCTCACGTCAGCATCAGCTTTGGGCGTGCCAGACAATGAACTGCCTTTTGTTTACATGTACAAGAAAAAAGACAGCTTCATCATGGGAATCTTGGTCCACACACATGGCTCTCATTATCGCCTGATGGCTTTCTATTTTTCTAAGCTGCCTCCTGTAATTCAGGAGATGCCAGGATACTTATGAACTATTACAGCTAAAGCTATTCTGGATAGGAAATCACTCTTATTGACATGGGCTCTTGTGGGGTTTTGATTTCATGCTGTTTTAAACATCTGAGCACTTCTGCCACCAGCACAAGACGGTGACTCCAAATCTGGTTACAATGTGACCATTCTGTTTAATGCTGACATCTTTGTTCAAGGAGCACGCCTTTACATCCAGCTACATTAGTCACATTGATTGATTTAAGATAAGTTCAAAAGATAATTACACGACTGTGAAACGCTAGTTGATACTGTTAGATCACCTAGGCCAGATCTGAAGCAAACCCTGTACCAAATGCTGATTAGTTTTTGTGAAGATTCAGCAATGAGACTATTTTTCAGGCTATGCGGTCACTACTGAAACAGGTGTAGTGGAGGCACATACTTTGCCTCCTTGAACATCTGGTTAATGAGCTAGGTTGTAGACAATAACACATGCCTGTATTTAAGCATTATTACAGCAGCGTAACAAATAATTATTATTTTGAGAATAATTATGATAAGTACACTTTATTTAAATGGCATACACATACCACAGTGATTGGTCATCTATGCTTAAAACACTTTGTACGTTTAAGAAGAAGGATGTCTACTGATTACATTATCTTCTACTAGCTATTTCAATCTATATCAATTCTGCATAGCATATCTGTCTTGGTCTTAACTCTTGGCATTACATTAGGGTGTTTGCCCCACAACTATTTAAGATGGGCATAAATGTTATTCTTTTTTACTGTACTTTACTAATCTTTATGTAACGTTGAGTTGGCTCCGAGGCCAACAATTTCATTACTGATAATGAAGTTTCATTGTAATCAAGTATATGACAATAAACTTGAACCTTGAACTAGCTGAGAACCAAACTGCCACCATGTACATCGATTCAAGATATTTTGGTGTCACCCATGAATTTGGTTTTATGATATCGTCTAGTAAACCAAACCAACACTCAGCTCTTATATCACTTTTGAAGTAATTTCTTGTCTTTACAATTGCATATTGCAAAAAAAAAAAAAAAATTAATAAATGAGAAATATCTTGAAGGTAATGCTTTAGCATTCAATGCAATTAAACAAAGTTGTGCTTAACTCATCTCTAAGTTTTTCTTTGATGTGTTAGCCTAAGTTTCACACGGCCTCACACATGTAGAAAAAGGGGGGATAAAGGAGGATAAAGCAATAGTTTGGAAAAAATAACGATAAAAGTTGTTTGAAAGAAAAATAGGTAAATGAATACCTATAATAAACCTCCATACACTATAGTGGATAATTTATTAAAGGAATAAAATGCTTACTTCTTCAACTTTTACTTCTTTCAAAGATGATTGAAGCATGACCATTGGGAGAATAAACATTTCAGGGAATAAACAGTGACAGAGTTAGTGGCAAAGATATCAAAGAGTCTAGTAACAATACTAGGACTTTAATGAACTATGAATGAGAGATTGCCGAAACAATAATGACAACAGGTCTAAAATGTCAATTTTAGATTGATGCAATTGAGCCAATGATACTCTGAAAGAAAAGTGTGACAATATTGTAAAGAGATCTTTATCTCGTTCCTCTTTGTTAGAGTGGTATTGCAGAATTGCCATGACAATCTGGGTTTGTTCCTGGGATCCTAACTCATCCTGTCCTCCGTCCACCTGCTACACAAGTTGATCAGCGCACAGCTGGTGAGGGTTCGCCCAAAATCCAGAAGTCTACCTCCCCCAAGGATTGCTCGTACTCGACTCCCGGGGTGAGAAGAGACTGCTTGTGGGAGCGTGGGGGGGAGATGGTGTGATACAGCATTCCCATTGGAAGAGGATACAATATTGGAAACCACAGGGTAAAGATAAATAGGCTTTAAACAAAGATAAAAAGTTGAGAAACTTGATAAATAAAATAATGAATAATATCAATGAACTAAGAGAATCTCACATCTAGGAGAATCTCAGAGTGACTGCAAAATAACTAAATGGGGAAAAAGTCATAATAAACTTTTAACTGAAAGGTATGATGGTTACAAATAGATGGTTTTATAAAGTCCAAGTGACTGCACATTGAATCCTGGGATGCTGCTGTGGTTACATTAACTTTTTATATTGAAAAGAAAAAGATACACATTTATGTTTTAATAGACTACATGAGACACATTTAAAACTTGTCATTAAAGATTCTATATGTAACTTTTTTCCAGGAAAATCCAAAGGATGTGACATTCAGATATGATTGAAGAGAGCAAGTCTTGTCAGCCCTTATAGTAGGCTTAAAACAACACACATTGACCGTAGCCAACGACAGGATGCACATGATTTCACTCAGCCTGTTAGTCTACCTCTTTACTTGGCTCTTTACTTTCATGATATTTTCTTAACTTAAGGCACATTTTTGGTCTCGTAACCTTTGTATGTCAGGACATCTCAAACACCTTCCACCTGCATCTAACTTTTAAATCTCCTGCAACCAGTACATCCTGTCACTGTGCAAAGAGGTCGTCGGATTTGAGGGAGTTTGCATCAAACCCCAGCGGCCTCCACCTACCACCCTGGAACAGCTCTCTTTCACATCTTTTCAGGTCATGCACAGCCGGGTCAGCAAGGTCTTCAACCGGTGGTTGGGTTTGGTTGTCAAAATCAGCGCCAGTCTCATGTCCATACCCTAGCATCACTGGGGCAGTGATGACCAGTCTGACCGGGGTTAGGAGGCACAGCAGCCCTCTCGTTCCACACCCTCTTCTCCTGAACAGGTGCCATGTCTCTGTCTCTCTGTCTCTCTCTCTGGCTCCGTCGCTTTGCAGGCTGTGTTGGAGTCAGCTAAATCAGCTGTTGCTCCTGTTGCCCCGGTCGTCCACAGGGGCGCCCTCCGTTGCCGGCCTGTGGTTCCTCTTGTGCCCGGTTTGTGGCAGCCTTTGCTTCGTTTTGTAATTCTTGTTACAATGATGTGTTTTCCAGTAAGATCACATTATCGCTAAAGGATTAAATGTGTTTAGTATTCATCCATCATGATGTTACAAAATATAGGTTTTCATGAGTGTCCTGAAAGAGGTTGATGCACAGTTTTGTAAACAAAGAATACAATAGTGTGTTGTATTTTCACATGTTTTTTCACAAGTGTTTGCCACACAGTGGAATGAGTGGGGAGTAGGTGCAGGTGGCGAACCTTTTGAAACAGGGAACGGCATGATAAGAGAAGAAGATTTTAAAAAAAAAGCTCAGAATGGACTTTTCTGGTGAGATCATGTGAATCCTGTTGTTTGTTGCAGTTAATGTTGTGTGTGTGTGTGTAATTCTCAAACTATAAGAACTGATGGGAGACTGCATCTCTTCTGTCATATCTGTGCAACAGATGATGGCTCTTGCTTGCAAGCAATAAAGATTTACTGACGATTTCAGTTCCTCCTTTCAGTCACCCTTTTCCCTGGTTTTGTCCACAAGGAGAGCTGAGCGTGCCCACAACTGGCCTATATTCACCAGCAGTGGACACCAGTTCCTGGAGATCAATTCTAAGAAGGATGAGAGCTATGTGAGACAGAAGATGAGGATGCTTTATGTTATGCCCAACTTTCCCAGTGGAGTGGAATTGGTTCATGAAAAATAAATGAATGATTATTGCATGCATATATTTACTTGTTTTTACTTTATTCCTCATTAACTTAAATAGGACCTTGTGCAATATGCTGAGCTCCAATAACAATGGAAGAAGCCAACATCCCATTACAATGTGAGACCTCTGGATTTATAGGTAATGCTCTGGAAAGTCATAAAGACTATATGAGGGCGCATGAGTCCCAAATGAAAGTCCAGCTCAGGTTCCGGCCCTGGGTGTGGCTTAAAATAAGGTGGCGCATCTCGTCTCCAAGGGGGCCCAGAAGAACTGTCCGATGCTCGCGGCAGAAACGGTGCGAGTGCCATGGACATGGACGGCCGGAGCGCGTCCACGTGGAAGCTGGCCGCCGTCATTGGGCTGGGAGCCGCTGCCGCGTCTCTCCTGCAGGCCGGGGGCCCGCCCGCGTGGAGGGACCCGGGCCCGCTCGGCGTCCTCGCCGGACTCTCCCTCCTCGCCGTGCGCTGGCTCTACAGACTGCTCCTCTGTCCCCTGGAGCTGCTCAGAGCGCCCGATGACGTGGGATACATCGCCGGGGACGGTCGCTCCAGAGCCCGGGCGGCCAACGAGGCGCGCCGCCGGAGGAGGACCGGGGAGCTGCCTCCGGTGTATCCGAACGGCTGGTTCCGAGCGCTGGACTCGCACATGCTGCGGAGGGGCGAGGTCAAACACGCGTCGCTTCTAGGTACGACGGCGCTGCGACGATTCCAAAACCAGGGAATAACTAAAGGAAGCGGCTGCCATATCATTAGAGCGTTAAAGCCGGACACATGACACATAAGCGTCATAAATCACACACACTCAGGGAGAGATATTGAAAGAGGTTGTCTTTTATTTTGAAAGAATGGACACGTCTTACAGATCAGATTATGTTTGTCGGGGCGATATTCTCTCTCCCCCCACAAGCTCAAAAAGCATGTAATGTAATAGTGGCAGACAAATGGCTCAGCAGGGATGGGTGCCCACACTGTGCCCCTGTGTGCCCGAGCTCAGGTGCAGACAGGTGAGGATGGTGAACCACCAGGAGCGCCCAGACTCCACTGTCCTTTAATGCCCCTGACCATGGGAGTCCACCACTGGGGCTCAGCTCGCTTAAAGTGTGTGGGCTGTAACTAACTGCTGCTTCTCCACGTCTGCTGTGGTCTGCGGGCCGCAGGAGACAGACACCGGATGACCTGGGAGGCCAAGAGGGCTCAGGTGGTGAAAGTCGGTCATATGTTCTGGTCCCCTGTGTGTCTGAGTCGTGCCTGGACACAGATCTGCAGAACTGTGCCATGTTTTTTTTGAGATGTTAGCACTTTGTTGTTGATTTGAATTGATAGTTTTAAGCCTGAGCTTGTGGTTAAAGGACTAAAGGTTTAATTGCAGGCAGTGTCAATAGCCTGGAGCGTCCCTGAACAGGATGGGGAACCTCTTCAGAGAAACTCAGTGCCCTGGATAATAAAGCGTACAGTATGAGCTGAATTTCCAAAAAGGCTCCGTGTAAATGTGAAATGTCACACAAATTAGCTCCCTTAAGCTCTAAAACAATCAACATGGCTTTCGGGAGCACAGAAGATTACATTTTTTACTTAACAAATTACTAATGATTTGAATATGAATGAATTAGGATTAGGTTCCTACATCATAGGATGTGTAATTTTTAATACAGGTGATTCACCGCTGGTTATTCGTTGAAGATTTATTTTAATTAAACACAGAGATGGCACATTTTCAGTTCTTCAGGCTTGGATTGGCTTTCCTCCAACCCTGATATTTGTCAGTTCACTTGGTCTCGTTTGTCCTGTCTCACTGTAGTGAGGATTTGGGTTGCCAGGATAGAAGAAACAAGAGCTCATATTGCAAAGTTTTATCTGTATTTAAAGTATACATTTAAAAACACAATGGCCTTCTGTCTTTTTTAGAGTAGTTTGGGGTTGAGGGTGCTTAGTAACGTGATCTTTTTGAACAAAGCCTCATTGTTTTGGGTTGGTCAAGCTTGTTTGATTTGAAGGTGTCATGGAGGCGTTGTGGTTACACATATTAACTGAACTGCAACTAATGATTATTTTCATTATCAATTAATCTGCTGATTCCTGGTTAAGCCTTTAACTTATTAATGGGTTTATCTAGGCTCTAAAATGTCCTAATTGTGAATTTCTAGTTTTCCAGAGCCTAAGGCGACATCTTCAGTTGTCTTGTTTATAGACTATTACAAGTAAAAGGCTAAATTATCATATATAACCTTCTTCAGTCCATCACTTGTTCTTGTAGATCAGGTTTTATCATGAATATATGTAGGCGATATCCTCGTCATTTTATGCAGGAGGTTAAAATCTTCATCACCAAATCTTTAACACCATCATCTCATTAAAATCAAATCAGTCTGCCGTCTCTAATGATCAATCTTGATTTAAGAACACTAGCTGGCCTCTTTGACTTAATGTTTACGGTGATCTGAAAGCCAATCTGTCCTGCAACAGGTCCCTCTGTGATCAATGATATGACATCTCATCATTATTCAAAGCTTTTAATATGTCATAGCTATGTGTCTGTGTTGCTTGATGTGTGGCAGCTCTGTTGAAAAGTTTAAATTTAGCCTATTTCACAGTCTGATGTGTGATTTATTTAGGCGTTTATTTCAATTTAAAAGAGATACGTGTTTCACATTTAAAATTTGTTCTTATGTTGAAATGTGGTGGGATCGTTTGATCTCTTCAGAGAGATTCATTGAGTTTGAGTTCAAAAAGGTTTCAAAGAGCGTGTGGTGCTTTCATGTCTGTCACATCAACTGCCATAAATAAACTGTATATGAAAGGATTTATACCTGAAACAGATATCCACCAGTAAAAAGAGACACCTGCTCTTTGCAGAGTGACTCGGTATACAGTACAGCTAAAACTAATGATAATTTTGAATCATTCATTATTTAATCCATAAAATATTTTAACAATCGTGAGAAATGTCCATCAAGTTCTTAGAGGTCAAAGTGACGTCTTCAACGTGTTCTGTGTGACCAAAAGTCAAAAACACAAAGACATTCAGTTAAGAAGTGCGAATCCACAACAGCTGCGACCACACACTAATGCATGTATTCACACACACACACACACACACACACACACACACACACTTGACTTCCATGGGAAATGTCTCTCACCCCTTTTAGCACAAGTTGAGAGGGAAGGGAAGCCCAGCCCCCGACATTTCACTGTCCCATATTCAATTGCACCAAATCTAAACTTGGCTTCCTTCAGGATCTGCGTCCTGCTGTGAACGGCTGCATCGTTTGCTCCTAACTTTTCTCTGTAGTCATCCATTAACATCATATATTAAATTCTGCCTAGTGTGTCTTTTCCCCTCTGCTGTGGTTCAGTTCTGCCTCACAGCAGTCTGGGGACAGCAGTGCGGTGCTGTGTCACCCCTCATTTGGATTAGCCTTATTTTGGATTTCTCAGAATTTTATAGTTGAGTACCCTGACTAGGCACTGGTGGAGCTGGCTTTGCGGTTACTCTTAACCGCAGTTGTCCAGCCTGTGCTGATCTGGGAGAAATCTGACCACTGTAGGTCAGCCAAAGCTCAAGCCAAATACATTAGGCACAGTAGAGATTCAGTCTGAACATGCACTGTACAAAGTGGTTCCCAAGCCCTGCTAGTGTTGTCATCTATCTAAGGCAATAACCTCAAACTTTTGCTGCTGATCCTCTGCAATAGACCATTAGACACTTTAAGACGATACCAAGTCCAACGCTACTCACTGATTCAGATAACACTTTTCAAGGGAACACATTTTTGCCTAACACCTCAGCAGCAAAGCCAAAGACAGATTCCTCCTATAGGCCAAAAAGGAGGAGAAGGCAAAAGGCAAAATAAGCATTTAAAGTGGCGTATATCTGTTTAAATCCTCTATGTGTTCCCCCCAGTGGTAGTACTAGTACTACGAACAACGAACAGCCCTTTTACCACGTTGATGCTAATATCGTTAAATATTAAAAATCAGTTCATACGAGCGCTGTGACGCGACTAACTCCTGTATACACAGAAGACGTCAGCTGAGTAGACGGTCCTTCAGTATGTCCCAGGACACATTTGCGTACACACTGCTGAAAGAATATGGCCATATGCGGCACACACCACCTCCGACTGTTGTCCGAGTGATCAGATCTTAACGTGTCCGTAACCTTTTGCACAGTATAAACACTCAACATTTAATTGAGATTTTGTATGTTTCTCCATTAATTTCAAAATAAATGTTAATTTAACCATAAGTTACTCACATCCTGCATGTCATAATATTACCATTGCATTCAGTGCAAACAAGTGGCAGCTCATTTATGAAAATGTTTTCTCAGTGTCCCTACTGTAATTAATCGTCCAAGGTGAGCAGGTGGCAGTGTTTCGGGGTCAGGATGGGAAGGCCTACGTGGTGGATGCCTACTGCCCTCACCTGGGTGCCAACCTGGCTGTGGGAGGACGGGTGGTGGGTAGCTGCATAGAGTGCCCATTTCATGGATGGCAGTTTCGGGGGAACGATGGCAAGTGTGTGAGGATCCCCTATGCAGAAAAAGGTAAGAACTGAGGGTAATATCCAGTGGCTGAAGGTAATATCCAGTGGTTTTTGTTTTTTTTATATTTATTATTTATTTATTTATTTATTTATATAAAATTAGTGGACCCTTTCACAAGCATTACTTTTATGCCTGCTACTGTTCCTAATAATAAAAAATGTCCCTTGCTAGTGTCTCCCAGAAACTGTAATATTCTTTGAATTCCGTTGTATGCAACTTCTGAACGGGAAGTGAAAAAACTGGGCCACTAGTGGTTCTTGTAGAAAGGTTACTTGGGTCAGCCTTAATATTTAGAACCAAACCCTGGAGAACATGAATGTTTACGGTAAATCCGGACATATCTTGTGCAGATCTGGACATAAGTTTGAGCATTTTTCATTGGTCATATGTAAAAAAAACAATGTTGAAGCTGAATATCTACTGTTAGGAGTGAAAAGTGGATTTTTTAAAAATAAAATGACAACCATTTAGACAGTATGAATCAGATTTGGGCTTCTGTCATTCAGTGCCAGAGTTTGCCAAGGTGCGCTGCTGGCCCAGCTGCGAGGTCAATGGCCAGATCCTGGTTTGGTTTCACTGCGATGGAGAAGATCCTCAGTGGACCGTCCCAGAGCAGCAGGAAATTATAAGGCGCGAGTGGGTCTATCGAGGGAGAACTGAACATTTTATCAATGCTCACATACAGGTGGGTGCATAAGGATGTGTGGATGTGTTTTTACCTACACAGCATAAAGATGTTTTAGTTTGAGGATGAAAACCAATTTGTCAGGTGTTTTACTTCGTAATTCTTTTGTGAATGATGAATGCAGTTGTTAAGAGTGAAGAAATATTGTCCCTCACTGTGGCTTGCCAGAGACCAGGGAGGACAAATGACCGTTAGCTCCCTCCAACTGTTTACATTCCTCAGAAACTCCACTTTCTGTAGCTGTACATAAATTCAGGATCAAACTCCCCAGGCAGAGAAGGTGTTTTTGCTCCTAAACCTTTAACCCAATCACAAGAGCATGTCATGCTGACCTCTCCTCTCTGTAGGAGATTCCTGAAAATGCAGCAGACATCGCTCACCTCGCTCACCTGCACACGCCGGGCATTGTCAGTGGAGTAGATCTGCGTTACACCAACAGCAAAACCTGGGAATTTTTACGGCATGACTGGAAGGTAAGAGACTTTTATAAATAGAGATTTTCAAAAGCCATGCCAGCAGTGGGGCATGGACATATTTCTATGTCTGAATACAACTGTATGTACTTTGCCTGTGTGTGTTTTTTTGAAGGTTCAGTGGGAACCAGAGTCAGAGCCTAACAAGCATTGTTCTCAGATGTTGGTGAAACATTCGCTCACTGTGTTTGGACACCACTGGCCTCTGCTGGATGTTCATGTTGTGGCCAGACAGGTACAGTAAAGTTCAAAGCAGGAATTCAGTTTGTACATATTTTCCTGTGATTAAATTGTAAATTATATTGACAACATAATCAGTAATAATCATTATTCCATTAAAATTAAAATTATTTCACTTACATTAATAAGGTTTTAGATAAAAATATCCACCGTACCTCAACTCATGAGCACGGAACTGTATCTCTTTAAATGGCTGTTGAATTTAGCTTAACATAAACATGACTTCTAGCTGTTTTCAAGGCACAAAGCCTCTAAGGATTTATCTTCGTGCAACTAAAACAGTACAGAGCCTAAAGGATGTAAACTTTGTGTGTTGTCACAAAACCAGCAGGACTGAAAACCTCCAACAATCTCCAATGTAGAACACATCTGTGTCCAAACTGGGTCTGATGCAGAAAAACACCACATTCTTTAGTTGTGCCTGAAACATAAGCAACCACTGTGCACACTGCCTTTTTTTTTTATCTTGCCCAGTGAATTATATACGATGAATAAGTGTACCCTGAAAGCACTAATCTCAGTAGTTTAACCAGTTGCGAGATCATGGGATAAAATTAAACATATGACTATATTAGAACTGGTCATTATTGGGCTTAACCATGCATGTTAATGCATTAAGCACATATTACGTATATCAACGTTCGGAATATGCACACCACTGCACATATTTTCAGTATATGAATATACAGGTTGCAATTTCATACATTTGTTTGTGTTTCAGGTGGGTCCAGGACTGGTGTTTCTGCTGTTTGACCACAGTTTCTTGGGACGCGGTATTATAATGCACTGTGTGACCCCCGTGGAGCCTCTGTTGCAGTGTGTCTCTCACACCATCTTCTATCAGTCTAATATCCCACCTCTGGTGCCCAAATTCATCCTCACAGCAGAGTGCATTCAGGTGCAGTACACTCTTACCTTTTACTGTCACTGTGACATAGTCCTTCATTGTCACATCTGCTTTCACAGTGTTTGTGCCGCTGCATCCTGGACTAAGCCTGGATTAAATCCACCGTTATTCCGCGGTATTCTGAAAGAAATCAAAATTGTTTAAGCTCTAATAATCAATCTTTTTATAGAAAACAATGCATCAATTGATGACTTGTGTTGTGAAATGGTTTCCTCGCAGTGATAAACCCATAGACTTATCACCAATTATGCAGCTTTATGGAGCTTTTTAGCCTTTTTAAGCTCATAGTTTTTTTTTTTTTTAATAACATTTACTGTTAAGTTCATGCAGCAGCAGGCTGATATATTAAACAGTATTTATGCGGAACATACTGTACATCCAAACTTACAAAGTAGTTAAATTACTTTAAGACCACTGTTATTTATTAGCAGTTGCTTATAACGCAGAATTGCTCTAATGTGACGAGATCACTGTATGCATTTGCCTCCCACACTGCCTTCGGTTTAATTCTGCCTCCTCATTGCCACCAGAAGTAACACCACAGTCACATAAAAGGTGTAAATGGTACTCATTTAACTTGATAATTAACTGTGCAGTGAAGTGAAAAAACAGTCACTGATTTAACAAAAAGGAAAAACTAATAAGATGAGGATAAAAGTATTTTTCTGAATGGTAATGGGTGGGTCTCCACTGAAACTGCCAAAAGAGTTTGACTAAAATACGTTTATCAGTTAGATTTATAAGATAAACAGAAAACAGGACATACGCAGATGGTGACTTTTTTTCCCCTTCAAAAAAATAACTGACAGTATGCTGAAACAATTTAATCTTCTCCTCCTTTTTGGCCTATAGGAGGAATCAGTCTTTGGCTTTGCTGCTGAGGTGTTGGGCAAAAATGTGTTCCCTTGAAAAGTGTTATCTGAATCAGTGGGTGGCGTTGGACTTGGTATCGTCTTAAATGTTTCTGTGCTAAGGAGAGTTTAGTTCCTGATATTAAAACAATACTTTTTTTCTATACCTTTGAGAAATATGAACATGTTCTTCTACAAAACCAGCCAGATTACCCAAATGTAAAATGCTTAAATACAGACAGCTTTACAAGAACCTTACGTAAATTAAATGGTCTAAAACCAGCGAAATTACGATTTCAATTAGGAACTACCTGATTAAAGAAAAAAGTAAGTAAAGTATAAGAGAATATGAATCTGACCAAGATTTTGATGCAAACCTTTGGCACTTGATGGTTCATAACAGTCAGTGTTACAGAACAATTTAGGCATTGATCGCTTTGGTCAGCATCTTTTATTTTCTACAGTCCTCCTGAAATGTTTGAAAGTGTTACTTGATTGTTTGGAATTCAGAAAAAAGGTTTAAAGATATTACATTATTTTACCATTTTGTTTCTCTGTCTGGCCACCACCCCAAAACTCAATTTTAGAGGACATTTCAAAAGGTGCAGGTTGAGTGTGGACTGGAATGACAAATCTCAGCAGCTGAACTGTGGAGTGACATTTAATCACCAGCACTTCTCACCGAAATCCCTGCTGATCGATTAGAATAATTCAATGCAACGAAGCAGCGAAAAATACAGATTGCTCTTTCAGTTATTGTTTAATTCTTAGTCATATTTAAGTGTTTCTTTTTTAATCTTCTCCAGCTGCTTGATTATCAGGTGCTCAGGGGAGGTATACGAGGATAGAGGAAGTGCAGAGTGTGGAAACAAACGTGTTTCTAATGGACTTGAAGCTGTAAAGCGAGCCTATATCATGTCTGTTAATGTTTATATTTACTCAGTGTTTTTATTTGTCACAGCTTTTTGAAATCATAATTTACAAGCCTGTCCTGTGACCTTCTCCCGCTTTCCTTTCGTGTCTAGTTTGAGCGGGACGTGATGATCTGGAACAACAAGAAGTACATCTCCAAGCCTCTCCTCGTGAGGGAGGATTTAGCCATCCAGAAGCACAGGCGCTGGTTCAGTCAGTTCTACAGCGAGAACAGCCCGCGGCTGCAATACCAGCGCAACACTTTGGACTTCTGACCTCCCTGAACTGCAGGAGGAGAGATGAGCAGAGAAGATGTCAGGTCAGGGTTGACATTAATCAGACGGCCCAGAGGAGGGGGTCGAGCATTGATTTTTGTCGGTCATATATAATAAATCCAAGGAGGAAAGGAGGCCTTACTTGTTTGTGGGATGGGACTGGGCGCTCTTTTAAAAGCCTGAACCTTACATTAAACCTTAGATCCTTTATATACTCAGGTGCCTACAGCTGTGGTGTCGGCTGGTTGGACTAACTAAGCGTTTTCAGTTTGATGAACCAGGGCTAATATTCAAAGCAAGCCATACAAAGAACAGCACACTTGCCTTGTTGTGACACTGACAAGATTGTCAAAGCTATGCAAAGCACTCTGAAAAATGTGAATTACATATCCTGTGATAGATACACAACAGTTTCGTGCTTGAGTGACTGTTTCAGCTGATTTTCTTTTCTGTCTGTCTGCTATGTGTCAACATAAACCACCTGCCTCTAGTTCAAGTTCAGTAAAAAAAAAAAAAAAAAAAAAAAAAAGCTTTTTTTTGGAATCTGTTTTATTTCTCGCTTTGGATTCATCTGCGTTAGACAATATAAATCTGGCCTTCCAAACTGCATGTTTAAATCTTTAATGTGTAATCAAACTGGGCAAGGCTTCAGCTGCAGGTATGGCATGTGTGTTTGTTTTCTGATTGTGATCTCAGTTTACTTAACAGCTACATGATGGTGATTTTCTACTCACAGCAGTGTGCAAAGGCTTAACTTAAAGGACCACTTCACCAACTTCTTTTAGGCTCATCCCTCCGAATTTTGTCACAGTAGGAGTGGGGCTGATGTGACTTCTATTTAGCACCATTGCACTGTAATGTAAACTATGAAAGTAGGAAAACATAAGTCAGTCTGTTACTGCGCGGGACAGAACTGCATTATCAGGTGGAGGATTTGACAATGACATGCTTAGTATGAGTTACAGCTGCTGTTATTGGGGTTTCTTTGTTTATGTTTCACGACTATGTATAGAAAAACTTTAAAGTCTTTACTGATAATTTATGTTACAAAATGAAGTGTTTCTCTTGCTACTCTTTGAATGTGTGTTCCCCTTACTGCTCCAGCAGATCTGCATGAGAAGCAGCAACATTAAGTTTAAAAATTTCTTTTAGTTTATTTTTTCTTTATCCCAGTGCACATTGTTGACTCGTTACTGACTTAAATCACTGATGACAAGTACGATGCTTTATGAACAAATGTATAAAAGCAATAATTGTCCGTTTCCTGTGGTGATGGGGCTTGTTATGTGGGATTGCTTGGCAAGACATTTCTAATTTCCGTTAGAGAGAAGATATATTTCAAAGCAAATAACCAGCCATGTTCAAAGCACAGTACTTCTTACGAATGTCAGATTAACTCTTTTGCTCCCTCCCGAGATTATAATGTATTTTTGAAACAGGCTAATCTACAGATGTAATGTTTATTCAAATGTGCAGAATAAATCTGTCTCCTCTGCTCTAATGTGTTTGCTCATGCATTTCTGAACTAGAAAAAGCTTTCTGTTGCACTGAATACGTAAGCATGTTAAATTGAGCAAAACAGTGAAATGTTCACTGTATGACTTGGCCAGTGGCACTTCTCTGAGGCTCATATTATTGCTTAGCACTCCTTATCTGTGAATGTGCTTATCTTATCTGGGTTTATGGTGGGAAAGGACTGTGTTCCCTTTGTTATACAGAAGCATTACATCAACAGTTGGCTCAGCTGAGCTTTGTTCAGGAAGAAAGCAGACTCGCTGCAACAAGGGGACATAATCAGCTTGTGTTAGGGCTGTGTTAAATGTGTTGAAAAGACGGAGAAAAGAAGTAATATTTTTGTCATCAAGGATGGCTGAGGCAGAAGTCCTTGAAACTGAGGAGGAAGCCGTTGTTACACTCGAAGAAAAGCACCTGCCAGCTACGGAGGAGAATTGTGTCAGGGTTTTATACTCAACGAGGGGAGCAGAAAAGCAGGAAGATGAGAGCGACTCAGTCGCACAGCCTCTGCTCCAGCACAAACATCAGGACAGCCGCGACGCGAATCCCAGAGCAGACACGCAGACAGATGGGGCCGAGCGAAAGACATCTGTCCCACAAGAGCTGGAATTGGCTGGCAGGGATCAGCCCGGCAGCAGGGGGAGTGTCAGGAGTTTGTGCAGCGACAACAGCCGGCACGAGTGCCCCATCTGCAGCGAGCGGTTCGCCTCGCACGGAGATCACCGCGTCACCTTGCTCAACTGCAACCACACACTGTGCCACCACTGTACAGCCGGCATCATGAGGGGGGCCAGGGACCCGGGCCGGCTGCAGTGCCCCTTCTGCCGACAGACCACCCCGTTCCCGCAGTGGGAGATCAGAAGACTGCAGGAGGAGTCGTACAGTAGCAGCTTTTACGAGCCCGGGCCGGTCCTCGCCGTCAGCCCTGGCCCTGAACCCCAGGCCGCCCCAGCATCTCTGCTACGCTGCTTGGTGTTGGAGAGGCGGCAGGAGGCGCGCACACACAGAAACACATGTGGCTGCTGCGTGTGCCCTTCCTGTCTTGTCAGAGGGCAGAGACTGATGCGACTGCACTCCCTCTGCTTCTCCATCACCGTCCTCCTGCTGCTTATCCTGGTGCTGCTGGTCTGCATCCTCTACATGGTCGTTCCTCTTGTAATGCTGTCCACGCTATTCAGTAATGGATAGGCTTATGGATGATCATTTGAGTGATTTCAGTTGTCTGACTTGGTACAAAATGGTTTATAAATGAACTGCCTGTTACTTACAAATAAGTGACACGGGGAAATCTGCATATTGTGAGCGCATTGAAAAAAAAAAAAAAAAAAAAAAATCGCACAGCATTTCTTAAATCTCTCAAACTGAAAGGATCCTGCCTCATATCAGTTTGTCAACCTTTGACTTTTTTTTTCCTTTTTTTTTGAAGCGTGCGGCAGCTTTGTAGGGTTTGGTGCCTCGGGTAAATGGAGGTTTGACTTTGGATCAAAACTCTTCACATCTTTCTGGGTCTCGTATTGACCTACTTCTCGTCAGAACAGCGCAGATGCTCTCTGCCGTTACTGATGCATATTCTTAGCAACAAAAACCCAGCTTGATCTCCTTTCACAGTGCACAAGAGGGAGACTTGGTCCTACAATTTAATCCTTTATATCCATGTTATTCATTCAAAGAGGAATAGAGAGAGAGCAATGATGAAAGCTGGAAGGGAAGCTCCTATTTGCTTTTTTTTTAAACCTATAAGTTTGTTACTATGTATCTGTGATATTAAATAGATGTACATAAAATACTCCTATAGACAAGATTTCTGGCACGTCATCCCCCCAAGCATTTTCTATATGCTTCTCTATTGTATACTATCAAAGGAAAGTGATAAAGCAAAAGATGCTAAAATAGTAATTTATAAAAACCTCAATACTTTTTGTATTAATAATGGATTCAATGACTCATAGTGACAAACCCAAATAAAATGACCACTGACTCCAAATGACTCCAAATAAATAACACTTTTGCTCTGTGTTTTCTAAATGTGTAAATTAATGATTTACATACTTTGAAGGTGACAATACAGCCCCAAGTGGCCAAAGAATGAATGATGACTTCATTAACCATGTTGAGATGTGTAAAGCTCCAAAATTTACATTGGTAGAAAATTGTTTTTTGGAAATGTTTGTGTTTACTGGCTGTGAAGTCTAATGTAAATAATGAAGCAAATGTAACAGCCAAGATTTTTAAATGTCTAAGGCAGTCGGTGGATCACAGATTATACACACTCCACATGTGTATTCCATATACTTCACGTCTACGTTAAATACTGTATCACTTAGAAGAGGAGCGGGATCATCGTGGTGTGTTGAAATCCTTGGTAATAACATGTTTTCCTGAGATCGAAGCCTAATTTTCTCCTGACTCGGTGGACTGTCACAATTACTGAAACACCAATTTGGAGCTGACAGGCCTCTCTGATGTGAAACTAAAAATTGATCGATATTGATCAGACTTGCAACCCCCACCCCCCCACCCCACACCCACACACCAGCATGTTAGGGGCTGGAAGCTGGAGTCTAAAATCCGGAAGAGTCTTTGTGTTCTCTGCAGCATGAATACTTGAGCTCGGCATCGGGACAAGCAAGCAAGCGAGCACCGAGGGGGCTCACACATCTATAATTTATGCAAGGACTTCACACTACATGAGAAACACATCAGATAGGCAGGCATCCATCTGCAGATGACGCATTGAAGCAATCCATTTCTAAGACTTCAGTAGCTCTGTTTATGCCAAAGCACTGGCAGAGCATGACCTGCTTTGCTCCCCGCCTCAATCAGATAATATGGGCTCCGTGGCAGAGGCGTCCAACAACTATGGACATAAGCTCCACGCAAAATGCTGCTCCAGCGACCCTGATCACTTATGGTACGCCTCTTCACACATTTCAACAGACATGTTCAGGTCGGAGCAAATGGGTTCCGAAGAGCAACACGAGGAGCTGAAGACACGCAATTTGCAGACAAACGCGCTGCTGTCATGCTAAGCGCCAAAGCACGTAGGAGTTTAACTGTGACATGCTCTGTCTGTTCGTTCCTCTCCTTCGCCCTCACTTTGTGTTTCACACACGGACGATTCTTCAACTAAAGCTGCTTTCAACCACTTAACAGGATGAAAACATGAAGTGAGATAACTTTGATATCTCTTAAAAGGATGATTAAGATACACCCACAGTTTGATCGCCCTCAAGAAAATGTTGGCATTTTGAGGCCTTTTTAGTGCTACCAAAGCAAAATGTCATCACCATCGCAACATCGGAAACTTAAAATGAAGTGAAAAAGATTTGAAAAATCACTTAAACAATTTGCTTTTCAAATCGTACATTATGGCAATTGGTTCAAGTTCATTTAAGTGCTAAAATAGTAACAGTTTAACAGTAATGCTACAACAGTATGCAGCAAAGATAATAAACATTCACTGGCACTTTTATGAACTGTTATCTTCATTATGGTAGGTCACTGAATGCTCAGTGTGTTTAACTTATGTTTATTAGTTAAACTAGTCGCTCCACTGATGTGAAACACCACAGACCTGCACCTAATGTGCACTTAAAAACAATGTTCTGTAAGCTTGGCTGCAAGAACAACTGCTACAGGAATTTATACAGTAATATGCATACTGTGTGCAGTACAGTTGAGTTTGGATGATTACCATTACGTGCACTGGCGTATGAAGACTATCAACTTCAGATAGCTCTCTGAAGGCTGGTGCTGAGAGCGTTTAGGTTGCAGTTTTTCCAGTTAAGCCAGTTAGCCACACAGTCCTCTTGACTGCTCCACTGACGTTCACAAATGAACTGTACACACGTACACACACACACACACACACACAGGTCCAATCACTGCTGTGGACCAGCATGGAAACGCTCATCTCATTATCACAGAAGCATTTGGAAAACTGGAATGTGGTGAAGAAAATAGTAATGTTGCAGGAACTCTAGGGAATAAAATCATTTTTATATTGGTGCTGAGACAAAAATAATAATAATTTAGCTATAGAGTAAAATACATTTATTTTCTCAACTGATGGTGATAAAGGAAAAAAACATTTTGGTGCACTTTGTTACTTTAGGGGCTCCATACCTTTTGACATGTAAGAGCTTTACTGGAATGCTTCCTCTTAATTGTTTTATACAGTATACTCACATTTTTCCTTTATTTACTCTTAACAGTTGAAGTGTATGTAGAGCACATTAAAACTGCCCACGTGGGTGAATTGTGCAATTTTGTCACGGGGGGTTAACGGGTTGGCAGGGGTAGGACCCAATTGCAGAGAGGAGAGTTGACTGGCAGGTAGATGAGAGGAGAGTTTATTACAAAAAAAAGGTGTACAAAAACTTACTGGGTGGTGAGACAAACAGAATCCAGAGTCCAAAACAGGCAGGTAACAAAAACAGGTAATCCAGAGCATGTAGCACAGACAACTGAGGAACGGGACTGGAAACAGGAAACTTGTAACATGTACCACAAAACAAGGATCTGACCACAGATGAAGAAAGTGAACTGGTATATATAGATGACTGATTACTGACTAGAGGCAGGTGAGTGAGCAGGTAAAGGGAATTGGACTGATGATGAAGGGGTGGCTGAGAGATGAGTGGAGACAGGTGTGTAGATGGGTGGGGCAGTCAGGTGATGGGGAAAGGAAGGAAAGTCAGAGGGCATCCGGTGGAAGGTGAGGGAATGGCAGGTGAGGGGAACATTGAGCCTTGGGCAGTGAGCAGAAGCGACAACAAACAAAAAAGGAACAGATCATGACATATCTAAAATGTGCCTTGCCTTGCCTAAAAGATATATTTTCCAACTAAATATACAGAGTGATGGTGATGAGAAATGGTTGTGGTATTAACCAGAACAACAGCAGTTTTACAGCACACACACATACACACACAAACGTCCCTCTTCTAGCCTTGCAGAGGACGATGTGGGTGGTGTATGAGTCTGTAATACTTCTGTGTGGGCGGACGCCTCAAAGTGTGAACTCAAGAGTGTGTCTGTGTGTATCTCTGTGTGTGTATACTTATGTTTAAAAGCCTTCAATGATCTTTGTGTGCTAGACTGCCTGCCTTATTTTTCTGTGGCAGTCTCACTGAGCTGGAGACCCTTTGGAGGACTCTTGTGTTGCTCCTGCAGCAAACACGCAAACTTATTATATAATGGCTGCAGAGCAGATTGGTCCAGCTATTGATGTGTGAGTGGGCTGGAGGAGAGGCGGGAGAAGGGCTCCGTAACCTAATTTAATAAGAGGCCACCACGCCGTCAGGGCCATCCAATAAGTGGTGACTTTACAAACTGGCTGCGGCAGTCGCGCCGAGGCTGAGAGGGAAATCATTAGGTGCTCCACTCAACACCATTATTATTTCTGTTGTTTTCAGTGGTTTGATGGTGGCAGGGCCTTGTCTCCTCCTGTCTGTGAGGCTGTCATTTTCACTGTGTAGATCCTGGAAGCAACCAAAGCAACCAGCCTCAGTTCTTCCAAAATGTATTCTAATTTTCTGTTCTAGACATGTCGCTTCCGTACTGTTATGTAATAAATAGGTTACTGAAAATGTATTTTTTCCTTTGAAACTATAATATTGTTGTGTTGCCTTTAGGGTGTTTTTGTCCTCTGCATTCATGCTATATCTGTTGTTTTTATGTTGCTTTTAAAGTTTCGCCACTGTCCAGCAAACACTATGGACTTCCATATTTGGAGAGTTTAAGGTTTTAACTTAAGCTGACGGTTTGAGAAAATTCTACTACATTTTAGGCTTAAAAAATCCTTGAAAAGAACCATGAAATGATCTCATCTTTGTGAAAAACACATATTCACAAAGCTTAAAACAAGACTGTAGATACATTCATTGGACAGAAATGGCTTGTAAACATCTACTGTACTGTGAACAAACTTCATCCCCTGATGAAGACTGTGAGATGTGGTTGAAAGCTCTGGAACAAGCTAGGAAGTGGACCATTGTCTGGTCAAACTACTATTTTCCAGGCAAAGACTCAACTCTCAAGCTTAATCCTTTTTGATAAAGGATCTGGAGCCCATAAATCGATTTAGTATGCCCTTTAACAGTGCACATAAATTACATTCTCCCTGTCTAAAGTCATGAAAAGAAAAACTTACCCAATCATATCTGAGACAAGTGCATTTTGGAAGCACACAGCCAGGAGCTGATGAATGTTGATTTCTTCAGCCTCCTGATTAATTTATCAGCTCTCTGCAACACAGAGAGACACCACAGTGTTGTGTGATTCATAATTCACAACACTGTTGGGTGATTTTGTACTGGCCTCATTTCCAAAACCTTTAACATCTTTCTGTCGCAGCAATTGTTGATATTAATACTACAAACACAACACAAAATATTCAAATACTTGACTATTAATAATTAAAATAAAATGATAAACGGCAGTTTGACTAGTTGGTCTCTCTGACTAAATGTCTTTTCACTTTTGTGTGCATGTCCGTTTTTTCTTTCACAGTGATTTATTTCAACGTTTCCTGCTGGGATATATAAACTCACTGGCAGAGAATATTTCCTCCGTGTAAAGATCCTCTTTGTGTGCGCAAAAAAAAAAAAAAATCCCTGTTTCCAAGGTAACCAGGAGGTTGATTCTGCTCATGTTTGTAGCTGCAAGGATGCTTCAGTTACTTAAACAGGTCAGAGATGAGGCTGCACCACATGCACACCACATCTGACTTCAGGTCCGCGCGCACACTCGCGATTGAAGACACAGGACGGGGGGGGGGGGGGGGGGGGGGGGGCGGACTGTGACGGCTGGTCCACGTCACGCACGAGACTTACACGACAGATCAGGCTCTCCTGCCAGTTTGGAGGAAAATAACTCGCACCAAAGCGCGCGTCCGCGGCTCAACTCTGACCTGAAACCCGCTATATTGGAATAAACGCCCCCTCCCTCCTCCCTCCATCTGCCCCTATTGGGGGGGGGGGGCTTCTCCTTACAAATCACATCGTTAACAAAGCCCACATATTCATCTGGATTCATTTTGCAGTCTACCCATGCCCTGCAGGTACGCAGCCCAGCGCTCATCTCTCCTTTCATGTCCTATTAGAACCGGCATGCCGGTCCAGTGTGTTACGAGCAAGTGAGCACATTTATTTTTCATACGATCAGCTTCTACTCCAGCATCATCATCATCATCATCATCATCACAGCAGCAGCAGCAGCAGCAGCATCACGCCAACGCGCAAAAACCCAGAGCGGGGAGCCGACGCGACGGGAGCGCGCAGCAGCAGCACCGCGGCGCGCATGCACAGCTGTCAGCACCAAGGACAGCAGCCGCTGCGCCCGGAGCGACCCGCCGCAGACGCATCGGTGCGATCAGTCCGCGCCGAGCAGCGGCTGGAGGGAGCGATACCCGCCCCGGAGAGGAAGGCGACTGGAGGCTTCGGACTATGGTTTGACTCTTTCTTCGAAACCGTGGGGAGGTTTGTTTTTTTTTTTTCTGCGGAGGAGAGGATAAAAAAAAAAGAAAGAAAGAAAAAGAAAGCTCGACAATGCGGTGTGGACCTCACCGGTTGACAGCCTGCCCCTAATAAGATCATGCACATTCCTCCGCATTGCATATAAATCCACCTATTTTTTTTTTTTTCCTTCCCCCCAGTCCTCTCCTTCCTTTTTTTTTTTTTTTTCTCGGCCTCCCTCCCTTCGCTCACGCCGCCCACCTGGATCGTGCCTGCGGTCTGCGGTCCCCTGGCTGAGCCGCGCTGCTGTCCGGAGGCTGGTCGAGCCGACCCGCGGAGAGAGGCGGCCGGGCGCCCCTGCGCTGTCTGGCGGTCCGCACCATGCGTCTGTTCCTGCTGGCGGTGCTCTTCTCGTGCTCCTGCGCGCGGGCCGGCTGCGAGCCGAAAATCGTGAACATCGGGGCCGTCCTGAGCCAGAAGAGGTACGAGCAGGTCTTCAAAGACGCCGTGACCCAGGCCAACCAGGTCTACGGCAGGGACAAATTCAAGCTGACCGCCATCTCCGTCACGCACAAGCCCAACGCCATCCAGATGGCTCTGTCCGTGTGCGAGGACCTCATCTCCAGTCAGGTAGTGCACGGACACCTCTGCATGAACCAAATGTCTTATTCCTCTCTGGAGCCTAGCCCGTAACTCAGGCTGCACACGATCCATGCGCACCTCTGTTAGGTGCATCGCTTTGGAGGAACACAACCTCTCTGCCTTGCAACATAAAGTTGGTGTATTTGTGTCAGATGTTTGTTTTTTTTTTTTTTGTTTTTTTTGTCACTCAGGGAGTCACTGAAGTGGGTAGAAGACCAGATTTTGTTGCCATGATCTCTGAATCCAGACTGAATAGTTGCCCATTTCCCCTAAAAGCCTCACACTAGCAGACTAACTGTCCGGTCAACAGGAACATATTACCAAATGCATAGAAACACTAAAATAATTCAGCCCATGCATTATTACAGGACTGTCATCCGCCCAGTTTGGCATCCGCCCTATGCTTGTACCCATGACCCACAAATTAGTCCAGGTTGTGTAATTCTAATGCAGTCAACTCCCCACAGACCCATCTGTTTTACAGACATCCAGAAATAGGCCGTGGTTTGGGGCATAACTCGGATGAGAGGGCAACTGTACATTTCAGGACACACACAGCTGCAGATCCAGTGAGCTGCGAAGGAAGCAGTGAGGAGTGAAAATGTGCAATACGTCATTTCCAATTAACAACTTGGCTTTCAGTGTCTGTGCTGCTTGATAACATTTGGCAGGAGGAGGCCGAAGCTGCTGCGGACAGTTTGAGTGTCTATATGTTGTCCTTCAGGAGTGGATCACTCACTCAGCTGCAGTCTGTGTGATATGATGTAACTGTTTTTACAGGATTCCTTTTTAAAAGATGCTTGGATGCAGAATTTCCAGTATCATCTTTCCGCCATACAACAAGCCTCAAGATTCATACCACATGTGCTTCAGATGTAACAAACAAAACACACTTCATAAGTAATGTATGGTGAGTGCATACGTGCCTTTGAGGGCTGTTAAAACACTGGAGCACACCGAAGAGCATCCTCTCATGTGATGCTCAACATGGCTTTTGAAAAGCGCCAACATTATGTCACAGCATGTTGAGGCGTGAAGTCCTTCTCGCTCTCGCTCCTGTTTCTCCCACACACATAATTAAGCTTCATCAGAACAAAAAAGAAAAAAAGAAAAAACACACCCACAGCTCAGTGCTGCTTTCATGTCCTAGGTCCTCTGCTTAGTGTAATGTCTCTAATTGATACAGGCTTGTAGAATAATACTGTCGCACCCAGTGTCCTGTCACATGTTCACCCAAAGCATGAGCGTGCAATCCTACCCCATTAGGCTGTACAGATTACACCAACAAGGGTTCAGTTCTGTACACACACACACACACACCTCTTGTAAATTACACAGAATCACACTTAATTTAGATTTAAGTCCATGGGAAGTTTAATCAGATGAGATTGGCTTGTGTGCGACAACAGTTACTGAGAAGGGAAGTGTGTGGCAGATGGAGGAGTAGATGCCTGGGAGCAGTCCTTGGAAGATAGACCTCATTTTTGACCCAACCATACGGACTGCTCACATCCAATAATCCATGCCTGCACAGCCGTGCCAACTTTATTCCTCTTCCTTCACATCTCAAAGGCATTTCCCAAGGCTGAGCTCATAAAAATCATTTTTCTACTAGAGTAGATGGCCGGCTTTGCTTTGCTCAACGCGGATATAAGACTAAACCAAACGGCCACAAAAATAATATTAGTCTGCCAGCCCACACAGTAAAGACATTTTGAACAAAGGAAAAAATTCTTTGCTGTTCTATTTCTTTGTCAGAGATGAGTTTGTCTCTGACTGCGTTTCACGTAGACGTTCACGGTTCAGAAATGTTATTTTTAACCTGTTATACAAGATTTTAAAGCAGCAGTTGCACCCGCTAAAAGATGATTGTATTTAAAGTACACACATTCAATTCATCTTCAGGTAGAATTTGACATTTTTCTGGATTACAGACCAGGTAAAGCGAGAAACCCAGATGCCCCAGTGTGACATTTAGTTTGTGATTAAACTGAATAACTGTAAATTATTAAGGCTGCATTTGTTCCTAATCTGGAGGCTCTGTTGTTAAAGAAAAGGCCATGTTTTACACAGTGTGTATTCATAAATACATTTGCATCCATTCCACCTAGACCTCTGGTGAGATTGATCTAGCATATAATCCAGACCTGGGCCGGAGATTGAGTCCGGACTTCCTCTCCAACACTTAATAACTAACAGAATTTCAATGCTATTGGAGTCTTCAAAAGAAGATCAAAAATTCACTGGAGATGGTCAGAGTTCAATGCAGTAGAGTTTTATTCTTTCACAAGAATAAGACCCAAGTCAAATTCATGGAGAAGACTGAATTCAGTGCCTTGTACATCCCGTTTTTTAATCCTAAAATCAGATGGGGTCAATTTTTTGACCTCGGCCGATCCTCTTATCAAACATCATGGTATCTCAATAATCCCCAAAACAGTGGAAAGTACCAGATTTTCCAAAAACGTTTACATATAGAGATTCTAATGGTGTACTTGATGTCACAGGTGCACAAAAAGCCCCCTAGAAACCCATAGCAAGTCCAGCCGCAGTATCCCGATGTTCTGATTTCCCTCGGCCTCCTTGGATATTACACAATATTCACCATTATATTTCAGTTCCTTCTGACTGCATTTTTAAAAAACGCATTACTTTGCTGACTATATGTTTAATTCAAACTGGATATATGTTATAACATGGGTTTCATATTATCTCAAACAGGTCATATGTTAAATGAGTTAAATCAAACTCGTTTTATCCTCTCTTGATTATTTCAGGCTTTCACACAATAATAACTGATTACATATGAAACTTATTCTTTGATTAATAAATGCTCATGAACAAGGTACATTTTATACAACAGGGTGGTGTAGCTAAGTACATTTACTCAATATAAATGTAAATATCATACAGTCATCCTTATAGGTGCACATAGCAAATTATGTTTTTTTGATGTTAATAAACCTAATCGAGTCTTGTGTGCATTGTTTCCTCTTGTCACAGCCCACAAAAAAAATATGCAGGCAGACAATGTTTCATATATTTGTAGTGTTTTTGTCGTAAAATGATTATGGACATTTTGCACACTTCCCATATGTGTGTTTTTGTAAATATGATCAAAAGTTTGTGGTATATTGTCTGCAAAAATGAGAAAAAAGACTCAAGTCTTTATCAGAGTACGACTAGTGGTGTTACCATTTTGTCTTAATGCCAGTGTCAGATTGACAAAGTGTTCTTCTTCCGCATCTCTGCAGGTCTACGCTATCCTGGTGAGTCACCCTCCCCAGTCCAATGACCACCTCACTCCAACGCCTGTCTCCTACACCGCAGGCTTCTACCGCATCCCCGTGGTGGGGCTCACCACCCGCATGTCCATCTACTCAGACAAGGTGAGTGACGGATGAGGGAGATGTAAAGAGAGATAGAGAGAGGGGAAAAAACAGGAAGAGAGTGAAGAAAGAGCGAGGGAGTAAGGAGCTCCCCTGGGGCGGCTTCAAAAGCTTCCTAGATTAAACGTCCCATCACTGTCCATTAGAGGAGCTGTGATTAAATGGGTTTGCGGCGGAAAACTGAAAGAGTATCATTAATAATGCCTCTGACCTGAGTAATGTTTTTATGAAGCACAAGCCACTCAAATGAAACTTTAAAGCAATCACATAAATAAAATGCCACAGTCTTTAATAACTCAATTTAAAGTCTATTTAAGAGACAACTCTTCTAATCTTGCAAGTTAAAGGAAATCATAGGCATTAAATCCAGAGATTTAAGGGAGCCCGAGGGGTCTGTGCATATAGATTAAGGTATTTCTATGCTTTCTTACCCAGTGTTTGTTTAAAAAAAATGAAGTTGTCATGGAAAACTGTTAATCTCACATTTCCTGCTCTGTGCTCAGAGTATCCACCTGTCCTTTCTGCGGACAGTCCCTCCCTACTCCCACCAGGCGCATGTGTGGTTCGACCTGATGCGCGAGTTCAACTGGAACCACATCATCCTGATAGTGAGCGACGACCACGAGGGGCGGGCTGCTCAAAAGAGGCTCGAGACCCTTTTGGAAGAGAGAGAAACAAAGGTGAGACGCTCCGGCTCCCCGGGCTTCCCCCCCCACCACCCCCCGTTCCCAGAGAGTGTGAGCGTGAGCGCGTGAGTGTGTAAGGTTTTTAAACCTCAAAGGTCTTCTATGTATGTAACTGTTTTCCTTTCTGTTGTGTGGCCACATCTCTTTCTCACCATTGTGTAAACATTGGCTAACATTCCTAGAGACATCGACAGCGTCTAATGTGGTCTAATCTGACAAAAGTTTGTATGTTTATTTGCTCATCTTCACGTTGCTTTTCGCCATAGTCCAAATTATCCTGTGTCTATCCACAATGGGAGCCAAATAGAGGACTTTAACGCGGGGCTTTGCAAACCATCACAGACTGAAGTGTTTTATTGGGGCCGTTGTGTGCAGTCAGGTGTTTCCTTCCTCTCAGTGCGTGATGAATGGCCAGCTTCATTATTGTACACAGAGGCCTTGTGTTCATTGCGCCCTGCTAGGTCATTCTCAGATGTTTTTGCGCCTTTTCAGATGCCGCTGATGCATCCATTTTAAGTGTAGCTCTGAGCTGTTTATGTGGGTCAGTGAAATGCTGATCTTCTTCGAGCCAAAACAGACTTGAGACTGCGATGATGCCTGCCCTTTAGGAACACAGAGAGAGAGAGAAGGAGAGAGAGAGAGAGAGAGAAAAAAAAAAACAAGGAGGGGGAAAAACAACTGCCATCTATTGCATCCATTTTAATACGATGAAATTACCTTGGGATATTTTTTTGCCATTACACTCTGTGATGCTTGTCCCTCTCTGGGGCTCTTTGCTGTAATTGTGTGGCAGAGTGAAATGAGTCCCGATTCAGAGATTTAATTAAATCAGACGCTGATGAAACGCATACCCAAGGTAATTCACAGGAGACAGCTACAGTTAAAGGGAAAGCTGCTTATATAAAGTGATCGGGATCAGTATTGATTGAACAGGAAAACACTTCAAACATTTGAATTAATCACGTTGGATTGTGTAACCACATCCACGCAGTTTAAACGACGGTACTGTCAAGTCTTCTAGATTGCGACTCACATCCTGAACTACAGAAGAGAAATTTGTGTATTAAAAGCCTTTGATGAGAATCCAGGAAGTTCCTTTTATGTTTGCATAATCTGAGTTTGGATCTCAAAATGAACCCATCTGTGCGTCCCATTCAATTCCATAACACTGAGAGAAGTTGCTGCAACTCTCTCTACTATGAGGCTTTAATTACGCATATATTTAATTTTGACAGCAGGGCCAGCTCGAGCCTTTTGGGGCTCTGAATAGGATTTATTTGAGAATCTCACCAAATGTGTTCAGCAATGATTACACTGAAAACTCAAGTACAACTCAAAGGCCTGCGATATAATATATTTTTCTCACTGAAAGTTGAAAAGACCAAAGCCAAAAATTAGGGTTAGGGTTAGCATTGTCTATGTATCCAAAGCCTGATATGTCATATTCCTCTGTGCCATAGAGCTCCATTCTTGTCCAGAAACTATTAAAAATACATCAATGTTGTGTTGTTGCACTGGGTGACATGTTCCTTCATTACCATGAACACACACTGGAGTTTATGTTGACCCAATCCCACACACACCATCCTGCTGCTGGAAATACTCACTAGAGCATCAAATGTGTATTAACCCGCAGCTAAAGATAACCCCCTATAAAGGCACTATTTTCTCCTGTTTGAGTGATGTTTACCTATGCTAAAACCTACAGTGCCCAGCTGTTTTAGGAAATTAGTGAAATTAGTAAAAAAAATAAATAAATAATAACTATATAATTAAGGTCCCTTTTTAAAGATTTCCATCATTATTGAGAACCAGTGAGCTGTGTGCGACACTGACACTGGAAATTGAACATAAAAAGTACATTAGAATCACAGGATATAATAACCTTAAAATGCACACAGTTTAATTTATTTGTTTTGGCGCCCCCCTGGAGGCTAATCGGCCCACGTAGCTATTTGGCACTTTTTTCGTCTCGGCTCCGACATCATGTATGTCACAACATCAGCAGGATATTGACACCTATATCAGTTCTTTCATTGTGAGTTTGTTTGGATGACACGGAGCTAAACACCTCAACTGTAAATGCTGTGACAGCTTTGACTGTTTGTTGTTAGGAGATGGAAAAGGATGTTCGTTTGGATGTGGCAGACTGCAGCTTTGTCACATTATGCTCTAATTAAAAGAGAGCGGTATTATTCCTGTTAATCACCCGGTCGTGCTGCATAAACCCAGTACGTTTACATGTTATTTTTAGCTTTGTGGCAAGTTAGCGAGGTCACACAATCGCTGGGGAATCACTGTCACCACCAGCACAGAGGCTCTGGACACGGTGGACTCGGAGAGTGCAAACGTGACCAACACAACATGAGATATTAATGCCTGACTAAGGATACAAAAATAGAGCGCTCAGAAAATCTCTGGGGGAAAAAAGGACAAAGAGGATTTTTTTGTGCACAATGCTGCTGGATGTTAAAAGGATTTTTACAAGTTGATGATACATAAAATCTCTCATTTTATGCTACCATTCTGGATGGTACTTAATTAGTAATTGATAAAACTGGACAGTGATTAAAATGTTCTTATCATACAATATGTCTTCATAATGTAGTTTTCTCAACAAGAAAGGGAAAAGTCATCTCACTTAGAGGGATATTTCACTCGTTTCCAGTGGAGTTTCATCCAATTTTCTTTTGTCGTATCACAAAATCACAGAATTTTAGATCATTTCCTAAACAGAATAAGGAAATGGAATTAGTGTAATTATCTATAAGCCCACACAATTTGTTATAGTATTTTCCTTGCACCAAAATAATTATTGGAATTTTGCTTGCAATATAAAGTAGTTTTTTAGGTTGTGATTATGATTCAGGATTTAACCATTACTGTACTTCTCAACATTTAAAATGAAAATTACTCAAACTAACATGACCAACACAAAGGTCACAATAGCATTCATTAACTTGTATAATAAGTCTTAAAGCTTTAAGTCATGAATGGAAAAGTTTCTGGACGGCATTTGTTGAGAATTTGCTTGTCAGCTTGAATACTGTACTGATGCAGAGTCACTGTCAACTTTGCGAAGGGAGGGAAACCGACCCAGAGTGCACTGAGGTGTGAGCTGTGAAGCCAGGCATCTGTGAAGGAAACCCTGTGAAGCAGAAAGATGATGTGTTTTCCTGCAAAATGGCTCCCTGTCTCAGGCGGGACTCCTCAGTGTCTCCACTTACAGAATATACAACATGACTGGAATCCAAAATGGTGACGCCTGAGGTGTCCGGATCAAATTTAACCTTCTCAGCAACTACTGTGAGCCTGAATGTTGTCCTGGGACCAAATTCTATAATACAAATTGTATACAATATGTATTATATAATCTGTTTTAGCAGTTAGTATGCAAAACTCAACATACTATACTGTTTTACACCAACTGGAAATTATAGCATATTTGTGTCTGTGTACCACTGCCAATGAATACTTTACAAAAAGAAAGCAAAATATTTTTCTTAAGATTTAATACTTACTTTTTTGTTTTAAATTTTTTTTTTTTTTGAGAAGTGTGAATTTATTTGGGAGTGTGAATTATTGGTTTGTGTTTGGTGTTTAAGCTCGATTACAGCTTTTTCCTTTTTTTGATTTGATTTAATTTTTTATAAATCACAAATTGGTAACTGAATTTGTTTAACCATTAAATCCATACAATAAATATTTGCAGTAGATGTCGTGATGGTTTTGATGTGTTGTCTGGTCACACCAGTTAATAAGACTCAGGATAGAACGAGTTGCAGCCTCAGAAGTTGGTGCTTTGGAGCTGGTGAAAATGCTGTGTCACCTCAACAGATGTTTGGTTAGATGAAATGTCTTCTAGTGCAGTTTTGAAGAAGCTCTTGATCCTAATTTTTAGGGAGCCAAGAATGTGATCACACTTCGGACTTGATGGTGTGTTGGTGTTGTGTTGAGAAACTGATGTCTTTGACGGCCATGTTTGTTTGTTAAAAGTTTCCAGTTGTGCAATGTTAGTTTCCAGCCTGGTGAGGAGGAAACCTCCAGAGTTACTAAGCTGCATTTAAGTTTTTTAAGTTTCAAAGCATTTTGTACTGATTATTGCTGGAGCCAGAGTGTTTTCATCCAGTTATTTCTTACAGCTAATTGATGCAGCTGAATCGGCATTACTGATAATTATGCATTGAATAGAATGAATACATTTCCCTGATCCTTATTTGATATCTTTAACAAGTGCTCATGATTTCATTGCTATTAAAAAGCTGTCATCTCTGATGTTGTTTGCAAGCCCCACTGTTAAAGATCCCAATTTGAAGCAGAAAAGTGGAGATTTGTTGGAATGCTTTACTGCCCTCCATTTTCAACTGTTTATAATATTTTTCTGTGTCTGCATATTTTCTCTGTGCACATTACTCATCAGAATAAAAAAAGGAACTATGAAAACCTCGACCAACTGTCCTATGACAACAAGCGAGGACCTAAGGTATATTTGCATGGTCAATGCACGCCGCCCACCAACTTTCCAAACGTAGCAACTAGAAACCAGCCCAAACCAGTCACCAGCCGACCCAGAAATGTCCCTCTCTTGGTAGCACGTGTTTTCTTTAATTTTTACTTTGAGACATTTCCCTATGATTTAAATGAAGAATGATTTTGTTATGAAAAATCTATAATTTCCGGTCATCACAGAAAAAAAAAGAAATCAATGAACAGCGCCCCGCTTTTATCATTTTCATTTTCTCCTTCAATAAAGGAATGCATGTACTCAGAACACACACTCACACACAAAAAGAGTTTGCAAGTCCATTCCTTTGTGGAGAATCGGTAGTGTGGGACAAAACCGTTTCCCAGATGCTACTTCCTCCTGTTCTGTAGCACTTTCCTAGTTTTCAGCAGTTTTTTTGTTGGGGGAAAACGTCCCCCTCACCCCCCTTCACCCGTTTTTAGTTACTGGTTGCATTGACCTTCTTCTTCCCCCTACCTAACACATGCACGTCCTTCTTTGGAGCCTTGATAACCCTCAGTTTGCATGCAAACAAATGCAAAAGTTTTTTTTCCCTTCAAGCTTTTTTTTTTTTTTTTTTAGTTCAGCCGGTTCCCCTGGATCGCTTTCCTTTTTATCTCTGTCTCCCGTTTTCAAACAAAATCGGCCAAGCTCGAACCAAGCAGGTAAAGAGGCAGCATGGTGTCTAAGGTAGGGAAAAGTAGCTGGCTTGACCTTTCTTATGCCCCGATCACAGGCAGAGAAAGTCCTCCAGTTCAGCCAGGAGACTAACTTAACTGCCCTGCTGCTGGAGGCGAAAGAGCTGGAGGCCCGAGTCATCATCCTGTCCGCCAGGTGAGATTCCTATCAAAAATTCCACATGTAAATCCCAGAGAGAGGATTGGTATCATTGACCTCACACCTGTCCATGTTCCAAGGTAGAATTGGGTAAACAAATATATATCATTTTGATTGTAAATGTGATGATTAACAATTATTTTCATTATCAGTTAATCTGCTGATTAAGTTCTCTATTAATTGTTTTGTCTATAAGATATGGAAAAATGGCAGCTACAATTTCCTAAGGCTCAAGTTAGTGTTAAGTTGAATATTTCACTCTAATTTAAGCATCGTACAAGTAACTTAAAAGCTAATTAAGGATTTAAGGAAAATCAGGGCTCAAGAGGTAAGAAATTGGGGCGTCCTGTGTTATGTGTAAGGTTGATAAGGCTGATAGTCCCTTCAGCTCCAAATGAATTTCAATAAAGAGCAGTAATGTGGTGTAATCAGCTGAACACGTATCAATCCCAAACAACTGTGAACGTCTCAATCACTCCAAAAAAGAACCCAAAATTCCTCCTTACTTAAGAAATGTTTTGTCTTTTCTTCAACATGGAAAACTCCAGTGAGGAAGACGCTGCTGCAGTGTACAAGGCTGCCCGCTTCCTCAACATGACGGGCTCGGGCTACGTGTGGCTGGTGGGCGAGCGGGAGATGTCGGGTAAAGCCCTGAGCGAGGCGCCAGACGGTACGTTCATCCAGCAGAGATCAGTGGGAATATACAAGTTAACCCCCGGCTTTATATGGAGGCCGATCATAACACATGCGGGATTAGAGGGATTAACCGTTTAACGATGGATGCATTACATAATTTAATTGTTTGACTGTTTGTTGTGTGTTGAGCATTTAAATGTTTAAGCATTATGTGTTTAAAGGTTTAAATGAGCTGTGTATATACAGTACACTCAGTTTTTAGTTTAAATGTGTATGCCCTGGTTTATCCAAAGGTAAATTCATTGTGCTATTCTGCCATATTAATACCCTGGTTTCTAATGAATTATAAAAGGAGACTTTTACAACAGATAACTGATAGAATGGTAAGCTACAACAGCCTTTCTTGTCTCTATTCCTGGATTTTTCGCACAAGTCTCACACTATTTTATCACTCTGTGGTCACAAACGTCGGACATCTTTTCCCCCCTGGGCACTCTGACACAACCAACCCCTGCAGAGCATTTGTTGTCCTGTCACGTCCAGTCTCTTCCACTTCCACTACTGCAGCTTCTTCCAGCAGTCTGTAAGACTGACGGACCTGGTTGCAATCAGAAAACTTAGCTGAAGTTGGATTGTTGCTTGGTTTTTGTTTTAGGTCTGATGGTATTTTTGTTTGTTCCCAACACGAATAATGCTTTGCCTGTGATGATTCCCAAACCGTGGGTAGGGCCAAAAAAAAAAAAAGATCCAACTTCAAGGGACTCTTTACACATGCTGTGAAAAGGTCATCAGCAGCAACATCAGAAAAATGATCCATTATTCAGTTGCCTTGTCTCATAAATGACAAGATGTGGATATTTTCTTAGTTATCTTCCCTGAGAATAATAGGCGACGAAGATGGATCATGCAGCTGATGTCTGACCTTTATTCAGGATGTCTAAACTGGATGCCCTATAAGTTTTTATTCCACTTTGTGCATTGCAAAAGGATCCTGGGAGGCTGTAGTTGGCTCAGGTCAGTGATTCTCTTCTGTTGTCGGCCTGGTCTCAGGTCTGATTGGCCTCCAGCTCATCAACGGGAAGAATGAGTCAGCCCATATCAATGATGCAGTGGCTGTGGTGGCTCAGTCCATCCAGGAGCTCTTTGAGAAGGAGAATATCACAGAACCCCCGAGAGGATGTGTGGGCAACACTAACATCTGGAAAACAGGGCCACTCTTTAAACGGTAAACTTGGACACAGACAATACGTTGTTTTTGTTTTTTTACTGATATAAATGACAAAAGTGTGATAATCTTAACAATTCATGGTTTGTTGAGGGGTATTAGGATTCAGTTATTATGACAAACACTTTCATAAAATATCAATACTGGATCCTAAGATTTTTGAAGAAAAACAATTTAACTTCAAGACCAATACATTTCTTTAACATTAAGGATAGTATTTAACAGCTAATTTCATTCAATAAATTAAGTTTACACATTCTGATTGGTTGCGACAGAGTTGTGCACGTTTTCAATGACCTTTGAAGCTGCACTAATCAATATTTTCATATTAGTAATTGATGAGCTCTGCAGTTCCCCTCAGCCGTTAAAACCTTTTCCCATTTTTGTCAGTTTTAACTGGAGAGCTCATTTCCAGAATTGCAGGTTTATGAGGTTTTCCACAATGTACCAGAAACCGTATGTTCGTCGCTTCCAAATGAAGCAACTGCGTTTCGTCTGACCCGCTTAGAGCACTTTCTCGACAGCATAACACAAAACAAGCGCACTGATCCAAGCAGCTCGACAGCCACAGCTCGGCTGTGTTCGTCATATTTTCAACACAAAATGTGGCGAATAAGTCATTTTACCACATGCGCTGAATTGAGAGCCTTGTACAGAATAATACACAATAAAAGGCCTGTTACACCTCAGATGACACATGATATACATGCATGAACACGTGTGTACTCAGTCACAAATAATCAGTTTCATTTTCTTGCCATAGGGTGCTGATGTCATCAAAGTACCCAGAGGGCCTCACAGGACGTGTGGAGTTCAATGACGACGGAGACAGGAAGTACGCCCACTACAGTATACTCAACTACCAGAAGAGTCGACTCATTCAAGTCGGCATATATAACGGAACTCAGGTAACCTGACAGACAGAGGCAATTCTGGCCTATTTGACTCAAATGCGAAATAAATTTATAGGACTTAAAGTGAGTTTTTCATTCCCCTGTCGCATCTACTCCATGTGCACAGACATCTATTTTTATTTTATTTTTTATTTGTACTGGACATGCAGCTCCAGTTTTCTATCTATAGCACAATGCAGTTAATGTAGGGCAACTCCACAATTCTCAGCTTGTGCAAACCCCCCCCCCCCCCCCCCCACTGCTGTTCAGCCAAAGAGAACACGATGCTGCAGCATTTTGTCATAGTGAAAGTAAAGGGATATTTCAAATATTTACTGTTGTTTTTATTGCTTTAATGAATTGGAACATACAATTTACAACAGCTTGAAACCAAGATTTTGGGGTTCCTCTTTAGAAATTACCAGCTGATTTTGCTTGGATATCCTGCTGTAGCATCACGTAACCTTTGGTTGAGCGATGCTTTGCCATGAACCGTGCATTGTTTTCTGCACTGCCAGAGGATTGTGGACTTGTCCACTCGTAACTGCATTTAACTCTAGATGGCAAGCAGGAGCTGCATGTATCTGAAAATGAGCCTTAGTTATAGAATATGGATAAAAAATTAAAAAAAAAAACATTCCTGCTAATCATTTTACAAAACACAACCTATTTTTACATTTAAGATTTTAGTGCCACATTCTCATTATGGGACCAGCCATGCAAACACAGCAAATAGTAAAGACTGCGAGGATCAGCACTTCAGTTCGCTGGTGATACGTGTGATAATAAGTTCCTGAAAGCCTCAGGTGTGATACATAAGTCAGAGGTCCATGAAGTAAATAAAAGAACCGCTGAGCTGTGGTTATATAAAGCTGACTCATTAGTGATGCTCACCCACAGTGTTGGAGCCTCATCCGCAGCACGCCTTCTGTCAGCACTCACCTATGATACTGTATATGTGTGTGGCATCCCTGCAGGTGGTAATGAACAATCAGCGGAAGATCATCTGGCCCGGAGGAGAGACTGAGAAACCACAGGGCTTCCAGATGTCCACTCGGTTAAAGGTAGGGCGCCTTCACTTTGCTGCTGCAATGTGACATTCATGTCTACACAGATAGAAGACGGAACCGAGCGGATATACTCGTGTTGGACAGTGCGCTGACATTTGTTTCGCTGAGGGGAGTGAAGTTAATCTATGTTCATAAAGGCAGCCCTGATATATTTGCTATGACTTTCATCTCTTCAAATTTGTCGTAGGCCTGCAAAGAACCTCTCATCTGTATCCTTATTTTTACATTCATATGCCTGTCTTTGTGTGTCCATGTGTATCTGGGAGTTTGTACATGGGTATTTGTGTATCTGCTGGGTTTTTCCAAGTATTTTCTTTCTCTCTCACTGTGCTGCACTGAAGTCCGTGGGGATCGAAACAGATCCAGCTCTGGCTACGTGATAAACAGCTTTCTGTCCCGTCTGTTGTAGATAGTGACGATACACCAGGAGCCATTTGTGTATGTGAAACCCACTCAACCGGATGGAACATGCAAGGAGGAAATGACATTAAATGGAGTCTTAATTAAAAAGGTTATCTGCACTGGGCCCAATGAGACCATCCCAGGTAACACATCAGGGACGTTTATATTATCACTGTGCTTTTACTGCACCCGCCAAACACCCACTGGAGATGCATACATATATATGCAGTAGGTATCTATATATGTATGCATGTAGCTGAGTGTGCCATTCAGAATGAGAGGTTGTTGAGATGCTGGGAGACGCTTGGTTTTGGATGCTGTGTTTCTGGCAAACGGTGTGACTGTGTGTGGTCGTCTGCAGTGTCATGCATTTTGTTCAGTCTACGTGCGCCGCTTTTGGATTAACAAAAAACACAATCTAACATGTTTCCTTAAGAATGATTGTAACTTGCAACTCTTGCTGGTTTTGTTACAGGACGCCCAATTGTACCCCAATGTTGTTACGGATTCTGTATTGATCTCCTGATCAAGTTGGCTATGACCATGAACTTTACCTATGAGGTGCACCTGGTGGCTGATGGGAAATTTGGAACTCAGGAGCGGGTTAGTTTTACATTAATTTGTCAGATTTTCACATGAGGCACAGGTTGCACGCAATATCTCACATTCAATACTTAACATAACATAATCTTTTTATTTTGCTCCACTAACAGTAGTGACCTCACTAACTATTCACCTTAAGCACGTTTCTGGTTGTGTAATCTGGAAACATAGTAAATGAAAGATTTATTTTAATTAGCAATATAGTTACCACATATGAACAGGATTAATAGGAGGGGACCACTGCAAATTGAAAATATGATGGCTTTAATAAGATGGAAGATGGATTTTTTTTAAAACAACTTCAGCTTAATATACAAAAAAACATTAAAGACAACCAGCAAGTCTCTGATGAAACAATTAGACTATAATTGAATTGCTCACAAATGCTAGTATTTGTGAGCCATCATCCACAAAGGCCATTGGATGAAAAGGTCAGTTTTCCACTGTGGGCCTCGAGGGCCTCATTTTATTTATGTACAATCAATCCACAGTCTCAGAGAGACTCCCTTTCTCTATCCTGTGTTCAATATGATGCCATAGAAGACAAAAATCCAAGTGCCATTAAAACCTTCAGATTTTAGAACAGGAGCTGTTTACTGTGTCACTGCTTTACCTTTTTCTGTGGTATAAGAAACTGGGAAAACATACCGTACATACCGGTACATGTCACTTGCCAAAATACTTATTTTATTATGTCTTGGCAAGGCTCATTCATTTTCATCAGCTCCTTGGGAAAGAGTTTGTCTTTGTCAAATAGGACACATGCCACCTAAAAAAAAAAACAATGCCATAGTCAGATTAGCTTTATTCAACCTCAGCTTGCATTGCTCAAGTGGGACACTTTTACGAATTTATAACACCTAAAAGTATTACATGTTGACACAGTGCATTATTCACAAAATATTATTCCCTCAACAGTTTAGCTTTAGTTTAACTAGCCTACCTATATTACAACACAGCTACTTTACACACAATTTAGGACATTCAGTAAACGTAACATATTGAAGCTGTGTTTAAATGGTATTATGTAGATGCAGTGCCAATAGCCTACATAGCCTACTGGAGTCCAAAATGGCAGTATGATTGTGAAACAGGACATGATCAGCTGAAAACCTGCATGGGTCGAATGTATTTTTTCTGTGGACACATTCTTCTCTAACCCAGAAAAGGCCTGTCCTGTGGGAAAGCATGAGCACAATATTCTAAACTTTTGGTGTTCTTCAGTGCATGATCTTAAAAAGTGCTGAAAATAGCAAGTTGTCTTTTGAGCCAGTTCGAAAAATGTGGAGCACGCCTAGACTTTATATATCCCCACTAGGCTTAACCCAAATCCTTAAAGCCTGGAAACATTCTGTGGTCTAGACGACATCAGGTCGATTGCTGATTCTCATGTTAACGCTTTCCTCTTGGGACTCCAGGTGAACAACAGTAACAAGAAAGAGTGGAATGGCATGATGGGAGAGCTCCTGGGGGGCCTGGCTGACATGATTGTAGCCCCGCTGACTATAAACAACGAACGAGCCCAGTACATCGAATTCTCCAAACCCTTTAAGTATCAAGGCCTCACCATCCTTGTTAAAAAGGTAAGTGTCAACTTTTAGACCATCTGGTGCTCTATCAAGTCAAACAACCACTGGAGATTTGCTTGTATTGTTAGGTTGTGGAATCCTCTAAGGCAATTGTTATCCCTTGTGCATCTACTGTATCACAAATACCAAATCCCCACTGCAACCAACTATTTTACACCTTCATTTCTACTGGAAAACACAGGACAATGAAATCTGCTAAATTGTGCTAGAAAACTTGATTCTAGAGGCGTCTGCAGGATACTATCCTTATAATTTTTACCTTATGTGGACAGCAGAGGTTGTCACATTTAATCAGTGAGCAATATCTTAGGTTAATGACAAATCAAACATCACATGCATACATGCGTTCATCATTCATCTGGAAATATCCAGTGGGAGTTGGATTCTGCTGTATCACAACTATATACTGTGTTTTTAGTCCTCAATTTTTTTTCCCCCATTTGCTGCAAATCTTATATAGCCACTTTACATCACATCTTAACCATATGCAAATAATGCTACTGTCTTTTTGAAATTTGAATATACTTTTTCTACTGTTCATCCATTCATTTCTATATGTATATATGTTATTAAAATCGCACTTGTGAGACTTGCAGTCAATCCGCATTCATTTTTGTCAGTTATTATTATGAGGTGATGCAGTGCAGTGACTTTCCAGATCAGTCAGCACATTTTCTTTGATACAAATGAATGCCACCTTGAAGTTCACTGTGATTGATTACAGAACTCAAGCAAATTCCGAGAGTTTGTTTTATGTCGGAAAAACACATACAAAAACTGTATAGCAATACTGTAAATGTACACAGGTTGATAAACTTGGAGACAGACTGGTATTTTCCTTAATGTTAGTTGTATAAGATAACAAATGTAAGGTAATTAGAGTTGTTAATTATCAATCAATAATCAACTGCGGTGTGTGTTTTCAGGAAATCCCTCGCAGTACACTGGATTCGTTCATGCAACCGTTCCAAAGCACGCTGTGGCTGCTGGTGGGTCTTTCGGTGCATGTGGTGGCGGTGATGCTTTACCTACTAGACCGGTTCAGGTACAAGGGGGACCTGTGTGTGTATGCGTGTGCCCATGTGTGTCTGTGTTTATGTGTAACCACGACTGAATCAGTGAGCGTGTGTGTACATGCACTCCTGCGCGCTGCAGATCTTCCCTCGGTGTGGACACGAAGGCAGACAGAGGTGAAGATTTGGCTCCAACCATCCCACCGCTCTGTCTGTGTGCCGCCGTCTTTGTCTGTTTTCTTTCCAAGTTCGTCTCGTTCTTGCTTTGCTCGCTCATGTTCAGTTCCCTTCCCTGCCTGGGGTCGCCAGGGTTTTCCCCCCTACAGGTTCTCACCAATTTCTCATTTTATCTCCTGCAACCCTCCCAATTTCTTCCCTCTAGCCCGTTTGGAAGATTTAAAGTAAACAGTGAAGAAGAAGAAGAAGATGCCCTCACCTTATCATCTGCTATGTGGTTCTCCTGGGGAGTGTTGTTGAACTCTGGAATAGGAGAAGGTGAGACAGAGCCAGTGAGAAGAAAAAAAAAACAAAATCACACATTACTGAAAATGTTCAAATCATCACTTATTCACCAGTAAATGTTCACTTTCCTCCCGAACACTGTAATGCTGTCAAGTACGTCGGTCTTTACACGGTCTTGCTGTTATAAAAAGACCAAAATCAAGGCTTTTGTGGCTCCAGGTGTAGTCTCACTGTCGTGTTTTTCTTTGAGGATGACAAATGAATTCCTTTCAAATCACATTTTGTAAAGGCAGATGTTGCAGCAGTTTGTCTTTTAACAGTTTATACATGTCGCTGCAGCTTCTTTCATTTGTCCTCCAGTGTTTCCTTTTCACGTCAGATATTTTAGTGGGATTTTCTGGTCATTTCTTTTGTTCTAGGTTGTGCTGTGAACTGGGGTTTATTATAATTTATTGTAATAGATGGGTTAATGATCCTTGCTGTTAATATTTGCAGTAGTTGTGATAGTAGTAGTAGTAACAGACGTTGCAGCATATGGGCTTATTCGTATTAAGTGGTAGAACTGCTACTTAACAGAAAAAGTATCCAGCTAACTACCATTAGAACTAGAAAATGATTGCGCTGAAAGGTAAAAACTTGAACCTACCCAACAGGTGCCCCGCGCAGCTTCTCAGCGAGAATCCTCGGTATGGTGTGGGCCGGCTTTGCCATGATCATTGTGGCTTCTTATACTGCCAACCTGGCTGCCTTCCTGGTGTTGGACCGGCCTGAGGAGCGCATCACCGGCATCAATGACCCAAGGGTGTGTACAGGAGCATACTAGGACCAGCAGATACATATGACATCAACGGGAGTTTTTCGTAGTGATTACTTGACTCTTTGTGTCTTGTCCTTGTCTCCTCATGCAGCTGAGAAACCCATCGGACAAGTTCATCTACGCCACGGTGAAGCAGAGCTCCGTGGACATCTACTTCCGGCGGCAGGTGGAGCTTAGCACCATGTACCGCCACATGGAGAAGCACAACTATGAGAGTGCCGCCGAGGCTATCCAGGCCGTGCGTGACAAGTGAGTCTCGGCCAGGCCGGGCCGACCAGTGCACGTGTCGGCCGGCTGCTCGACCTATCAGGCACACAGACCAGGGCCAGTCCAGTCAGCTAAGGGGGGGGGACATGGACCTCTGGACCAGACGGAAGCGGCAGGACTTACTGCGGTGTTCCCTCTGATCCAGGCCCATCGCCCGGCCTAGACAGGTGTCCAGGGACAGGAACAAGTGTGGACGTGTCAACAGCACTGGCACCAGTGTGAGGTTAAGCTAACATTGAGTGGAGGAGCACCCTTTTTCAGGTTGTACCCAGACGAACATCTTTGAGATGGGGGGAATCCAATGGGGGACGCGCCCTCACCCATCTGGCATTGGATTTCATTTGGGCCATAAGCAGCGGTAGAGATTGCTGGTAAACGCTGAATGACACACACGATCTGGTGTGCGAGAGAGAGAGGGGTGGGAGCCGTAAATGTGTATGTAAATCATTGTACTGTCGCACCGTAACCCCCTCCTTCCCCTCCTCCTCCTCCCTCCTTCCTCCTCCTCCTCCCTCCCCCTCCCCCACAGCAAGCTGCATGCTTTCATCTGGGACTCTGCGGTGCTGGAGTTTGAAGCCTCGCAGAAGTGCGACCTGGTGACCACGGGAGAGCTGTTTTTCCGTTCGGGCTTTGGCATAGGCATGCGCAAGGACAGCCCCTGGAAACAGAATGTGTCCCTGGCCATTCTCAGGTCTGTCCCAGCCGAAGCTGCATTACTCGTATGACTTTTTTGTTTCTTATCAATATGATTTCACGGTCACGTATTGACCATTTACAGCCATCCAATACATCGCCTTATGTCACATCTTCTCTCTCTGTATCTCCCCTCTCCTGCCCTCTCTGTCTGTTTGTCTCTGTCTAGTTGATGTCTGTTTGTCACCTGTCCAGCTGTCTCTGTATCATTTATGTTGGTATCAGGGAGTGAGCGGCTCGGATATATTCCGTCATTTTGCGGCGTGTATTAACTTTGTCACCTCTCTCCCCACCATCCCCAACCCCCTGCAGTTCTCATGAGAACGGCTTCATGGAAGACCTAGATAAAACCTGGGTGAGATACCAGGAGTGTGACTCAAGGAGCAATGCCCCAGCCACACTCACCTTTGAAAACATGGCAGGTATGGTCCATATCGCGTAGAGAAAGCGTTAAAAGTGATTGGACAAAAACTGCAGTGGTAAGGTACTGTAGCACTTTTTTGTCCAATACCTTTACAAAATTCGTTGTATTAGTGTCGGCGTGGGTGCTCTGTGGAAGTGTGCCGTACAGTATCTTGTGCTGTGGCTTTGTGCGGTTGTGATCTTAAATTAATATTGTGTGGTTTTCAGCCGCCATCGTCAGTAGGAGCTGGTTGAAAAAGGGAGGGGGCGGCCACTGAGCATGACAGGCAGACCATGCATTCATTCTCAGTGGAAGCGGCGGGGTTGTTGACCAGCAGCTCACATATTTCCACCTCTGTTCTGTTTCTGTTCGTCTGTCCCTTCCCAACAGGGGTCTTCATGCTGGTGGCTGGAGGCATAGCAGCAGGGATCTTCCTCATCTTCATCGAAATCGCTTATAAGCGCCATAAAGACGCCCGCAGGAAGCAGATGCAGCTGGCCTTTGCGGCCGTCAATGTCTGGAGGAAGAACCTGCAGGTAGGATTGATCCCCTCTGCCCGCTCACACGCAGGGTCAAAGGGCCCAGGCTGGGGTGCAAGAGAGCCAACAGAGCCCCCTCCTCATGGGGGTCGATTTCTGTCTCTCAGCCCCTTTAGCGGCTTTCAATTTTTGCAAATCAGTGGTGGTCAGACTGCTAGATCACTGTATGAGAAACCATGATCTCTGATGCCTTCATGTACTGTAAGGCATCCTCAATGGCCACCCTGTAGGTTCTAACAGTTCCCAGGGGCCAACAGTGCCTGTGTCTCTTGTGTGTACCTGCAGGAGAGTAAGGAGGCCTCTGGAAGTCAAGCTGTGGCCGGGACCCCCTCATTAGTATGTAACTAATTAGCAGAACCATTTCCACCCCCATGTCACCTCTCGCTGTAACAATAAGATTATCAGCCCCGTGACCTTCTAACATGATGGACATCCGAATTAAAACTTCACCTTCCACGTCCATGGCATGAACTAGTATTTTCTAAGCTGCTGCTGTGGCGCTTATACGCTTCATAAGGTCAGATGATGAGGACATGGAAAGCCAATGAAAAGAGGCAGATGTCCTGCCAGAAACAGCATAAAAACAATAATAACAGTGATTACTGTACAGTTGATGCACTTTGATTGCGTCATCATTGATTTCCTTTACTCTGGCAGCCATACTAACAACAGCCAGGAGCTAACAATACAAGTAGAGCACAAAGACTAAAATCAATGCCCTGGCTCAATCACACCACAGTGACCCTCAGACCCCAGTATAGTCAGCATAACTGTAAAGTGCCATGCTACAGTGTACAGAATGTCTCCTTATCCACTGCAGTGTACATAATCCAGACACCAAATATGACTTAAACTTATCTTGCATGTCAGAGGCTTCATGCAACAAATTAAAGCAGAGGCAAGCATCGATTTGAAGGGTCAGTTCGCCCAAATTTCAAAAATACATATTTTCCACTTGCCCTAGTGGTATCCAGCCATGCAGATAGTTTTGGTTTCATGCGCTGGGCTTTTGAGATATCTGCCTCTGCCACCAAACCAATAACATGGAGGTGAATGGCATTACATTTGTGATTCAAAGACATCTGCATGGCAAGTTACTACTAGGAGTAAATGAGAATGTTTTTCTTCTTTTTTGTAATGTGAGCGAGCCAACCCTTTAAGTTACAATCAAGCAATAAGGCCATCCGCTCAGCCCATGAAGAACTTGATTTGCCCCCCGCACTCCAGTGCAATCAAACGTGGCTGCGAAGCATTGGAGCGCCACTCCTCCACCCACACACCCTCCCTTCCTGTACTCTTGATGGTTTCAATCGCTGATTGGATAGCTTGGAGGCACAGGGGTTGCGCATGTAATGGCCAGTCACACTGTGAGCCTGTGATGTGGCCCTGGCAGCCTGTCTGCTGACTCTCAGTAAGCCTTGAACCAAAGCTCAGTGGCCCTGCTGAATAGAGACAGCAGGGCTGGAGGAAGGTACAGTATGAAATCACAAGTGCCTGTCAGCAAATCAATGTCCTTCTGAGAGTGTCTGCCATCGACTTGACTAATGTATGTAACTGTCGTGAGTGTCCTCATATGGATGTGCGTTCCCTAGGCGCATACAGCAGGCGAATGCATGCGGGGGTGGGGGGAGGGTATCACTGAGAAAGGAGTGGGACACACTAAACTGCTTGTAGACCCGTGAATTTTATATCCATGTCAACGACGATCACGTGGATTTCTCCGCACCGCTGAACAAAGACGGCTCATGCATGCTCATCTTGCTCATCGACCGTCACCGTGGGCCCTAGAGCTAAAATAATGGACACACACAATCTTCACTGCCCTAAATATAACCACTGTAATGGGATATCAAGCAACAAGCACATGAAAGAGCCCACAAAGTCAAGTCAAGCTAACACAATCTGTTCTGTTCTGTTCTGTTCTGCGGGAATATTACTCAGGATATTATTCATACTGTTTGGGTGCACTGATTTGATTACTCACTGTGATCTCATTTTAACAAATTAGAAATGACAACTTGGTTATGTAGGACACAAACTCATCAACAGTAAAATCTAAGATCACAGTTTATGTGGCCTCCTCCTTCCTTAGTCCAGCAAGCACTGAAACCAGGAGTCCCATTGTTGGCATCATTTTGACTGCTTTTGCGTGTGTTTGTATGTAATTATGTGCTTAAACTGCCTCTGGTTGGTGTATTATGCAAAGCACTGTGCAGTACTGTGCACCCACAAACCTTTAAACACAGAGACGTAACCTTAGAGAACGTGCACTTCTGACTAACCTAAATCTGTTCATGTAGTACATCCTTCACCCTCTGCAGATTGACACTCTCTACATGCTGTTGATAGTGAAAAGCTCCGAAAATTAAGTTCATTATCTACCACACCACCAACCATTGCTTCCACGATGCTTCACACAGAAATACAGGTGCATGAATTGTTAGAATTGCATGCCTAAGATATTCCAGCTTCAAGGAGCTGTAGCCACAGAGATGTAGTGGGGGTAGACCTGCTTAGGGCATTTTCATATGAGGTACAATTGATTCGTACCGTCCCTGAGAACGATTGCCCCCCTTATCCACTCCCCCACCTCTCAGCTCCCACATTAGTAATCCTGTTCCGTACCCATGCATCATCATCTGCGGGACATTTGTTTATGTTGTCACTACAGTGTAGGAAAGCATGCCAATCGGAAGATCCCAAGCCTGTACAATGAAGACAACTTCACATTTTAACTAGCAGTCCACTTTCTTGTTTGGAATGGGATCTGTGTCCAGGCACACATTTATGATCTACATTTATTAATTACATTATACATTGTAAGATATAACAGATGAAGATTTTGTCTGTTTTGTGACAAATAAGTAAATAATTGAGTAAATAAAAGACAGCGTGCAGCTTTACTGTTTTGGTTTACTCTCACTGCTCTCATAGGATTGTTTTCGGCCATAGCAGCCATCTTCACAAACAGCTAACAGACACAGTCAGCCACTTGCTGGTGAATATAGTGGAGTATTTAGCTGCCAAAGAGCCTGATATATTTCTCAGGAGTTGGTGGTGACCAAAAAATAGCTAAAAGGAGAAAGAATATTGAACTTACATCCACCGAGTGCCCAGAAACACGACTCCAAATGTACTTGTATGTTTTGCAACTTGGTTTTAATTCTACTAATGATAACGTGTTCTATAAATCTACGTCACAAAGATTTATATCACTATATGTTCAACTTTATGTTGCTGATTTCTGAGTGTGATCACTGGTGCTGATAGTGTTTTTGACCACTACATCACTGAAAGGCTACACGTCTGGCTTTTAGCTTTCCTTTTCAAAACAGATGTTACTCAGAAGTGCACTGTCTGAACAAGACTGAAACTGCTGTCAGTTTGGGATGCAAACAAAGTGTCAGAAATCTTGTTGCGTGACGATGATGATGATTATGATGATGATGATGATGATGATGATGATGATGAAGATGGTATATAATGAAGATGCACTGCAGCGGCTCGCTTCTGTTTCCGACAAGGAACAGGCGGCTGCTGTACACTGTGCGAGTCCCATGCCACGCTTCGTCTGATGGTCCAGCATGCCATGCATGGCCGGGACTGTGCACACGCAGCACCTCATCAGGGCTCAGAGCGGCCAGGCTGCACTCCTGCAGTCGCACATGTGTAAGAAATGGTGGAAAGTAAAGATTAAAAGAAGAGAACTGACGCTTGGGCATTGATTTTTACCGAACCAAGCCTGGAGGCACTTGTTACACAGGCTGACTTTCTCCATTTACTAACATGAGATGTCATCTTCCAACAGGAAAACCATTTTGTTTATTATTACCTGCACAAAAGCGAGTGATGTCGTGCACCAGTCACTCCTCTGCCAGCTCTCATCTATCCTCCACGCCAGCTAATGCCTGCTCGCCACCTGATATCATGTCATTAGGGGGTTGAGAGAAAAGTGCTGGTTGGCGGGTGATGGGTGGTACAAATACACCCTAAAAATGCCTAGTCATGTGACCTGATGAAAAAGGACATACTGCGGGGCCAGTGCTGGCCAGGATTGATTTGTCATGCTACTTGTTTTGTGTTTACTTATTCTATGTTTTCCCCCTTTATCTCTCTCTCCATCCATAAAACGTTTGGCATGTTGAAATTCACACCACACTGCCCCGCCCACCAAGAGGGCCTCCCTCCCTGCAACTACTCGCTCATCCTCCACTTATACTTTACTAACATCCATCTAACAGAGCTTTCTTTTCTTAGAAACAGCTTCTTTTAGCCTCCATCTGCTCAGATCATGAAATCAAGTGCATAAAATTGCAGATCTTTTCTTTTTTGCACTTTAAAGTAGAATATTTTTTGCAGCTTCAGTAGGTGATACTAGGTACTTTCAAACTTTCTTTTCTTGTGCACTCCATCTCATACTCCATCCCATTCCCTTGTGTGTGGGGTGAATTTCCATTATACCACTTTCAGGTATAATGACTTTAAATGGGCTTCAATTACTGACTTTTGTCGCTGTTGTTTTCCCTCTTTGATATGCATTTTAGTGGCCTTTGATACTGTAGCTTCTCAACCTTTTATACCTGCCTGGCTTTGGATGTGGATGTTTGCTTTGCTAGTTTTTTTAAATATACGCCCTTTTTGGTTCCCTTGGCTTTTGCTTAAGGATCTTCTTTAAAGTAATAACGATCAAGTGGATGGAAATTTATTTTATTTTTCTTTTCTCCCCCTATGCAGCCCTCTTCCTCTCTAGAGACTCAGGATGTAAGAATACCTTAATATGAGTTTTTTTGCACACAAACACTCAGTTATTGTGCTGAGAGTAGCTGTGGGGCACTCTGATGGTATGAGGGAGGGAGGGCACCAAATTGGCTCGCCATTTTGTAAGGATATGGTTAAAACTGCTTCTTTTTTTTTAAATTTATCTTTTGACAGGACTGCCTTTCTAAATGTTTTGAAGAGCTCTGAGCTGGGTCAGAACCGAGTACAGAGCCGATTCCAGATATTTTGTAAAGTCATATTTGGCATATTGTTAAGTCGATTAATGTTTAATTTAAGGCCGCTTGTGTGTGTAGAGGCAATACCGAACGTACAGACAGAGTATTTTAGATGGTTAAAGAAACGCAGGTATCACACCCACTGACATCTTTACTAGTCATCACTCATTCCAATGCATTTCTAGGGTCCAAGTGAATGTGTCAGCACATTTTTATAGAAGACTACTGTGCCATCTTGTGCAGTCCCACTGTGATAATGTTGCATAAAATGTAGACGAGTGCCCTCATATCAGACTGAAGAGACTATTTCCACTCTCACATCTAACAGGCTTTATCCCTTTCTTTCTTCCTCTTTGCGCATTTTACATTTCCAAATGCTGTAGTCTTTTCACAAGGACCCTCCCTCTATTTAGACAATTTAAAGTAAGGTAATTTATTGGGGTGGTGGTGGTGGTGGTGGTGGTGGGAAGAGAGAATGGGTGAGACTGAAACCACGGTTATCACCCCAGCCAGAGAACATGAATAATGTTTCTACATATATTTATTTTAGGATAGGAAAAGTGGTAGAGCAGAGCCCGACCCCAAAAAGAAAGCCTCTTTTAGGTCCATCAGTACCACCCTGGCCTCCAGCATCAAGAGACGTAGGTCCTCCAAAGACACGGTAAGGAGACGAAGAAGCAACATCCTTGCCTTGTTTATTCTTCCCTCTCTTTCCTCTTCTTCTCTTCGTCCTCTTCTGTCTCTACTTTCACCCCTCTCCTTTCTCTTTCTCTGTCCTCTCTGCCCACATCTCCATACCCGACCGCGAGACAGTGCCATGTTCCACTCACCCATTTCCACATGCCTCCGCGGCCTCCGCGGCCTCTGCCATGTGTCTGTCCGTCCACCATCGATCAGCCATCACCATTTAGCATCTGTAGGTCCTCTGCAGGCCAGAGGGCATCAGTCAGGAACTCAGGTCAGGCCAGGCCAGGAGCTGGACTCTGAATCTGGGGAAGGGGCGTCCCAAGTGTCCAGGGTTTTTGGGGGTTTTGATGGGATTAGTGGCGTGTTCCTCTGGAGGAGGGGGGCGACAAAAAGCAAGCAGTCTGCCAGTGTTGTTTTGTCTTGAGCTGCTCTTCCTCCCTGCCTCTGGTTTGGACGTGGATTCTGGCGATTGTGTCCTCATTTGGTGGCGTTGTGGTGTGTGTATACTGTATGTAAGCGCGTGCGTGTTTAAATATTTGTGTGTGTGTCCTGTCTTTCTGACTGCTTGATCCTTGGTATATCCATCGTTTCTTTGCACCAATCCCGCCCGCACTTCCTCTATTTGGGTTTCAGCCGCTGTTGGTTTGCTTTTGGTTTGAAAAAGCATGCGCCGGTGTCCTGTCAGTTTTTCCAAAATCCATTTTCAAGGTGGTCCTGATGGCCAGACCTCATGGGGAAAAAAATAATGTGTTGTCTTATTTATCAACATGTCTATTTCAGGATTACACTCATGGATTTCTATTAATCAATTTACTTTTTGCTTTGTCATATTTTGTTTTTCATAATTCTTGTTTATTTTTCAGTGTCCTTGTGGTCTGAACTGTGCATGCCTCTTTCAGGGTATATTTTCAGGTGGTGAAGACTGTCTTCTTTTACGTTTTAATTATTGTTTTTACGGGTTACAAACTGTGAAGCCTTAGACTCTCACTGTGTTACAAATACAAGCTATTCTTTTTTTCTCTCAATCCCTTTTTACACCATCTCTATATCTTTGCTTGACTCCTTTGTGCAGCACAATGAGAGTGTCAGGTGTTCTCCATTCCTTCACAGTCCAGTTGAAAAGTCCTGCTCGTTGCGGTTGGGAGATTGTGCTTCACAAGCTTGGAGTGCTCTGACAAACCAGTGACCCGCGGTCATTTGTGCCCAGCTGCTCCGCCAGACATAATCTGGCTCTAAAAAAAAACAGAAATGGAGATATGGAGATAGCAGAGACACCTTCACAGAAAGGCTGCTGTACTAACATTGTGTTTCTAATGTGTTTCTCAGGGGAGATGTAGCCTATGGAAGCTAAGCTAATGGGTCAAAAAGTAAAATCTTTTTTGTGTGTTTTAATTTGATCTCCTGTCTTTCTCTCTTTCTCTTGTTTTAACTTTTTCTAACTCTTTTTCTATGGATGTTTCTGCATTGAACAACCTTTACTCTCCCCTTGAGGTTTCTCAAAAGAGTTGGTCTCGTTTGAAGAGAAGAAGAGTGGGATCGCCATTGTTAATGTGTCTGTGTGAGGGTTCGGATGCTGGCTTGGGAGCTCAAGTGGGGGAAAAAAAAAACATGTTTCAAAGTGGAAAAATCTAACAGGATTTAGTGTGATCAAAAAAGATGCTCCAAATGAAAGAGTTGCCATCCCCAGTCTTTGACCATTATTTTGATTTTATATAAATGTTCTTCTTTTATATTAATGGATATCAATGGAATTGAGTGTCAGTGTCCCTCACCCACATGCCACACTGCTCCTCTCTCCCTCTGCAAGCATGCCGATAACTGTAACTGTCATAGCTGTAGAAACAGTAGAAGAAGTAGAAGTAATCTTTTTAGCTGTGCCATATATTAAGAAGAATCACCATAGCTGTATTGAATGAGTAGCTTTATAACCATTAACTGTGGTTGTGATGTCAGTGAAGTGTCTCTCTTTTGCTGGTCCACTTGACCCCAGTAGGGCTCGCTGTTAGCAGGCCCTCAAGGTACAAGACATGAGGAGACCCAAATGGGGGCTGTAAGCCATATGATGATGCAACTAACGGGTCAAGGGGATGAGGGACATCCACTCTGGCTCTATTTAGCAAAGTTAACATTTTACAATTCAGTCTGGATGTTGCCCCATCTGTCAGCATGTTAGTTGCATCATAGCAGCTTCTGAAGCTCATATGTTTGAATGTATTGGCTCTATCAGCTTGAACCGAGAGGCACTTAAATCCTAAGATCTTGCTCCATTGAGAAAGACAAAAAGTACATATGAGATGGGTACACTGAGGCAAGACTCTTCCCTGTTTTGGTTCTGCAATTCATTAATGTACAATATTCATTTGTGACTCATTCAATGTACAAACAAAATATGTTTTTTTGCACATTGAATGTTCTGAAACAGGTTCTTCCAACATAGTGCTGTGAGTCAGGATTATGATTGGCATGTTGAACTACAAAGAACGTCATGCAGACGAGTTTATTACTCCACCCAATTTCACTGTGTTCCAAAACATGAAGCTACTACACAAAAAACAGCATGTTACAAGTTCTATTTGTGATGTAATTGACTCTATTTACAATGTTTAACAAGTTATTGTTTCATCAGGTTTCTATATTTTGGCTCATTAGCAGAAAAAGCCACCTCAGCATTGTTAAAATATGGCTTACTGCTGTCAGACCACACAGTCAAAAGACTGTCAAAAGCAAAATCACTGTTGCCATAGAAACTAAGCACCTGCATGGAATCGGGATCTTGTTTCCCCTCTCAGCACTGTAGACGCCTATAATACAACGCACTCTGCTTTAAAAAGAAGCACAGTGAAGCGGGGACTGGACGTAAGAGTCTGACACAGCAGCACTTTGAAGTCAGCCTGAAATTCATCTTCTCCTCCTGAGCTGCTAAAATTAGAGAAGTCGCCTGTCTGCATGCGAACAAATGACTGTGGGGAGGTAAATGAGCTGTCCGTTTTACCCAGGGCTGGAAATGATCGGCCATTTTGTAAGGCCAAAAATAAATTATGCCTGATTCAAATTTGCTGTTGTGTAGACTCAGGACCTTACGTCTGCTCCCACATAGCCCAACTCAGGCACGACTAAACTGCTTTCCAAAAATTCAGACTAAAGAGATTCAACAAAAACTACCAAACTAAGGTCTGCCTGAGAGGGGCTAGACAGCCTTCCTGCTTCTAAATTTCTGCAGAAATAAAGCACAGGTGTTCTTACAATAAAAAAAAAGAATGTTTAGATAAATACTAACATTGCCAGAAAAAACTAAAAGCTGCCAAATGCTTTTATCAAGAAATGACACCCTTCCTCCTCACCCCTCCATTTCTCTTCACTTCTGCAGCAGTACCCACCCACTGACATCACGGGCCAACTCAACTTGTCTGACCCGTCTGTCAGCACTGTGGTGTAAAGAGAGGGAGACGCTGGTGTTCGCTCCCCAGGGAGAGAGGAAAACGAGACGAGGAGGGAGTGGAGGGGAGAGGAAGGGAGATCCCATCTCCTCGTTCCCTTCGCCGTCGATGCCGGAGCTTTCATTTCGACATCTGCCAACGGAGCTCTAGAGGAAACCGCTTGCCGAAGGAGTGGCTGGAAACACTGAACTTGCACCTTTTTTAAAGTCAGGATTACCTGGCGTTAGATGTTTGTAGGGTCCCTGAGCATGCACAGAAGAACCCATCTGACTCACATATACAATATTTTCCTTCTGTATGTTATTAGCTAACTTATTTAACCTTGTTTTCGTCCTTTTACTCACAGAGATTTACTTAATGTTTGATGTTACTACTTTCAAATTTCCTGACCAGCTGTATAACTTTAGCAAGCCAGGTTTAGTTTAGTTAAGTTTATGGATAAACCAGTTTTGGTGCCAGTACTGTTCTCGACATATCACTTCTAATTAGGGCTTAGATACCATAGTAATATTTCTCAACAACATATACTGCAATACAAAACGTACTGTAAGCTTCAATGGATATCAGATCTTTTTTACTAGGAACTACCTATGTTTTTATCTAAACTTTAAAGGTTTTTAGATGATGTTTCTCTCATTGGGAAGCACTAATAATGGCACTAATGATAAAGATATGACTAATCTTGCCTACCAGTGAAGATGATGGAAGCATGTGTGTGCTTGTATATAAATAAGAGCTTTATGTATCTGATGAAATTGATTATTATTTTGAAGGATATATACAAGATTCTGTAGTTGTTTAAATTGTATGTTTTCCCCCATTTAATCATGTACAAAGCTGCCAAATGCATGTTTTATTTTTATTTTTTATTCCTAGTAAGAACCCAGTTTCTTAAAGAAAATCTGTTTAGCTTTACTGATACAAGAGATAAGCAGGTGAACATATGAAATGATTTATGAAAGATTAACTTGCAATGAAAGATTTCAGTAAAGGCTGGTGTTTTTACATCCAAACATGTTTGAGACACCCAGCCGTCAGCCATGTTGCTCGTGGGGACGCCCTCTCTCTTCCTCTCTCCTGCCGCAGCAGTCTTTCTCATTTCCAGTCTCCGAGGGGTTGCATCAAAGGGCCAGGTTTTTCACCCAACCAGCACTCGATCCTTCATGCAAAACCTCCTCCCTGCGCAGCGCTGGAGAACTTTTACACGAAGGAACCCGAGTGAATTGAAAGCGGGCTTGTGTGCAGGTCTTGGTTAGATGCAAAAACAGGCCGTTTCCCATTTTCTGGAGCTGAGAAACCACTGCTGTTTGTTGAAAAGACTGTCACATCCTTTCTGGCACTGCATAGCACTTTATGCTGAGGGGTCTCCCAAACTGTTTTACCAAAAAAAAACTATAATAGAACCACTATAACATATGTCAGACATATTAACTTCTCCACTTTAAGGTGTTTTTAATTACACAAATCTCTTTTTTTATTTTATTTTATTTGAAAAACAGCACTATCTAAGTCTTTATTAGCAAAATCACACTTTAAACAACCACACAAAGCGCTCAAACAGAATTGGGTTTCTAAACTTGACCTGAGAGTTTGCTTCTGATCATTTTCTCATTCTGCCCTATGCATGCTTACGTGTTACTATCAGTGCTTTGGTTTGTTTTTGGATGCCTGTTGTTGCTGTGTACAGTTATCTGAGCTGCGTGGAGCACTTAAGTTGAATGAACTGTAAATAGAGTCTGGTTCAGTGTAGATAGGTTTGAGGAGATTGTACTGCGCTTGTATTACGACTGCAGCTGAGAATGTCTTAAACTATAGTTACACACACACAACAGTTGTGGGATACACAGGCATGCATTGACACACACACACACATACACACACACACACACACACGCACACACACACACGCACACACACACACACAGACACAAAACCCCTTAAAGGAGGAATCACTTGTTTTTCTTACCTTTTCCAGTAAAGATCTTGCATTGAACCATCTTGTTTATACAACTGTAAATAAAATATACCTACATTGAGTCTAACCAATCCTCAGCGGTTATTATTTTTAGGCCTGCAACTAACAAATATTTACATTATCAATAAAGTCTATAAACCTCATCACCTAGTGATGGGGTTTATAGACTTATAAAATTATTCTCATCACTGCACATTAGAAATAAAGGAGTAGAATGTTTGTAATCTAGCACGTCTATCACAGAGTTTCAAAGGGCTTCACAGCTACAAATGAAAGAAAGCACATATTGTACCAAAAAAGAAGAAAAGTGTGTAAATCAAAGAAGAAAAGCTACAAAGAAACTGATAATGATAATGATACATTTGCAGTAATTTAAGAATCAGAAACAGGCACAATCATTTTAAAAAGGCTAAAAACAAATCAAGGCAGCCAAGATCACTGATTAAAAGCTCCTGCTCTGGCCCCACAGTCATCTTACATATGGAAATATGTCGACTTTTCTTAAAAGAAGAATTCAAAATAACAATAATGATATGAAAAAACAAGCTCCATTAATTTAACTTTTTGATATTACAATTGAATCAAATGACACACAGTAATGTGTAAGGTGTGCCAGTATTCTACATTATGCAGCTCTATATAGCATTTAGTTTCTGTAATATCTTGTTTTTTTGGTTTTTTGGTCGGCCTTCAGACTGTATGGTTGACTTCAAACTGCTCTTACCAGCCCTTCTTACTAAACTATAAGCTGCAGTTTCCAGCAAACAAGCTCAGAGAAGCCGATTGTTTGTGAGCTGCCCAGCAGGAAGCAGCAGAGAGCCAAAGCGAACGGCTGGTGAATATACAGTAGTTGACCGGCCAAGAGACAGTATTTGAGTATAGGAGGTGCGCAGTATAGGTGTTGATGGAATTTTCTGCACTTGCATTCATTAGCTGGACATTGCTCTGTGTCTGGTGAAGGTAAATGAAAGAGAATTTCTACTAATATGTTAGCCATAATAAAAAATCTAAATGTTTTTAGCCTATACTATGTCAGGGACGTGTTTCTGTAGGATTGTGTCTGATGTCCTGGTGGTGCAAAATGTTTCAAAACTCTACAAAACAAACGTAATGCATCATAAAATAAAAAAGATGACCCTGCAGTTGAAGAAACAGGTTTTATTACAGCAGGAATTAGTATTATGTCCTTTGCAATGACTTTAGCGTTAGTGTTACATCTGACAAACTGCCTCCTGTGTTGCTGTTGTTGATTTCAGATGGACATGTCATCTTTAGTCTAATTTAAAAACATGGAAAAGTTAATTATATGAATCTTTCAATAGCTGATATGATACCGACGTTATCCTGGGTACCCCAGAGGAGCACAGCACCACCACAGTCACCGTCACAGTCAGTATAATCCTTAATTCAATTGCAAGAGTCACCATTAATTAGATTATGGCTGTCATTGTTTGTTAACGGCATGCCCTGTAGAAGCAGAGGTGGGTCACAGCATATTGTCAGGTGAAACATTTGTTCTGGTCCGTTCACCCGCCCTGGTCACAGCCGTCACAGAGTGTCACAGTGATTAATGTGACTCTGAGTGCTGTCTGGTCCTGTGCTAGGAAGACAGTGTGATTTATGGCTTAAGTTTGATTTACAAAGAGTCATTTTCCTTGAAATGGGGTTCTTGGGTAGCCTGGGAACCGGATGAATCTGCCTGCTCATGTCTCATTTGCTCTGGCAGATACGTCTGGCCCCTCTCCCATTCAAACTGACTTCTCTGCTGTTTTATCGGGCTAACCAATCACAAGCGTTTATCTAGTATGAGGCGGGTTTAATACGATGACTGACAGAGAGGAGCACCGTTCAGGTATCTGAGAACAAACAGATGCACTTAAACTTCATAAGATACATCCCTTGGAAATCAAAAATGAACAGCGAGGTTCCAGACTACTACGCATTTGAGAATTAGTCTGCCGATGCCAGGCTAGTTCTTGGGCGCATCTTCCAGCAATATGTCATGCTCCTTTATTTTCAACACATATTGCACGTTTTCCTTCATTCATATTTTAGTTTTTTGTATTCACAATGTAATATTTAGAATTTTTGTATGTTTGTAGTGAGTTTTGACCTAAATTTGAAGCCCCAGTTACTGTCTATTGAAATGTCTCTGAAATATCTCAGCAACAAACAGCAGCTAATTACCAAATGTTAGCACGTCGAGCTACGATGGTGAATTTAGTTTCCTGCCAAACATCATGTTAACGTTGTTCTGGGCTGTGGTTCTTCTAAAATCAGTGACCAAGTCTTTGGTTGTTGACCCATTTAACCTGATTTCAAACACAAAACCAAAGGCCTTTTCACAATAACCTGGAGCTGTGGAGTTTGTAAGGAAATGTAGGATTTGGTGTATCTGGAGTTTGACTAAAAGTCAGAATATTTTCTTAGGAGAAGAAGTCGTAAAAGTGCCCAGAAACATGGGAAAGCATGTATTGTAGGTTATTGTATTCATTGCTGTCAACTATTTATGACATGATCTCTCTTTTTTATGACTTCACTTATCACAGCTTCTTCTTTTAGGTCTTTAATTCTTCTGTGTGGCATTTACACCTCAGGTTTTCCATTGGATTTATAAGCTCAGATGGAATATTGACAGTTACATTAAAAGTATAGTATTTGTTTTTTTTGCAATATCTAGCATACTGTGAAGGAGGCAACAATATAAATGAGTGCCCTGAGTGACTACATGAAGAACAACTCAAAAGTGCAATATTCAGAAGCTCCTTCAAAATAACTCATTATATATTCTGCTAAATTTAGACACCATCTGATCAGGATTTCAGCAAAAAATAGACTTTAAGAAAGTACATGTACAAAGAAAGTATAGGCCTCTGGTAAAAAGCTTCATTTCCATGCTTTACTCAGGCATTCAAATGAGGATGCAATTTGCAAGTCAGGTTTTTTAAGCTGCACCCATTCACATGCAAATACTGGAGGAAAACAACAACCAGCTCTGCAGCTCTTCAGTGCAGCCTACAATCTGGACCTCTGCCATCCCGGGCCACCCCCTTGTCTCCCCATTAGTGAGTGAATAATTATGAATCATGCCATTTCCCTATCCTTCTCACTTGAACAAACAAGGACATGACCAGGCAGGGGTCGACCTGCAGCTCCAGCCTGAACAACCGTTGAATATGAATGAGCACCAGCTCTGGCCATAATTTAAAAAAAAAAAAAAAAACATTTCCCCCTGCATGGCAGCAGTAGCCTTGGAGCTCGCTTTCATTCACCGACCCAGCAAAAGGTTTGAGGCGCACGGGTGGGGGGGGGCGCTCGGGCACATGAACCCCGGTCAGGCTCTGCCAGCTCGAGTGAGATGTAAACCAGGAGGGCGGGCAGCAGGTGAGGCGTGAACCCCGGACACGCCCGGACAGAGGGGAAGCCGTCGGCCACTTCTCCCACTCGGCCGCCGGTGAGTCCGGCGCTCGGATCTCCTCCAGGCGCACCGCGGAGCCGCGCTTCTCCCAACCCCCCCCTCCTCCTCCTCCTCCTCCTCACGCCCCGGGGACTCATGGCCCAGCGCGCCGCGCACCCCGTCGTCCCCGCCGCGCTGCTGGCGCTCGGACTCGTGGCGATCCTGCTGCTGACTGTCCCCACTCAGGACGTGCAGGAGGCGCCGGGGTTCATGGTAAGGTCGGTCACCGCCGGGTGTGTGTCGGCGTGTGAGGCTGGACGGTGAGACCGGGGCTGTGATGTGCAGGAGCAGAGAGAGAGAGAGAGAGAGAGAGAGAAAGGTGTTACAGGCAGAAAGCTGTGGCACTGGAGGATTCTCTTACATTAGGACTTGGGTGTAGTTTACTCTTGCTGTATATGTGCATTTTTAATTGTTTAAAAAAATATAATTTGTGCATGTTATTCAACGGAATAACGAACGAGCATAATTTATCAACTTCATTTCATCATTGTGTACACTTCCGGCTCTCACTGTGAACTATTGCTTGGTTTCATTTAGACTAAAATATGCGGATAAACTTTGAGTTTCGGCTGTTCAACACAACATTGCGTTGTCTTTGGGATCCCTTAACCCTCTGCTGCAGACATTATGTTTTTTAGTTAACAAAGTTATTTCATCCTATCTTTAGGAAGGTTGAGGCAAAAAAAGGTTTTCTGTTGCCTGGGGGAGATGGTATGCAGTACAGGATATTTTACAGGATAAGGGACTGCAGATGTCATCCAGTTAATAAAAATTCAGCATCAGGGTTCTGGAGAGCCTCATCGATATCTTCCTTGTCGTCTTCTTTAAACTTCCAACTGAAAAAAGGCATTTGCTCCCCTCAACATGAGGGGACGGGTCTAAATATATGATAAGATCATAAATCGAGAGCACAAATTAACAATTTGTGGGCAGAAATGATTAAATCAAATGCACAAATAACTAAATCATGCACACAGAGTAGGTTTTTTCTTCATGACACCTCCAGGGGTCTGTAGGTTTATATGTGAATAAATGAATATTTTGATATTGGGGAACACACCACAATACCTTTTAAGCATTGACTTAATGATTTGCAAGTCAAAAGACCTCCTATACTTGATAACTGGGCTAAATTTGGACTAAAGGAGAAAGTTTAATGATGTCCAGTCTATACATGAGTATTGTTTCAGCAACATTTCAGTGATTATATATCAATGTGTAAGTATGAACCTGTTCATATTGAAATAGAGCTATTTTAATACTGTTAAAATAACAATAACCTAAACAAAGTTTGATCTAGTTTTAACCTACACACCATTTTACCTGCAACTCACCAAATCAGTGCTTAAATTCAGATGCAACAAAATAGCATAGGCAACTCCAAAGAATCCTATATGTATGAAATGAAATGGTCTTTGCATTTTCATTTTCAAACCATTAGTCAAACAAAAATGTTAACCTGTGAAAACAAAATGAAAATTCTATCTTATTGTGTTCTGTTTTTGTAGTTTATTATCTGTATGTTGGGTTACACTCATCCCTATCTTGCTGAAGATCAGCAGAGGATAGTGTGTTTTATTACCTATCACAAGGCTATCATCAGTAATATTGTGATCTATACACACCTCATGGCTGAAATACTGATAAACTGTATAATTGCCTCATTGTACAAATAATATAAAAAACTTAACCTGTGGAGCAACCTAGTGATTAAACAGTCTTTTTCTACCATCTGAATGGAAATCAAGGTTTAATGAACAAACAACCAAATAAATAAATAATGAATGAAAGACTATTTGTACACTGAAATAACTGTAAAGTTTTGCTGTATCGTAAATATTTAGCCTCCAAAACCTTAAGTGAAAAACATGAAAGACATGAAACAGTAGGGCTGTTTTGACATTCAGGGCAGGATTGTTGCATAGGTCAACTCCAGCTTCTGTTCCCTCTGCTCCCTCGTTTTTGTGTTACCGGCTGAATGTCCCATGGTTCCTCTTTTAGTATAATGCAGCCGCCCTTTCACTCCGTAACAATGCCGTCAACCAATCAAAGGACACAAAAAAAGGACACAAAAGCGGTTATCTTACATTTTGAAAGGAGATGAGTGCAATAGTTTCCATCGTTTATCAAATGAAAGGACAAAACAGATCATTAGAGCTCCTCTGTGTTTTTGGCAAGTGTTAGAGCGAGCCCTCACAACTGACTGCACAGCAGTAATGAGAATACATTATGAAAAATAACAAGGCACGCTTCCACATGATGTTACTCTTCACCTGTTGTACTGATATGAGAACTTGTGGGTTTGCAAGCGTGGAAGGACGTGCATGTGTATCTTTTTCTGCACATGGATTTGTGTGTGTGTGTGTGTGTGTGGTCCCTTTCCTTTGGCTCGTCAGTCACATGCCTTCTTGCATGGCTGGATTTCTACACATTGTTAGGTTTCCCTTTCATTTAAGCAGGCATTAAAGTTGCTGTAATTTAATATTCTACATTCTCATAAAAGTATTTTCTGCTAAAGTCAGTACTGTCTCAGTTGTTTAGCAGAATATACTTCCTCTCATGCTTCTGATAAATGGTGGGAAATTAAATTCAGTTGATAATATCTTCATTTAAGGTTAGTGGAAGTTCTCAGTACACTCTGATACATTGTAGGTTCTTCATATGGTAATGAAGTGTTATGACAGAGACTGCATCCATTAACAGGATGATAAGATGCACCAGAGAGTCCAGTTCCCATGACAGTCACCTATACTGCTACAATGCTAAAAATCTGCAGACACTGGCAGCCATGTGGGGCTGAGATGGCAATGACACCCCTGAAAACAAACATTCTTGAATGGATCAAAAGTGGAGAGATACAGCGCGCATTGTACTCACCAAAGAAAAAACTATTGGAAGGATTTTCTCCTAATTATGTCTCTTGTATCTGATCATTATGACTTCTATTAATTCAGAGTTCTGTGCCTCTGTCTCATAATTATGAGATTTGCATCTCGTAGCTATATGAGCTCTTCTCTCATTACTATAAGCTATAGATATTATAATTATGAGATGCTGAGTTTTTATTCTTTGGTGAATGCACTCCCATAAAGGGACTTACCAGTTCCCAAAAGGGCAACAAAGTGACCATCTATAGCTACTTCTTATTGTAGCTGCCAAAACAATAAAAAACAAAGCAGAAATGATAGGGGCAATACAAAGATAGGGGTTAAAAGTGACAGGGTTCCCGAAAGACCACTTACTACAGCAATACAAGTTTGAAATTTGGCCAGGTAAGCATGAAAATACAAATTAGAAGGGGACCAGCAAACAGGGAGTGCAGTTCAACATACATATCATACTTCAATACAGAAGTTTTGTGTATAGAAAGCAGTCAAAAACTATTTGCCTTGAGAGCAGGCCTAAGATGGTCTTAGGATAACAGCACTGAAAGCAAGTGGAAACTTACTGACAGTACTGACAACCAGCTTACCAGCAGTTTCAATAGGCAGGGAAAATTAAGATTGAACTTCCGAGCTGCAAAGCAAGCTAGCATTTGATCGACCCAAAAACAAGGTCTATCAATAGAAAGGCATCATTTTCATCTTGCATACTTGTACTGGCATGCTTGTGCTTGATCTGATCTATACCTGCAACCAGTTCTCTACTGAGAACCGCAACTGAATTGCTCTCATTTAATTGCCTCAATATGAAATCAAACAGTAAAAAGTAGTTAGGATGATTGGGAGAGATCAGTTGCAGGGTGAGAATTATGGCAAGAATCTAGGATTTTGCTGCTGTCATCTGCGCTTTCAAGATTTAACGAGTCCCAGATCCAGAGGGTTTCTATATGTTCAGCTGATCTTTGCCCTCAACACACGAAAATGCCTAACGAACACTCCTACAGTTGTTTCACTATGTGCATTTTCATGCAAGAAGTGGAGCAAGAAATTCATCTGGATTTTAAAGGAGACTATTACATTTTAGAAAGTATATTTCATGGCTATGGTCTTATGCAGCCCAACAGAAATGTGTAAATCTTGTAAATGCAATGCCAAAGCTGTAAATTAAAGTGCTAAAATCAGCAATGTCATTAAGATTAAAAAGATGTAGAGCTGCTTCACAGTGAACTTATAAGCACAGATGTAAAGACTGTGATCACATGGAGAAACATTTCACAGGGGGTAACATATACGCTTCAGAGCAAACATCGTAAAAATGCAATCAGTGTCTGTCCACCACATGTATAGCTTGAGTAGTATAAAACCAGAAGGTTGTCTTTGAAGGCTAGGTAATGAGTTAACGTACTCTGCAGCCAAATGCCTTCCAGATGCCAAAATTCAGGTCATGCAGCCACGATCGTAAACGCTTTCATGTTCCTCTATCTAGTTAAATGGACTCCCCTTTTGGAGGCTGTCAGTGCACTTATCTTTTAGAAATGTTTGACCGTCTCTATTTATTTTTAACCCATTTCAGATTTTTTCCCTCTTGTTCTGCCTGTTACTCTCTGTAGTATGGGATTGTCTTGGATGCTGGATCTTCGCACACAGCTTTGTATATATACAAGTGGCCAGCAGACAAGCAAAATGGCACAGGCGTGGTCACCCAGCACAGTGAATGTCACGTTAAGGGTAAGTATCAGCACTTTCTCCAGCAAAAAAAAAACAAAAAAAAAACATGTTTTGCATATCAAACACTCTGGAAAGCATCTGTGGTCAGCTCATATTCACAACAGTTACAGCAACCAAGATTCATAGTAAAAGTACAAAACATGTTTCAAACCACTGCTGCAACACTCACTGCTTCTCCTCTGTTCTTCCTTATGCTTACTGTTCCAGAGAGCCATGTTGATATAGGCCAAAATATGGCTTCTGTTAATGCCAGCACAGTTAGCTGCACGTTGCTCACAGCGACCATTAGAAAGCTTACGTTAGGCGACTAACCACATAGCTGCAAATGGAAGATATGAGCCATTATAAGCTGTATTTGGGCCTATTTCAGCGAGAGTAAGAGTGTTTAAAACATACAGAGTATGCATACTGTAACAGCAAAGAGGAAGAAGTGATATATGCTGCAGCAGTGGTTTGAAAAGCCTTTACAGACGTTTTGGCGCTCTGGTAAATGCAGTAGGGTGAAATGGGAGCGGAGTATCTAGCCAGATTTTGGTAAATTATGAAAATGTGAGTGGTTGAAATATACTGTGCATATAAATGGACAGAGGAGAAGTAGAATAAGCTGTTTGAAATGTTTTTATAGACTTTTGATTTCTCTTGGTTGCTGTTGTTTGAGGTAATTGAGGTAAATCAACATGCACAGTATTTTTAACCCTTACTACACCAACTCTGCAGTCAAACATCTGTTGTGAGTTGTCCAATGAATGCTTGCAAGTTGTATCCATCCCTGCTTTCTATCTTACATTAGCTGCAGAACCGCTGTGAATCACCTGACTACCTTCCTCTTTAATGAAGCGAACTACAAAATTTTCAACTTTCTTTAAACCTCCAGAACTTTTTATATACAAAACACAGGTTTTCGGAGGAGGGTACCTTTAATCCTCTGATAGTTAAATTACACCAGGAATCTGCACTCGTTTTAGAACACTGTACTATGTTTTTGGTAGTTTAAAACTGACAAATCATTCTGCAGAAAGTTTTTTTCTTGTTCTATTCTCCTTTGGGTGATCTGAAACAGTGCCAGCTGTTTCCTGGAAAGGACAGCACAGCAAGTGAAGCTAATCTTTGTCTCAGGCTATCATGAATCAGGAGTGAGTCAGAGTTGAGCTCTGTGCTTTGCCACTCCTGTCCTGCCAAAAGGTCTTTATGTTTCCTGACTTGACGTGATGAAGACGTGCCAATCAGCCATGAACATGGTGTTTACATTGTCGTGTTTCATAATTGTAAAAAGGCCCCAGTCAGACATGAACTTTTGTCCTTAGATGGATGTCTGAGAATCATGAACTAAAATCAGGCAATTGTTTATGAAGTCTATAATCAGGGACTTAAGGAATAATTAAATGTTGTTCTTTCGGTTGATGTGAGTCAAGAAAAGCAACGTCCACGAGGACTGATTAAGTTCACCCACAGTTGTGTGTAGATTGTCTTGCAGTTTTTTTCCCATGGGTAATTTCTAGTCTTGTGGTCGTGATCAAGTTGGATCACGATATTTGTGGGTGACAGCTAACGTTGCTCTGTGCTAAAACAAACAAGATTCTGCATGTCTATAATATAATCAGATGCTTTTCTTATTTTATCCCGTTCACTACTCACTCAGGCGGTGGGATCTCCAGCTATGTGGGCCAACAGGGAGCAGCAGGGCAGAGCTTAGAGGCATGTCTGAACCAGGCAGTGAAGGACATCCCCAAAGAAAGACACCAGCTCACACCTGTGTACCTGGGAGCCACCGCCGGCATGAGGCTTCTGCAGTGAGTCAGAGTGTCTGTTTGTTTGTCTGTGTTTATTTTGTTTTGTTTCTATGATGACTTTGCCTCTCATATAAAGTGCTCACCTCTGTTCTTAGCTTTTTCTAGCAACAAGGTATATTTAACTTATTTGATGTCACCAATAATAAGTGGGCTAACTGCAGAATTAAGTAGTTAGTTAAGGTAAACAATATTACTTTCAAAAATCTATTCCGAACCTGCAGACATCTGGACTCACAGGAGTTTAACCGACACATTCTTGAACTTGCATATCTTATCTTATGTTACATAGTTACATAATTTGCATACAGAGCTGGCTGTTGGTTGTGTCCGTTGAGATATTAGCCCTGTAGATACTCATCATTTCTTTATTTAAACATATACCTGTCCTCCAACACATATTGTACACAGAGTAACTTCAGCAGCACTACAGTATGTTTATTAATTTTATAATAAGTAGAAATGGGTAGTATGCTGTGAGCAAAACTTAAATAACTATGGCTATGTACATGGAGCTTTGAGAGCACAGAGTAGGGACACTGTCAACATCCCCACATGTGAAGTTTGACAGCCGAAAACAGCTTCCCAGTCGCTCAGTCAGAGGTGAATATGTAACTCGTTTGCTCAGAGCAAATATGTCCAAAATCTACAATTTGAGTGAGAGGCAAGACACAGCCTGCCTATTTTTATTTGCACTCAAAAAATCCCTTTACACCATTCCTCCACAAAATATTCCCTCATTTATATATGTGCACTAATGTAGCTCCATACAATGTACACAAATTCACTAATCTAACTCTTTTCTAACATTTTTTCCATCACTTCCTTCATTGCTGGTTGAAGCTCAGGGCTTTTTCCTACACTGCTGCTCAGAGAAATCTTTGTAGATTGACAGACTAGGTTCATAAAGGATTACATGTAATTGGGATTAGGTAATCAGATTACACTTTTTTTTAATGATGATTTATGGATAGTGGAGTTTTTATTTCTTTTTATTTACATTGAAAATGGAAGATTAACATTTTGAGTAAGTGCTTCTCTTGCGTTACTAGAAACTCTTCCATGTAGCCTTTGATTTAAAAACAGCAGCAACAGAAAAGTAGACAAAAGAAACAGCATCCCACATGTTGTAGAATACACACAGTAGTTTGTGCCAGTACTGTTTTTGTAAGGTTAATTTGATTTGACCAACTGTAAATGCTGAACATGCAAAATGCATTTTATCTGCATTGAAAATGTTTTGAGTATTCAGATTGAATTACATTTTTTTTTTGTAATCCAATGGACTGCTTTACTGATTACAAAAAATGCCATGTCGTTTGTATTCAATAACAGACCCAACCCTGTAGATTGATCTTATTGGTATGTTGATGGGATTTGGGCACAAAATGGGGAATTGACATCAAAATCAGAATTATGTATGTGTACACATAGTAAGAGTTTGACTCCTACAGAGTCCTGCTGTATGTCTATTCTACAGAATAGACATACAGCAAAAAATAAGGACAACAAAGCCGAATATGTATAAAAAACAACAATGAACATGACAGAAAGAGTCTTAAAGGTTTTGATATGATAAACATATTATAATTACATATATTATTATTACTTTTTTTTTTAAACTCGAGAAAAATCATTGAGACCTGGACCTTATTTACAATAATGTTGACTGTAAAATGATATAAAATAACAAGATAAAAGAAAAAAGTCAATTAAAACAAGTATATAAGTACAGCTAACAAAAGATACAAGGAACAAATCAATTAAAACAAGTATAAATGTACAAATAATAAAGATACAAGATATAAAAACAAATAAGTGGTCAGTGAAGACTGATTTAAATTATCCTAAGGTAACTAAAGTATTCATCTTTAGGGTGCTCTGCAAACAGTTCCAGGTGGTTGGAGCATAAAAACAAAAAGCAGATCTTCCAAGCTCAGTGCAAACTCAGGGACTTGCAGTGAAAGCCAGCCTTAGACTTAGTATGATGTGGTCCAAAAAAACAATCAAGATATAAGATGGCAGCTTCGCAATTGATAAATAAATATATATGCTTAACATGTCTGTTAGACCACCCAACTTTTTCATACAGGATGCAGTGATGAGTGCTATAGACATCACCAGTAATAAACCTAAGAGCAGAATGGTGAACAGCATCCAATGGTTGAAGAGTAGAGGCAGAGGTATGCCTATAAATGGGTTGCTGCATGCAAAGGATGTTTGGATTAGAAAGTATTTACAGATCAGAGGGATGCAGGTGTAGAACAGCGGGAAGAAAAACAGTTTACATAACTAAAATGTAATTAAATGATAGAGAGATGCTGTCTTCAGCTGTCGTCAGCTGTGACTCCACTTGGGGGCTTTTGTGAAGTCTGGTAGGCTGGTTGGAATTGTTATCAGGTGCTGGTGCATCTGGTCCTGCTGGTAAACATGTGTAGCTGATTTTACTGTGGGAGCTTAGTCTAGCTTTCAAAGGACAGCAGTAAATCCCAGCCGTAAGATCTGGGTCAGTTGAACCTTAATAGTTTTAGAGGTCTGGAGTCAAACCTCAAGCTTGGGGCAGTAAAATATTGAGAAATAAGCATAGTTTATGAAAACTGCATTAAACTTAGCATTATTATTCAGAAAACCTCTGACTGAATGTCCATAAAAGGTATCTACTGCACATTTAACTTTTAGCAGTTTAGCAAAATAAGACTTGTTTCCCCCCAACCAGTATCTCCAGCCCGGATCAGTCGGTTCAGATTCTGCAGGAAGTGGGCCAGAAAATCCAGTCTTACCCTTTCAGCTACCAGGGGGCAGCCATACTGAGCGGCCAAGAGGAAGGGGCGTACGGCTGGGTCACTGTCAACTATCTCTTAGAGAACTTCATAAAGGTACCATAATATGTATGAAGGTGTTTTTGTCGTCAGCAGGCTTTGATCAGCTGGAGTTTGTAAAAATATCTGCCAGTATTTTTATCTAAATCAACTATGGTGTCAAACAATGATTCATTTAGAAATCTTCAAAGAACTGCTACAGCAGACAAATTAGGGCAATTGTACTTTTGTGAAGCAGGGTGGTGCTAAAAAGCAGCATTTGTGAGAATCATTTGCCATTTAGTAAAAAGTTTGTCTAGTTTTTGGACTTGATTGCTGTAAAGTACATCTGACTGTAGGTGTAGGTAGGCCTATTTAGAGGATGACTGTGACACCTAGTGGCCCAATGATCATATATCACTATTCCCTTTGAATTGTGATATATGATCATTAGGTGACTGCCTGTTATCAGCATTTTTAGTTGGAATGATTGTCTGAATGAAGACACTGAACGCGAAAAAAAGCCTTATCTTATGCCGTTGTTTCCCTTATTATTTCTCTGCAGTATGGTTTCGTGGGGCACTGGCTCAGCCCCGGTAGGCCCACAGTGGGAGCGCTTGATTTCGGCGGGGCGTCAACTCAGATAACGTTTGTGACTCAGGAGGAAGTGGAGGACAAACAGGACATGATAAAGCTGCATCTTTATGGCCAGGAGTACTCTCTGTACACACACAGCTTCCTGTGCTACGGGCAGGACCAGGCCCTCAAGAGACTGCTGGCTCATATAGTGAAGGTAGTGTAACATAACACGCTCACTGAAACCTAAATGAAGCAGCCTATAATTTACTTTGTCGTCATATACAGTAACTATATAGATGTAGTGGTTATAGACCTTTTTACAGTATTTCTATTATAATACAGGAGCCGGAGAGTGAATACCTTGAACCTGACACATTCTGGCAAAGCCACAGTCAAAAAAAGTACAGTAGACAGTGAGTTTGAAAAGTTTGATAGCAGTTTATCTTACAATATTACACATATTACATACACACATACAAACAAACACTTTTGTGTGTTTGTGACTAACATATTTACTGAACAGGACATTTTTCTGTTCAACTGAACTGAACTCTCTGGAGAAAAGTACATTTATTGCAGTAACATGTTACTTATAGACAAACATACCAATATATCTGTGATAAACAAAAATTTCCCAATAAAATCAGCCATACCAATATTGGCCAGTATACAAGTACATAATTATACATGAGCATCTAAAAAGATATAAGGAATAATAATACTAATACTATAATTACCAGGAATGTCATATCACTCTCTGTGTCTGTCTCTCTCTCAGTCTCAGGGTTACTCTGGCTCAGTCACTCACCCCTGCTATCCTGCAGACCACAGTACAACTCTGAAGTTGAACAGTATATTCAACTCTCCGTGTACAGCTAATTACAAACCCAGCTCCTACAACTCCCAGGCCTCTCTGACGGTACAAGGCAGCGGACATTATGAACACTGTCTGGGCAACGTGTCCGAGATCTTCTCCTTCGACAGCTGCCCCTACTCCCAGTGCTCCTTTGATAAAGTCTTCCAGCCAAATGTCACCGGTAGCTTCATGGTAAGAACTGCCGCAGGTAGCAGATGACGCAGAGGGATTACACACACTTGTAGCATTATAGACTAAAGGTCAGCCTGTACACAAGGGGACACAGACACACTGCTAGTGATGCTTACAAAATTACCTTCTGTTACCATTTTCAGAACCACAGACAGCCAACCTGTATTCTGTATGCCACAGAATATATACATAGCTATTATTACTGTATAGCACACAAACACAAATATTAAAGAAAATTGCATTTGGATCAGCAGTGATTGAAAACTGTGTACTTTAAATGGAAACCTATGAGCAGAATGGACTTAAGAGACCGAGATGTGAAAATTTTCCTTTCATAAAAGTAGCAACACCCCAATATAAATATTTTTCATTACAAGGAGTAGTCCTGCAATGCAGCAAATGTAATATTTTGACCATATGAATCAAAGTTGTGTTTATTTGCATATATAATCAAAAATATGATCAATCTAATTGAAAAATGGCAGTGTTGGTGTTTATGTACTATTAATTGCCCCAGTCTGAGTTTTCTTCTGTCTCTGTCATCAGGCGTTCTCTGCATTCTTCTACATCCACTCCTTCCTGCAGCATATCACCGGTATCACTGTGAGCACTCCTTCACAACTGGAGGAGGCAGCCAGAACTGTGTGCGGGATGACTTTCAATCAAGTAATGTTCTTTTTCATTTATGTTCAATTTATTTATAATATCTAAGATGCATGTGTGGATTGCTTAAATGTATGGAGCTGGAGGGTGCCATCTAACCAATGTACTACAGTTTATATATTGAAAACAATTGTTAATGGATTGGAAAAACAATTTCATAAATCTTTTTGAATATTGTGTTTGCAAATATTTCATATTTTAAGTTTCAGTTTAATGAACACATGAATTTTAGGACACCGATTTTTATTTTTTTTAATTTGTAGCCAGTGTGTCACATAAAAAATTCAAGGTAGGTAATTAATAGTTTCATTGAATTATCTTTTTCTTTATATTTTTATTTATATGAATAATTTAAATTTAAGTTTAATAAATCACTTGACGTTTTTTGCCACACTAGTGGCGTGGCTCTAGGATAGTAATGTCAGTCAGTTCACTCCTTTGGTCCAGACTGAAATATTTCAACAGCTATTTGAGGGATTGTCATTAATGGTGTACAAATATTCATGGTGCCCAGAGGATGAAACCTAATTTTGGTGATCCCCTTGACTTCTCATCCTGCGCCAGTTGATCCTTTCATTTGTCCAGTACTAATTATGAAGAAATACCTGCAAAACTAACAACTTTCCCATCAGCCTCCAGCTGTACTCTGTGTTTAGCGCTAATTAGCAATGTGAGCATGCAAATATAACACACAAAACTAACGTGAACGGTGAACATTACACCTGCTAAATATTAACATGTTACCATTGTCAGTGTAAGCATTTTTGCATGTTCCCCTTATCATTTGGCTGTAAGCACCTCTGTGTGCAGCCTAACTGTGCCACCTGCGTGACCGTACACTTTTGTTTAAATACATTGACTATAGTAAACCACTAAAAACAATTATTATTATGACAGAGGCATACTTCGGACCCCATATATATTTGGGCTGAGGATTTGATTTTATTTATTTATTGTGTTCTAACATTTTAACACAGTCCTGTTTTATGTCCCAGATGTCTCCTCTTGCTCCAGAGCAAAAGTCTCGTTTGCCGGACTACTGCGCTTCGTCTGTGTTTGTAAAGATTCTCATGTTGAGAGGATACAGCTTCGATGAGACGTCGTTCTCACGCATTTCCTTCCAGAAGAAGGTGAGAACTCATCACAAAAAAGGATATCCTCTCAATACTCAGTTGACAAAATGATCTTGCAGTAATCATGCCTCTGATCCTCCAGGCAGGGGACACCTCGGTGGGTTGGGCCCTGGGCTACATGCTCAGTTTGAGCAATTTGCTGCCGGCAGAGAGAGTGGGGCTGAGGAAGGCCCTGACTCCAGGAGCTTGGGGAACGCTCATCTTTCTCTTTGTCCTCCTGCTCGCAGCAGTCCTAGTCTTCATCTTACTCAGAGCTCGTGAAGGAAGGAAGAGAGGAGGCAATGAAAGCAACATCTAGATACTGCAACAACACACAGTCAGAAAATAGTAAGACAGTCATATGTTTTTGCTTGTGTTTGCTCTGTTCTCCAGAACATTGGATCTGAAATTACAGTATGGCTATGAGGATGAAGAGCTGAATTTGAGCTTTATTTAAGGGTTAATAAGTGTAAACAGTGTATGAACTGTTTCTCTTTTTATACATAGCCCCCGATTTTAGGTTAATGTAGCAGGACAGTGATCTTAAAATGCACTTTATATTCACTGACTGCAAAGGATTTGACAACAGTTTGATAATTATAATGACTTTATTTGGAGTTATGTTAACTTGTCCAATTACACTCTGTCCCCTAAAAGGGCCGATGTGGATGCTTACACCCCAAGACTAAAGCTGAAAGTCAGGACTTCGTACTCCGTCTGTACTACATTGTGCTGGAGTACAGAGCCAACACAATGAAATACGTGTCACTGACCAAATACTGTCTGACTGCCCTGTAGGTTTAAGACATACTACTGTATACAGTAGTTCTCCTCCGGTGGCATTGGCACTACAGGAGAGGTCTGATTGTAATTTTTATTCTTGAAAAGTCAAAGCAATTTCTGGTTGTACAGTATGTAAAAAATTCCAGCTTTTTGTGTTTTTGTAGCGCATGTGACTGTAGTCTGAAGCACTGTTACAGTTTAATGAAGCACACTATGGAGATAACTGCCAGTTTAATATGTAAGGAGTCACTACTTTTTCAAAGATCTTTTACAGGTGGCACTTTTTATTTACACTTTAGTCTGCCTCGATCAACTTTAAATAATCAATAACATACAGACGTGGTGAACAGCAGGTGTTTGGATAATAAAATAATGTTTGTTGACAGAAACAAACTCCAGTCTCCGGTAACCTTAAAGCTGTTTGGATCAGCCATTGTCATTGTGAAGCTGATTTTTTTCATATAAACTTTGTGTTAATCATACGGTCTTTCAACCAAGATTTATTGGTCAAACTTGTGTTTTCACGCATTATATCATCGTTATATTTGTTGCTTTTATTGTGCCCACTGACTCTGCATTACTTAACATTTTCACTAGAATTAGTCACATTAAATACTTGGTTAATATAAAGTCATTGTGAATGTTTAATTATCATGACTTTTCACTTCTCTCTGTGTGGTCACGTTAATGTTTAACCCCGGTAAACAAAATAAATGTTGTGTTTGGTTTTTTCCTTTGTACACGGAGTCTACTGTATTTGTGTTATTTACATTCCAATCATTACTGTATGCTTCTTTCCTTGGGTCTCTAGTTTTGACTACAACTACCAGAATGCTTTGCTTTACGGAAGTATGTGGGTAGTTCCAATGACTTCCGGTACAGTAGCATTGCCTTCAGAATAAAAGCATGATTTTCAAATTTTGTTTCAAATAGTTTAACAGCAAGTGTGATTTGTAATGTGATTTGCTTTTTAATTGTCCTACCTACTCACTGAATGTACATATAAGTAAATGGGGTCAGTAAAATAATAATGTTTCATAATATGGAAGAAATTAAAATGTACTAAATATGAAAAAATGAAATAATGAGCTTAAAAGATAGCATATGTGGAAAAATGATTTTGCCCGCTCTTATTTTTGTTAAATTTCTGTCAAAACTTTCTTTAAAAAAAATGTAATCAGAAGATGTACAGTACACGACATAGAAAGTAATTTTCAGTTTATAAATATCCCCTAAAAACACTCCTGAAATCAGAAATCAGTATGGCTGGCTGGCTGGTAGGAAGAGGTCTGGGCCTGCATTTCTCTTTCTTAAAAGAATAACCGCACACCCCCCGATAATGTGACCTTTGCTGACCTCCAGTAGTCCCGCCTCTCACCTGGCTGTAGTGACGGACAGGTGTACCGACAGGTCCGGCAGACCACTCTCCTGACCACACCAAACACAGGTGAAACGGGCACTTTTTCAACCAGCGAGGCCAGCGAAACACTGCTTTTCAACTTGGTGTTAAGTTACTCCGTAATACGTTAAGAGTGAAAAGCTAAAACAAGGATTAAGCGCTCGTTTCACGACTTTTACTCTGAAGGCGGTGAACCGGAAGTCTTTATTTCCTTGTTGGCGCTGCATGGCGGAAGGAGGGCGACGGCGGAGGAACCTCTCTCAGCTGTAACGTGCTCACGCAGCTCCTTTCAAGTCTCCAGCACAGCAACACGGCCCTCTAAGCAGCGCAGCTCTCTGCGGAGACCGAGCCGGGGTCTGCGGAGAGGACACGCGCGGTTGGCCCCGGCAGCCTGCGCGCTCGGGGGGGGGGGGGTTGGAGATGTGCACGCAGACCAGGGCTGCAGCCCTGATGGCCAACATACCGCGGGCAGACATCGACCCGTCCGGCGTCTTCAAGTACGTCCTGATCAGAGTTCACAGCAGAGAGGAGGGAGACGACTCGGAGGTGGACATAGTCCGAGGGTACGGCTGGGCTGAGTACCACGGTGAGTCCGCTCAGCCTAATTTTACAGTAATTGGGCAATAAATCCCACCATCGTGAAGGTGGATTCAACTGTAGGGTCATTCCGGAGGCTGTAGTTTGTGCTGCTGTTGAGTTGTTTCGTGTTGTGCTGAGAGGTGTTTCTATTATTCAGTCTACCCCCATGGATGTGAATGAGGTGGACAAATGACTGAGTGTCTAGGAACACCTCCGAGCATTACTGCACTGCCTCCAACATGGCCACGAAGTCGAATCAACACTGCACACACAGTTTCAGTATAGTCAGTCAGTATTAAGCAGGATCCTGTGAGCTTTGGTTGCAGTCTAACTGGTTAAGATGTAAATCACGGATTGTGCCTTTAAGCGTGTTGTTTAATAACAACACACTATCATGGTCAGGGATTGCAAAATGTCAACATAATATTCACATGCTGAGGTCATTCAGTCATTAAATATGAAAGGCTAAATAATTGTCATTTAACACGTTTTCATTAAATTACGACACAGTATTTGTGTACCAAAAAAGGAAATTCAAACAACAACGTGTGTTGTATTTCACTTTATTTCTTTCTGTAATTTCTGCTCACCTGTACTCACCTGTATACTTTTTCTTGCAGCCGATATCTATGACAAGGTTTCTGAGGAGCTGGAAAAGGGCGGCCACCTGGACTGTGAGTGTATCGGAGGGGGGAGGATCAAACATGATTCCCAGGCCAAGAAGATCCACGTCTATGGATACTCCATGGTGAGAGAATTAGGTTAGATTATCTAGACAATAACAGTACATAAAGGAAACACACCATTCAACCAAAACTATGAGCTAAAAGAGGCTAAAAAGCTCTACATTGCTGAAGAGTTGGCTGATGATTGATGCTGGGTTTGTCACTGCAAGCGATTCCTTTACATTATCATTAAATTCATTGTTAAATACACTGATGTGGTACTTTTCATTACAGGGATTTGGAAGAGCAAATCACGCAGTAACTACTGAGAAACTGAAGGCTCAGTATCCAGACTATGAGGTGACCTGGGACAATGAAGGATACTGAACTGAACTAAGACCAGAATCTGTTGGACGCCCTTTTCTCCTGGACTGACATCGCACTCACCTGTAACCCCTCATGAGAACGCAGAGCGTATCATTAAAGACTAAGACTGACAAGTCTAATTAGAAAACTTTTTTTGCGGGCTATTCTTAAACTACAATTTGAGTGAAGAAACTATATTGTTTTTCACATTTTTTGTCTTAATTTGGATGTAAAACAAACACAATAATCTTGGTGAAAATTTTTAATTTCAGTATGAAATTTCAATCCTGAATTCTAAAATAATTAACTCATGACATTTTTGTCACTCACCGACTTGTTTTAGAGTCACATAGCCTTGTTAATTTGACCTAATCACTAACATGTATTGGAAAGTGAACTTAAATGCTTTGTTCATGATGTACATTTCATAAATATTTCCTAAAATCTGCATTTAAGTTGTGTCCACACTGTGTTCCTCCTGTTGCAGAGCAGACATATGAACCCCTCCCCATCTTACTTTTGGCAGCTGTATTCCTGTCAGCCTGCTGATGAATGTGGCCTTAATGTGGGTAGATAAGAGCGAATGAACTTAATGATCCAAGATTACTGATTACTGAAGTATTTTGAAATCATGATATATGCTGTTGACTTAGTACATATTAAACACACATTATTATTAATTTATTTACAGCGGCACAAGCTGTAAACACAACAATAAGACATTGAGCAATGTTAACATTGATATAAAGTCGTGTCTCTGGCCATTAGAGTATTTACACGTTTTATCCGTTTTAGTTTCAACTAACCCCTGACAGAAATATTTGGATCTTTAGCTGCTAAATGCTCCTCTTTTGCTCTGATTTTTTTCCTGCAAAAAGCTGCGACAGGTTACAAAGCCGTTGAGAAATATGAAACGGTCACGTTGCAGACCGTACAACCAAAACTATTAGCTGAACAAGTTTAGCTTAGCTTAGCACAAAGCCAACCATCAAAAATACTTCCAACAACTTCAGAACTGTTTTATTTACATGTTGCAAATTGTTCCTGGTAAGTTAGTTGCCAATATATCTGAAAATCAGCTGTTTTGCATTCATGGTAATGTTATAGAGATGCTTAGAGCTCTTCTCGGATACATCCCTCTTGGGGAAGAACTGCAGAAGGGGAAAATTGGCTGCAAAGACATCATCACAGACATGAACATTAATTTAACACTAATACAGTCCATTGAGCTCATTTAGGAGCTATAAAATATTGGCCTCACGTTTCACTTGTTAATAAACCACTAAAAATATTTAACATGATACAAATAGCTGATTTTAGCTTAACTTACATTTATCTGGTGTGAAGAAAAATGTTGGAATAAACGTGAACGGAAAGTCGGAGTAGCGTTTTCCTGTTTTTCCCCATTCTGCCAGCACTGAATGAATGCAGCATTGTACCATCTAGAAAACTGAGCTGAACTCATTTCCCTTTAGCTGGTCATTAATTGGGGTAAATTGCCGTGCTTGCCTGTTGCCAAATGTGTCTGCTTCAGTTATTGCGCATTAAACGGATGTATATACAGCGGAAAACAGCCGTTCAGAGGAAATTGTTTTATGATGGTTGTTGCAGTTGCATGCTGGGAGACTTTAAAGTCCATGTGTTATCTCTTTATATCGGAGACGAGGTCAGAGCCAACCAGCAGACTCTCCAGGTTGTGCTCAGACTGACCAGGTGGAGGAAGAAGAAAGAAAATGTTACGTGTGAGGAGCTCAGCCCTCTTTCTGCTGTTGACTCTGCAGTTCGGTAAGAACATTCAGCCAGACTCCATTCAAACAGTTTGAGTTTTCAGTTATGTAGAAATAATGCTGCTGCTGCTGCTGCTGGCTGGGCTTAACTTAGTTAGTGGTACAGTGTAATTCATAGAAGTATAAAAGTAGACTACTGATAGTGTTAAAAAGTTTCTAATAAGCCCCAAAAGTTTGACAAAAAGTCTTAACTTAATGTCCGCTAAATCACTTTTCAACAAAAATTGTGTTCTTAAAAGGATTATTAATATTTACTGAAAAAGAAAGAAAATAACCATATTTAACAGTTAAATTGTCCGAATTAGTGTATATGTAAAAATGCAAAGGTTTTATAAAATTATAATAAATTAATAAAATAAAGTATAAACTTCAACTTATAACAAATCTATCTTGTTTGGCTGCTGAGTCTTAAAATTACTTAGAAATAGATAATTACTTTATTAATTATTGAGTCTTAATCAGAGACCTTCGGATGGACAGATGGCATGTTGCTGGCATTAATCTGATTACTTCTCTCTGGCCTTTGAGCCTGCTGGCATTGGTTGCGTTATCTGCTGTGCCATAAATCTTTAAAGGTATTGAGTCCTGATAAGAGAGTTTGGGGTTGAGTCATCAGTGGAGATTGTGCACGTTATTGTACTTAAAGACTTCTTTACTTCATTTTTTGCTTCTGTTTAAAGTCTGTATAAAATATCGACTCAAGGCCCACTTACTTGCTTGTTCTGGGGTTTCTGACTGCATCACACAGTCTTGATCAGCAGATAGAACTTGTTCACATGTCATGGAGCTGACTACTCCATGTTGGCTTCAGTGTTGAGGGCCCACTTCCTTGTCTGTTTCGAAGCTTTAAACCATATCACTCGGTCTTCATCAGCAGTTGATGTTTCAGTTCATTTGTTTGGTTTTATTGTTATTTTATATGTACCACTGGGGGACTAGACTAGCTGTGTGCTAAAAGAGATTCAAATAAACAAACATGGATGCAAGAAAAGACTGTGCGATGCGTTCGAAAGCTTGTGAGTAAGTGGACCTTGAGTGAAGATTTTTGACATGCGCATTAAAAGGTTAGACCTGGTGCCACCCTGACCATCTGCAATATTTAAATACAGCACACAGTTCAATGTAATTTATCTATATATTTTTTATATATATTTTACTAGTAATTCTTGCATATTTTTACTTATGTAAGATTTATTAAGTATAATTTCTAAAGAGACTCCATCTTCATTATTTTATTGCATCTTTTTCCCCAAAAAAGGACTTGAATAATGTTTTTACAACTGACCAGAACAGAATTGGACATAACCTGACATTTGGATAAACTCACTTCAGAAACTATTAATGACAGAGTTGAATCACTCACTGTATGTTTCAATGGTTTGTTTTAATATTCTGTATTAGTTTGAGTTAACTGTGATGCATCGCCTTATTACCCAGTGGCTGGTTCCCAGGCATGTGTGGCTCCTGACAGGGAATGTGACTTTGTGTGTGACTGTCTTGAATGCATCGATGAACAAGACTGTGGTGAGTTTAAAAATGTTATTTAAACATGGCATCAGAGGCAAAAATGCATTATGTTTATTGTAACTTCTCATATTTGCTTACAGAAAGGGCATTGTATCTACAAAATACCTGATCTAATGATAGGCTCTTTCATTATTCATGTGAATGTAATGTTATGTCAAAATTGAGGTCTGGCCCTGTTGGATCAAGTATTTTAGCAGCTAACTAGTATTTGTTTTAACACCTCACAAGGCTACAGAGGAAAAGAGTTTAAGTGTGACTTTGAGGATGGAGGAACGTGTGGATGGACGGACCCGTCGCCAAATGCAGCGTACACCTGGGAGAAACGTCAGAGAGGGGACACGCTGCCCGACAGCGGACCCTCCTCTGACTACACCACTGGGACAGCTACAGGTATACTTAAATACACAGTCACTTATCCCTTACATTATCCCTTACACCAATACATTTTATACATTTGTACCAGTAGAGTACATCAATACAATAAGCAAAAAGTCTCTGACTGATGTACTAATGTGTTACGGAAATGGAAAAATATTTCTGACAAACAACAATTTGGACCGATTTACTGTTATATCTATCCAGCAACCACGATTTAAATGGCAACAGTTGGTGACTAATGAAACTAGTGATCTAATGAAAGCATCGTGTAAATATGATGAGGTGTGTAATTAACAGGTCATTTGGTGATTTTCACAGCCAGCTTCCACAGCCAGTAATTTCCCTGCAGCTGTGAGTTCAACTATAACCACAATGATCCCTCCCCAGCAGTTAGAGTCAGCGTTTAACAGGAGAGCGAGTGTTAAATACAGGTTCGGCTCATCTCCCCAGAGATATTAGATCGTAACATGTCAAAAAGAGAGCAGAGGATTGTATGAATTTATGATAGTGTGAAGAGAATGTTTACACAATCATCCTTGCTTAATGCAAAAATGATAATGCTGAATTAAGGAAAGGAAATAAAATAATGGACTGTTGGTTGGGTTTTTAAATTGTGTTGTATTTTCCATATAACTTATATGTACAGGCAAATTTTGTTTTATTTTTTAAAATGTTTTATTATTATTATTATTTAAAGCTGCTGCAATCAGTATTTTTATATTGACAATTGATCAAATGACTATGTGTATGTTCATAGTAATGAACCCACAGATTATCACCTGATTATTACCCTCAGCTCTACAAACCTTGACTTACACTCATCGGGTAGCTCTGAATTACCTCCCACGTCTCAAATTTGTTCAGTAATTCAAATACAAATTGAAGCAAAAATGGCATTTCAGTCTGACTATCAGACTAGGATTAAACAGTAACTAGGACTGAATTGCAATGTTAACAACATGAAATAAAACATTTCATATTTTCCATCGCACAGGTTCATTTATGGGGGTGAGTGCAGTGAGGACAGAGTCTCTCAGTACTGCAGTTTTAATCTCTCCAGAGATAAAACGGTCTTCACCAACCTGCCGCATTCGTCTCAGATATTTCCTGTGGGACTCAGGTAACAACCTTTAATGACTACAGGTCATACATTCAAACTGCCTGCTTTTGACAGCTTCTATCATATCTCAAAACACAATGTTAAAGAAAGGATTTCATGTTATTGTGGACTACTTTTGCTAGCAGTATTTTGTACTTTATTTTTTGTAATTGATTCAATACCTGTATCTATTGTAAACATAATAATAATTATTAGACATTTTTATTGTTGTGTACACCAAGACAAGATTTAATTTCCCCTGCTGCTGCCTTACTAATATAAAGCATTTTTAACATCACCTGTAGGTCACACAGGTCTGGGCTCCACGCCTTTGTGGGCGTCTGTCCTTCGCCAGGACTCTCAAGAGGCCGTAGTGTGGCGTCCTGAGGCCACCAGTGTCCGCGGCTGGAGGGAGGCTACCATCTTCCTGGGCCATATTCCCACAACCTTCCAAATCCGTCTTACCTCGCAGCGCTCTGAGGGGCGAAGAGGAGACGTGGCCGTGGACCAGCTTGAGTTTCTGGACTGTGGTCTGTTCTTTGAGTCCTATCATATTCATGTGCAGTCTCGAGTGTCCCACCAGCAATTAATTATAATAAATTAATATAAATTGATCAATTACAATTGCAAATTGCCATTATGAGCTGATCATGGTGGTTATTTGTTGTTTTTCTCTCATTATGTCATTAGCACCACCCTCTGACCAGGGGTGTTCGGCAGAGATGATGAAGTGCAAGCGTGGGGGCTGCGTGGAGCAGCGGCAGGTCTGTGACGGCAGCGACGACTGCGGTGATGGGACTGATGAGGGAGAGTGTGGTGAGAAGTCATCTGAATTACATCATAGTCGTAGTTAAAGAAATAATAAACTACAGACAACAAGTTGTGGTTGTGTTTCTTGGCCGGGTGCAGTTATTTCCCGGAGTCTCGGCTGTTTGGAAGTCACTCCACCCAGCCAAGAAATAGTCCAGCACATAGTGCTGTAGTGTATGTAATGTAATTAGTGAGCTGTAGAAGTGCTGGTAGGCAGATTTAGTTACTTATGGAAAAAGCCAGGCTATTATAGCATCATATTAAATGGACAGAAATGAGAGTGGTAGTAATCTTCTCATCCAACTCTGGGCAAGAAAGCAAATAAATAATATATAAATAATAATTTTTCCAAAATGTCAAACTGTTCCTTTAAAAGAAATGTTGACTGTTGAAATGAGATGCCAGTCAGACCCCTCTGCCATTTGTGATTCTCAGAAAGAAGTCATTATACACACAATCACAAGAGGAGGCTTGTCAGGGAAAACTTAAACGTAATTGTTTTAAATAAATGATCACTGCTGTAATTTGGCAAAGATCCCAAGTTCCCCACAGAATTGATCACATTTGCCTAACGCTATCTGTATGGAATAGACTTATTCCACATCATATGCATATATACATCCAGTGATCACCCATTAATGTAGGTAGTGTGTGTTTATTGTGTCTCCAGGAGGGTACCAGCGCTGTGACTTTGAGGTGGACCTGTGTAATTGGAAGCTGACTCCACTGGTGTCCAAACTGAAATGGGTAAGGACGAATCAGGAGAACATCTCCATCACGGATCCTCTGAAAGGACCAGGCAGGGATCATTCCAACAACAGCGTCGCAGGTAGCATATTCTGATCAAAGCATCCTTATGTTTTCTCCTCACTGAAACCATACTGTTGTTCTGTTTCAGGAGTTCAGTGTTACTCTTTTGACTGTGAGCATTAACTTTGTTTTGAAACATAATTATATAGACATAAAATACAAAATAATAATATCATTCTTATTATTGCAGGTCACTTCCTATATGTCACTGTCCCTAAAGGTGGTCTCACAAGTGACTGGGCAGTTTTCCATAGTCCCCGCTTTGAACCCACCAATAGTTCCCATCCTTGCAAGGTGAGTCGCAAGCTGATTACTTCTTCAGTCAGATAGGTTTTTATTTTTCTGTCACACTTCAATTTCACAGTTGTTTAAACATAATTTGGACACGTTTTCTGGGTCCTTCGGTGTAGCTGGTGATGTACACTCACCAGTTTGGGCCGAGGTCCGGCGGTCTGTCGGTGCTGGTGGCAGATCGTGCCGTCTACCCGGTGTGGGAGAGGGGTGGCGCTCTAGGCGATGTTTGGGTGAAGGCGGAGGTGGAGATTGTCACCAACTTCACTTTCCAAGTAAGTACTTCACCTGAGTTTGCAGCCATAATAATAATGCTAGCTGCAGCCAAACGGATATATTAATACTGAAGGTTCATAAGGTGAATAACAGGAAAATTATTAGAAACAATTATTTATAGTTATATAAATTAGGGCTTTTATGTTTTGGATATATTTCAAATGGCAATTTGTTTTCGCAATATTTGTATATAGCACTCTGGAAATGAGTGATTCAGAGCTTTATTCTTTAGTGTTTGAATGAAATTGTATAGCTATCATAAATTGGCCCATTTTTAAACTATTCTTTTTCCCTCCCTGTGTCAAATCTTTTGTCATTATAGATTCTAATAGTGGCAGCCATAAGGGACTTTACATATGGAGGTATCGCTGTCGACAGCATTGTGTTGTCTCCTGAATGCCGCTTATCATCTGGTATTCCTTTTAAACGTCTTTTTAAAAAAACAATTCCACATCTGCAAAATAAGAGTAAATACTCTTTGTGGCATGATAAATCTGCTGTCTCACTTTCTCTTCTTGAACAGTGAATAACACCTGGGTAGATGATATCCCTAGACCTCCCAAACACCTGTGTACTGAACCAGACAAGATGTGTGATTTTCAGCGTGACTGTGCAGGAGCAGAGGATGAAGCCAAATGTGGTGAGACTATTCATCCTGTTAACTCAGTTTTACTTTCATCAACAGGTCTGCCAAGGTTGAAAAGGAATTATGATCTTCATTAGAGCCAGCACAGGCACAAGTGAAGTTGTTTATAGCCTCAAGGGCCACCAGAGGGCCCCCTAGACTTGCAAATTACAAAATGCTGTTGCCAGGCGAAAACCTTACATGTCTTAAATGTTGACTATTTGGTAACTAATTTGGTAAAAGGGGTTTTATGAGCCTCTGGGCTTAAAAACATAAATTAAAGGAGGAGCGAGACTTTCATCAGGACCACCAAGAAACCAGGAACATCATCTGTGTTGGTTGTTTGGTCAAACATTGAAAACAACCTGTGTTGTTTTTTTCATTTAGGTAATATGAAATATTGTTCTGTTTTTTGTACAGTTTTAATACCTACAAATAAAAGAAACTAAGGAGGTACATTAACTGTCTTTTATTTTATGTTTTTTAATGAATATGCCCTGTCGGTCCTGACTTTTATGAGCCCTGTCTCATGCACTGAACTTGCAACATACAAGAATAATGCAAGTCAGAAAGTTGTTGTTTGTTTTTTAAATCACATTTTTGGCGACATGTCTCCATGACTCATGTCTGCAGGGGATTTCTCTTACTCTGAGGGCAGCTCAGGCTGGACGGACAGCAGCATTGGCAGTCAAGGATGGGTGCTACATGAAAACTCCACCTCCAAAGGTACAAATACTCTCTGTCATCACAACTCTCAACTGTTGATTTATTAATATTCATTGATTTAAAGAAATAACCAAATATTTTGATATTCGATTTATATTTCTTAGAGGAGTACCTGTATGTAGCCGAGGCCCCAGGCCAGCAGCTGACCGAGGCCCAGACACGGACCCCCCTCCTGGGCCCCTCTGGCCCAGCCTGCACCCTGAGCTTTGATTTTGCACTAACTGGGGATTCAGAGCATATTGGTAATTACATGAACTTGCTATCCAACATGTCTTCTTTTTACTTCTTGGCTTTTTCCAGGACACACGACTCAGATGTTTTAATGTGACTCTGGTAACGTCTCTCTGCTGCAGGTGAGCTGTCTGTCAGGGTGATTGACAGCTTGCTGGGGATGCAGCCTAAGGTGTGGGAGTTTGGTGGGAAGACAGGAACAGGGGAGGCAGAGTGGCAACACGTCAACGTGTCTATTGGAGTCAGAAAATATCGCTTCCAAGTCAGTTATTTTTTTTTTTTTCAGCGCTAATAGAGACTGATATACTGTAAACTAATCACTATTTTACAAAATAAATGTAGTGGAACTAGTTTAAAAATCAACTTTACTGTTAAAGCTGAATTTGTTTGTTTTGTGTCTTTTCAGTCTTTTCTCTCATTAGGGCTCTTCTGTTTTCCTTGTTTTATCTTTAACAGCTGGCGTTTGAAGCGCGCGCTGTGAAACTTGTTCCAAACTCCAAAATCAAAGTGAAAAACGTTCACTTTTTCAGCTGTCATGCTAAATATTTTCCATCTTCTCCGACAGGTAATTCTCATTACTCTCTACAGTATACACGCATGATGTTGCATTCTGCATTCTTTTTTATTTTTACCTAGAAGTTGATCCTTTTTTTTATTTATTTTTTGGCCAGAGTTGTCATGTAACTTTGAACATGGACTGTGTGGATGGTATCAGGACAACAGTGACAACTTTGACTGGACGATGATCGATGGGATGGACCACACCATCGGGATTGGTAAGCTCCCCCAAAAACAAAATCAGAGCGTGTATGCGGACATACAGCACATCAGTGTATCTTTTATCAATAGCCTCAATCTCTCTTGAGCCTCACTGGTAGAAAACGTTTTAAATATGGACATATGGAGTAGTATCCATAGGAGGATATTTTGTAATCACGGTCATGGCAATATTAATGCTGTTGGACATTACATCATCCTTTTAAATAATTGTATGTATCTAATGAAGAGTACTATCTTGCTCATAATCCACCTATATGCTATTGCTTTAATATAAAGAGTATTTATATTCATATTGTTCAGAGTTTTGTGATTTAAGATAAGTGAGAAAATGTAATCTACTAAAACCTCAAATCACTTCCATCTTCATCAGGCTGTGATTCTTACATGTGACATTTGGGACGTTATCCTAGTTCCAACACAACCTCAAGTCTACAAGCTATTATTATACTGGTCGTCAGTCTGTATCAGGGAACATAGAGTGAAAACACAGTGACAGCAGTGCTCCATTATGCTTAAAAAAACTTAAGTTATTTTTTACTTTTAAACTGACAAAAGATTGTAGTTGTGTCACAAGAATGACATGCCAGTTAACACCCGATCATTGCCCTTGAATGTTATAAAATTTGTTGGAAAGTGACTTACTTTACAAACCAATGACTTTGTCACACCTCTGAGCTAAAACCTCATGAACAGCTTCTTGACCGACACACTGGGCTCAATTGCCCCAAAGCCAAATAATGAGGTATTTCCTTTTGAAAATACATATATTTTAAATTTTCAGAATCAGTTTTGGCCTTATAATGAGTGATATCAATGAATAATGAATTGGGGTATTTTTAAGGATAGTATAGTAAGTGTATTATAAGACACTGTAATTGCAGTTTATAATGTGTTACTGCTGTACTTGTGATGCCTCAAAACTCACTCACACTTCCTGCCCGTCTCTCTTTGATGTCCAGGCAGAAGCCTTGCTGTGGACATGTGGAGTCCTTCTCTGCGCGGTGCATTCGGACGCTTAGTTTCATTCTCACAGTCACCGGGTCCAACAGATTACTGCCTGTCCTTCTTCTACAAACTCTACGGGCCGAACACAGGTGAGGATGAGGCTGAAGGTTTAGAGTGAAACTATGACAATGAAGTGTCCTCTTCTTTAAGCCTGTGAAAGGGAAAAAATACCTGAAGTTCATAATTTAATACAAAAGGAACCGGATCTAGTCTTAAAAGTATATTATTCCTGTTCTAATTGTACATATTACCTACTTACCTGATAAAAGCTGGAAATAATCAGAAAATGCATAATTTCTCTGTCTTCTCACACTTACTGCCCCACCATCACCCACTGATCCCACCCAGGTGTTCTGAATGTGAAGCTGTTGGATAACAACGGTTACGAGAGCATCCTCTGGACCCGCAGTGGAGCTCACGGCAACATGTGGCACGAAGCACACTGCCCGGTACCTCACCAGCTCACAAGCTTTCGGGTATGGAATAACTGCAGTCAGTCTGAAATGACCGAGCAGTGTCTCAAAATTCATGCATCATGCATGTCACAGAGCTTCATGCATCATTTCTATAAAAAATTAGTGACAACAAGGGGGGTGAATACAGTAAAAGAGGGTTTAATTTGGTGGTTTGGGATTTTGGAGAATTTCTGCCTCCTTGTGGTAAAACATTATATCACTGCAGCTTTAAACATGTTGTCCCCTAGTAGTCAAATACAGGTGATTTAACATCATCTTTCTTCCTTTGCCACTCACCCTCTCCAACCTAATATGTACCACCAGCTGATGTTTGAAGCAGTTCGCTCTGGTTTTGACGGGCGCGTGGCCATTGATGATGTGGCGTTCCTGGAGCGTCCGTGCACCGTGCCAAGGATGTGTTCCTTTGAGGGTCAGCGGTGTGGGTACAGCAGCTCTGGAGCAGTTCACTGGCTCCACCGCAGTGGACACACCGCCACGACCACTGGACCCAAAACTGACCACACGCTGGAGACTGAACTGGGTGAGAGAGAATCCCATGAAATAATATTTGAATAAACGTGCCGAAAACTAAGAGACAGTAAATTGTGATCACTCCTCTGCCTGGTTGGTTGCTCAGGTTTCTACATGATGGCTAACACCGGAGCAAACTGGCTTCCCTCTGGTGGTACGGCAGTCCTCACCTCCACTGTTCGCCAAGGAACCGCCAAGACTGAGTGCGTCCATTTCTGGTACCACATGGGAGGAGTGAATCCTGGTGAGCCACCTGTACACACTGAAACACACACACACAAATGACCAAAAAAAAAACACAATTGAACTGTGTGAACTCTGCAGGTTCTCTGACATTGTACATGAAGCCGAAAAAGGGAGAAAGGGTGAAGATCTTCTCTGACAGTCTGAACCAGGGAGATGTCTGGCGGCATGGCAACGGCAACATCTCGAGTGCCCTTGTGGACTGGCAGGTACAGTGTGAAGGCTGGAGAGGGCCGCTGGAGCAATTATAGACTTTTTGTGTAGTCAGTTAGAATACAGTATTATTTTATGTATTAAAAATATTTTTTGACTGATCAAAATTGGAATACAAAGTAATGAAACATGAGAAATTAAAATGTGAAAATTGATAAACTGTATATCAATATTTAAGATAAAAGATTCCATGATTTATTGCTAACCTGTCTGACAGTCATATGCTTTCCCACAGTTTATTATTTTTCCTTCCTGCCCCATTTACTGTTTCTGTTTTGTCCACACTTAAATTTAAATGCTTTTCTAATTCAGAGACGTCTTTAAATGCCTTTTAAATCCACAATCAGCTTGTAGTTTTTAAGGAAAAGCAGCATGTAAAACTTTCCATCTGTCCGGCAGAATTTGACCCGGAAACTTGTCATCAGTCATCAACTGTCACTTTGAACCAAAATGATGTTGTGCTTTATTGTGCTCTGCAGTTGGAGTTTGAGGTGGTCGGAGCCGGCGGCAAAGACACTCACATTGCAGTTGATGACATCTTCCTTTCAACTCACCCATGTGAAGATCAAGGTTTGTATTAGCCTCAGCAAAATTAAAGAGAAACACACAAAATAGACATAGACTAGTGTGCAGGTTCATCTAAAAAATATGGCACAATTTTAGTCCAGCACCTTTGAGTGTCATTTTTGTTTCTTATTCATCTAAGTTAGATTGCAGCAACAAAGTTTGGTTTCTCCTGGTTACCCTGCAACGTTTGAGCTCTTTATAGCAGCACTCCACAGATTTTACACATCATGTTCAGTTTACTTATCATAGGATGATTATCCAGCCGGTGAAAACAGTTGTATAGTTTCTTCTGTGGCTGTGGAGGGAGATTTCAAAAGAAATAAAATAACCCTTGTGATGTTATCCGATCAAACTTTTAACAAAAAGAAAGCTGTACCAACACAATTAGCATTTTGTCAAACAAGAGTACACAGCTGTATCCTCCGTGTGTAAGCGTCCATTTTTGTTCTGTTAAATTTCTCAGGTTCTAAGTGTAGTCTGGAGAGAGGGATGTGTAGCTGGAGCAACACTCAAACACTCAAAGTGGACAAACTGGACTGGGAGCTGACGAGTCAGGAGGCAGAGACGCACTACTCCACCCCAACTGAAGACCACACTCTGGGCACGGAGAGAGGTAAACCAGAGTGAGACAAACAGGGACGGAGCTACTTTGACTGTGCATATTGTGGCCAGAAAGCTTCCTACGAATATACATGTGTTTCTCTTCATATCAGTAAGACCTTCATAGAACCAGGAACAAGGAACCAGAGAGAACAATACTTCTTTAACCACAAATGTGTAAAACAGACTATGTTCCCTTTGCTTTCTGCCAGGTCACTTCCTGTTCTTTCCAAGCAGCAACCGGACGGCAGCCGGTCTAAACGCTCAGTTGCTGAGCCCTCACCTTCCCCTGACTAAGGGCACCTGCCTGAAATTCTGGGTCTACAAGCCATACTCATGTAAGGATCAATGTTTTAAGTGAATTTTTGTGCTTGGTTAATCTGTGGTCTCTGGATAATTTGTAGCACAATCCACTTGTTTTTTGTTTGTTTTTTTCATGTATGCAGCGGACAGCCAGCTGAGGGTGTGGAGGCTGTCTGAAGGTAATCTCCATCAGCTGCTGGTGGTGAGTGAACTGGGAGGGCCGTGGAAACGCTTTGACGTCAACATCAAATCTACTGAGGAATACCAGGTCAGACACTGACTTGCCCAAAAATATACTGTGTCTAATCTATATACTAATATAGTGCTTTTAACACTGTAACCCTATGTAGTGTTCTGTATATAAGCCTTTCAGCCATAAACCATCAACTTCTACACATAGCTAAATGTCTTATTTTGGAATATTTGTTTTCTTTCTTCATAAATACATTACAACATTCAAGTTTCTGTAACGAGACTGACTAATATCTCTGCTGTCCAACAGATTGTGTTTGAAGGAATCAAAGGCACATCAGGCGTTGTAGCTCTGGATGATATTGAATACACTGTCGGAATCAACTGCGCTAACAAAGTCACAGATGCACTGACAAGTAAGAAGGGCCAGTGGTTTTGCATGGTTTTTCACCCATTGACGGCTAACTGCATATGCGCAAAACCTATTGTTCTGTTTCATTTTACTGATTTTCTCAGAATAATAGTGCAGCCCTGACTGTAATGTAACATGGTCCCGCTGTTTTCAGCACAATCTTTAGTAGAACTGAAAACGAAACGTTTCTTTCCTGTAGCCTCACCAAAGGGAGACAACGCAGGAGGGATTGCAGCGTCCGTCATCGTGGTCCTGATGCTGATCGGCACATTGATCGCCCTTCTGATTTACTACCTGAAAACCCAACAGAGAGTCAGGGCTGTGACCGGCCCATCATCATTACCTTCCTCACCTGGTGCTGGTTTCACTAATGACATATATGAACCAGACCGCACAGTGAGTTTGTCTAAAGCTTTGACAACACTTAATAAAAAAACAATTCTGGTTTATTACAACGTGGATCTTACGTTTGTAGGTTGGGCCATCATGTCCATGAGTGATATAACATTGTACTCAAGTTAACTGCTGAGGTCCGTCGGACTTGTAGCATTGTTGTCATCAATGTTATTTATACAGCCCAAAATCACAAAGGCTTTCCCCTAACATTAAGACTATTTCAAAAATGTAAGGTAGCAAATCTAAGAAAAAACAAGCAGATAATAAGAGTGAAGATTAACTTAACTAATACTGAAGAAAAACTGAAAAGCAAAAACTCTCCTGAAGCACTAAGACAGAAAAAAAAAACACAGGCTGCAAATGTTGTTTCTCAGAAGTCACGATGTGCGTCACAGGGTCAGTAAATCTATAACTTTCTGCTGTTGTCGCTGAGGTGTCATTTAAATGATTTTAGAACTATAACAAATATGGCAGAGTATAGCACTTGTTTCGTTGGTCATTTTGTGAGTAAACATCTAGCTAACTAACTGGCCAAGTAACGTCTTCAACAGTTTGTTTGTTTCCCAAATGATAAAATGACTCTAAAATAACCATCCAATCATCGTAAATATAGCATATATACCATCATATACCATATATCTGCCCACAATCCACAGGGCAGATGATAACGTAGCTAGCAGCATCATCTTTTCTTTACTATGTGTGATTATTGATTAATCGTGTGTTCAGCAGGACAATGCGATGGCTCCACCAACACCAAACCATCCGGTGGCAGCTGGCTTCAATAATGTCTCTGTGAGTATACAGTACTATATACTAATGTTTTATTCAATTTTTTCTACATCATTTGGTGAGAAGACAATATTCTCATCCCTCTTCGACTGTACTCTGAAAGTGCAGTTGAATAAAGGTTTTTAATTTTGTTTTATTTTCATCATAAAAATATATATCTTGCACATAATTAATAATATATCTTCATATTCTGTATTGTAAATATCTGTTCCTATTTTATATTTTATATTTATGTTTGTTGACTTTTGCACTACTTGTCTCCTGCTCCTACTTTCTTATTCCTCTAAGTTTTACTGTTACGCACCAATACACCACAGCAAATTCCTTGTGGTGAAAACCTACATGGAAATAAACCCAATTCTGATTCTGATTCTGATGGAGGGCAGATAGTAGATTCACAGCAATGAGCCCAAACATTCTATATTTACTTACTCCCCTAGGGCTATTGTGTTGGAAAACAAATACCTAACATTACTTACACGTCAGGCAGAGATGACGCAACATGGTGCCCATTGGTCCTCTCTGTCTTCACCTGTCGAATGTAAATTATTATTATTATTCACCCTGCTTTTTGCCAATGAACTACAAAACAACTGACAGGGATTTTATTTAAAGAGAATATCTACATTTTTGGTTTGAGCTTTAAATTTGACTTTAATTTTTAGGATAAATCTGATTAATTATTCATAGGGTTTACAATTTATGGTTTTTAACTCTCAAATATGTTTGTGCTGGGCCTTCAAGAAGACATATAACAAAGATATATGTTTCTCGTGTTTCTGCAGTTCTCTGATGATGTCAGAGAGATGGAAGTGGCGTGAGGCAGGAGGAGAAGGGGTCCGGCCACCTAATGGTGGCTTTGTGAAATTTAGGCGATATCACAGCAGAAGAACTGCTTGTGTCGCCCTTACATGATACACACACGCACGCACACACACACACACATACACACATACACAGATACACATACACAAAACACAAGCACAGCCCACATAGTGAAATACTGATGAAGGCCTAATCAGTGCAGCCGCTTCAGATCTGGTGGAGCCCTCCAGAGTCGCAGCTCTCTGCCTGTGGACGGACAGATGGAAGTCAGAAGGTGTCATGAATGGAAATTAACTTTCTTTAAATCGAGACTGGGCATAACCCACGAATGGCAAAAATGGTTGCATGGGGATTTAGGGTCCATTTTGGGTCTGTAAGGAAGTTCCAACAGTTTCAGGTCAAGTGCAACACTGAATCATGTTTGTGTGGTTTAAGGGGAACAAAGCAGGTCAGGTTGCTTTCTTTGTGGCTTAAAGGGGCAACCCTCTGATTTTATACGTTGGAGTCAATCAACTAGTCACAAGTACTACTCCGCCTTTGAAATCTGTTCTGTAATGTCCTCTGTGGCTCTGGACCCACTTTGTCAAGTTAAGAGGACATAATTCACTCAATAACTCACTTGATGGTTATCTCATATAATTGTTATCTACAGATTTACAGTACAAAGCCTGAACTGGATATCCAAGTTCATCAGGCGAGGAAGGGAGGGCTACTGAAAGACACTATCGTGCTGCATTAAGGGAGTAGATCTTAACTCACATTAAGAACTAAAAGTCTAAATATCTCTGCCTCTAAGCTGTCCCTCGTAAGTCCCCTAACTTTATAGAACGTTGTGGAGTGCCTCTTTAAGAGGAAGACCAAAGAATGACTCTTAACAGATGTTGACATGTAATGCAACTGTTTCGGAAAAAAGACTGTAGGACGGATGTTTTCTTTTGGATCTGTTGGAGGGTTAACTTTACTCTGCTTTAAAATAAGCTATGATTGATGATAAATGAATTAAAGTTGAGCATGGAAACACTGGAGTCTTTGGACTTTTTATTTATCGATGTCAATAAACAAACAATGAATTAACTACAACTCTAAAAACTGATTAACCTAACTTAACCTGATCAGCAAATTAATTCAACATATCAAATGTCACTCCCTCTCAAATTTAAAGGTTTTGTTTGCTTTTCTGTTTCATTATAATACTTTTTCGGCTGCTGATGAGACAGGGGCAAATCAGAATGAACGTAGTGACATACTGTAGGCCTATGTATATTTTACAAATGTATCATAGAATACATTGATAAAACATGAATGGTCTCCGCCTGTGCCGGAGGATGAATGGCAGCCTAAAGCAACCATGCGTGCTCTTGATGGGGGGGCGCCGATATGGTCAGATGCCTCGTTCATCTTTGATGACGACATCCTGACATCCTGTCCCTAGCAACGGTCGCGTCTCTACGGCAACATCCTCCGATGTCCCCTGTCCGCTGTTGCCACCGTGACTCTCAGCTGTTGTCAGTGAGGCCGACGGGAAAATCGGCGTTTTTCCCCTCGGGTGAGCTGATGCGTCTGGAGGATGCCGTGCTGTCACTGGGTGGTGTGCGAGCGCCCGCCGCAGCGGCCGTGTGTGTGTCGCGACCTGAGAGCCTAAAGTTGGAGTGGACACGGGGCAACTCGGGCGCGAGGACCCTCTCCTCCTCCTCCTCCTCCTCCTCCTCCTCATCATCATCATCATCATCCCTGAGCATCCCTCGTCCCGCAGGAGACCCGCAGCCCGGTGCTGTTCCCTCTCATCTGGGCCGTTTTTTTTTTTTCTTTCTTTCTTTCTTCTTGCACCACCCGGCTCTCACCCAGCGGCGCGCGCGGCTGAATGGATCCCGCCGTGCTCATCTTCCTCCTGTACGTGATGATCGCGCACGAGCTGGTCTGCGGCTGGATGCAGTACCGGAGACAAAGCGCCAAGCCCCGCAGGCGAGCCGCCGGACCTCTGCTGCGCTCGAGGTGAGTGCGTGCGCGTGTGTGTCTGCGTGCGTGCGTGCGTGCGTGCGTGTGTGTGTGTGTGTGGTCTGCGATTTAGGTTTGGTTTTAATCACAGGTAGAGCATGTGGATGTGGATGGTACCCATGTGTTTGGGTGAATAGGGAGGCACTGCTGAGAGGCACTGACAGACCAACAATAGCTCTGAGAGGATTATCTGAACAACAGAGAGATTGATATTGATTAATAATCAGTAAATTGATATTGGTGGGGCTGATTGTTTTTTTTTTTTTTTTTCAGATACACTGCAAATAATAGCGATAGTTGTGTTTCCCTACTGTGCCGATAAACACATAATAAAGTCCTGTCAATGCAATAAGCCAAATGTCTTAAATATGTCAGTGTTAAAAGTTGTACTACTTAAATAATAATATTCAAAACTCAAGGTTCACTTACTAGTTTTTTCCCCCAGTGATGTCGACCACATGTCACAGCTTTCTTCAGTTGATGTGTGTCATCATATACCCACCTGTTGTCGCGTGGCAGAAGCTATGTCTCATGAGGACACCTCAGGAATTTGCCCCAAGCTCCAACTAAAGAAGCCGGTAAACCTTGAGTTTAGAATATATTGTTTTAGAAGTAAAATACTTAAGTAACAAAATTAGGATTAAAATCAGGCAACGTCTGCTGAAAAAGAAAAGTCAACAAAATTCTACCGAGCATTTGGCGTTAAGCTCCTCTATGATTTATCCAACAGTTCTGTACAGTCAGTAGATTTTGCCCCCCAAAAGTTTGGAGGTTTTTGGAATAGGAAAGGGTCAAAGACAAACTGTTGCCACAAAGTAAGATGCCCACTATTGTCTTAAATATAATTGTGTGATGTAATATTAAGATTGACAGGAAATACAATAAGCCTTAGGGGAACTGGAAAGAAGGTGTGTGTTTCCTTGGCAGACCATTGTTTTTGAGCTAAATATTTCCTTCATCATTGTCTTGACATTTAATAAACAATTTATTTATCTAATCGAATGTCTTCTGAACTGAAGTCATGTGGTGCGGGGGTTGGAGTTGGAACTCTTTCAACTGAAATCACTAAGTTTGTGGTTTATTGTTGTTCCTGTTGTAAATATCTTCCTCCTCAGCGCCCGGGTGTGTCAGGCAGCCTGGAGGGCAAGCAGCCAGTCGGTTAGGTCCGACAGAGGAGGGAGGGACCTGAGGAAGAGTGGACGCATCGTGAGAAAAGCCTGATGAAGAGGAAAGCCAGACACGGGTGGACACTTGTTGAAGAATAACTCTGACTTAATCTCTAAGTGACTTCTAAGTGTGAACTTGTTGCCTGATCCCGTTCACCTCGCCTTTCATTTTAATTGGACATTTGGACATTTGAACCTGTTTATTACTGTTGTTATTTCTGTATTCATTATGTTCCCAGTTTATTTAAGGTCAAGTAACTCTGACCTGTTTGTTATTATTGTTCTCTTTCTCTCAGTGCAGTCAACTATCAAATAAAGGCTAAGAAGCCATAAAAATAACCTTTAAATAACGCAGTGAGATGGTGTGGGATACTAAGCATTATAGAAGTGTAGTAATGTTAAAGGGATGGTTCAGATTTTTTAACATAAGGTGCTTTTACTCATTCAGTGGTATGAATGCAGGGATATCAGTAGCCTGCAGACCTATGAATCACTGCCCACATCTCAGATTTTTGTCCCTGATTCAAAAATGAGCTCATTGAAAGCTGTTTCCCAGGCTGGAAAAACAACAGAGCCAATCAGATCTTTGTAGACAGGGAATGGGGACGTCGTCCTCCTGTGTTGGAGGCCGAATCCATTTCAACCAATCCTGCTCTATTTTTTTTATATCATATATAATAATTACAAACATTAAGTTGCTTCTAGCAGCCTAAAAATGATGATGATGGGACGGATACTTCAGTCGTCACTACTGAGGGAATTCACAGACAAGGAACAAGACTATACTAGACACCATGTCACACTGAGTAATAAACGGAAGCCAAAATGGCAATTTATTCCGGTTATTGTCTTGGATTTTACCTGCCAGTCCTTTAGAGCAGTTGCATACCAGACAACAATAGTTTGTGACCACACACGCATCTCTGTGAGGCCGCATGTAAGCACTTGCCAACACTTGCTGCACAACGATATAATTAGTAGAATAAAAATAAATAGATAGGCATTACTTATAATTTGAATGATAGCTGCAAAAACAAAAAGCATATCTGTTGTCGATTCACCTCATATTTACCTGTTTTTACTAAAGTTAGATTTGGATTAAAAGTGATTCTGTATGATGTGTTGCATTCGTACTCCAGTGATGGATTTATAACAGGGCTATAGCTAAATTCCAAGCTATTGGACCCTTTAAGCCTTCAGTTTGTGAAGTTCAGAGCATAAACACAATGTTCTGTTTCTCTTTGTCCTGTATGGGCGTATGTTTCGGTAAGTGTGTGTTATGCCAATGAAATGACGCGAATCAGGCCGGCAGGTATTTATTGTAAACCTCAACATTGACTGAAGAGGCAAGTCCCTGGATCACTTCGGTGTAAAGTCAACACCCTCAGGTCCCGCCCTTTAGTAGAAATGATAAACAATAATCAAAAGTAGCTTGGGCTGATGCATGTAAATAGGCTACCTTTTGTCAACACTAACTCTTTGCCTCACAAGCACAGTCATCATCAAACTTGATGCACAACATTCTTTACCATGACCTGGTTTTAATTACATTGTTGTTCAACATTCCAGGTAAACAACACGTAGGACTACCAACCCTCTATGGAAACAATGGTGAAGTACAAAAGATGTGGCTGTTTAAGCAGCTTAGGTTGCTTATGTCTTTGGTGGGCTCTGCGCAAACATCACACTTTTAAACACACCTTCACATCATGTCCCATGTGACCAGTCCTGTTTCTGCCCTCCTGCCCGATCTCAGGACCGCTAACCTGACGGAAACTGAGCAGCTTCTAGTCTCTAATTGTGTTCAGTGAGCTGCAAGACTCTCAGCTCAGCAAACAGCAGTCAGACACTATCAGCAGATGGCCTCTCTGGCACAGGTGGGTGTTACTATTTCTCATGGGACTTTATGTCCACCTCAGCTATACCTGTGCAATGATTTGACTGACTCATTGTTTGTCTGTTTTAACATATAGAGGACAGAGTGGGCTGATTTTGATCGAGGATACAACACACAGTATGGATGTAACGTGTTTACTGCTTGAATTGTTTAGTAGTAATGCGTTAACATTAATGGTTTCACCAAAATTCAGAAGCATGATGGATCTGATTTTGTCTAATGAAAAAGTCACAGGGTATGTCATGGAAACATAAATCATACACACATAAACACACACCTACTTGTAGAGAAAGCCTCTGAAATGTCACATTACACATGTGACGTGAGCCTGTGTCATCAGCACAGTCATTTGCATTTGAGTTAAATACCACAAACAGGTTTAGGCACATCACACACTAAATCATCGTGCATCGTGAATGCTTGAAGACTACACTTGAAGACCTCTGTAACACGGTAAGTCCAAATATTTATAATATGTGTATTATATTTAATTTGCTTTGTTGAACAACATTGTGTAATCTGATAAATACAATTTTAATCCTTTGAGTTAATTTATCAAATCTCCATCTTAACGTTCCTTACATGATCAAAAGTAATGCAGAGTCTGATGCAATTATTTGACTGACTTTGATCATTCTTTATTGTTATTAATTGTAATACACCCCAAGCTGCCTGAATTGACCAGGAGTTTGAAAAATACATTTTAAAAAATTAAATACGTACAATTTTAAGTGTTTTTGTGTTGTTGTGGAAGAGTTTTGTAATTTGTTTTAATATTGTAGTTTCAGGTTATGGTGTAAATATCAGTTTAAAAGTATAAAGTTTAAAGGGTTTAAGTTATTAAGTTAAAAGGAATTTCTGTGAATAAAGTATACAGAACCTTAAAAAAGCCTAATATTATAATATGATAAAGATATGTTCAACTACAACTGGATCTGTTAAGAAATACATTTTTTTATACATATTTTGTAAAAAAAAAAAATAAAAAAATTCCACAATGTGTTTTTTAAGTTAACAGTATAGTACAGTTGTAGTATGATATGTTTGACCCACTTATCACTTCCATGTGAAAAAATGAAAGTGAAATTAAATTTGCAAGAGTCAGAGCCTCAGACAGCAGAACTTGATTCTATTTTTATTTACAGTAATTATGCTTCATAAGGAAATTAGCACAGCACCAACAGGAGGCAGATTTGGTGTCAGTAAATATTGTGAATGCGTGACAACATTCACAGCTGATCAGGTTTTTTTGAAAATGTGTTTCAAGTCTTGCAGGTTTCCATCTTAAACCAAACATAAACCAGCTGAGTTACTCCAGAGTGACAAAATGATAGTGGAATGTAGTATAAAGCTAAGTCCTACTGACCCTAAATAAGTAACTAATCTTGTGTAAAACATGGTTGAATGAATGGAAAAAGTAGGACATAAATGCCACAGCTGACATGTCACATAAAGTAATAAAAACATTACCTTTGCATTGTATTCTGCCTCTTTGATAAAAGGTGAGCATGGCATCCACGCCCAGCTCCCGCCTCAACAAGGTTGTGCGCCAGCAGTACATGAGCCTACCGCAGGGAGAGAAGTGCCAGGTCACCTACATCTGGATCGACGGCACCGGAGAGGGACTTCGCAACAAGACCCGAACCCTGGACTGTGAGCCAAAAAGCATTGATGGTAAATGGCCTCTCTTTATGATTTTTATACTTTTTGGGGGTGAGTAGCAGTTGGCTTAAAACATATATTACTTAAACCTACTGGAGTCAGTTTTCACCCCTAATTTTATACCTCTTACACTTTTCACAAAGAAATAAAAATGAGAAAAAGCTGTCAGGAGGTTCAGCTCTGCTGTCAGGGAGGCACTTCCTGGAAAAGGAGGGTAGCACATGTACAGTGTACACAGTGCAGGTGTAACAGCATCCTGGTGCCACCTCAGCGATATGCAGACTTATTTGGAGAACAAATATTTGTTTGCTACCGACAGAAGCCGGTTTTGCTTAGCTTAGCATAAAATCTGGAAGCATAGGGAAACAGCCTGGCTCTGTCCAGTTGTAACAAAATACAAAATATCTAGAAACAGTGATCCACTCCTTGGTTTTGCAGACGATGAGCAGCAGGTTGTTCTCTGCGCACCTGCGCATCTGCAAGTTGTTGATTTCCTCCGGATATAAATTTTCTGCGTCTGGCAAAGAAATAGTCCGGCATGCTGTTTTTAGTGAAAAAGCTCTGATGTACCCACTGTATGCCTCCTGCCCAGCATCCAGCAGCAGGCACAAAAAGTTAGTGACTAGCTAGCAACCTAGGTGCAGCATTTATCCGTTAAAGAGACAGATATTTTTTCAAGAGTTGGTGGAGACCAAAAAAAGAGCTAAAAGTGAGCGTAAATTTGGAACCTAATTTCATCAGGTAGACAGAGACACAATTGCAAACTAGAATATTTTCTGAAGAAAACGCGTGTGATTGCTGCATCTCTTGCTTCTGCTGATTTATGTGTACATTAATCAAAGTTATGTAAATTATCAAAACATACATTATATTTTCACAGTAAGTAAGTGCTTTATAACGGCCCAGAAGCCGAGCTATTAGTCTCATCCTTCAATATTTGATGTTGACTCTTCAATCAATCATAACCTAATTTTATGAATTGATTGAGTCATGATCATCTTAGATCGCTCAAACTGTATTCTGTACAAATCCATGCAGCCAATTACGAGCCAATTTTTTTCTTATTTGTGATGCCCCCTAGAGGTGAAGCGCAATGCACTTTAATACATAACCTTAGTGAAAACTCCTCAACATGTCTCTCGAATTTGGTTAAAATCCACTTTAGCATTGAATAGTTATGGCCCATTAAGTGCATCAGGCCACACCTTTAAAATTATGACCAATTACAGACAAATAATAAATGTATCTTGTCAGATATTCCCGAGTGGAACTTCGATGGCTCGAGCACGTACCAGGCCGAAGGCTCCAACAGTGACATGTACCTCGTCCCGGTCCGCATGTTCAGGGATCCATTTACCTGCGACCCCAACAAACTGGTCCTCTGTGAGGTTCTCAAATACAACCGCTTACCTGCAGGTACAGCTTTCACTCTTCTGTCCACTTACGTTGTGTTGTCCGTTCAAGAACATCAGGACAAACGAGTTGTACTGGTTTTTGTCTTTACTGTCCAGAAACTAACCATCGAGCGAGCTGCAAGAAAGTGATGGAGGAGGTTAAAGAGCACTGCATATGGTTTGGCATGGAGCAGGAGTACACACTCTTAGGAATAGATGGACATCCTTTTAGTTGGCCCCTAAATGGATACCCGGCACCCCAAGGTAAATCAGCAGTCATTTTCTCCTCTCTGTTCTCTTCATTCATGTGGAAGAAATATTGAAAAATCTGTACTACTGTTTGATAATGCATACTTTATAAAAGCTTTACAAACAATGGCTTATTGATAGTTAACAAGTATTTACTTAACAGAGCAGTACTGGGCCACTTGTAAAAAAAGGTTGTGATAAATCCCTGGTCCACGATCTAGATCAAGAGCTGCAGACCATCCAGAACAATATCTATTTCTATTAACATTAGAACTATGAACCTGATTAATTATTGAAGTGGAAGGACTGTTAATTTATGATTTACTAACATTTATAACAGTATCTGATGGTTTATCAGGAGCTAAGAAACACATAATGTTTTTGTAACAATTCACTCTCTAATAAACCATTGCAGTCTGCAGTTCAGTAAGTCTCAAATAAGACTCAAATTTGCAATTGTAGAAGTTTTCCTTCCAAATAGATTATTTCTGATCAGGTCTTTCTCGTGAATTAAAGAGAGAGAAAAGGACAAAGTAAATTAAGCTGGACAAGCCAAATGTTTTTTTAACAAAGTGGCAACTCAAAAGTTTACGTTATTGTCTTAATACTGATTAACTGTTTAATATTATTTTATGAATCCATTAATCACAGATCTCATGTATTATTTGGTATAGGTTTGTTTATTTTGTTTTAACAAGCTTCCCATCATATCATCCACTTTAAGGACCTTACTACTGTGGGGTGGGGGCAAACAATGCTTATGGACGGGACATTGTAGAGTGCCACTACAAGGCCTGCCTCTATGCAGGGGTCAAAATCTATGGCACCAATGCTGAAGTTATGCCCTCTCAGGCAAGTGTCACCGTTATTCTAATGCACCGTGGATAGGAAATGCTTTTACATAGACACGACTATGCATTCAACTTGAGCTATGGCTCTTTGTCCATTATTCTTTTATACTTCCCCTTGATAATTTATATCCCTCTTTCCTCTGTCTCTGCTTCTTCTAACTTCAGTGGGAGTTTCAGGTGGGTCCCTGTGAAGGCATTGAGATGGGCGACCATCTGTGGCTTGCACGCTTCTTGCTGCATCGTGTCTGTGAAGATTTTGGGGTTGTTGCAACACTGGACCCTAAACCAATGAAGGGCAATTGGAACGGTGCTGGCTGCCACACGAATATCAGCACCAAGCAGATGAGGGAAGAAGGAGGACTAGAGTGAGTAATATTTTCTTTGAAACTTGTAAAGACAGTAATTGATCATTTAAAATTGTAAGACCTTTGATAATACAGAGAGCCAATTAAATATGAATAACACACTTTGTCATATACAGTACATTGAATCTTGCTTGTATTTGAGCATTTTGTCTTCCAAAAAGTCTCACTGCTCTCATTAGTATTTTTTAAAGGCTCAACAGGCAGCTACTTTTGGGCGAAAAAGCTCTAAAATACTATATACAATACACTATACGCTACTTTTTAAAAACCAAGCAGCAGACAGACAAAGATAGCAACTAGCTGGTGAAGAAAGTGGAGCATTTAGCTGCTAAAGAGCCAAATACTTCCGTCAGGAGTTGGTGGAGACCAAAAACAAAGCTAAAAGGAGAGTGACTTTTGGATTTACATTCATCATGTGGCCAGAATAATGACTCCAAATTAATTATAATATTGCTTTGTATCTGCTGGGTGTCTGTGTAAATAAGATAAGTTCGCCAACTTAAAAGGATGTCAGTGTTGTTTACAGCTTGTTGCTGCTGCCCCCAAGTGGCAAAAAAAGCACATTGAAGCAGACTGTCAGGTTTTATTCACAGCCAAAATGTAACAGCAAGACACAGCTACAAATTTTTTTTTGTGGTTGACACTGTAATTTTATACATTAGAAAAATATGAGATGAATTATCCTCCGCAGCCAGTAGTAGATGCAAATCTTTAGTCATATCATTATCCTTCTTTAGACATTCATTGATCCGTAACCCCACACACAGTCACTGTAGCAACCTTCCACATCTCAACTGTCCCTGTTTCCCCTTTGACAACAGACACATCGAGCAGGCCATCGAAAAGCTGAGCAAAAAACACGCAGTGCACATCGGAGTCTACGACCCACATGGAGGGCAGGACAACATTAGGCGTCTCACAGGTCTCCATGAAACCTCAAGCATCGACGACTTCTCTGCCGGAGTGGCCAACCGAGGAGCCAGCATCCGCATCCCACGCCAGGTGGGCCAAGAGAAGAGAGGCTACTTCGAGGACCGCCGCCCTGCAGCAAACTGCGACCCCTACGCCGTGACCAAGGCCATCGCACACACCTGCCTGCTTGACTTAGAAGTGGAAGAGGAGAGCACATAGGAGGAGGGTACATACTGTGAAGCAATATATAGAAATATATAGGCCTTATCTTATGCCTGTGAGTTTTTTTATTAAGGCATGCAAACTTAATATTTACTTAATGTTATTTCTATATTATGTATCTAAGTTTATATCCATGTTCTCAGATAGGTGCTTCACCAGTACTGTAACTGTCCTTAGAAATAAGACAGCGGTACAATATTTTGCAAAGCAGCTTTGTCAGAGATATTCTCTGAGCCTATATGCTATAATGCTGGATTAAAATATGAATCATTGTTTCTTTCAACTTGTATCACATGTGTTAGTTTGGATGAAGATAAATAAAGACACAATGGTGTTGAACTTGACTGTGTTCTTTCTTGCTTGTTTGTTGGTTTGTAAACAATAGAATAGAAAATAAAATGTAAAATAAAACTAGATTTGGGCAACAAATCTATATAATATCAATACTCTAATATAGGATCTAACATTGTCTAAGATTTGATTATTGATATATTGAGATATATTTTAAATATAGTCTTTTTCAGATTTTTAAGGCAAAGTTACAGTTAAGTTTTTTGAGTGTTCTAGCTCAGAATCAACAGTGAATCATTTATTGTTTGGTAATCATAATTACATTACAAATTATTTTAAAAGTGTTTCTTAAAGCACTGATTGTGATGCCCACATTACTTGATTACAGTATCTATTGATTTTGAGGTATTTGGGGTAAATACATTCACCACTGCCCAAAGTAGTAGTGTTACAGATAGAAAGGGCTTCTGGCGATTGTCCACCAGGGGGAGCCACTGGTGTAGTTCTCGCCTAGCTGAGCCTCACCATCACTGTACAATCAAACAATTGTTATTCACCAGTCAGAACCACCTGGAAAAAGGTCACAACAGAGGCACCTGTGCAGCTTTCAGGGAGGAGCGAGGCGTAGTTTAAAATCATTCAAGCATCAAACCACAAACCTGAACAACATATAGGATGTTTGCAGGCAGAAAAGACATGAATGAGGCTGTCCAGTCATTACGCTCTCAGTATCTGGCGAGGGTTCACCTCCGCCTGATGCTCAGTGTACCTGACATATGGCGTTAACATCTTATCCTGTTACTTCCTGACATACGATCCTCGCAGTGTCAAAATGACTCATTATTCAAGCTGTTGGAGGGGAGGCTTTTGCAACATGAGTAAACAAAAAAATGAGGGCTTCTTTAGACCAGATCAGATGCCACTGCATACCAGATTTCCATGGATACAGGCAGTAACTTGGCAACCGTGGTGTTTGTCTGTCGCCATGGAAACATCTGTCTCAGAGCTTTTACCAGGAATATTAGCATCCTGGTGACATGATGACAGAGAGAGAAAGAGACATAGAGAGAGAGAGAGAGAGAGGGAGAGAGAATTGTTAGAATGTCTGCCTTTGTAGGTTTGATAAATGCAAAATAATCAAAGCTCCACCATCAAAACTGTAAGGGAAGGCAGTACAAACTATCAACCTTTTACAGTGAGCTTTTTGTGCACCACAGCCATCATAACTCTCGCATCTGCCCCAGCCGCTGATGCTACACATTCAGACAGGAAATACAGTCAGAGACAGGAAGTATATGCAGATATGGGAAGTGTGCGAGCCATCGGAACTATTGTGAGATTCGTAACTCATATTGTGTTCTGAGTATTAAGAGTGTTGGATAAAATGCAGACTAAAATCTCTCAGATTCTGAGTGTGGATGCACACTTTTGCCCAGCAATACAACACTGCAAAATGGACTCAGTTTTCTTAAGCAGATGTTCCTGTTTTGAACAGGGATATTATTGTAGTAACGTAAGTTGCTGTGTTAGGAGTTTCCCACACAGCAAGATACATTTACCTCTCGTTGGAGGTGGACTGTTACAGACTTGAATGGCAGGGACTCTCATAAACTGTAGAAAAGTGCAGAAAAGTACCTTTTGGGGTGCCGTTCTTGTTGTTGGGACTGTGCGTTGTAGGTACAAATCCAAATCAAATTGCTGCATGCATTGTACAGAGAGTTAAGGTTACAGGTTAATCCAGTCATTGGCACCACTCATGTGGTCTCACAAGGGCTGGAAATACATCTGTAATGATCCACGGTGAGGAATGTACCTAATTGCACAATTTCTCAGAAAGTGTGAAGTAACATCCTTCCTGCTTTATTGTTATGAAAAATAACTTAGTGAATGGTCAGATTTGACACTGCACCTGCAGTGTGCTGAGGGATATCACAGTACACACTTTCAATTTCATTTTTAATGACGCTTTTTTAAGCGTTTTGCAGATTAGAAACTTTCTGACCAGGCATGTGTTGCAGATGAAGAAGGCTGAGGAGATTTATAATGTTTTGGTTTCTACATTTTTTTATGACACTAGTTTACCTGAAAAAAAGTCTGTTTACACAGTTTAAAAGATATGTTTTCTAAAAGGTAAACATACCTCTTGAAACAGCATCACCAACAGTGTACCCCTTTAGTTTTTACTGGTATTTGGAGCTCTTTATCCATTCCTTCAGGTCCCTCTACAAAGTGCAGTGAGTTAATTAAATCTCATATTAATGCAGAGCGTTGACGCATTTCTTTCTCTGGTGTCTTATGTTTGTTATGCTGGTCTTATTCAAGTGCTGCACAGTTGAAGGTGTGCCTGCATGTTTCAGATCCGGTTCCCTTTATGACTTTAACCCCCCGCCCCCAAAAAAAAAAAAAACGATCCTGCAACCGACGGACACTTCAGCTCTCCACAGAGCTCGTGGCGCACGGGGTGCACCACTTCCCATCACTCCCAGTGCTTTCGTCACGTGACGTCACTGGCCCGTATGGGCGGGCGGCGCGCGGCAGGTGAGAGCGCAGCGTCGCGTCCCCGCCGCCTGTCAGAGACGCGCAGCGGAGCGGCGGAGCGGGAGCGGGAGCCATGGGCAAGCTTCAAGAATTTGATATCACTTTTACCAACAGCAAGGTGGTGTACGGCCCGGGGGAGTCCATAAGCGGGACCGTGAAAATACGCACCGGCCACTCGCTGCAGTACAAAGGTAAGCCTCGTGTTTTTTTCCCGGCAGAGGAGTCGTTTGTGCCGCCCGGCTCAGCGAGGCGCGCCACGGAGGCTCGGTGTGAATAAACTTTTTTCCTCCGTGGCGGTGGAAAGAAACACGAACGGGGTTGGGGTGTGTGTGTGTGTGTGTGGGGGGGGGGGTCCCTCCGTGTGTGTGTTTCTCGGCTCATTTCGGGAGCGGGGCCGCGGTGGCGCCGCGCCGGGAGCGGACGGAGCGTTTCCAGCCGCTGTGGGCTCGGTGCTGCTCGGCAGTCGGGTCATCTGAAACCCACATCCTGCCTCTCATCCTGCCTCTCATCCTGCCTCTCGCTGCATGTCGCCTCCATGTATTGTTTCTGACGAGCCCCTTCGAGATTGTTGTTTTTTTTTTTGTTTTCTGTCGGAAAGCAGAACAACAGGTGTTCGTCACGTCGTTACGCTGTTAAAACGCGCTTCTTATCGGATGTCTGTTCGCGCTTTACGGTACTGAAGGACACTCAGAGCTTTTACTGCCAACATCTCAGAAGAACCGGTGGGAATAGTTCATAATTTGGGGGTAAAGTGGGTTAGCAAGGTGGAGAGCAGCTTGTGGAGTTGCCATGGAAGTACACAAAGAATCTATTGTGGTGGGGGGGGGATAATAGAAGGCTGCTATCAACTTTAACTAAAGCTCTTTTTCAAAGGGAGTCTGGCACAGAGGTATGTTAATTGAAAAGGACAAAAAAAGATGCAATGGTGGGGAGGTGATTTTTAACTTTAAAGTCCACGTTTCATCATCGGGATCTGACAGAAAGTGCCAAACTGCAGTGACAGATTCACACCGTGCGTTGGTTTGATGCAGCAGTAGGAGATGCACAACACTGATATGACAGTGGAACAACTTTCCTTTTTTTTTTTCACCTGTGAAATCGCAGAGAAAGTAGGACTTATGCCCTATTACATTTGCAAAGAAAGAGATACCGGCTTTCTTTTACTAAAATTTGTCCAAAATTCCATATTTTTTAAGAAATGCCTGGTTATGCGGCAGCACTTCCACCTGTGCTGTATGTCAGACATAGTGAGATTATTTTCCCATAATGCACAGGCTGACCTGAAGCAGATGGCGTCACAGCAGAGGTCAGAGCCCCAGCAGAGTTCTGTTACACTGTAAGGTCACGCGGACGCGCCTCGTCTGTACCTGACACCGGGCGTTGTTCCCAGATTAAACCGTGGCTGCAGGAGAGCTTCAACAAGTCAAGTGGACAGCTCAATGAAAGTATTTCAAGATGCTGGAAAGAGCTGGAGGACAGGTTCTGCCGCATTTGCTGGTGGTCTTTCCATGCTGTTTCATTTCTCTGTAATCTGCAAGTAGTCAGATTTCACACCTGCAGAAAAGTGTGAAAAATCACAGTTTCACCTTTCAGGACTCTGTACTCTGACAACAATAAAAATGAGTAAATTCATCATTTTCCGAGTAAAGTGATTTCTCATTTGTGAGAAGTTCAAACCAAATCAACATTAGAAAAAGCCAAAAATTAAAACACATTTCAAGAGGACTCAAATGACTTCAGTTAACTGTGTTGCTAGCTGGTACTTATTTAACCCTTTACCATGCACAACTTTTGTGGTTGGTCCACCTAAATGTTAAAATATGAAAATATTAGTGAATTAGGGTGCAATATTTTTCAAGGATTTATTACATCATTGGATTGCAAGCCTGCTTTGAAAGTAAGGAGGCACCATATTTTTAAGGTTTCCTGTGCGTCCTCCACCAATAATATTTTATGAGAGGCATTCTTTTTGAAAAGTGAAGAGTGCAATCTTTAGACACACATAGTATGTGTTCATATTCATGTAACTTTTAATAGTGCCAGCAGTCTGTGCTATGTCCGGCAGGTAAACGGTTAATACATTTTCAACACGTTTTTCTTGGTCGGATTGCACCATTGAACAAAAACAGTAATGATGTCTTTTCTTACAAGAAGAAGAAAAAGATTTTTCTCTTTTACTTTGTAAGTCAAAACAAAATAGTTTTCTGCCGTGATAATGTGTATTTACTTTCGTTTGTGGAGTGCAGACCACAGTGCAGCTTGGGAAGGTCTTTTCCTAGTGTTTGTTGTTTTGCAGTTTTTCTACTTCTGCAAAAACCTACGGTTGTCTTGTCCCTCGTAGGATGTTAAATTACACCAAATCTCGCCTGTGAGAATGTGTTAATTAAGAGTCGATGTAAAAGGTGGTATGTTTTGCCAGCTTAAATCCCCCAGTGTCCTCCACCGACTTCTGGGCGCAGGCACTCCAACTGAGGAGACTCAAGCTCCATCTCAGGCTTTCGGCCCATCCGTTAATGTACTGTAAATGCTGAGGCTGCATTATGTGTACAGTGACATCAGCCCTCTCAAACCTTGGCTGCTGATGATTCAATCAATCAGGCGGCTTGAATCATGCTGAAGCAGCGTGAGAATTTCCTGTTTTTGTGTCTAGAGAAGAGAATACAGATAGGCTGTGGGTTTGCTAGTGTAAATCTGGACACTCTTTTTATTCAATCCATTTTCTGAATTTATTTAATAAAGGAAATCTCATTAAGTCACATGATGAGTCACATAAGATGAAAAACCATTTCCAACAAGGAATTGCAATAATGATGCAGATTACGGGTGGGTACACTCCTGGGGCCTTTTTTTAAACCATATAATGGGTTTCAATCAAAGCAAACAGCGACAAACCTTTTTAACTGAAGAGTTTCCTTCCTGATCAGCAGTGAAAATCTGGCCACCAAGCATTTTCCTTGTACACGTATGGAACTGTTGTAGTGCTTAAAGCAGTTAATCAACAGAAAGTTAATCATCAACAATTCAAGTGTGTGTGTGTGTGTGTGTGTGTGTGTGTCTGGGCTGATAAGCCACACAGACTTTCCATTACATAGATTGTGACCGTATGGATCCTTTTTTAGTGTGTTATTTACATTGCATTGTGATTCAGGTGTGTACAGTTACCAAGTCGAATGATGAAATAAACACAAAGGGATATTAATAAACAGATACAAGCTCTCTGAGAAGCTGAATATTGTAGAGGCCAAATTCTCTGCCTCACTCTATTATTAATGATGGAGACCATTAGACAGCATTCTTATTGATTACCTTAGTCATTGAAGCCGAGTCATGAATGCATGAATTAAAGTACATGAATGAGCCACTTATACACTTTACTTACACATAATGTTGAACATGCACAAAACCCAGTTGAAACCTTTATTGCTATAAATTATTTTTATATTGCATGATTGACAACATTTGTCCTTTTATTTAGCAAGGTAAAAAGTGAGGATGGGGTGGTGAAGGGGTGTATAGTGCATAGCAATCCAAAATTTTTACAGACGTTCATGGTTCCCAGAGGATGAAGCCCAATGACTTTGGTGATTCCCTAACTTTTTCCGCTGGAGGCACCACGGTTGACATTTGTGGTTTTAAATGAAATGTCTCAACAACTATTGGACGTAAAATTTGGTGTGCACATTCATGTTCCTCAGGATGAATTGCAATACCTTTGGTCATCGCTTGTTTTAGAACTTAGTATGTACAGATATGTCACCTACAAACTGCATTTTTTGTTGTTGTTGAGGTATTGACAGAAAACACCGTCACAGAGAAGCAGGGGATCTCTCTGTGTTAATGGTGATGAGTTATAGATCCGAGGTAGCGGGCGTAGCCAGCCTGTCTGTTTGCTTTACTCTCCTCTTGTGTCTTTGTTGGCTCTTAAAAGCATGTACAATGTAGTCATCTGATACATGTTGCTGTTTTGACTCAGTCTCAGCTTGTATGGACATTTTATCTCATGTGGGACATAGCTGTATTGACAGTTTACTTCAGGCTCCAACACTCATAAATATAATGTGCAATCCCGGTGACTGTATGCAAGTGAAGAGCAAATCGGTTTTGGAGCAGCAAGTTGAAATCCAGGAAATGAATCATCTCAAGTGAAAGTCCACTTGATCTGACTTCCTGCCCATTTGTAGTCTTATTTATCTTTATCTGCGTTGTATATCTGAGTAGACTTCAGAAACAGAGGCGTGTGTAAATGAGACCTTTAGGCTTGTAGTTCTTTTGTATCTCAGGTGACAGTAGTGGATCTCTCAGCTTTCAACAAAGCAGAAACAAAACATTCACTGTAACCCAATCAGCATCTGTGGTAATACAAACCACTGGCTTTATGTAAACAAGACTAGACGGCTCCCCAGGTTCACATGAACCTGACGCAGGCATGTGTATGCAAACACACACACTTTTGTGCCTTTAGATTGTGGTGTTTGTATCTTGTACTTAGACATGTGGTTTGTGATCACATGGTAAGAGTCACTTTTTGCAAGCTCATGAAAAATAATTTTGACTTTTGCAAAATTCTAACCCATCGTGTTACTTCTGGTTTCTGTTCTAAAATGTCACTTGAATTTTCTACAATGTCCTTTAGTAATGTAAAAGAAGGTTGGGATCAGTTCATCAGGCAAAATAATGTATCATATATATGAATCAAGATTAAAAATGGTTTTAAGTCTTGATTGATTTATTTATTATATTTAGGTATTAAGTTGCATATATAATCATAAAAATCCATCCTATACTGTATGCCATCTATGCCGTCTATCTCCTGCTCTGGAGAGAAAATAACCCAAAAGATGCCCTCAGAGTTATCTCAGATTGAGCTTTAGACTCTAATTAATTAATTAGAATCTAATTAAAAATTTGTAATAGAAAGATTTTATGAAGTTGCATTATAGGGAAGTCTAAGATCCGGTGTTTTTGGAGCCTGACCCATACTAGATAGTAAAATTCAGGATATCTCGGCCTCCACTGATTACATTTTGACTGTCATTTTTTAAAATTGACTCCAGGAAGTCCCACAACTTTATGGAAGTGAATACTAAATCGCTGGAGTACCTCTTTGACTGCTTAGTGCTTCAGGAACCCTAAACCTAATTAGGAACTGATCTAGGAAAGAGAGAGCATTTACAGTAAAGGAGTATGTGCATTCAGCAAAATAAAAAGTTAAGTAACTATGATTATGCATAGGTTAAAGTTAGAGATGGTTGGAGTTAAGCGAGGGTGTTTGAGAGAACAATCTTGGAGGCATTTCTGTCTCTGCAGCAACTGACCCACAGGGACTGACAGTGTGGATGTTAGGTGACTCAGAGATGTCCCACAAGAATAATGTATCCTTTGGATTAATGGATTAATGCTGTTTTAGCAGTCTATTCATCACTGTTGTGACTCCAGCTGATATCCTTGAGGCAAACACCGTTTTTATCCCAAAGAAGACAGAGGTGAAATGGACCCAGGATAAATCAATGAATGCACTGTATGAGCATCTCTTTGTTCTGGCTCATGAAGAATTCCCTGCAGTCTGGGGTTCCTGTGTGACTGTCTAGACTCAGGGGCCTGAGTAAATCGTGACATCACTGCCTCGAGGGGTGACTGATAAGAGACCTGTCTGAAAATTAGAAGAGCTGCTCTGAATAGGACCGATCTGACACATCCTGAGGACCGTTTTTTACACGGCAGCCCCAAAGTAAATTACACTGAATAGAATTAACAATGTTACAAAAATAAATGTGTTTTACATTTTAAATGTATTCATGGCTGGTGTCTTACCACTACTACTCTCGCAACTTCTAGTACTACTGTTACTATTTCAACTACTTCTACTGCTACTACTGTTAATACTGTTGACTTTGGTAACAACATTTACAGTAAAAACAAGACAGATAGAGCATAAAAAGCAGGGTTTTTTTGCAAGTTCTTCCTTGTTTTGATAGGTATGGTTTGATAGGCTGTCATGAACTTTCAGCATACTTCATTTTGTTTTGTGATGAATAAATGCTTAAGTAGATTATTTGTGGTACTTGTCTTTGTTTGTAATGTCCTTTCAGACTTTCTTGTGATGAAGTATTATACTGTGTAGATAAATTATTTTTAACTCTAAGGGAAGGGGTTTTTAATCTCTCTGACTTTGGTGTCTTTTGTCTTGAAATGAGGAACGTGACACATGATTACTCGGAGAGAATAACAGTGACTCAGAGTGACTCCATTCTCTCTGCTGCCCTTCGATGTGGGCGGGTGGCATCGATCCACATGTACTTCATTGGTCCGTGTGCTGTGCCCATAGAAGTGGTGCTGCCAGCTGGAAATCTTGGCACCAGCTGCTCCCTCTCCCTTTGGACTTGGTCATGTTAATAATAACTATCCTTTGACCTCCATAACTAACAGGCTGCCTAACCCCATGGCTGGTTATTTAGGTCTATCATAAGCGGATTCTGTGTCATTCTCCCTGATAAGCACAGACACCCCCCCCCCCTCCAAAAAAAAAAAAAAAAACTGTCCCACTTCCTTTGCTGTGGAACATGAGTCTGCAGACGGGATGTCACTCCTCTGTGGAAGTGGAACAAAACGTTGATTAGTGCTAACAAAGAAACTAAAGATAGAACACTTCTGGGAGATTATGGTTGTACTGTTACATGTTGTGAAATGTTATGTGACAAGGTAATGCAGGCCCACATGCTAAATGGATGATCTCAATCCAACCTGAATTTAAAGCTGCACTTACCAATATTTTTACATTAGCAAACTAGCTAAGGAGCTAGTCAAAAGTATTTATTTTTTGATTTTTTGACTAGTTGTGGATTATTCCAAAATATATTATTGCAGTTGTAATCTTAAAGACGGCAGAGAAGCAGCATGTGGTATTTGCTAAGAAGGCTGAAGGGCTGTGAGGTTTGGGTGGATGTGAATTGAGAAACCACATTGAGTAACTGACTGCAGGAAACACAGATAATTCTGTCTTTTATAGCCCATATTTAGAGGTGAACCTGTGTGTGTGTGTGTGTTTGTGTGTGTGTGTGTGTGTGTGTGTGTGTGTGTGTGATCCAGCTTTTGAGAAGCCATGAGAGGTTTCAATCATCATTCCATCTTTCACCACATGCTGCTAATCCTCCTCCGATTTCTCCCTCCTCACCTACATTTTTAGACAAAGCTTGTCTCTTGTCATAGTTGAAAATAATTCCATGACTTGTACTTGTGAGGGACACACGCATGTATTTGGCCCATACAGAGAGCTGCCATCTCAGAAGATAGTCTGTTTGGTTCCCAGAACAGAGAAGATAGAGAAGAAGCATGTATTCTTTCATGGCAACCATACTAGCACTTCATGTCAACCTATGATGGAAATTATCATAGGGAACTGTATACAGTGATGCCACACAGTATACATAATTGTATTTAAGACTTGAACGATTACCTGATTAATTGATCAGTCAAGGCAGAAAATCAATCAGCAACAATGTTTTTAATTCATAGATCATCATTGATGGAGCAAAAATGTCAAAACATTTCTGATTTGAGCTTCCCAAATGTGCAGATTTGCTGCTTTCCTCTGTTTTATATTGTAAGAACATTTTCTTGGGTATTGGACTGCTGGTTGAACAAAATAAGCAATTTAAAGACGTCACATGCTTTTGTCAGTGTTTCTTGGCACTAACGATCAAGCAATAATCAATAGATTAATTGATTAACGAATCAATCAATGATCTATTTCCTTTCACTATTGCTACTTCCATTTTTCTCAAATCAAAATTTTTGACTCAAACCAGAGTGTTTTGATTGTGACAGTCTTGCTGCTGTAAACGAGATATTCAAGTTGCCGGGTTCTCAGTCTTCAAGCAGCAATAATTTATAAGCCTGGTTTATAGTTTGAATTTGCTGCATGTTTGTCTCTTCTTTCTTGTCGCTTTTTTAGCACCGGCTCTTTGGAGGCAGCAGGTTTCAGGTCTGTTGTCCTGACATGGTTTTCTACAAGCCCCAGGCCATCGGCAGCTTTTACTTTTAAACCTACTTCCACTAAAAACAAAAGGTCACCCATGACACCGGGAAATTAGCTCCATGTCAGCCTTCCCTGAGACAATTGCAGTGGCCGGGGGCTGCTTCTTTACAATGTTTAGCCCATGATAGTGTGCCACGTGTTCCAAAAGGCCATAAATAGCACAAATGGCACAAGTCTTTGGGTGGTATCGATGAGTCAGCTATCGATGCTGCAAACAATGATAACACTATAGCAGGACACACCTGCATTATCATATCAGCTGTGACTGCGACAGTTACATTCAGAAGGAGTGAGCAGAGGTCTAAAGGTCGTTGTTGGGCCTCAGCTGATACTAAATGACTAATCCCACAAGTACAAAATGCAGTGAAGGTCAGTTTTAACGCTAAATGTAGCTGTAGCAGTGATCCAAATGAAACCTTGTTTCAGTACTACTAAAGTATAATGAATATGGATGCAAAGAGAGTTGCCGACCAACTTTGGTCTATGATTCATAACTGTCATATCTGGTGACCTCAACTGTCATAATTAAGGAGATAAAACTTCACCAAAACCCAGTTATTGTTTTTAATCTAATTGGTTTTTGCCTCAGCATTTTATTAAACATATTGATCTTAAAATGTTGATTTTGATGTTTTTTATGATGATTCAAGATCATACACATATACATACAAGTTCTTACACAAGCTGCTTGGTATCTAACACCAGTAAAATGAGATCAGGTCAACTGAGGACATCGCTGATTGCCGCAGGGGAGAAGCCAATGCTTAAATGTAGGTCTCTGCTGACACAGATAACATCAAAAGTGATCGTAAGCTGACGGAGCGGCAGTGTTTACACATCTTATTTCCCAAGCAAACTTCATACAAATCAGAAAATGCAATAGAAGAAATATCCGGAGAATGAAATGATTAATTCCCTTTTTGCTACATGTCATGTGATGAAAACCAGGTGATAATCTAGCTGCTAAGTGATGGAGTATCTTAAATGTTTTGCTGTCCCGAAAGATAGAACACAGAGGCAGCATATGTCTCCTCTGGTTGAGATGTGTGCCTGGATTTGAGACTAATGCAGTCAAACGTGGACATTTCGTGGCACGATGGGTAACGTGGGAGCGAGTGCGGCGAGTACAGATCACACATCTGCTGGTTGTTTTATGATGTAACTTCAGCGGGGATAAGCCTCTTACACATGCATGCATAAAATACGCAGGGGTTGGCGTGTGGTGTACATGCGAACACAAACATCATGAACTGATCTGACTGAAGTGTGCAAAGCTTGTCAGCAGCCATACAAGAGGTGAATACTGACAGCTCGGGCTGGCCCGTGATAGAGTGTGAAAGAAGTAGTGAACTTGTGTAGAAACATCTGCATTTGTTATGTTTTGCCACTCATTTATTCAGATTTTTCCTTTAATTTCTCACAATTTGTTTGCACATTCTCAAGCTTAGAGGTGCGATAAAGCAAAGGATGTTGGGTAGCCAAGTGAAAAGAGTTTACAAATGCAACAGACATATGGCCCCTTTTGACTGCTCAAACTTTTCCAGCAACCTTTTCTGACAGTTCAACCAGACAACCTGAGGTGCTTCTATTAATTCTTGTCTCCTTAGAAGCCCCTTGGAACTGATATGATGGAGTTTGTGGTGTTGAGAGTAGTTGGCTGGTCAAACCCAAGACTCAAGACTGCTTCGACTTTTTCTTCATTCAGACTGCAAGTGAGCACTGGTAGTTGCTAGTATCAGGGCTGGGATTTATCTAATGGTATTGGACAGGACGGTTGTGTATCCCATCTCCCAAATAATCTGAAACATTTTCATTGTTTCAATGTTTAGTACTAAAGCAGAATAACCAGAAATACTCTTAACTACTTAACTACTTATAACCTTGGAGTTATTGCACCAATGCATTGAGTCCTCTCTCTTCCCTCCCGTACTCAGGTTTCTCTTGAAAAGATATTAATCTCAGTGAATTAACCTGATTGAGTAGAAGTTATACTGTATATGCCACCTCTGTATGTCTAGTCTCCAACAGCATAGTAACTTTATGTCATCTTTTATTTATTTTTTTTCTGGTGTTGTGGCTGCACTAATGGAACATTTAGGGACCAAGTATAGCTGTTGAATTTTCTTCTTGCTTAACTTCCTGAGACTGTACGGAAGAAAAGCTCTAATAGAGGGCATGAAGCTGTGCATTTATTTTATCTTTGTTTTCACTGAGGTAGCTCTCAATGCAGCTTTTTATTCCATTACTGAACTCACAGAGAGGTAACTCAGGACATGTCTGAACGAACAGCCCCGGCTCTGTTCTGCTGCAGGGGATTCTTTTACAGTCAGGAGTAATAGATCATAAGATCAGGTGGCCGTGTTTGACATGTCTCACTGAAAGGCATTAGAAAGGAGACGAGGGAAGGAGATGTTGGAAAAGTGAGAGGGACTAATTGTTTGCAGCGCTTAAAGATTTAATGAAGGTAGTGAGTGTAGCGTCAGATTACTGGGCTGTCCTGTGGCACAGAGTGAAGGCTAGAAACTAGAAATGTTTTCAACAAAAGGTTTTAGAAATATTCAGGGTGCAGAGGGTCAATGGTTTTTGTCAGTGCATTTTGTTCTCTGTCCTTCACTGTTAATGGTACAAGAAAATATAATTATCCTTTCTGTCTGAGCTCTGTCCTTGCTGGTAAAAGGAGACTTGCAGAGTCATGACAAAAAAAATTGTAATTCATCTTTGCGCATTATCATTCTATAGGAAATGAACATGTTGTCTCTCCAGGAATAATGCAAGCACGGGATGGTCTGTCCATCACAACCTGGAGTCTGGGCCTGACAAATGCATGATTTTGTTAAGATTGTATTATTTTTGGTGCCTTGATTACTACCATTAGTGTCAGACGTTGCCTGTAAATTAAATGAACTGCGTGTTTAGGAGGATCCCATGTTTAAAATTTTAACCCAACTGGTATATCAAAGCCGTCAGTCTAGTTAGTTAAAGTTGTTTGAGCATTATCCCTCCAAATAATGTTTAATGCCAACTCCTAATTTAGCAGTTTCATCATCAAACCTTACTAGACCACAGTTTGAACTGCTCCATCCCCTGCATGTTGTGTGTTTTGTATTTTCCACAGAGGCTTAATGTACAGCAGTCCAGTCTTATCACACAGAAACTGCTTTGGAAGTTCCCTTGCCTCATCATGTTGGAATGTATAAATGACGTCCACAGAGCCTTGTTGCTCATGGGAGGAATGCTGATCAATTCAAGTAATTCAAGCAGCCTTTTCCAACCTCATTCACACTCCTGACCCACTTCAGGATGAAGTCTACGTAAAAGACATTTCTCCTCTGGTGTGCTTTGTCTGAGAGGTCGAGGGTTTCCTCATTCTGCTTTGTTCTTGTAAAGTTCAGACCTTAAACAAACTCACTGAGGTCCCTTTGTTCTTACCGTCAACTGTAACTGGAATCGGCATAATCAACGTAAATAAGGAAGTCATTATCAGCCTAGCTTCCCTACCAGCCCCCAAGCTAACTCATTTTTCCCATGTACTGATGTAACAGGCAACACACTCTGACTGAACGGTTTTATCCAGCAGGCACAGTTCTGCCTTTTTTACTGGAGAAGTTAAACAGTTGTTTCTAAAGTCTTTATTTTTTTCATTTGATGTTACGTATTGAGCTGTGTGCCATTGTGCAAAAATACATTTCTGTGAAGAAACTCGATCATAACATCAGCTCTTTGTTTGGAAACTCAGCAAAGCATTAACATTAAAACAACACACGTAAAATAACATTATTGATGCATAAGTGGCACATATTTTCAGAGGAAAGTATGCCCCGAAGGACAAAGTTCCTGCACAGGAAGTGGCATCAATGACTTTACCGGGAAAAAATCCTCATGTAGATATTCCTGAAGGCTCAAACAACATGAAGACAGTAGCCATAGAAAAGTTTATACCACGACCATGAAAATACTCGGCCAACATATTATCCACCGTACTAAACTGCATAAAACCGTAGCAACAGTACTTGTTACAGTTTTGCAACAAGCCAGAAAGACTGTAAGCATGATGATACACTCTGTTAAGTTGAAGTGAAGAACACTACAACACAAAGAGGTGCTGCATTTCCTCTCCTATTCTGCCAGCCAACTGCACTAAAAACAGGATATACAGTACTTTACAAATGCAAAATGGCACAAAACAGATAAAAATCTAAGTACACTTACTCAAGTACTGTACCTAAATACAGTTCTGAGGTACTTGTACATTCAATATTTCCATTTTATGCTACTTTATACTTCTACTCCACTATATTTTAGAAGGAAATATTGTACTTTTTACTTTCAACAGTTTTAGTTACTAGTAAGCCTACTTTACAGATTCATATTATTAATACAAAATATAAATCAGCTAATAAATGAGGATGTGTTGTTATTCTGAAATTGACCAATCTGCATAATGAGTACTTTTTTCAGTATAATTTGATGCTAGTCGTTTTGTACTTTTACTTAAGTAAGATTTTGAATGCAGGACCTTTACTTGTAACAGAGTATTTTTACAATGTGGTACTCCTGCTATTATTTGAGTGAAAGGATACTTCCTCCACTACTGACTCAACAATACCACACCTTTAACTCCCACACATATCCTCCACGACCAGCCAACACCCTGTTCTAACCCACATCGGAGAACCGTTTGATTCAATAAAACACAGCAGTCATGTTTAGGCAGCCGAGTCCGAAAAAACACTATTGATTGCATCTCCTCTCCTGGATCTGTTTGCCCACACAGTGTAATTGTGAAATCTAATGAATAGTAGCACCAGGATCATCTCCGCCTACAGACAGTCTCATTGAACCGTTGAGAGGACCTGGACACACTCCAGTGTGTTGGCAACAAATCCAGACAGCTGCTGAGTCAGAGCATGCCCGGCTCCTGGTTTCCCTCTTACTACTGAGTCAGTCTCCCTCCGGCTGTGGTTTACTCTGTAGAGAGCTGGCCGCTGGTTTAGATTCCTGTGCTGGCAGTTACAAGGTCTCATCCATAGCTGCTGGTGTGGAGTAGACAAGTTGGAAACTGTCAGCTTCACAAAAACCAAACAAATCTTGTGTGTTGAGTTTGCACTGCAGGATTTCAGTCTTTAAACTTCCTTATGAAGAAACTTGAACTGGGCATCATAAATTTGGCAAGAACCTGGAACTTTAAAAACTATTGCTTGCCTCAAATTAATTTGGAAACTGACTTGGAATGGCTATCACAGAAGTAATGCCTTGTTAAGCCTTGCCAGACCACAAGGACTGAAGTGAGTTAGCTGTGCCGGGCTACTGAAAGTCATGTTGTTGTAAGAATCAGGAGGCTGCACTGTAATGCTGCTACCTGTTGCACCTTTTAGTGTTTTCAGATTCACACTGTGGTGGTGTGAGCTAGGGATGGACCTCATTTGATTAAGCAATTTACCCTCCCATATCTGTGCTTGTTGTGTCTGAAGATAAAACTTTTAATGGCGGCCTTGAAGTTTGGATGCCGATCATGAACCACATCGTCATCACTTTGCCCAAAAAACAAATTATTAAAAACCTTTTTATCACCGAATGTTGCCATAACATATTCATATGGTTATAATTTATGTGTAATTTGTAACCCTGTTAAGAAAAGTGCTGTACTAGATTAATCTCCTTAATTTGCACAAAAAGTGCTGTCAGAGTTGTTTCCGTGCACATTTTCAATATAAAAATATGAGTAGAAAAATTAACATTGTTGGCTACTGACACATGGAACCAAAAAGAAAACATCCCATGAGGTTATACTAGAAGCAGGCAAAAGACTCAAGGTTAAGTTTAGGTTTTGGACTTACACTGCCCTCAAGGTTGTCTGTGACATCATCTTTATGTCTGGATGTGCATCTCATCCAATACATCATCACTACTCCTGGCCCATCTGGTTCCATGTGTCTGTGGAGAGACCGGCCCATTATTCAGCCACAAAGCAGCCCGTCTCTTATGACACAACTATTCACTATTCAGCTCTGCTGCAGCCACTCTTCCTGCTGCTGCTGATGCTGCTGCTACTGGGGATATTAACAGATTACCCCTGCACTGACCTCTCATGGGCTCAAACCTTCACTTTTCCACAATAGGCCGCTGGAAACAATTTCTTTTCGCAGTAATGGCTCCCTTCTCTGTCATATTTGTGTACATGTATACTGTTGTTTCTGTGTAATGCTAAAGCGTAATGACTCCAGAAAGACTCCAGGGTGTGTGTTAATGTGGAGTATAAAGGTATTACCCTCCTCCATGAATGAGGCAGATGGCTTGAGGAGCAGATTGCCGGGTTTAATTAATGACCAAATAAATGGACGTTAGTCTGCATGGCTGAAGGGCACCGCTTTGTTTTGTGAGCTGCAGATTTTGTTTTTTTGTTTTTACCGGCAGCAGAGGTCCCTCCCTCTTCCTCAAAACTGTGCCAGCAGTCCTGCCGCTGTGGAGAGCGCAGCCATCTGCCACTTCCAGAGTGTGTGTGTTGTTTGATGCCAGCACAGGATCTTGTGTGGGTGTGAGCAGTCAGACTGAACACAGTATGTGGCATGATATATTTATACTGGTTTTGTGTTTTTTTGCTTTTCTTATCAAACGAGGATTCTTTTTGAGTAGTGGACCAAATCATGTCTATAGTATTATGTGTCAAAAACTGTCAAGCAGGGTTAGTCAGTTTGACAACAAGAGACAGTTTGTCCCACTCTTTATGAGGTAGCTATCCCTAATGTCTAATGTTTCTATTAGACCATTGTGGAAAATGTTGCAAATCAATGAGCAAGCCAGCTTTACGGCAATATTGGATTAACTGGACGTTGGCATCGATGTGATGAAGTACCCTGGTATAAGGGCTGTAAGTAACAGACTTTTAGCCACGCCAGTGTCTTGGCTCAAGGGATGGCATTTTTAAAGCATGTATAGATGAAAAGCAGAGTCAATAATCACAGTCAATGATGAGTAAGTATGGTTGATCAGCGTACTTGCCACGTCCAGACATCATAAGAAAGAGACCAAACCTAACCAGGGAATCTGGGGATCTTCAACCAGAAAATTGTTAAATTGGAGGGTTGGCAAGCAACAAACAGTAACCCTACAGGCGAGGTTTTGTTTTAACACTGGTGTGTTTTGTTGTAGGGGTGTGACTATTCACCAAGTCAACAATTTAAGGTCACGATTCAAATCAATTTGTTTTGTTTTTTCACTATTTTTCACTGCGTGACAAGATAGAGTATGCAGTGTGAGAAGTGAAAAGTGTCAGTTGCGTGGGTCTCATGATCAACGTGTGAGAGTTGGCAGCCCTGGTTGTACAAACTGTGTTTCGGCAAAATTAGTCATTGATGCATTTGAGAAGTTTGAGAAAGGAAAAAATTCAGTAAAGACTTTCAGGTGTCACATTGGGTCGGCTAAAAAAAACATTTAGAACAATACTTAGCCGTATCTGTCTGTCTGTGTGCTTATCAGAATCCTGAGATAATACTGAGGCTGGGCCATCTTTCTGTGTAATCCTCTGGCTTATGTCACAGTTTTGGTGTGTGTGTGTGTGTGTGTGTGTGTGTGTGTGTGTGTGTGTGCGCGTTATCTGAGGGGTTTTCATTTCCTCACAGACAGATCAACAGAAAGACAAGAGGGATAGAGAGAGGAGGCGTGATACAGAAAGAGAGAGAGAGGGCTGTGTTCAGTGCTGTTCCTGCTGCTCACTTCAGTGTTTTTCCTTCCTGGTGGACGGTTCCTAAAACATATCGAGCACCAGTGTGAAATTTAGAAGGCTTTTGTGCAGAGTAAAAATTACGTTATCTTCTTAATGTTTGAATCGAGCGTGAGAAGACGGTAACATCATTTCCTGTACCCTGAGCAGTGACACAGGAGAACATGTTGCTTATCTTCACCAGTTCTATCGTGTTAATCTCATCCACTGTCAGCAGAAAAAAAAAATGCCTTTACTTCACATTACAAGTCATGCTCACTCCTCTTGCCTGGATGCCTTTTATGGTCAAGAGCAACGACAAACAGGGAAAACATCTGCTGGTTTTTTGTTTATCCCAAATCAGTTTTTTTTGGCATTTTGACATGCCGACTTAGACTTAAACAGGCAGGAAAACACTGGATTGAGGTCCATTAAAAAAAAGAATGTGTTTCTGTACGGCTTTCAGAGTTAATTCCGTAGACTGTATAAAATAATTGGTTTGTGGACTACCTTGTACCTAGTTTGTCATTTTGAAGCCAGTGGAGTCGCCCCCTGCTCGCCATTAGAAAGAATGCACGTTTAAGGCACTTCTGCATTGGCTTCACTTTCACTTTTGGCTAAGTCCACTCCTTTTATACAGTCTACAGTCAAGTTCTAAGACAAAAACACGGACAACAAGTTCCCAGCTATTTAGATGTACACAGTGCCATGGATACACATTGCTACGCCTCTATCCTGATTAACAAGTCGCCATGGTCCAACATGTCAATCACAAGGTATCTACGCCCTTAAGCTTACCCCGCTTTATCGTCTATTTTACTCTAAATGGGACCATGATTTACAAAATGAACATCCTGTTGTATTGAAGAAGATTTAAAACTAGCGATTAAGAACATAAACTCATTATGAAAATGTTTACTGAGGTAATAAATTAAGTGAGAAGTAGGGTAATTTCCTCAGAGACTACACAATCGCCCCCAGCGAGCCATTAGAAAGAATGCAGGTTTAAGTCACTTCCACATTGGCTTCACTTTTCAGACTCATGTTAAGTGAATTTGATATGACCTAAGCTTTATTTAACCTGTTGCATCATCACCATCATCATCCCAGTAAAATGCAAGTCTAATATGACTCTGCAGGTGACAAGCAATAAGTGCTGTGATCCAAACCAGTCAAACTTTAAGCATCTAGACCTTTCGTCATATCCCCCTGGTATAGTCACTCCTCCTCTCTTCCATCTGTTGATACAAACACCATTAACAGCTTGTAGTGATTATTTACCACTACAGCAAAATGCACCAGAGGCCCATTATGATTTAGTGAGTCATTGTCATGCTAATCAGTGTATATCGTGCAGGTGGTCTGTATTTATCACACTGTGGTGCCCAAACATCCCAGCTTTCTCTTTCCCAATAAAGGAAAGATCAACCACAGGAGACGGTTCGACAAATTAATCAAAGGACACAACTGGCAAGTTTCCAAAATGTGTTTACATGAAGCATTTTTGTTGGTCAGACAAAATAAGGCATTTTGGCTCTGGAAAACCAAGAAAAATAATCTGCAGATGAATGAATAATTAAATAATAAACGTTAGTTGCAGCCTTACAAGTGCCATGTTTGGATGTTTCTTTTCTGCAGTAGAAATACCAGTAAACATGTAAAGAACCATTTGTTTTCAGACAGCAGATTTTTTTCTCTCTTCTTTCCACAGCCATCAAGGTGAACTGTCAGGGGTCATGTGGGATCTCCAACAAAATGAACGACAACTCATGGACTCTGGAGGAGCAGTACTTCAACAGCACGTTGTCTGTTGCTGACAAAGGTGATGACAGCAAAGGCTTGATTTATTACTTACTAGATTATCCATCTCATGTGTACTACGGTGGAAATGAAGTTTAATCTAATAATCATGGTTAACACTGGTCTAGTCCTTTAACAGATCAGCACATCGCCTTCATGTGACTCTGTAGATTCTCTGTTGACATGCTATAAATGAAGCAAACTGTTTTATCCTTCTCCTCTGAGAGCACGGAGATATCAGAACCTCCACAGCCCTGTCATAACAACATTGTATGACGTGACTGAAGCCTCCTGCCTTTCACCTCATTTGGTTTATGGAATATCTGCTGTGACAGGCTTAATCTCACAATGGCAGCGGCAGGTTTTTGCAGCCCTGTAGTGAAGAGTTAAAGCTTCAATCAGTCAGAGTAGCAGTTCCATATAGGGATGTTCCAACCTGCTTCTCTGCAAGCTGCCTCCCTGAGGTGACACGTGGTCAGCAGTGTCCAGCAGTGTCTGATGAGAAGGTTGGACATGCTCCACAGAGGACAGGTTTAGATTCCCCCCAACCCCCACCCCCCATCCTGCCCTGCTGCACTGAGGCCCTGTTCACCCGCGGAAACAGGAGCTTACAGGACCTTTTGTTGTGGATGTGATCTTTCATCTCTTGTATGCGTTGCCTATACTGCCCACAACCAGAAGGTTAAATGTGCCGTGCATGCATGAAATCTGTTGGAAATGCAAATCACACTGTGGAATTTATAGTAAGTCATTAAAGCATGTAATCCATGATGGTTAAAAGACCACAAGGCAGTCCAATGTTTAACTCTCAGACTCAGTTCTTCAACATGTAGTATACGTCCATTATACTACATACTGTACTGCTCGGCATTTGTTCAAGTAATGTACTTGGGAAGAAGGTTTCCATTTTATGCTACTTTATACTTTTACTCCACAACATTTCAGATAGAAATATTGTGTTTTATACTCCACTATCTTAATGACTGCTATACTTTCTAGTTAACTTGCATCTTAAACATTTACATACAAAATATGACGCATTATTATAGATTAAACTTGCCAACTGCATATGAAGTAGTTCAAATTAGCTTGACCAGCTACATTAAAATACTGCTTGTTTCAGTTTTAATAATAAAATATAATATGCAGTATACTGTATGAATATACTGATCACACAGATCCAACACTGGAACACAGAATAAATGGGCTGAAATCAACACATAGACACATAGGGACACATTTTCAGAGATTGTCTAATTTTTTTACAAACAAAAATATATTCTATGAAATATACTATAATCAAATAAAAACATTGACATAGACATTGACAACACAACATTTGACAACATGACATATCGTCACCCTTTAAGTGGATCTGCATCCCTGTTAGCAAACAGTTTGGTATTCACACATCCGGCAGTCATGGAGCAACGTTATCATTCGATGAACATAAGTCTAATATTTTCTCTCTCTTTTAGCTCTGTTTTTGGTCTCCACCAACTCCTGAAGGAAATATCTGTTTCGTTATCTTTCACTATGTTCACCAGCTAGTCGCTGTGTTAAGTCTAGAGTGGGGATTTTAGAGCTTTTTCTCCAAAAACAGTTGCCTGCTGTGACTGAAAATGACAGTGGTGAGTGGTGAGAGTGAACCAAATCAGTGAAGTTGCTCACTGAGCGGAAAATCACTATAAAGCTGTGTAAAGTCGAGGGGAGCTGCAGGTTCAGGTGATAATTCTCTGTAGGTTAATCACCATGAGCAACCCCTTTCACATCGTCACATTGTTTTCACATTGACATCGGATACATTGTTGTTCAGTTGTATTTTTATACTGTGGTGTTGCTAGATTGGAATACTTGTTTTGCCTCTGTGTAGAAGAGAGTTGAATGCTACATACACATTAACCTCTTTAGACATTTAACCTGGGAAGGTGTAGGGCTTCTGTTTTCACTGGCAAATAAAAAATACTATTAACATTAATTCCTGCCAAAGAAATAATGCCTATAAAAACTGCCAACAGTGGATTAACAGACACATAGTTTCTGGATATAGCAATGATATTTCAAAATCTGTGTATTGTTCTATTGTATTTAGGTGGAGACAGATGTTTCAGGGGGGAGGGGGTAGACCCTTTAATCTCAAATTGGACTTGTGAATAAATTAAAAGGTATTGGTTAAATCCACTTGTTTTTAGAGCGTAACGCTGTTTCATGTCAACATTGTGCTGTTATCTTGAATAATTCCAAATAAGTGAAGCTGGAGAAAAGTTGGACTGATGCATTGCACTGGACATTTTGTATTGTAGAATACTATTACAAATGTTCACATTTCTTATTGTGATATCCAGTTCACGACTGATGGTTTTCCTCCTTTCTGTTCCTTTCTTGCGTTCTTATTATGAACCGAGCTGATTTGAACATATTTTTATTGCGACAACTTTAATTACTGTATCGTTTTAGGTGTTTTCCCCTCAGTTGATGTGAGTGAAATCAGGACTATTGTTGGATCAAATAGCAAATAGGTAATGAAAATTAAGCTTCAAAGCAGGCACAGATTACTAAAAACTGAGTCAGTAAACAGGCACAAACATGAACACCTCCTCACATGGCAACATGTAGACCTGTTCGCATATGAGCTTTGGTTTGAATGGTGCATGGATGGAAGTCTTGTGCAAATGTTTAAAAAAAGGGAAAAAAAACATGGTCAAATGCTCAGTATGAATATGGTAAATTTACAGACAAGTCAAGTTAAAAAAAAATTATTTATGAGACACTGGATTATTTGTAATACCTTTTATCAGATAGTTCCAGGTTTAAATTTGAAAATTTGACAGTTTTTGACTATTTTATTTGGGTAATTTTTATTTTATTTATTGTGTAAAGACAACATTTAACATGAGAATTTTTTTTTTTTTTTCGGTAAATGACAAAAGGACAAAATTGAACATATAACATTTGCAGTATCTTTGAAGCTGGAGTAAAACTCATTCAACATCTCAGTACACACTGAGTATACTGTATAACCGGCACACTACACTCCAAACGGAGGAAGACATAAATAATTTATTAGTCACCCTCCCTCTCTGCTCCCCTTTATCTCTGCCATTTTTTCGTAGCCCATTCTCTTCCGAAAATGGGCTGCTCTGCCCCCAAGGGCGAGTGACACAGGGAGAGCAAGACAGGAAGGGTGACAGAAAACCACCACACACACACACACACACACACACACTCTTTTACAAAGCAAGCCACGCTCACTTTGGCTGACTGATAATGTGGTATGCCACAGATGCTTGACGGTTGGAGGAGTGAAGACCTGTTGTGTCAGCGTTCGCTCTTCATCCTGTCACTGTTCTCAGTTAATGACCTTCGGAAAATCAGGACCCCCCACTGCCACAGTTTGATTTTGGTTTTGGTGTAGACTTGTTTTTAGAAAGCCATTTAGACCATACTTGATACAGACTCATTGTCACATTTCCTGTGTTTTCATATTACACATTATCTACTGAAGATACTTAACACTAACCTGGTATCGGCAGACTAATTCGCAAATGCGGATTAGTCTGGAACCTCTCAATTCATTTTTGATTTCCAAGGGGAGTTATCGACGGGCGGAGACAACCAATCAGAGCGATGAAACGCCATACGTCCTGTCAGAAGTTCGGCAAACACATATTTCTTATCAACAAAAAGTTTAAGTGCAGTTGTTTGTTCTTCTTTTAGAGAAATTTTACCATCCAGTCTGCTTAATACTGCCACTGTAGCTGGCCAGGGAACACGGCAGCGCCATCTTGGATAATTGCAAAGATACCTGAATGGCGCTCGTCTCTGTCAGTCATCGTATTAAACCCGCCTCATACTAGATAAACGCTTGTGATTGGTTATCCCGATAAATCGAAAGAGAAGTCAGTTTGAATGGGAGAGGGGACAGACAAATCTGCCAGAGCAAATGAAACATGAGCTCACAGATTTGTCTTGTTCCCAGGTTAACTTAACACCTCTCTGCACGGACAGGATTTGTTTGGCATTATATTTGAAAAGTGATTTAATCACCAGAACTGCAATTTTGAATCCTTTTGTTTCAGTTTACTAAATGAGAACAGACTATCAAAAGCATCAAGTACAAACGCTGATAAATGCCATCTTGTATTAGGGAAAAAAAACTATGGAAAGAAACTGTATAAAGAGTCAAAGCAAGTTTATGTTTCAGGGCAGTTTTTCTTTGTTGTCATTTGCATTATTTCAAGTGTCAGTATGAGTTTTAATGAACATGTCTTTGCTTCTGGAACAAAACCTTGAAGTGACAGTTTCACTTCAGCTCTCTGTAGCCATTTGAAATAATGATGGCACCTGATTCAAAGTCATTACAAGTCGTTCTCCTGGGACCATGAACATCTTTGCCACATTTTACAGAAGTATATTTTTAAGTTTATATTATTAAGTTCAGTTTTAACTATTTTTTGAAAACTGGACTGTTGAGTTTAGTTATTAGAGCTGTAGGTAGAATGGGTTTGAATTGTTTATGATTGATATTAAGTCCAATGGATTCTGAAATATGGTTGGTGTATGATCAGGTTAAGAATCTCTTACCTCTTGCTCTATATAATATATAATCTAATCTACCCCTCTTTTAACCCTTTTCTTTCTTCATGTTTTTAAAAGATTTTCCTGCCTGCCCCTGTGTCAGCTAGGCTCTCTGCACTTGAGTACTGTATACAAAGTGGTTGTTGCACCTGCACAGCGCTGGTTCAGAGCATGACGGCTTCCTCTAGCAGTAAACATGATGCAAATGAACACACACACACACACACACAGTCTGAGCGCTTCCCCTCAGGAAACTCAGACCAACGGAAAAAGTTGTGCCCGTCCCTAATGAGGTGAGACATGTTGCTGTCTGGAAGAATTTAATTGGGCTGTCAGCTCATCTAGAGAATTAATAACCCGGCTGGCTCAAGGTGCTCTCAGTGTGACAGGGATGGAAAGGCTCTTATTGGTGCCTTACGCTCTTCTTATCAATTTAACTGAGTTTGTGAAGTAAACAAGTATGAAGCCTTATGTTCAGTAGTTAATGCAGCAAGAATCTACAGTGAGTGTAATGAATAAAATGAGTGACTTTTTATGAATTTTGTTGCTTTGGAAACCATGTAATGAGAAGATGACACATTTTTCACCCTGGTCTTGTTTCACTTATTAAGTTTATCTTGACAGAGACAGCTCGTAAATACTGACAAATTATGTGTTATACAGATTTTTCAGATGGCTAATTCTTCAGTTTTTGGAGCTATAACTTCTGTGACAGTTAAAGTTATCTGGTATACTCTATTTTATTATTCTGAGTGACACATGCAGAAATCATTTAAGATATTTAAGATTTATTTCCTGATAAAATTTGTTCAAACTCTAAGTTGTAAAATGGCCTTCTGGGTGGAGTGCTGTAGCCAGCTAGTGCCATATCTGAACCCTGCAAACAGTGTAAGTGTAATAATCACCCAGTGTGTAAACAACTGAGATAAAAAAGCTTTTATTTCATGGATACAAATTCTTAATCAATTCTTAACGAATTTAACAGAGTTTGTTTTATTTCCAAAACACCACCTACTTTAGAGCACTTCCTGTTGAGATCCTCAGAATGGCACATCTGAAAACACAGAAAGGTCTGCTCCAATTCACTGTGTGTTGTCTGATAACATCAGTGATATCAAGGCCAAGTTTGCAGACCGATAATGTTGCACTTCAGAGGGTTTTCTTTTTCTTCTGCACTTGCTGAAAGATTGAACTCTATCCTGTTGTGTAAAAATAGGTTTTAATTCAATTCTGAATACCTTTTGTTATTGCCAACATCTTTAAAGAATAAGGCTGGTGAAAAAAACTATAGTGCCCAGCTGTTTTAGGGAATTGTTTAGCCTTTTTTTTTTAAATGAATCATATATTTGTGAACATCTGTGTGTTGTTTAAGATTTGCGTCTTCAGTGGGAGGATGCCACAGACAGGGTTGTTGCTTTTGGTCTTGTTGTTGGATTTGTTCTAATGTTATAATAAGAACAATGTAGAAGGCTTATCCTTCAATCTATAAGGGCAGACTTGGCACAACGACGCTGACCTGTAGATGTTGCCACGGAGGAGAAGAATGCACTCAGTCTCGGGTCGATCATTGCCGGCCCCGCTGTGCTTGTAAATCATTGATTAACTTTGCTGAGAAATGCTCCAACTTTGCCAGCTACATAACCAACAGTTTATCACTTCCTCTGACGCTGGCGGATTGGTTTCAGTTGCTAGTTTCGTTCGCTACAAAAGACATCTGGGCTCAGCTGCCTTTGAACAGCAAAGCCTGTTTGTCTCAAAACTCCATCCCACTGGGGAACTACTGTAGCCCCACAGGCCTCACCTGGATATCTAATGTTTACAAAGGGATACGCCAAATAGATAGTATAAAATATAAAAATATAGTATAAAAGTCATACTGTATACACAAACAATGAGTGATCACTACATGTGCACCCGTAAATATAATTTGCCTTTTTTGTCTCTCTTTCCGTCAGTGTCTACTGTGTAACTGATCTTCCTCTTTTCCAGGAACTCTGGCGGCAGGCGAACACAGTTTCCCTTTCCAGTTTCTCATTCCAGGTGAGTGTGGGATTAACCTCGACGACCCATTTAACCTCATTCCTTCATGTTGGGGGCACACCCTCAGTTCTCATGGACTCTTTTATCAGAGGCCTTGGTGACGTCAGTGAAAGGAACATGCAGGTGCGATAACCTCTGATAACATGGGAATTTTTTCTAGTATGTGTACTTCCAAAGTGTCCAGCCCTAAGCCCTTTGTCTACGACACAATGCAGACGCATGCAGATCTGTGATACCAATGGCGTGTGAAGGATCATTACGTGGTTAATGTTTAAGGGATTTGAGAGGAGCATGCAAATTGTGATTCCTCAGTGTGAGACTACATCTTTATTCCACATGCTACTTGTTCACAAACACATTCTGAATGTGGCTTTTTCCTGATGGCTGTCAAGAAAATGACAACACCACAACCATGCATGTAACACAAAGATCAGCTGAACATACTAGACACCTGTGAGGGCACACACAGCGCGGTGTCTGTCTGGTATCTTGCACTCTCTCAGGCGTGGGCTGAAGCGCGGGGGGGGGGGGTTATTTTTAGTTCCCTCTCCTGTTGTGCAGTCACTGTTTAATTGGTCTTCATGCCCCCGTGCTTCGCCCTCCCCTCCTCTCAGACGCTCAGACTTGGGAGCATCAGCACAGGGCATGTTAACTATCATGTAGTGATGATAAGTGCCTCATTGGAGAATCAAGTTTCTCCTACTGCCCCCTGCTGGTACACCAAACAGACTGATATGCTCTTGAATATCATTAAGATAGACTCAGAGCAAATCAAGTCTTTGGTTAGGGTGACACAGCCTGACTTTTAACACAGGATTTATGGAGGCAATGATGATAATGAGGTTCTTGTCCTCTTTGGCTGTGTAGATATGAAAACATGTAAGCATCAAAACACATAACACAGTGATAGAGAATCATGGTGCTTGATTTTTTTAGTGCGGTAGGCCATAAGCAAAAATGTCACCATCTTGGAGTGACAAGATGATGATTCATTGTTCGTAAAACACGTGTAATGACAATAAAGTTGAATTGAATTGTAAGAAACCCAGAATCTGTACCTGATCAGGAGCCACACCAAAAAAAAAATTCTATTTTATTGAAATCAAATAAACTTGCTAACTAACAAACCGATGAATAAACGGAACCAAAAGGCAATGGCAAAAACACAGCTCGTATCAAGTTGAATCGGCGAGATCTGTTGTGTGAAAGCATTCCCAGGAGTTACATGGGGACACTGAACAATTTGAGAGCAAATCCTACTCAAAGACAGAGCGATAGAGGCCTTGAAGCTTGTTTAAATGTGTGTTGGAGCATTTGCACTGACAGTAATGGTTCAAAGTTGTTTTTTTTAAGGAAAGTAAAAAGTGAATAATTAATATAAACCCACCAAAAACACTGAACAAGTAGTTTTAGCACTTTTCATTTAACACAACTATGGCAGCTACAACAGGTAGCAGCTCCATGTCAGAGTGTCCTTGAGCAAGATGCTGGAACCCACTTTGCTTATGATGTGTGTTGTATTTGACTGCATTCATTGCATCAAGCTGTAGTTAATAAACTGAAAGTACATTTGACAAAATGAAGAGTAAGCCAGAACAATCGACAGCAACAAAATATTATCATACTTATACTACTAAATATTATCAATACTTTAATGTTGACATATTTCTTATTTTCTACATATTTAATATATTAGCTGACACTTAATTTCAACTGACTTCTATTTACAGTAAAAATCTATAGCTATAAAATAAGCAAAACTGATGAAGGTTGTCAGGAATGGGAGAAGATGAGTAAAAATGCTTTAAACAACGATGAACATGGTGGGATTCAGAGGGTTGTTGGTCATCCTCCTGGTGATCACAAGCAGTTAGTTAGGAGAAGGAGCATTGTCCTCCCCTGAGGACTAACCCAGCTCAGTTATGTGGAGTCTAGGCATCAAGTGTTGTTCTGGCCTCATCATTTCTTACTGAGGGAACAAAGAAATTCAAAGAGGAGAGGAAGGCATAAGCTGAGACAAAAAGTACAAGGACACTTAGAGGGATAAATGGGGTTAGATTAAAAGGTGGATGGCCTCATTCCAAAGGGACATGAGATACGAGTTCAGGAAGAGAAGAGAGAGGGACAAAGGAGATGAAAAAGTGATACACTTTAATAGAGTGCCATAAACGTTTATCCTTTGTAGATGAGCCCCTGCATGTCATGTAAGCATCCTTGTCTTCATACAAATAAACAGAATAAAACACAATAACCAGTGAGCAGCTGATTATCACGGACAACCTTAAAACCCCCTAATATTCTCCTATCTCACTGTTGATTTCTGAAATTTGACTGTCAACTGTGATACATTTGAAAACATCAGTACTGAGCTCGGAGGAGGGTTTTGGATGCTACTCTATATCCATGTCAGGGAGCATACGGCCAAACAAAGTACGTGTGAAATGTGTGCTGCTTCTCCTGACAAGCCAGAAGTCAAATAAAGTGTTACCTCCATATAAGATTTCTTCTCACAGCCAGTGTACGTCTCTGTTTAGCAGGAAAAACCTTCTCAACTTGATCTCTAAACCTCAAATTCAAATTTGTAATTTAAGCTGAAGTACGTGTGTGGAACTTTCAAGTACAACTTGAAATTAAACATTGATTTGGGGTCAGATTTTCAGGTCAAAGGTCAAGGTTCAAACTGGGCTGAATTTGGATGACTAAAACATTTTCAGTCACATTACCCGTTGTATCAACAGCATTTCAATGATTATATTTCAACTTGTAATTAGGAAGTCATACATGTTGAAATATAGTAATTTTTTCCATGTTCACTGTCTTGGTTTAGTGTGTTAGCATGTGCTAACTGGCACTTTTTTTCCCCCCCTAAACACAATGTGAACCTCATGGAACCTCAAGTGCATCTGCAGTATGTACTGTAGATCCACAAGTCAATCCTGAAAAGGAAATGTTAGGGGGCGGCCTGCTGAAATGAAGTAAGCACCTTGAAGTGTGACAGCAGAGGACGAGTCAGAGGAAGGTCTTTGCCTGAGCTCAAAGGAACAAGTCAGGCTACACAATCCTCGTCCACTTTTAGCAGCCACCAGCAGCTCAGCCTGGCGTGTCTTCAGGGAAAGTCAGCCTGGTGCTTCATGTCTGCTCTCCGTCTGTTTTTTCCACCAAACAAAACAACAACATCCCGCCTCTCCTGGTTAATTCTTATTGACAGCAGCAGCAGACTGGTCCCTGGAGCAGCCTGACTGACATTAACATCTAAATGAGGATCGGGGGAAAAAAGGAACACAGTAGAATAGAGAGGGGGAAATAGTGGCTCGGCTTTTATTTTGACAACACATTAATCACTTTTCCTACATCCTGTTTGGTCATTTACATGCGGATTGGTGTGTTTTTTTCCCTTTCTGTTGGCTCTGTACATCGCTCTCCTTCTGTCTGGCTGGCTGCTTTTTCCCCAAATAGTTATTTTTATCTTGCTCTTCTTGAATTTCCTTCCCCGGAGCCTTTCCCCTCCCTGCTTCCTCCTCTCCGCTGCCCTTTCCTCGAGTCACAAAAAACAGTGTCCCTCCATTTAAGATGATTTGTGCAGGAATCAGTCTGAAAGGCTCTTTAAATCTTGTGACAGCTCAGATACAGGCCTGCATGAATAAGGACACAGATTTCAGCTCTGCCTTCCCCCTACTAGTAACAATATAAAATAAAATAACTTCCTAATTAATGTATGTCGCTTTTCAAAACATTGCTTTTTCAATTTTCCATTCTTAGTTTTTTCGTTGTTCTCCTTTCTTTAATTATTTGCCTCTTTTTTCACTAACAATTCAATGAGATATGTAATTGACCCTTGAACTTGAATTTCTTCTTATAATTTGTCTCCATAAAAGATACGTTTATTTATATTCTAATTGCAAAACCCCTATTCCAAATTTAAAAGTTAAAAAAAACCCTTTTGATTAATAAATCAAACATATGGGCCCAGCAGTTCGATTGTCTTCAGTGTCTGTATTGTCTTTTTTTCCCCCAATCTTCTCTTCAGCCGCTGTCCCGACTTCTTTTGAGGGACCTTTTGGAAAGATTGTTTACCGCGTGAGGGCGGCCATCGACACGCCCCGCTTCTCTAAGGACTATAAAGCCCAGAGGCCCTTCTACCTACTCAACCTGCTCAACCTCAATGAGGTGCCAAACATTGAAGTAAGTGTTCGGTGCACAAGTCTCCCTGCTTTTTCATTCACTGTACGCTCATTTTATTCCTTTACAAACTTCAGTGTTGCTGTTCTGTTCTGCTGAGTAAATCTAGGGGTGAAAGAAATTTTTCATACACATAGATGAGGGGACTCTGAAACGCTGTAATGTATCTCTTTATTTGATCAACCTCTGTCTTGGTCGAGGCTTATTTGATTTCACGGCAGAGCAGGATCTGACTCAACTTCTCCTTCACTGCATTACTTACTTATCTTTCACTCTCTTCCCATCATGACTGTCAGGGTTTCCTGATACTGTGAAACTAGCACAGCATTGGGCTCATGAGGCTGCTTAATTACTAACAACGCACAAACATTTATCCTGCAACTCTTGTCTCCGCAGCATCCGAGTAACGCCGTAACCACAAAGAAGTTCAGCTACCTCCTGGTGAAAACGGGGACCCTGATGCTGAAAGCTCGCAGTGACCTGAGGGGCTACATCCCTGGCCAGATCATCAAGTTGGCCACTGAGATCCACAACAAGTCTGGGAAGGACACGGGCTATGTACTGGCCAGTCTCATACAGGTAGATTATTGAATATAATCAATAATAATTATGTGTTTTACCACCACATATTTCTCTCAACAGGCTGACTTCTTGATGCAGTGAGTCATCTTTGGAAATATGATTGTATTCTTTTTTTTTTTTAGGTGTTGAATATTAAAGAGAATAGATTAGTAAAGTACAAAGCCATCATCGCAGCCACAGATGTGTGTCTTCATAGTCTTTGCTCTCTATCAAATTCCATTATTATGAGCACAGCCAGTGTGCACTGCCCCCAGGAAATTTCCATTTTAGAGGGTATTGACCTTTTAGAGATGTATTGTAAATCTCAGCTGGGACTTGAAGCTTCAAACATAACCATTAATATAACTAATCCTTTCATGTGAGTGCATGAACAATGTCTGCACACCTCAAGATAACAGTAATAGAGGTTTTCTTTATCTATTTCAAAGAAACACTTTTTCTCCCACTAAGGTGGGCGAAGTGGTTTGAAGTCACTATTGCATCCTTTTGTGTCCCTGTACGACTTTTTCACACCAGAAAGTGACCTATAAGACCAAGCGGCCTGTGTTTGACCTGCGGACCATCGCAGAGGTGGAGGGAGCCGGAGTGAAAGCAGGAAAACATGCAGAGTGGAGGGAGCAGATCATCGTGCCGCCTCTCCCTCAGTCAGCGCTGGCCGGCTGCAGCCTCATAGACATCGACTATTTCATTCAGGTTGGAGCATTTATGTGTGTGTCCGTCTGTTTTCTATTTTACTAGAGTGATGGCTGCCTCGCAAGCCTACACAACGTATTTAAATGTAGACAGAATTAATAGACATACTTCTCCACATACATCATGTCTGTGTTACAGGTATCACTAAAATCTCCAGAGGCAGTCGTCACTCTGCCCATCTACATCGGGAACATTGCTGTGAACTTGTCTCCTTCGAGGCCCATGCCCGCCACTCCAGACCACTGCTGTGCGACCATCGCCCCAAGAGCAGCCGGCGTGATGCCCAGTGCCCCGCCGGCCGAGGAGGAGCCAGAGGAGGGGCTGTGTGCGGGGGGCATGGTCAGTGAGGAGATTCCCACCAAGAGCCACTCTCAGCAGGACCCCTCAGGTCAGCCGGTCACCATGTCCCCCAGCGCATTCAGCCACGCACCCGGCGCCGCCCTTCCTCTCGGCCACAGGCGGCCCGACGCGTCCGCTCCCCTGTTCTGCGTGTCCACGGGAGCCACCATACCTTTCTTCACCGAGGGAAACGTGACTCCTATCCCCACTTCCTGTTCTCTCATCCTCCCTCCAGAGTACAGCAGCTGCGACTACCCTCATGGTTTGTTTTTCACAAAATCGTAGGCTACACAACGACACACAAGCAAATACATGCACAGAAGCGTGCAGGGGCACACAAGATTCCAGTCTGGTTTGATGGACGGTTAAATATTCATACGAGTCTGTCATCCTTATCGCAGTCGACACTTTGAATATCCTTTTTACATTTTCACCACAATCACGTCAAGTAATGAGTTGTCTGTACTCTGAAGTCTCTATAACCAGTTGACCCTTGTAATAGTGTTTTTATATGTCATTTCTATAGGTAAACCCTAAGAAGACAAACACATATTGTGGGTAAAAAGTTTGTCACCTTGACAAAGACAAAACCGGTATGGGTACCCGTGAGGTCCTGACAATGCCGAAGTTGGCCAAAATTTCTTGGAAAATAGTTTGCAACAAAGTGTACATCAGGATGCTGTTTGAACTGTCACAAGTCCACAAGATTTGTTTTTGTCCGATGTCCCCACAATGGCTGGCAGATGAAATTACAGTTCTGTTGGGGGACAATGTTAAGCATGGAACATAGGGCAACAGTTATGTTTTGCAATGCTGTTAACACTTTGGTCTGGCAAGTACTTTTGAATTCACCCTATGCCACTTAGTGATGGCGGCTACTTTTAAATTTCATGTGAAAGCAAGTGATGGATGACGTTCCACTCCAAGTGTTTCCATACGCATGACTCCTAAACCAATGAGTTCATAGTTAAAACTCAATAATCCCATATGTAATTCTATAATAATTCTATAATAGTTAATAGTAATGCCTACATTTTACATAAACCAGTGTTTACTCTTTGATATCCAAGTGTCAAAACCACATTAAACCCAGACTTGGATTAGATCGATGGCAAAAACACGTGTTTATCCCACTTCACTGCCTATCTGAAAGGGTGTTAGTATGAAGAATCTAGAAAGAATGATATTTTGTTTATTCAGTAATATAATCCATTAGTCTTGTTGTTAACTGCTAAAGAAGCATTTTCACTGAAGACACTTAATACAATTTGACTATTTTTGGCCTTTGTGTGTTACAGAGCCCCCTCCCACTTACGAGGAAAGCTGCAGTAGCGCCGACTCCAGTTTCAACAGTAGACAGTAGAGAAGAAGCAGGTGATGAAGCATCATGGTCACGCCCACCCACACCTGTCTGCACTCGCTCCTTGACAAATCAGGACAGAGACACGCCGGGTTCAAGAGGATGGAACTTCACTCCACCCCTGAACACCCCACAGATTGTTTCTTTCCCCTCTAATAAGTAAAAAAGGGATCATATCTTATATTAAATATAAGTTTTAATTTCACCTCATGTCCCACCTGGTAGTGTCAGACAAGAACGGGTGAACATCACTGTGCCTAAAATTTGTATTTTGGATCATCATACAGCATTTAGACTATTCTGTCATTTGACGTGTCTCTTTCGAGGTGCAGGGTAAAATCGGTTTAGTTTTGATTTTCAATGAGTTTTTGCATCTGTGATGCCTTGACCTACTGAACGCTCGTGTTTGACAAGATTGAGTCTTTTTGCAGTCTTGTTCCAATTGTTCCCTTGTTATTGTGGTCTACTGCTGTCTGTGTCTCAGTTGTGCTCATCGTCAGCAGGGCAGAGCTGTCTTTATGCTGGACACTGAAAGAACTTATTGCCAGAGGTTGTGGTTTGTCTGTAAAGCCAGTTGAAACCCCTCTGTGTAGGATTTGTGTCTATATGTACTGTAGCAGTATGCATTGCTGTTTGCTACAGTGTTTTTTGTCGAAATTGTTGAATCCAACACAAAGGGGCTTGAAAGGCTATATTTTATTTCTGTACCTCCTGTGTTGGCTCATAAAACTGAGGGGTTTTGCTTTGACACCAGTTTTGTATTCAGAGGACAGTCTAACTGCAGATGGGGCAAATTTTTCCTGCAGCTGGATATGAGGACTGCAGTGCTGACGCAGTCTTTCTTTGCCCTCTTGTGGTCGTCACTGGTACAAGCATCATCTCAACTTGTCTTCAAACTGAAGGCAAACATAATCAGCCATGCAAACTGAAATACTTTGCTGAGGCCCTGCTTCTGATGCACCAACTGAGGTCTGCTGTATGTATTTACATTTTATTATCTTGCAACTGTTGACAAACTGAGGTTGGGATACATGTTGTTTTGGATCACCTTTTCAGTCTGAACAAGAGTGTAGGTTTGTTTTTCTCCTGTTTGTTGCCTTAACTTTCTTTTAGTGTTTCATTAGTGAGATGAGGAACCTCTGAAATGTCAGTCGGTGCAGATGATAAACATACATGTGCACAACACAGCACTTTTTACAATTGGAATGCATGGGTTTCTGAGTGCACATCTACTGTGTGTGTGTGTGTGTGTTTGTGTTTGTGTTTGTGTGTGTGTGTGTGTGTGTGTGTGTGTGTGAAATAGAGCTAATTTGGACAAGATGCTACATTCACCTGAGGTCTGTTTTCCCTTAAACTCAACAATTTCAAATTGGTTTGCGATTCTGCAGCTGTGTTAAATTATCTGTTAGATACATTGTTCTTTACCTGTGTACAAGGGCTGGGTGATTCATTTTAAATTTTGTATATCATCATATTGTGGTATGATCTTATGCTGTTAGCACTTTACACATTTCTGTTGTCCTAATTAAGTCAATTGCAATTAAAAACAAAATTAGTTACTGAAGTTTTTGTTTTGCACATATGAAGAGTTTGATCTCTTGTAATGTGTAACAGATGTTGAAATTCAGTTTGATTATTTTATATTTGATTGTGCATACATTTGTCATATTGTGGCATATCTTGCTAATTGAAAATATCCTTATTTATATAATTAGAATGATTTCAAGTATATCGCCCAGCCCGCCTGTGTTGAGCATCAGCATCAAAAGCATCAGCACGTATTAATTGTCTCTTTTCTGTGAGAAACTAATGCCACTGAAAATCTTAAGCACAACTGCTGTACTGAATGTTTGTGTGACTATTGATGTGTCTCTCTTATTTTAGCACATTTTAATACAGTCTCAAAGTCCATTCTGTGAATTCAGAAAAAACTATGCTGGTGTCGGCTCCTGACTGCAGATTATGTTGCCACGTGTTCTTTCAGAATTTGTATTTTATTTTGTGAGACACACCAGCTCTGACATTTCCACAAAAAAAAAAAAAACTGCTGTTAACCCGACGGTCACCCAGTATTCTGGCTCCAGATTATTGTGAATGCATGCCTTAAACAATCTGGGCTCCCGACACCTCTTCCAGGAGCTTGTGATGGACTTTCTTCTTCTCTATCAAAGAGGACGTCAAGATCTGCTCGTGTAGCTCTTCCTGTTTTGTCTCCTGTGGACTGTGCTAAGTGCACTTGATGTAGCTTTTAAAAACAGTGAGGACACTGGACCTTAGACCTGTTGAACTTTGTTTGTATTCTTGTTTTAGAAAATATGTGCAATTCCTGTCATCTCCTAGAAGGCTGCGGCGGCAGCAGCTCCATGAAGTCATTTCACGCTGCCTTTATCGTGATCTTTTATCCTGATTCTTTTGAACTCTCCTCCACCAAAAGGTACCATAGCTTTATGAGGCCCCACTTGTTCTGTGTTACTTTTTCATTCTTCCCCCCTCACATATTGATGAGTGGTGTCTGGTTTTGTATTTTTCTACTTTTAAACTGTTTACAGGTGCAGTATGCAGATACTAATAGTAGCACCTCAATCAGTAAATGTAATATTTCAACATAAGTGCAGAATCAAAGTTTAACTGTACAGTATAACAATAAAATGATACAACGTGTTTTTGTTGTTTATGTCGACAGAGCGAGCTTTGTGATGGCTTTCAATAACGGGGCAATTCATAGTGCTTTACATTAGAGCCAACATTTCTATTTGTCCTGACTAAAAACAGATGGAATAGTGTAAAGACACAACTGATCCAGAGCTAGATCTAAGAGCTGCATGTACAAAAAGGCATCCAGTAGAAACTGACTAAAATCAAATGGTGCACGGGATAAAGCTGTTTGTTGGGGCTGAGATAACAGGCAGCTGCACTTCATCCATTTTGATAGAAACTAAAGTTTGTATTTTGCAGAAAAATAGTCAGAGCAGGTCAGAGAACATTTAAATAATGATTAAGTTTGGTTGCAGTGGTTAAGAGCTATCAGCGTAAAATACAGTACACAGTATAACAAACAAAAATATTGTACATTGAAATTGCTTTTACAATTTTACCATGGATGTATAATAAGAAGTTAATAATACGCCCGTGAATGTTATAGTAAGTAGCCGAAAACCCACGAACGCCTTCGGCTACCTCCGTCCGTCACGTGACCCCAGTGGAACGCCTGTATGTAAACTGGAAGGTTCGTTCTGCGCATGCGTGTGCTCGTCCATCGGCTTCACAGCTCGGCTAACGTCAGACAGGCGACAGTTGGATATAAGACAAATGTTTGTCAGCTGCAGCCGCCCTGCAAGATGTCGACGACAACACCCGGGTCCCCGGCCGGCCTGGGCGGAACTTGAGTCGCCATGTCGGCTCTTTATTCGCACCGGGTCTCTGTTCCCAGTCGCCCAAAGACTCCACTAACCGTCAGCCCCCTGTTTTCATCTCACCGAGGTCACGAGGTAATTCAGCCTCATTCCGCTGCACAGACTGTAGCTGGGTCACCGCCGGCTCCTCCTCCTCCTCCTCCTCCTCCTCCTCCTCCTCCTCCTGCTCCTCCTCCTCCTGCTCCTGCTCCTGTGGTACATTTAAGAAATGGCTCGTACTTGACTGCACTCCCACAGCAGCTCTCGCCCGGGCACCTCAGGAATGGGAAACTGGAGTCAGTAACGTTATCCTGCGCTCAGAAAGTTCACCATGATGTCCGTAAGTTGCGTGTCTTGTCCCTGTGTCACGCTCATTCACGCTGCTTGAACAACGTATTAAGTGTGTCAGTGTTTCTCTGCGGGTTGAAGTGTGGCGTTGAGAGTGGAAAGCGTGTTATCGGCCATAACAAACCCAGAGGACCGTGATGAGTACAACGAAGTCGTCAATTAGACGATGCACCCAGTTTGGAGAGGATGTGATAAGTTAACACAGCCTGGCACAGCTTGAGGTCCTGTGAAACCTCCAGGCTGCTTTAAAGGTCCCCTAACAAGGGCTGGGCAATATGGCTGAAACCCCCACACACATAAACGCTTTAAAAAAAATGCATGTTGTTAGTTTTTAGCTACAAGTTACTTAAACTCTCGGCTCTTTTTGTGAAATGATAATGTGGTCCACTGAAAGTCAACATATGGTAATATAAAGTTATTGCCCTGTATTTAAGTGTATAATGTGTTTTTCCCTCCTTTCCCTTTCAGGCATCCATGCATTTCAGTACAATATGTACATGATGTTTTGTTATTTTTGGAGCCATATTGCCAAAAAAAAAACAAAAACATAATATTATATAATATTTTATGGTTGAAATGACAATTCAATTAAGCTTGAGTTCCTGAAGCAAATTCCAAGACACTGCGAATTACTTGCATGTTGGTTGCAAAAATACATGTAACATATAAATACAGAGTGTTTGTAGTAGAAGCCTTACTGTCAGGGTTTGGATTCTCAATGTCCACCTGGCAAACAGATATAGCCTATGGCTTTTTCAAACGGTTTGAATGATAAGCTCACAATGATCACCCTGCATGGCCTCGAGTGGGATTGTTGACTCAAAGTTGTCTATATTTGACTTTCTGTGCGATGTTTTCAAGCTGCCTCAAATACTTGTGTCCTCTGTGTCCCTATTACAGTACTTTCGCATGTGTTGCTTTGTCCTTTTACTTTATTTAATTGTTAAAGTTGCTCATAAGTCTCTATTTCAAGTAAGAGCATTTTGTACAAGTTTGACATAAAAATAATTGGATTTTAGTGAAACCAATAAAACAGAAAATGAGCTCTCACTGTTTTGCAGAACCAGTTTTTCCTCGTTAAAAAAAAATATGTAAACAATAGCTGAGGCTCAATCGGCTCATTTTTTGTAGGTTTGATCATCATTTCTCATTATAGCGTTGTAGTCACCAAGTTAATTGCTGAGATTTGGGAACATGGTGACGTCACTAAACAGAAGTCGGACAGGGCACGAAACACGAGCTGTCAGATGATCAGACAGGTTTTAAACAAACCTCATGGGTAGCAAGACTTATTTGGAGGAGAAAATGAAAGCGAATGGTAAAATTTTAACCCAAACGGATCTATCCATCACAGTCTACAGACCAATGTCCTGGTGCAATGAGGGATTATTACCAACATTACAGGTGGACTCACTTTTGGTTTTACCACATAAATTAGTTGAGATAATCTGGCTAAACTGTTGGCTTGTTTACAGCCTGTCTGGTCGTCTCACTGCTGGTGTTTCTTCCACCTTCAAACTTTGTTGTAGTGATGTATCCGCCGTTTCAGATCAGCTATTTATTTGGTTAGTGCATGGTTATTATAAGATTGTCTAAACCACAGGTATGCCTCTCATGCTTTGGCTTTACAGAAATGCTCATCACCACATTATTACATGTTCTCAGAGCCCAATGTGACATCTTCAAATTGCTTGTTTTGTCCAAACAACAGTCCAAAACCAAGTCCAAAAAATATTATGATGTAAAACAGAAAACAGCAGCAAATCCATTGTAAACATTGGAGAAGCTTGCCTCAAACCAGAGAACGTTTGACCTTACAGGGCTCAACACCAACTTTTAAAAGTGGTTGCCAGGCTGGCAACCAGGTTTCAATGCAAATATGGTTGCCATTTTTAGTTAGCTTATATTTTGAGTAATTAAGATATTTTGCAGTTATATGTCAGCTTAATAATGAAAATGTGACAAAAGAATGTTTAAAAGCTTTATTACAGTAACCAAATAAAATTCTTTGTAGTTTGTGTTTTATCTGATATAGAATTTGAATCATCAAAGGGGAACACATTTTTCGTTTCGAGTTTTTCGTTCAGGTTCATGTGTTTCTTTGGTTATTTGAATAAATTTGCACACATTGTCTCGAAAACAGATGCCTGTGTGCACGCAAGTAAACGCACCAATGTACGTGCAGCATTGTATGATTCCGGTTCTGACTGTAACAGCAATATTTAATCACTAATGCAACAAATATTAATAATGTATTTATTTTGGGGTGAACGTTTGTCTGTTTGCTGCTCCAGGGAAAGCCATTGTTGTAAAAGACCCTGAGCGGGCGCAGGGTTTTTGAGGTGACACGGACTGAGCACCAAGTTATTGTCTTCCCCTGAGAGTTGGTTTAAGTTGTTTAATGCTGCAGTGTGTGTGTGTGTGTGTTGGTTGGCTGGTCTCGTTTGTTACTGCTGATCGCTGCTCCCCTCAGCAGTGCTGGCATAGACGAGCGTAGAAACTTGACAATATAACCTACTTCTTGTCTCCCGAAGGTAATTATTCTGTCATTAAATCAAAAAATGCTTGCAACTCCTGCCTTTTTGGAAGATAAATTACAAGACAACTCTGGGCACTGTAGATTGGATGGGGGCAATTCCATTTAGACCTTCACCAGTGTGCAGCTGGTGAGAAACCCTCATGCCAGGACAGGTGGTGAAATAGCAGGGAGGGGGGGTGGCAGGGTGGCAGGGACTGGGCAGCAGACTGAGTAACACACACACACACACACACACACACACACACACACACACAGAGGCACACAAACACAAACAGTACATTCCTCTGTCAGTCACAGATATACAGCAGCAGGATAGAACAGAGTGTGCTTTTGTGGGACAATACATCCCACACATTACACATTTAATAGTGGGGCAGGATCAGCTGAATTGATATTTGTTCGCAACAGGGTTTTTAATTTAAGGAATCCAAAATGTTAACCATAGGACAGAGGAGGTTTTGAGTGCAGTATACAAGAATATAGAGATAATTATGCATGCGTATAGTATATGAGTTAGATAACTGAAGGAATAGAACAGCACTTCTTCCAGGATTGTTTCAGTCAGAAAAAATCACCAGTTTCACATCATAGAAATGTACATCTTTACATTTCATGTCATATTTTACTGTTCTTTAACAATGCCTGTTGTTTATTATCTGGCTGTGTTTTATTCTGAAATGTAAATTATGTGTTGAAGTACATTTTGTTATTATGAGGGCCTGGGTCTTTAAAGAAAAGGTACAGAAGAGAGTAAAGGTCGTGTAGATCTGTAATCAAAGACGTTTGAGTCATTGCGCCAGAAAATGAAGGAGGAGAGGACTGATCACAGAGCAGTGCAGTAGCTCTAGGTCAGCGTTGTTGTAGCACCTGGTCCTGCATCAATGTTTTCAGAACTAAATTGTTGTTTTTAAAATTACAAACTACTGTAAGATCAGCAAATAACCAGTGAACAGCACACAGATGTTTAGAAGTTTTAATACTTTTCTAATTTTTCTTTTAGATGACTTTTGGGGTGTCAAGCAGCGTGACACTGCTGTTTGACTTCTGGGATGTGCACGGCCCTACAGGTAAGCTGTGTCAAACAGCATCTGCTCTTCAGAGGAGTCCCAGTAATGGTAACTCAACAACAAACAAACAATTCTTCTGGTTAAAATGTACTGTAGTGTTAATGTCAGCAGGCATTCCTGTTTCCTGATGGCTCTGGAGCAGTTTATTTATCAAACTTAAGCAATGTATTTTAGAAGGAAATGTTCCACTGAAACCCTGTGTTTCAAGCCTGTTGAAAGGGGCTCTGAAAGGTTGGTATCCTCTTCCTTTGTGGAGGGTAGCTTAGTTGTCAGCGTGAATTAACATCAGTTACAGTTGATTCAAATGTTAACCTGTTTTTTTACTAAAACATGCATCAGAACATCCATAGAAACTTCTCAAACCACTCTTGCAGCATACAGCATACAGATAACAGATACAAATATATGTGTCTCCAGGGATGGTGCTGTCAGTGTTTGTGGTCTTGCTGCTGACAGTCTTCTACGAGTTGCTCAAAGTTTGGAGGGTGTGGCTGGGGAGCAGCTCTAAGCTGGCCCAGCCTCAGTCTCCGTACGCCGCCCCTCCGTCCTTCCACAGCGACAGCACCTCCGCACTGGACAGCAGCCCCTCCGAATCCTCGCTGACCCCCATGGAGTCGCACCCTCTTGCTTCAAACACCAGAAACAGGTCAGGGTCCTTGTGACATACAACAAAGTCAAAAGTAAATTTGCACATATAATCAACAATGTGGCCATTTCTCTGTTCTCATAGATTTTAGTGCAATCTTATTGGTCAGAAAAATGATGGAAGCTCATTTCTGTCAGTAAAAGAAAAAATATGAAGAAGAATGTTAATAATAGTAGAAACAATTACTCTAGGCAAGTCAAAATCTTAACCTTTTTTTAATTTCATAAGTACTTTTTTGATTGAACCCCAAACCATAATATAACATAAGTCCTTGATGAGGAAAATCTATAACACCTTGACAGACTGAATTCACACAGTTTTACTGAATAATTGTAAACAAGCCAACTGTTGACTGCAAATTACTGTATTTGAGGTTATGATCCTCTCATATAGATGTATTGTAGCCGGTGTAACTCGTGTCTCGTGTCGTGTCTTTCCTCTTCAGCTGGTTGCTGCACGGTATCCAGACACTCCTCCACATGTTGCAGGTGTCTCTGGGCTACATGCTGATGCTGTGCGTCATGTCCTACAACACCTGGATCTTCCTCGGGGTCATCGTGGGCTCTGTCCTCGGTTATTTCATCTCATTCCCTCTCCTGGGTCGGATCTGATGGTATGGACACTTCAGAGGGTGGCCTTTTTTTTTTTTTTTCTTTTCTTACCCCACTCCATCAAAAGGCTCACATGCTCTGGATACTAAATAGGAAACTTCTTGATTGACTAATTTCTGCGTGTTTTTTCATTGCTCTGGTACAGCTAGTATTTGTGAAGATTTTGACACTGGGAGAAGCAAAAGAGTTTTTTTTTTTTTTTTTTTTTTTTTCTTCATATGATGAACAGTGAGCTGCACGTTACTGTTACATAAAACTCATCTGGATGAAGAAATTCAAACGCACAAAACATTCTGATTGTCCATCACCAGTTTCAGTCTTCTGTCTCGCTTCGGTATCTGGCCTCGGAACTCAGTTGTTAACTTAAAATGCTCCAACTGGACATACAAAGTCATAACATTTGACTTTGACCTTAGGGACGATGTGTTCATATAACTTCATAATTGATGAGGTGGTTCTTTTGTGTTAAAGGGACATGGTGTTCTGTTTCTGAGGCATAGTCTTGTTTATCTTTTCAAACACCAAACATGAAAGTGAGTAATGCATTTGGGAAATAACCTAATTAATCCATTACATACTTTTCTAGCCACTACACAGTTCATTGTATTATACTACACAATTCAAGGTGTTAGGACACTATAATTGATTTAGAAATTGAGATTTGTCATCAGTTACAAAGGGAGGGCTCTGACTCTGTTCATAAGACACTGCTACTGAAACTCATCCTGAAGACTTTTACCATTTGTCCTGCTTAAAAAACATTTTGTGAGCGGATTCAACAACATATTTAATGTATTGAATACTAATTTTCTGTCATTTTTGCAGTGTTTTGGAGTAAAACTTAAAAGCAGACTTAAACTTGTAACTGAGATTTACAGTCAGAGGTCATAAGACAGTACTCAGATTCAGGAACCAAATCATATGATTGTAGCTTGTAAACTTCCCATGTGTCATCGTGGTTCACTAACAGATCAGAGTCATTCTCACTCGTCTGGGAACAGTGAAAGTCGATCACGTGGTTCTTTGGCAATCATTGACAAACCTACAAAGAAAAAAACCTGTTTGAGTGCCTTGCAACTTACATTTGCGATGTTTTCTAATGAAATGTGTTCTTCTCTTTTGAGACGAAGTATTTGTACAGCTAATTCTGACAAAAGAAAGAGGTTTGCCATTTTCTTAGTGATTTTGTTGTGTTTCTGTCACGATAAAAATCTAAAAGGACTTGTTTGGACAAAAATAAAGAATAAAGTTGATGAAATGGTTTTATTTATCCATATTTATATATATCTCTATCTCTCAAGAAGGCAAAAGCACGTAACATACAAGTTGAGCTGCTCACACAAAAAAGATGTTTTGTAATAAATAAACAGGAGAAGGGGACAGTCAGTGGTCCTCCATTGAAAGAAATAGGTCTTAAGTATCAATCTAAAGGCAGCAAACCCAAAATGTGCCTTGGATAAAGTGGCAGTCGATGATTTCACAACAGGACACTGACTCATAAAACTGAAAGGGGATGAGCAGGAATTGCAACTCTCTTATCTGCATTTATAATTTGCAGCTTGATATGGTGACTACAGATGGTACAAAAGTGAAACTATTTCACACATTAGACTGGGATGCTGACAACAACAAATGTGGTAATGCTTTATTTTACAGGTTCCAAGAAAGAAACTGATCAGTAACTACAATTCATGAGAATGTTCCTGGAGAAGAACATGTCATTTGGTACTGATTATAATTTAATCGGGAGATTTATTTATATGTTTTTACCTAAAGTTTTCATTCTGTCTCTCCATACTTTAATTGTACTTCTGGTACGTACCTCTGTGTACTCTGTATATACAACACCTTTAGTATTTCATCTGTATTTCTCCAGGAAGAGGGATTCCTCATATGTTACTTTTCTTTCTTTCTTTTTTTTTTTCTTTACTTAGTGCATGGCAGGTCAGCTGAATGTGCAAAACTGTGAAGCACACAATTCACCATGTACTGTATGTACAATCATTGTCTCAAATTACCCTACACAGTACCAGATGAAATAGGTCTTTCCAGGAAACTTCCTGGGAAGCTATTAGTAAATTACGCACACTTTAAAATAAAGCACTACCTTTTTTTTTCTTTTTTTTAAAAAAAGTAATCTGTGAATAATCTGTCTCTTTTTTTTTTTTTTTTTACACAGATAAGGACATAAAACTCTTTTAAAAGCCACCTCATCCAAATGGCATTAAATTAATCACATGTTATACCTAGATTGGTTTTAAATAGAAAATGTGTCACTGTCATGTGTGATTCAATGTATTTACAATGAAGGTGAAAAGAAAATATTGGTGATATTTGGAGAACATCATCAGAGACCAACATTAAGAATCTCCCATATAATCACAAGGATTACAAGTTCATCTAAATCCTTAAAGAGCCATGCTTTACTGTATTCTCATTCCTGACAGGTTGTACTAAAATATCTAGTGTTGAAACATAAAGGCCATTTGCAAATACAGCTTTCAAAGTAAACAAACTTCATATTTTAAATTCAAAATTACATTTTACAAAAATAGATAAGGGTATTTTCAAACGTAATAGTTAAAATACACATACAAATCCCCATACAACATCTAAAGGTTGACTGTAGCACCCCCTGCTGCCCAGGTAGAGGCTGTGACCATTAAAGAGAGCGCCATTCACCTTAAGTACAGTTAAAGGCACAATTGGTTTTTTTGACTGTATACATGTGAGAAATATTGAGAAAATATAGGCCGCTTACAAGCGTTACTGATTTAAACTAAGATGTAGTTGTTTAGTGTTCCCTTATTTTGCAAGTTTAAAAAAAGTGGATTATCACTTTAATATCCCTGATTCTTGTGATGGGGCCTCAGCCTGTTGACTTGGCATGAAGGAGCCTTACTTGTATATATCAGATACATTGATTTCAGTGTCACACACAAAATATGAAGAAAAATTGCATTGAGATTCAGTAAGCTGCATAGAGAGGAACCAATAACCAAAGAAATGTCTAAAAAGCAAAGGATGGGAGAGCTGGTTTTGGAGAATGCAATATCAACAACAATTCAGAGAATGAGAAATAACATCCTTATTAATTTCTGCTTCTCTCCCGTTACATGTGATGCACACTTCAGAGTTATGTTCAGACGATTGTCTTCCTATGCTAAAACCACTTCCACTTCTACTGGGTCGATCATTTTGTCCTCTCCGTTCAGACTGTCTGTGATTGGCCCACCTTCATCCAGCTCCTCATTGGTCGGTGACTGGAAACCGCTGTCGCCACACGAGCTGGAGTTCATAGCCAGTGGTGACTTTGGTGACGACTCATAATCTGTTTCTGCCGCAGAGACCTCAGCAATCTGTTCACTGTCATCTTCCTGTACCGCTGTCTCTATTTCCTGGATGACGTTCTTAATGGCGGTGTCCTCCTGATGCCCCTTGTCTGCTTCCTGCTTCTTGCTTCCCATCAGCTGCTGGAGAATTGTCTGCGGGGACGACTTGTCTCGCAGAGATTTCCTGGGGACGTCCTCCACCACGGTGGTGACATGTGTCACGTTCTCCTGCAACCCGTCCTCATAGGTGATGGTGCCTGTGGTCTGCTCCGTGCCGTTGGTCATGACGCTCTGGCTCTCCTCTGACGCGGGCAGCATCACCTCCACCACCGGATTAATCAGGTCTCTGATCGCATCCACGCTGTCAGGAGACTTGGGTTCCTCGGGCGGGCGTGGGTCCTCCTCATCCTCCCATCTGTCCTCCTGTTTGCCCTCAGACACCTCGGCCTCCTCCTCGGGGATAAGCTCCACACCTGGGACCTCCAGGCAGGACTCGTAGGGCAGAGGCACCCCGTCCAGCTGGATCATGGACACTACCTGCCTGCGTCTTCTCCCAGAACCCCGTCCTTCAACACCCACACCGTCGACAGAGCCCTCCGGCTCATCGCCCCCAAATTTAGTAGCCCAGTCCACCGCAGTGGTTTCTCCGAGCAGGTGCAGGTTGGGGTCGCTGTTGGTCAGAATGATGCTGTCCCTGTAGAGATTGTGTCTCCTCTGGACAGCTGCCTCCTTCACAGCTGGACAAAGAAAGAAAACAAATCAGTTAACAAGCATGTTAGACAATGTTCTTTATTTAAAAATCATCTCTAACTACCACTACTATTGCCATGGCAACAATGATTTCTAAATCTTATGTTCTTCGGCCCTTACCCATCATTATGTCCTTGGAGACAGACTGCAGCACCACCTCCTCGAACATATTTTCCACCAGCAGGAAACGGGAGAAGTCCTCAAAGATTAGCTCTTTGAAGCGAGGCAGCTCCTGGGGATGAGGGGGACAGAGATAAGCTCTGTAAAGCTTCCAGCAGTCAATGCTTTGCCCCACATATCAGTTGACAAGTCAAAAAGAGTCAAAATACTGCAGTGACATATGGTGTATGTATAAATGTAATGCATGTACAAAATGACAATGTGCTCAGAAAGGTGCCGTGAGGCCGTGTTGGGTCCTACTGACCGGTGAGTAGGATGGCGACAGCTGCTGCAGCATGTACGGGATGATGATCTGCAGCAGAGCCTCTCTGAAGAACTTCTTGCGCACTGTGCTGCTGTCATAATCATATTTCTGACAGGGAAAGACCAGAGACACATGTAGAGCTTAGTAACTCATTACAGCTTTTTCTACTCATTGCACAAATCTTTTTTTTTAACATGTCATCGTGCTTCTTCTAAAACCTCAGTTTCCTCTTTTTGGAGATTAATAAAGTATACAGTATATCCAGATACTGTCTGACTACATGAACCTCACACAGATTTATTATTATTTTTTTTTTTTATAATGCAGTAAGACAAAAACCACAAATGACATTTTATTAACATTCATTATATAAGGGTGGTGGCAATTCTGAATATTAAACCATCTGCATGGTTTAATTGTTTTAATTAATTTTTTTTTGGGGGGGGGGCTGTTTGGGTGAACAGATTCTAAAAGTCTGTTTTTTCTAGTATTACTCTTTATTCTGTAACGTGTAGCGCTAACATAGTGAAAACATTTGATGAAGACTTTCTCTCTACTTGACCACATCCTTCCATCTGTCTGTCTACGACAGTATGCTACTTTTCCTATTTTACCTTGAGAACCCTGTCCTGGCATCGCTGGATGGTCTTGCACATGTCCTCTTCTCCCTGGGCCTCTAAAGACTGATGCAGCAGCTGCTCAAATGTGTACACTGAATTGTCCATTTGCTGTAAGGATTAAAATCCAAGTTATACAGTAGCACAAGGAACACATTGTGACACGGTTTATCTTTACTAACGGTCGTACTCTTCTTGTCCAGCAGGTGTAAGTAGAGACCTCTCCACAGGCAGGACAGGTTGCTGGCGTGTGAAGTCTTACTAGAAACTAGGGAGTGTTTTCAGGCATCCTCACACTCCTTTGTTACATACTGATCCTTTTGTATTAGATCAGAGAAAAACCGCTGGAGCACCTTACCTCCCTCATGAGGATCTGAGCCCTGCTGACGAACACAGAGGGGCTGGAGACGTCGAACCTCTGCTGCAGCCCCTCCAGATTGAGCTGCTCCACCTTCTCGTAGCAGCTCTGCATCTTCACCGGGTGGAAGGCGAGCATGGACAGCCTCTCCATGTGCTGAGGGGAAGACCGACAGAGGAGGGTAACGACGATTGATCGAGGTGTTACAGGCATCATACCGAGGCAAAGAAAAGGGTTGAGTTGATAGTTAAGGATCAGTCAGCGAGGGCAGCTGGGGACACTCCCTGACTTCTAATTAAAGACTAGCACTGACGTGGCCACAAACACAGTGTCTTTTCATGCACTCTAATAATTTTACTATAACCATCAGTCAGTATATATAATACAATATACTTCACATTAACACCTCAACCATATTCTCTAACTAAAGTTTTAATTGGAGTAAGTATAACCCATTTAGAGTTGGGTAAGTCATCAATCTTTGTAATTCTTCCTATCATGTATGAAGCTTAGTGAGGCTTCTGTTTGTGCTTTTTTTTTTTGTTTGTGATCTTGATCTGAGTTGGTTTTGTGTGGGAAAAAAAGCAGTATGGGTAACAGATGTAGGGGAAAAAATGGCTTGTTTTTTGGGGGCGGATTTCCTGTCACAGCGATGATGCAAGTAATAGAGTGTCTGTTAAAGCTGAATTAATCTTTTTTTATATATATAATAACAGTGAATCAAATGATGTGTATTGTCATATTAGCAATTACACCACCTAACTCGACAGAGTCTTTTTTAGTCTCTTTTAGCTCATTGTTCTGATTTTCCAGCACATTTATTTTATGGTTCAGTCCCAGTCCGCTCTCATGTACCCTGTTTCCAACAGCAGCGGACAGCTGTCTTCAGCTTCAACTGTTTGCTGACACAATAGCCATAACTTTATAAGGTAATAAAATATCTTATTCTTCAAAATTAATAAATTCAGCTTTAAGGTGCTCAGAAAAACAAATTGGACAGTAACAATACCCTGCTGTTTCCCTTCTATGTTAACTTCATTATCAGACATCTCAACCAGCAAAACATGACTCACATCTCCCAGTTTTTCTTTGCCCCCTCCGTTGAGTGAGTTCTTGCTGATCTCCACCAGCTCCCTGAAGAAAACGTCCCTGACCTCGGAGAAACCTCGGCTGGTGGGCTCCATCAGGGCCTCCAGGATGGAGCTGATGTAGGGCTGGATACTGGTCTGCAGGATTTTCTCCGCCTTGGGCAACACCAGAGCTGCACGGCAGCAGCAACACACAGAGATTTGGAGAGAGCAACAAAACATGTTCATGGTTAATTGCCGCAGCTTGTAAACAACAACAGATGATGAAGAGTCAGTCGGAGCATGAAGAAAAATAAAGGCATGGCTCTGACTTCAGAGGAACTCTTCAAATATGCAATCACAATGTACAGTGTATTGTTTGATACCAAGTTGAAATGGTTGGTATGTATGCGATGACAATTAAGTAAACACACTTGTGCCGTTTCAATAGAAGCCCTGCAGCTTTCATTCTCCAGGATACACCCAATTGTTGGCAGTGTAACCTGTGATAAAATTCATGGCTAGGATTTCACCTGCTGCATTACCCTCACGTAACATGAACCTGCATCGTTTTGCTCTTTCTAATTTCAAGCCTTATGTGTGGGATGAAGTCATGAAGCTCCCAAACAGTGTGAGTGATGGAATGCAGTTCTACCACTTTGGCTTAATGCGAAACAGCACACGTGAAAAAATGGGCTGCCTGTGCCAAGTTAACTTTTGAATAGAAAGCTGACACGCTCACAGCTCAAAGGGTGGATGCTCTGTGAGAAGCCAGCTAATCAAACAGGAGTGACAGACTTAAATAGAAAGTGAAAATTGTGGGGAGGAACTGTAGAGAGTAAAACAAGAGCTGGAAAATGTCAGATATGGAAGGAGGTTTAGTTACAGAGGAAAGGCCGCCGGTGCCAAACGTCCAAACAAACTGGTTGGAAACTCGAGCGGTGTGGCGTTACTCAGTGACCAGACCGATCGCTTCGCTATGCCAACTATCCCTGAACCAGAGAAACCACAGCTACATGTCAATGAGGCAAACAATGAAGCGTGCACTTGAGGTCGGGAAGGTCATGTTACACGGCACAGCAAGCGCCAAGTGAACCAACGCATTTTGCATAACATGTTGGACATGTGTAAGCAGGTAAACTGAGGTGTTGTTCAGTTAAAAGTATCAATTTAATATGTCATCAAATTTGGTCTGTTAGCATATCTTTCAGCTTTCTTTTCATTCCTTTCCTCCCTCCTTCCTAACCATTGCTCTGAATTTATGACCGATTATGACAACTCTTCAGGGCGCTGTTAGAATAGGAAGGATTCATTTTCCAAAGGTCATGAAGGACTGGACCGTTGCATGTAGATCTTTGGTCACCTCGAATCTTGCTGCTGACATGTTCCTTAGACGTGATGATCTGGTCCATGTCGGTTCGCAGTCTGGCGTCCAGTGGGACTCTCTGGGCCTCGCAGGCTTCGACCAGAGCTTCATACTGGCCGGTGGTCTGAGACAACACCTGCCTGTACACTGCATCCGAGATCTGAAGGAGAGAGTCGGTTGAAAAAACAGCACAATTGTTTTTTCCGATTTTTTCATGCTATGCGTCCTGTGCAATCTGATTGGAACTCACCAACATCCAATTCCTCTGCCTCTGCTGCATCTTCCCCTTCAGACGAGGACCAATCACGTTTCTCAGCTCTGGGTGGAGGGTCTCCATCACCAGATTAGCCAGAATCTGTACACACACAACATACATAATTTATGTTTTTACACACTTTATGAAAATAGAAAGGGGTTAAAATAAATCTGACTGGATTGTATTGGACTGATTTCTACCGTATGGGCCTTTCAGTTCATACTGTGAGCTGCAACGTCAGTCTCGCCTTTTTTTTTTACCAGATACAGGATGTTATAGTTACTATGGCAATGTCCCAACTGAGGATTTTTACACTAGAGGTGTAGTCAAATAACAACCAACATCCTCCACCCAAAGAAAAACAAAAATAAACCTTAAAAAAGGGCAGCCTCTCTTTCCTTTGTGGTTACGTGGATACAGTGGGGCGATACACAGCTGGACACAGAGAGGCCCGGAAAGCTGAAAGCGTCGTGGCACTGCCCTCACAACGGACACACACATAAAGCTCAGCAACCTCCATGAGGTTTTAACTATGCTTAACTAAATATTTGGTGAAACGTGTTGCTGGGGAATGAATGGCTGTGGCAAAAGCAGAATAGTTTTTCCACACAGGAACAGAAAAGCCTGACAAACAACAGGTATTATTGTAGCTTGTTTGTTTAAAGGCCTGTTTGTCTGGAACTACTAATCTAAATTGAGTTTTCTCTGTATTACTGTTGCGTTGGTGGCTGTGACCTGCGTTACCTGGCTCCGAAATCTCACACTTCAGTGTATTTTGTGCAACTTTTAACATTTATCTGGATACACCTAAAATGGTAACGCAATCAAAATGAAACTTATAAACCCTCAAGCACTTTTATTATTAATTTTATTTTTATCAGAATTTGAATTTTGTGTATGTGCAAAGTCTGGTACACATACAAGTGATTTGACTCTGGTTTTAAGTTGCTCTCAATGTACTTTGACAGAACAATTTACTGAATGATAGAAACCGACATAGAGCTAAAAACAAGTACAAAGAAGCTGAACAAAGAAGGTGAAAATAACCATACAACTACTATGTAAATGCAGGTAAGAATGGTATATATATATATACATATACATATATGTATATATACACATATATATAAAACAGCAGTGACTTACACATATAATGTCGATATACAAGTTAAGTGTAAATTGGAAACGAATGCAAATAGTGCAGATGCATGGCTATACACAGTACACACAGTGTGCAGGACTGATATTTGACGATGATGATGTACATGTTAAAGCAAAGTGCGTATTTGATCATTTATTATTTGTAGGTAAGTGGTAAACGCCACACTGTGGCTTCTATTTATTTTTTCTAAATAAAGTTATATATATAAACAGCAGGCTGCAAATGCTGAAACATTAGAAACGTGTTGCTGTAATGGTGTACCGCCTGCCCTCTTCCCCTGCTGCATCCTCAGGTGACCGCCAGCCGTGCAGGTGAGCACATCAGACGCACCTGTCTGAAGGGCGGGCGGTGCTCCGGGGCCCCGGACCTGCGGCTCGGTCGCCTCACTTCGCACCACCTCCACCCTCTCTAACGCAGCACCTCCCAGTGACGCTGACCGGCCCACACTGTCGCCATGTTGCTCCAGGCCGGTTTTGTCGAAGGAGACTCCTTGTGTTCGCCCCCCCCCCCCCGCTGTCCCTCCTTGGTTGTGTCCCCTGGTAAGTGGAGTTTACCCCCCCCCCCCCACCGCCTGAGCCTGGGGTAAGTGTGAGCCTCAGGTGCTTCATCCTCTGGGCTCGGTCAGGTTTGGGCCTCTTCTTCTCGGCAGACATTTTGACTTGTCACAGTAGTAAAGCTCTGCTACCATCTACCTATACTCTGTGTTTCCACTGGTGTTTCTCTCTTGGTCATTGTTTGGCAGGTGCATTATGATGCTTCACTGCACTGGATGGTGCTAATAAATATGAACAGTATTCATGTTTGAGTTTTATGAATGTTATGGGCTGATTGTTTCGGGGGTGTTTCCTGTTGGCTCAGTGCAAACTGTGGTCTGAGGGAAATATTGTAAACCGGCTTTCGAAATGGAAACGTTCACAAAATGATTTCCCTGTAATTTGGTTTCACGTCACAGACAGGATAAGTAGTCAAGTAACAACTCATATTCAGGTACATTACACATATATTTGACCTCAGAGCGTTTAAATGTGACAGCTTCTTTTACTATCAATGATGTTCAAACAGCCGAGCTCTTGTTCTTTGGTTTTCCTGCTGGATTTATAGAGTTCATATCTATGTGCAGTACTGATGCTCATCTGCAGCTTATTTCTTCCCCTGCTGTGTGCACATAATAGATTAAAAATCCACAGGAATGTCTAAAAGGGAGGGACCCTGGAAAATGGAAAAATCTCTTACTTTATTGCCTGAAATACCCTTGTACATTCTCCTAAAATGTCTCATAGCACTGTCCTCTGCTGCAGTTAGAAACCCTGCTTTATTGCATTAAGGAATGTACAATATTTTGAACACAGATTGTCTCTGTACCAACACCCATATCATCACACTTTAATTTCCACTGTGAAGATAAAAATATTGATCCTCGTAGCCTTAGGTTGTCCATGTAGCTGAGTCAATACTGTACTGTTAGGGGAAGTAGAGAGAATCGTGGGTACAGACAGGAAACTTGGAGATTAATGAAGAAAAAGCGACTGCCATAAACACACAGAGCGACTGTGAAGCACTAGCAGAGACTGAAAGGGACTCTTTCAGAGAGGAGACCCCAATAAATGTGTGTGTGTGTGTGTGTGTGAGTGTGTGTGAGTGTGTGTGAGTGTGAGTGTGTGTGTGTGTGTGTGTGTGTGTGTGTGTGTGAATGCTGGTATGTTGAGGGGTGGGGTCTTGTTGCTGACAGGCTCTTTGAAGGGCCTGTGTAGGTGCATTCTTGTGCTGTAGTGTGAGGAAAGGGTGTGTGCTCATGATGTAGGCTAGGTGGAGTGTTTTCCTGAGCTACATTCATTGAGGAAAAAAGCTTTTCTCTAGAAAGAAGCCCTGACTCTGAAAAACCCCCTTCTACCAATGCATGTCATCCATCATTGTGGCCTCTCAATAGGTTGAGCCACGGCCCTGACCTGAATTCTGGACAGGTCCTCCCAGGGACTGTTTGAAAATTGTTCCTGAAAATCTCTTTTAACTGTCACCTGCAGCAAACATGCTATTTGAGGCACAATATCCTCCGTGTCAGCCCACCTCCCAATAGGGAAACATTAACTTACATCAGGGGCTGGATCATCTGAAGGACATAGCCAACAATGGTGGTTCCTTCTGAGAGCCTGCAGGCAGGGCTGAACCTCCCAACATGAGGTAGTCAAATAGTAATGGTGCATTCAGGCTCTTCATCAACTCATAATGTCAAACATTTCAAGTGTATCACCTTGAAGTTTGCATTGAACACCCAGCAACTTGTAGATACAAGGTCAAGTTTCATGGTACCATAGTTTACAGTATGTTTTAACTTACGTAAAACGGGACAGGCCTTGTGGTCCCGTTTTTAGATCTAGAAATAAAGACTTTAGAGGGTCCAGCCTCTGAACTGGGACACAGCTGTACTGTGATTCATTTGAGATCCTGACCTGTGGGGGCTGTCCACACATCATGTCCCAGGTCCCGTAGTTTCCCTTGGCTTGTCTGTGATGTCTCACAGCATCAGTGAAGGCTGGCGTCCGAACAGTGCTGTCCTCTGGCAAACCTGCTGGGGGCAGGAAAGAGCAGATGCTTATTAACATTTGAGAAACAAGGTAACCCCCTTCTCCCCTTTTTTTAAAATAAGATGCAGTTGGCTGAAATGATCTTAGCGGCGGGATGCTTTTGTTTTGCATTGTATTGGAGTAAGGTCTAAATGGATGTTTACTTGGTAGGAGATGAAGAAACGTGTGGACATTTCATTGGCTTTTGTAGATTCCCACACTAACAACCATTTCCATGACATCTGACTCACTTCTGTGTGACGATCTGAAAGTATAATTTTGGCCAGCGGTATACTGGGTAAGGACGACACGTGCACACCCTGCCCCTATAACACACAGCTGTGTCATCCCTCAAAACAGGAAGATGTTGGCTCGTTGGAGGACAGATTTCATGTGGTTGCTATGGTTACTGCCCCTCCCAGCTGACAGGACAATAGAAACAGCTCACGAGGCACTCTGCAACATGCGTGTGTTTTTAGGAAGTTGGGTCTTAACATGTGGTTGTGTTTCAAGTGATGAAAGTACATCACTAGCTGAGGAGCTGCCTCTCTCTCGAGGCCAGAGCACTGAGGGACACTGCTGAAAGTCCTACATCCCACACAAAAGAGTATAAACAGGTGTATGGCATAAAACATCCCTATAATTAGGAGCTTGTCCTTCAGAGCAGTTCCTGCTTTAAATAAAAGGGATTGATGGTTCAGTGGCGTTTTTTCCTGTGGCAACACGAGTCATTCTTTCTGATGCACAGATGTGTAATTAAAGGATAAGTTTGCTGTTTTTAAAACCAGTCCTTATTGAAATGTTGTTTACCCTCCATTTATGATGGTCAGTAATTTATTAACTTCAACAATAGCAGGAACACGTGTTATAAAAATTACCAGTCTGCTTCAGCTTTTCACTGGGCCTAAACACTTACAGTAAGTGTTGTACTTGTACAATTTCCACTTAAGTATTTCCATTTTGCAGTGCTGAAAGAAATATTTAGAACCCTTAAGTAAAAGTAGATGCAGTATACCACAATGATACAGATTTTGTAATGAAATGACCAGCCCCAAAACAACCCATGCCTTTTAAAATATTACAGCAACAAAAGGAATTACAACCATTGACATAGCAAACAATGTGATTCTTATGCTGAAAAGCAGCTGAAAATGAGCAAGAAGAGTAAACAGAATTCACATTTCTGTACTAATTGTACAACTGTAACTGTAAAAATGTTGAGATTGACTATACATGCAGCTGTACCCATGTCTATGGGCCTAGTGGGCATTTACACACATACATAAATGTAAAAAAAAAAAAGGTTTGGCGACGCTGTTCTGGACATTGAAGCAGCTGCACTTGCTGTCTTGTGAGGCTGATTCCTTTTGAGGCGCCAACAAATGAGACAAAAATGCATTAGTTTCCTGTACTGCATAAAGGATGAATGGTTGGTGATAATCTGTTGTACGACGGGTCTGTTGTGCACAAGCACAACAATCAGTGTGCGCGAGTGTGTGTGTGTGTGTGTGTGTGTGTGTGTGTGTGTGTGTGTGTTTTATTGCTTGAGTGTCAAGTTGTTTTGTCTGTGGCTGTAAGTCTGTGACTCAGAGGAGGCTGACAAAGACAGGAAGTGACCAAGGAGTGAAGAGGGGGAGAGGCAGAGCCAGACAGGAAGCCGTCTCTGCTCCCAACTCTTTGCTGACGGGCTGAGGGGAGGTGTGTTGGCTTGTTTTGGCATACGCTTTCATGAGAATTCACTGGACAGTAAGGTTAGAGGTGCAGTTGGAAAATAAGAGCAGACAGCTGCCTTGTTGGCAGATGACCAGCCATCATTTGGAGGTCAAATGCAGTGAAGCAGGCTGGCTTATGGTTTACTATCCTTATGCCAGACAGTTCAAAACCCACAACTGATATTGTGCATGTCAACAACAGCAGCATGGCCTTTTAAAGTGTTCTGGATCAAGCAGTCGACGAGCCAGTCAGAATCTGTGCAAGCATAAGTTGCATGCACAGATGTTTATTATGTTACAGTAAGTTATTAATTACACTATCTGATATTTATTTGTTCCTTGTTGAACTTGTAGTAAACAGCTAACTCACAGACTCCATAACGTTGTACTTCCTGTTTACCTTCCCCCAAAGCCCCTAAATTATGGGAACTGTAGTTCCAAACCTTAGTGCATGACTAACCCCCAAATTGAAGGAAGACAAAGTATAGTAATAGGATTGACAAAATCCATTAATATTTTATTCACCTTGCACTCTCAATATTTGTCTCAGAATGTCCCATCAACATTATTCCTGGAACACTAACCCTTAGCGTAAAGCTTTTAAGCTTTAAAGCAAACTTTACAGTTCTCTCAAACTCTTTATCTTGGGTTTTATTCATGTTAGCTAGCTGCAAAGGTAGGAACACAGTACATGTAGATCCTGTAGGTAAGTGGCTGTTGACGGACTGCTGACCTACTGTAGTTCAGTATCCTGTTAGGGACAGAAAAGATGCCGCAAAGACAGACTGCACCAATGCCAAGTAATACTAATTTGAGCCCCCCAAAATATTTTCACTCTCTACAACCCAAATATCTTATTTATTTAATGTTATAAAGTATATTTGCACAAGGTGCCAATTTAAGTATTTCTAAAACTTAAATTGTAGTTTGGGAAGTGTTTCTTAGAATAAATCAGCAATTTCAACACTTTCAGGGCACAAACTATGGCTAGTCATCCATGTGAAATGCCCAAAAGTGAATTATTTTACAATCTCAGTTTGTTGCTCACAAGAGATAAAAAGGAAAACATTTTTTGACAGTCTGCCAGGCCACTACACATTCTCCATGTGTCTGAACCATGCTAGATCAAGGAGCAGATTATAGTTTCTCTGCAGTGTATGTATGTGTGTGTGTGTGTGTGTGTGTGTTGTGTATAAATAGAACATGTGGCAACACTTACCACGGTCTCTTTATTTGAGGCATTTCCCTCCCTGCCTTGCTCACCACGCTCTGGTTGGCTGGATTTTAGCAGCAGCCATAGATGAGTTCCCAGGCCTTCACATCCACAAATGTGCACGTATGTTTATCCAGCATTTGGATGTCAAATATGGTCTGATTAGACTTCAGCTTTAGGCCACCTGCCTTCATATCGAAAGCAGGTTTTAAAAACTTCTTTCAAACCCTCACACTGCTGCTCCCATTGACATGCATGAGAAGGATTTCCCCATATGGTGCAGCCCTATGGAACCAGCCAGACCCACAGTACAATAAACACTCATTGAAACATACCATCAGCCGCAGACATCACAAACAGATGACTGAATAAGTCCTAACATGCAATACTAGCAGATCCCTGCCTCCAATAGCAGCGAATAAGTGAATGCTGCCCGTACTGGTTTATTTTGTATATAAGTATGTACTTTATATTTTCTGGTAACGACGACACGGAGTGCATAAATGTTAGCATTTTTAAACATATAGCACGCCTGGGATAAACTGCTGTTTTATCGTCCTTTGAACGTGCCCATCGCAGGTCTGTTCTTGCTGAGGTCTGATCAGAGCGGGGGGGCTGGTGAGTGGCTTTACAGGCTGTCGGGGTGGAGGGTTGGCTGTGATTGATGGTCCTCTAGTGGCCCAGTGGCAGCTCGGAGCAGTCGTTGACTACTAATGTGATGCAGCATCAGCCTGGCCACTGAACTGCTGCCTGCTAAACTGAGCCCAACATAAGGGCTGAAACTAATGATTCTTGTTATTATCAATAAATCTCTTGATTTGTTTTTAAAATTAATTGATGAATCGTAAAAAAATGTGCCAAGATAATATCTTCATATTGCTTGTTTTGCTTGACCAACAGCTCAAAACCAAAAGATATTAAAGTATTATTGATATGAAATGAAAAGCAGCAAATCCTCACATTTTAGAAGCTGGAATTAGCAAGTGTTTGCTAATTTTGCTTGTAAAATGACTTATGCTTTTAACTGATGGTTGTTGATTCATATACTGTCAATCAGCCTGTTGAATACTAAAGGAATCGTTTCAGGACTAGAAATCATTGTGTTTACTCAGGTTCATAAGGAGAGGACACTGGGGTTAATTATAGAGCATAGACTGTGTAAAAGAAGGGGACAAAGCCACCGTGACATCACCCATTGGTTTGTGGAATACGGTTTTGAAGCCTCGAATTTGATATTTTGGCCATCGCCATCTTGATTTTTTGGAGCCTGTGGAGTAACCCCCAGCTGGCCATTAGAAAGAATGCAGGTTTAAGGCACAGCCTTTATAACTTTAAGCCTTAATATAATTTAAACAGGCGCTATTTAAAAATCACCCACAGTTATAATGAACGGGGAAAATAGCTATAGAGAACAAAACTGTTTTTTTGTACCAGGCTGTAAACATGTTTATTTCTGCTGTAAAGCTGGGCATTTTAAAATGGGGGTCGACTCTTCTTTTGAGCGAGCCTAAAGTGGCCATTCAAGAAACTGCAGTTTTCAGCACTTCTGAGTTGGCTTCAATTTTCATCCCTGGAGGTTGCCGCTTGTTGTAGAGGTACAGGGACATGGTGACTCCACTACAACAGAGTCCTTTATTGAAGGTCAAGCATCTAGAGCAATCAGATTACATTTTTATCACCTTACCTAAACTACTTATTTTGAAGTGTAACAAAGGTAAACAGAAAAGTTATTACCCAAACTGTCTGTTTTAAGGGTCGCTTGCAGTCAAAATGCAATAGATGACTTTGAATCCACTGAGAGCCTGGCTTTTTAGTCTTGTATGGCTTAACTCCGTCGTGCGAACATTCAGACCGACACATTGACCAATTATATGTGCTGCAGCTCCATGCTGTGCAGAATAGTGCGATAAGGTCACCTGTTAACAGAGCTGATTAACAGGGCGCTTTGCAAATCATCCTGTTAAGGTGATGCAAAGCAGCAGCTGATCATTTTATTGAGAGCTATTGAGAATAAAACAAGAAGTGCTTTAGTGGATTAAAATAGATCTTCAGTGTGCGAGCGTGAGTATTTAACTTGTGGTTTTTACTTATCAAAGCCAGCTGAATAGTCTCAGTGTTCAGCTGTCAAACTGCTTTGCATGAAGCGTCTGTGCTGCTCGCAGTTTATGGGCACTGCAGCAGTTTCTGTACATGCTCTATATGATGCATAGGTGTTAAATTCAGTGGTCATTTTTCACTTGAAGGTATTCGGAAACCATGTGAAAAACCTCAGATGCTTTCTATATTCAGATAAAATAGCTGGGAACAATTTAATATAAAAAGGTGTTAATTCCAACATTTTAAAATATGTGTGTGTGTGTGTGTGTGTGTGTGTGTGTGCGTGCGTGCGTGTGTGTGTGTGAGAGAACCATTTATCAGCCCCTGGTAAAGTCTTTTACCGGTTTTGGTTTTCCTCAAAACACAGACATGACAGAGGTGAGACTGGGCGTGTCAACACAGGCCTACAACATGAATGCCAATCCACACCTGACACAAGCAATGGCCACAGTAAAACAGCAACACACACTGTTCCCTACATCCTGTTCCTGGAGCCCAGCCTCACAGCTGGAATGTATTGCAGCTGGCATTTACTGAGCATGCTCGAACAGGTTGAGGAGTAAATGGTGAGCTAGACTGGATACAGACACAGGCTGATTTTGTTTTACAGTCAAAAAAATGTGTGCACTGAAGTTGGTGTTTGGCTTCTAATTAATTTGCCCCTTGGCTGGTTTGACCAAAACCTTCTTAACTGAAGAAATGAAGCCCGTGTTTTCTCTTCTAACATTTGGGCTACTGATGACACACAGCTGCCTGCATTGTCACATATTGTTAAGCAGAATTTATGCACAGTTAGCTGGCATAATAGCTGGCATTTACAAGGGCAAAACAGGGTTGAATCAGGTTGAGCAACTTTGTCATCCTGGTGAGTTTAGAGCCAGTGTGTTGTTTCATTTGATACGTGGTATGAAGTATAGTTGGGCGGCTCATGTTTCATTATTTAGGCTTTAACCTGCAATGGAAGCATTTAGACAAACTATAGTGCACACTTTCTTGCATCTTTCTGTAGGTGCTGAGTGATTTGATGCAGCTGGCTTGATGATTACAATGACGGTCCACCCTAACAATCACTTAAAGCACAATTACAGATAATTTAACCATACGCTAGCTTTCATATGAGGAAAGCTGTTGAAACCTAAAAGCTCAAACAAAACAAACAGTATTATAATTAAGGGTGCACGCCCACAGGTATGGCAAGCCACATACTTTAGGGTCTGAAAATTAGGGTCAGCTAAGGTAAAGTCTTGTCTTTGTGGAGAAGGCGTAGTCAGGTGACATAATGTAAAGATGTTGACACATGGTTAGTTAGGGTAGTATTGTCTGTAGTAGTGCAAAAGTGTGGATTTCTTTACAATACTATGTAATTATAAGTATCTTAGATTAAAAGATTTTTGTAATAGGAAAAACCGGAAAAGCCAGGAAAGTTTTTCTGTAAATAAAAACTTGATAGATATGATCACAAATACATCATTTGTTTGAGAATCTTTTTATAATCTACGCTTGATCCACAATCTATGCATCCAGCAGGATCCAAACAAGCCCAATCCTGCTCACTGCAGCAGCCGTTTTGTTTATCGCTGAATCTCTGTAGTTTTGTATTTTTATCTCAAGTTACCCAATGTTCCCGCTCATTCACATTCTCACTGTCTCAAGTCTAAATAAAGCACATTGAATGTGAGTTCACACGCTCGTATACACGGGCATGCACAATACCACGTGCACGCACAATACCACAAAAATGTAACTGTACTCTCCTCAGACGAAGACAGTGAACAGACTCCCTACGTTGTACTGCAAAATTTAAATATATCTGCCAATTAAAACTTTGTATAATTTGCAGTTAACACCCCATGTGGCAGACAAGGTTTGGAAGTAGACCAGTCATTTTTGCCTCCTTAGATTGAAGACATGACAAGAATATGGATTACATTATGTTTGCACATCCTCTGGCATGTCTGTGTCTCCACACAATGACACATGAGTCATGCCATCACAAGAAGAAAGATCATAGGTCTCCACCCTAATAAAACAAACATCCTCTAATGCGCAACCAAAAGCAAAAATGCACCACAGTATCCCAGAAAATACCATCAGTTCAGAAATCAGCCAGCACTCAAATAATGGTGACATGCTCATACAAATATAGGCTGGGAAAAAGACCTAAACAATAAGAAATCTCATTAAAAAAGAAAAGTAGCAACTCAATACCACTTAATTCCTCAAGCTTAATAAAGACATGTTATAATTTTGGGGGGAATAGTTTGTCGCAGTGCATTATGTGGGATTGCTTCTTCTCCCATTTTAAAGGTATTTTTTATATTAAAGGGTTTTTTCCAAACACCCCTATTTTGGAAAAAGCCATTCATCACTATGCCAGTGACCTGCATTATAATGCCTCAGTGGCTAAAGTAGAGTCTACTTTGCCATTTTTTCATGATGTTAAGATAAACAATACTTTAAGTAAACTTTTTTACAATTAAAGCCTTCCAGGAAAGTGAAGGGATTATGGCTTTAACAGTAATCTGTCTATTATTGGTTTGATTAATTGATTATTTGTGGTAAAACTGCCCATCACATTTTCCCTGAGCCCGAAGTGCCATTTTGTTTTGTCTAACCAACATTTTTAAAACCCAAAGTTATTCAAGTTACAATGATTCAAAACAGAGAAAAGCAGTTTTGTTTGATAAAGGAAAATAGATATAAAACAGGAGAAATTAAATATAAAGGACTGTCTCAAATATAAGTCTGGTTCTCTCCCTGTCCACATTTTGAGTGATGCAGATTGTCTGTCTGGGCTGTACATTTGTAACATTTGTATCCCTGATCCAACGGCAACAACACGTCACACTGTAACCAAGACGAATAAAAAAACAAACAAATACACATCATTCCTGCAGCATCTCACATTCATAGATCAACCAGCTCACTCACATGGCATGTAAAAGCTTCAGACTCACGCACACACACACACACACACACACCCTCGTCTGAACAGCCAACAAAGGTAGAGGGGCAGAGACAGGCACTAATTGTCCAGGGTGGAGCACAGAGAAACAGACACTGCTGCTGTGCAAATGGTATATATGTACTGTAAACTCCGTTCAACTGAATTTACCAATTTATCATCACAGTTTTCAATAAATAATATGAATAACATTAACATAAAACTGCCAGTGGCCTTTGTAGTGCTCTAACTGCTGAAGCCCCTGTGTGCTTGTGTGTATTGTTACCATTGTTACTGTGTCTGACACAGTCCTGCAGCACTGCGTGCCACTTCTTCTGCTCCTTCTCTGTCATCACACAGAAGTAGTGGTGGCGGGCGTACGGGTGCCACAGGATGAGGGGGAACTGGGTCGCACACTTGATAAACGGATGATTTCCCACTTTGGCCTTGATACCTACAACAAGTGACATGACAGAACGACAATAAGAAACTACAAGATTTAGAAAGCACTTTACAGACAATAAAGAAAAAGAAAAAATATTTATAAAGAAGAGCTGAAACAAGCAGGTACAATGAAGGATTAAATATGTAAATAGAAGTTGTGTAAAATATCTGTTGATTTTAAAAAAAGGGGAAATTTAACAATGATGGATTTTCACATGTATTCAGTACATGTGAAAATGTGTAAGGAAAAAATGAAAAAACAAGAAGAAAAGCACACAAAAATGCACAGAAAGTTATTATCCTTATAATTTGGTAACAGTCAGATTAAAAAAAAGTCACCCTACATATGATATAAATATATATCACAATATGGCAAATGAATGGAGAATCACACATAAAATAATCTAATTGATGTTTAAAACAGTTGTTCCATTGTTATACATTTAATCAGATTAAAAAAAACATTTTGAATTGATGCCCAGCCAAAAAGTCAACTTATAAGTAAAACAAGTGCAGACACATTATACTCTGTTGTCCATTTCTAGCCATGTTTTGTCATATTTACAGTATATATTCATTATTTTCTCTGTCTGTCCTTTTCCTACCTGGCAGGCTGGTATTAATCAGCTCTATATATTCCTCCATTGAGGTCAGGGCCTTGTACCCTGCGCAGCTGATGCTTACTTTCGGGTGAAGGCCCCGTTCGTGTGCCTATTAGAGAAATGGCAAAGAAGATGTTTTTAACACAAGTGCCCAAACCATCGAATTGGACAACTGAGTAGTCAAGTAAGAAGGGCGCTCACTGTTTTGCTCTCATAGAGGCTGATGGTGTAGCTGTTTGGCACTGATACAAAGCGATTCCTCCACTTCCGATTCTCCTCCAGATACTGAAACAGACTCCCTGAGAAGATGGACCGTCCTGCCAGGGGGTCCTAAAAAATCAGAGACATTTATCATGAAGCAAAATGCATTGTCATATTTAATGTATCTTGTGATACAAAGCATGATAGGTGGGATCATTTAATATTAATGGGATCTTTGATAAAATTTCTCACAATTTAAAAATGGTCTCCTTTAGTTATGCAGGAAACCTGAAGCTTACTTGTTGTTTTTCAAACAAGAGGGGGTGGAGATTTTGGTTTAGTGTTTACACAAGGATACACACCACCCACTATGTTTTCCGATTTCCCGTCTCAGATCAAATAATACTGCAACCGAGACTGCTCAGAGAGGGAAAGAACAAATGAGACAGAAGGGAGTAGCAGAGCTGAAACATAAAGAGGTGTTTGTGTTAGAAAAAACGATTTGCTGCTGTTTGATCGCGGGAAAATGTTAAATCATCCGTGGATCTTGTGTGCATAAGTGACAGGGTGACACTTGTGCTTATGTCAGGGTAGGCCAGAAAGAAAGCGATGATGTATTTGTGTACCCAAAAGTTTGGTTTTCTGCTGTAAGGACACATTGAAAACCATAGAAATGTTTGATCAGCTCAGAAATGCTTCCAGTAAGAAAGAACGTGAGTAAAAAAGTCAGGAGAAAATGCAAATGAAGCGCTAATAATGTATCCGTTTACAGTAAGTAAGTAAAAAACAAGGTGTTAAACTACAGTGTCCGTGGTGCAATACAAATGTCAGACATATTTCTTGTCTGTGTATGTATGTGTTTGCAAAGTGTTGATTCACATAAGCATAATTTTGCCTTTCTGTCATTTGCACATACAAGCAGCTGTCCTCCACATAGCGAAGAGAGTAGATGAACTACCATAATAGAATTTCAGACAGCATCTCTGTTCATGTGTGAAATGTGCTCCACTTCCTCTCTAGTGATTGAAAATGTTAACAAAAGTGGGACCTTCAGTACATTCAGTAACCAAAAAGATGAGAAGAATACAAAAACTACTGAGTGGTAAAGCAGAGCTCGTTAGGTAATGTACTGGTAAATAGATCCCAAGAATGTGCTCATTCATGCATAATGTATAACATCAAGCTCTGTTGGCCTAACAAAGCCTACATTGATGCAAGTTTATGTTATGCACAAATTGTTAAACTACAATGGTGTGAATTTGTTCATCTTTACATACCAGAAACATGTTGTAAAGATGGCAGAAAGGAAACTGGAGAGATTGAAGTAAGTTAAATTATAAGGCTGAGTAGCAAATTTGGGTCATTGGAACCAACTCAATTTGCAATGACATCAGGGGTACACACATGGAGACCTGATGGAGAGTTTGGGGAATTGAAGTTGAATGATTTCGCAACTTGGGTCTTATTTTTGTATTTTGGCCATCGTTCCTATCAGTAATTATAATATTGTACTCACCAAGTTGGGTGCTTAGATCTGGAAACATGGCAACATCGCTAAAAATAGTCAGATGCGTCATGAAGTATGAGCAATTAGACAGGTTAGCTAAACTTAATGCAAGGGAAGACGAACAGTAAAATTATTCTCCAAACTGTCCTTTATACTTCCTGGTTCAACTTTGACCTACCATCCCATCCTGTCCTAGTTGTGCACTGTTTTCTTGTGCAATAAGAGATTATTACCAACATTTCAGGTATAGGCTCACTTTCAGTTTTACCTCAAAATAAAGTGCTTTAGATTATCTGGAGTTTGTTGCCAACCTGTATGATTCTCTAACTGTTTATGTTTGTTGGACTTTGCTGTAGTGATGTTGCCGTTTTTTCAGTTGTCAGCAATTACTATGGTGAGTACAAAGGTATCATAATCAATATAAGTGATGGCCAAAATAAGTTGTAATAAACTGGAAATATCCTTCAATATACAATTTCATGTGGAATCAAAGACATGACAACAAATGTTATTATGTGTTATAGTTTCCACAAATTACAAAAATCTTTGTGGAAGCATTCTGTCCATGAGCAGGTTTGAACCTCTCTTGCACTTGCCTTTCTGTGAAGCAGCTGTGACTGCGTTCCTCCTCCTCCTTCTATCTCATAGCGGACGCTGTTGAAGAGAGCGACCGCGTACTGCTGCTCGTACACGTCACTGAACTCCTTCATCACATCTCTGGTCCAAGCTGCAGGAGGACACAAAGAGACAGGGGTCAGGACACGTCTGTACTACACACTTATTACACTAATGCGAATATATTTTTGTAGCACTTATATTTAAGATACAGTAGTGGGAAAATTACATCCTATATCTTAATTTTATTATAATGGATGTCATTTGTTTTGAAAGGTAAACATATTCAAGGTAAAAAGCTTGAATGAAATAGTAAAAGTTCATTTTGGTTCACACACAAGTCAGTAGAGAGCAGATCAAGCACTTCAGTTAATTTCCAACAAGACAGACTTGACATAGCACGGCTGATTTCCACATGAATTACTGAGGATGATTTTATCAACTGTATTTTGCATGTTTTTCAAAGCTAACCAGTTTTGCAATTTAAATTTCTCTGTTAAATATTGGCTGAGCGTTGAGGGGGGAGCTTCTCCTGTGAAGACATAAGGTCTTAAATTAAGTGGGCCTTTTAGAAAGAAAACATACCATAGTGACTCTTGTGCAGCACTCAACAAAGAGATGCCCAACATGTATTATCATCATGGTTTGCTCTTTATCATGGCTCTGTCATTGGTAAAACTTTTGGGATGGAAAGCTTTTCAAAAGTTAAAATACAACTGCAGTCAAAGATGTTTGAATGGGATTGCTGCTTGGCAAATGCTACTGTATGAGTAAACTTTGATTCTCTAGCTTAAAACGTAATTTTAGACCTACTTACATATTCAAACCCAAGACTCCAGAAGCAGTATCCTAGATGTTTTTACTTATCATTTTCTACATATTTCCTGCCAAATTTAGCCTGAGCCTCAAAATGATTTTCATTATAAATCGAATATCTTTGGGTGTTATGAACTTTTGGTGGAACAAAAGAAGTAGTTTGAAGGTGTCACCTTGGAAATTGCGAGAAGCATTTTTCACTATTTTCAGACATTTTATAAACTAAATGGATAATGAAAATAATTGTTAGTTGCAGCCCTAGTTTGGAGCAAAATAATGGAGTCTCCCCATGGGTATCGGTTAACTTGAATCAATGTTTTCTTGTATTGAACAGATCCTTCCCACAGCTTGACTCAGCATTGCTATTGCCCCACTGTCTGCAAGCAGCATCACAATAAACAGTCCAAGAACCTGCAGCAGGGGACATGAGTTTTTCCCACGTTCCCAGTGTTGGAAAAAGTCAGTTTGCGAGCCAATCAGTGCGTTTCGCTCGGTCAGCAGCAGACAGTGTTGACTATGATCTGTTTATGGAAGGAACAACACAGGAAGGAGGGAGCCGGCCTGCAGTGGGAGAGCAGGAAGGAAAGAGCTGACAGGACAGGATAGACAGGGAGAAAATGTGGAGGAGACTGGGGACAGGGACAAGGACACACAAACTTATTAAAGACACCGTGACATACCAGGAGGAGATGGGTGGACAGGTTAGAAGAAATGTAAAGGAAGATTGTTTGAAAACTGAAACAAAGATCCCTCTTAAACCCACAGTTTATTATGGCTGGCTATCGAACCTTAATACTTTTTGGTACCAACCAAAATGTGTCTACTGTTTATTCATTGTTTGATTTCTGGCTTAAATTATTATTCACTTATTATGGATATCAGATGTTGGATAGAAACTCTCTCTGTGCAGTGTAAATTTCCACAAGATAAACTAGGCTCCCATTCCAAACTTGCAGAGAGTTGGTACTTTCCACTGGTTGTCTTGCTGTGCCAAAGTCAGCAGACTGGATACTTGTACATGGACAGCCTTTTGGGCACTTGGAAATTGGAATTTGGGAATAAAGACCACATCATAAATCACACACTCAGTCCTCTGTTTCAACCTGTATGGGCATGCCAAAAAGTTGTTATACACCTCCATCCCCCCCATCACTTGTTTGCTATATCCTGCAGAGAAAACTGACATGAGACACCCCTGAATCAGAAAACTGAAATCTTCTCATGTGGTTTCAAACTAACTTAATATCTGATAGGCAAGGGGATCATGTTGACACATTTTAGTGATCTATTCAAAAGTGACATATAGCAAGAATGTCAACCAAATTTCATGGCAATCCACATAATAGTTGTTGTGATATTTCACTAAAAGACAAAAATGTAAACTGTCAAACTCACAGTGGCGCTAGAGGGAAGGTCAGGGGATTCATCCTCTGGGAACCATGAATATCTGTAACATTTGCTGAGATATTTCAGTCTGGACCAAAATGGTGTACCAACAAACCAGCAGCAGTGCCACCCTTAGATCCATGCCACTAGCAAATAGCAAATACCTCAATCTCAATATGAAGTGATTTCATGCAGGAACTATTGGTGCCATAGAAATTGCTCATCACACAAAACAGTAGGAACAGTAATTGTACATCTTTGTCATTTTCCATTTTTCCGACACTTATCCAAGGCTACGTCTTGGTGGCCGACTAAGACTAAGCAAGGCAGTCGTCCCTCTCCAAAAGAGGGCGCCCAGGAGGCTTTGAACATGGCCCACTTAGCCTTCCTGTCCCCTGGCCCTGTGGGCCCTCCACCCACATGAAATAAGCTGATGGCTCATGTTGTCAGCATTCACTCCCTGCTTTTGCTTTCATTCAAAAGTCATAGCTCTCGTTGTGTGACACATATTTAAGAAACTACTGCAAGATCGTCATTGTGGCTGAATTTCCCATCATTAGCATGTAGACAAACAGGCACATAACTAAAAACTATTCTGTATGGATTAAAATGAACTGTGGGACCACACAACTATGATGTGTGTGTGTGTATTTCATCTGTGTTGCGTGAGCTCGAGAGGGAGGAGATTATTTTGTGAAAATGTGCTTGGGCAGCGAGGGTGAAGAAATCACCTTGTTGGGAGGGACACACTTCAAACAAGACTCCCAATGCAGAAATGCTGAGTAGTCTTCACTCACTCACTCCCACTCCAAAGACAGAACTGAACAAATGAGAGCTTTTTCAAAGGTACACTAATGTTCACTCGTGCATTAAAGTACTTTAAGAGTACTGCTATTTGTTCTGCTATTCCTTTTCATATGCTTGCATACAAACAAAGAAAAGGTTACAGAAAGACACAGGGAGGGTGTGAGAGGCAGACAGCAGTTTCACCTATTAATCTTGGGACATGTTTCTACCTGCTTTACTTCTGCAGATTCATTCATTATCTTTTCATCTCCCTCCTCTGACTCTCTTCATGTGGATCTTTTTCTCAAGCAGAAAATATTGCACTATTTAAGGTAACCTAGGTTGAAATTATGGTGGCTCTGTATACAGTTGTTCATGTTTAGAGGTTTGTGTTAATATTTTTACAATCACAAATAAGCTTTTCTGACAAGACAGCACCTTCTTTTCAGCTCATTCTGAAGCTATGTGGCTGCTTCTTTATAGAGGCCTACTTACAGTGAGGATGACATCAGATATAGGGCTGTGTCATTGCAGTATAAGGCTGCAAAAAACATATATTTTTGGTATCTATTGTGAATAATTAATTAACCATTTAGTCTATAAAATGTGAAGAAGTTGTGAAAAATGGCCAGTACTCCTGTAGTCCAAGGGGATGTCTTCAAATTGCTTTTTTTGTCTGACCAACAGTCCAAAAACTGAAAGATGGCAGCTTCTAACAATGGTATTGTTCCTATTTTAAACTACTTCTTAGAGTATTTCTCTGTCTGGTTCACAAAAAACAGCAACAACAAACAAACTTGAGTGTCTGGACCTCAGGAACATAAACTTTGGTTTCCAGAAGTGGTTTCCTCATGCAAGTACGCCTGCCAGCATACGCACACAAACACAATTACAGCCCTGAAGGAGCGTCCTAACTGAGGCTAAAATGCAAAGCACAAGTCTGGAGCATCTAAATGCTTACTCAAAAATACGAAACAAGCAGGTCTTCTGGCTTTTCTTGAGTTATTTTGGGCCTTGGAGAAACATCTCGAAGAGAGCACCTACAGATCCATGAGGGTTTCTGCCTCTGCTCTGTTCCTGCTCCTCCCTTTGCTCCCATGCCTTGTTGAAATAATCACACAGACCTGCACAGTTCACAGTGGGAGGCGGGAGCAATCTGAGACTTAAATAGCAGTCAGTCTCAAACTTCTACAAACACGCTCCCCTTTGGGAAACCTAGTTATTATCTCTGAGAAATAGGCCTGCAGCAGAGATGGGATTCAGGGGAACTCTTCAAGTAGAGCAGACCAACAATGCACCGATATAAATGAGAAGCTTTGTCCTAGAATGAAACCAGGAAAGGTGAGACTTGCTGAGAGGGAATTTCTTATATTAAAAAAATGAAAAGGCTCAGGGTCTGCAGGTATCACTGTACCATTGAATGTGTTTTAACACCACATATAGTATTAAATTTAAGTCTGACTTTTTTTGACAAATCAGGTCTGTATGACAGCTCTGACAGTTTTCCAGCATGAGTTTAAAGACAATTCTGACAAAAAGAGAAAGAAAGTAAGGTCAAATGACTGAGGATTTGTAAAGCCCTGTATTTAGAAAATTGAATTTAAGACATTTTAGAGAACCTGCTGACATGCTGAATAGGCTTTACTATATTTATTTTCACTCTATCAGTTTTTAAAAGCAAATTAACTCAGTTTTGCAGATTGGAAGCTCACTGAATGGTGAGCAAGAAAAAAATACAGAAAACCAAGTCATGAATTCTATAATAGCGTTGTAATAATGGAGGATATAAAAACCCAATAATGAAGATGTTACAAACTTATGAGGATGAAAGTGCTGTTTTGGATATGGATAGCATAAGTTCTAAGGAACTCCAGTCCTCTGTTACCTGTAATCATCTCCCGCCTGCCCTCATCCAGGTGAGAGGAAACCACGTCCCCCATGGCTACAGAAGAGCCTCACAGATCCAGCAAATACCCGGGCTGGTCACACGTTGTACTCAAATGGAAAACAGCTTTTAGAGATACTTCCAGCTGTCTCAAATATCCAAACTGTGCCGCTGGGAGAAAAAAAAAGCTCTACTTTCCCCCCCTGAGAGGCGCACGGCTCTGGCGCTGCTGCGAGTCTTCTCTCCCGCTGTCTCCAACGTCCAGAGGACTGACTGAGGTGGCTGCTCCCTGCCGGTGAGGAGCAGGAGGAGGTGCACACTGGTTCACAGAGGCAGGACACACCCCCTGGGAGTCATCACTGGTCCAACGTGTTCAGTCGGCCCTGCCAAGGGTGTGGCCAGAGCCAGGAGCTTAGAGTCACAGCTTTAATATTTACTGTGCAAGTTATTTTAGTGTGCAGTCAGACTTTATTTGGTGTTAAACGTATAGACTAACTAAAGCCAACCTCCGTGTAGTTTATTTTAAAATAGTTTAATATTATGGATTTAATTAACTGTAATACTACTCTTGAAGCCCAAACTAAACGGAATACTATTAGAGGTTTCACTGTAGGAAAGGCTGTTTTCCATGATGCCGTGTTTTCTCGCAGAAAGATACATGCCGCCCCCTTGTGGACTTTTTGCTTCTCGGCTGTTTAATATTGAGATGGGCCTGGACCCACTGCAGAAAACTTCCCCTCAGATCCAATTAGTCACTACATTTCTTTTTTAGATAACAAAAAATGCTCACAGAGCACATGAGTGTGAAACAATTCAACCTTTAATGGAAAAACATAAACAATATTCTCACTAATTAGTGTTAATGTTCAGTGTGAAAGCCATTAGAATATTCTCATAATATTCTTACTAACTATATTAACAATCAGTGAGTTGGGAGTTTATTGTTGGGATCCTCATTAGTTGTTGCCTTGGCAACAGCTGCTCTTCCTGAGGTTCACATTTAGAAAATCCAAATAATCAACAAATGTTCACTTGTACTTCGTACATTTGCCAAACAGCAATATTTGCTCACACAGTTGGTCCCTATATTAGAGTTGGTCAAGGAGTTTATTGTTTTCATGACTTTCATCTATAAAGCCAAAAACGTCAGTATTACCTTCAACTTCTCAAATGTAAGAATTTGCTGCTTTTCTGTAATATTCCTGTAAACTATACCACATATATTTTTGAGTTTGGTTTTTCAGGGAAAATAAGCAACTTGGAGACATGGCAGTGAGCTCTGGGAACTTCTCACATGTTTTCTACTATAGCTACATGATAAAATAATGACAAGAAGCATTCATTGATCTCCACCCATTGAAACAATATTACCAGTTAAACACAGTAACATGACCTATAGAGACTCCTCTGCTGTTTACTGTGTGACATGCTCACAATAATGGGAGTGCGTGTTACTGGAAAGCCGGCTGTACGATATCTTTGGAGATGTCTTCATAATAAGATAACAAGGTGCAGCTGTAGCCAAACGCCCAACACCACCGTTCAGGACATGATCATGCGGAAGGATACGCAGTGACGTTTCCAACTGGAGGCTCCTCCGCAGCGACGAGAGAGAGAGAGGGAGAGGGAGAGAGAGAGAGAGAGAGAGGGAGAGGGAGAGAGAGAGAGGGAGGAAGCAGAGGGCGAGCACTCAGTCCAACACTCAGCAGCATCATGGCACCTATCGGATTAAAGGCGGTGGTCGGCGAAAGTAAGATGATATTCTTTATTATTTCGCTCAGTATTTGGTGAGATGCGGCGCTGGGTCGGGAGCGCAGCTGCGGTTGTGTTAGTGTGTGTTTTTTTTTTTTTTGCGGGATGCGGATGTCAGCCAGTGCATCTGGGTAATGGTGGTGGTGATGATGAAGGTGATGAAGGTGGTGCTGTTCCATTGTATCCCATTGTGGAGCGCCGCCGCGTAGTGAGGCGGCTGCGGGGAACATGCACAGGCTGGTTCGTCTCTCCTGCGGCGCGGATGCGCAATTGCATTTCAGGCGGCGGAGAGCTGACAATGTCTTCAACCCGCCGCGATCACACACTGACGGAACATTTAGGCATCCTTCATCTAGGAGGATGCAGAAACCTGGAGGCAGATGTTGCCCACGTTACGCCCTTTTAGCCCATCGCAGCGTTTGTTTCAGGAATAATCTGCTCTGCACCGGAGCCGCAAACATAAAACTGTCCTTTTTTATCCCCCTGAATGTCGCTCCACAAGACGCTGCAGACCTGCTCCTCGGCCAGCTAATTATAGCTATTGGTGCAATGTAATGTAACGCTGTTGGTTATAAAGTGGCCGGAGACTTTACTCTCTCCGTGCGTGGGATTCCCTGGTTTCAGCCTCACCCCTGTGATGGAGCGAGAGTGGGCTGCGTAAAACACCCTTTCTCCACCGGAGCGCCCCGCAGCTGAACCAGCCCGCAGACAGCCCCGCTGCACCGTTAATGGCGGACTGTATCCAAAGGCGAGAAAGTTACCCTAAAAAAAAAAAAAAAAAAAAGAAAAAAAAAAGGCCGCTACGCAAGAATTTCCGCATTATCTGCACATAAGCCGCCGTCCAGTAACGATCAGTCCTTAAACCATCATCATCATCATCACCATCGTGCCCTTTACTGGCGGTGCGCCACCGATCAGCCCCGGTCTGTGTGATCCTGCCTCGTTAGGACTCTGGTTTGGCCACTCAGACTCATTTGCGTCGGCTGATGCTCCGGCAGTGCCGGCGTGTGGTGCTGATGCAGGCCTGAACACGGAGGCGCAGCGCGGTGCTCCTCAGCGGGGTCAGCTGGGTGCAGGTGTCGGCGGTCGTGACGACGGCAGACGGGCCCGAGCGTCGAGGCTCGCGCTTACCGTGGAGCCAGGGGCCCTCACACATCACTCGTGTCCCCCCCGTCATTTTGCCCTCAGCTGCACGTTGCACTCTTTATTTTTTCGGCAGCGTGCCCTGCCCGTGCTGCAGGATCTGCTTCACGTCATTTCTGTCGTTCAGCTGATTGAGTCGGTTTCACGTTTCACTACATCAATCCACCACCACGGCCCTGGAGTAAGGGCTCACACACTCTGGCAGCGAGATTGCTGAATCTCTACATTTCTTAAATGGTATCAGGATCATATTTGTCATGTGTCCTGCTGCAACCCCCCCCCCCCCACACACACACACACACACACACACACACTCACACACACGCAGACACACAGTTACAGTATTTTTCTGGTATGGTATGAAGGAGGTAGATGGGAATCAGGCCTCCCACATGGAGCCAGAGTTGAGCCTGAACCACAGTTGATTACAAACTAAAAAATGTAAATTCTCTTTGAAGCCAGAGTACAACACAATACTATAATAAATATAATGAAATATTGTTGTGATTGGTGGTATATACAACCATTTTTTTTTACATTAACAATTTATGCCACAATATTTAGAATGAAGACAAATCCACATACAGTGAGGAAATATATGTTCAATGCAGTGAACTGTGTTCCACCATTGATCATTGATTGAAAAATCACTGATTGTAACAATGGCGTTGTGTGAATATACAACATATGATCTGATCGTCATGATACGATTTCACTGATAATACTGTTGTAACTATTAGCAGTTAGAACCAACGTTTCCATATGTGATGGTGCTGTATTGTGGTTGAGAATTAGTATGAGGTTGAGCCCAGACCTGTATTTTTACGCCCTGCACCACTGGTAGTCGTGCTTATGATGCGTTTTTTTCTGTAACATTGCAACGTCTTTTGATAGAATACCACAAGACTGAAATTTGATAGAATTCTGTGCACCTAAAAACATTACACAATGCAGCTTCACATGCCAGATATTCTTAAATTCTGCATTATTTAATTTCTGAGGCCTTGTGACTGGCCATTACATAACCCAGTTTGTAAAGCTAAAGGCAGGCACATGCAGTGTCTGAGTGAGTCGTCTTTTCCAGGACAATGTAAACACTTGTGCGTGTTTCCCAGTAGGTAGCAGCAGGCAACACCTGTGCTCTGTTTGGCCGTGAAGCTGGGATGGGATTGGTGGAGGGGGTGGGGGCAAAGAGGGAGGGCGACACCATCATGGGTCCTCTCTGCAGCAGTGGATGTAGCAGCCAGGAGGAAGGAGGGGGATGGGCAGCAAGCAGAGCTTCGACCTCCCCTTTCATGACTGTATATGAGCATCAGTCCCACAGAGCAACAGAAGGGAAATAAAGCTGGACTGTAAGGATCTCAGCAGCCAGCAGCAACCTGAGCTCAAAGATATTTAAATTAAAACACTGCTGCCGCTCAGCTTAATGAAACAATATTCTGTTTTTGGAATACATATTGGGCTGTTGTACTGGATTGTTTTGTGCAGGTGTTCGTTTTATTCTGTACATACCTTGTATTTCTTGTGTTGTTTATATTTTTTATGTTGACCCAGAGAAGGAATCGTGTCTGCATCCATTCATTAATTGAACCATTCGTTTAGAGGCGGGTTATGTGGATAAAATCTTGTATCACAGTAAATGTTCTGGAAATCAAAGAGAGAAAGTTTTGATAGATAAAACAAACAAGATGGGAATGTCTGTTTTTGGATGATCGACTGAAATACCTTACAAATCAAGATAATGCTGTAAATGCAGCAATGCCATAAAGCATTATGGGATTTATCTGACAGATGAATATTGTCTTGCAGGATCAATGTCGTTAAACTGACCCTACTTTCATACATTAATTGTCTCTACCTGCTTATCATGCTGTCAGGACGGCCCATCCTGCACATGCAGGGCTGTCGAATCGAACAGGTACAAATAATGTGATTGTCCACTCGACAGACTAAATATTCCCGTTGAGCAGAACAGGAAATGACGTTGGACAGCCTGACTCAAACATTGTGATTACATGGTCACCGTTCCAACCGTCAGGATGGTCGTCTGTAGCTGTTTATTGAAATTAAATTCAACCCTGAACATACATTTTCTAAATTTCTCATTGTGGCATTTTTAATATTTTTTCCCTCAGCTGATCAAAGCGCCACAATCAGCCGGTTGTGATCCAAATTTAAAAAGCAGATCACACCAACATAACCCACATGAAAGTGGGTTACTTTGCTGCTGTTGTAAGATTAAGTCTGTTAATGCAGACGTAGGGCAACCAAGACAAAAACTGGATCAGTACGTCCCAATTCCATATTATTATACACTGTTACATTGGAATATACGACATATACTAATCGTCATAGTGGGATATTTTGGCAATTAAGATACAGTAAATTTGTTCTGTTGTGTGTTGTAGTGACAGGAAGCAAAGCAAGGCTTGTGCTGAAAGCGTTGAGTACAGTCAGGTGTGGTTAGCCTAGCTTAGCATATAGACTGGAAGTAGTCCTGACATCACAGTGAGGCTGCCAGGTTTGGTGCTGTTGTTGCTGTGCAGTGAACAGAGAACGGTTGTATGTGGGAACCTGCGCTGTAGCCACATTCGCTGCACAGATGGATCAACTGGAAGCTCCAACATGAGAGAAACCAGAATTGGAATTTAAAACCAGAAACTGTTTTTGCTTTTCACTGTATGTGCGAAATAAACAAATGAGATTTAACATGTTAATGAATGAGTTTTAGAGGGTTGTGTTGGTTTATTTTGGATTTTTCGGTAGAGCCAGTCAAGATGTTTTCCCCTTTGTCAAGGCTTTATGCTAAGCTAGGCTAACAACATCCTAACACAAGCTCCGTACTTAAGACACATATATCAGACTGATATCGGCTTCTCGTTTAACTCTTGGAAAGGATGCAAATAAGCACATTTCCCAAAATGTTGAACTATTCCTTTAAATATCTGATCTGGTTGTGATGGGTTCACTCTTCCTTGGGAGTATCTGCAAGCAGGCTGCTGTGTATTTGCTCCTCTCTGTGTAGGGCTTTGTAGAAGAGGAGGAAGGAGAAAGGTGAAACAGAAACAGAGAAGGACACATGCATGCACATAGTTGCGCACACATACACAAAACACACTCACACACACACACACACACACACACACACACACACACACACACACACACACACACACACACAGACAGACACACAAAGCTTCCCACTGACCTTGGAAGCATCACTGAACCAGAGCGTCACACACTCGTCTGAGTTCAGTGTCTGACGCAGTGCCTGCACCCCCTGGGCGTCCATAAAACACACACACACACACACACACACACACACACACACACACACACACACACACACACACACACACACACACAACAAATACACACACAGTCCCAAATAAATCCATGCTGAAATGTCACGTCGCCGTGGTTACAGAGCATGAAAGGCTGGCTGAAATAGAGCTTCCTAATGCAGGGTTACAATGGCTCGTAATCGTAATGAATTCCCCTTCTCTCTCACGGAGGAAGAGTGCTGTGTCAGAGCTGGCAGACGACCCCCCCCCTCCCACTCTTCTCAGCGGCACGTGACTGCTCTCTCCATCCTCCTTTTGCATACATACACACACATACGGTGGAGACACATTTAACACAGCGTTACAAAAATATCTTCTTATAGACGACCCGTGCGATACGAAGGCCAAGATGCTCCCATCCCCCAGCGACAAAAACAAAAGCAGGAAAACGCAGATTAAGGAGACAGAAAAAGACAAAGGCTAGCATGACACGATGGTGATGTGTCAAGTTGCTATAAGAGGATTTATGAGCCTTTTTATGGCAGGAGACATTAACCAGTGCGGCTGAGCTGGAGGAGGCTGCGGAGCACTCAGAGCTTCAGACAGTTTGTTACAGCCTGCAGCATCACTATCGCTGCCATTTTCAGCTTCACTTAAATCCCTCTCTGGTTAGTTGGGTGTTAAAAAAGCAAGAAAAAGCAAAGGCTGTTTGAATTGATGAATTCATTCATTACATATCAAGCTGATGGTTTCTTGCAGCTTTCTGCGCCGGTATTGTTGTTAATAGAGCTGAAAACAATGAGCTGATGAATCAGTTTGATAAAGTGATTAATCAGTGACTGTTCTGATAAGTGATCCATCTTCAAACTCCCACTGAAACGGCCTTTAGAGCATCTTGAGCTTCCATAAGGTGTTGTATTTCTAATAAAAATGGAATATTTGAGGTATAATTAAAGAGGGATTATATTAACTCGTTCAGGGGATTTTATTTGCTCACTTGAGACTCAGTGATTAGGATCTGTAGAGGACTGTTGGCCTCCACCCACACCTGTGATCTATGAACCTGGAGCATGCTGACAAACAAGCGAGTGAACTGTGATTTGATTGGATGGGAGGGGTCAGCTGGCTGCCCCAAATTCCATTTGATTGGATTAATGTACACACCCCAGAGTGCAGGATGAGTCATTAAAATATTCAAAGACAGTTGTTTTCATGTATAAATACTTATATAATAATATAATACTTAACTACATATTTATACTATATATATTTGACAGACACCAAGATATAACAGAAAAGTAATGCAGGGACACAGTATAGCAATTTATTCCATAGAGTCTTTAAGCCATGTCTTCTTTAAAAATATAAAAAAATTGTTATTTTGTCAAAAAATTGTTTTTGACAAAATAAGCAGTTCCCCTCCGTTACTACGTCTCAATTAAATTAGTATGTCTACATTGGTAATTCTACAAACTATTTGAGTTTGACCATAACCATGAAGAGCGGGTCTCAGAGTAGGTCTCCACTCATAGAAACAATTGTGTTGGAAATACAAGAGATATTTTCTCAACTGAAAAGAACTGTTTTGTACTGACTAAAATAATTCAAACTGGGGGCGTCCAGTAGGAGATTACAACACCAGCATTGCATGGTAGTCATCTATTAGTGAAGTGGTTGTCTCAGTTTTGTCCAGCATTTAAAAAAGAAACTAAATTTCTGAGGTGGCATTTTGCTTGTGAAATAAATGCAGTATTTTAAATGAACTGAGAGTACAGTACATACAAACTGAAAAGATGATATGATATAATAATGCTTTCAATGTTGGTTTCTGACTAAAATCATCAGCTGGCCAACGTTCATATCATGCACTGGTAGTAGTAGTAGTAGTAGTCCACCAGTCTGTGAAACCCTTTCACATCCAGGTGTTGCAGAGGTAAAACACACCCTGAAGACCACACAGCCTGCAGAATTCATTCATGAAAAACTGGCCACCCACAGTGTTCGTGTTGCTGCGTCAGCAACTTCTGTTGATTGATAAGGGCACCTAATCCTTTTGAGTTTCCCCTCATTGAAGCTCCCTGCTGTCAGGTGAATAGAGGTGGCTGACAACTCCATGTGTCGTGTATTGCGAGCTTCTTGGCCAAAACGTCTAGTTTGTGCATGTTATTAGAGGAGATTTTGACGCCTTCTTGAGACGTTAAAAGCATGTTAGTATGTCGATTGTTTCTGTGTTATCGCATTATGTTGATTGATGCTTTCCTACCATTGAATAGCACTGCCAGGCCCACCGCCTTTGGCAAAGAAATGGGTTGACCCATGCCTACGCGTTTCAGATTTCAGGCTAGTGAGGCATGTTTATGTAATATGCGTGAGAAGTAGTTGACAAAAAACAAACACAGTCACCAGAAATCAGTCCAATATTATTAATTTACAGCACAGACAAACAGAACTGCTGTTAGAGCGTCTCTCTGCTCCTGTACATCATCGCCCATCACCCATCGGTGCAGGTCATGGGAAAGGGTCCTCGCATCAGTCCGTTTCCTGTTTTCGCTGGGTGACCTGCTCCTCTCATCAACCTGCATGACCTCTGACTGGATGGTCGCCGGAGGCCAGAGAAGCTACGAACTTATGATCCCCTTCTGCTTTTCTCACAACCTACTTGTGCTGGCTGGGGTCTTCTGTAACTGCAGGCCCGTCTGACCGGGCTGCAGACTAATATCACGCCATGGAAGCAGAGCAGCTCTGGGTTTCAAGATTGGTACGGTCATGCAAGTTACCAGAGCTCAAAGTGATGTCTTCAACTGATTATATTTTTTGTTCAACATCAAAAAACTTTGTCAGTTTCAAGACATAAATCAGTGGAGAAGATTTGTTTTCTTGTTTTTTTTTACATTTGAGAAGCTTTAACCGACAAATGGTTGGTTAATTATAAAATTATTATTACATTTAATCATCAAAGATGATCATCAAAGATCAGCAACTGGTATTGATTCATTTTTAGTCAATCAATTAGTCAATCAAAATGACTAATCATTTTAGCTCTATTTTAAACACACTATGAACTCCAATGTGTCCCAATTTAGAATATAATAGACTCCATGTCAAAAAAAGCTGCTGTTATTTGCCTCCATTTTGTCCGATACAGTTTTATCTATATGGCTATAACACCTGATCATGTGTTATCACTTGATGGAGACCTGGCTTCACACTTTTTTTTTTTAAGTGAAGCTTCAAGTGTCTTTTCGACAAACACAAATAAAAAAAAAAGTCTCTGAACTGAAGGGCAGCGAAGACTGTCATCGTATTTCAGCGCGAGCCCTGCTGAATTGTCTGCCTATCTCTTTAAGATCAGCCGTGTCAGATTCTCTCGGGAGTGATGCTGCTGTGAAGCTGAGATCCAGAGAAAAAATGGGTCATGTACTCATAGGTGAAAGTCCCTGAAGGGGGGAGAACCACGAGGCAATAGGAGAAACTGTCAGCTCGTCACTGCTGCATAATGTGTGGAGTCAGGACTGTGTGTACATTGACCCAATCAGTAATGTCATGAAGTAGCAACATCACACTTCTTACTGGCTAGACATGAAATGTTCACAGTGTGGTCAACTTGTCTGGTTTTGCGAACAACAACAAAAATCTTGCTTTTTACATTTTATTTAGTTGCAATCTATTATGTTTTTGCTGTTTCATTTGTTTTATTTAATTTTGATTTGTTCATTTTCTTTTTTTAAAGTTTTTATGGTTAGACAACAACATTTTGTGCCTTTGTGTCTGTTTCAATCTCTTCCTTGCTCTGCCATGAGGATGTGTATCCTGTCAAAGTGGATGTGAGAGAGATTATGAGGCTTCAGAGGAGTGTGTGTGTGTGTGTGTGTGTGTGTGTGTGTGTGTGTTTGTTTGTATTTGTGATTGTGTGTGTGTGTGTGTGTGTGTGTGTGTGTGTGTCTGTGTCCCTCTCTGCCTGTTCGGTTGACACAGCTGTTGCGCTGTGTTTTCTCAGGTCCCCTCCCTTCTGTCTGACTGGTGTGTTCCTGTATTGTTGTGCCTCTATCAGGAGGCCAGAAAGGAAAAATCCACAGTGCTGTCTCCTCCTGACGTGGTTTTGATCTTCCTTCTCAGTCATCAGTTACAAGAGTGTGCAGCCTCCACTTTACTCATTAATCATTATAGTTCCGTTATTTACATGACTCAGTGAAGGTCAGCACAGGAAAAGAAAGAGAGGAGTGAATGAATAGCTTTGGAAATACTGTGTTATACTATTCTATGTATTAAATCCTATTCACCCTAAAAACGTTTTCTTTACAATACTGTCTCTATATATCCAAATCTAAAAATGATCAGTTTAATTTGAACTCTCTTCTGAAGACAATAAAAATAGTGTGCACACTATGTTGGTAATCTACATCATACTAGACAGATAAAACCCATATTACCAAAAATAAAATTCAGGATTATATTTTCTTCTTACAGGACATAAGTCGATGTTGGGCGGAGATACAGTGAAGTGAACAGAGTCAGGGAGATGTCTGTCGAGCACAGTTTGTACGTTATCACAGAGTCCTGAGAAGAAACACCTGGCTGGGTGGACCATGAAGTCCTGGCTTCAAATCTGTTTTAAAATAAAGCTGCATTAATCGTTTGTTTAGCCACACTGACATATTATCACCTTTTGATAAAGTTACATCTTGGCAAACAGTTGTGACATCCAGCTGACATGGAGCTACACTAGCATTCATATTCGGATCTGTGTCAATGTAATGAATTTACATCCAATATTCACCCTCCTTTTAGCTCTGGTTTGGTTTCCACATACTCCTGAGAAAAGTATCCGTCTCTTTAGCTGCTAAATGCTCTACTTTCTTCATGTCGGCTGTTTGGTGCTGGACAGGTACTTTACAATGAGAGAACAGCCGTGGGGTTATGAGAGGGGAGTTTGTTCACCAGAAAACCAAAACAATGAGCTAAAAAATACTAAAATGCGCCGTAGCACTGGGGGGAACTGCAGAGTCTCTGTGGGTTCATCACTACGAGCGACATCTTCTGATCAGTTGATTCATTGTTTATATAATAATATTGTATAGTGCAGCTTTAACTTTGCTTCCACTGCCTGACAGTCCACAATCTTAACATATATATTTCTCCAGACTAGATATGTATGAATAAACAACATTGATTGGATTTAAATTCTCAACTGTATGCCTTCATTGACCAACATGGATTACAAAAGTTGTGTTGTTGCTCAGTTCACCTTTAGAGTAGGGTTTATGTATGGAGTGTGGAAGTAGCCTTTTATAATAATTTAAGTTTTATTTACAATTTACCTTAATGTGTGAGAAACTCTTCTTTGAAAAAGAAACTTCTAATATATCACTTCAGTGACTGGAGCTGCTTTATCAGAAAACCTTTATCAGACAATTGCTGCCGCACAGAACACGAGGAAGCACATCAGCTGGAGCAGAGGAAAAGGGAAAACGAGTGACGGATATCCTCACTGCTGCTTTGTTTGTCGAAGTGTCTCATCCTGTCGCCTGGAGCCGCGGCTGGATGAAAAACAAGTCGACTTTTCAGGAATAAAAGTGAACCAGCTTTAACTTTACAGCTGTTACTTTAAGCATTTAGTGCAGATACGTCAACAGCTCCAAAGTCAAAGTATAATGTGCGTCAGTTTCTGTTTTCCTTCAGTTTGTATTGGTTCTGCTGTTGTGCTGACACAGCAGCTTACAGAACAGGACACAGAAGATGCTGGAAATAGACTGAAGCTGAGTCGGGGAATCTCTCTGTCATTTAGTGAGAATAATATTCGCACTATTCCAAGATCATCGGTCCCACAGGAGGTCAGATACAGTTCCTGTGACTCACAGGAGGTGCAGGCCGGGGTCTGTCAGTATTTCTGGATTCATTCTGTCAAATTTCAGTCATATAGTGCGTAGGCTGCTTTTAAAGGCCCATTATGTAGTGTTTTTGACAACATACATTTGAGCTATATTCATCTATCACTCTATCCTTCCATTCATCCTATTTATCCTTACTTCCTTCCTTTTTTTTTCAAAGTCCGACACTGTGGGCCCCTCCTCAGACAAAATTGAGAAGGCAACACCCTAAAACCCCATGTTGATAGAGCTACATGGAAAACAATATTTGTCACACTTATTAATATTCTTTGTTTTACTACTATTTGGCAGATAATCCTGCTCTAAATTTTGCATCTTAGATTGGAATTAATTAGTTGTGGGCTGCAACTTGAGCTCAGTTTTTTTTTTAGCCTCCTGTTCGTCTACATTTTGGCACCATTAAAGATATGCCAGATTAGCCATTTGCAGTTCCGGTTTGTACATCCATGGGTACATTGCAGACAGCTAAATTACTTTGGTACTGAAGAAAACTTAATAACATGATGATTCTCAGGCAAGTTCAGAGTTATAAGGAGCGTCGTCAAAGATAATAATATCCTCGCAAGTGTAAGTCACACTGAATCTAAAAAGAGGTGTTGTGTGTGTGTGTTTTGTGTGTGTGTGTTTTCAGATTTGAGTCCGTTATTACTCTGACAGGAGAAGCATTTTCGATGCTTACTCCTGCAGTCGGGGACACTGAGGGCTTTAACGTAATTGCCTCCGTGAGCTGTGTGTCACAACTGCTGACCGTGTTGATCAGCGGGCCAAATCAAAGGGCAAAACTACAGTTACTAACTTACCGTTGTTTTTAGAACACCAGCAGCATGCACCTCTCCCTTTCACACCACGTAGCGATGTTGCCTCACTCCCCTCTCCCCCTTCAACTCTCCCTCACAGTTTGATAATTCCTTCCATCCTATCTACTGTATATATCCTTCTTTCATTCCTATCTGTATATCCTTCCTTCCATCATGTCTATATATCCTTCATTCATCCTATCTATCTATCCTACTGGTGGCCTTCAGCTCCTCCCGCTCGCTGTGTAAAGAGCCAATCAGCAGCTGGTGTCTCTGTCACCTGGAAGAATTTACCATTGGCCATTTTGGAGGCAGAAAACACAAATGTTGACTGACATGAACACATTCCTGATCTTTATTCGATGTGTGTTCTGTGATCTTTTTTTTCCCGAGATGGTTTTAATCTGTGGTAATCCATCAGTATCTGTGCGGCTTCAGGTTTTAGCCAGGACCGAAGGGCTTAGCGATCCAGCATGATGTTAAACAGTAATTCACCCTAAATGGATTTTTCCTAATACGGCTGGCAGATGGTTGGCGCAGTGATCCGGCCAATATCAGTATATCGTGGCATAAACACGACCGTCAGGCCGTGACCTCACAGCGGATGGGATTATTTTTCCTTTGGTGATCTTTGAGATCACTGACAAACACAGCAGAATCCATTCAAAACAGTTTCTGCTTTTGTTCTCTCATCAAGATGATTTATTCCACTGGTGTAAAGCAGTGGCCATTAACCTTGTTGGAGGCTGTGTTTGACTTTCACATGTTATTGTCCTCCAGTGTAGGAATTGCATTATGGGATTTTCAAATCTGTACCAGTAGGGCAAGACAATTTTAGTTATTTCCACTAGAGTTTCCATTTGTTGTTGAGTTGAATTGCAGTCAAGTGAGCTAATACAACCCAAACCTGCAACCTTTTGACTCAGTTCTCTATTCTACTACTATAAAGTACATGTTGTAAAGAAAGAAAACTCTTTATATCAAAGGGTTAGGAACAAGTGCAGATGGTACTAAAAGTGTGGAACATAAGACTAACCCTAACCTTGAATACAGTCGATGTTGTTATTTCCCTGGTGTGAGTGAAGTCTTACTCAAAGCGTGGTCAGAGTGATCAGTAGTGCAGCTGGGACATAAAGATTTGCCTCCATGGTCATTATTGGTTCCTTGTTCTTCAGTAATTGCTCTTAATTGAAATGACTGAAACAGTTGATTTTTGCTTCTCAGTAGAGACCGCAATAATAGGTTAATTGTGATTCTCATTGTACAAATTTTTTTTAAAAATGTATGTGTATGAGTTTACCTTGTATACAAAATGCATTTAAAGATCTTTTCTGATCAGATTCCTGATGTTGTTCATTTTTCTTTTACAGAGATTATGAATGATGTAATCAAGAAGGTGAAGAAGAAGGGAGAATGGAAGGTAAGATCATCAGTTACAAGAAAATACCCTGATAGAGAGAGGAGCGCCGATACGAGGCCTGAGACTCTATTTATATATTTTAATGACCCAGGCACACTGATCAGTGAAGCGATTTTATTTTAGAGCTTCGTTCAAATCAAAACCCTGCAGCTTCTCTTTGTTTTTTTCTAGTTTAGACAAATAAAGCATTGAATATGCTTGTGTATATATTTAATACTTTACATTCTGCCAAAGAAACATTTACTATTGACAACTTCTTCATAACTGTGCTGAAACAGAACTTTCTTCTCTCTCTATTATTTCAATAACGACCAAAACAGACATTCTGAATTTTTCTGCAAAGCAGTTCATCATTTTTTTAAGCAATAAGGTCTCCAGCTTCTCAAATATGAATATTTGCTGGTTTTCTATCAGTCTTCTATGATTGTAAACTGAACATTCAAACAAGCTGTTTGACAACTTGGGCTTTAGGAAAACATGATTTACTATGACCAAACATTTAATTAATAAAATAATTGTCAGGTTAATTGGCAATTAAAATAACTTTTAGTTGCACCCCTAGTTCAGCAAATCTTTATCTTATTTGCAGTGCTTGAAAACGTGCCACTTCTCAAAACCAGCACCCTGCTTACTGTAGCATTCACATGCAGCCTTTGGGGGCATGCTTTGTGCACAGGAATTATTTATTCAAGGAATACTTATTTTTATTATTATTATACAGCAGCTTTCTGCCTGAACTAGATAATTGTACCTGATACGGCTGCTGCCATTTTTGCTCTTTCGAAGATTGAGCACTTATATTAACTACATCACGTGTGCCTTGATTCATTGAATAATCGCAGTACTGAGTGATAACAGTACACAGTTGGACACTCTGTGCCAGTAAATACTGGCCCAATTCAAGCACTGCTTATTTTTTTAAGTGGGTATTAATGGTGCAACATGCAGCCAAATAATCTATTAGTCAATAATTTTCAACTTTCAATAATTAAACTTTTTCCAGTAAGGAAAATGTAGTCTTAGCATCTCAACAGTGAACATTAGATAAGCCACAATAACTACAGTAAGGCCACAGTCACAAGAATAGAGTGAAAGTCTCAAGTTTAAGTTTGTTTTTATACAGTTTTGGACATTAAAATAAAACTGACTGCTGATATCAGTTAAAAGCATGAACAGGCTAAAGATATTTACAATTCCCAAAAATGCTCAGCAGCAAACATCTGGTAAGACAGAACTCACATAAACGGGTGTATAGCTTGATTTGAATAAGGCAGATTTATCGTTGGAAACATGTAATGTGAGTAATAAACTGTGTTTGTATAGTTACTGTCTTTTTTCCTGTTGCCAGGCGCTGATTGTGGACCAGCTGAGCATGAGGATGTTGTCATCCTGCTGCAAAATGACAGACATCATGACAGAGGGCATCACCAGTAAGAGATGACACTCACAGATACTGCTGTATTTGTCTGTACTGTTAAATTTTTCTCTTGTTTGTTTGTTTGTGCGTGTACTTCTGTAACTGTGTACATGCGCATGCATTCTCTAGTTGTGGAGGACATCATGAAGCGACGAGAGCCTCTTCCCAGCCTGGAGGCCATTTACCTGATTACGCCCACAGAGAAGGTACGCATTTTCTTTCTCACTTTATTGGCATGATGTGTTGAAGATTTGTAGAATTATAGCAATAAAGCTTCAGTGAATTGAATTGAACACACTGATGCACATGTACTGTCAACACACTCACTTGAACTCTGTTTCTCTCTCCTCAGTCTGTCCACACCCTCATCGGAGACTTCAAAGACCCTCATTCAGCTAAATACAAGGGAGCCCATGTTTTCTTTACTGACTGTGAGTATACACGTGAAGACTTGTTTCAGCATCACTTTATGTAATATCTTTCTGTTCCAAAACATATTTGTGTTGCAGAATGCAATCCACTATTATCCCCCCAGTTTGCTCCCAGCTCACTGTTGATGCTTTGTAAGTTCACAAAGCGCCAACAGTGAGCTTGGAGGAAACTAGTTTGGGGATGTAATTAGGTGCTGTAACAAAAACAGGGAGTGTACCTTTTAATTAAATTGGTTAATTTGTTGAGTGAACAGTACACAAAGATCCTCACATTGTTCCTTTTTGTTTTTTTTAATTTGTGTTTTCTCTCCTTTTATCACCTTGTGTTGGCTAAGAAATGCATTTTAAAGCTGTTGTGGTTTTTAGTATTCCAGTATTGCATTGCACAGCCGTGATAGATGAGCTTCATTTAAGTAAAAGTATGGAGCTCCTGTTAAGCTACAGTTACCTTTTACTGTAAATGTGTATGAGTTAGAAATGTCTTTGTAATGTAGAGGGTGCTCACATTCGAATCTACTGCTACATCCTGTCAACCGATGGATGAGAATACCACAGTCTAGTCTCATAAGTCAATGACTTATGTCACCAAAAAAAATGCAAACTCAGTGGTGTTTAAGTGTGTTTGTCCTCGAATGTGACGCAAAACAAATGTTCCTTTTTAAAAAAGCTGCATATTTTAAGATGTCATTAGCAACAATGAATCAGAAAGGCCTAGCTATTAACTAGAATTCTGTTTTTCTCAATTTCACCTTGCCAGCCTGCCCTGATCCTTTGTTCAACGAGCTGGTGAAGAGCCGTGCTTCCAAAACCATCAAGACACTGACGGAGATCAACATCGCCTTCTTGCCCTACGAGTCTCAGGTAAACATCCAGCCATGCGTACTGGTCTTGGGCAATGATGGCTACTCTGACGTTGTTAGAGAACCAGTTTGACAGTGATTTCTGAAAAAGATTTATAAAACAGAGCCATGCTTCCAAATGGCTTTTGTTTGTTCATATATTTCTGTCTTTGTGAACCTACAGAGTTTTTATGCATCTGGCCCCTGGATTGTTCTCCCTTTCTTGACATTATTCACTTATCTTTTCTCCTCTTAGCAGACAATGAATGAAAGAGCTGGTTCACTTTTATTGTTAGTGACTGTGAGGGAAAACCAGAAGGAGAGAGAGAGAGAGAAAGAGATCCTGAGATAGAAAGCTTGAGCAAGAGCAGCGAGAGATCGATCAAGACAGGTGGGAGGACAGCGATGCTGCAAAGGACACAGACAGGAATAGTCACAGCCAGGTTATTGGTTGTTAGAGTCGGGATGGATAAAAAGAGATGGAGAGAGAAACACATATAAGCACTCAGGTGTTCGTTTGGCACAATGCTGCTGACTCACCATTCGCTCTGTTTACTGCCAGACGGTTCCAGAAAGACTCACATTTGTCACATCGCCTCAACCCCCCACCTGTTTCTCCATCGTGCTATATTGCCAAATTCCTGCCTCCATCATGCTTTTCCTCCTCCCTCCCTGTGACTGCTTTCTGTTTTTTTCATCCCGCCATTCCTCCTTCCCTCCCTTTGCACGTCGCTTGCACTCTCTCTGCTCACTGTTCTCATCAAGCTTTTTATTTTTTCTTCTAAATTACATTTATTCTTTGCCTTCCTCCGACCATTTTTCCTAATTTCCCCTGCCTCCCTTGTACCGCCCCCCTCTCCCGTCTATCTCCCACATCTCTCCTTCTATCCATCCATCTCTCTCTCACTATCTGAAGATGCAGCTTGGCCCACAATGCTTTGCTTCCCTCCTGTCTACTATGATTAATTCAGAGTCAGTGGATTTCTGCTCCAGGCAAAGTGCTGCCTCATAGCCCCGCCCACAGGCTGATGCTTGCGCCCCATTGGATGAGTCAGGATCCACACAGCAGACGGTAGCCAATAGTAGCCAAGCTAACGCAGGGACCCTTCTGCAGAGCAGCATGTGACCGTGGACAGATGGGGTGGGAGGAGGGAGTGGTAGTGAGTGATGGAGGAGAGGAGACAAAACAGGGCAGGAGAGGATAGTAGACAAGTAGAGAATATGAGTAGAGAAGACACAGAAAGAGGAAGGGAGATGAGAGGAACAAAGAAACAGGAGAGGAGGTGAGATGAGAGGAGACAATGAGGATACAAAACAAAGGAGAGGAAAAGAGATAACGGAAGAGGAGAGAGAGAGAGACGATATAAATCAGCTATGTTTGATATTATCACATCGCCTCCAGCTGTCTTTTTACAGTGAGATAACACGCTGTCTGTCCACAGTGACCTGCTGTATTTTATACACAGCAGTTCCCATTTCCCATGATACTGAACATTTGTCATGATCAAATCAGCATTTTCATCAATAATCAGCCTTGACATCCCAAAATCTGTTCCTGACTTCACTGCTTAAAGTCAGCAGCAACACGTCACAAATGCAGACGTTTAAAACTCTTTTTGCAACATATATTCAGATTAAAAAAAGGTGTAGGAAGAAAAGCAGGTATCAACAGCAGTAGGAAGTTTCAGTTGTGTGCGCGTTTGTGTGTGCAGGTGTACTCTCTGGACAATGCAGACGCCTTCCACAGTTTCTACAGCCCCCATAAGACCCAGCTGAAGAACCCGGTGATGGAGAGGCTGGCTGAGCAGATTGCCACGCTTTGTGCCACCCTGAAGGAGTACCCTGCTGTCAGATACCGAGGGTGAGCAGCAGGGGGCGCTGTTGAGAGGCAGCTGTGGGTAGAGGCTGGTTTCCAAAATAAAAGGCATTTTAGCAGTCAAGGAAATAGCTTCCAGTGAGGATGTTGGCCTGTAGTTATCAAACTACTAGGAGTGACATTTTGAAAGATAGTGAACTATTATATTAAAAAAAATGACATTTTTGCTCCTAAATAGTAAGGAACAGAGGCTATTTATCACATTTCTTTTTTATATAAGCGAGCTCAGGAAATATCTTAACTTGGTTTATGACAAGTAGCTTTTTAGTCTTTAGATGGCTTATTAGAAAAACAGCTTCCATGACGTCATCCTAACTGTGTCTCCCTTATCTATGCTATCCACACATGCTCTCTGCTAATGTCATCTTTCCAATGTTTTATCTGTAATCGCTGCTGTCATAAAAATGTCTAAACTGTTCAGCCCTCCCTGTCCGTTCTCATAGCTCGCTATGTCAGGCCGGTGGCATTTCAACTGTGATGGTCGAGGAAAATGGTATCCGTTAATAAGAGAACTATTAAAGATCCCCTCCAGACATGTTTAAAAACATATATAAAGTACCCTGCTTGGAATAACTATTTGTGTCTGTTTTGGTTACTCCACAAAATTACCTCATAAAAAGTCTTCAAAGGAAAAAACGGCATGCTCTTTTTATTCTCAAAAAAAGATCGATTACAAGCTTATGTAATACAAAAGACTGCTGCGCACACAGAAAACCATTGGTGCTGCAGATATTACTGTTCAGTTATAGAGGACAGAAAGGAGTCATAGATCACTTAATGTCTTTTTTAAAAAGTCATCAAGTATAATTCTTACAGTAATGATTCAGCATATTTGGAAATTTTCAAAATGTTTTTCCTGTCTTTTCTTTTTCTTTTATCTCATCTGCTTGCTTGAACGTGTGTCTTTGTGTTTGTCTTTCCCCTTTTCACATTTATCTGACCTGTCTTTCCATGTGTACCTACACATACCATTTGTCTGTCCATCTGACCATCCATCCACCCATCCCATCTGTCCTTCTGTCAGCGAGTACAAGGACAACGCCACCCTGGCACAGCTGGTTCAGGACAAACTGGACGCCTACAAGGCCGACGACCCCACTATGGGAGAGGTGAGCTCAGCAGAATTTATTTAGTTTTTCCTCCTTCTCCTGTTGTCTTATATTCTTGTTGTGAAATATTAATCTTAGTAATTAAAGTCGCACAGCTTATTTCTACATTACCGAAAATGTGCTTATTGTTATATGTATATCTTTGCCTTTGTATGTATGTGTATGTTTATGTGATCACTCTTTTAATTCCTGTATCTGTTTGTCTCTTCTGTGAAGGGTCCAGACAAGGCTCGCTCACAGCTGATCATCCTGGACAGGGCGTTTGACCCCGTCTCTCCTGTCCTGCATGAGCTCACCTTCCAGGCCATGGGCTACGACCTGTTGCCCATCGAAAACGACGTCTACAAGTACGAGAAAAACACAAATGTCAAAACAGAAAAATGATTAGTTGTGAGGGCTATCTTTCCATTTTAACTCATGTATATGTTAAAGCTGCAGCAGGCAGAATTTTGGTATAAAATCATCATCATCACATCCGCTTCAATCACACATCTGAACCTAAATGAGGCACTTTCAGTCAGGATGTGCATCTTTCTCCTTCAGGTATGAGACCAGTGGCATCGGAGACTCTCGTGAGAAGGAGGTTCTTCTGCATGAAGACGATGACCTGTGGGTGAGCCTGAGACACAAACACATAGCTGAGGTGTCCCAGTAAGTACTTCTCTTCATACTTTCTACATCTCTTCACTCAGTCTTTAGATCCTGAATTAAGCGAAATAACAACTTTCTCTCATGCGCTGCTGCTGCTTTTCCTTTGCTCTTTGTGTTTTGTCATTAGGGAAGTGACGCGCCAGCTGAAGGACTTCTCTGCCAGCAAGAGGATGAACACTGGGGAGAAGGTAAAGAGGAAGCTGCCGCAGGAAATGTCGATTAGTCGATATGTACACTCTCATGTGTTCAGTAAATTTAGTTTAATGAAGAGATTTACTTCACATTGTAAAGGAATAGTTCAACATTTTAGGAAATCTTATTCACTGTCTTGCTGAGAGTCCGTTAAGAAGGTTGATACCACTCTCAAGTGTGGAAACAGCCTGGAAACCTGGTCAAAACCACAGCTTGTTTTACACTTTGGTTGTTGCACAGATGTGAGCTTTAGAGGTGCTGGTTTTGTTATCTTTGGACGGAGTCAGGCTAGCTGTTTCCCCCTGCTTCCAGTCTTTATGCTAAGCTAAGCTAACCAACTTTTCGGTCATCGAAGACGTTAAAACAGAACTGCTTTATTTTTATGTTTCCAAATGGTGAACATCATCACACTTTTGTCTTTTGTCTTTGTTTCAACAGACCACAATGAGGGATCTGTCCCAGATGCTGAAGAAGATGCCTCAGTACCAGAAAGAGCTCAGCAAGGTGTGTGTGTGTGTGTGTGTGTCTATGTGTAAATAAGAGTGTGTGTGTTTGCGTTCAAATGAATTGTCCTGTGTGTGTGTAAATGTGTATGTTGACCCTGTGTGTTTTGTGTTTTCCAGTACTCCACTCATCTGCAGCTGGCTGAGGACTGTATGAAGCATTACCAGGGAACAGTGGACAAACTGTGCCGTGTGGAACAGGTGAGAGGGCAGGGGGGAGACGACAGGAAAGAAGGGGATGAGAGAGGAAAGGGGTGCGGAAACGAGGAGAGAACAAGACAAAAACAAGAGGAGATAGTAGGAAAGGATATGAAAGGAAGAGAAGAGAGGATAGTAAACAGTTATAGAGGAGTAGTTCAAAAGGAGGAAACTGACATCCTCTGAAAATGAAATGCTTTTAAAATCCCTGGAAATGTTTTATTAGAGAGTTTTAAATGACAAACATATGATACCTGAGCTCTGTGTTGCAGGACCTGGCTATGGGCACAGACGCTGAGGGGGAGAAGATCAAAGACCCCATGCGGGCCATCGTGCCCATCCTGCTGGATGCCAACGTCAGCACATATGACAAGATCCGCATCATCCTGCTCTACATTTTCCTCAAGAATGGTAAGGAGGAGACTACAGGCGGCATAAAGAAATCAAATGTAAAGTCTGTAATTTTTACTCGTTGTTGCTTCAGCTGTGGTCTGTTCACCTTTTTAAATGTGAACTCAGACTTGCAGAAATGCTCAGACTACAGGGACATTAACCTGGTAATTCACCACACAGTTGTGATCTAAAACTCCAACATTATAATAATTTCTAGTTGTTTTTTGTTTTTTTGTCACTTCTCTTTATATAAATAGCTTTAAAATAACAAACAAAACAACTACATCACGGCTGGTGCTGCTGTAGTTTATCACTCATTAATATTTACAAGGTATAGAGATAAAATGAACTACTATAGCCTGATTACAGCTTCTATAGGTCAGCTGTTCAGCACAAGTCTGTAAAAATAAAATAAGTAATAAATCAGGTCAGATATAACCTGACAATTCTACACAGCTATTAGATTTAAGTAATATACAGAAATGCAATAACAAAATGACTATTTCTGCACTCAAGTTACAAAACATGAATTCCCCTTCATCCGAAAACAAGCTGAACATATTAAATGTAAACATACATTTCTTAAAGTTATAAAACGTGTGTGTGTGTGTGTGTGTGTGTGTTCAGGCATTACAGAGGAGAACCTGAACAAGCTGATCCAGCACGCTCAGATCCCCCCTGAGGACAGTGAGATCATCACTAACATGGCTCACCTGGGCGTCCCCATCATCACAGATGTAAGATCCTCGCTGGGTGACGCTCCTCTCTTTTTGTCTTCTTCTCTCTCCTCTGTTTTTTCTGTGTCTATCATTGTCTGCTTCCCATCATTATTTCAGTCTGATGCCCTTTGAGTGTTTACTCCTCTACTTCTTTTTCATGTCCAAAGTTTCAGTACAGTTATCCTCTCCTCGTTCACTGTGTGTATGGACCGAACAGTGTGAACAAAATCATGCTAGAGACAGACATTTCTTTGGTTCTCTTGTCCTTCCTCTTTCACCTCCTTGTGTCTCTTCTTTCCTTCATTAGTCCACCCTCCGCCGAGGAAAGAAGCTGGACAGGAAGGAGCGTGTGAGCGAGCAGACCTATCAGCTGTCCCGCTGGACACCACTGGTCAAGGACATCATGGAGGTGTGTTTGTAGGGCTTAAGTCACTATTATCATGCTGTTTTTTTGTTTTGGTTTTACTCAGGCAAACCTAAATTAGGGATCCTAAAGCAACAAACTAAATTATTCTGCTTAGATGAATCACTTTTCATCCCACAACAACCTCAGTTAAACATCTGTTTTTCCAGCCCAGTTGCTATCAACTATATTTAGCCCCTTATTTGTGCAAAGCCAATTCTCCAATGGACCTCCATGATAGAGCCACACACAGTTGCTAAGAGACGTGACACAACTGTGAAGCCCCTATTGAAGTGTGTTTGTGTGTGTGTGTGTGTGTGTGTGTGTGTCTGTGTGTGTGTGTGATTTGTTTTGTCTTTTCGTCCCCCTGCAGGATGCTATTGATGATAAGCTGGACACCAAACACTACCCCTACATCTCCACCCGCTCCTCTGCCTCCTTCAGCACCACTGCAGTCAGGTACACACACACACACACACACACACACACACACGCACACACCTACCGTATCTATGCACATGCACACAGCGTGACATCTTATTACATGGTAGTAGCCCTTTTTAAATTACGAGGACAGAAATGATGGGATTGGATCAATAGTAATTTGGGAAGGGAGATCAGTCTATTGGATCATTACTTGAGAAAAATGGAGAGCAGGGAGGTGATACTGATGACTGGCAGCTTAGTGAGCCGTATACAGATCCCACTGCAGGGATAGGACGACGATAAGCGCTCAGACTTTCACCAAGAACATTGATACAAGATAACACTGGGCAGAAGCATCTAAAAATTTCTGCTTTTTAGAAGCTGCTTTATATTAGTTTCCACATTCTGAAACTGATTTAGCAGCTTTTTGCACTATTGGATTTATGAAATTGTCTGCAGTCACAGAAGATGAAAAATCATCAACATTTTAAGTTTTTCAAAGACGACACAAAGACAGTCACTGTCTATGAGGGGGAATTACCTCCCCCTCAAAGCTACCTGCCCCGCCCCAAACAGTAGACAGATAAACAACTCCAAATAAATGATAATGTTGCTCCATAACTGCTTCCATAATATTCCTGGTCAAGCATAAGGATTACAAATGCTGCATTCATTTCTGTATTGCAGTTATAGCACTCAGTCACATTCACATTTGTAATTTAAATCATTCAGGAATATATGATTAACAGTGAAATCAAAAAGTGTAAAATCTATTTACCAGCTATCTTCATCAACATCTTTTATACTGTGAAAACACAATGTCACCTGTGAATCATCCTATATCAAAATGAGTAATGTTTTTCCTGAGCAGTGTCTGCAGGCTGCAGAGCTTCCTGCCAGGGTGTGTACAGCCTCCAACAAGCTCCACCAATCAGATGGTCAGTCAGGTGCAGCCTGTACGTAGCGAGAAAGGAAACAGTGCCTGAGAGGCCAAATCCAGGGTGAAAACTTCACTCACGAAGCTTTATGGTGTCAACGCAGTTTTATCCAACGCGACTTTTATTTTTTGTATTATTATGAGACAATTTCTTATCGTCTCATTTTATTTATGTCAGTTGGACAACAAAATTAGACTGTTGAGTGCAATTTTGGCATTTCACTGAAGCTATTAAAATAGAGGTGACAAAAATTATATTTTGAAAAAATTTCACGTGTCCATGAAACATTACCCATATTTTGGAAATCATTCCCATTTTACAAAATATTGTTTGAGTTGGTGAGAAGAAGTTAGGATGCTAAGATAATGCTGTTGAATTTGTTTTCCTTTCTGCTCTGGCAGTGCTCGGTACGGCCACTGGCACAAGAATAAGACACCTGGAGAGTACCGCACTGGGCCACGTGTCATGGTCTTCATCATCGGCGGCGTGTCCTTCAGCGAGATGCGCTGCGCCTATGAGGTCACACAGGCCAATGGGAAGTGGGAGGCCGTCATTGGTGAGTAGTGCGACAGGAGGCGCCACTGAGCGCAGGCTGCGGGCATGAAGAAGGGTTCATATGTGTAGACTTTGGATGCGGCTACTCAGAGATACACCCACGACGACCTTAAAGAGTAACTTAACACCCCCTGAAAATCTTGTTTTTGCTGACCTCCAGTGGTCTAACTTCGCACCTTGCTGCAGTGATGTACAGGTGAACTTCAGGACACCATGACATCACTGTTGGCTGATGCGTTGGCCCTGGTGTTTAGTTACTCTATAAAGTAACACAGAGTGGACGTGTCTCTAAGTGGACCGTGTTTTATAGAAATTGTGAGAGCTGATAAAAGCATCGTCCTAATTCAACACCCACGTCCTTTGAAGACTTTTCAGAGGACTGCGTGAGGTTGGACCAGCAGGTACAGGTTCAGTCTGGCCTTCAGGTCCTCTGAGGGACACAGAAGGACACAGCTTGTGAACCGGAACACAGCTAAATAAAAATAAAGATGAAGGGGAGGAGAAACCTGGTGGGAACCACAGGAAGTGAGGTGAATGGACAGTCTAACCCAGAGGTAGAAGTGCAATTTCAGTGCATATAAAAAAAGATAAAGCTCTTTACGACACATTTGTCCTCATATCAGAATCAAATCATTGGTTAGTTTTAAAAATAAAAAACTTATTGGAATTAAGTTATACTTTGTTGAAGCAAGCGGAAAGTTTAGTTTGTTTTTAGAAAAATCAGAGGCGAAAAGCTGAGAATCACTGACAAAAACAATAATTCTAACACTGGCAAGATAGTCTCAATAAAAATAGGTTATGGTTATAAGAATCAATACAAGACTAAATGTAGTTCGGACATGTCAGGTTTACATTTATTTTGGCATCTTCTATAAACATATAAACTTTCCCTTTTTAAATACAAAATGACAAATCAGGAATTTAAGTCCAGGTTTTGCGAACAGCATAATTTCCTTTCAGACTTTCATGCACTCAGATCAAGAATGACGTATGCCGAAGGACTAGCTGCAACAACCCGCCTATTGTGTGCAATGTGTTATGTTAAAATAGCCCTTTATGTTATGCCCCTTTGTACTGTTGATTTGATGTCTTAAAGCTTCGCCAGTCAGTCTGTGTTATACACCGGAAAGTGTCTTGTTAGTTTTTGTTGTGCTCTGCTTCAGCTGTTGTCTTTAAAAACAACTGTTGTCTTTGAATTGCAGCCACGCCATGTCTTCTTCTGTGTCTGTGCGTCTCCAACTTTTATGTGTCTGTGCAACATGGCGTGTGTGTGTGCGTGTGTGTGTGTGTATGTGTGTGTGTGTGTGCAAGTGTGTGAACTGTCAGTGGGCGGGTGTGTCTCTGCGTGTGTGTACAGGTTGCTTGTTTTTAACCCTTTTGTTTTTTCGGAGAGAGTGGGGGAGGGGCGTGGCATGTGCTGAGAGACGAGTGGTGAAGCCACTTCTGTTCCTCCACAGGTTCCACCCACTTGCTCACCCCCACCAAATTCTTATCGGACCTGCAGCACCCCGACTTCCGAGAGTCCACTAGGGTGTCCTTTGAGGACGCAGACCCCTCAGCCGAGTGAGGCAGAGACAGATTGGGAGGGAGGGAGAGAGAAATCACACTGAAAAAAGTAAAGGCAGCCGCACAAAGAAGCCCTTTCTGAACCTTCACAGCACAAGGGCTTCCTCCTTGTTCCTTCTTCTTCTTCTTTGAACACTCAGTTCTGTTTTATGTGACTCCACCCTGCTCCTCCCACGTGTCCCTCAGGGATGGGCACCCCCGACCTGTCCTCACTGCATGGACCGCTCCGTCAGGCTCCAGTCCCCATATACCGAGAGTTAGCCAATCAGAGTGGGAGTCCTGTTATTCAATCAGGCGTCCCCTGTGTGCCGTTCAGGAAGGCTGAATCCAAATGTCTGAGTTCCTCCTCACTTGCAGACCACAATCCGAATCCACAATTCATCAAGTCCGCAATGGGACTCGTGGACTTTCTGCTTGGGATGCAAACTTTGCTGATTGATTACCCACAATTCATTGCAATAGGAATGTGACGTAGTGTGTTTTATACATTTACAGGTTTTATGTTCTTATTGTGTCTGCAATGTAAAAAAAATAAGTATGAGACATTACTTGCATCATGTTGAAATAATATTTAACCATATAATATTGTACAAATATCGAGAAGAAAAAGTTGACTCTAAGATGCATCACAAAAATAATGTGTCTGCATCAGGGGCTTATGTAGCCTTACAGTCTTGTGGCCTCGCAAACTTGACATGATGACGGTGAGCACGTCAGAGTGCACATGGCCGAAGTCCGCAAGGCCTGGTCTGGGGGGGGGGGGGGGGGGGCGCTCAAGTCCGGAAGGTGGACATTTGGATACAGCCCAAGTAAAGTCTGCGCTGAAGAGCGGCCATGCCTGAGGGGGTCTTGGCCCCATCCCTGCTGCCTCCTCCCATCATCTCAGCTGGGTGGATTAAATCGCCCCTCGACAGCCACCCAAAGGCCCTTTGAGCCTGTTGAACACTCACTCCAGATTTAATCTACCCCCGAGATCCATCTTTATCAGTTTTTACTGTCGTATAATTTTTCTAGTTAACCCTTCGCAGAGACAATCACCTTGATTTGTTAGTGGTTTCTTTCAGGACAGGTCCTTGAGTTGATGTTGGATTTCAAAGAAGGATTCTCTCCTTTTTGTTTTTCCTTGTGTTTTTTTTTTTCCTTTTTTTCTTTTGACTCCCAGTCCTCTGACTCCGTCCATGTCACTTTCTCTCAGCCAACCATCACATGCTCACATGGCTCATGGCTCGTCCGCAGAGGGTGCTTAGCAACAGATCATCTTTATCATGATAATACTTTCAGGGCGCTGACACACAGGGTAATTCTGGGGGGCAACGTAGATGGGAAACCGTGAAGTACAATAATAATTTCAGAAGAATTCAGTCCAGTTGCCCAAACTGTTGCCCTTTGTATCATGCCCTCTGTGATGCCTCTCTGCTGACTCAGAGTCTGGGAATGTAGCAATGTTCCACCTGATATGCTTTAGCAACCTAATAAAAAGTGAAGATGCCGCACATGTCAAACAGTGTCAACTAATCACCCCCCCCCCCATGTAGATTATTAATTTCTTCCAAAACTCATCCTTTACACCAGTCACTAGCAGACTATTCGTTTTCAGTTTCTCAGTGTATGAATACAGAAAAAGATACTACACTCAAAAGAACCTGAGCAGAAATAGAAAGCACTGAAAGAGCGCATACCTCCGCCAAGGCTGAACACTCCTCTAAATTTGCTATAACTCACCACCACTGAGTTATGGCCATTTGAAATAAAGCCTTTGCATATGTGCAGATTTAGCAGGATTGCTCAAAGTTGATGTGTTGTCGAAATGTGTGGCAACCACACAATGTCATTTAATAGGCCACACCTGCAAGAATTTGGCCAATATTTAAGGTATGAACAATTAGGAACTTTTGAAGTAATCGAAAAGGTTAAGAGAAACCCTGCAAACAAACATATGGGAACGTTGGCGGAGGTAATAAATAATACCAGTTTGCATAAATACTCATGACCACCTCATTACCTGTTTGTGTGTTTTATTAGCAAAGCTACTTTAAAACACACATTCCCCTTTAAAGATGGACTTTCACCCACTAAAAATAGAATATTGTATTCCTGGGCATCCATCTCATTCTTAACTAATCTGCTAAAGCGATATCGTTTACAACCACACAAAACTTTTGGTTTTATGGTTTTCTCAGTAAGCAGCTCTCACCATAAGCAGTATGGCCGCTCCCACGCATACTGCCACATTCAACACTTCCTGAGCAAAATGGCCATCACTTACTAAAACAAGTCTTTGTTTTTGTTATGCTGTTTTGGTCTGAACCCAGCCATGCACAGTAATAATGTAGTGGCGTTGCAGATCAACGTCACGGTGTTGTGTTTCTTGGGCAAAACGGCCCACGAAGCTGTGTGTTTGGGGGAACGGCAGAGAAGCAGGCGAGGCCAGTCCGACGTTGACCTCCGTGAACCACACTAAACCCCCCCCCCCCCCCCCCCCCCCCCCACGACCACTGACACCAACAACTCCCCCCCCTCCCCCCACATCACCATACAGACCAACTCGAGATGGTCTTGCCTCTTTCTCTTCTGTTTTTCCCTTTAACTACCTCCACTTCCTGTCCATAGGATCAAGTTTAGTTTTACTGTAAGGGAAGGTTTTGAGGTAAAGCAGCTAATCAAACCAAATGGGAGGAAACACGCAGCTTTGCAACAGAAACAACCCAATGTAGCTCAAATACTGCTGATAATGTTGAACAGGTGTGAGGAGTAAATCAAATGTTTTGTTTGCCTCTATTCTGATAAAGAATTAAGATGGCAGTAATCCATCTGTAAATCTGGTAATGAACTGACAAACAAATTTGGCAAAAAGTTTGCTTTACTCCAGTCTAGCACCTCTTACTGAAATGTGTCTTCAGCTGTCACAACAGTTCATCCCTGTGTTATCAGGGTTACTAAGTTTCACATTTTCATTCATATTTATGGCAGACGATAGACCTAACTCTCTGGTTTTGGATTTCATGACATGTAGAGATCTTCTTTTGTCTTTTTTGCTGTATTTTTTGCTTTTTCTAACAGTATTTTTCAGCTGTCTGCATGCTCTTTAATTAAAGGCCCACACGTTCATGTGCATATTTACACCCGCTTGGCTCTGCTGCGTAGACCGGTTCTGGTGTTTTCAGGATTTCTACAAGCCCACCTGCCGCTTCTTAGTTCACAGATTCATGACAGTTGTGTGGCGCCATCGCTGTTCTGTTTGCTTCCATATTGTTCAGCTGCATGCGATTTAACGCGGCTTCATGAGTTTGTATCAGGCTGTATGTTTTTAGAGTGAAGTTTATTAGTCAGAGGTGGAAGAGGTTTGCATGATACTTTACACAGACAAACCAAGATTAAAACATTTCAAATCTAAAACGAGAGCTGGAAACATAATTGGAGATATGAAATAAAAGGAAAATCCTAACATTTGGACGTGAGGTTTCTGTAAGATAAAGTAGTTAAATATAAGTACAAAGTTTACCTCTGACATGAAGTGCAGGACAGAATTACTCATAGCACTTTTACTTGTGCTTAGGTACAGTAAAAGTACTTAGTTACCTCCCACCTTTAGAATTAGTTTTTCAGACTCTTTGATACAAGATCCATTTGAACCTGCTGGTTAATTGATTATGATTTTATGACTTTGGGTTGCTTAGTGCTCCTATCTTCACTTTCATCATTATGTGAGACTGCCCTCATCCACAGTAGGCATTCGTAGCAAGAGCTGAAAACACATTTTAACCTGTTTCTTTCCAAACGTGCAGATCTAACGCTGTGTGTGTGTGTGTGTGTGTGTGTGTATGTGTGTGTTTTATGCATGTGCGTGTCTACAGGATCGACCACCATCTTCACCCCCACCACCCTGTTGGAGCAGCTCAAGGCCATGAACAAACCAGAAGAGGAAGTGACAAGCTAAAATCCTCCAATCACATCTCTCTCCTCTTAACCTTAACCAAGCCCTCCCCCACCCATCCTACCTCTGTTTCCTTCCCCCACAAATCCTACATTAATTACGTATGCATCTTGCTTGAGAAAAAAAAAAGACATCTTTAGATGAGAAAAAAATATATGTTGTATCAAAGAATAAAACTGTTGCAAGTATTCTCATGTTTTACAATGGATGCAACTAAATGAACTTATTTAAAAAGGTTTAAATATCAGAACAGAAGGCCATTTAAAACTGAAAGTACCAAAATGTAATATTGTATGCTATGAAAACCTGCTAGAGTGTGTAAAAGGTAGACATTTTCTCTTGTTTGTTCCTTTGGGTTTCCTCCTTGGTGTGAGTTTTATTGGAAGCAGGTGGAGGAGGGATGTGCAATTTGAGAGGTTGATGTTGTAAAATATATCATATCAGGCAACATGCAATATATAAATATATTCATCAGAGAGGAGTCCCTGTGCCCATTTGAGATGTTTGTATTCAGTAGCATGCTTGGACTTTGTGTGGACTGTTAATGTGTTTGTATCCAGTGTGGATGTTCTGGGAGCCGCAGAGTTAGCGTTTGGCTTTTTTCCTAAGATGTTGAGCTTGAACACTCCACTGAAAACCTTTGTTTTGAGTATCGGAAAATGTAAAATGCGTGCTTTGAAACGTTTTAAAACCACTCCTGTAGCGTTACCCACCAACTCCACAGTTCATCTGTAAACTCACGTGCCAGTTTCTTAGGTGTACTTTGCCTAGGGCGCGGTAGATCTCATGCATTACACTCAGCTGTGTTTTTTTATTTTTATTTATTTTTTATATTTAGCGTACAATGACTGACATAGATGTGGTGGATAGAATATTATAACCAGCATGTGAGCACACAACACGGACTGCTCCCAACAGCTCATTTTCATTTTCCTGATTAATCACGTGACAGGTCTCACGGAACAGGTGGCACTTCCGGTTGTGAAGTGGCGCGCGCGGTTTTCCGTTGAACACGCGCTAGTTAAAGCTAACGGCTAACTGCGCGAGGACGGACGCGTTTTGAGCCCCGTGTGGTGGACATGTTGGTGAGGGGTGGACATGTTGGTGAGTGGACAGAGTGTGGACAGAGTGTGGACAGTGTGGGGACAGTGTGGGGACAGAGGGGAGGCGGACTGCGCTCCAGGAGAGGTAAAAGAGTCTGTACATGTTTGCCAACGAGATGCCAGACGCAGCGTTAGCGCGATTTATTCGCTTACTTAGTTTTTGATACTCAAAACATAACATTTTCGGTGAAGTATTTTGGTCTAAAAACGCTCGGTGGAGCAGGTGTTGGAAAGAGAGCGAGAGCTCAGTAAAAAGCCAGAATCATCCCTCCTCCGGCTGCCGAGACTGTAAAGTATTTACTTGCCACAAACTTTTCCTTTCTCCGGAGAAACTTCACGTTTTAATGTCGAAGAGGCCGTTGCTTGCTGATAATTAATGAATAATCTTAAAAAGGGCCAGTTGTATTTCAGTATTGTATCCTGTCAGAATAAGTCTTCTTTGGTTAGTAATGATGTTTAATTGGGCCATGCACTGAGTAGTGTTGTGTATCTGCCATATGTTGCTGTTTTAGCGTCTCACTGTTGACTGGTGATATTTCTGACTGTGAAGTAGTGATACTTTTCCTTTAAAAATGCCAATGTGAAGCCGCCGTGTTTGTGATGTTTAGCTGTAGCTGTTAGTCGTCAACTGGGAAAAAGAACTAAATATCTATATTTTCTTTGTCTGTTTCCTCCTCTGAAGCAATGTAAAACCCTCCAATGGTGAATGGCTTTGCAAAAAAACCAACCTTAAACCCCCCCTTCACTTTTCTCCCCCCCTCTGTCCTGGCCAAACAAGTTGTATATTGCACTACAATGCGTTTTCTGTGATGCAAACGCTTGACTTTGTGTTTATTTTTTTCTATTATAATTTGCTGTTGTATAGGGTTTACTCTGTCAAATCAATTGATTTATATCTAAATTATTTACCAGAGAAAAAAAGAATAATGATACATAAGTCTGTCCTAACCTGTTTAACTTATTGGGATTGTATGTTTGCGAGTGTTGAAGCACAAACAATACTTCCATGTGTTCCTAATATGTACTAAGGCTGTCTAATAAATTGGCTTCCATTACATAAAGGTTCAACTATTTTATTTTTTGCTTTTTTAAGTAGTTCCTTAATCAAAAGTACGGAGACACCAAAGGTTAATTTCCATCTTTTATTTGGCTCATTAGGGACAACTGAAAAGATTCCCTGCAAAATATTAAAGACAGTTTGAGAACTAATAGTACAAAAGTAAAAAGGATTAGATTAACAAAACAGAATTCACTTAAAATATCCACAGTTGTATGGTATGTTTCAATCAAACTGTAATTTTATCTGTAAAAATAGTTTTATTCCTGTTTACTCCACATAAAGCTGCTCAGTTACAGTAGACTTACTTGTCTGGCTCATACAGGTACACTTGCAAGCTTCTGATAAAATACTGTACAAAATTTCATTCCAAACTCCACAATTTAAACTGTGTAGTCTATACATACAAAATGACTGACTACATACAAGTAGACTAATTCTGATGATATCCAGCATCTCAGGTCCTCGTGGCCACGCATTATATTTTCGAGAGAAAGCATGGTGAACCATTGACCATTTACAAAATAGATCCATGGTAGTATGTATGACCATCCAAAACGGACTCCGTCACAACAGGTGCGATGAGTGAGTGCATTCATTCACAGCGCACAGCAACTAAAATAACACTGAAATCCTGAACTTATTTTTTAGACTTCTACAAACTAGAAAAATATAATAACGAAACACAATTGCAACAGTCAATAAATAGCTCAAAATAACTTTAACTTTATAAATTCATTACACCTACCTTGTAGCTGTAACTTCTCACGCCCAATGAAGGAGAAACTGATTTCTTTACTTCATCGCTTTGAAAATCAATATGATTAAAACATTTTATCAAACTGATCTTCAGTGCTACGTCATTTTAAAAAGTGTCATCTTAATGTATACCAGCAACATCTTCTGAAATATGCCTGCTAAACACATTAATTTTGGCCACCTGAGACTTAAATGTTGCTTTAAAATTACATTAAAAAAATGCAGCACAAGAAGCTTCAGCCACAGATAATGTCTCCAAACGTAGGAACCAAAGAAAAGTTAGAGAGAAGAGGATTTTAGATATTTTATTGGTCCTGTGTTTACTCCTTTCAGCTCCTGGTGATGGCGACAGCCTGCAGCTGACCTGGTGCTGGTGCAAAGTTGATGTTGCTCAGTCGATGCTGCCTGCCTGTGAGTTCAGACTAGTGGCTGCAGGACTGAGTCAGCAGCTCCTGGTAGTGCAGTCCAGTAGCCAGAGAGCGAGCCATGTGTCCAGAGGTTTGTTTCATGTGCCGAGCTGCTCTGATGGCTCTGTTCAGAGAGCTGTCCACGGAGCGCTGATTGTCAGCGGAGAGGGAGAGCCCGGTCCTCCCCCTCACCTCCCCACGACCTCTGACCCCTGACGATTTGCCAGGGCTGCTGCTAGGAGACATGTAGAGGGGTGACGAGTACAACCTGAAGAGAGGGTAAGGTTGATAACAAGAAAGAAAGTTAGGATGACAGTTCAGGTGAAACTTTGAAATTTACAAGAACTGTAAAACTAATTAAACCTATCCTCTCCCATATCTTTTGCTCAGATGACACCAACTTCGCTACACTACTTTAGACTGTCCTCCACATATGATCCAGACAAACTTATAAAAATCAAATCAAAATAAATGACAACATTTTGATGTCATGGTAGATGTAGTGTTGTAAATTTCAGAATTGTATCTCAAAAACAGTACTTGTGACTGTATTTGGAATTCTATCCGTATGTTAACTATTGCATCCATCCATCCATTGTGTTCCGCTTATCCGGGGCCGGGTTGCGGTGGCAGCGGGCTAAGCATGATATTCCAGATGTCCCTCTCCATGCAACGTTTTTCTAGCTCCTCCTGGGGGATCCTGAGGCGTTCCCAGGCCACATGAGATATATTAGCCCTCCAGCGTGTTCTGGGTGTGGGGTCTCCTTCCTATTAGACATACCCAGAAAAACTCAGGAGGCATCCTGATCAGATGCCAGAACCACCTCAGCTGGCTCCTTTGGATGTGCAGGAGCAGTGGCTCCACTTCAAGCTCCTCACTCTGTTTAAGCCACCCTACAGACCTATCTGAGATGTTGCTCTTTTGGTCACTTCCTAAAGCTCATGCCCATAGGTGAGGGTTGCCTCAAGCTTTGCCTTCAGTCTCAGCTCCCTCTTCATTACAATGGTCTGCTACAATGCCTGCATTACTGCTGATGCTGCACCAATCCACCTGTCCATTTTAAACTCACTCCAAACCTAAAATGAAGCAATCCACTGTTACCAGCAGAAAACCATGGCCTCAGACGTGGAGGTGCTTATCTCATCCTGACCGCTTCACATCCTGCTGCAAACCGCTCCAGTGCGTGTTGGAGATCAGTCTGATGAAGCCAACAGAACCACATCATCTTCAAACAGCAGAGATTTTTGTAATTTTGGGGTCCCCAAACCAGATACTCTCCTCGACTGCGCCTTGAGATCCTGTTGCCAGAGTCCAACACGCACTGAAAACATATGTGACTTTGTCTGTGCCATTTAGACAAAGCTCTCACTTTGGTTGTACAAGGACCGGATGGCTTGTAGAAACGGCCCCTGTACACAGCACATGTAGACTCGACGCGCAAACTCCCATGATCCTTTCAGCAACCCTGCAAGGGTAAAGAGCTGTCCCAGGGCCTGAATGGAATCTGCATCGCTCCTCCTGAATCAAGAGCCACAATCGGTCGTAGCCTCCCTTCCAACACCCTGGATTAAACTATCCTGGGGAGGTTAAGCAGTGTGATACCCTGATGATAATGTCCAGAGCCTCTCAGGTTGAATCTCATCCACATCTGGTGCCTTGCCACTGAGGCACTTCTTGACTACATCAGTCAGGGACATGGGTGAGGTTTCCCCTGAGACTTCAGACCCTGCTTCCTCCACAGAAGATGTGTTCAGTTCAACGAAGTGCTCTTTCCACCACTTGACAATATCCCCAGTTCTCTTCCCCGGCTGAACACAACCCTGCTTTCCCGTCCTGTGTCATCGAATGGTTCGCCAGAACTTCCTTGAGGCCAACCAAAAGTCCTTCTCCATATCCTTCCTGAACTCCTCCCACACCCAGGTTTTTGCTTTAGTTACCACCGGAGCCCTTCTGACCTCCCGGTACCTGTCCACTGCTCCAGGCAACCCCTAGGCCAATCAAGCCCAGAAAGTCTCCTCTTTCAGCTTGACGGCTTGGACCACAGCAGCTGCCTCTACAATGAAGGCTCTGAACACGGCCCACTCAGATTCCATGTCCCCAACCTCCCCCAGGATGCACGCAAAATGTTTCCAGCACTGGGAGTTGAAGACCCCGCGGACAGAGGCCTCCACAAGATGTTCGGGTTTGTCCAGCAGCCTCCCCTGGCATCTGATCCAACTCACTCAACATACGGCAACTTCCAGTATGTTTGTAGTATGCACTGTAACGGGGTGTCAGCTGCCTGCAGGAATCTTCTTGCCAAAAGCTATAACAACTTATTCTCTTTTTTTTAAGGCTCACAATTTCTTGAGACAAGAAGTTTGATGTCTGTCATACTAACTTATTTACTGTTAGGACAAAATTATTTCTAGTATACTACTTGCAAAATAAATATACTATGACAATTACTGTGTAGTACATACTGTATTTGAAAATCACTACTTGGTGACTGAGCCAATGCAAGAAATGTCATCGAGATTGGAGGGAGGCCAGTGGATGAAATCAACTTAATGGGCATATAATCGTGTGTGTGGCGAGAGGGCGGGTTACTTACAGGAGTGGTGGTGGTGGTGGTGGACACGCGGGCATGTACTGCAGCAGTGCAGGTGGAGCTGCAGCTGCACAGTATCTGCTCCTCACCGCTCTGTCAGGGGACTCTGCTGGTTGGCAGCTTATGTGAGGGGGGGCATCTGAGACTCTGTGACAGTCTGTGAATCACAGAGGAGGCCAGGAGCTCCATTAACACTTCAGATAATTAAACTCATTTCATTTACTGCAGACTGAACTGATTCATGTGCTGAGTAGTGACTGTACAGAACTTTGTGCTGCTGAACAATGAATTCTCTTGGATTTAAATACCTGGGATTTTATGAGATAACTGTTCTCATCTCTCTATCAGTAAGCATTCAAAACATCACAGCTTTGATCACATGGTCTCTAACCTGGCTCTGTGCTTCTGTACGGTTCAGGGCACCCACAGCGAGGACAGTGACGACAGTGAGAGGTGTGGGTCGGCTCTCTGTTACCACCAACTGGCCCTGACAGCAAAAAACAAACAGAAGTAGGCTTAAAGGAGGCTGAACGCAAAGAAAGTCAAGTAATAACAAACGCGTAGAAGGAAAGAAACACAAATGCTGCTCAGGATGACTCCTTACTTTCAGATCGACCTCGTTGACGTGACAAACACTGAGGACAAAGAGGAGCTTGATGACTTTGGCTGTCAGGTTCATCTGCTGTTTCCTGCCCTGCAACACACACACACACAAATACACTCACCAGCGGGGTAGACAATCTGTTATGGCAGATTTTCTCCTAAAATACATGAAGTTCATCTTAACACTTCATTTTTAAATTAAAAGTCTGTTGACACTAACACGTAGCTATGAATTCAGAAGTAGTCATATCTGTTTTTATGAGCAATAACAGAAGCCCTGTAGTCTTTGCTTAATATAGCCACGTGTTTTGCAAGGAATTACAAAAGGGAAAAAGCTGTATTACGATGAAATAAAATAAATTCTAGGTTTTATCAGATAACTGCTTGGTATTACAGTGCTCTTAATTTAAGGCTCAGTTGCATGTATTTCCTCTCTGAACTGCGTCAACACAGCACTGGTTGTCCTGTTGATTAGGAAACTATAGGCTGAAGGTTCTTTAAATCCTGTGTCAACACGTCTGTGGGCAAGACACTAAACTCCAACCTGCTCACTCACTGGAGGACTGGACTGTCTGGTAAAACTGTTGCTAAATAGTCAACTGGATCTCTGTTTGCTGGGAAGAAGTTGATGAATCAAAACATCTGTAGAAGGATGAATATTCTTACTGGTGTGTGTTCTGCTGCGGACAGTATTTCTGTCTGTGGACGTCTGAGTACATCTGGACACCTGAGGCTGACGCAGGGGTGTAGAGGGCTCTGAACCTGTCACTGAAAACAAAAACATTACAGTCATCAATTATGAGTTATATTGTTCAAATCACATGATTCCTTATGATGACTATGCCTGCTTCTGTGTCTATGTACAGTATAATCTATGCAAAAGTCAAAATGGTTATGTTTTCTATGCATCCTCATCATTGTACAGACATATTGGTTGGCTTATTTGCTATTTGCTTTGGACCAAGTCCTGAGTATGACTAAATGTAATGCATTACCATTTAGGGCTCATGTATGTATGTTAAACGGTTAGTTGTTTATTCACCTTGTCTTTCACTAGTGGAAAAACCTGGATTATAACAGGTCTGAGTTACGGTTAAAAAGTCAGCTCAACTTACAGATGTCAGGTTGGTGTTTGTGTCTGTGTGCAGAAGGTGGTCTTGTCCTGGTTGTTCGTCTCAGTGTAGATTCCTCAGCCTCATCAACCGCCTGTCTGTCTCGTATTCCCCTGATGACATCACTCCATCGCTCCCCAGACCTGAGGGGGGTGGGGATTATACATACATATATACAAATACATATACACACATACATATATATACATACACACATACATACACACACATATATATATATATATATATAGATAGATAGAGGCTTCCTTGCTATAGCTACAAGTTCTTTCCTGTCCTCATTCAGCAGACAAACTGCAGTGTTGCAGTAGAACAGGTTGATTGTGTGGTTACAACTGAAGGATAAAAACCAACCTGATGCGAGGTGTAGAGGTGTGGTGAGTGTAGTTCTTCTGAGCAGCAGCAGCTGCTCTCACAGAGCTCAGAGGCTTCTTATGTCTCAGACAGCTTTCTAGTCTCTCCTTCAGTCTGCTCACCTCGGTCTGCAGAGTCTGGATTGCATCACTAAAAACATACACAAAAGCACTCAAAAGATGTGTAAAATCATATGAAACAATCCAGCTGGAAGTCATGTTTGCATTTAGTAGATACATACAGGTTTCTCACCACCATGCATATCCAAAGTCAAACACTATTTAAGTCCAGTATATGTGACCATTGAAGTGCTGCACTGTGGGAATATTTGAGTGACTGAACCAGGATATTTTTATCAAGTAATCTATGCAGGTGGCAGTCCAAATGTACATGCACACACTCTTTGAAAAGAGTCATGCAACACCACACCATGCAGCAAACAATCCAGAGTACCTCCTAATATGCAACCACATTCAGTAGCAGTCGATTCTGTAATAAAATACATAAAATAATATGATGACCGAAACATTAAGGATGGTTCAGCATTTGATCATGTGTGGCTTGATGTTGGAAGGCAGAAATCATCCAGGAGTCTCTGCAGGAAGACATAAACCTGGCCTTGTTTGCACAGCTATTGCCATCGCAGCTGCTCCTACACACACTCACTTGCGATTCACCACCTGACTGGAGCTCAGTGCTGTGAGAGAATTGCCATGGTGATAACGTGCAGCGGGGGAGGAGCTGGAGCTGTGGGGGGAATTGATAGATTCTGTATACTGGTCATTCTGTCCGTCTTCAGACACACTGTGAGCTGCAGAGACAGAAAGGAAAGAGACTAATGGGTAATAACATACTAAGAATAACAGGACAAAAGGCTGTAGCAATGATTTTAGAGATTTTTTATTTTTTAGCTGCCACTAAGTGTTTCAAATGACTTGAGCATGTCTTAAAAAAAATAATCTCAGCTGATGGACAGAACTTCAAGACTCACTGCTGTCACTCTCCAGCCCAAGTTCACTGGTCCCACTGTCAGCCCTGGTTTGGTCCGTCTGACTGGCCCATCGCTGTGGAGAGCAGGAGAAGGTGCGTCTCCTCTGCCCCTGTCTGTTTCGCCACGGCGGGTCAGGGTGGAGCCGGGGGGCCCCTCTGGGCTCCACAGCCGTGTGCAAGTGTGACGGTGAGGAAGTAGGAGATGGTGCTGAGACTGGGCCTGTCTGAAGCTTCCCTGGATTCCCAACCTGAGGCACTGACACACTGTCGTACCATGGAAGAATATTCAAACATGCAAAGACAGAAAACACAAAAAATATGAACGGAAAGGAAATGATTGAGAGACACTGAAAAACAGTAATAAAAAAGACAATTAGGGGCTTTAGAGTTGCAGGATCTAACATCAGTATGCTGTGTGTGTGGGACGGCACATGAGGTCAAATTTATGGTGCAGTAAATTTGTGTGGAGGCACAAAAGCAGTGCTGGCTTCCTCACCTCTCTGAGGCCCTCTGGTGGACAGGACTGGCAGCTGCTGCAGGAGTCACACGGCTGCTCTCTGAACCAACAAACCCACTGTCAGTCTCTGGAGAGATGATCCCATCCTGGTCATCACAACACAGAACAAAGATTATGCAACATTTATCTATACACATCTTATATGTAAATGCAACACTGTCTGTCGTACTAGACAGTTTTTCTTCTTTCTTCTTTCAATAAATCATGTAGGGATGGATGAGTATGGCTACAGTCATGATTAACTCGATTTTGTTTAAATTTTGTTGAATTTCAGGAACAACAACCAGTCTCCCAAAAGCCTAAAGTAAAACCTTCTGAGGCCTACGTTTGTGAATAAAAACAATGTAGAGTCAAAGATAGAGTGTATTTCATAATATAAACACCTGAGAAAGCACTCTATTGCTCCCAGTTTGGAGTTTGGAGTTCCTGCCCTCCAGTGCAACGATCTCTCCCAGACTGCTCAGACTGCTGCTGTGGGACTCTCCCGCCTTTAACCTCCTGCTGCTGGGAGGATGAACGGGGAGTGTGGTGGACTGGCTGGAGGCCCTGCGTGACGGAGGACTGGTCCTGCTGGTCCGCTGTTTGCTGGTGCGAACATGAATAGAGTCCCGGTCGTCTGATTTCCTGTTAACAGAGAATTTAATCAAGTGGAGCTACTGAAATTAGCTTCCCCTCAAAAATACATTCGTCTTTATGTGCATTTGTTTTAGCACATATTTATTTATGTCTAATTTCTTATTTTAGCAAGGTGGCTGAAAAAGCTGTTTTATTTTACCATTCAGGATAACAATTATTATATTTAGACAGGAATGGACACAATTTTAGACACACAGATGCCTCAGAGCTGCCCAGTACAAGAACAAACATCACTGTGCTGCTCATTAAGCTCATCTCTTAAGACTAACCTCTGTGGAAGACTTTTCTGGGCTTCCAGGTTTCCAGTTTCTTGACCCTTTCTCTGTTGCTCCATGTCCCCAGGCTTCATGTCAGTTCTTAGGGGGGCAGAACAGGGAGCTTCATCCCTCTGGGTATGATCTAAAGATTTGGGAAGCTCCTTGAAACTTTGGTAGCTAAACAGAAGGAAGAAAAACATTCATGGTGAAATAATAAACCCTACTCTAATGCAAGTCCAGGCTTAGGTTTTGACCGCGTGCAAAATAATCAAAATAATGTGGGGTAAGAATATCTCCTAACAATAATAAAAATCCTGAGATACTGATAGTCAGATGGTCACTATTCACCTTTCAATTTAAAACCCAAAATCCACACTTACTGATCCATTAATTTGGGAAAGTCTTGTTCAACAGGTCTCTGTTTGCCATTCAGAGGTTGGAGGTAGAGAGAATTCAGAGTCTCTTCGTCACTCTCTTCAGTGGCTGAGCTCACCTCCACTGCCGCTGCCTCGCTTGGATCAACCAGAAAAGGCACAGGTGGACTCTGTAAGGGGATGAAGTTTTAAGAAAAAATGATGAGGCTGCATTTATGTCCTGTCATTTCATTGCAGGAGTGTGTTCTCAGTGAACTGACAAAGGCCAAATTATTTTAAATGCCAGTGGGCTGACAGCTACACAACTACATTTTGTTAAGTTAAATTAGCCTCAAGGGGCTTTTTTGGAATCAGTATGAAGAAGAACAAGTTTCAGCAAAATACCATTATCTTCCACTAAAATCATTCTTACTGACCAGGCAACAAATAAAACTAGAGGATGACTGACGTACACTTCCACATGAACAAATCTTATATCTGCAAATATTTTTGCCTGATCTATCATTAACTGATTTATTAATTACAAAAATGTTAAAGATTAATTTTCTGTTGTTCAACTTATTGATTGTTTCAGCATTAAGCAGCATTTTTAAAGACTAAGTAAGAGGCAGGGCTGGACAAATCCAACATGCAACATCCATTATCTTACATGATAATAAGTACATATTATTGTTTTTCTACAGGTTATTCTCTATGGGTGTACACAACATTTACAAATACAGATCCCCTCTTACATATGTCATCCTCTTCATCATGTACAGCGACTGCGCAAGATATCTCTTTGTGGCACTGATGCGGAGACGTGCTGACAGAGTTTCACACTCCACTTCAAGGACAGAGTGCATTAATACAGACAGCTGTTAGATGCTGGTACCTGTGGGTTTCTGTGGGTTTCTCCACCGTCAGAGGGGACATATGAAGGGGTGGGGTGAGGAGGTGGAGAGGACGGAGCCTCACAGGTGGGCTGCCGCTGTCGCATCTGTTCCACCTGCTCCTTTAGCTCGTCCATACGCAGCCCGCACTGAAAGATCAGCCCCTCCAGCTCCCTGATGACACATGCATACAGACAAACATAATAAAAACAGCAGAAATGACACAGAAGTACAGAATATAAAATGTAATCTATGGCATATTTATCTTGGACATCACTCTCACCGTTCAGGGTCAAAGTGGCTGATTTCTACGCCTCGCTGCTGCAGGAGTTTGTGCTCATCCCTCGCTAACAGGTAGCCTCTTTCTAAAGAGTCGAGCCCCTCAGCAAGCTGTGAGAGGCCCTGTAGAGGAGCATTGGTTCATAAGACTGGATATATAAAGTGTTTCTTTAATGGTTACAGACGTAAACTGTGAGTTGTTGTTCTTACCTTCATCTGTTCAGAAGGTTTGAGTTTTTCACTCTTTAGAAGATCATCAAAAGTCTGCAGCTGAATGAGAAACACAAAAATCTTTATCAATGAATACTTTCCTAAGTCACATCAGCCAGCTAATCTGTAAGGATTTCCATCACTGTTGATGATTTTAATGGGTCATTTACCTGCTGGAAGAACTTGTCGGCCTGCTTGTAGAGGATCTTGGCCAGCTGCTGTCCCACCTGAGGGTCTGGGGTCCTTGTGGAAGGACAGGCAGATGAACTCCCTGTTCATTTGTCGGACAGGTGCAGAGGAAGGAAGAGTTATATGATGCAAGTTGTACTGAATGATGCAACATTAGCAGCAGCTGAATGACAGATGAAAGCCAGTTGCTTTGTTTGCATGTGCAGGTCGATAAAAATTTTAAGTGACAATATTTTAATCGTAGAGCAGTAAATCAGCAGAGCAGTGTGACCCAGATGGTGGATGGGAAAGCTTATTCATTGATTTATATGAAATATATGAAAAAGCGGTATATATTGAATAGGATGAGTGTACTCTGCTGAGCGCTGTGTCCGTTTGGATGAAGAGAGGCTGAGTTGATCTCTGCTCTCTGAGCCTGACGAAAATCCATTGTCATGATCCTTGAGGCCTGCTGGTTGAGTCCTGACTGCACCGAGTGGCTGGGCTTTGGAGGGTCAGAGTACAGGTTCACCTGGTGAAGAGATGAAAAATAAGAACATGTGAACATATCATGATCTATGTTGTCCGTTATCATTGGTTCGTCTGCTTACATTACAACTTCTAATTTAGTCTGGTGATATAGTGACACACCTGTTTCCTTTCCAGAAGAATGGTGATATCAGTGACCCCATAATTCAACTTATGACCATATCCACACTGCCCGTCAGCGACTCTACCACCTCAGATGCCTAAGGGGCTTCAGGCTGTATCTTAATGTGCTAAAATCTTTCTGTACCTGCACCATAGAAAGCATCCCAACAGGCAGCATGACGGTATGGTTTGGGAACAGCATCGAGAGGGGCCACCTGGCCCTGCAGAGGGTATTGTGGTCAGCTGAACGCCCCATTAGATGTAAACTCTTAGCCCCACAAGACATTTACATCAAGAGGTGACCATAAAACTTTGATTTGATTTCAGCCACTGTCACAATCGAAGACTTCAGCATTTTTGGATCACTGGTAAATTCTGCTGGGTACCTTATTCTTGAAATGAGACTCTGGGCCAGATTAAAAAGTACGGCACACTTGATACTGGTGACGAGAATACTTATATAACATCTTATATAAAATAAAGGTTGTCAGACTCAGTTGGATTTGCTAAACATACAGCAAACCGACATCCCCCTCTAGTGTCCTAAACTCGTACTTGTTCACGTTCCTGCTGTTAATGTTTATGAAGCAGCAAATTGTGAAGACGCAACATCAAACAGGTAATTTCAGTCCAGAAAAGACTGGACTGGACTGTGTGATAAAGGGGTTAGACACATACACTAGGTGGTCGCCCCTCCCCTCCCTATCAATACACATACAGAATTAATGAGAATGAGAATGAAGGGACGCCCCTCCCTGATAAGCCTGCTAAGCAGTAAATCATACTGCCCTTAAACTGACCTCAACAGTCCCTTTAAACACACACACACACACACACACACACACACACACACACACACACACACACACACACACACACACACACACACACACACGGGGGGGGGAATTTACATAAAAGCCCATGAGCTCTATGTCACCCTGTGAGCCACTTAGTGTAGGATGCTTTTGTTGTTTTTACCCCTACTATTATTTTCAGGTTGTTTCAGATTTATTATACTGATAAGAATCAACACACTGAAAAAATGGGTCAGGATGATGGAATGAACTAAACTAAGATCATAAATCAGACTACAGGTCATCACGTCTCTGAACTGGATGCAGACTGAGCCACCAAAAGAAACGAAAGGATTATGGCATTCCTTGATTCAAGTCTAAGGAGATGATGCATTTCCTGTTGTTTGAACTAATTAATCAGGATTCACACAACATTAAAAAAAATAATAAATCAGAAAACCTCTTCCTTTGAAAAATAATCTGACATTATATCTCAGTGTAGAGCCTCTCCTCCTACCCCGCCTGTGTGATGTTATACGTGCACAGGGAGGGGGAGACAGATGGTGGTTCAGCGTTGTGGTGAAGGAGATGGAGGAGAGGCGGGGAGCTCAGTAAGCTGATTTTAATTGGTGCTGATTGCGGAGCACTGCTGCTCCAACAGAAACGGGCCAATAATTCTTTAAAGAAGCTACTTCACAGCACTTCAACACTCCTCCCTAATTTCTTTTTTATCCCACTTTACTGAAATTTCTAATAATTCGTTCTGACTTGCTGCTCTGTCTGTGATGTGGTGACAAGGTCTGTGCTGTCCAAATAGAGTTGAGGGATAAAGACACTCATTAAGCTAATATATATTTATAAAAAAAAGAAATTAGCATGTGTGGCTTTATTTTATAAACCTCACTTTTAAATGTCAGGTCAATTTTATTTATGTAGTGCCCAATCATAACAGAAGTTATCTCAAGACACTTTTTATATAGAGCAGGTCTATACCATACTCTTTAAAATACTATTTACAGAGCCCCAACAATTCAGTGGCACGGAAAAACTCCCTTTTAAAAGGCAGAAACCTCGAGAAGAACCGGGTTCTGGGCCATCTGCTTCGACCGGTTGGGTTGAGAGGGAAAGAGAGGGGGCTATTTCAAGTGGACTGTGGCCTTTTCTCTCTTGATTCCTGGTATCCTGGACTCTGGATTTTATTCTGGTCCTGATTAGACTTTTGTGTGTGTACTATACAGGGCACACAGACACGCTGCCTTTTGTTCACAGATATTACTGTACAGACTATAGAAGAAGAGCCTCCACTTGTCCACACAGTATCTCTAGCCTTTTGTTTGCACATAAAACAATTACTATGTATGATGCCTCTTACAGAAACATCAAAGATAAAATGGGTGATTTCATGTCAAAACATGTAGGGCGATAGCTAAAACTAAATTCTGTTTTTTTAAAACCCCACTACTGCACAACATTAAATAGTGATAAATTATAGCCTGATTTCTAGATGAATTACCTTGGCTTCCAGCCGCAGACGATCAATGGTGTTCTCCGCTTCGGCGTACTTAGTCAGCAGTCTGTTGTAGTCCTCCTGCAGCGAGAGAGAGAGGAAGAGGAAATCAGAAAGTAAGAGGAAGAAGAGTGCAGAAGAAGCCTTTGAGAATTCATAAGTCTGTAACAAATAAACAGAGCAGAATGAGAGTAAATGTAAATGTAAAATGTCTATGAAAACAAGCACCAGAAGGAAGAAGGTCAAATCTTCATTATTCTTTTTGGTACCACATAGTAATTTAAAGAGGACATTTCTTTTAGAAAATGTCCCTAAGGGCCGTGTGGCAGCGGGAGCGGCCTTTCGCAATAAAGCACAACTCCAAAATGGATTCGGGACAAAATTTGGTGGAAAGGTTGTCCATGAGACAAAGGACAGCTGATTAACTGTTCATGCCAATTGGAAAAAAAGAGGGTGAGTCAGTGGGAGTGGCCTATAACAAATAGGCGCATAACAGTTAAAAAGATCCACATAACATGGCTAAACTTTGTAGAAAGACACACACACACACACACACACACACACACACACACACACCAAAACACACAGACAGACATATACTTTTGCCACATCCCCTTTCATAACTCAAACCATTTGTCGTTTGACTCTTGTGTGAGGCATCATGGCAGTTTCCTTTTTGCCCCCATTGGTGACGGTTGTGTGTGTGACAATGATTAGTGTACGTGGTCACAGATATTGCGAATTTGCGCTTATTTTATTTTTGTTGTCATAAAACTGACAACCATGAAAGAAAGATTTGACTGTGGCATATAAACTGTACCTTAACCAGGCGAACGGTAACTCCTGCACTGCCGAGATGTTGACCAAATCACTATCAATTGCAATCTTCAGTTGCAATACAGCTCAATAACAACACCTGTATTGTGTGTTTAGCTCATGTATATGGAAATTCAAAATGAGTGACAGAAAGTTGTCTTTTTAACTTTACTGTCACACAGACCCCTACCAGGCTTTCATCATCGTTTTCCAGAGCTCAGTTTTCGTCGTCTACTCCTAAACGTAAAAGCGGCACATAAATGTAGCCATTTACCTCTAGTTGTTCGAGCAGCGTGGTGGCCTGCTGGCGGCATCTGAACTCCTGAGGCACAATGGAGTTGGGGGCAGTGGTTGGTGGTTTGTAAGAGTCTGATGGGGCAGGAGATCCATCAGTGGTGTTCAGTAGGACTTCTTTTACAATGTCGGCAGGGGATTTAAACACTAAGGGGGTCTCAGCTGACACGGACTCCTTCTTGGAAGAGTGTCTGCTCTCGGGGGGCTTGTAACCTGTGGGGAAAATGACCCTGGGCTCCACCTTGGAGAAGTCTGGTGTGCGGTAGCTCAGAGGCCCTTTTCTAGAAATATAATAAAATGAATGGTTAGTGCTTTTAATGAAAAACAAAACTTTTCTGGTAAAACTAAATAACGATGGGAATACAGCTCACCTGGATTCATCCACTTCAGCAGCTTTACGCCTTGCGCCTGTCCTCAGCTCTTTATCAAGACTTGTGGTGTGATGTTTAAATTTTAATGAGTCTGCCCTGACTGTGCTGTAGGAACGCGTCTTTGAACTTGTGGCTTCGGGAGAGTGCTGCTTCATCTTCCTTGGTGAGGGAGTGGGCTGTTTATGATGCTTATCTGACGCCTTTAAAGGCCCATCACTTACTCTGCTGGAATGATTTGACATAACTTCTTCAGAAAACATGGCTGCTGGCTGGAGAGAAGCCCCAAAATTTATCTGGGCACAACGAGGACTGAACTTGAGGCTTGTGTGGCTCCTGGGTGATTCTGGAAGACTTTCTGTGAAGCTCATCTCTGGAAAAGTTTCAGCTTCTATTCCTGGAGCGGCAGCTATTTCCTCAGCAGTGAAGTGGAGAAGGTGGGGCAAAGAGGGGGCTGTAGCAGGTGAGGCAGGCTGGGATATTGGGCAGTGACGATTGGAGACTCCTTTGGAAATATAGTTATCAGCCAAGCCACTCACAGTTCCAAGCTCTCTTGATGTGCTATTGTGTTCCCTTTTCTTTCTCTTCCTGTAACCCCTCTTACTCGCTTCCTCTCCATCATTCTCCTCCTCTGTCTCAGGGAGGCCTATCCCCTCCTCTTGTTTCATGTGCCCCACCTCCTCATCCACCCTCCATGCTTTTAAGCTTCCCGTCAAGTCATCACCTGCCAAAGACATTGAGAGGTGAGAAATAGGAAGACAGGTTTCAAGACAACATACACACAGCATAAATTGTTTCCCACAATAAAGCAGTTGCCTTGACCAAGTTATAAATTCAAATTCAAAGGGCTTTACTGGTATGACCGTATTTTTTCCAAGAACTATATGAATATTGACCCTAACTTGCAGTAAATTCAGAACATTGTTCAGTTGTTTTCCTTATTGTTGCTTGACTCTCACTGTTCAGAATGATGTATGTCCAGAGTTTGACCTTAAAAGGCTCATTTCACACTCATCTGCTAAAGGAGGAAAATTTCTTTGTCACTTCCTTAAATCTGTAACACGTGTACGTAGCAGCAGGATTTACAGCTAGTTTGGAAGCCAATTGTGGTCCAACATGCAATTTACACAAATGTGATGAGGAGACTTGAAGCCTCCTGTGCACATACACCGAGAACATACTTTTCAGTAAAGTAGGAAACATCTTGCATTAAACCTTTTGAAACAAACAATACTTGCATATTCATAAATTCTGGATTTTTCAACAAGGGAGAAGCAATAGATGTAATTACAGAACTCTTTTCTGAAAGACACAAATGTTTCTATATGTCTTAAACCATGTTTTGAGGGGATCTACACAGGGAAAAAATGACAGGCAGACATTTGAAACTCATAAATCTGTTACCCTACTGTTGCCTGGTAATACAGTTTAAGTGCTGATCGATTTGTAAAATGAGCCCACTTTTTGCTTTGTTTTTTTTTGTCTCACTATATACCCATTAGCTCTGAACCATGAACCATTCATACCTTTTTTCCCCATATGTTGTATGTGAATATTGATATTGCATTGTGGAACTGATGCTTTCTCCTCTTTCTCCGCTGTGTCAAATAGGCAAACTAGGCATAAATAATAAATAAATCTGGTGACATCAACCTGGGGTTTAGGAAATCCTAATGGCCATTTTTCACAGTTTTCTGACATGTTATAGTCCTAACAATACATTTAGAAAATATTGGTAGAACTGATGGCTGCCTGGAGCTCTAGAAAAAATATATTCAAACTAGTAAGACACGATGTGCTGGTTTGCTGTGATTTGTAGTTAATGAACTTAAACATGCAAAACAAGTGGTATGGTCCCTTAAGTGCATAAGTACAGTGACTAGAACATTAAAACTATAAGACTCACATGGTGACAGTATTTGTAGATCCTCTCCTAGTGATTCAGTGTGGGACAGATGTTCACTCAGGTTGTAACTTAGTTCCTCAGTTGGTGTTTCCCTTTCATGCCCACTAGGGTCCGCCTCCTCTGGGCTGAGGGGTCCAGGGTCACCACAAGTTTGCCCCAACTCCACATCCTCCAGTGCTTCAGACAGTCCAATGATACCATTCTCATCCATCTGGCTAACAAAGTCATCATCTTTTTCTGCATTTTCTTCATCCTCATCCTCCCACATATCCTCAGATATTACAGAACTGCTGGGTGAGGTGCGGACAGGGGCAGGGGTCCAGAAAAGAACCCCTGCTGTGGTGTTTTGTCTGGTCTCCATTCACCTTTCAGCCAATTGTCCTTTCAGGTCTCAGTTACGGTCTCAGCCAGGCACAGGAACCTTCTGCGTCTTTTCTTGCTGATCTGGCTCTGCAGTGAGGTCCACTTTCAAAGCCATGGCTACAGAAGTTTACAGATTGCAGGTCATGTCAGTAAACTGGTAACAGTCCAGAGGTACAGCTAAGGAGGACTTATCGGTCAGTCTTGAGGAAGAGAAGGTCTCTTTGGAAGCAGTTCCTGAAACATGAAATAGTACCAGCTGTTTAGTATCTATAACAATTTAATGGTCTCCAGAGGGAATCAATTAAACAAGAAAATGTACAAGGACAAGTTAATAAAAAGAAAATACTCATAGTGCGTAATGAATTATTCTGTACAATAATCCAACAGAACTGTATCTCCAGCAGTAAAAGATGATAAACTGTGCAAATATGTAAATTAATCAATCAACTGAAATCAATTAATCAGCAACAATCTCAATTAACTGATTAATAGTTTTGTAAATTTCTTAAGCAAAATGCAAACACAAAAAAAGAAAAGTATCACTGGTTCCAGTTTATCAGATGTGAATAGTTGCTGGTTTTCTATGTCACTTAGTAATAATCGTTAGTTGAAGCCCTACAATAGACAAAGAAACTTGCTGTAGAATTTGCATATTTGTGATTAGATTCCTAATTCCTCTGAGTGAAAATCACAATCTCTGGGACCACTTATTTTTAAAAGTCCTAAACGACAGCAGCCGAGCAGTTAAGACTGTGCTGCTAATCTCTAAAGCAATTCAAACTACTGGAGTGATTTGACGGTCGAGGGAGTCATCAGTCTGTCTTTTTACTCACATACAGCTGTTCTCCTTTGTAAACAAACATCTACACTCCATATATCAGTTGTTACATGTCCCACTGCATCTCTCATAAATAGTGTGTGTATCATTCGCCAACAGGAGGAATTGCTGCTGTGTGAAGTCCTAAGGGGGCAATACATAGGCTTAAATGCTGTCATAAGGAAAGGCTTTTTTAAAATCCTTTTAAACAAAGAGTCAATGCCACATATAGCAATCAAAGCACAAAATATCTAATATCCAACTTAACTAAGTCATATTGTAGTTATTAAAACCAAAATAATTCACGGAAAATCATGTTACTGCTTGAATTTTTCCAAGACAGGTAGAAGCCTGGCCTATTAAAAACACATCTGATTATCATTTAGAAGCATTTAGGTCAGCTGTTCCCTTAACCATGGCTTCCATCCCATTTTTGGAAAAGTAATCAGTGAGAGCGTAGATTGTGCTGATGTAGGTGCATCTGATGACTTTCACATATTAATATGACAGACAGGTGTCATATTAACAGCTGTGGAAGTGGATCAGGGGACTGGTTGGTTATATCCTGACAATTCAGCACAAACCACTTTCAAAACATTTAAACTTGACACTGTATTGGGAATTGTTTAATTGTTTTCAGCAGTGTCTATGTGATAGTGACTGTGTGTCATTGTGGGTTTTTGATTTTGTGATTAAAGTTTTGTTAAAATGCAGTATTTCTGAAATTATAAATTGATTCATTGACAAATCAATCGCCCAAAAAATCCAAATACTGCTGGTTCATCATTGTAAATTGAAAATATTTGGGTTGTTCTGGATAAGAGAGCAATTTGAAGATGTCTCCTTGGGATTTTTATTTTATGTATCATGCACTTGGATGTGGTAGTGGTGTTTTTACATTTTGTCTGACATCTTGTGTGAGGTGCAGCGCTTAAGGACTCGTTTCCAGGGTGATACAAACTCTGTGTTAGTTTACACAACAGATAAGCATTCATTTTATTGCCCCCTGCTCAAATCCTGAGCTATCAGGTCGCATCACTCAGCAGTTATAGTTCCTTATTATAGACAAACATATTATACATGTAACAGAGCTCGGATTAGACTGCTAGTTCACAATGTCTCATCAAGTCCCCCAAGTATTTGCCTAGAGCTGGAACGCTCACTATGGCAACTCCACAACATGAACAAGAGCTGCGCTTTTCAGCGTCTGCAATAAAACATCCCTGACAAGTCTTAACATACTGTGTTACAGCTTCACTGCCAGGGCCTCAGTCTGTTACAGCCCTGCAAAGAGGAACATCCACCAAATTCTCAAATATGACAAAAGACTTTGAGTCTTTCTCTATATAAACTTTCATTAAGAAATTTCACATAATGTAATTATCATCTTGATGTGCATGCGTGTACACTTTTCTGCTTCAATATCACTTTGATGGTGATTGAACCGCCTGTTGCAGGGATTATGCATAAAAGGAGTTATTCAACAAGGTATGCATTTAAACACTGCATTGAATAGTTTGGGTTTTTTGAAGAAGCAGGTAAAAAACAACCCGAAAATCAAGTCACAGACCTTAACAAGTGACACTATTAGAGAAACTTGTCAACTTAATGCAAGGAAATTAGCATTTAAAAACCAGAAGTAAAGTACGTTCTGTACAGCAGCACTCAGATTCTCATTAGGAAAAGTGGTCACCATGAATCTTCGCTTCTTTCACCAACATCCCAGATTACCACAACAAGATTATTAGCCCGGTGCTTCTTACAGCGTCTCTTCTCCGACACACAAACCTAACACACAAACCTGTCAGGAGAGTATTTTTTTTTGCTCAGAAATCCAGACACACTCACGTGTACCGTCGGACACTTGTTTTGATTGTGTTAGAGACAAACACAAGGCTCAGTGTGTGGGACTGACAGACTCACGTCGTGCTCTCTCTACAACCCTTTCATACACAAATAAGCAGAGAGTCTCCATGTTGGCCAACATGGCAAACTCACCATGCATTTAAAGCAGACCACAAGGAATGAGAGCACACAGCTCAGCGGACAAACAACTTGAGAGGTCAATTTAGAAAAACAATAACTTCAGAATAGAAAGAGTTGGAGCTCACAGTATAATTATAACTTTATTTCCCTTTTCCTCCTCTAACATACAAGAGTTTCCAGGGACTCGCAATGAGGAGTAAACCCCTGCCAGGAGACAAGGACAACAATATGTGCAGGTGTTTGATTAAAACTTGGTGAAAACTGAAAGGTGAAAGGTGAAAAGCAACTAGATATATTTATATATTTATATATATAAGTATTTAAGTTAAATTTTCAGATACTTTATTTTATGCAACTATATACTTGTAATGCCTTACATTTTAATGGGAAAGGTACTTATTAAGATGTTACCAAAAATATTTAAGATAAGCTTATAAAATATGCTGCATGGTTATTATTTAAACTATTCATACAGTCTATAAATGTGTCAAAATCATCTCCACTTCAACCAGCTAAAACATTGAACATACTGCCAACTAAGGCTCGATACTTTTTTGGTTACTGTGTCTGTAGCACTTAGAACCAAAGGTTGGCAATAAATGTCAGATTTGTACTCTTCTTTATTAATGCTTAGATCAGATAGGTCCTGATTTAAATCAAAATTTTGCCCGTTTAGGAGAAGTTCTTGTACAGCTGCTAGAAGAACCTGTCTATATATAAGTAAGATATTTTTAAAGTCTTGGCAGTTGTACCAAAACTCAGGTATTGTATCTACACTAGTTACCAAACATTTCCATGGCTTGTCAGCAGACATTTTGACTTGTCGTAGTAAAAATAGCACACATCAGTATTACCAATACCATTAACAATGGCTCTGTTCTATTCAAGTGTCCCAGTGAGCCGCGAAAGTGTGACAGCGAAATACACCTGTATTTTTCCTACTGTGACATGTAAAAAAGTCCTCTGTGGAAATGGCCTATCCCCAGCCATACTGCTTACATATATTTATGCATCTGTTTTTAGCTAATAATATAAAATATTAAAACATTTTGCTGATAAAACATACGTCCCTTAACTTCGGTAAAACGTTGAGCGTAGGACTTTGAGTATTTTTGCATTGTTGTATTTCTTCTTTTGTTCTACTTAAGTAAAGGTTCTGAATACTTTCGTCTATCGCTGTGTGGGCTACTGAGATTGGCCAGACTGGAAGCAGACAGCAACAAACTTCTAGTGAAATCAAAGCCATTTATAAATTCAAAAAACTTTGTAGGTTTTCCATAATTTTTGGATTTCTGATCTTCTCTTTAGTAAGAATAAAGGAAAGAAACAACTCACCTGTTGCTCTGCTCATGCTCTCTGTTCATTACCGGAACAACTAAGGATTTATCTCAGCTGCCAGATGGGGGGAATTAAGCTGCTCTAAAACCCTGACAGGGGGCTTCACCGATTGTAAACAGACAATGATCATCAGTATACGTCCAGGACAAGAGGGTAGCTCAGCTCCTCGTAGACAGACAGACAGACAGCAGGGCTGTAATCACCTGCCTGTCAGGCGAGCTAAAGATGGACAGATGGGGTGGAGGTGCAGGAACAAGAGACAGAGAGAACAGAGGAGAGAAAAGGAATGACAGAATGAGTGAGGGAAAAGTGCCGGAGAGACAAAAGAGAGAGGGAGGATTTCTGCCAGGCTTTACTGCCATTTCAAGTCCCACCAAGCTGTCACACAACCAGTCAGCCCAGCCAACAAGGACACTACATGAATTTTCATAGGATGACACTGGCTGAATTTTGAGCACAGTCAACAGAAGTGTAGCTGGAGCTGGTTCGGAGGCTGGCAGAGCTACAGTGAGCTCTTTAGGATGGCCTAGTGACTAAGATATGACAGCTAATCTTCTTAGGAGGCACAGGGAGCGCTGAGGACACAGGATTCACTATGCAGGGGGCGACTGGTGAGAAGAGTGAGTGAATAAGGCTCTCCAACTATATAAAATACTCCCTAAAACAATCAGTTACTCCATAAAAAAACAATATCTTACATGTCTTAACAATTTCAATAATAAATTAATCATTTAAGTCATTTATCGGGCAGAAATGCCAAACATCGTCTGGTTCCAGCTCTGTGAGGATTGGCTGCTCTTTGTCTATTTTATATCATTGTTAATTCAATATCTTTGGCTATTGGTTTGACAAAACAAGTGTTTGAAGACATAACATTGGCCCCATTGGGAAATTGTGATGGTCATTTTTACTATTTTCTAATATTTCAGACTTAAACAGTTAATTGATCAATCAAAAAAAAAAGAATCAACACGGTACACAATAATGATAAAGTTCAAGTGGCAGCCCTGATTTAATTATATTACAGCACGTATGTTTTAATTTTCTGCTCTTTTTTTTTTGTTTTGTTTATTAAGTACTTTGACCTGCATTTGTATGACAGGTGCTGTAACAAAAAGTTTATTATTAATAACAAGAGGCCGTATTTCTTCCTGAATTTATATTCTAGTGGGCAGCCTCATCGACTTGGACATTCAGAAGCATGTTTGAGGAAATCTTACACTTAATTGAAAATGACAGAAGATTTCACACCTAATTTTCTCAAAATTTCCATTCTTATTGCTATTGCAATGTCCCTTTTTGTCAGCATCATGCAGTTCATCAAATACCATTTACTCAAAACGTTATAAAACCTTTTGGTGCTAAGAAAGTCTGCTACTGTAGTATTGCAGCAATAACAGAAACACCTCATAATACATGGGCATGGGTATCAAACTTCAACACTTTTTGGGTACAGACTGAAATTTGTCAGCACAGAGAATTGAAAACTATCAAGTATTGAAAGATCAGAAGATATTTCCTGATTTAACTAATAATTTTGATGATTTTAGGCTATTTTTGATTAGACTAAGTTCTTGTACAGCAGCTGTGTGTCAAGACTAAATTAGACTTTGCATTTGAGATAGTTTGGCATATTTTGTTATATAGAAGAAAAGGGTTTCGTAAAAAATAAAGAATAAATCTTTAAATTAGTCCAGATGGGTATCAGTTACATTTTTTAAATACCGCTGCCAATATATCTGAGTAAAAGTAAAATATAAATAAAACACTCACATAAAATATCACTGAATAAATACCTGGGAATACCTGGATCACTCTGCTGTGAGGGGAATTTTACCTGTCCTTCACAAAACGCTGTTACACTTTGGCAACAGACAGCAAGTTGTGTCTGGTTACTTTTTGCTGGTAGGTCACACTGTATTCTACAAATCTGTGCAGCCGGTTGGAGTGAAGTGTTTCCTGCACAGCCCATGTGAAAACAAACTCTCCTACCATGAGAAACACCGGTCTCCTACACTGAACGGTCCCTCTCTGATCCACAGTTTTAGGTCTGCGTCCAGAGGGGATGCTCCAGCAAAAATGGCCTACACTTTCTTTTAAAAACGATATTGTTCCCCACGTGTAGGCTGTCTTTAAACACACGTCCCGTGCTTTGCAACAACAAGAAGCTCCAGTTATTTCCACTCAAGAAAGACTTGCTCAACAACCTAGTCCAGCCAGTCAGGCCGGTGGGCTGAGGAGCACGGAGAGAACTACATCTTCGCGTTTCTGACGACAAGACGAATCCAAATACCGCTGTCGTGGAGGAAAAAAAAAAAAAAAAAGTAACTTTGTTGGCACTTGCACCAGCAGCACTGCGCTGCAGACTCACCTCTCAGGAGACGCAGATGCGGACCGTCCTCACGCGGCCCTCGCGGCTAACGCGGCCGGTCGCCTTGAAAACCGCAAAACTTCAGAGAGAAGACCCGCCCCCGTGTCGCCATGGCGCACACACCACAACAAACCAGCGCCGACACCTCCCCGGTGACTGAGGTTTCCTCAAACACTTTTTCAAGCCTACACACTCGCCCAAAAACAAACACCTGGTCGCGGTTTGTTTTGTCTTCGCTGCAGTAACGGCGGGTAACGGCGGGTAACGGCTGCCACGGTCGGTGCCGACAGTTGGTTACCGTTAACAGCTTTGCTCCCAACTTACACACCGAAAACAACCCGCAAACAGCCCGCAAACAACCCGCAAACAGCCCGCAAACAACCGCAAACAGCCCACGCTGAGACGGCCTTCAGCCCCGCAGTGCTGGTGTCTTCTCTCTGGAGGAGTTACACAAGTTAATTTCGGGAGTTTCGGACATTTACGAGGCTAATTATCGGTCTCGTGGAGTGCGGCACTGATTTCAGCTGTAGTAGTTCCCCGAGGCACAGCGCCTGGGCGGCGGGTGGCCCTGGGTTTAGCATTTCAGGCATCTCTCACCTCTCTAACACCGCGTATAAGCTTATTTATTTATTTATTTTCAAACAAGGGCCCTGACCTTAACGCTGACCTTGTCTGACCTCAGTCAACCATAATCTTTTAATTTGGGGAGTTTGTTCCGGGTGGTGTTGCCTGACAGGCGAAGTTCAGGACAGCATCCACCCATGACCACAGACTGAGTGGTGATTGGTTGTGAGGCTGCTCAGGGGCGGGACTTCAGACGTTCAGAAGACAACACTGCGGTTCAAAGACGTTTCCACCAGGGGGCGACATTTCTTTACTTTTCTACACCATCACTCATCAGGATGATTCCTGAGATCTTGTCCTCTGCTTTCCTCCTTGTGTTTATAAGGGAGGAGAATTTTGTTTTCATCTTTATGGAATTTCCAACATAGGTTTATAAGATATACATACACATAAACAGCAAAACAGAAACAAATAACACAAAAGTTAAGTAAAAAAAAAAAAAAAAATCAATAAAATAAAATAAAAATACATTTTCAAGACATTGTGCAACTCTCAGTAACTACACATGACTGTAATGTTTGGGTGTCCACATGCTTTTGGTCATGCAGTGTGTGGCTCTGTAACACACTGGTTCACTTTCAAAAGATGCCAGTAGTGATGTAATATGCAGATAACCCGGCACACAACACCTGACTGGAAGTGAACTGTACTTTTATAGGCACATTTATAAAAAAAAGTCACTATATAATGTAAGGCTTATATAGTAGACTAATTTTATACAAAGTAGAGCGAATTAATTATTACACATTTTCTTTCATGTTTTATTTATCCTGCTTTGGTGAAATACATTTAAATTGCATGTTAAAGAGTTGGAAAAAGGGATTGAAAGTGATCTGAGAGAAACACACAGACAGAGAGACGAACATGAAGCTGACATCAGCCCTCTCTTATCTGACGACATTGCTGCAATAATCTGTCTCAAAGAATTATATAGTCACTGGCACTGACCCAGAACCTGGTCTGCATGTCTGATCACTGCCTGTCGTAGGCCGATCTGTAAGCCAGAGGCCTGTATGTTCACTGCTTTCAGTATGATACAAAGTATACCAATAGTATTATTACCATACCAAATTAATTAAATTGAGTCTGTTTTTTATAGTGTCTTATAAAGCCCAAAATCATAAATAACAATTTGCCTCAGGGGGCTTTACAATGCTCAAAACACAGAGCAAACACAACACAAACAATTTTATTTTTAAATAACACAAATCATTCAACATTTTTAGAAGGACAGGGCCCAAACAAGAACAAGGTGATGTCCATTGTTGTTGTCAGTTGCCTACAAACACCCATGAGTCCCATTCTACAATAGATTCATTCAGCTCCCATGCGACACTCAAAAAGATAAGGTTTAGAAAACGTTTTATTTCCCCCTTGCAATATGAAAGCTGTGCTTTTCAACTTGATGATCAAATTCATGGACTGTTGAACGTGATAGCATCTATTGTATTGCATTTTGAACTGAACTGAAACTATAAAGAGCCTCGAAGAACAAGAGACAAGTTTACAAATGGATAGGAACAGAATAATGCACCAGGGTAAGCAGGGTGTGTGCAAAGTGCAGGGTCGTCTGTTACCATACACTGCAGGATACTGTTTGATTATGTGTGTTCTGCAGTATATGGACAAAAGTGTGCGGACAGCGATGTGCTGAGCATTTCATTCCACAACCATGGGCCTTGATCTGAGGTCAGCCACTGATGATTATGGTCTGGCTCACAGTCGGCATCCCAGTTCATCGCAAAGGTGTTGGATGGGGAAAACCATTTCCATTTACCACTGTCATGTTGAAAACGCAACAGACTTTGCCCAAACTGCCACAGAGTTGGAAACACACTTTTGTCTAAAATATCGTTGTATGATGTAGCATTAAGAGTTTCCTTCATTGAAACTGAAGGGCCCACAACCACGAAAAACATCCCCATTTAAGTGATAAGGTTTCCTACTTAAAAATAAGAACTTCAAAATAAAAGCAGGCAGCTTCCCAGTTTTTGTGCAGATATCTTTATTGAAAAATTAAACACACTTTCTGTATAAATAGCATGTCATTGTACAACACTCCTTGTTAAAATGTGCAGGCAAAAAGATGGATGGGCTGACTGACAGGAAAAGAAAAGCAAAAGGAGGCAGCTGGAGAGCATCACAGCGTGGGAAATGAACACCAACAAAATCAACTTGTGCAGCTAATAAAGCGGGAGGCACACTCAGTGAAACAAATAAACAGCATCAATAGAGTCAACAGGTGGTGTTGTCGGTTTATGAGTCTGACCTTTGTGGGGAAGCATGGTTCAGGGGTGGGGGGGGGGCCCAAACTGTCACACCTTGCTACAGCGCGAGCAACGGCACCTCTCTGTCTTGGCTTTGATTAATGAGACTGTCAGCAGCTTCCATCGCTTCCCTCCATCATCCCTCCCTCCTGGATGGCCATTTAATATCAGGTCAAAGAGAAGGCCGAGCCGCTATCGACATGTGTCTACAAGACGGGGTCATTATGGACCTGACTCACGAAATGTTTTTGTGATGTAATCATGGCCGTTGCTTTTCCTGTAGAGCTTTGTTCATCAATTTTCACATTTGACTTTCTCTGAGACGCGTTTGCATTTATCTACAATTCACCTGAGCAGGGTATAGCCAGTAGAGTGTGTGTGTGTGTGTGTGGGGGGGGGGGTAGCGTCTTGCTCAAGGGGACTTTGGCATTAATGGACTCATGTAGCTGGAACATGTTTACCTCAGTTAAAGTGACTTAAATGAAATGATAAAAAACGCAAGTATCTGTAACTTCTCCTCCATTTGTCCTCCATTATTGTATCTTCAAAATTTCAACTTTTCATACACTGGAAATAGGCTTTATTAATTTCGCACTCGGTTTTGAACCCTAATACATTTGGTACTGTCTAAAATGTGCCCTCTTAAGTTTCTCTTTGATGAGACAGTTTGGAAAATAAATTGTAATTCTCTTCTTGGGACGGTTGGCTTCCTCTGTTAAAGGATAAAGTTATTATATTTTTCTATTGTCAACAAATCCCATGAAAAGACTAAAATAAATGATCAAAGTATTGCCTATATATTAAAGCCTAATACATAATACAGAGCTCCAGTCTAAAAACAAAAACACATCAGTTAAGCACACTGTTGGTGAAATGTTCCATTCATTACCATGAACACTTCATTAACACTCACTGCAGTTTATTTTGACATTTTCTCCTGTTTAAGTAATGTCTGATAAAAACAACAGTGCCCTGCTGTTTGGGGAAATAACTGAGCTTTAAAGAAAATCCTATACTATATATTCAATCTTGTTCTTCTTTTTTGAAGATTTACGTCTTTGTTGGGAACCAGTGGGCTTGAGGCTGAGAGACACAGACAGGGCAGAGAGGTCAGACAGAAGTGAGACACAGACGAACACATTGTTCCTTTTGGTCTTTTCTTTGAGATTTGTTGACAATAAGAACAATATAAAGTAATTATTGCCCTATTCTTCAAATGGAAAAAGGCTTTTGTAGATAAACATCTTTATATTACTAGAAAGGTAGTAAGTTATTATTTGTGGGAGTACTGAACATTTCAAACAATTACTGGCGATGCATTTTTAAAGTAGTCCAAAGAACTTTAAAGGGGTTTTATTAGCTTCAGAATGTGGCGATTTTCCTCAAGCCGTAAGGGAAAATGTTATCTATTGGTTTATTTAAAAGACCTTAAAAAGCCTATCTAAACCAAATCTAATTTAAAAGTATAGTATGTGGCTTTTACTGGACATTACATTGTATTTTTTCCATCAAAAGGTAGGCCACAGCAGTTCTGGACAATGGACACACTGTTTTTTTCCTCCTCCTTTCCTCTTTTCTTGTCTCCTCTCCCCTCTCTGAAGAGAGGTGTCATGTTTGATGTTCAAATGCTCAACTCAGAAAACAAAAGCCTTCATCTCTGTGGCAGCCATTCCTTCCAGATTAGATTGTTTAACGAAGAGTAATTCCACTGAGAGGACGCACACCAGCTCTCATCTGTCTGAATGTCTCTCTCTATCTCTCTCTCTGCTCTTATCTAGCTCCTTCTGTCTCACACACATTCACACTCATGTACACACACACACACGCTAATGCATTCTGAATTTTAAGTGGTTGCAGTGAGTACGTTCATATTGTTTGTATCACGTCCTAAAAATGCATTCAGTTAGCATTTCTCCTATTCAAGTTAATGGATGCACTTAAAAGCCTCAGTAATCTTACAAGCATTTATATTTGTATATGAGAGCTACTCCGAGTTTCCCTCAGATATAAACTGATGCTAGAGTTTAACACAGTAGCTTTTCATCAAGCCTGCTGAATTATCAACGGACAATATCGCCTACAAAACTGTTATATAAATCCTGTAACAGGATTGAGTTACTGTTATGGCTTTAACTGTTGACATTTTATTATGATTTACAAGTGCAGGTTGTCCTTTAAAAATCTATTTTATCTAATCTTGATTCTCCTCTTCAGTCGTATCAGGCCACTACTTTTATGTTGACTGTCTTTTAACTCCTCGTTCTAAGCCAATTTTAGTCTCTAGAGTCTCTGGTCTTTTAAAGTCAGCCACCTAGAAATATATGCACGATATGTATGTTTCCTGATCCTGTGCTGTAAACACATTTGAAATGTACATGCCACTGTACCACATAAAAAAGGTTTTTAAGATCCTTTATTTTTTTCTCATTTACAACAAAATTTAAACTCTTTTAAATGTGTAAAGTCAGTGTTGAATTCGACTCAAATTTGACTTATTTTTAGATGGATGGATGGATTTTATGTCTGCTGTAAGAGAAAGCTTTTACAAAAGCCTAGTTTGGATTTTTGTTTAGTGATGCACTCAATCTGTATGTTGCCAGGCCCATATCAACTTTCCTGAGTAACTGACAGTAACAACACCAGAAAATCTTGTTTTTGCTGACCTCCAGTGGTTTAACTTCTCAGCTTGCTGCAAGGATGTACACATATACTTCAGGACCCTGTGACATACTGTTGGGTGTGGTAACAGGTGACCACACCTAAAAGGCATGAAACTGTCAACCACAGCGCAGCAAAACACTGCTTTTCAGCCTGGTGTTAAATTTATCTTTAAGGCCATTCTCTTTTAATCATAGCATAACATTACGATGAAACAAGTGACACCGGAACCCACAGATAATTTTTACCAACTCTGCAGCTCTACTGAGTTTTTTATCCTCTTTTAGCTCATTGTTTTGGTTTTACAACACATTAATTGTATGGTCCAAGCTGTTTTCAGAAGAGAATACAAAGAATTTGGTCTTTTGACAGATTAAACAGATTTAAGTAAATCAGGTTTTACCGGTTTAGAAATGATAGATTATTTCAAAAAATATATATTGTGATCATTATTGAGCAATTAGGGTACAAACATACTGGATATGGGTATAACCTTTAAAAAAACCCTACCAGTGCATCCCTAACATTTGTTTTTTTATTCATTAAAGGGTGACATTTTGAAGATAAAGAGCAGGGTTTTGTTGTAAAAACAAAGCATGAATGTGTTGTTCTCTTCTCTCAGTTGTCACCAGAAATGATTCAGGAGTGTTTGATAGCAATTTCTCACAGAGCTGCTCTGTTGGCATTCTTCAAAAAGCCCAGACTACCAGACTGCTGCCTAGTTCCTTGTGCATCTCATACAGCAGATGACATTTAGATTTGTCTTTATTTGCCATCTTCTTGTTTTGAGCATATTTGTTCTCCTTTCATTCATTAACTGCAGACAGACATACAGCACTTGAATTAAACACATATCTAACACACATCCTTGTACAGAACACTTAGATGAATTACTTCATATTTTTACCTGCAGCGTAATGTGCGTCTCTGGAATGACACATGGAGGATGTCTGCTGTACATCCTCTCCATGCTTGCACTCTTCCGGAGAGGAAGCAAATAATCTCTACAACAACAATAACATCTCATTTGTTACTTTAGTCACTCTTATTCTTATTCTGTCTTCCTCTCTCTCACTCCATCTCTCACTCTACCTGATTGCTTATCTCCTAATTGCTTTTCTATAAATGGATAAAATGTGTGTGTGTTTCCACGTGTGTGAGCATGTGTGGAGGAGTGTTTCTAAAATCTCTGGCAGTGTCGTCCTCTAAATGTCTCATTACTTGCCTCTCGGGTGTAATTGCTGCACTGAGCATGGCTTCAGCAAGACCCCCAGGGGAAACATAATTAAAACTATGAAATTACAAAATAAAATCATCAATTGTTATTCAGTGAGGGGAGTAGCAGGAGAAATGCTGAGTTGTCTGAGGAAAAAGCTGAGGGTGTTTATCCCCTCTGAGAGTACTTTCACACTAAGCTAGCCAAATCTGAAACGTATCTTTGATCCAGCGTTTCAGACACAAAAAAGCGGAGTTTTCTCAAAATTGAATGAATGAATGTTATCAGCAATAGCCATTCACTTTACTTTCTTCCTGTAATTACCTGTCTAAATAATAGTTTTCATCATTAGTGGTGGGGTCCGCCATTCCCCCACTGGAATGAAGCTGCCTCAATGTGCATGATGGATTCACAGGAAACAGTGCAGCATGAAATCAAGCATTTCTGTTTAAATTTTATCTCACTGATATCAGCCTCACTGTTTACTGTTCACTCCCTTACAGCTGTAAGATCAACTGCTGCTGCTACACATTAAAACACATTCAACTGGTGACTTTTATTGTGAGGCAGTCACGGAAAACGCATCGTCAGCGACATTATGGTTGACAGCCAAAACAAAAAATACATTTTCGGCATTTTTTGACAGCGGATCAGTTTTAAATATTGCAGAAAATAATTAAACAAGTACGAACAGCCTCAGTGAGCAGTTAGATGAAGAGCTGCAGGTGACAGGCTAAACACCTCCGCCAACTGATGGGAAAAGGCCAATTATTGAGTTCTTTATTAGAAGATGTGAGTTTGTTTGGCAGCACTGTAAACAGACACACCAGTTGCTCTTCAGTTGTATTCCTGATAAAGTAGGTGCCCAAGGAGCAGCAATTAGGGATTTTATTGACGTCTGAGAGCAGCAGCACAGGAAATGTTTCTCTGGTTAACGGAGTTTTAACCAGCAGAGTAATCAGACTTTCTGTCCCATTCCATACCAGGTTTTGTGTGATGAAGTGATGAAGAAATGTGTTGTTTGCCCATGGAAATAGAAAAAGCAATAAGTGATTTAGCTGCTTCTTATTGTTTACATTATGGGCTCATGTTGTTTTCACAGGTAAACAGCATTTTCAAATTTAGTTGGCGAGGTGTGGAACAGTCTCAAACAATACAGATGCACATGGAGAAGTGAAAAGGATACAGGAAATTATGCGTATTTGTGTGGTATCCATATGAAGATTTTCGTCTTTCACATGTACAGTCTTTTCTTATGTCTGATCAAACAAATATGAGCATGTAATGTGTATTTTTGTCAGCCTGACATGATCTTATCCATTTTCTTTTGTGAAAGGGTGGTAATACGCAGACAGGCCACTAGCATCACTGTAAGATTTGTAGAATCCCTTATCGCCTGGATGGCCTGAATTATCATCATCTTTGATTTATATTACTATATGCTGATGATGCAACAGAGGTTACGGGTTTTATAATTCATATAGGGGTATCTTTTTGTGAACAGTATATATGCCTCTGTATCTACATTTGTTCATTTTTACATATACAAATCCAAGCTTGTAAAGGCGAGCATGAATCAGTCTTAGATGTGCAGTTGTCTCTCAGATAGAAGCAAAAAAATAAAATAAACTGACCTAGGGACGGGGAGCGCTACGAGAAGTTCCAGGGGGTTTCAAATGGTTGTAAATCCACGAGTTTCAACACTGAGAGGACAAACAAAAAGGTATACGTTTCACTACTTTCCATTTTAGTGCATAAGGTCTCACAGTGGGGAGGTAACACGTTGAGGAGAATCCTGAACGAAGTCCACAGCAGAAGTTATACCTTGTAAATTTGAGTATCAAGTGTCAAGACTCAACGGTGGGTTTAAGAAAGGAGAAGGGCTCAGAGATCAGTTGGTGGTTCGTTTAAGTCAATCTAAAAGAGTTGTGCCATTTGAATCAATAGATGCTTGAATTTCTTCCTCCCATGTTGTCCTCCTCGTCGTCGTCCTCCTCTCTCCTCCTCCGCTCAGCTATAGCGCCACATTGAACTCGGTCACCAAGAAGTCCACGTGGTCCCTCTCTTTGGTCTTGAAGGCCTCAGCGATGAGGCGTGCGGCGTCCCTGTGTTCGCGGCCCCTCAGGGAGACCCCGTTTACCTCAAGGATCACCTGACCCACCTTCAGCTGGCCGCAGTTATGAGCTGAACCACCCCTCTGAGAGGAAGAGAGAGACAGAAAGACAGAGACGTGTGTAAATACTAAAAGAACTTCATTGTTTTAAGTTTGGAGTAAGATCCGATTAAAAGCACAATAAATGGGCCTCATGTCAGAACCACCTCGTTACCCAATGATCTTGTGTAAAGATAGGAGATCTGGTTCTGTGGTCGATCCATTTTACTTTTAGAACACAAACAAACGGCACCAGAGACACTTCCTGTTTAGTTTGTGCCACAGTTCCATTTAACCGGACCAAACGGGTTAGGTGTGAAGCACTCCCCATTTGTCATGTTTTCCTCTGCTGACATTCTGTTTGACATTTGGACTTGAGGTTCTGCAGTGTGCAGAATTTTGCTATTTTTTATCCTCTTGGGTGGTATTTTTGTAAATCACATTTGCTCACAAATGGAAGGGAACAGGCGTCCTTATATAGCAAGTTGGGGGTGTTGTTTATACTAATGATCACATCTCACAAATGTGTGTCTATTCATGAACAGGTGGCATTTCATCAAGCTGAAATGAGCAATTTGCTAAATCTGACCTGAAACACAGAAGCAACGGCTCACAGGAAAAAAAAATACAGGATAAGAAAACAGAAAAGTTCTTGACTGAAGCCCAAATATATCTACTATGACCCCTTCCATCTAATGCACTAAGAACAACAAAATACAAGAACTCTCCTTCCTCATCTTCCTCACCAGGAAAATATAAACATAATATCAAATGTGAAAATATGAAAAATAACTAAACAAGAAAGAAAATCAAATGAATGTAGATTCATTGCGAATGGTTAAACACTCTACCTTACTTTGCAGCAGACAGAATATTTTTCATACCAGCATGTCTCTTTGATGGGTCAGGAAATTTCATCAAAAAAGTGGTACGTGTTGTAATAGGACATGCAGGGTTTTCAAAGTTTGGTTTATATTTATTCTTGAAAAACAAATTTGGTCCATGATGTAATATGTAATCATCATGGCAAAAACCTCAAAAGTATAAATGAACTGCAGTCCAGGTCCAAGACTTTCCTGCCAAAAAGAAGTCCACTAGCTCAGAGGCACTACAAAGAGTTTTTACAGGAGTCTGACATCCTTAACTCTGTTCTATTACAGCCAAGTAAACAAAGTCCTCTCAGTGAAACAAGCTAAAATGTAACCGTCCCCCCATAAATGTGACAGGTACTTCGTTAGCACACAGAAATAGAGACGCCCTGTCACACACACATAAATACACACACACACGTCCCTGCAGAGCACACAGTCAAGGCTCAGCAGTAAATGTATGCAGCCTCACGCCTTTAGAAAGAAGTGTGTGATCAACAAAATGAAAAGCGTTCTGCTGACCGCCAACACTCCCCTCTTGCAGTTACATCTTCACACATTTCATTTGTGATGAGAAAAATGTTGTCTGACCCCACTGAGACATGCACAGGACCGAATTTACAACACATACAAGGTCTCAGCTCCTTGGCAGTGAAATCACGCAACTCCCGAAATAACCAGCAGATATCTGCCCAACAAATCCCACAAGTATCAGTAAAACTTTGAAATGTTGTCAATTTCAGTATCCTTGCCCACAGCCCCAAGTATGCATCTAAGGCCTCTCTCTGCTCAAAGTAGATCCTCAGCATACCTGATGCCACTCCTGCTTCTCTGAAGCAAACCTGAATAAATATTATAGTAATAGTAATATTTGTTCACCTTATCTGCTTCTCCTCTAAGGTGACATACCCAGAGGACAGATATAAGTGACAGTCATGACTGCTGTTCTTTCCCTCTCTCCAGTCTGAAGTGGAAATCATCAGCAGCCTCCACATTTTTAATCACAGTCAAGATCGCTCAGAACAGTTTTTGTCTAAATGACTTTCATCCTGCATTCAATTTGGGCGTCTCTGCTGTGGATGATTTACATCCATTACCAGCGTTAAGTGCCAATGCAAGAAGGAGCGTGTCCTTTATATTGAGAGGCTAAATGTAATGGCCTTGCCTCTAAGATTTGAAACATTGCAGTGTGCAGTTCAGCCGACTGAGCATGGCTGCTTGTTGATGACTGGCTTGTGATTGGCTGTGTTACCCCTGAGCCAATCACCTTCTCCTCCGCCTACTTTCAAAACACACCAGCTACAAAAGAAGCCACCATATTCCCTAGATAAAAACAATATGGACGGTTCAGCTATTTCTCAGTTGACTTTCTGGTGTGTCTGATAAATCTGCTGACAAAGTTAGCAACCAGCCAGTGAAGAAAGTAAAACATTTAGCAGCTAAAAAGCCTGATATTCACAGGTTCCACTGTCTTGTGGCCTTAAATCAACACATATAAGATACAGAGTCATGTTTTCCTTTGTGACAGTCCCATGTTATCAGGCTCCTGACTCTGACAGCCGACCTCATTACATGCTACTTTGATGGCTTAAAACACCAGCAGTGCCTCTCACACCAGGACTGCATCATCACTGCTCTTATTTACTGAGCCTACGACAATCACCCTAGAGCTAGTAGCAGTCGGTCATTATGATGGGAAGATGGCAGTGATAGCGGGCTGTCGCTTCAGGAGGGGTGATGGGAACTGATAACGACCAGCCGGCCAGCAGCGGCTTACTCATCTGCTCGTCATCTTCAGCAGGCGTGATTGAGGCGACTTGAGGCGAGAGACCTCGTGCCCGGAGAGACAGGAAATACAGAAGCCACTGTGCTTACTTCCAATGCTGCAGATAAACGGTATTATAGAGGGCTCTGGCTTTGATGTGATGCCACCATGTCCCCCGGATAAAAGCAACGCTAGTCGGAAACAAAATTAACTTGTTTTTTTCTTGCTTTTTTTTTTATTAAAGCAAATGTATAATTCTGATGCTTGGTCCTGTCTGGGGGAAGCAATGGGGCTGTGTGCCTTGCTCAAGGGCCTAATAACATTGAGTTAGCTCTCCCCAGAGCAACGTTTTTTCATGGCTCACTTTTCCACCTTGAAAAAACTGAACTTGCAAAAAGTCTCCCTGCATTCCTGTAACAAGTGACCTCGAGGTGGCCATGTTATTAATGTCTCTAAATAACTTTGAAGCTACACAGTGTTATTGTTCAGGGATGTAACAGTGGTGTCACGTAACTTGTGGCTTTGTCTCACTTGTGATTGATAGGGTTTGCACCTCAGCAATTGGATGAAATCTAGGCAATTCCAAAAAATGTGAGGCGGACCCAGCAATAACTTAAACCTGATTACAATTTAAATCTACTTGCCTGAATTATTTGAATTAACTTTAACCCCGTTAAACTGAGCCATATTGCATTGAGTTCCTCTCTCCTCCTCTCCCTCTCCATCCATACGCATTCTTATCCCATTAACGCTTGTTACTGACTCGACATCTTCCCCGTAGCTTTGTGCTTTCCCGCCTTCTCATTTTCTGCAGGTGTTTCTGCCTCAGGAGCTGTAGAGTCTGGATCTGTGATTGGGGGCCTACTGCCCCCATGTTCCTGCTCCACGCCCTCTGCTACAATTATTACTATTAGTCTTATTACTACATTCTCTTTCCTCCTGCTCTCTCTCCCTTGTCCCTCACTCTCTTTACTTTTCAACCCAACGGTCTAAACCTGCTCTACGTGAAAAGTGTCTTGAGATACTTTTTCTGTTATGATTTGGCGCTATATAAATAAAACTGACTTGACAATCCGGGGTTGATGTGAAGTTTCCTGACTTGCATAATGGTTTGGCAAACAGATGAATGTATGCCTTCTGTGACAAGCCACTGTTTGCTCTGTTCTTTCAGTGGTTTCATGGCTTAATTATTTTTTGTGATTACGATACATTTATTCTGAACTTGAGCCAGTTAGCTCTTTAATTGATGTGCTGTAAACAAGACTTTACTGTACCAGACCATTGCTAAATGTTTTCAATCTAAGTCTGTGACTTTCTTTTTTATTAAAGAATGGTGGGAATGGTGCTTTGATATCCCCGAGTGAATGGAGCTTAGTAACAAATAAGGTACAATAATATAACAAAAAAGTGCTTCGGGAGGCAAAAACAGAAAAACATTCATCAGATAAAAAGTTTAAAAGGAAGATGGCCTAATATTACATCTCTTTACTTGTTTGGGGATTTGTATCACCACCTACCCAGCCACCAAACACCCACATACTGCATCCACCCACAACAACAGACCTCCACCTCCTCATCTGTACAAATCCTCCTCATTCCTCCTCTCCTTATTAACATTGCTCTCACTTCTTTTGCATCCTTCACTCACACTTGCTGTCCTTTCTTCCAGTGCACTCTTAGATTCTGAATGTGCTGATTTCCAATCCTTTCATACCTCCCCCTGCAATCAGCAACCCTTTTTCATTTCAGTCACCACCTCTGTGGAGTGGGAGGTTGAGAGACAGCCTTGAATGGGGTGTGGACTGTAGTCTGTGGCTGCCCGCTGCTCTGATCTTTAAATTGTAACTCCCTGGTTCTGTTAGTCTGTTAGGAAATGATTAGTGCCACAGACAGTCCTGAGCTAATGCAAGGCTCTGTTGAATTGCAAATTACCATGGCAGGCAGATATATGCACACCCAGTCACAGTAATATCTTTCTTCAGAGGTGACTAGTCATTTCTAGCTAAGCTGTCAATATTTGGATTTCACTCTGCATAGCCCTGGGATCTGAATTTCCAGTACATGCTGCAAATGTTAAATGTAAGAACTCTTTTCAACCATCATTAAACTAATTATCTACAAATTTGAACTGAGTCTAATCTTCCATTTTTATATAAAAAAGGTGCTATGCAATCTTCCATAGGTGTTGCTGATTTCACGTATATTCCTAATTATCAACATTATACCAACTTGCACTTAAAAATCAACTGCAGTAAATTGCCGTTAGTTAAGCATTTTCATGAATTCAATATATGTGCAAAATTAGCAGAAATCTCAGTGTGAGTTCAGCTACAGTGTGAACCCATAAACTGCCTTAAAGGACATCAAATCCCACCTGGATGGTGGACTTGTGGTACCATCGCAGAGAATCAAAGATCCACGATTTTATAACACAGCCAACAATGAGAGGAGAATATTCCCCAAAATGGAGCCAACTGCATGTTAATAAGGATGCCAGGTTAAGTAGGTGAGCCTAGTAGGGGTATTATTTTAAACATGACTCACCTGTATTGTGACAATTCGTGGCAGCGGCTGGCGAGTGTTGGCCCCACCTTCAATGGCAATACCCAGGGTGCTGGCACTCTTTGCCACCCTCACTAGAGTAGAGGTGGGCTCCAACAGCCCCGGCTAAAGTAAGGGAGAGAGGGGAGCACAAGTTATAATATAGGAACATTATTTACTGTATGCATACTTATAAACCTGAATATATTCATAACATTACACAACCTCCCTTTGTCTGCCTCCCCTTTGTGCTTCTATGCATTTTTCATTTTCTGCCTTTGGTTATCCAGAGCACACATGCTCAAGAGTCTTCTCAATGGTGAGTTCACGCATTCATAAAGGCCATGACTCTATATTAACGTGTACATATTCAATCCTTGTGACATAATCACAAATAAGCAAACATGTTTAACAGCTTCACAAGTCACAGGACAGAAGAAATATTTTTTCAAGCTATTTACTCACTTTTAGCTAGGGATCTATATAATTGTTTTCTATTATTCTCTATTATTCTAATCTCTTACCCAGTGAGAGTGCTTCTTCCTAAAGGGGTTTCTTTCATCTGTATGTTAATCTGAAACATGTTCCTGGGGTTTTATGTCCATATTCTAAGATAAATAGCTGTGTCCTGAAACCAAAACTATGAGCTATACCTTCTTCTGAGAATTTGTCACTTTTAATGACCCATTCCACATTACAGTCATATGATTTATTGTTAATCTAGAAAATATTAATTGGATTAGATTCAATTCAAAGATAAATTACTGACTATTTTGTTAACATCCAATAATAACAAGCCTAAACCACTGACATGCTGCTAAAGTTAAAAGTTAAGAATAAAGTTGTTGAATGCTAATAAAATGTCGTTTCTTAAAATTAGTTTAATTAGTTTTTTTTTTTAAAATATGTTTTTTCAGAGTAGGCCAATAAATTAAACCCCTTTATGAGAAAACACTCAACTACAGGCTACAGAAGCTAGTGGAACAAAAGCAGAGAGGGTTGAACTTCATACAACACACAAGGTGGTTTGCTCAGCTTCACTTCAGCCCTCTCTAAAACATGATAACACCTATCATGTTTGCTTGCAATATTTTCTTCAGTGACTGTGGACTACATTTACGTACTTGCTTACAACTGCACACAATCCTGCACCAGTTAACCAGATGTATGTTTTTTTCTGACATAAAGATAAGTAGATTATTAAACGAATGTCTCCTTTAAGTTTATTTAGGGAAGCTTTTATAAGCACATCATTTTTCTCATTGCAGAACGCACCGAAGGTAAATGCCTTGTTCCTTAGCCATAAAATGCAGCTTTTTATGACACTAAGTTGGTTCAGCCTTCACATTTTCTTCCTAATCACATTCCTAATAATTCCAATCTAAAACAGATATTGAATTATCATAAAAAAATCAGGCTACTGCCATCCTCACTTGTTATTTCTTCCATCAATCAATAAGAACCAGAGAGTGATTTAAGAGTTTCATTACGCTGCACAGCAGTGAGTGGTGAAATAAATGATGGAGCTTTTGACTGAATGCATGACATGAGTGAGAAATAAACAAATGGGTGAAACAAAGAAAAAATGGTCTGCGTGAACAGACAGAGGGAGGAGAGAAGAGATCACGGTTAGGACTGAGAACAGTTTCTGGAGGAGGATTAGCAATAAAACACATCGATATATCAACCTGCGACTCTGACACACACACACGCTTGTACTTCTATACTTGTGAGGACACACAGTGACACAGCAATGCTCTATCAAATAACTTTAACCTTAAATTAATTCTAACCTTAACACTAAAACCAAGTATTAACCCTCAAACAGCCCTGCGGAGAAGTTAGGGTCTTTCCAAAAATGTCTTTTATTTCCAAAAATGTCTTCTCTTTCTTGAAATATCATTATTTCCCAAAAAGGTCTTCATTTTCAAAAAATATCCACATTCAAAAAATTGTGCTTTCCAAACCAGGTGTCACTTTCTAAAATGTCCTTATTACAGTGGCAATAGTCTTTAATTCAACTTATATTTATGAAGTAAAGGTGATGAAGTGTAATGCCTATAGAACAATGACACCATCTGTGTTTACTTTGGTTTCCTATAAACCCTGATTTCACTATGCAATTCTGTCTGCCATCGGGCATGATTTTTCCCTGATTTACAGCACAAGGTATTCTTTCTGCTTGGTCAATAAGTAACACAACCTGCCTACTTATTAATATTACCGGATGTTGTACTCTTCCTTTATCACAGATCTGGGTTTCTAGTTCCAATTGGGATTCTTATGGTTGTTTCTTGCTTTAGACAGTAGCTGGGCTGCTAGTGGTTAGTGGCTAGCTATAGTTCCATGAAAATCCAGATGTTTTAGTCCATAATCCTTTTCTGAGCGGCAATCCGCAGCCGCAACTCATTCATTTTGTTCACTGGAGGCCGAACATTGGCGGGAAAATGCTGGGCAGAGACAGCTGGTGAGGAGTTGATTCAAGCCTAGCCCTTTGCCCCTCGCTCTTTTCACGCCTTTGTTTACAGTCTCGATGCCGCTTGTGAGCACTTCGGGTCGGCGGAGCCAGTTTGGCAGCCTCCGTTGTCAGGGCAATCTCTGGAATGAGCTGGAGCACGCGCCTCCATCTTGGTGAGCTAGCAACAAAGAACAAGTGGTTTCTTGTGGTGACCTTTCTAAAATGAGCAGTGGTGAAAGTTACTATTGTGCTATGATCAAGGAGTTGATAAGCAGACAGATGGTTGAACATTTGAAGCGATCCAGATATCTTTAAGTGACAGCTTAGCAAACAAACAAATTCCACTTGGAAATCTAGGGGGGTGTAACGGATAAAGTTGAAAGTTGACCATTGCCACCAAAATGCTCTCACTTTCCAAATATGTCCTAATTTTCCAAAAGTTGTATCAATGAAAAAATGTCCCAACTTTCCAGATGTGTCCTCCCCTTCCAAAAATGTCACTTAAATCGGTCCTGACAAAGACAGAAACACACTGGCACACACACACCTAAATTAAAACATTTCTCTTTCCTCAGAGTTTAACAATGAATCCACTCATCCATCCATGTTTGGTTCACAGCTGTTCTGAATCACCCCCTCACCGGTTTGGAGGGGTTGTCCCCCCCACCCCCCTGGGGGTCTCGGGGGTGGCGTGTGCGTGAGGAATGGGGACTGCTGTCTTTGCTGATGTGTCCTGACTCAGCTATGTCCACCCCACTGTCCTCACTGAGGGTCTGGCCGCTGTCTGACAGCTGAGACAGGGCGCCACCTGAGGGTAAACAGGCAGACATGATGGTGGGAATCCCAACATACCACATTCAGTATTCGGCCTTTAAATCTTCATCTTGTATGGAGCGACCCAACACTTTTATTTGTACTGGTTTTACTCTTTTACTTGAACTTTAAGTGCTTTCTTGAGTTTAGTTGAATATTGAAACAAATAGAGGAATTCTTAGTGTAGGATGTTGTCAAGTAAAACTGCACTGCAAAAATTAAAATAAAACACAACCCAGATTTTTAGATTTGTTCTAAAAAAGACCTGATTTTAAGATTAAATACAAGATTAAAAACTCATTAAGATTAGTGATTGTTTGCATGCAGTGGCAATCTTCCACAATGGTCTGGGTAATTGCTCATTCAAGCATATTAAGCCCAAGTAAATACATATTTGGAGAGATTATACAAATTATATTTAAACACATCTTCTTCCTAACTGAAACAGTTTTTCCTCATTTTATTGCACACGGTGACAATTAGCAAGCCTCAGAATCTGGTCAGTGTCAGTGAATAAATCCCACCTGCAGAATCTAATCTTAATGTTTCATAATCACTATAAATACTTTAGGTACAGTTAAATATTACAGTTTGTTGTTGTTTGGCTATCAATGTTACAATACACCTGAACTGGTGATTTAGAATAATCTTACACTACATTATCAATTCTGAATTTTTTTTCAGAATTTCTGATTCGCATTTTAGTAGTGCTGTCCATAAGCAGAACATTTAATCGACAATTATGATTCATTGTTTAACACATTTATGAAGCAAAAATACAAAATGTATTTTTTTGTTTGTGTCTTATTGTAAATTGAACATCTTCGGTCAGAGAAAACAAGCAGTTTAAAGATGTCAAGTTGAGCTCTGGGATATTGTAATGGGCAATTTTCTGACGTTTGTTAACTAGTTTACTCAAAGAATATAACAACATTATATGTTATCAATTAATCAGACAAAATGTGACCCTTGCTACATGTCGTGTACATTTTACTTCCGGGGTTCCTCACCTCGAGCTTGGGGCAGCGGCCGCACCTCGTTGACGTCGGGCTCTGCGTTGTGCCTGTGAACCTCCACTGTAACAAACTGTTGTTTAGAGCCAGGAGAGGCTTTGGACATGGACACTGGCTTAAGAGGCAGAGGAGGGGGCGGAGGAGGAGCAGGGAGTGGAGGTGGAGGGGGAGGTGAAGGGGACGGGGCAGCAGGTTTGGTGCCCCTGCTCGGGGACTGGACCCTGGGGAAAGGGCCAATGTTGTGCTGGGAGACCATAGACAACTGAGCAGCTTTTATTTGTTCTTTCTTGGAAGGTACAGGGGTATTTCTCTTTCTGATGGCGGCATAGTCCCGAGATGGGTCCCTGGGGTGTTCTCGTTTGTGGTGCACTGAGGGCGAGGTGGGTGCTGGATCTTTGCTGTGGCTGTGGGACGTCGGGGCTGTGAAGTACAACCCCGAGTGGGAGGATTCAGACGAGGGGCATTTGTTGAGCTGATCTCGTCTGCTCGGGCGTCTCTGCACCCCCGGAGGGGGCGGAGGCTTGAAGGAGGGGGGGGGTTCAGCTGTGTTGGACTGTACGTCGTCCTGAAGTGAGAGGATATATTCATCATTGATTAGGGGTGTAACAATGTATTATGGCACAATATACCATGATACAAACTTACTGTCTGCATGATGGAGCTAAATCTGAAAAAATGTACTAATTTTTGTTTGCATAAATTAAATGCAAGAGGGCGCAATATTATTTGTTAATTTATTTTGACTTGAAGACGTTCAATGCTTTCAAACCAGGTTGAACACGTCGATGCTTGTCGCTTTGATTCCGCCGGTATCCTGTGTTTCAAAGGTAAGAGAGCTCAAACACAAACTGAACAGTGGAATGAACAACAGTGGGACATGCGTGGCTCGCCAGTGTATGGGGAGAGACATACAATGAGTGTAAATGAATGTTTACAAAAGAAAAGTAAGGTATGACTTGAGTGGCTGGAAACCTTGGATGACGGGAGACTAAAAGCTTTCACCATGACCTCCCTCTTGAGTCCGGCTGTTCAGAATAAACAAATGAGACCTCTTGATATATCTGGTTGCTTTGGAAACTAAGGTGCAACCGTAAGCTCTTCCTTCTTGCAGAGCTGGAGAGGCAGGAGGACAATTGGATATGCCAGGTGGGATATATAAATCAGCTTCTACTCTCGTCTTTCCAAACAACAAAGTAAAGATGGACAAAGGCTACACTGGCACTAACTTTAATAAAGCTCTACTTCTCTTTCTTTCTCTCGTTCCCACTTCGCTCTCAACACTTGTTTTTTCTCCACCCCAGTTTAAAATACAAAGCCTGCAGGTCAGCCACGTCTCAAGTACCTCCATCCATCGCTACCTCTTCTTTTTTTTTTTTCCCAGCCCCCTCGCTTCCCACTTCACCCGTGTCGCATCCATCTTTATCAGGCCCAAGCAGGGGCTTTGCCTGCCTGCCTGCCAGCCGCCACGCTCACCAGAGAGATGTCGGTCAGCAGCGTGTTCAGACTCTCGGGAGGATCCCCCGCATTATTCTCCACCACGCTGTCATTCTGAGAGATGCAGGAAAGAAATGGAGGAAGAGGAATGTGAGGAGGAGAGGTGAAAGAGTAAGAGGGGAGGGTGATGAAAGAGAGCAAAGACAGAAAAACAGAGAGGGAGGAGGAAGGAGAGAGTGATTAAAGTGAGAGAGAGAAAGCCTGGGAGCAGATGTTAAACACAGATGTGTGTTTGTCCCAAAACAAATGCCAAATTAGATTTGGTTCAAGTTCCACGTTTCCTGGAAATAAGGAAAGACGTCAATATCTGTTTGCATTTGCTTGCCAATCTCAAAGATTAAAAGGAAAGCAAGCAAATAAGGTACACACACACACATACACACACACTCAGATACGGCTATCATGTCTTCATCCACAAGCTAAACACACATGCTGTGAAATCGATAAAGAACCATCAGCTCAGTTCAAAGCAGGTTTGGCAGCCCAATCCCACCGGCGTGGTGGAGAGGAGGTAATTTGTGGCAGATCTGTGAGTGATTTCAGAGCAGCAAAGCTGAGTTCAGAGAAACCTTCATTTAACTCTGCCACTAAACCAAAACAAAAGCCCCATCAATTCAGCTTAATTACCCCTCGTTGCCGCATGGGGAGCACTTACAGACAATTTATTTATCACAAGAGTCAATCGACTTTCTACATGCGGAGATGCTGCTCTGCACTGTAAGCAGTCAGAGCACACTGTGTTTGTGACTTTGTGAGATCGTGTTCATCCACAGAGTGTGTGTATGTGTGTGTGTGTGGAAACATGTATATCTCAGTCTACCCAGGAAGTTTATTAGGCAATTCTGCAGAACACAGTTTACATCCAATGCCAACGTTCAGTGCAAATGCAGGAAGCAGTGTGATGCTTATGTAGTGTGGTGAAAAATACTGTATGAAGGTGGCGCATAGCATTGTTGACTGCTGGAATCATAATAAACAATGTCAGCTCAATAATTCCCAGATTTGACAGATGTGGTGAGCGAAAATCAGGTGTTGCGCACAAAAATCTGCCTCGTGTGGTTTGTTATTGTGGGAAAACAACCGATTCTGTGTCAGTAACACCACACGACGAAAAGACAACATGGTTGTGGCTTCCAAGCCGCTGCTCCGCAAGGAGATCTTCTCCTCTACGTGGATGGCTGCTCCATCTGCCCCTGTTGACAGACTGCAATCTATAACTGGTTCTACATGTAGTTTGACATGTCTATCAGCTAAGTCACAGCGGGAATTCAGGGCGCCAAAATCACCTGAACTGACATAGTGACCATCTTTAAAGACAAATCTTCTGCAAGCAAGACAGAACGCATTAAGCTGGGCTGAACTTGCAGCTCTGTGTTGTTTTCTATGAGAAAACAGCAGGTGACAAGACAGGAGACACTTACAGAAAGTAGTTTAAGTTTAAGTTTAGTTAAGTTAAGTTTAGTTTCAGTTGCCTAAACTTAACCATATCTCAACCATACTGTAGTTGACATGCACAGATATTAGTAAGAATAATTATGATAAAAAAACATTGTCATTGAACGTAATCTGAGGTTTTGCAGAAATCAGCCAACAGCAACATTGTGCTTGGCCAGTGAGTGGGTATTCAAGCTGTGTTCATGTGTCTCCACAATGTGTGTGTGTTGTATGTGTTTGTGTACAGTTTGTGTGTGTGCGCACATGCATTGGTATGCACTAAATACCTGGAGTGTGCTTCAGAAATGCAGTGTTATCCTCCCAAACCCACCCAGCTCTCTAATCTGCTTAATGCAGCAGTGGTAGCAGTCACCCATGGGGCCAAAACAGCACAAATAGATACACAGGCATACGGCAAGAATACAGACCAACACACACACACACACACACACACACATGTAAATGTCGCTTCTCAGAGGGGAAAGCAGAAAGGCAGAGAAAACCCAGCTGAGGCATTTGAATGAGAGAGACTGTCTGGTGGAAAAACCTGCAGATAGTCAATAGCTTATCTCTGTTGTCAGCTCACACACTGTGTGTATGTGTGTATGCGAGCGTGCAATCAGTCGTACTCATCCACAACCAAACACTTGGATGCTGACACATTTACTACATGCTAACACATTTAAAGGTTTTGAATTGGCACGTGTGTAAACTAAACTGAACAAACTACAAATATGATTAGAAACATAAACAGAACAGATGGGGAGGGACAGGCGGGCTAAAGCCAAGTTAAAGTGTGGATTTTAACAGAACTGGTCATTAGGATTTCACTGAGAAATACCTAGATCTTTTTGAAGGAGCAATTTGATGAAGAATAATTTTAACAACATTTCTCTTGAATTTGAAGTCCCCACACACCTGAAAGTTTCCTACCGCGAGAGGAGACTGATCACAGTAAACAAATGCAAACGAGCCCTTTTCTGGGCAAAATCTATGCAATACCTGATGGTACTTACAAACATGGACAAAATGTATTTAAACCAAAAAATTGGAATAAAACTCTTGATGATGAAACACCCCAGCTGTTATTTTCATGATCTTTTTTCTCTGTAACAGTGATCTCACCCTCACAGAAACAGCCAGAGACTTCCTGTACAGTCACAAAAACTCTTATTAGGACTGTTAATCATCAGGACCGTGGAGAAACACATCACTCCCTTTAAAAGCTCTACAATTCTCATCCAATTCAATGAAGAGACAGAAAAAACAAGAAAGAAATAAGAAGAAAAATACTGCAAACAAATTCACTGCAAAACCACAAACCAAGGTGAGAGTCGGAGTGTATGTGTGTGTGTGTCTGGTACACGTCTGCCCACGGGGACTTTACATCTCTGTGTTTAGTGTGTATCCTGTATGTGTTGGTTTGTGTTTGAAAAGCATTCATCGCTTTCAGCAGCGACTCCTACCTCCATCATATCTATCAGCCAGAGCAGCCTTTCCTACGGGGGTGGGGGATGGGGGGGGGGAGGGGTGGGGGGTATTGAAGAGGAAGAAAATCATAACCAATCAGATACTGGCCGAAAGACTTCAATCTCAACAGGAAGGCATTGAAACGTGTCATTGTTCACACCAGAGCAGGATTTTTTCTACAGCAGAATCTGTTATAATCCATGGAAATATATCACACTACCCTCTCTGCCTCTGTCTCGCTGTCTCTCTCTCACACAGAGCCACCCACACGCACACACTCAGCCAACAGAAAGGAAGGGTGAGCTGACAGCCAAACAGAGAAGGAGCCATTCACAATCCAAACAGACAGCGAGGCATTCCAGAAAAATAAAACTGTAAAACTCATGTGCATCATGATAATATCAATAATACAATAAAATCCAGATCTGGACACGTTTTATGTTTCCCAAGCACCCAATGATTCCCATTTAGGAAATAAAAACTCATCCCAACTAACTCAGGAGTGCACGTTAAACCAAGAAGAGCCTATCTGACTAACAAACCCAGCCTACCCGAGCAGAGCTGAGGGTGGTGTTGGTCATGAAGCTGGCTGAGGATGAGGTCAGGGTGTCCGGGTACGACACCATGGACAGGGAGTCTGGATGGAGCGCCATGGCTCCAGCTGTCCCCTGTCGCGCCTTTAGGGCCTGAATTTCACGTCGCAGCACCAGCCCGTCAAAATGCTCCAGGTCCTGCGGGGAGACCAGGCCACGCACCTCTGACAGCAGAGAGAACTGAGGGGAGGAAGGTACAGAGGGGGAGAAACAAGAGGGGAGGCAGAGGTATGATGTAACAGACTTGGGTGGGTTGCGCCACTGAAAATTAAACCAGCTGACTCTGATGACTTTTGATGACTCTGAATTTACCTAAAAACAACACAGAAACGGCCGAAACAGCTCGACCATAAGAGTTTTCTTGAGAAAATGAGAAATGTGTGCGTTAATACTTAATAACCAGTGTTGGTCCCATTTTCTCTGTTCTTATTTTACATGAATTGCTGTTGTAGGTGATTTTTTTTTGTACAATTCAAAAGAATTACACCAAAAAACAAGCAATCCAGTAAAGGAGTTGTATACTAGAGCTCTAAATACAGTACAAGGCAGCTGGAGAAGCTTTCTGTGAGTGTATGATACAGCAGTGTACTTGAGAAATTGGAAATAAAACGTCTTTGATTTATAGTTTTTTTTTTTTTCTTTTACAAGGTAAGCTACAGCAGACTTTGAGAAAATCAAGAGACTTTTAAGAGCTGTGGAGGAAGGAAAAAACAAAACAGAACTGTAAGCATCGGCAAAAAGCCTGCGCATAAATCTCAGAAGGGCTCAGAAAACTTCAATTCAAAGCTCACAGCAATCACACACGCAGACTGAACGGCAGTACAGAGTCCTGCATAGAGAAAATTGATTCTCTTTTGATCTTTTTCCCTCCCAAACAAGCCTCGGCCTTCACCTTTGCGTGCGTGTTGAGCAGCTCGAACAGCGCCACGACTAGCTGCTCCACGCCGATGTGTCCGTCCCGGTACTCCTCCACGTAGTAGCCCATGGTCTGCCGCTCCGCCTCAGTCAGCAGGTGGCGCGCCTGCTCCTCCAGCATGGCCCGCGACTGGTTCACCAGGCTGGACAAGGTCACCTGTGAGCCCGCCACGCCTTTATAAAACCCAGGCTGGTGAAGGTGGAGGACAGGAGAAGACAAAGACAGTTTTGATTTTTCCCATTGTTTGAAATAAAACATTTTTTATTTATCTATTGTATTTTAATATTTTTTCTTTTCCTTTTCTGCATGATAGAGTTAGAGTTAAAAAGGATGGCGAGGAAGAAAATCGAAGAGGTGAAGAACAAGTCAAGGTGACAAATGGCAGCAGCTGTAATATAGGATTTTATAGAAAAAGGGGGAGGCGGGGAGGATGACAGTTTAGAGAAGGATGAGGAAGGAGTGGAGAAGAAGAGGGTGAAAGGAGGAGTAAAAAAGAAAAAAGAATGAGGAGAACCACAGAAACTGAAGGAAGAGGATTTGGAGTGAAGAGGAAGAGGGAGTAGGAGGGTGAAGGAGATGCGATGGAAAGGTTATTGAGGAAAGAAAGAGGAGATACAGGACAGTTTAGCAAGACAGGAGGTGAAAACGGAAAGGAGAACACAGGAAGAAAAGGAGGAAGAAGTGAAGAGGGGGAAAACAGCAAAGACCCAGAGGTGATGGAGGAGCAGGAGGGGGGTTAGAGAGGACACAAAGGCTGATCAGGGCGGACAGAAAAAGAACAAGACCATAAATTACGCCCACGTACACTGAGCTAACCATCGGTCTTCTCATCCCAAAAGTATAAATTATCATCCTACTTCCTTCTTCCTGCTGTCCTACCATCATCCATTATCATTAACGCTTTGTGGCGCTCACACCACAGCTTGCCGCAGGGCAGAGACTGCGCCGCTCACACGTGTGGGTGGCAGGTTGTTTTGTGTGTGTGTGTGTGTGTGTGTGTGTGTGTGTGTATGTCTTTTACAGCTCTGATATCCGTCCCCGGTGTGTCAGCTGGCTCCTCTGCCAATCAGCAGGACGACACTCCGCCACTTCACAACCCGACAAGCTGCCAGCATCACTTCTCCGCTCCATATCTGCTCCTTTTCCCCTCTCTGCCCGTTTCCTTTCCCTTTCTTTTCTCGGTTATCAAAATCCTTAATCAAAGATACCACTTCAAAGTCACAGCTTCGGGGGGGGGGCGACACGGATACAGGAGGAAGAAACAGGCCCGGCGCCGTTGCCACCCCCCCCCCCCTACTCTCTGCCTCCTCCTCCTCCTCAACTCCATCCCGCACTCGTGCGTCTTGTATCGTCAGCAGTAGTTGTCCCCGTGTCAGAGCCAAACACAGTTTAATGCCCAAGGTGAACTGCGGCGCTACCCCGCCTGAATCCTGATCACCTCGATGCTTCCCACACTGTCCCGGTTACTTAACTCAAGGGCGGCGTGGAGTGAACCGGCGGGGCCTGTGGCAGTCAGTCAGTCAGTCTGTGGCTGTCCTGTCAGCTGGAGAGGTACACCTCTGGAGGAGGAGGCCGCGCACAGAGGAGCACGATTTTACAGCTAATGGACATCGCTCGTTGGACGCGGTCCATCTCTGGGGTCAATTTTTTGTTTTGTTAAATGCCAGATAAGCTGATTGGGCCTTTTATCGCCGGGACCGACGACGACGACGACCAACGTAGACATCCGATCGATAAAGAGCGAGTCAGATAAAGCCGCATCAAGACCTGGTAATGTCACAGGCCTTATCTCTGCTGAAGCTCGACTCCATTTAACAACACAAAGAGTTGAAAAAAGTTGAGAGAAAGTACAAAAAAACATTTTACCTTCTGGGCCGCAGAAAAACCCCGTTTCCCTGCACGCTGCTGCCGTCAGGGTCGCACTGTAGCACCCTGCACCTTACTTATCTGTCAACACAGCTCAGAATATCATCTAATGAATTGTATGCAAAAGCTTTCCTGAAAAACAACAAGCAACAAGTGGCTGAGCTGCTGGGTTGAAGAGGCCCACAATGGTGGTCAGAAACCTCTTTATGCCAACAAACCCCCAAAAACAAATGGGATGACTAACGCTGCTGGATTCAAGCAGGAAAAACAGAGCTGTGGCTCTGTGGTGTTAAAAGGGTCAGAGCTCAGAGAAACAAACAGGGAGTGAGTGAAACATGACAACAGTAGTTCATAAACTGTTATCTGTTAGGATGCCTACTACACTGTTTTTCACAATTGCGTTGTGCGGACTAACCTAATCAGTGCCTGGGTTACGGTCACAGTTATCTGCCCCAGCGGAGTTACAGCGAGGTGGTCGAGGTGATTAATTAACATTTCCTCATTATGTTTATAATCCGAGCAGCATTGCGCTTCCCTCAAAACGTACTTGCTGTTGCAAATTAGTTGTATATAAATGTCATTTGGGAGACAGGGGGTTGTTTCGACCACGTCCTGTCAAATTAATTCTACGTTTTTGTACCATGGCCACTAAGAATTTTCTATTCGATCTGGCTGGAAGGTGTGCATTCACTTTATCTTTATCTCTGCCAGTGTGTTTATTCTTAAGGTACAATCAGTAATGTTTTTTCTGCCTCTCCACATTTGATAACTTGTCAGGATTTTATTACTCGCCTTGTGAACCTCTTCCTGTTTAAAAAGATGTTGCCTAGCAACGCAAACAGCAGAAAGTCTGCCACATTTTATACATATCACAAAAAATGACAATAAGCAAAATGTGTCCAGTCTTTAAAGCCACTGGCTGCAACCCTCTGCCAGCATTTGATCAATTTCAGGGGGAAAGCAAACAATATGATAATCTGCTTAGACAGTGAGACTAAACCCACAAAATGAATAAGCAGGTGGTAAATAAATGAATGAAAATAAAATAAAGCTAATAACAATAAAAAATTATTAGAAATTAAATAATACAAAAAAACTATATCTAAAACTCTATGCTATACTATTTTGAATTCTTAAAAAAAACTGATATTCAATTAATTAAAAGTGTAGCCTAATTTTACTATTAAAAATATATATTAAAATATTTGTAAAATTGCTACGTTAACTGACAATGAAACGAACTGTTAGCTGCAGCACTGAAGATTTTCTTTTTTCTGTTAAGCAAACTACAACCATCACATGGACTGTGTGATCAAGGCTTCTGTTGAGTTCTTTCTTGACCTTTGAAACAGTAGTTCTGACAAAATAATCTTAACTCAAGGTTCCCTTAGTGGCTTTTTTTCCAGAGCCTTCAACTGCACCTCACAGTCATAACCAGTGGGGGAAGTTTGCTCTGTTGTCCTGGAGACGGCTCAGTTGTCATTGGACGGGATGATGGCAACTGAGCCGTCTCCAAATCCAGGAGGAATGGTTGAAAGCTCAGGTGAAAGCCAGTTGGCGAACCTTGTGTTCAGATTATTTTGTGAAAGGAAACCTGTTATTTGGTCAAAATCTGTGATTTGTCCGAATATAATTAGATTTAACAAAACATGATCTTGACTTTTCTTATATCCAATTTTGAGTTCTGCCCTCAGGCATGGGAAGTTGAAATGTTTAAATTAGAAACAGTTTAATAAAGCAAACCATAAATGACTGAACTGGTGAGGTGTCAGGGATTAACTTTTAATCACAGAGTAAAAACATACCAAGAAAAACATTGTCTTTCTTGCAGGAAGTTTAGGCCCTTTTCTCTGAAAATAAATACAGGATGAGGAAAATCACTGACAAGAAAGGAGAAGAAAGATTGCCATGCCAACACTATAAAAATCGATTGCACATGATGGTGACACAGATTGTCTCTGACCTCTAAGGGCAGGTATTGGTATTAAAACCTGAGGCCTACCGAGAGAACAAGTGCACCTCTGCCATGCTGTAATATTACAGTCACAGAAACACCCAATAAGTTAGCTTCTCAATTCCATCATAGATTCCCAGCTGACAGAACTTTAAGGTCTATTTGTAAACTTTACGAGGGTCTCTGCGAAGCCCTGAAGTTATGATAACAGACATATTTACTACATTACTGGCTCTCAAATATGAAGTTGACGGATACTTATATACTCTGGGGGTGCTGAGTTCTGATTTAATCACATTACGAGCCATATTTCTCCAGTCCATCACTGCTAAAGTAACCATACAAGAAGCTTGTTCAAGCCATGGAGTCAGATCTCATCTGTTGCTCGATGATGAAGCTCAAACCAGCCTCGACCTCATTCTGAACAAATCGCCAAGAAGTGAAATCAACCCTGCTCTTATCACACTTGGACTGCTAATCAACTTCATCGAGGGGATAGATAGTGGTTGCTTATCACTGCAGCAGTTGGTCTCAACCCACTGTGCTTTAAATCTCTCTCTCTCTCTCTCTCTCTCTCTCCCTCTGTGTGTGTGTGTGTGTGTGTGTGTGTGTGTATGTTTGAGAGAGCGGCCACATCTGCTAAATTTTTTTCAGAAAACAAATGATTAGCAACAGAATCAATACGTGTGACCGGATCATAATTTAATATTTTAGACAATTATCTGATGCTCTTAAAGGACTGGCTGATTTATGGTGTGCAGCCAGAACATACACGGTTTTATGGTTATAGGACAGTATGTCGAACCACAATGCATCTCTGCCTCTAATAATTGATGACATTTATTGTACATTTGACTAATAAGAGATAAAGATAATTTGTGCACAATTAACATATATATTTTTCATGTTAATGTTTCAGTCATTTATTATTCTAACACAATGAAAATGTAAACCAAAATATTATAAACAGCTCTTACAAACACAGAAATGCTGACTTAATAGATAAAACACCCAAAAGAGTATCATCTACTGCAGTACATTTTATATTTGCGTCAGACCCGTGACAACTCTCTTTATTACTTTACTTACTGTTTTAACACAGAACAATAAGATGTTTCTGACATCAGAGAGCTGATGACAAAGACAATGCATATCAACTAAAATATGTCATAATCTTACAAAAGAGCACCCTACATCCCCAACATGATTCATAATACACACAAAACACACACACACAAACACACAAACACACATCAATAATACAACTGGCAAATATAGGTCTATCAGTGGCAGCCTTTTTTCCGTTTTTAGATTTTTCTTTTTTACTTTTTGCCTTTAATTGACAGTCCGTATATAGAGACAGGACACCTTTTACATATTAGTTATTTATGATGGATTGTACAGGTTGCAACAGCAACAGCTTTGTAGCTAAGTTTGTTTCTAGTAAGACTAAAGGGCCATCCACACAAAGAATGATAACTATAGAGAGAACTATAACGATAAAGTTGTGAGCATATATATATATATATATATATGCATGCTAACATCGTTATCGTGATACACACACACACGAAAAAATACATCAAACAGCCAGATATCTTGCATTACATGAATTCCCTCACCAGTCTGAAAGCGTTGAGACACCTAGTTCTTGACTTTGAGCCTTCCATACTATATCCTACATTCAGTGCAAGAAGTGTTGTAAAGTCTTGTTGGTGTTGATTTTGTTTTTCCCATATCTTTAGTACCATGTCTCTAGGTAAACTTTGTTTCATGATAAAATTTGCTTGCTTCTCAATACAAAGTCATGCATATAAAAGAGCTGCCATTAGCTGATTGAGTAGTGCAATGTAGAGAATCTACACAAATAAATCTCTGAAGGCACCTGTGCTATGTAGTATACTGTTGTATACACTGATGATCACTGTGCCAACAATCGGCATACATAAGATAACAATGTAGGTCTTTTTACTCACCTTCATAAAAATCTAAGCTTTATAGATCTCAAAAACTGAAAAGTTCAGTCAGTGAACGAGCTTTGTATTCTGACCATTTATCTCCCATAATTACCCATTAATGGTAAATGAAAGTACCATTGTAAATATTGCTTTGCTCATTAGTCAGCTTTTCAATTATTTGTACATGTAAGAGAAAATAGAAAATCAGAAAAAAGGATAAACTTAACTGTATATGAAATAGAGCAGGTTGTTACAGAAGTTGATCCCAGAGGAGTTTCCTCGTCGGGTTTGATTATCTTAACTTGCAAGTGATCAATAAGAAATAAATTGTTGAGTGACAGGATGTCACAACAAGAACGCTGCCATGTTAGATAGACAAACCCTCCCTGAAGCTGCTTTGGGTGAAAAAGGCAAGTAAAGCGTTTCTTTCTTGTGTAAACAGAAGGCAGAGTCACACACTTCATAGGCAGCTATCTGATTGAATAGATAGCCAGTACCACCTCTGATTAAGCTGCCCTATTTTATCCTGACTCACACATGTGGACACAGGATCTGTTCTTTCTTTTCAAATCCTGAATGAAATTCCTTGCAGCTTTGTGGTACAGTGAATACTAGTTTTGTGAGCTGGATTTTAATTCCTGTGGCACAATGTGCACCCCTTAGAGTGTTTATCATTCAGGCCAGTAGATTTCATTCATTGTTCACAAAATGTCTTTTTCCTTTAATTCAGTCTCAACCTTGCTTGTCTTTTCATGCAGTCAGAATCTAACTCCATTTTTGTTGTGTTGTGTTACCCAAGTTGTTTTGTAAAATCTCTGGAAAATACAAAGGGTCTATCATGTGTATTGTGTGTTAGCAAGAGGATTTTATTTGGAGTATCCAAAAGTACCTCGCAACTGCAAAACAGAAGAGGTCTGAGAATTCAATTTGTCTTGTTTGCCTGATAGCTTTGGGAGACAGGGAACAGTTTTTGCAGTTGCAGGATCTAAAAGCAGAACACCTTTTCCATTGTCAGTACATCTATGATCAGTTTACTGGCCGTTGGGCAATCTCAAGAATCCTGGTGTACCTTTAAATCTAAACGATCATCACAGTCTCCAAAAGCAAATTAGGTTTGACTGACAGAAGCAATATTTACCCTCGTTATTCGCTGTAATACATTTTGTTGTCTCTCAAACAACATTCATTTGCTCTAAAGCACGGCCCAAATGGGGTCAGAGCAGAATTAGGTATTGAGAATTGCTTTGTGACCTATCCTTAATTAATTAGCTTATCGGTCTGGCTTGGCCTTTGGACTGCAATTACAGGGTGGATGGAGGGGGGGTGTTTGGAAGGACACATGATGTGACTGCTGGGCTGCTCTGAACGTACAGGCACCAGCCGGCGGAGAGATGAAAAGAGGATGCAGAAAATTAGAAGGTGAACACAAACCTCTTTGCTTGTTTAAGCAGCACAATCAGCGTCAGATCATCCTAACAGAGATTAATATTAATGCTGTGGATGTGTTGACACAGTGTGAGGTTAGCAGTGGAGGTTGACTCCAACAGAGGCTCTCTGACTCACATGGAGGAGCTGCAGGGCAGTGAATTATCACCTCCCTCCCTGCTGCCTAGCCCTAAAGCCCTGCTGCTACATATCTTTCCCCCATTAATGTCCTCTCATTCCCTCTGTTTCTCTCTGTGTGTCTCTCTCTCTCTTACGCACACACAAACGCACATTATCATATGTTCACATTCGAACACAAGCACAGAGAAGCAGCCAGTTCACATACATGTACTTTAGTTGTTTTGGCTTACTCTGAGCTTGTACACTTTGACTTTCATATTACAAATTGTGGGTTTTTTACTTTATTTCCTGCACCTTTATGCCTCCGAAGAGCACTTGGTGTTCTTACAAGCTTCTTGGGGATTTCTAGAGCTGCTTTAGACCAATGGTCTATGCAACATCCTTAATTATGGATGTATAAAAGTTTAATTAATTAAATCATCAGGACTGTGTGGTTGTGGTTTGATGAGATTGGAGTTGTGTTTTGCCTGCAACACAAGCAAAAAATCCAACAACCGACATCAGCTGATTCTTGCTTTGTTAAATTCTGATGGGTGTTTGCAAGTGACCTTTTCCAATACAGTCTAATGTTCAGACAAACATAAAATGATAAATCTCTCATGTGAAATATCCAATATGGTTTTACATATATCAGATAATAGTGTGTTCATTTTAGATTAAGGAAATAAAGGCTATAAACACAGGTTCAGGTGGAGATGAGCAAAAATGCCTCGACAATGAAAATATAACAATCCAGCAGTAGACACAAAACATATACACACAGCCGCTCACACACAAACACATGGAAATGCATGCAAACATATACACATTAAGATGTACACGCACATGTAAAAACACACACACACACACACACACACACAATGATTCCCGCTGTGTAGGATTGTTTCATCTTCAAGGTCAAAAGACCCCATCAAACAACATGTATTATATTCTGTAGGACGCAGGTTTGAAATGGATACACAGCATGATTCAACCAGCATGATACAAGACCAATAATGTTATAGTGTTGACACCTTGTAATAACAGTCAGTATCAAAATCACTTCAATGACAATGAGGCGTTTGTGTAGTATAGAGGGATTGTAGAGGACAGTGGGACAGGTGAAAACTGCTGGTTTAAAGACATTGACACTGTTACACATGAGAGGAAGACCAGACTCCACTGTGCTGACAGACAAACAGTTTACTGTACAGATCAGGTTAATGGGCCCTTTTATGACCGCCCTGGTGTTTGTTAGCAGATTTCTTCTTATGTGGCAGTGAGGTCCCAGAGATTCCCCCAGCCAAACTGTGCATGTAGCCATTTGATCTTATAATGAAAGTTTTTTATAATTAACTTGACGATACAGTAAAGTTATGCTTACCTATACAGTACCTATAGTTACTAACTGACTCACTAACTGACAAACCTAAATGCCAAAATCCAAAAGGTTTAAACATTCTTGTTGACAGGACAAACAAGGCCCTTAAGTTCATTATTTACTAATACATAACTTAGATAAAGGGCCCGAATGGGTCCCATTCAATCCAGAAATTCATTCAAACGGATTCCCAATCAAACAGTTTATCAAACCAGTACATTTTTATGAAAAAACAGTATATTGTTTTTACTGGCACTGTAAGATTATAATCGGTAGAATCCTATTTTCTCTATTTACTTTGGGTGGCAGTAGTGAGTCAAAACCAAAGGACAAAAGTGCAAACTCAACATAATCAGCATTTAGCATTGCTTTCAAAGTTGTTTTGGTAATGATTCAATACACAGCCGTTTTTTTGTGATGGATTATGCTGCATGTTTTTGGTGCTTTTCGGAACACAGTGGGATTCAATGGCAAAATGGACTTGAGCATCGACAGTAACGTTACAGCTGATGAATGCAAAAACTTAAAAGGTTGGTTGGCACTTACTAAATACACACAATGTCAATAAGGGAAAGATTTAATAACACCAGTTACCCTTTACACTGGTGGTGGAGTCCCCATGACGAGTGTGCTTCCACAAGCCGCTGGGAAATTCAATTCCATTCCTTGTCAGCATAGTGTACTGTTAGATTCATGTATGGTTCAGACATGTGACTAGACCACATATCAGTGGTGGTAGTGAAGTGTTCGACATTTCTGAGCTGCTCTTAAAACTTTCTCCCATCTAGTGCTTTTGTAGGTAGAGGAATTAAAGACTCAAAAAAAAAACATCGAAAATAAATCTCATAAATGTGTCATCGTTATTTTGGATGGTTATATTGTGAAAATTAAATAGAGGGCTTTTTTTTATTAACATTTTTAATTGACAATCATTGGCATGCATTGCAATTAAATATTACAAAAAGTAGTTGATGGATTGCCATGTAATTTTGTACAATTATCCATGGGGCCTGGAGTATGAATCCTAATGACTTGGTGATCCTCTGACTTCCTTCCTGTAGTGAAACCAGCAGGTCAAAGTTTTCACTTATCCTGTGGAATATCTCAACTACGGATTGGCACAAATGTTTGCATAGACATTCATGGTTCCTGGATGACTCTTCTCACAACTTTATTGATCCCCTGACTTTTCTTTCTAACTCGACCATATGTTTGACTTGGTTTTGAGTAAAGTATCTAAATTTTAATTTTGCCAAATCGGTTTATGACAAATTACCAAAACTAATGACATTCCCATCAGCCATAGCTGTACTCTGTGTTAAGTGCTAGCAAATGTTAGTTGCTAACACTCTAAACTAAGATGTGAACATACTAAACCTGCTTAGTGTTCGCTTTGACATAGTGAGCATGTTTACATTAGCATTGAGCTGAAAGCACATGCTGTCTCTAATACTGGATTCTGTGCTGATTAAATATGGCAAAGTTGTCCTCAAATCAATATTTTGAAGACCTGCTTCTGGGAATTATAACTTTTCTGGCTGAAGAATAAATATCTCTTTAAAAAGGGAAAAGACTAAATTGCTGCTATTTGTGAACTCCAGGGACACAGCATGTATTGTTCACATGAATTGTCTCGGCAATACAGGCTGATCTCCTCTGTTTTATTATTAGCACCTACTGCCCTGCTCTGCTGTGAATAAGAAAAATAAGGGCAAGATGGTGGAGTGAAATTATTTAGGTAACCATTTCTATTGTCACGGTATTTCTTTGACAGCTACAATGAAAAAGGAGAAAATCTAACAAATTTGAAGCTTGATGATGAAAATGTTTTTTCTTTGAATCTCAGAATTAGTTTGTTCTCATTTGGGGATTTCTAAATTAACTGTTGGGATAATGTCTCACACCTGATGAGCATTATATGTGAATGTTGGCTTTTAAACCTGAGTGGATTGTAGAGTGTCTTATAAAGGTTATTGATTTCCGACATTACCTCAGCTGGGAAATAAGGATGGGCTCAAACCACATTAGCAATCATGTGTTTTTTTGCTTTTTTTTACATTAGACTAATGGAAGGATGGATGGGGTTGTTTTGCATTATCACAAATCAGAATTATCAGGTATGTTGGCAACTATGGGAGTGTTGTATCAAATTCTTAGCTCTCGTTGTATTTGTATTTGGCAGTGATGCGCAGACTCTGAGATGGCAGATGTGAGACTTGTGAAACAAAGACACCAGTCATATAACTGCAAGACTCAGATTGAACTTGGGACATTTGTCACGTCGCCTTGATTTCACACTGAACTGTGGAATAAAGCAGAAATGCCAAAAAAATCTAGAAAGCCTTCTCACAAAAATGGTACAGGTCCCACACATGATGCTCTCCACAAGGGAAGATTTAAAACATTGCTGAGTTTTATACAAAACAATCTTTCAAGGGAGAAATGTAGTAAACCAGTATTTCTGACCCCTCTTTGCAACACAGTCCTTTGTGTCTTTAGTGTTTTTAACAGTGCCATCTAGTCCAGTCCGCAGTCCCACCTCAACAGTCGCAATGTGGCACCTCTCACAGTTCTGGCAGTTATTCATCAGAAAAAGTTACTTCTCAGCAACACACTGGATAAGAGACTGGATGGGAAGGCAAGTGTGCTGTAAATTCTTGGAGAGGATGAAAGCAACCAAGTGGTCATGCATTTTCTGGGCTGACAAGCAGAGGAGCAGAAATGCAGTTTCACACATGACCGCCATACAGTTTGTAATGCTGCTGGTCTTACAGGCATGAAATCTACAGATGAGATTATTCATATGCTGTTGTAGCTGCAACGCTTTAGCTGACACCACTAATGTAGGGTCATAGTATGAGTGTCAGATTGGTGGAGAAATATGACAGCATGTGTTATTGGTTGCTCTAAAATGACCTATACTTATGTTTTCCTCTTGTTGTTGTGAAAAGGATGACTGTCCTTTCTCATTCACAAAGATGGAACAAGCATTTTGTTGTTATGCTGCCACAAAAAGGAAAATAAGTGAAAGAACTGGAGTTCCTGGGCGGTTTTACCTGTGACAACAGAAGAGACTGCACTTTGTGTCCTGTCCCCTACAAATAGTCAATGTTGGATTCTTTTAACCATGAAGACGATATTTTCCTAACTCCCAACCAAGCACTTGTAGCTTGCATAAACTTAACCAAACCTTAACCATAGAGTTGGGAGGCACAATCTATTTTGTTTTTTAGGTATATGCAGATGTGTTGGTTTGCTGAGTAGCTGGATTTGGCAGCCAGTGAAAATACTACAACATCTATTAAATGTCCTGCAATTTGTTTAGACCCTGTTATCTCAGAGCTCCCGAACCAGGAGGCAGTCCCCCTTATACAATCCATCTCAGTTTTCCATCTGAAAAGGGCACCTTTGACAAAAAGGGCAGGTAATCACAGCCCCTGCTGTGCACAGCGGTGGTGCGCTGTAAGGCAACAGGTTAAAACAAAGGCTATAAATTACTTTTAAACCCTCTTTGGAACCAAGTCTAGAGGGAATGTGTTCCTTTTCCTCTCAAAATACCTCCCACATCCATCTTATTTCCCTCTGTTCTCTCTAACAGTGTTGCTACAGTACATTGCCTCCCCCCTCTGTCAGGAGAAGACGGTCCATCAGAGCTTCCATAATGAAAAGTGAGCTCTCCCTCTCACCTTCCTCTCCTCTCCCTCGCACCCTTTCTTTCTCTGCTGTCAGTTGCTGTCTTTTCCAACTTTCCTTTCTCTCCTCTCCTCTTATTTCTTCATTCAAACACTCTCTTTCTTTACAAAGTCACAGTCAAAGTCAACAGTAAAGTCAGTAGAGGTTAACTGTGCTGTGAATGAGTTAAGTGCAGCTTCATGGTGTAGGGTAATAACACAACGTGTTTTTGCTGACTGGGTGTGTTTGATTATCAGTGTCAATACAGTACAGCATTCCTGTTTGGTAAGCCTTAAAGTAACCAATTTCGATTTTGGATTTTAATTATTGAGGGTTGGTCACTAAAGACCAAAACATGAGATCCTATGGATACAAACTACATGTAAAAAAGAGTCTGTTTAGCCCATTTCTGAAAATGAAGTGGTGCTTAACCAATGCACCACTGTACTGCTCTTAATCGCAGTGCCCAAAACCTGTGATTCAACAAAACTTCAAATCTTCCAAAATTCAAATGACTGCAGTAGTGCTCCCTCTGCTGCTGGCCAAAGCAGTCACATCTCTGTCAGTCCTGTAACGAGCACGTAAACTGTGCCAACGACACCAGCTCTGCAGCACAGCCACATTTAGAAGTGAAGTAAGATTACAATGCTTATTATTTTCAATATTGATTCATTATTATTTGGTTAGTCACTTAGTATTAAGTTTTTTAAATTGTGAAAATTGCCCATTTCAGTCCAACGTCATCTTTACATTGCATGTTTAGTCCGACGAAGAGTCCAGAACCCCATTAATCTTTTATTTACAACAATTTCACTATTAAATCTTGAAAACTGGAAAAACTGAAATACCGAAAAACCTTTTTTCTGGATAAATGACTTAAAATATTAACCGAATATCAAAATCGTTGTTTATCTGTCACTCGACAAACCAATTAACTGACTAATCATTTCAGTGCTGTCCACTTGTTAGCGTACAACATTAAAACAAATAACAAAAGAAAAATGAATGTATGTAAATAATCAGTTTTCCTTCATCAGATAGTAATTGTTGTCATTGTTATTCATTTATCAGTGTTTTGATTGATTGAATTTGGGATTACACATAATTAAAAGGAAGAAAAAAATGCATCATGTTTTTTGATACTGCAACAATCCATGAGCTTTTCTTAGCCAAGACATTAAATGTGTCTGACAGGTAAACGGTGAGCCTTGACAGGGACAGCTCGTTTATTCCTGATCAATGACGGAAGACTGACAGAAGAGCGACCAGTGACACCACTGACCCATCGTCATGCTGCAATACCATTTTCCAGGCCAGTGGTGGAGTTAACAGACAGACAGATAGATAATCATGTCCCAAGAGAAACACACAACACAAACACACATATAGTCCTGCATTTAGTGTGAACACATCCACACACAAAGAGGAAGTGAGTTCTTGTGAGTCTCACCTTTCCTGCTGCAGAGGCTCCTTTGTCCACCGAGAAGCTGCAGAGAAACAGATGAACAGGACAAATGAATCCCTGAGGGACAGATGAGTCCTCACACACATGCACACACCCACAAATTCACTCGTTCACATCTGTATACGCACACATGAGCAATCACAGGGGTTATATTCATGGATTGCTCACCCTGACAACTCTGACATACTTGTGGTATTTTTTAAGGTTTTCATCATGGCTGTCATGTTATTTAGAGATCAGAAACGGCTGCACATCAAGGCATTTTTACAGGAAACATTAAGAGTGCATGTTTTTTTTATAAAGCACAGACATCAAAATGCATGTCACAAACACACTCTCTCTTTGCAAACATAAAATAGTAAATACAAGTGTTTTGAAACGTGTATCATTTCAGCCCGATATTCCTCCCCGAGTGAAATGACTCGAGTAGATGTCTTTACATCCTCAAGTGCCCACGAAGTAATAGGCTTTAAATCCATGAGTAAACGCGACAACTCAAAGCGCTGCCTTCGGGGACAGAAACAACGAAAAATATATAATTAAACCCAGGTCCGAAAAATACTGCAGTCCTACCTGCAAGGCCACATTAAACTCAGCATGGAGACCTGTTCTTAGGATTCACATTCAATTAGCCCTGTTGACACTTGAGACCAACTCAGCCATTTATTCTCTCTCCATACTTATTTTTCAAATGTCTCCTCCCTGGCTGCTCTCTTTGTCCTGCCAGATAATTGACAGTCTTTAAGGAAAAGATACTGAATAAAACACTGTGTTTAGCGCTAAAATCTCACTGATTTAAAATATGTGACATCGTAATAACACAGGCAGAAAAAAGCTCATTCTTGAGCACCATTATTAGTAGAACATCACTCAACATTTCAACTCCTGGTGTATTTATTCTTATTTTAAATTATCCAAAATATGAAATCCATCCATGGAATGATGGAAATGTATTCATGTAAGTTTATGTATGCAACACAACACAAAATTGGTTGGTAAAAAATTATTAAACATTACAACTTGTAACTCTTTTACCTGCAGCATGGTGCATATTCTTTCTCAGATAAAAAAAAAAGGAAAAATAAATGTCAATACACTGGAAATTATTTAAATTTATTTATAACATTTATGTTTATGCATTAAAATTAGGAGTGGCATTTTAAACTAAAAACCTGCTGTTGTTTAAGCTACATCTTAATGTTGTTGCAGAGAGATACCAGAGTGAAACAAATGAACACATAAAGAGAGCAACCAGCTGTGTTGCCTCTGAAAAGAAACACTGCAATAACCATGACAGAGGATCTCAGGGGGGATTCGACCGGAGAGTCATTGACGATGTAAATGTTAAATACCTTTTACAGCCCTGTTTGTTTTGGAGAATCAGAGAGGAATTACAAGCTCTGAGTTGTTGGGCTGATGGGATGTGTGTTATTGAGTTGATGAGAAAATGAGTCTGACATTTACATCAGACTTTAATTTGGTTGTTGGGGAACACATTTATTCCAGGTCATGAGCTTCAGATGAGTTGCTCAGGTGTGGCATTCTGACAGGAGCTCTGGCATTTTTCCAACAGAGCTGCATATTGCTTGTTTTTTTTCTGCAAAAAGGAGCGAATGGGCGTTCTGCCATCTGGGAGACGGACGTCTGATCACATTAGGTGGTTAAAGACTGTGGCATCTACTTTAGTTTCAGAAAGAGAGGATGTTTTTTCTTGGTGTTCTCTTCGTTATCTCTGTGAAGTGTTTTTCCTGCTGCACTGCTCTCAAGTCCTAAGCTTCTTTCTTGTGCCAGTTTTCGTCATAAAGTTTCAATATTGTTAAATAGGTAAAAAAAAAAAAAAAAAGTGTCAAGAATATAATCTACTGTAGCCCACAGACACTGAATAAGTAAAATGTGAAACTTTTCTATTGTGTTAATAAGGTGACTAATGATACTGTAGTTCTTCACTCGGTAACTCCAATAGCATTCGAACCTCGCTTTTTTGCTAAATCAATACCACACTCATGTCAGTATGCTAAGAAGAAGATTCAGCCATTAAATGTTTAACTGAGCTTAGCACAAAGACTGAACACTTGCCAGGCAACCCACAGAGATTCCAGGAAGTAAAAAGAAACCCCCAGCACAAACCCTGCAAAACCACGTAGGTAACTGGTAGGTGCATTTTGTTACTGTGTGAGAGAGCTAGGCTAGCTGTTTCCCTCTGCTTTCACTCTTTATGCTAAGCTAAGCTTACCAGCTCTCTAAAAAGTGGAACTATTCCTTTAATGTTCTCTGGCTTGATTTGGGTTAGGTTTCATTTTATTTATTGAATTTTCTTTATATCCCCTACATGAGAGCATTTTAATTTTCACTGCCACTCTGTGTTGTCTTTTTGTTAATGACTTTTTATTCATTTTGTTTCATGCGCTTTGATGTATGTGTTGTGTGTGTAGCTGTTTTTCCATTTAGGTGTTTTTGTCTGTGGGTAGTTCAAAAGGTTGTTTGTTTGTTGATAATAACTGAAAGAAATGTAATTTGAATGAAGCAGCATTTTTCGCTTGATGTTCTGATTTCCCTCATTTGTTGTTGAAACAGGGGAAACCGTCATTAATAAGCAGAAATCTAGATTTACTTATTTCACTGTGTTTGCGTTTTTATGAGTGGACTTGGATCCGATTTTTTGGGGCCCAATCCAAACTCACCCTGCCATGCTGCTGTTGGCGGAGCTCTCCGCAATCTGCGAGCTGGCGATCCACTTGGTCTCACCCACCACCGTCCTGGCGTGCGGCAGGCGACCCACGTCTTTCACCGTCATCATCAGGTGCCTCGACGACTTCAGGACCCTGACGGCTTCGTCGTGTGGGATGCCCAGAAAGCTGCGGCCATTCACCTCCAAGATCTGGTCACCGACCTGCGGGGAGGGGAGGGCACACAGAGGAGTGGCGGGGAGGACTGAGCAAGGCGGCGAGGACGGACCGGGCAGAGACTGTCAAATACGCAGGTTCATAGGTCAAAGGTCAGAGAGAGGTAACACGTAACAGATGGTGGAGGTGTGTAAAATGTTTAATGGATCGGAGCAAGATAATAAGGTTGTGGGTTTCTTGTTAAAAGTTGTGACTTTCTCAGGTGGGGCAGCGAACAGAAATAATTACACAAAGATTAAAGTATTCTCTGCTCACTGACAGGTTCAAGATCGGAGCTGGTTAATATTTAATTGAAAAGGCCTTCACATGTAATGTTACATTTTATCTAAGGGCTGAGCCTGGAGGCAGCGGCAGAAGGAGTATAATGATGTCCATACTAAACACCACCTTGGACTGTACCTCCTGTCTCCTATAATAAGCTAATGTATTGTAGCTTTAACCTCGAGCTCAGGGTCCCTCGTCTGTGCTAAATGAAACTGAAGCACCAACCCAGCATCAAACTGCATTTCTCCTCCCTATTATATGCGCCTGCATTGCTTGGCTTTATGTCACTGGTATCGGTCATGTCTCAGACATATTGTGTACATGCTGTTCTGCACGTCTGCGCATATGTCTGCAAACATGGATGACTCTCTGCGCCAAGTACTCCCTCTTTGGGGTATTAAATGTGTCTCAACAATTAGACATCATAGTTTGTATACTGCAACAGAAGTACAACTGAGTCTTTGATTTCAACCTTTTATATCACAAGTGACCAGTAGTCACAGTGCAAACACAGTGGTGACAAATAGTCCTTTCTGGGCAAAGAACATAATGTCAGGTAGTTTGGTCATCTTACTGCCTTACACTGATTCTATTAACTTTATCTGTCACCCTAACTGTGTAATAAATTAGTCACAGAGGACGGGCTCACCACTCTCCCTTTACAAAACAGCACAGAGTCACTGGTCTTATAAATTACTTTGTCTGGCATTTAGACTTGATGTAGTGTTTAGCATTTTTGAAAAAAGTCCCCAAATGTCAGATTTTGTCTCTTTGTTTTATTCCCATTTTACGTTGGTCAGCCAACCGAACCTCACAACCATTTTACTGTTGTCTAGGAGACATTCAGAACCTCATATGTTTCAGTTTCTTGGGTGTTTTCCAACAACCTGAGGTGACCCAACACCTAATGCACAGCAGCACTTCTACAGCAAATCTGAGGCAGCGGAGGACACATAAACCGCTACCAGCTTGTAGAATGGCACAATTTGCAATAATATGTAGAAGGCCATTTGATTGCAAATGCAAAGGGACACATAATCAAACTGGTATTTACAACTGCAATCAATCAATCAACGCTAACAGGCACCACTGCAGCCAGAACACACACTGCTGCCACAGCAAACACTTCTTATAAACACTCATTCATGCTGTCAGGCTGAGCTGAAGCCTCAGGGATGGGAGACAGATTTTAAGACAGATTACAAGCTGCTTGTTCCAGCTGTTTGCATTACAAAAAGGCAGGATAAAGAGTCAATAGTCTGCTTCTTATGGAGTTCTTACAGTGTTTGACAACCCTGGCGCTCAGTTTATTGTGAGCTCAGCTCGTTTTATCGCAGTTTAACTTGGATTTGACACAGCTTGAGACCACAAATGAGATAGACAAACGCATCACCACTGATCTTTCTATTAGCTCTGTCTGACTTCAGAGTGGTCATGAAACAACATATTATCATATCATATTTTTTAATTGTTTTAGTTCGTTTTTGTACAGTAACAGACAGCTGTTTCCAAACTATGATCCGTAATTGTGCAAGCTGTTCTGTTTTTGAAGTCATTTTTAAGCAAATGTCTGAAGTTTGTGACTCAGTACATATTTCCATAAACTACCTTTATGCGAATACAGAGGCTTAGAAAGTATTCAGACCCCTTCACTTTTTCCGTACTCTGTTGTGTTAAAATGTTATTTTAAAATAGATTTGTTTTGGCAATTTATTTTACACAAAATAACCCACAATGATGGAGCTAAAACATGCTTTTAGATATGTTTGCAAATGTATTGAGATAATCTCTAGAATCTGACAGGCCTTTTTCACAGCAGAAAAAGCACAGGTGGAACTAATGAGATTTACAATGGCTCTGTTCTATTAAAGCGTCCCAGTGATATCACACCATGATGGAAGCCGGAATACCCGGAGAAAACCCATGCAAGCCCATGCTTGTGGTTTTGTGGTTGCCAGCATCACTGTCCCGCCTTATATATTTACCCTTTATGGAACAGTGGCTAGATAAGCCACTCTTGAGTAACAGGAATATGACAAATATACACCTGTCATTTGCAGGTATGGGAATAGAGCCAAAGACTGAGAAGTCACCGAACAAAACCTGCTCCAGAGTGCACAACCTTTCAGCAGGACAATGACCAAAGGCATATTTACAGTCAAGACAATGCTGGTGAGGCCACGAGATAAGTCTCTACATGTCCTTAAATGGCCCAGTCGAAGCCTGGATTTGAACACCCAAAACTTACCCAAGAAGACTTGATGCAGTAACTGCTGACAAAGGTGCTTCTACAGAGTACTGAATGGAGGCTCTTAATACTTACATGAATGAGATATTTCGGTTTTTGATTAATGTCCTGATATATCAGGACACCTCATTGCTGCTTCCCACCCAAGAAACAAGAAGACACAGGCGTAATAATAAAATGAAATATTTGGTTTCAGGGTCCTGGGTCATGTCTCACTGGGACATTTGAATAGAATGGAGCCATCTTTAATGTTATTAGTAACACCTGTGCTTTTTCTACTATGACTAGTCAAATGTCTGCTGTGAAAAATACCTATTAGTTGCTACAGTGATACGGAGTGCAGGTGTGATATGCAACAAGGCCTGTTGTCTGGAATCAAACTGGGGATGTTGTAGTTACATACAGCAGACACACAAGGAATATTTCTATTCCTTATTTTTCAGACTCTCTGATAGAGAGAAGGCATGAAATTAAATGCGCAACAAAACTGCCAATAAAAACGCATGGGTGGAAACATACCTAGTGACGTATACTTTTTGCGGCATGGTGTTGTTTACTCTTCTATATCTTTTCTAAGTGAGGTCCAGATTCTATCTGGGCCTGTACAACTGTATCAATCCTGTAGTTAGTTAAAGCACTGCGGTGTATCAGCACCACTTCATCAAGTCACATTCTTTGCACCTGTTATATTTGGCAAATGAATAGAACTTTGATTCTAACTCTAATTACATGCTGATTAGGTTTTATGACCCTGTGAGCCTCATTCAAAACTACACTGTTAATTATAGAGGGACCAATTGGAGAGTGCCAATATGCGGTATTAATCTTCCTAAGAATCTCTTGGTTATTGTAATGGTTTAGGATGGATCAATTAATATGTAGTTATTTGTAGTGTTCTCTTTGATCATTTTAGTGACCAACAAGGATACTTGTTGTCTGCATTATTTAACACAAACACAAAACCCTAACAACCACACTGTGTATGTATACACTTTAGTAGTTGCAGCCGCATATGCAGATTTATGTGGTTAAGTCGCATCACTTATCTGTGCTGCTGCATCTCCTGCCGTCATCAAGTTGCCACTGACGTCTCTCCTTCCCTCTCTCTCTTCTCATTATTCTGCTCCCTCATGCTCCCCTCCTCTCCCTCATTACACTTCTATTTGAAAGTAGATGGGCCCTGTCCTCAGTCACAAGCGTTCATTTAATTCATTTTTTGAGATCAATCTCTGCGTTACACCAGAGGCGCCGCTACAGCGCAGCATTCTGGGCAATGAAACAGCAAGCAGTGGCGATGATGTTTATGATTAAAGCTTTAATCAATGCTGCTGTTTAATAATAACACATTTTTCATATAGAGGGGGAACAACTCAGGCGGGAGAGGCTAGTTCGATTAGCCATGGTGAAATGCCACACACGCTTTTGAACTTGCACTTATAAACTCTACGGGTCCCAAATATTTCTCCCTGATGTGAACACACACCTGGATGTGACTGAGGATTCACCAAGACCAAGCAGGAGGAGGAAGAAGAACGTAGAAATAAGTTTCTGTTGTTTCACAGTGATTCTATGGACTAATCAATGGAAGTAAGTACAAGTAAACAACGTGCCATTACTGTGGTAGTATCTCATTTGTCATATGTAAAGGATTGTAAAAAAGCTTTTGTACAGCTTTTGCCAAGAAATATGGTCAGAAGGCCTGACACATGTTGAAATATAGTCATCACAATGTGGCAAGAAGGACAAGGCTGGCGATATTCAGGAAAAATCTAGAATATCACCAGAACTCTAAACACCAGAAGATGTAAAAAACAAACACAAAAACAAACTTACTTTAATTTTAAGCAATGCTTCGATTAAGTCCTTTCAATGTATCTCCATAAAATACAATGAAAGCAAAGGAAATAATTTCACCTTTCCAACTTATTTTGAAATTTCCTCTAATTACAAAGCGAGAAGTCCTGGATTGCAATTTTGTTGACTTATCGTATGTAGCAAATTACATCTAACTGACACCTCTCAATGATGGTCAAAAGAAGTAACATTTAGAGGTAACAGTTTTTTCCCCCAAAATCTAAAGTCTCATTCACAAAGGCTGCTTTCATTCATCTGAGGGGGTGATTACTGAGTGACATCAATTCAGCTGTCTACTATGTAAAGTCAGTGAACCTGAATGTCTCTGGACTACGCAACTGCAGTAATGGCAGCATCCCTGAGTTCAACACACTACTCAGATGGCAGATTAGTCTACAGGCTATGCAGCTTAATCCGCAAAAATAACACTAATAGACTTGTAATATAAGTTTTTGAGTGACTAACAAACAGGCAGTATAAAGATTAAGCCAAGAAACTTCAGGCCAATTTACAATCGTTTTCTCTCCCTGCCGTAATGCCTTACAAATAATCCTTAAAAGAGGAAAATTCTCTCCATTAGTAGACAGATTTAAATGCATAATAAAGTGCATCAGTTGGCAAGTGGTAAGTGATTCTTTTCTTTTGTTTTTAGAAGAACATAAACAATCGTGATGTTTTGCTGATTTTTTTCTTTAACAGTTGAAATCCATCATTTTCGTCACATTACTCTCAACAGTTAACAGGTTGCTGATAACTGGAATCAGCCATTTTGGTGTCTGATATTGTGAAACAACACTAACCACAATTTTACTTCTGAATATTAAAACACAACAAGCAAAATCCAGCACATTGGTTTTGCTTTTAACAGAAAAGGACAGAAGTGACCCAAAAATGTGGTTCTAAATTGTGGAGAATGGTTCCAATTGGTAAATACGCAGCAACTCCACCACCCAGATGGACATGTGATGTACTTTAAAGTTTTGTTTACGCACCTTCATCAGCATTGCACAAATCCCAGCGTGTCTTGGGCAGCACAATCGTCACTGATATCATCACTGCTGCAGAACAGATGATATGAAGACAGAGGAGGCGATCGACAGACTGTTAGGCTCCTTCTGAATTGTCCTACTCGAGCCGTATGATCAGGACTATTGTCAAAGATTCTTCCGATGTTATCAGAGCTCTGTGATGAACAGTCCAGGTCAGACAGATCAGGGCTGGCGTACACGTAGACTAGAGATAGAAGGATAAAGTGGCAGCTCCAGATCACTGATCCCTAAAGCTACACTAAGAACAGTAAAGCTGTTTTATCTGGTCCTTTGGCACTTCACTTAAACGCTTCCTTTGCTCCAGCTCTCTCTCAGCTCTTTCTGTGTGTGTGTGTGTGTGTGTGTGTGTCCTGTTGGTCAGACTTATCCTGCTGTATCCAGATACATCCAGATTGTATCTGGATTTGGTTGAGAAACTGACTGCAGCTCAAACTCAGACTAATATTTATCGGCCTGTTGATTGACTGCATTTTAACAGATTTTGCTTTTTCACTTTCTTTACAATCAGTCTTTTTCTTGGGCTACAATATACTAAAAACACCTCCTAATGAAGTTACTTTCCTTAAAGTCTTATTTCATTTACAAAAAGCAGGCTAGAACAGTGTAGGTTATAAAAAGAGATTATCTTAATAATTTATGCAATTTTTGCGGTGTAGTTTAATTAGAGGTGTTTAATGTCACACACTCACAATGGACATGACTAAATTTGTAGTTTATTAATGTTGAACAGTTAGTAATTAGAAATTAAACTTGTTTTTTGTTTTGGCAGTTCCTGTTAAAATCACGTGATACTATTAAACTCTTATAACCTTTCTGTAGCAAATTCTGCTAGAAATAGGAACATGGCCAACAATGTTTGAGTTTGAAAAGATCTTTATTTACCTAGAATTTATAGCCCTAAAAGTAGTCAAGCACTGGACAGCTTTGACATTATATCTGACAAGCACCATCTATCTGGAGTTATCTTTGAGTAAAACCCACACTGATGTTGTCTGATTTAAAAAGACCCTTTCTGGGTTTTAATCTGCAAAGTTTTAAATAACACAGTGAACCTGCTTTACAGAGGCTGCGGTTCAGCCTCTGTAGTCTGTCTACTTGTTAGATTGAAGCCAGACTCAACTTTTGTGGAACTAGTCCCAGGGGACGGAAACCGCAAGCACTGAAAATAAATAAAAAAATAAATGTGCTTGCTGACAGAGTAAAGTTAGAGAAGAACACTGCAGAAGCTATTTGCATAAATGATAAAACTACAAGAAAAAATTCAAAATGAGAAAGAAAGGTATGAGAAAAAGAGAACACAGTACTTGTAGGTGTAATTTGACCTGCAAATCAGCCAATTGGTCGGTCGGTGCTTGCTGGATGTCCTCAAGTACAGACTGTGTTTGGGAGCTTTGTTTTGGAAGCTCATTACAAAGGTAACTAGATGCTCCTTTATCACAGTCAGGGATGTTCACACAATACTAAATACATGTCTGTCTGAATGTGGCTCTAGTGATTAATCACACCTTCATATAGGGCTGCCCAACCATACAAGACGTGTTTATTTTTTAGAAAAATTGAGAAACAGTGCTTGGGGCCTGTCTCTACTCTCGGCCTCTCATACTTCAGCTCTCCTGACATTTCCTCCATCGTTTCTGTCCCTTGGCGGAGGGAAAACAGCAGAGAGATTAGATATCGACTCCATCCAAGTGCTTATACCTTTGTCTTCTTAAATGAGCAGAACTTGTAATAGATTAGATTTTGTAGATGAACCGTAGCTTCTTCCAAAATGAAAAGGGACGGACACGTGGAGTGTGCCAAAGTCCAGGCATTTATTTTCAGTTTGAGACCATCGCTGGAATTTATTAAACTTTAATTAGACCCCTTGGCTCCCTTACCTTCCTTTGTATCGCTCATTACAGCTTTTAACGAGTCATCTGTTGATTTCTTTTACTATTTTAGTAGTCTACCTTTCATTATAAAGGTTTTTCTCTTCCTTCTATCCCTTCTTCTGGTTTAATTTCTCTCCTCTAACCTCTTTTTCTACTCCTTCTGTCCTCCCTTGTCTTCCCCTTCTATATCTTCTGCACACTCTTTCCTCTCACCAACCTTTGCTACCTCCAATTATATTTCTTCTCCTTTGTCCCGACTCCCAAGCTTCACTGCAGTAATCTACCATCAGTTATTCTCCTCCCCACTTCAGTGACAGTTCCTCTAAATCTCCTGAACGCTTATCATGCTGTATTTTGTGTTACGTCACATCTGAGAAAAACAGGCTTAGTTCCACGTTAGGGAGGTTCCGTTCATCCTCATGCAAAAGAAGAGTGTAGCATTAAGAGAGAAAGATGATATTGATTGTTTTTTAGTGTACCGATTCAGGCTATAATGCTTTATTAAAAAGGTCACCACATTTTTCAAACTGACAAACACACTCCAGAAAGCAGATGATTGTAAAGAGTGGTCCTCTGAAGTCACTGCTTTCAATAACATCTTATTCTTATAACATTTTTGAATTACTTATTGCTCATCATCTAAATGAATAGAACCAACCACACAAGTCAGCTTTAAACTTTTTAAAGGTTAAGTCTTTATACTAAGTAGAAACAGGGCATACAATTAAGCTATAATACTTAAATACACTTATATACTTTTATAATTTAAGATATATTTTGATTATTGTTTGACCAAATAACAAAGATCTGGAAAAAACTGCCCGAAGTGCAGAATGGAAACTGAATACATTTTCCGGACATGACTGATCTTCAAGAAAAAAGATTAAGAAAAACTAGAATTGAATTTCTTAAACATTTTAGGTTGCAAAACCAGCAAAACCAATCATTAGTGAACAAGTCCTTATAAAGGGGGTCAATTAAATTAATTCAATTAATTCCAATTTTTGGTTCTGCACAATGTTTAAGTATGTAAAGTTATTACAATGTGCATAAAATGTTATTTTCAATCAAAAGCAACATAGATGATATTTAACTACATGAAGTCACAAAAGTCCCGTAAACTGTGATGTCAATAGTTATTCACACCTGTTTTACAATTGCTCAACTGTTTTGCACATGTACACCTAAAGAATCATGGATGATTCAATCATGCTTTATTGCTTTTATAGTGGTGCAGGAAAAAAGGTGATTAAAATTCATGTTTTAAAAAACAAACAAAAAACAACCCAATTCCAATTTATTGACTGCAAATTAGGCGACAGGCTGTTTGAATTGACATTAGGGCTTTACTTTGGTCTTTTAAAAGAAACAGTTCAGTTGGTTTATGCCATCACATTCCTTGCATGTATAAATGAATCCCTAATCTTAAACGACGTACAATGAAGTACAACTGTTTTACCTTAGCTATTGTGTATTTTATATGTACACAAACGGAAATTAGATACCCACACTATATGTTTACACATTGATAAATGTAGTTGGAAAACTTTGCACCGCTGCTGCACTTTCAAAACAACTTGATCTGTGGAGCAGGGAGAACATCTTAATGATGCAACCCTGACAGCAGTGAAGCGCAGTGCAGCGAGACACGATGAGTGAAATCTGAGTGTATAAGCCTGACTGGCTGATCCTGCCTGAGCATACTAATGACTCAATACACATCCAGACTGCATCAAATTATCCCTCAACCACACACCACTGTGTTAAACTGCATCATAGTGGCCCAAAGCTGCAAACCATGTGTATCGGACCAGCAGGAACTCTTTCTGTTGCTTGTCGTACAGTGTTGACAAAGAATTCCTACTGGCAGGAAGATGGCTCCTCGTGAAAACAAATCTAGTATATAAGCCAGAGTCTGTGAAGCTTCTTTTAGGGGTTAAGCATAAATTAATAAATACTCACGGATGTTAATTAACAGATCATCAAAGTGTTTACATTACAGTACATGTTATGTCTGTTACCTGTACCTAGTGAATTAACCTTTAATGTTGAATGATCTATATTGCCGGATATAAACTCAGTAGTCAAGGCACATTATGAGCCACTGCAGATCTCTGTGTTGGATGGGATGTTTTGCCTTTAGTGACTCAAATATTTAATGATGTTTCCTTTGCCAGAACTGCTCTTAGTGACCAAATATGTGGGTTCACCTTTATTCAGTTTGTGCAATTAGGCTACTACCACGGGTGTGGGTTCACTGTGTGTCTAGACACCCTGAGGAAGCCAGGCGTGCTGATGTGCACTGATGTATTTTTGGAAATGCTAGCGGCATGGCTCTAGGGATGGTCTGTCTGTCAGTCTGTCTGTCTGTCAGTCCGACCACCATTTTGGTCCAGACTGAAATGTCTGGATGGACTGCCATGATATTTTGTACAGACATTTAAGGTCCCAGACGTTAAATCTTACTGACTTTAGTTATCCTCTGACTTTTGCAGTAGTGTCACCATGAGTTTGACACTTGTGGTTCAGAGGGAAATATCTTGACAACCAAACGGATGGATTACTATAATTAAGATCCCTTGAGGATAAATTCTAATGAATTTGGCGATCTGACCTTTCCTCCAGCATCACCATCAGGTAAAAGTTCTCAATTATTCATTGACATATCTCAACATCTACTACATGGTCTTGCACAAACTTTGGTACAGACATTCCTGGTTCCCTGATGAGATATTCTAATGACTTTAGTGATTCCCTGACTTTCTTTTACTATACTTTATTAAATAATATACTTGCAGACACCCAGCTATACAGCCTGTAATTCATATATCTTTTCCTCTTTGCATTGTTCGTGGAGACTTGTCAGGCTGCGCTCCCAAAAGTTTCCTGAAATGAGCACAAAGCCATAGAGAAAAACATTTCCTCATAGAAAACAGTGGTTTGAGATTAAAATAGAGCACTGAGAGAGGAAGTCTTTCGTTCTAACAACTCAATTTTGACTCCAAACTTGTTCAAACAAGTTCAGGACTGCAAATAAAGTCTGTTTTTTATTATCTAAGCATGACTAAAAACTTACAAGACCATCAAACAACTTGTTAATGAGAGTTTTAGCAGTTTAGACCTCACCTAATGAGATCATGGACATGTGTGCTGATCACCTTCTTCGAGTCGTAATCCTGTTAAACATTTCAAGGGATTCATTTCTTGAATCATTTAAAGCTTTGGCAAAGAGGGTCGTAACATAATTTAAATTTTTACTATCAGTGGCAGCCAAGAGAACATTTTCCCTGAAGATGATTTTTGTTTATTCGGTGGTAAAACAGCAACACACACACACACACAAAACACAAAAGCAAGGACACAGCACCAGTGTAACAGGTAATTTAGGGGTAGCAAAATTAATGTAGAGTAGATAGATTCTATTAAACACTGAATAAATTACACAGGAGACCTGTAAGCTGCTTTCTGGCAAGGCCTGAGGCTCTAGATGATTTACTGAACCAAAGTGTCTTTTACCGGTTTACTTGCCAATTGCCTGTTTGTTCTAGTAAATCCTCAGTAAACTTACTATCATCTGTTTACTGCCAACTCTATTTGTTCTGTACAGCAGTTTTAACAAAAGGCAAGTTTGTACAACAAAGGTCCTTTACGATCTGTTGAACAGTGAGCTCAGTGCTGCTGAAAGCTCAGTTCAGCCACACTCACTGCTCAATCTGACAAACTATTGTACTGAGAACATTTCAAGGTTTCTCTCTGTAAGAGCGATTCACAACACAGCGCAGTGATAGCGACTTCTACCACAAATGTGTCTCTATTGTAACAAATCAGTTTAATCTCATTCAGCAAAATAAATATGAGCTTTCTGGAAACATCTGTTGAGGTCAATTTAGGCCTGAAGATCAATTTTCTTAATCAGCGCCTTTCTATGAATGATGGAGTTCCACATGCATGCACAACGTTTTGTCAAAGTTCTGGTTATTTGGAGCTTTCTGTGTTTTTCTTTGTTTTTTTGCCTGTGCTCCTATGACTGGTTTGAAGTGGGCAGAGTGCTGATGTCATATACCAACAAACCATTCAGAATTTAACAATATCAAAATCAGTCTCAGATGACAAGTTGTAGGGTTTTTTGTTTGTGTTATCAGGGAGATGCTACTGTCAATCAAATTTAATCAAACCACAACCGCACAGTCCTGATGCAGCAGATTAGCTGAGTCCATTTATAACTACGAGTGGGTTTTCTTCTTCAAACAATAACTTTGATTTAGTCACACTTTTTTAATGTTACAGATAAACACTTAAAATCAGGTGATTTGGGTGGACATAAAATACGACAAATATAGTCAGTAACCAAATCATGCTGGTATCTTTAATGTACCAAAATTATTCACTTGTTTTAGGACAAACATGCATAAAAATACAATTAATTGAAAATAAAAACACATCATCGCAGTGAATGTGGCTGAAATGAGAAAGCAGGACACTTCAACTGGCAGGTTTGTGTTCTGATTCAAATGAGATATTCATGTGCATATTTTAAATAAATGTCTCCTCCAAGATGAACATAAAAGTGTGTGTGTTACCACGATGCATTGTCCAAAAACTGCCACAGAGAAAAGAAATGGAATCGGATGCATTTGTTCCATCTGTGTTATTGGATATTGCCGTGTGGGATGTGTGTGTATATCACTGCTCCGCTGGCAAACATGACCATGAGTTACTGACAGTCGCTTCAACTGAAAATTAGCAGTTTGCATTTATGAAATGCACCTTTTTAGAACCCACAGAGCTGTTTCCATTTGTCTCTGTGCCATCTGTAGGACAGGGCAGTTGCTGTGACTTTGTAGTCTGTGCCAATAGAAATGATACAATTACCAGTTGGCTCATGGGGCGACTGATAATGTGGAGAGAGCTCAGCAGGAGCCACATCACAGAGAAACAGACTGGATGTATTTCTGCTCGCTTCTTTAGCCGGACTCCGAATGTGACAGAATATTTGAGTGTGTATTCACACCACAGCAGGTGTGTGTGAGTGAGTGTGATGTTGAAACTATATAAAGGAACAAAATGTTGTATGGAAAACTCCCAGATTATGTATTTTTATGTTTTATGACATTCAATGTATGTAGAAAATGTTAGCATGCTTCTGGCAACTAACATTGCCATTATAGGTCGACTATAGGTGCCCAACTGTCCTCCTTATGACTTCTCCCAGGGTATAACAGAGTCAGACTTCCTGCATTAAAACAAAACATTGCCACTGATTGTAATCCAGATTGATTATATTTTCTCCAAAACATATTTCTTAGAGCAAATTAGTTGTATATATGTATGTATATTTTAAGAGACAATGTTTGAAAGAAACTAATGACGATAGTGGGTGAGACAGATGATTAGGCTCACATTTAACAACAGTTAAGAACAAAACAGAAATAGATTAAAAAGCCTAAAACAGCAATAGAGAGAGGAAATGAGAAAAGGAAGTGTGTGGGCTAGTTTTTATGTGAAGAGCAGCAGTTGTTATTTACTCCTCAATGGTCCCTGGCGATTTGGGAAAATGAAGAAGCCCAGGTGCCTGTCAACAGGCCAGACTTTCGATCAATTGGCCACTGGGTAGCAATCACACTTTTTTGTTGTGTGTGTCGTCCGCAGTTGGTGCAATCATATTTGAATCTCATGTTTATTAAAGTGGGAACAACAAACTTCTTTCTCGTTTCTTTCCAGCACAGCAGGATTTTTCAACTGGTGTGGGCACACAGTCACATACCTATAATAAGTAGTAATAAATGGCTTGCTTTTCCTTTAAAGTGCTTTCAAGCTGTGCAGCCAGAAATAGTCTAATGTAGATCCTATTTCCACTTCCCGCAGCAGACACATGGAAGCAGAGTTTCTACTGTATGTTTACCTGCAGACTGGATGTACTGCTGAAGCACGGGGCATTGATATTTAATATATGTTGGGATCAGCATGTTTTTATGCTGTGAATATCAGTTTATGAACTGTTTATTTTGCAAGGACAATGGAAGCAAATGCCTGTTGTGTTGTTTTAAATGACTAAACCAATGTCAGCTAGTTGCTAATGCCTGTCCTTGGAGCAGGCAGGTGCACACACACTTGGGGTTTGGTACTCAGTAGTGTTTGTTGTTCCCTTTACTAAGGATTAAATTAGCATTATTTATTCTTTACCAAGCTACCAGGTTAATGCCACGTATATATTCATCTATGACAGCTTATGTAGCATGGAGGTTATTATGTGCTTTACATTATTATTAATAATCCTGCGTGACTATTATCTAACATTCACAATAATATGAAGACAATATTTGTATATGTTCTCTTGTATGCATTTCTTTCTTATTCTACAGTATATGTACTGGGATCTAGATGCGTGATCATCTGTATATTTAAGTTACATTTTATTTGTACCACAATTAAACACCTATTTTAAGAAAAATCTGTTAAGTAAATGTATTGACTAATGGGACACCTTTTCCATTAATATAATTACTGTACACTACAAAATTAAAGCACCCACATAAATTATTTAGATTTCTCTGTCAACCAAATTTATTCTTTTTTTCACTGGGACAACTTAAACATGCAGCAAATAATAAAAACTAATAAACAGCACCGTCCTGGATATGTTTGTTTCTCTATGTCTATAGCTGTACTTATTTTAAGCATCGGCCTAAAACGCCCCGGGTAATACTTAAACTGTGAATGTTTGCCCTGTCTGTATGTTTTACACTGATGCTGCTGTTGGTTCTCCTGGATTTTAATATTTCTGTTTATGTCTGTTAAATCCTGTTTTGATGTTTCCTTTAACAGCAGCAACACCGAGTTAAGAAAAGTTCCCCTCAAGGCACAATAAATCTCTTCCTCTTTTACATTGGCAACGTTACATTAGTCTAAGTTGTCCTTATCAGCAGCTATTTGATGTGTAATTTCTAACAAATCCTGTTATAAGGTTGTTTTCCTTCTGAGTATTATGCTGTGAACACATTTTCATTTTCTTTTCTCTTGTACTCATTACTGTAAAAACAAAAAGCTAGACAGGTAATCCTTTCATCAGCTACACCATTACATAGAATTGCTGTCATACTTATTCTGCAATTACAGTAAATAACACAGAAAAGAGATGCTAAATCTGTAAAGGTTACTGCTCTGGGTAAGTCTGTATTTTAAACCAATTATTAATACCTAATAAAAGCAACCACCTGTCATGTGTTAAACTAAGACTGATCAATCAGTAGGACTGTAGTGTGGCTGTATGCAACTGTTGTTGTTTCACACACTTTTTCTGTGCTGAAATAGATGATACACATCTGTGAAAACCTGAAAGTCAGTTGCACACCATGGTGCTTAGTGACAGATGACAAAATCTGTTAGTAATAAAGACAATTGTAAATGTCAAGATGAGGGGAGCAAAAAGTGTAAACAACTTTCCAGGTGACTGAAGGATAAAAATAGCTTAATTCTGAATAATGTCATTCATGGGAGAGGACAGTGGTAAAATAAATGAGTAGAGTTGCATTTAATGTTTCTCAGTTGTTAAATATCTAATCTAGCAAATTTTCATTGTATCCTGGTTATTTTTAGATTGGATTACCCACTGTCTTTGGTGTGAGCACAGAAATGCAGCTCTGCAAAATGTCCTCATTGAAAAGAGTTTGCGGATGCCTCAGTCCTATACTCACCATAAATGATCTGGTGAAGCCTTGTGCCTCAGATACTCAATACCATTTATGGAGAAATGCCCTTGTTAAGATTACTTTTATGGCATTCCTGTTATCAGACCACTCACAGTGAAAAGAGGAAGGAAAGATGGGCGAGAGAAAATGTAACAAAGGGATCCAGATGAATTTCAAACCAATTATAAAAGAGCCACTAGGCCAGCCCAGAAGTTGCTATTTTAGATTCTATTTTATACTCTTTTATCTCTTTCTATGAACTGGACGTAAAGTGAAACAAACTGAATTTTCTCCTGACACTTTCAGTGGCTTAACATGCTAGCTGTGTTTGGAGAGGCTTCTTGACTGAGTAAAAGAAAAGTGAAAAATCAGAACATCAAAGGCTGTTCAGCATCAAATATGATCTTCAGTCTCTGACATCTTTTTTATTAGCTGAAAGCATCCAACTTTTGTTTCGGATCACCAAGTAATATTAATACATGTTTACCTTGATTTAGTCTTTTACAACTGCTGCAACATCAAACACTTAATATCATCACGGCTTTCTCAACAATGGCTTGGTTAGGTATATTGTATTATTGTCGGTGAGGCAGTGGAGACACTGAATGTACTATTTACATAATACAGCCAAAAGAAAAAATGTAAGAAGATGGGACCTAAAATCAAACCCTGAGGAGCTCCAAGCTTATGTGTTCTGAGTGTGAGGTTTGTTATGTTTTGTTATTTGAAGACATTTTGATTTGATTTCAATATCCTGGCTACTGTTCTAAAAATACAGACGGACAAAAAGGAGATTTTGTGATTTTCAGGACACACAAGGACTGAACTTTTATGCTGTCTGAAACTAAAACATTCTTAAACTTGCTTTTGTTGCAATAATGGTTTTTTTTTATTCTCTAAATGGCTAATACGTTTAGGATATGTCTTCTGGTTAGAGAGAAACACACACACAGCTTGTTGCTCGCCAAGTGCTTTTTTTGTCCTTATTTGTTTTGTGCTCTTTCAGCAGGATTGCTCTATCATCAGAGAGGATGGAAAATCACCTCTGTGCAAATTGAAAATACTTGGCCTTAATCCATCTACGTGTTTGGCACTCTCTTTACTCAGTTAGACATGGTCCATGTGTGTACACAGTTCATGTTTGTGTGTATGGATTTGAGTACAAGTGAAAAAGAGTGACACTGAATACATTTATTGTAACTTAATTATGAGTTTACCAACCGCTTGATGAACCTACAATGGCAGGAAGCAGTTAAACACATCACACAGAATTTGAATGGTGTCCAGTGTCCTGTCTGGTTACCTTCATGTGTTGACATCACAGTAGGTGTGACCTTTTTCCCTCAGCTTTAATTTAATTAAACTGAACCAGGCAGATGTCAACAGAAGGGCACTGGTCAAGGCTGACCTTTCTCTTCCTTTAGGTTACAGTGAGTGAGCAGTGAGTGGGCAGAGGTGCAATATGGGCGTAATATTTCTGTAACTAGAAAAAGTTTGTCTTGTAGTCATCTAAACTTGCACACATATATTCGAAAGCATTTTAAAACACACATTTGCTTGTGCATCCTTTTTTTTTTTTTTAAGGCTTCTGATCAAAAGAGGAGGTGGCAGGAGAGCAAAGCGATGTGGCAACATTGACACAGCCGAGCTTTCATTTTCTCTAATACTGAAGGGCGAGGAAGTGACATCTTGGTGGTGTGATGATTATAGAACCCTGGGAGCAATATAAGCTATCCATCATAGTCATACAAGCCAGATGAAAACCAGGGTATAGACAGAGACGGTGAAGACAGTCTGCTGCAGGGTAAGGAGCTGGAGCGTAAGCATCAACGTCAGGAAATGTGAAGAAGAAGCATCGTCTCCTGCTGAGCATTGACAATCAGAGACGTCTTTAGCTAGTATAAGTCTGTGCCCACAGGATGTTTGTGACACTATTTATGATGCACAATCCCTCTGAGTCATCATACTGTAAAGAGACTTAAATTCAAAGTCGTCTGCTTGGCTCTAAAAAAAAAAAAAGTTAACTTTCAACAGGAAAAAAGTGGTTTATACTAAATAGAATCCTTTATTGAATTTCTGGTATCAAAGTCCAGGTTCACCTTGATCCTGATGATAACACCAAATACTGTCATGGAATTACTCAACAATCTCTTCAAATGAAAATAAATATTTATTCCTAGTAAAAAGTAAACTGTACATGGTCTTCTTTGTTCTTCTTATACCCAAACACAAATGGTCCCAAAAGGGTCCATAAAGACAACAGGGTGATAAAGTCAAAGATAACAGGATGAGAGGAAACATTCAAAGCAAGATAACAAAGATGAATCAGTTAGAAATACTAAGAGCGGCAGGGCAGGTCTACTGATGGATGGGGGGCACAGCTCTGTTTGCTCTGTCACTGAATAATTCAATGAGTATTATTGTTCATAAACATGGTATACAAATTGCCCACTGAAGCAAGAAGAATTGAACCAGTAATTCACAGTTTATCATTTTTAGCCCTGTTAAATATCACAATAATATTCCTATCATGTCTCTGTCAGGACTTAAACCAAATGTTGTACAGTGAACAGAGTAGGCAGAATATTCATTAAACACCCACATCAGGATCACCACACACAGCCTGATGTTACTGACCATTACTAGTTTACCACTGTAAAATGCGGGGCAGTAATCCACACAGTTATTTGCCAGACAGCAACAACATCAACATCACTTTGGTATCAAGGAGAGTGCACAACTTAATCAATTAACAAAATTGTACTCATTTTACTTACTGTAAAACAACTGCAACAAAAAATACCATCTTCAGTGTCAACAACTTGACTACTATATCAGTCTCTGCCTTAACACGTCTGTGCACCAAATTTTAGTTTTCTTTCCATTCTTGCAGTAGCCCTTGTAGACTGGAGCACGCTGGAACCAACTATCCCTGAAAAAGTCAGTTTGCTTTCATAACCAATAGATCAACAGAGGACGCCATTTCCACTGCCCTCTACTCAGTATTCACACACCTTGAGGATAACAACACCTACATCAGAATACTGTTTTTTGATTTCAACTCAGCATTTAATACTATCTCCCCCATAAAACTGATTGGCAAACTTGGCACTCTGGGCTTGAGTACTACACTCTGACCCCAGGCAGTCTGGATTGGCGGTCACACCTCCTCCACTCTAGTGCTGACAAACATGAGAACCCCTCATGGACATCTCACATCTCCACCCTGGTTAAGGAAGCTCAGAAACGGCTGCATTTCTTTAGGAAACTTAAAAAAGCAAACCTCCAACACCAAGTTCTGGTCAACTTTTACAGAGGTGCGACAGAATGTATTTTGTCTGGAAAGATCATATATTGGCATGGGATGTGCAAGACCCAGAACAGAAGGGCTCTCAAGTGGGCAATTAAAACTGCCTAGTACATCATTGGCACCCATTTACTGAGCATCAAAGATATTTGTGAGGTGCCTGTGCAGAGCCCAAAGTATATTAAAAGACCAAACCCACCAAACCCCTGCAACAGTCCATTCACTCTGCTGCCGTCTGGCAAGTGATATATAAGTATCCAATGTCGTACAGAGCAGCTTCTTTCCTCAGGCTATAAGACTCCTCAACTCATCCTCCACACTCGATAAATAATTATTATTTTTCGGAAGTAGCAAAATCGGACTCTATTTGCATCTCACTGTACAACCCTGTGTTGTAGAGTAATGAAAACTTAACCTTGTATCCGTGCAATTCAAAACACAACACAGATCTACGTCAAATGTATTTTGCAACTTATATTACCTATAAAGCGATGATCAAATTCCTCAGTGATGACAATACACTCAGCTATTATCACTACATCAATCACACTGGTGGTGTTGCATAACCATTAGATGTCTAAATGTAAATGTACTCAAAATGTTTGACTCACGTCAAAGACAAGTTTAACAGCAGCTTATTTTCCCATGCACATACAGGCACACAATGCAGAGTCTACAGAAACAGACACAGCCAGTCCACCCACTCATTAAGATCAGATGTGACATTACATTTACAAACAAAATTACATTAGGGAGAACATATTCATATTAAGTGGAAAGTCAACGAGAGGTGTAAATTATTATTAAAATTACATTTTTTTTTTTGTATAAAAATCTGAAATCTGGAAAAAAAAGTTGTTGTTGGTTTTGGCCAAAAAGATATTAAATTCAAAATGTTATTAAAATAAGGAGAAAATAAGTATATCTTCACATTTAAAAACTAGAACAGTGAATGTTTTTAATATTTGCTTTTTCTTATATGTTTAATTGATTATCAATACTGTTGGCAATTAGTTGATTGACTCATCAGTTGATTAATCGTTTCAGCACTTGTTTTCAGCTTCTCAGCAAATCAAATGTCTTCTTCAGAATTTTCAAATGTCTCATGGTACCAATTTTTTTTTTTTTTTTTTTTAATAAATTATGTCCAGACATCATTGTTACATTGTTACACACAATCTGATGTCCTTTTAGGAGAGGATGGGTCTAATCTGAGAACATTGCAGCTTCCCTCCCTGCTGAGAGTTGAACACTAGTCTCTAGGGACAGTGGGAGGCTCGTCCAAATGTTAACAGTGTTGCCATTTGCCAGCACAAATATAGAAACACTGACAACAAGGCGAGTAAATCAACATTAACATCACTTTAATGTTTTACACATTTTCTAAAAAAAGTGGTGTTGACTTTATAATACAGCTGGGTAAACAGTTGTTTCTGCTCTCCACATTAACTATTTCAGTAACAAGGCAAACTGACTAATTTAAAGACTGAAATGTCTTCTTTGCTTCTTTAATTTACCTCTTTACTTCAGTTTGTCCAATTTACAGTAACATGCTTCCACTTGCACCCAATTATTTATCATTTACAGGTAGGATATAAAATAAAAAAACATAACAAATCACCATGTGCACCCGACAAATATCCACTGATAAGGCCAAAGTGGGAATCAATAGTTTGATAGGCTGCCAACAACAAACTTTACTACTACAAACATTTTGGTTTATGAGGAAATTATGTAAAACATAAAATAAATACGTATATGGCTATACTATTTTAAATCTAAATAATCTCTAGTGGCACCCAGAACGCATTTTCTGAAAATAACTACTATTAATGTTGGTTGTGAGGGCTGATGTCCTCATGAATGCCATTAATTCTTTTCACCTTCAAAGATGCAGAAAAAGTAAACATTTGTTATTGAACATGTTAATGAGGGCCACGATAATTACTTTATTTACTTAGCCAATATGATGCCAGAATAAACAGCAGGGTTGGGTGCAGTGCCTAAGCTGAATGAACAGAAAAAAAACTATGCAGAGACATGTTTTGCTCACACACATAATATTTATTATACTAATAATTAGGCCTTCGATAGTAGTATAAGTATGCGATTGTATGCACTGATCTGATATCATGTTATCATATAATTTATCAGCTCATTTACACTTTACAGGAACAAGAAGAACACGTCACTTGCTGTCCGATCGGTACTGGGTACTAATATTTTCCACTGACATTCCTTCTTTTTGTATTTAGCAAAGGGCTTAACCTGAGCCAAGCCATACAATAATGATAGCAATCATACCACATCAATACAGGGTTATTAGTATACACCTGTTAAAAAATAACTATATATTATATATATATATATTCTTTTTTTAATTTATTTTAATTTTATATTTTGTTTTACGTACTGGTATTGGATTGGATTGCTGATACACAAGTTCAGGTATTGGAATCGGTATCAGGAAGGAAAAAATGTTATCAAAACATCTGTAGAGGAGATGAACATACTGTATATGGCTTCTCGTCGTACATATAATGGGGGTCTTGCAGTGAGTCACAGATTACAGACTATAAATCTGTTTCATACTTGTGACGTGGCCTTAACATTGCAAGGTTTAACAATAGCAAGCTTTAGGTTACAGATTTTTCATTGGACCTATAATAGCTAGTTAAATTTTGTTTTGGTCTTGGATGCTTATATTCACATTACTATTAACTCCAGTGTACTTTCTAAATATCCTGAAGGACAAATTTTAATGATCGTGCCAGAAACACCAGTGTCTGTGCTGCTGATGTCAACGGGAACAGTCATAAGGAGTAATTATCTCCTTGGAGATATGATATATTCAAAAAGGTATGTCCCTGGCCCATTTTAATGGCCAGCTCAGCTCAGGAATTTAAATATCATGAACTGATATTTAGTATTTGTGTGTCTCATCTATTTCCTGCCTACCCGATAGAGTGTGTGCACACAATGCAAACTGTGCCTGAAAGTTGGAGATTGTTTATGGCTGTGCTCTCTCTCCTTCTCTTACTATTTCTCTACTTCCCTCTCACTCCACACTCCTCACCAGATGTCTACTGGAGCATCACTTTAAATCAACAAAAGGGGTGAAACACATGGCACCAGACAGGAAAATGTGCTTTATTTAGATCTTGTTTCTTTTACCCTGAACCCTGGACTCAGGTATGAAGGTGTTTGCTTGCACTGGAAGCTCTACTGCCTTGTATTCATTTCAGTGTTTCCCAATGCAGAACTCCACTACAAATACCAAGCTGCAAAGCACCAAAACAGAGAAACTAGGGCAAAAAAAGCTCTGAGCTCGGAAAATTCAGGCTTGACACTTTCCAAAACACATTCTTTAAAATGCACAGCACAGCACAAGAAGCTGCGTTAAGTAGTTCATACATATGAAATAAAGAGAAGAACTTGGGGGGAAAACAGAAAAAAGCAAGAAAAGCCATGTCATATCAGAGGGTATTAAAAAGCCTTTTCTACCCCCTCGTCTTTTCTTTCCACTCTTTTAAATAAGAAGCCTTTTTAGTTGCAAACAATGCTGCACATCAAGATACATCAAGATGCTGAGTGTGTGCCCCTGTGTGGGCCCTCTAATAGGTGTCTGTGTAATTGGCTGGTTGACAGACGCATCACTAACAGGCATGAGATGAAGGGCTCAGGGGAGAAGACGTCCATCCTCACTCTCCTTCTGTTGTCCCCGTGACAAACACACAAATGTAAGCAAACCACACAAAGCTGTGCACTCTAAGGATGGATATTTGACTACATGAAAATGAAAAGATCAGTGTGCACCCAGTTTATATGTGGAGTGGTACATCTGTCAAGCGACCATACGTCGGACGTGTCCACGGATGCTGAAGGGGCTGCTGCATCCCCTGAAATCAGGCACTATACTTATTACTTATACGTTTTGTTATAATGCCTTTAATAGCAAACCTAATCCCAAAATATCACCTCAGCTCATTGTTGACGTTTTGAAAATCAATCATCCGACATTTTACAGTTTAAGCGCACGTCTTAGCTATTTTCACTACAGCATTGCTTATTTTTTTAGGTGTTCCAATTTAAATTTAAAAGGAGTATAGTCACAGCACAACACATCCAACAAATGGCATATGTTACTTTTCAATTTGTTCACCTTAAAGCAATTAATTTGCTGACAGCCCATACGGTGAAGAAGAAGAGTAGAATAGCAGTTTGACGGAGAACAGCCTAGAGTCAAACAAAATAGGCATATTGGTATCACTCCACCTGTGTTGTCATTTCACTGTGACACAATCATTAACAACTTATCTTAAAGGGAAATGTCACCACTGGTCAGAGATGCCTGTATTCTATACAGAGCAAACAGTAAATGTGAAGAGCAAATGATGATCCAACCAAGAATACGGGTTGTTCCACTGGTTAGAGAGATCTAATCTTAGACAGGCCCAGTGCTGATACACTCTGATCCCTTTTCAGCACTTTTATTGTACTACATGAAAATCCCCACCAGCTGCTCTGTACCTGACCCAGTGCTCTGACATCGTCGTAAGGGTGGCGAGGGGAAAGGAATGTCTTCCCTCTCAAGAAACCGTGTTCTTGTGAAAAAACTGTTCTGGTTCCTTATATGAATATTTGCTGGTCTTCTACTGAATATATTTGGGTTTTGGACTTTTGGTCAAACAAAACAAGATCTTTGATATACAGCAGATTCGATTAAAACTGTGATGAACATATTTCACTATTGTTCTGACATTTCTAGACCAAAAATGTAATTGCTTAATCTAGAAAATAAGATTGTACTCATTGATTGCTGGAGAGTTAGTGAATGGTGGCCAGGACATCAGGGTGGTTGCTGTGGTGTTTGAAGTTTTTGAATAGAGCGTTGCTCAGTTTTGTCTTAGGTGCTTGAGTTGGTTTCTAATTTGTTGTTGAGATGTTGCTAGAGTATAAAGCTTCTTCTGTGTTTGGGTTTGTTTTTGGAAGAAATAGTAATTTATCTTCATAAATGACTCATTATGTGTTAATGGCTATTCCAGCTTTTTATTGTAGTTCTCCACATCTGTACATGTGACCCTTATGCTTTGTTTTATGGTCATCAACTTTAGGTGTGTCTGGACAGTTGTAATACAGCTGCTGAGAATAATGATATACAGGTTCTTCTCATGCAATCCTCTTGTGTGTTTGTTCAAACCAAGACTTATCATGGTAATAGGGTATTAGTATGAAGTGGTTAGTGTATCGTTTTTTGTATAAAGTTGAAGACATTCTACGCATTTTTGAAAAAACACAATGAAAAAAAAAACATGTTGTTACTGTAGATGGCAAAGTGTGACAGTGTGTGTGAGACAGGAAGTGAAAGATAGACTGGGGTGATACCTTGAGTCCTCCACACTCTGCCGCTGATCCCTGGTCCACTCCAGTGATGTAAATACCCAAAGCATATTCTGCTCCCCCCCGGATCATCAGACCCAGAGACCGGCCGTCATCCAGAACCAAGTTGACCTTTTAAAGACAGACAGAGAAACAGATAAAGAAGGCAGAAGCAGGGGTTAAATATCTAAAAATTGTGTGAACCAGACACTTCTTAAATATCAACGTTTTAAATGACATTTTGCGGTTTCAATTGTGTTGCTTGACAGGCTGCCAGATTTGCCCGTGGTGTCGGGCTGTTCGCACTGGAATGGAGATGTGAAACACAATGCATGGAAGAAATGACAGCCCTGCTCTGAGCCGGGATTTGCCGGCAGAAAATAAAGAGCTTCAGGAGCTTCTTAGATGTGGTGACTCAGAGCCATTAATGAGGTGTCTGAATCTGTTCTGATTGGAGGAATGACTCTTTGAATTGGTCAATCAGTTTGTTTACAAATCTCATCCATGTCACTCCCCCTGATAAGCAGAGCAGACAACATCTGAGACTGTTTGAATTTAAATAATCTTGTATTGGACGACAGCAAAATATCTCTGCTATAGCATCCAATTAAACATCCTGCTGCAGGGAGCTAATGATACCTACAGGATACACATGACTGTGGCATATAACTCCAATTTCTGCATTTGTGAAACTGTCTATTTAACAAGTAACTTAATCTTGTACTGTGTTTAGTCAGTCACTTCAGACTGGAGTGTGGGAGGCTCTCTTCAGAGAAAATGAGTTTGCTTGTTTTATATTCAACCTATTTAAACATCCCTCTTGAATTAAATCAAACTATTATTATTATAATAAATGATGCAGATAGAGGCAGACAGACTGTACACGTTTTAAAGCAGTTTTAATATTTAAAGATTTTAAAATATGTTTCAGGCAGTGCTAGCGCAAATGAACAAGAAGCAATTTGCTGATAATCCATCTATTAGATTTGAACAAACACGGATAAATGACAATGTTTACTCCACTGCACAAGTCAGACAAAAGTAAAATGTGATGCATTTCACAGTAGAGTGAAGCTGACACATCTCAGTGGGAGTGAGTCCTACAAGAGGAATTGCACTTGGCATTTAAGGACCCGGACAAAGAAGAATCAGCCAGAATTCTTTCATTTTTAGGATCTTCTAGGTTGATTATATACAATCAACGTGGAGCTATCTTTCTCCAACAAATTCGGTTTTAAAACTCATCAAGCCTTTAACCTTGTTTTATACTGACTTGATTAAAATGTATTTCAGTTATAATAACCCACTTACATGTATAGCTTTTTAGATTGGATTATTTGCTATATTCAAACCACTTTTACCAGGGGTTGTCTTGCCTCCGATAATGTAAAACCCCAGCTCGACATACACTGTAGTACAGTAGCTAGAGCTATCGCTGCAGTACATCCATATATATATAGCTACATATACTGTATATTAACCTCCAGGCTGCTGTCCCATGCCTTGATATATGAAACCCTTTCAAAGACTTATGACTGCCTATTTGCGGTCCGTTCCAGAGGCTATAGGGTTTGATGAAGGGTTCATTTGTCTGATAAAACTGCTTTATTCTATCCGACTGGCAGTGATTCCAGCAGATATAATCTGCTCTTCTTTGTTTGGTGCCTCTGGGTCCTCTCATCAAGGATGTCCCTTAACTATTCAGCTATTTGCTTTGGCCCTTGAGCCTTTAGCTCCCTTAATTCAATGATCTGCTGAAGTCATAGCCAATATAACATGCTGATGATTTCAAATGTTTACTTACGATTCCTAAACCACCTGAACCACAGTTTTTTTTTTTTAAATTAATGTCAAGTTATATCAGAATTTTAACATTAAAAGCATCTTAAACTTGAGATTTTAACATCCCTCAACTACACATACACATGCTGTTATTTTTTAGTTTTTGACGCACTGAACAATACTTCTTAATGACATCAAATATTTTGTGCTGCTTGGATGAACTCATTTTCAAAATACATACATTTGGAAAGCAAAGAGACCACATTAAAGTTAACAATGTGTTGGTAGCTGTGCCAACAATTGTACGTATTCTTCCATCACAATGAGGCCTTGGATTACTTGGTTTGGTCCTAATGTATCCATCTCTTGCCAAGATTGAAAAGGGAAATCCGTTGCTCTTTGGCAACTAAAGATGACACATATGCAAATATCTCTATTAAACACTGTCAGCTTCATCCCTCTTATTTCCCTGCTGGTGTAGGTTTGGCATCTGGCACACAAAGCTTACTTTCATTCAGTGCATATGGCGCTGCAGTCCTTCTTCTTTAATAACAATTGGCTGCTTATTGGAGGTAAGCCAGCCACCTTTGCTCAGTGGGAATATGGAGGCCTTCATGTTCTCTGTGACATTTATGCAGAACATGGAGAATAATTTTAATTACAACACTCATCCTTCTTTTATTGGCAGCACATAGCAGTTGTTGGGGCTCATAGTATTCTCTGGCATCAACTGTTATCATGGAATCACTTCAATATGCTTTTTCTCTGTGAGATGACTCCCAGTGGTCTGGTGTCTCTGTTTTGTAAGCTGTTTTGGAATCCGAGGCGGCATTCACAGAGCTGTTGTTTAGGATAGACAAGTGCATTTAAGCACATCATAAATTATAATGCATATATTATAATTAAATTGGCACTGCGTGTCTCAAAAGCTTAACTGAGTCCATCCCCTTTGCTAATGTCATGATAGCCAAGAGCAATACCTGTAACCATAGCAACAGTAGGCTACTGGACAGGGTTTCTTGTAATCAAAACACCAAAGGCATTCATTTATTGTCCAGCTGTTATGAATTGACTTGACAGGTGGTTGAATACTTTTGTTACAGACACATTTTTCGTAGTGACGCACCTCATGAAACTGGATAGTAACTCACTCACAAAGTACAAATTACAGCAGTTTTGACCTTTGGGTGCTATGTATCAAAGAAACCGTGTTCTAGCTTGATTATGCAAATCACAGCTTTTTAATCGCCCCCTACACCACAAAATTGGAGGCAATTCCAATAAAGGTGAAAACGTTCAGATGACCAAGATTGTCTCTCTATGAGTCAATAGCGACCACCTGATAATTTCTGGTTCCCCACCTTCAACACATCAGACAAGCAACATTACCTGATTTGATTCTAAATAACATATCTTTGATATCACCTAAATATCTAACCTGGCATCGGCAGACTAATTTCGCAAATGCGTATTAGTCTGGAACATCTCAGTTCATAATCGATGACCAAGGGATGTTATCAACAGTCGCAGACCAAAATGCTTCTGGACGCAACAAAACGTCTTTGTCATTCGTCTTGTTGGGAGTATTGCAAATATCTTTCTTATCAACAAAAGCTGGTTGTTGGTTCTTCCTCTAGAGAAAATATAGCGTTTGGTTTGTTTAATATTGACGTGATTGCGGATTCAACAAAACGCAGAGGTGCTCCTCTGTCAGTGATCATATCAAACCTGCCCCACATTAGATAAACGTTTGCAATTGGCCAGACCAATTCCAGGATGGGTGAAAATCTGTCTGAGCAGGAGGGGAGGCAGACGTATCTGCCAGAGCAAATAAAACATTAGCTCACAGATATGTCTGGTTCTCAGGCTACTAAATATCAGAAATGGATATTATTTTCTTTTTTAAAGATCAATAAAGATTTAAAGATTAATATTTTCTAATCGTTATCTGCACAGCACTAACTACAGCCTGTATTAATGGAGCTGGAGCAGTTAAGATTAATGCATGGCTCTTAGCTACTGAAAAATGGAAAGTTCAAGTATAATAAATCTTTTAAACAGTTCTGACAGCCTCTTCCCTGCAGGTCATGAGATGGTGACATTGTGGAGTTTTGTGGGACTGAAGGTCCAATCACTGTTATTGTTTAAGTTTTGGATTTTTTTTTTTACAGTATCCATCATCTTTTGTCCATTACTGAGTATTTTAATTTACTTTTATTCTTCCAGACTGCCATTAAAAGTCACCCTACTCAAAAACACTGGAACCAGATGATGACTTGATTTGATGACCATCCAAACTAAAACTCTTTCCCAGCCACTTAAACTGGGCATTGCGAATATAATTGAAGCATAATTCTGCAAATGCATGACCTGTTTGTTGTCTCAAACTCAAATGTATTCAGACACTAGTTTTGGTGGGTAGTTTAGAAGAAATTCTGACTGTTTCTGGAACAACCGCCTTTTCCAGATTAAGGCTGAAAGCAAAGATTGATGATGGCCGACTGTTTGTTCACGTTCAAGCTGATTAATTCTGACTGAAGCAAAAACGGTGAGATTATATAAAAACACATTATCACACCATGAACAAAAACATCCTCTTGCAGTTACATTGTAAGAGTGTGAGGATTTACATGACTGAGTTAAGTAGAGTCAGAGTCCAAAGACACAGTACAGCAAAAAGGACTTGAGTGAAAATAACTAAACTAGTCTAAATGTAAACAGACTTAAGGTCGCTTGACAGCATGACGCCTGTTATGGCTATCTTTTGTGCCTCTAGAGGAAGCTGGATGTGGTATTTAGGATATTTTATTACGATACTTATGATTTATGGATCAAACACTTTTTTAGATTTTGTTGCTTACTTTAGCTCAGCATAATTTAGCTTGGTTTTTTACATTCTTCATGAATATTTGATTTGATATTTTTTTGAATTAACTTTCAGAGTTTTAAAGAAATTTAGGAAATTGTCCATGCAAGTAAAATGGTGGTAGTAATAGTAGTTTTTATGCAAACAGAAACTGTTAAAAGTGCATAATGGATGTATGGAACACGATATAAAAGATTTAAAATAATGAACTGTCACACACAAATGTTCATGTTTTGATATTACTTATATATACTTTTGCTGACTTTAAGCACTGGTGGCGGACTTTAAGCACTGCACTGAGTCGTGTCATCTGCAGAAGTTCTCTGATGACACGGCCATTGTGGGATGTGTTGAAGGCGGGGGGGGAGGCTGAGTACAGGGACCTGGTCGACCGCTTTGTGAAGTGGTGTGGGGAGAACCGCCTGCAGCTCAACGTGGCAAAGACGAAGGAGATGGTGGTGGACTTCAGGAGGAACAAGCCCCTGCCCTCTCCTGTCTGCATCGGTGGGACGGATGTGGAGGTGGTACCTGCATACAAGTACCTGGGTGTCACACTGGACAATAAACTGGACTGGTCCACCAACACAGAGGCCGTCTGCAAGAAGGGCCTGAGTCGGCTTTACTTTCTGAGGAGGCTCAGGTCCTTCAACGTCTGCAACAAGATGCTGCAGATGTTCTACAAGTCTGTTGTGACGAGCACCATCTTCTTTGCCGTGGTGTCCTGGGGTGCGGGCATCAAGACAAAGGATGCCAACAGACTGAACAAAATCTTAAGAAAAGCTGAGTCTGTGGTTGGCTCTAAGCTTGTCACCCTGGAGGAGGTGGTGGAGGATAGGATGCTGGCAAAACTGCTGGCAATCATGGACAATCCCTCTCACCCCCTCCACAAAACACTGGACAAGCTAAAGAGCAGCTTCAGCCACAGATTCATTCAACCCCGCTGCTCTAAGGAACGCTACAGGAAATCGTTCCTCCCAACCGCAATAAGACTCTACAACTCATCTACCTCTGTCAGAGTCACCACCACAGAACTGCACTAAATGTCTCTGTGTACCCTGTACAACACTCCGCTCCATATACTGGAACATTTAATTTTATTCTATTTTAATCTATTGTATTGTATTGTATTTTATTGTTGTACTGTATTTTATTGTATTTAAATATACCGGCTGCTATGATGACGTAATTTCCCTTCGGGGATGAATAAAGTAATCTATCTATCTATCTATCTATCTATCTATCTATCTATCTATCTATCTATCATCTGAAGGTACAACTGAGATTTGTGTACTTTTTAAAAAAATACAATGGAAACACTGGTCCATTTTTATGGTACCGTAGTGTTTTGTTTCCCTTGTAAATTCTCACCTTCTTCTCGTCTCCCTCCTGCAGTAACTGCATGTTGCTGCGTCGTTGGCTGTCAGTTCTTCTCAGCGTGGCGCTCCGATGCTCAGGCAGGTCAGGAGGAGGGGACACACTACGACCCTGAGGGTCAACCCAGGTATAAACATGGTTGGTGACGTAGCCACCTGGAATCCGCCCCACTGAACGCACTGAGAGACAAAGCTTTTTACTGCCCTTCAGCACCTGAGGAGAGGAGAGGAGAGGAAAGGAGAGGGGAGAGTGAAAAAAGTCAAAAAATGTGTATTTCTCAGAAAAATACATCAGTGCAAGTTCAGAGAGTACCAACAAATCAAAGACTTCAATCGATTCAATTTGATTTTATAAGACCTGAGTATACACTCACATGAAAACATGCATGATCCAAACACATTGTGAGGTTGAAGCCCTGAATACTAAATTGAGATTTGGGAGAAAATTAAAGATTACACAAAGGCAACCATTTTTTTGAATCGCTTGTCCACCACCAAAAAACCCCAAATGACCCAACATCCACACACATACACAACAGACAGGTTTCTAACACATTTCTACAGAAAATTGCTGTTGGCTGTGCCTCATTGCCCTCTGATGGCTTGCTGTATGTGCAATCCCTCGGCAGATCAATGCATTCCCATGTGCCCAGTGGTCTGGAGAAATCAGACTGAATGGAGCTGAAGCTCTTAATGATCAAACAATCCTTGTGTTGTGCATCACAAACACATGCAGGACCTCTTTCATTTAAGACTAAAAATGATCACAAATACGATTTTAAAGACTTCTCAAAGTAGCTGTGTGTCCCTTAGGAATCCAAGAAAACGCTGCTGCTACTAGGCTAAATGCCTCTGTTGAAATGACTATTAACATATGCTGCAAGCAACTACTCAAATTATTACTCATCAGAGTGCTGTGGATTGCAAAGGAGGCCCGTTTCCCTGAGCACAATGATCAAACTGATTTAATTTCAGAATCCTGATTGTGCTGAGAGATAATAACTTCAATTCTAAGGCAGCAAAACCCTGTCAGCACTGAAGATCACTGACTGGACCAAAATGCCTGTCATCCCTCCATCCCTCTTCCACCTCCTCCCCTCTTTGCGAGCAGCATCAGTGCAGAGGTGTTAATAAAAGTATACAACAATTAAGTTCAGCAACACTTGAGCAGACACACTGCTAGCAGCCTTTACTATCAAAAAGAGAGAGAAGATAAAGCTAAAAGCAGAAATACTTAAATAAAGGGAACAGAAAAGAATACAGATAGGCACACAAGAGCAGAAACAGCGGGAAGTCAAAAAGGAAAATTGCCTGTCTTCTTGATTTTATTATTGTGTCAAAATTTTGACAGTATTGATGACAAAGACTATCTCCCCGTATCACTTCGCTCTGAGCCACCAGACATCAGCAGGGGGTCCTGGGGTTCGAAAATGCAATCAGGATTGTACCGTTTGCAGGCTGAAAATGCTGCACATGTTGCCAAACAGGAAAGTAAAGCAAGTAAAAGTGATAAATATTTGAATAGTTTAGTTGGTGGTGGCTTTCCAAGTTCACGGTGTGACTGACATCCATCAACATGTGAATTCCTGTTCTTGTCAAACATTTACAGAGCATCACTTTGATTTATAGTTCCAAACAGGCTTTACCATGGTGCATGCTGGTCTGAGAAATGTAACTGCATTTAGAGGAAATGGAGGGAAAAAAAGCATAATTAGCTGTTTTTAGATACAATGAGAAGTAGGAGTGGAGGGAGTTAGGGCAATATGACACACAAGGAGAAAAAGAAAGATGGAGGCGACTGGAGGTGATTGAGGGGGTGGGCAGTGGTTTTCACAAGCTGTTCCATCTTACGAATAAGGAACCGTTGTAATAATCTACTTAGCAGCCGTGGTACAGTGGTCTTAATGTGTCGTCCCTGGAGGAAAGTGCTGATTGTGACACTGGGCTGATGTAGCTCGGCACTGCTTGCAAGCAGACCATACAGCGCTGGGAAAATAATGGAATATATAGCAGAGCATAATGGAAAATAGCAACGGCAGGTAAACTGCTTTCAGACGATGCTGCGGAAAAAACAATGTGCTCTCATGAGAGTCCAGCCAATCCATTTTACACACAAAAGCTGATGGCACAATCCCCGGCTGAGAAGCCATCCAATTTTATCGCGTAGAAATGCATGGTCATATACTGTGGGAGGTGTAAGGGTACCTGGTGTCAGGAAAATTACAGAATAAGAAGGGATTTATGAGACATGAGGGATTAAACCATAATCCCAGGTCATGTTAAGAGTCTGGCCCAAGGGTACTGCAAACTCTAATCAACTGGAGTGGCTAAATCTAAAAAAGTGAATAGGAATCATTAGATGATGTCATGTGCTATATGATGTGTATGTGTTGGAAGACGATTTTGTAAAAAAAAATGTCCAAGGGAGTATTACAAAGTCAGAATTCATACAAGTCGTTAATAATAGAAAAAGTATTCCCCAGGTCGTCAGATCAATTATAGGGGCAGCATATCCTTCTGCCAGTGTAAAGACCAGGCAATGTACCTTCACAAAGGATAAACGCCATTTAAACAAAACACTTGCATATTTAGAAAATTTAAGCAAACATTGATTCTAACTTTGTAAGTAGCATATATATTATACCATCTAAATCACTTCATCATGTAAGTAAATATTAATAATAATGTACATTAACAAATGAGTTATCTTCATTTAAGGAGACCAGACAACAAGAAAAACCCAACTCCTTTAAAGAGACAATTAAGTTACACTCTTTCCATTTTAGAAGAAAAACACAGAAGTTCTCTTGCAACCAATAAAGATGATTGGAAAATAGCAACACTAGCACACACATGAACATCTTTAAAATTTGTCCACAACATGCAAACTGGCAGCAGATTCACTGAGTATCTCAGACTTTGTCCAAGGGAAAGTAGTTGTGGTATGTCCCCAAACTCTCTACAGTGGTTCATGATGTATTTTTTAATTTTAATTAATAACCATAAAAAAAATTTAAAAAATAGATTTGATTTCTGTTTTTGAAATAAACTCACTAAATGAATCCTAAGACTCATCACATCTTGGGAACAAATTGCTAACACTGTGCCCCTAATTGAGTTAAACCCCCACTGCTCTACCTGATGTTCAAAACACAAAGTCTCTGCATTCATGAGGGTTCACATGATGAACAGGTGGATTTGTAAGAGTAAAAGAAAAAAAAGAAGAGTCCAAATGACAGACACACAAAGTACAAGAAACCAAAAAAGCAGCCAGGCAAATTGCCTTTTACCCTGTTTATTTGCTGTTGTCAGAGAAGATCTGTCAACCACCGGGGATCTATTTTACACACACACACACACACACACACACACACACACACACACACACACACAGGTGATTTTAGTAAGAAAAATCTACTGTCATGAATCCACTTCCATAATACTACTACAAGAAAAATAACTGTTCTGATGAATACTTGTGGGTCTTATATCAAACCTTATTAAGTAAAGTGGAAGAATACAGTTCTATATACAGTTACAGCACTTAAGCACAAACTTCTTTTTAACTTTTATTGTAAACTTAAATCTAATTATGTTCACCAAAATTAACAATTAAATGGGAAGACACATTGTAAACTGGGAAAAGGACCAATTTCTGAATTAATTATTTCCTGTTTCGACTGAATGCTTCACAAGATGGCAAATCCAAAACAGATATAAATATATTCACACAAAATTCACATAAAAACACACACACACACACACACACACAAATACCTCAAGCAGCAACTATCATGGCTGAATGCTGAAGCCAATTGCAGAAACGCTATAAGGGTCATGTTGTCTAAAGCCCTGCTCACACATACAGACTCAAACACTGGAGATGGGACAGGATGGCATTCATTGTGAATTCAGCCTTGCAGAGAAGCTGGTGCTGCCCCACATTAGTCAAAGACTCAAAAATCCCCCAGCAGAGCAACGTGAGAAACGTGATGTAGGAAATGTCCTCTGACGTGACATGGAGGCAGCTAATCCAGTTTTTTTTGTTTCCTTGGTGAAAAGGAAGCACAGCTGTTTTCTACTCCTCAACAACATGAAATAACTTGGAGGAAAAGTAAGTCACAGTCAACAGCTTCACAATTCTACTACGTAACTTTAAAGAGCTACTAGGAAAAACATTGATCTGGAAATGAACTACTAATGTGCAAAACTCATTGCCCAACTGGAGCAGCGTGTGGAAATTACATGCTCAACACAAGCATTTGAGCTCTTTTAACATTTGAGCTTTAAATCCATATGTGTGAAAGATGTGTAATGAGACGCATCTTCTTGTTGTGTTTTTACCCTTCTAATGAAGGGTAAAAACACCACAAAAAAGTTGCCTTCTAATGCATGTGTTGATGGCAGTATTGTAAATTGCTGCTCCATTAAGAAGAAGCTAAGGCTTATAAATGGGTCCTCACACTCAGTCATGTCTTTTGTTTCCCGTTACTTGGTGCTAATAACAATCGTGTTGAGCAGTAAAATCAAATTCAAAATATCTAAGAAACCTAAATATATACATAATGTCACTATGACTCCGTTTGTATTTATGCAGCTTAAAAAAGGGTCAGGAGATTAAAAGGACTCATTACTTTTTGATAGCACTGCTGCATTGTGGGTTCATCATGTGTTTGTCAAATTACAACAGCCAGCAGTGACGGCAGGCCCGCAGTGCTCTAGAGAACAACCGAGCTGAAACAAAACTGGATTGTGTTTTTTTGATGGCTTGTTGGAAATCCTAGTGCGGCTGAGAGGCAAGCGGATCTGTCAGCGGTTTGAATGGATCATAGCCATCGATGCTGTGCAGCGTTGGCATGATTTTCAAAGTCCGATCCATCTATCAGCTGTATGCGTTTGTGCCTTTGGGGGAAATGCGAAGCGTGGAGCCGGTAACGAGCGTGCCTGTGATACTGTCGATGAAGTGTTTCCCTGACAGTGAGGGAGGGCAAAGAATAAACGCAGGAATCACATGCGCTCGTTTTCGCATCAGTTGAGTTTGCATGTGTCACTCTGACAATTAGAGCCACAGTGTGCCAGTTTCACAACACACAGTGCAGTCAGAATACATTACAACAATATCTATATATATATATTTGGGCTCCAAAAATGAAACAGTGACTATGAGGTTTTTAGTTTTATTATTGTTTTATGTATATTACGGAACTCAGAGACTGAAAAAAGCAATTCAAAGTGCAGACATTATACCTGGGGATGTTTGCGTACAATTTGGATGACAGTTCAGGGGTTGGAGGCCACCCCTGCACTTTTAAGACAATGCAGCAGGTCAAATCAAATAAATAAAACAACAATTACTTGTAAAAACAGCCCGCAAAACAGAGGAAAACAGGAAATAAAAGGCATGGCAGAACATCAGTAGAGAAAATACCAAATGATAAAAAGATTAAATGACAAATATTAAAGAGGATGTTTACATTTAACTTTATATCAACTATTACAGTCCTCTTTTAGTAGCATAAAACTGTAACTGGATTATGTATAAAAATGACTACAATTCCTACACTGTCATCTGATTTTAAAGGGAACTTCTAGTGTTTGTCAACCTCGATCTTACTCTTATTTTTGTCTATGATGTTTATTGGATACGGATACGAGAGCATTTCACTTTTTAGCAGTTATAGGACAATTAGCCCCATGTGTATATTGTACACTGGCACTCAATAAATACTGTATCATGTTAACTTAAAACCTAGCAGACATGAACCATCTTCTAACGCATGCTACTACTTCTCTAGCACACAAGCTAAACTGAAAGTGAGCCACAGCCTCACACCAACTTAAACAAACTGGCATGTGTACATGAATAAGGTGGGTAAGTCACCTGGCAGTTGGACCAGTGGGTGGGCCTGCTATGCCATGCAATTTGCTGTAACAGCTACAAGGGACTGCAGGGACTACTTTCTCTGTTTACTTTCAGTTAGGCTCAAAGACAAGTTTTGGATTATCTATGTTATGTTAAACTGTTTTTGAAAAGCTTTCTGAGACTTGTGCTCATTGCCCCAATCAATGTTGTTCTTGCCAGCGTTTGTGTTTTCCAAAACTCTACAATAGATGTAGTGTGTAAATGACCAATAGTTTGACAAATTGTGGACAAAAAATAACCATAACATCCAGGTTGACAAATACCAGAAGTTTAATTTTAAATCTGGTACAGAAACTCTCAGACTACTGTCTCTCTACTGACATACCCATGTGTCTTTGAGTGTACTGTTTTGCCACGTGTGTGAGCATGCACATGCATATTTGTTGGACATAGAGAAGCAGTTTAGACCAAAATGAAGTAAACACTTAGAAGGATTAATGAGTAATTGACAAAGCCGCCAACACAGAGACTTAATGGAGCCAAGTCATCAATCACAGGGATAAGCCAGAGGAAAACATCCACAATGCTCTGCCCAAGCCATTTCCGCTAATCTTTCCATTCCCCAATCCATCTCTCGCTCTCTGTTTCTCTTAAATTTGAATAAATGCCCTAGACCACCTGCATACACACACACACACACACACACACACACACACACACACACCACTGCAGGGTGCCTGCCAACAATTTAACCGACAGGATATGTGCAGTAAAAGACTTAAAATTGTAGTGATTAACAGATCAGTATAAACACTGTAACTACCTTGCAGTTTTTCAGTGTCTCGTTTTTTTAAGCCCATCCTCCCATCACACTTTAGGAAGTCACTCCATAAGATTCGTATCACAATGCCTACAAGACCCCTATACTATTGCCATTTATCATTTTAACGTGAACACAGAGAAAGGTTTATGCTGGCTTCCTAAAAATGACAGGGTGGATACAAAGAAATGTACAGCTGTTGTCACTGTGACTCCACTAGTGAGGAGGCAACAAAGCAAAATCTGATGTGGAAGACTTAAAAAAAAAGACCTGTCAACAAATTCTTATCATACAGAAACAGTTACATTTTTACCTGCAAATACTAGGCAGAGCCCTGGATGCAAACACACTGACGAATGCTACACTGAGCTAAGAATCTGTGAAGTCTGTAAGGCTGGGTGTTTAAACGGGACCTTAGGGATGTGATATTGGCATTGGAGTGGAAAAATTATGAGACACAGCGTCAAACATTTGCCCATTCCAGCTTCTAAAATATGAAAATTTGCTGCTTTTCTCTGATTTATACTCAGCATTCATTCAATATCTTAAGGCCAAATGTCACCTTGGGTTCTGGGAAATTGTCATGGACATTTTGTCACTATTATTAATGAAAAAATGAACATAATACATAAGAATACTAAAACATAATTACTTCTACTTTCCAACTTATTCTGCTGCACATTCACGTAAAGCCTTTTTTTTAATAAATAGCCCGAAGAATTTGTAGTGCATTTGTTTTTGTTTCCACTGCAGAAGAAGCTTTGGCGAAAGTTCAATGAGGAAGATCTTTTCTCTCCTGTTCTGCCTTCATTCCTCTGTGGATGAATTTCCCTACATTCACCATTGGGACATAATCACATTTAGCCAATTATTTTTCTGCCTGATTCCTCGAGCCAATCAGCCCCTGGATGCCACTCTTTGAATACCACTGACATTCTGTCTTTCTGTTTTATAGTCCTGCTAATGGTTTTAAAACAGCCGCAATGATCTGAGACATATAATCATTTTCGCATGTGACATCCACCTGGGTTATCATGAGGGGGACTCGGATGTTTGTATTTATGTTGGACAGGAGATGTTCAGAGGTGGAAAGGAAAACTAAAAGGCAAGATACCAGAGAGACAAGAGAGTGGTGAAGAACCTTTTGCCTGTTCATTGGAGCAATACCTTGGACCTAGAAAGTCCTATATTGGATTGGTACATTGGTACTAGACATATTTCAGTCTGATACCTCTGATTAGTGCTTTTTGTATTGTGCTTAGTGTTAAGAATTTTCTAGGAATCTTTTGTAATCTTTTTCCCTTCCACAGCTCCTACTGCACACCAGGCCATCCAAGGACAGGGTGCTCTTTCTTGGAATGTTTTTCTGTTTTTTTTTTTGTTTAAGTATTTCTTTGTCTTTAGTTGGGAACCTGTGCTGTTTTGGGACTTTGAGATATTGTATGTGATAATGGCTCATTTAAATAAACTTGACGTGCTTTGGATTCCTGGAGAAGTCGAAATGGGTTTTTATGATTTATTGATTGATTTATTGATTGATTTATTGATTGATTGGTGTGAGCGATGAAAAACCACAAAACCAAACTAAAGAAACCACAACTGAGATTTCTGGACCTCCTTGCTGTCAAACAATACTACTAACTGCTACCCCAAAATGTAAAAAGAGGATAGTCCTACTGTAATTACACAATGATCAACATGGACACTGAAGAGCTTGAAATTGTTCTAAAAGAAAAAAAGAGTGTCGTGGCTGGCATGGCCGTGGATCAATCTACCCCCCACTCATTCCTTTACACCAGCTCATTAATCAAACTCGCCTCCTATAGCTCCTCTACTCCCTCTCATATCTCTTGTATTGAGCGCCATATCTCTCAGCGGCTGTTATTTACGACGCCTCCTCCCGGACACAGATGCCCGACATCTTTCACTGATATTTACTGAGAGCGGGCAAGAGAAAGAGAGAGAACAGATAATTAGCAGCGAACGACAATTCATTTCTCAGTCTCTGCTTAAGTCAGTCACATTCCCCTTGCTTCTTTGCATACAAATAAAAAGATATTTCTCTCTGTTTCATAGTGTTCAATTGGGAACAGCTAAATTCATCATTCATGTTTCTTGAAGCAAGTGCAGTCAGCTGTGATGAGTCTGCCACATTACTCATTTTCCACAACAGAACAAAGAACATAATCAAACAGTTCATTCTGAACAGTTCATGTTCAGAATCCGAGTGGAGCCCTTTCATTGGGCATTTGTACGTTTGCGCTTTGATGTCCAAGTGGTCATAACTCTGTGCATCAAACTCAGCTTTATGTTAATAAATGTTCTGTGTTAATAGACCATCTCTTGTTCTAAACTATATAAAAGCTGATTTTGTGCCAGGTGATTGCTGTTGCGGATGGCGTCGGCTTCTGCTGCTCACACCGAATCAATTAAAGCGCTCCTCCGCAAGCAGAAGCTTTGAAGTAACTCTGCGTTCTGACTAGAGCTCCGCCTGGAGCCATCGGAAAAGTGTCTGAGATATCAAATGGGATGGTTTTAAGTAATTATCACTGCTTCGGCTCAGAGCCTCGCTTAAGGATATGCCAGGACAAATTGAGTTACAGCAGTTACAACAGTACATTCAAAGAGGGGTAAAGAGAAATTGCTTAACTTAGAGTAAAGATAAAAATTAGGCCAAACACACTCCTTTATTAAGCATAGTGGAGCCAGAATACACGCCTAATTCTCTCATTTTAAGGCGTCAGGCTGAAGAATGAGTTACACTGTATGATATCCTTATATTTCTGTGGGGTTTTTTTGTCTGTTTGCAGGACATTTTAAATCTATAGAAATTTGGTAAAGAGTTAGGCCATGTGCCATGAAAATGCTGGTTAGTTTCATGTGTTAGTGTTAGTGGTTGGTGTACAACACACAGCAACTGTAGAAGTGGACAGTGAGGTCTGATGTTGAAGGACACTTTCAGCTGACAGAAAACATACATTCACGGCTGAAGATGAACACCCATTAGGGGTCAAACAAGTAACTTCTCTGTCAGTGGGCAGCATTCTAACCAGCAGGCCACGTCACTTCCCACAAATGTAGCATCAGCTTCTCCATTTAAAGGCTATATTCACCTGCCCTCATTTCCTTAACAGACACCTCTGCAGGCGAGAGACATGAATTATGGAAAAGAGGAACTCGAGCACCTAGGCAGGAGCTAGTATGTGTCTGAATAGTGTATTAGATGGTCTCATTACCACTAAACTATGAGTGTCTGCAAAGTGTGTGTGAGTATTTATGTGTGTGTTTTTCTGTGTCTGCATGTGCAAGTGTGTGTTTATCTTTGTTTCCAGGCTAGTTTGTTTGTGTGTGGGAAGATCAAAAGACTGTGGAGGCAGTAAAGCTTCTACTGTGGTACCTGGATAAGAACTTTATCATGCCTGAAGTGCTGCCGCAAGTCTAACAAGTGTAGACAGTCCTATTATGAATCACTATACAGTACATGCATGCACAGTATACGAGAGAAAGTGTGTACCTTGTTCAGAATTTCTGTCTGCATGGGAGACTGACATCTTCCCACTGAAATCTAATCGCATTATTCTTTTCTGTTACAAAATATAAATCCATAGCTGGCAGTCGAAATACCTTCTTGCTAATGACTAATATGATATGAGTGGAGTGTCATTATTACCATGTATCTCATTAGTGTCAAGTCAATAAGGTAATAAGCGTGCAGGGTCCAAGATTTCGGCCAGCCGCTGTGTCTAGTATACCAAGAAAGAGAAGAAGAGGATCTAAGCAAGTGATTGGCTGAAAACTATACTCATGGTATGTGTGAAAATTCAACAACAAGGTTTAGAGTAGAGACACAGCTTTATATCAGCAAAATGGATGAAGGAAGTTGACCAAAAGGTCAAGAGTGTGGCTTAATTTTGCCAAAGTTGACAACATTCATGCGCAATGCAACATAAATCCAGAATATATGAATATGCAAATATTTCTCATTTCAAAGGTTTAACTACTGGACACAACATTTTTTTGTGAACTGGAGGTTTCAAGTTTCCACTTCAAACTTGTGTACAATGAAACTGAACTGCAACTGGCTTCCAAACTAGTTTTGTAGCCCACTGAACAGCTTAGAAATGTAATAGCACTGGTAAGAAAACAGTTAGCAAATATTAACAATAACTTTAAAGACCAATTTACATTATTTGTATCTGCATAAATGGATCACTTTTGCAATTTAAGTTGGACTTTAAGCAAATCTACAAAGTATAATTTTAAAAAATTCAAATAGGTTTGATACAGTCCCCTTTATCCCACAGAGCAGAGAAATACGTGGCTGCAGGCTTCTCATCAACATGCCTGTCAAATAGCAAGGTGAGTCCACAGGGGGTCCTTGGGGTCTGACATCACTGGGGAGAAAGGTATATACCACACACACACACACACACACACTCTCTCTCTCTCTCTCTCTCTCTCTCTCTCTCTCTCTCTCTCTCTCTCTCTCTCTCTCTCTCTAAGGTACACAGGTTCACACAAACATAAAAGGTCTGCTTCACAATGGTCTCACACACATACACACACATGCACAAGTTTACTTTTGGGGACATTACATAGACTTACATTAATTTCCTGGAGACTTACCATAAATATAACCACTACTTGCCTAACCCCCACCCTAGCCACAGCCTTAACCAAACCTTAACCTTAACCACTGACCAAAAAATCAGCTTTTAACTATAAAGCAAGGAATCTGACTGTATGTCTGTATGTATGTATGCTTGTACTTCGCATATCTCGAGAACTGTTAATCTAATTTACTTCACACCTGGCAGGTGTTTTGCTGAGGACCCAAGGAAATTCATTGTAACATTTGGTGCAATTTGGACACCCGATAGTTTCAATATTAATAAACTTTGATTAAACAACAACCAGCTCTCTGTGCAGCAGCGGGGCTGGGGCTTCAGCATCTTGCTGTGAGCTAATTTGGCAAGAAAACACACTGATAATCTGTTACAAAAATCAGAAAAAGCATCCCGAATAGGCACTGCACTAGTTTTCCTTTTGAGACTTTTGTCCCCAATTGCCTGGTCTTTAGTCTGAAATGTGTCCCTGAAAGTAGCCTAAAGTAGCCTAAGTCAGCCCCCCCCCCCCCCCACACACACACACACACACACACACACACACACACACACACACACACACACACACACACTTGTATATTGTATGCAGCATTTATCCTACTGTAGGTCACCTTTGATGTGCACAGTAGTGTTGCCATATGAGAGTAAAAACAAATAACACAACAGAAAATTACTAAAACACAATAATGCAAGCCAGTGAACGATGAAATAACCAAAGAGTGCTGTGTGTGAAGCGTTATTATGTGCATCATTTTAAGGAGGTCTGGTTAAGAGAGGGTGTGTTTTTATAAAGTGTAATGAACCCAAACTTTAGAAATTCTTAAAAAGTACTTGCATCCCATGTTGGATAATGATGACACTTTCACAGATCGCATGAAACACTGAATAACGAACCTCAAGCATATAGTATATAGTGCTATTTATTTTATATTTACAAAAAACATGAATGTATTTGCCATTTTTTAAAAAAGAAAAGAAAAATGCCACAAAAAAAGTTAACCATATTAACTTTATCACTCTTCTTGCAAAAGTGAAAACAAATGCTAGCCCTGCCGCTAACATGGCTAAAATTACAGTGTGCAGTTGAACGACTTACATTATTTTTTTCATTACCTTAAAAGGGATTTCTCTCTTCATTTTCTATTACATGAAGCATATTCTGAGCGGTCCTCATCACAAGAGGAGCCTTTAGCAACAAATGTTGGATGCATGGGGACAAAAAAACAGGGGAAGCAACTCTGTTATAAAAATCTGAGTATTCTGTTTTTTTTTTTCTGTTGATAAAAAAAAAAAAAGGATGAGCCTCAGGTGTTGATGCATTTATTGACACAGTCTTTGTCTATACCTTATAGAACATATAAAAAGAGTGGATTCCTATCATACTGAGCAAATACAATTTCCTACAGCACATAACAGAACGCACACTATGAAAGAAGGGGATGTGAACCTCTGTAGCTTCAGTAGTATTTCATTTACTGTTCTGCTTTACTTTGCGTTTGATTTAGGTTTATACAGCAGAGAGGAGTGAGGAGGAAGAAAAGATGGGAGGAGATGCAAATTAGTACAAGGGACGAATAGAGGAGACGGATTCATTTTTACTCCCCTGAAGTCTTACATGTTTTTTGTTACAGAGAAAATGCAGAGGCACATAGAGGACTGCATTATCCTACATTGACGTTGCATCATTTACCAAATGTGTGCTGTTAGAGGGAGAATAACTGTGCAGTGGCAAAGGTTTCTTGTATGTAAGCTGCTGCCCCACACCGCTAACATCAGTCATATAAATAGATTAGACATTTGTTTTTCAATAGGATTTTTCATTTAATCTCATCAATAAAATCATCTTTGTATGGCTGCACATCCCAACCACATATGACATTTGGTGTAAGATATCTGAATACTAATTAGCCATGCTGTAAATGAATCAATACATCATACTGGAACATCCAGAAACTTTGGCTTGCAGCACGTCTCAGGCCCTTTTTGGGGGAAAACAAATGACGCTCGCCGTAGACTTTATATAAAATAGCAAGTGTTTGGATACAATTACAATGTTTGGGTACAATTACAACGTATGCATTCCTTTAATACTAAACAAACCATTGTTTTATAGACATGTCGAATAATTATATTGCGACCTGGCAGGAACCTGAGCAATTGTGATGCCTTGATAAACTAAGGTTGATCAAAGCCGTCATGTCACTTCAGTCTCCCCCTGTCCAAGTGGATCAATGACCCAGCACACTGGCCAGGCATCGCTTATCCAGACATTTATACATTTATTTCTGAGATTTAGTTGAAGAAGACGGTGTGATGCTGCTATACTATGTGACTCCAGCAGCATCCCACTCAAGCTAGCTGTCCATCAATAGTCACTGTCACCAGCATCATTTAGCCATTTATCACACTGTGACAGTGAATATTCATGTATCTTGTGTGCCTCAAATCACAGTGTGAAATATTATTAATCACAAAATCTTTGGCTAATCCCAACTCTCAGTAGTTTCTCTCATTTTGTGAAATTGCATTTTTTCCCCCAAAAAGGGCTGCGGCCTTGTTGCTTGATGACACTCTGCTGGTCTGGTGTTTACTGATGACTGACAGGAAACCCAGAGCCTCTGCTAAAGCCATAGATTCAACACCAGTCGGTTTATTTTCCTCTCATTTTCCCTTCTGGTCCTCCTTTCTGTCGGCCACAGTAAAGACACGCAGAGAGAGCCCTGGAGTAGCTCCAGAGGAATCATGGTGAGGCTTTCAGCTCCTCTCAAAACCCAGGATAAAGGGAAGCAGGGACAGCCAAACATTACACAAGCATTCAGGTAATAAACAAGCCTGATCATCCTCTGCCAAGAACACCACAAAATTCTACTGATCTACTTTCTGCTGAACAATCTCGACAGTGAAACCTTTCTGAAACATGAAGAGCTGCGACAGGGTAACAAGAAAAAAGTGCCTGTCCTAAGAACTACTTAAAATACAACCTCTTTATGGGCTCCCTGTTCCCCACGAGCCTGGCAAGATAAAAGCCATTTAGAGCTTTTATTTAACATGAGTTTATGAACATACTGAAGGTTTTTATGTGGTAGTAGGCTGGGTCAGCAGTCAGAATCCTGCAGTCAGCACCAATAAATATTGCTCACTTCTCAGGACCAAGTAGGAGTCGATGCCACCCAGGTCCATGGAGGACACTTAAGGGTCGCAGCCAATTAAAATATACAGCTGAGTGAGACAGGTGGTCATGAATAATGCTGCACAAACCAGTGCATTTCTTAACTTCTTTACACAGGTGTCCCACCTGTGTCCACCTGCAGCCATCAAGCTGTTGCATTAGGCTAAAATAAATTAAAATTGCTGAGAGAGATGTCTGTAACATTACCGCAGTATAGACCTTCATCTGGTTAAGGTCTGGTGAAATTAAAGCAGGAAAGTCAGTCAGGCAAGGGCAACTGAAGGCTCACTCTTGCTTTACCTTTTCCACTTTACCACGAGAAAGTGATACCAAGGTTCACTTAACAAGGTTAAAGCTGTCCTCACCAGAAAAACAACCGCATGGGCAACCTGATACAATGTTTAAAATGACTTATGTTTAAGTTTTTCTGACAAGAAACCTCTTGTGATGGTGCAGATAATGATGAAAAAGTGAGACATTACATCTCTGCCAAACCTTCTAGTGAGGGGGTTGGGGGTATAAAGTGTCTCCTACTACCACTCCACATTGGTTTCCTTTCCATTAGCCAGAAGTAGCGCTGCAAATTATTAGTCGATCAACACATTTACCACCTCCACTAAATCAATTTCCCTGGGGAAACCCTGACCATTATAGAGGCTAAACAATTCACCAATAATGACCAAATAATTTATTGCACAGCTAACCACAATCTTTTTATTACCCTAACCAGTTCGTTTTAGCCTACACTCAACCAGACCTTAAGCATAGAGGTGGAACATCAGAAAACACTTTTACTTTTTCATAAAGGTCAAAGTAGACCGTTTGTTCAAGTAATGAAGAGGTCTTCTGAGCTCAAGTTAATCAGAGGAGACACATTTTGCTGTTAGTGACCACACCACCGTGGCTCCATTCTATGCGTTACAGTAAGTGGTCTATTCACTTCATATTTGCACCAACCAAAACCAAAGAGGAGTGAACCTGACAACTAAAGTCCATAGACTAAACTAAAGTCAAATTGCAACCCGTAGAGCTGTGTACCTTTTTGCTATTTTTGTGGTCATTTTTCTGTCACCATTTTACATGGATGTACATAGGAAGCTGGCTTGCTATGTGGGAAGCTGACATCCACATTCTTATTGCCACCTCCAGAGCTCTGATTGGTTTATTAACCAGTGTACAACCAGTGTTGTCAATGAGGGTGATGATTCAGAGACTTGGAGTCAGGCTAACAGTGAGGTGCTGTTATCGAACGCAGGCGTTTCAAACTGCCTTGTTATTTCAACGTATCCCTGTTTTTTAAATGAGATTTTGCCCACACCATGTGAGCTTGACTATATGCTAAATTATATGACTGTCAAAACTGATTAGATACCATACAAGACAATTAACTCTAAAACTAACAAAAAAGATACATGGAGTTTGGAAAGATTAGGATACTCATGGTTTGATAGGTTTATGGTTTGATCTCTGGTAGCTTAATACTACACAAAAGAAGCTAAATAATACAATACAGACTGACACAAATGTGCCAATCTGCTTCATAGATGTCTAAATGAACACTTTAGACACAGACAATAACAACAAGGTAATGGTATAATCAAATGGAAAGCTACTTTCAGTCTGTCATTGTTGTAACTACCTTTGCAGAAAAGAATACAGACCCATATTAGAGTTCTGGAGATTTTGTCTCTTCTTCAAAGTCATTTGTAATGTGAATGAGGCAATTAGTGTCTCTGCCCTCCTATTAGGAACTGTTTAAGCCTTCATTCATTTCAAATACTCAATTTAACTGTTCTATCTAAACTCTAAGTCTTCTATCTTTCAGCCAATCAAGCAACACTGACAGAGTGATGCTCCCTGCCAGCAAAAAAGACTCCCTAATCCGAGATGTTTCATTATCATTTCTGTCTCATTTCCTGTTTCATTCCTGGGCCGACTTTTATCAGCTGAAGTCAAACTCGACAGAAATAAACATCTCAATGCCCTGACAGGTAGAAGAGCCTCTTTACGTACTACTTTAGTACAAAGAGCTTGTTTTTGTTCAGTTTCTTTCATGTGGAAAAAAATCTAAAAAGATCAGCTAATCCATTAGGATGGCTGCACTGCTCTTCACATAAACAGGCCTTTTTTTTCACCGCAGACATTGTGACTTTTCATAGTAGAAAAAGGTACAGGTGTTTCTAAAAACGCTGATGATGGCTTTGTTCTGTTCAAATGTCCCAGTAAGTCATGACAGCGTGATAGTGAGCCAGCATGGACCAGGACCCTGAAACTGAAGCAGCTAAGTAAAATTCAGCCATCATTCATTTTTATCATATAATTTTTAACCATGGTTTTCCTGCTGTGACATTTCATAATGTCCTTTTGTATCACGTGTGTGAAAAAGTTTTAAACCAAAATACTTTATTCAAGCAGAATTTCAGTACATACTTCTCAAATCATTTTGAAGATCCGCCTGTGAGCGAGTTCAGGCAGATATGATTCTTGCAATCTCTTGGTAGTACCTGCATGGATGAATGCACGTATTGTCAGTTGCTTTGGATAAAAGCAGCAGCTAAATAAATGTGATGTAATGTAATGTCAAGTGTGCTGCCACTTACATAGACACAATAGGGCATTGTACTGTATTTAAGCCTTAGCTCGGTACTTTGCTCTGCAATGCAGGAAACTCACTGCTGCCATTTCATAAGCATCCACCTGTAGGCTTTGAGACTAACTTACCATGGAAGGGACGTTATTGTCAAAACCCCAATCTCTGCTGTGCTGAGCTCGGTGTATTCTTTGCAGGGAGTGACAAGGTCACAGCTTAGATGCCGAATATCAACTCTGTACATATTCTGTATTCACATAACAACCCGTTGGCTGGCTGAAATACACTCGACACAGAATGTTTACGTGATTACAAAGATGCCGCTGTGCTATGACGATACCCTGCAAGCTGTTTGTCTCATCAGGAGGGAGTTGGAGCACAGTGTTACTGCTAAATTAACTGATTTCTAATGCATGACAATAATGTTGAAACTAAGTGTTCTAGTTGGCATTTCATGATTCATAAGGAATTATACAGATTGCAAACTCAAATTAAATATGATTTCACCAATCTTGCTCTTTGACCATTTATATCACTTTATAAAATTATTTATAAATTATTAAAACTATTTTTAAAAAATCAGTACAATTAAAGTACTTTGTGTAACCACCAACCAAGATCAGGATATGCACGGAGTGGGATGTCAAATCCATCCAGTGTTCTGGGCTCCTTTGTCATGGATATTTCAAGACTGTAAAAGAAATCTGCCAAATTCCCTCACCGACCCTGTTTGACATGTACCTCTGCGCTCTCCATGACACAGTCCTGGGAATTCAAAGGCCTCTGAGAAGGCAGCACTGCAGTAACCTCCTCAGGGCATCCAGATCCTGTCAAACAACCCTTCCAGCATCCTGCAGTGCTGCTCTGTCTTACGAGCACACCGCAATACACAGCTGTTTTTCATGCTTTCAGTGCTCAGCTATGCAGAAAATTAACTCCAGCGGCTACAGCACATCCACACAGGCCAATCTAAACACAGTCTCCACCGCTATCCATTTTCCTCCATCTCTTTCTCTCTCTGTCTCTCTCTCTTTCTCTTTCTCTCTCTCTCTCTCTCTCTCTCTCTCTCTCTCTCCTGGACACACAATCAAGTTGACATGTGCTGTACACCCTCTCCCCATCAAACATCCATCTACACCTCCACATCAGCAGCAGTCAATCACCTGCACACCTTTTCATTTGCAGGCATGCATTAGCACCTCTGCACTTTACATATCAAGTCCCTCCCACTGTGTTCCAGCTCGATGTTCAGCAGGTCTACTCCCTGAAAGTCACTGATCTGTATTATCAGTCAAGGAGGATGTCAGTCACAAGTTAACAACATAGCGGGCTCTTGACAGGTATGTTATTTTAGGACTTTAGTCTAGGTCAGCTAAAAGTTATATTAATTATTTGTAAAACATCTATAAATAATGAAAACTAGGAGAACTGGTAGTTTAGAAGCTTAATTTTCTGTCACCTCTCTAGCTGCCCTGTAAGCAGTAAAGGCACTAAAACATGAGTTTTGCAAGTACGGTATTTTAGCAGTTAGGTCTGCTGTGGACTGTGGTGCACTTGACTGTAGTGCAATGAGGCAGAGGCCATAAATAATATTCCAGGTGCAGTGTATTCATTAAATGAAAAATATGAATAAATAAATAAAGACAGGGTGCACAAGCACATCAAATTAGATTCAACTTGGAAAAATTCCAGTTGGGGCACAGCATCAGTATCTCTCCACTGCTAAACGTCATCTCTCAAATATTTTGCCTCTGCAGTGAGAGCGATGCCAGGCAGGTCTACACTGACAGTGTGGGCACACGGGCGGGCGCGCACACACACACACACATTCAATCTGTTGACAGCTGTCTCTGTCACTGTGAGCTCCGCTCCTCCTCCACAACACACACTTGTGGCAGTGGCAGGTCTAAAAAGACGTGGGAGGACAGGGGATGTAGAAACAGATGGGTGCTGGCACCAGCTGAAAACCCGGAGTCTGACACTAATGGGCCCGAAGAGAGACGGAGAGGGACGGCCCCATCTGGGCCTGATACCGCGAAACCAGCCAGCAGCAAAACACAAATTTAGAAAGAGACAATGAAATGTCCTGTCCCCAAAACACAGTCAGGCTGCTGAAACTGCTCTGCACCTCTGATCGGATTTACAGACAAGTCTAGGCCTCAAATTTGATTTCACAAGTGTGTGAATGTGTGACTTTAAAAAACTGGAGGTTGGTGGGTGATTGTTTCCACCACTGATGCTGGTAGACACACACTTTGTTTTAACGGCTGTGTTAAAGGACTGTACATGTGTTTAAAAGCAGACTTGTTATAAATCACATGTACAATACATTACAGCCGACCATTTCCCAAAGTGTGTTTTTGGTTACTTTATGGTTTTCCTGTACAGTGGTATAATCAACTTTTAGACACTGTTATTTAAGTAACATTGTTAACACTGTGCTACATTACAGAGAAATACAAAACCATAATAACAAGGCTTTAAAATATAAATTTGAGCACACATAAAGCAAGCCGCCTTTTAACGACACCGGTGAAAGCGATAATGACTCTGAATGTGTCATTAGTGAACTAATTTTGACAAGGCACAGCTTCTGAATGGAGTTTGAGTTTTGTTTAGTTTTTTCTGCGACCAACCCTCCAATGAAAACTTGGTTGACTAAGATTTTTCTCATTGACTAACGTTTGGTTGACTATTATGGGTCAGCCCTACCAATTATTATATATTATATTAATTATTATTATTTTCTAGTAACACCAGGTGTAATATTTAAGCACTAGAAGTCAAAGAATTACATTAAGTGAGATTACATATTTGAAGATATGTTCTTGACACGGTAAATTATGGTTTCTATACCTAAACTATTCAACAATCCAAATGCTCATCTGTAATTTAAAATCACATGAAATGTTAATAGTATTTAATGTGGACTGGTCTTGTCTGGCTGCTACATAACTAAGTCATTATCAGCGTGGATACTAATCCAGTATATAAAATCAGTGCAGTCATAATATTTTTTCACTAACCGATCAATTAACTTTGTCAACTTGGTGGATAAATGCATGCGTGCGGAAGATTCTCTTAAAATCTAGTGTGACGTCAGTTTCCACTCATTCCCCATAAAATCTGACTAATCCACTAAAAATCTGTGAGTCTACCAGGACCTCACAGACCAATAACTGGGACCAATACTTGGTACAAAATGTTATTAATGCATAAAAAGTGTGTTTTACAGCAAAACAGCAACAATAATATTAAAATTAGATTTACTGTAGGTCTCTTCTGCTGTCTCATTCTAGTATGAACATTAAAAAAATCAGATTGGCATTTAATTCGAGAAAAAATGTGAGATGGTTCCAAAGACAAATTCACACAAAAACACAAAAAATATATTTGGTATGTAATTCTAATACTTGTCAACAAATACCTTAACAAGTGTGAAGAGTAACTTTGCAATTGCTTCATTAGCTCAAAGGATGCTATCCAGTGTGGAGACTTAATTAACCAACAGAGGGGAAAAGAACTCTGGATAATAAACTAAACCTTGATATGAAATGTATTTGATATAATAGAGGTATCTTGATAACTTTCTTCATTAGCACACAGATAAAAGTGCTGCTCTCCAGGGTTTACTGTGATCAAACAGGATAATGTGAACACTATACTCAGAGGTTTGATCTGATTGTGGTTCATAATTGGGACACTTTCTTTTTTCTGTAATATATCAACATCAGCCCCACACTGTAGAGGAGAGAATGTCTTGTCTCTCCTGGCAACCTTACACAACATGATTCATGTGATCACAGATGTAGAAGAAATAATAAATAAATAAAATAAATTAATTTCCACTATGTCAGGTGATTTCATCATGGTTAATATGTCATCAGCATATCAAAATGTAAGAAGATACATTTAAAGCTTTATTTTTAGGAGTTTCAAGTATAAGGTCTTAGTGAAACCCTAGTGTAACTTTCAACATTATAGAAGGTGAAGATATCTGGACCTGAATTGAAGATATCAGGGGTTAAACGTGATTTAGGCCGGTTGCCACCAGCTCAACTCATTAAAATCTTATCACATTCTATGAAGAATTAATTCATTTAAATCAGATCACTACACCACAATACTGCAAAACAGTTAAACAGTGGTTCAGCTCCTTATTTTTGGCCTTTTTCATGTCACAGTAGGAAAAACAAAGGTGTAAACAATAAAATGAATGATGGCTGAATTCCATTTAGCTGCTTCAGTTTCAGGGTCCTGGTGTTGTTAATGCTGGCTCACTGTCACACTGTCGCATTTCACTGGGACACTCGAATTGAGCAGAGCCATGTTATTAATAACACCTGGGCTTTTTCTACTATGACAAGTCAAAATGTCTGCTGTGAAAAGGCCTCTTCTGGTTTCCTCTATGACACAGGTTAGCCCTTAAATCATATGGTGTCACCTCTACTGTAGGTCATCACAGACTAATCTCATGTTAGACTTGTACTCTAAACATACTAAGGCAGGAAGATATGGTAAACATTTATAGTATAATTATTATTACAGTATTATCTCAATATTAATATTTAAAAAGATATTTACTAAAATATTCTAAATTACATGTTAGGAACAAAATCTGTCAAATGTGATTTAGACACATTTACATTACGTTAACAAAAACTGTTGGACAATGTGTCATTTAGTTACTGAAGCAAAACCAAAATAAATGAAATGTGGTGGTAATATCATTTTTATGGGGAAAAAAAAAATAAGAGTAAGACATGAGTAGAAAATAAAAATAAAATAGTGCTGTCCCAGCTCAGAGGGTATGATTTTCCATATGGTATTCATTTAATGTTTTTTATATAACAATATACAGTATGTATGACCAAGTGCCAGTGACACAACAAATCAAGCCATGATGATAAAATATGATGATGTAATGTGGAGGGGATGTCTTCTGCCATAAATCAGACTCTGTGAAATTTAATAAGAATATTAACAGACTGGTCCTATTAACAAACCATGTGAATGTCTTACTCAAAGTACTGCCCTACTCAGATTTGGCCCTAATACACTAATAAATACATGCAAATGTAGTCACTGAAAATACTTGCTGATACATTAGAGAAGATTTTTGGAGCAAATTTACTGTATCTAAAATGTCTATGAAATCTGCTGCGCAGGTCGTGAGGATCAATATCTTTCGCAAAAATGAAAGATTTTTTTTGAACAACTTGGAAAATTTGCAGCTCAGCAGAGCCACCAGAATGACTGTGACTTTATCATCATAACTGTGGCATCGTCAGTGGTGGCCTTTTGAAATAAGTTTAGTCTGAGTCCAGAGACGTGACTCAACAGGACACATGTCATCTGGTGTGACTCACTGCAGGATGATCACAGCCAATCAAATAAGACTCAGCTATGTCGGCAAAACCCAATCTGCTAAATATAAATCACAGCATGTCCAACCGGTCATGCTGTACAGTAAAGACACACACTGTGACATTAACACACGTATATACGAGTACAACACGTCACTGCAACAAAGAAACAAGTTGATATGCCATAAGTCCTCCAGCCTAAACAACAAAGCGGTCAGTGCCTTCCAAACCTGTTGCAAGAAGGACTCATGTGCATTTTCTGAACTGCCACGTACGTTTAATGTTTGGTTACGTTTGGCGGCTAAAAGTACTTGGATAGGGTCATGGAAAGATCATGACAGGGATTAAAAGAAACCAACACTGACTGTTGGGACTAGAGAGGAGTGAACAGCTGAGGATAGTGTTACATGTTACAACCCAACAACCAACGGGTCAGATCTTCAGATGAATGCACGTAAACCTGTATTACACATTGAGACACATCTATCAGGTGGGCTACAGTTGTTCCCAGAATAATCTGGAGTGACTTAATGGAAACTGCAATACATAATACATAACATAACCTAAAAGCTGTTCAAAATATGAAATGTCTTTGAATCTATTTTTCCCGACAATAGAATATTCAATAAAAAACAACAGTCTATTAAAAATGACGCATAAATACAGAACATAAAGAACACCAGTCAGTTCAAAGCTGCTTTTTATGCCCTGTGGGAGTCCTGAATGTCTCTTTCAGACATTTCAATTAAATTCATGACATGTCCTGAAAAGCTTATTTCAGCATTAGGTCACTAGAGAAAAAGGAGCAATCCTCCTTCCTGCAAAGCACTGTGATGTTGTGGAAAATCGATGTGTGAATATGTCACTTTGATTTCCAGTTATGAGAATATTAGACCATGTACTGTGAACATTTGAAATAATTGGCCCAAAGAGCTCCTGACAGTGTTTTTAATGAGAGACCTGTACAAGCCTCCTTTTAAAGGGGAATTAGAGCCACACTGCTTCACTTTACAACTAACTAGGCGATGCAGAATCCTGGATGAGAGTCCAGAACAAATCTTTTTTATTTGAAATGTAGCCTGAAATTGGCCACGGATATGCCTGCCTGCCTGCCTCAAACCACCTTAATGCTTGATTATTTCATTCTCGGCCTTCTGACGGGCAACATATTCGGTCTGCAGAGGGATTGGGTTAACATCTATGAACTGCTACATAACACATTTTCTGTATTTGTAAGTAATCAAAGTATTAGCTGAGCAGAAAACAAACCAAATCAAGTCTGTAATTTCCAATTTAGGGTGGCAGCATGGTTTAGTCCAATATCTCTGTGTATGAGATACTGATATGTATTGTGATTTAATACATTTTCTGAAAATTCAGTTGAAAGAAATGCCTATAGATAAAATAATGTCTTTTTTTGGATAATCCAACAAAGTAAATTACCTGACAAACAAAGATCATTGATTAACAGCTTCACACTGAGCTGTTAAAAGTAAATAAATTGCTCATGATCACAGCTCAAAACATTTTTTCAGTTTAAGAAAGTCAAGTGGAAAATTAGGTCCCTCTAAATACAAAATACCCCCCCCCCCCCCCCCCCCCCCCCAAAAAAAAAAACCCTGATATTTTGATTCAAGATTACACCTGTTTTAAAAAACAGTCAGCTGGGACCCCCAAAGCCGAAACAGACATAATAGAAATAACACATTCCTTTTTAAACATTGTTAACCTTGAACCCATGTTTATTACTAAGCCACATTTAGAGGTCTCTCTTTAGAGAAAAAACAATGTTACACAAAATGATTTGTATACAAAAGAACCAGACCAGAGGAAGCAGGCAGAGCAAACAGGATAATAAGCTGATGCATCAGAGAAATCTGATTTTAAAGTTGCCTCAAGTAAAAAGAACTGTCCTGCCCCGACTATTAAATCAAACTGAGGTACTTTACAGGGGAACAGGTTTTGGGATGAAACTTTTTTCATGCTTTGTTTACCCTGAATGTTGCCATTAGCACTCAGAAGTATGCAAATGATGCTATAGATCTTGAAACCAAAAAAAGTACAAACAGCAGAAAAGCAAACAGTGCACACTTTAACCTCTCAGATGTGTCATTTGAGATCCAAATCAATAATATCTGTTGGAGCTGATTGGTCTGGTGGTTTTTTATGATATTTTACAAATGGAGCTATGTTGTGCCCGGCCTGAGCCCAACAAGTTTTGCAAACACCCATGACCTTCTGACCCCACTATTGAACCACTGCCCTACGTCACTCAGTCAGCGAGTCGCTCTGCACAGCTTAAGGACATGGTCATCCGGCCCGTTCCTCTCAGCCGTCTGGGTGACAGGGGGGTTGGGTTAACAATAGGTCCATCGTCCCCAAAGCTCAGCGAAGAAAGGAAATAAGCCTGCTGTATTGGGGGGGGCAGGATAGACTGAGTCTCTGGCCAGCAGAGCTCCAGTGTTTACCACAAACACTGGAACGCAGATATTTTGACCATTCCTTTTATTACGATCCAAATCAATTTGTGAAGCATTTATTCCTTTTGATTGTTCTGATCATTTAGTATTTTTTTCAGTGGAATGTTGATCATTTCTTGATCATGACTTGCCTTTGCTGGTGAAGTCAGTTTCGGCATTAGACTCATATGTATTATTTATATGTATTATTTTTGATATCTAGTGAAAGTTATTGCTTATTTCCCTTGTGGGGATGTTTTGCCTGGTTCATTTCTTCCATCAGGCAATTTGTATAGTAGCTGGAACAACATGAAATGACTCCAGGCTGTGGATTCAACTGCTTGACCATTTTAATTGGATCTGATTCAAATGGTTGATTGGAAAAGTCAGTGAACACTTGAACCAGACCAAGTAAGAGAGCCTGCCAGCAGTCAGTCATCAGCTACACTTACATAACTTCAAAAGAACCTCTGTTCCTGTTTTAAAAACGATGATTAATGGGAAATCATTTGGGAAATTATCTTTTCGTTTGCCGTCTTGCAAAGGGAGGTCAGAGTGCAGAAACAACCAGAACTGTTCTCCCGAAGGACACTTTAGCTCTTTTACCTTAAGATACCTTCTGCGCTGACACAGAGGATTGAAATAATTTCTGCTAATTCTGAGGTTCTAATCCTACAGTACAGGTCTGGACCCCCAATGGAGCTGCAAAATAAATCTGATAAATGGGATAAGAAAGAAAAGAACACATTTCTGCCACACAGTATGTTTTTTTTTTTTCTGGCTTTCCTCTAATCTTTCACTTGTGTTGGTGTGTAGATCATGATCATATTATCATCATAGTGTTTGTGTTACTGAAAAGCCGGTTATAACCAGGACCCTCCTTTGCATATGACACTAACAATCAGAAAAAATCTAAGGAAGGGGCAACAGAAACTCTGTTTGTTTCCACTGCTTCGTAATGTTGAAACAACTCATATGAATGCTGTGGATCATTTGTCCCACCAGGAATCTGTTGGCCGGCGACACTAACGTCTGTCATGCTGTGTGATTAAATGTCTTAATGTGCTGCTGCTGTTGCAGATTCTGTGTCTGTGTGTGTCTGTGTGTGTGTGTGTGTGTGTGTGTGTGTGTGTGCGCGCGCACATTGATATTTGTGTGTATGCTGTTTCACACGTCTGCCTATATGACAGAGGCTAATTAAAATAACATAATAAATCATTAATCTCTGAGTTGATAAGAGAGCAGAGCACACACGCACACACACATACACTTCAGAGGACTGGGTTTGATAACCCACTGTGAGTGTCAAGATATTTCCTGCCTTTCAGATGTGAAGAGGAAATAAAATGTCTCATTTTACATACAAGCCAATTTACAAATGAGATGAGCAGCGTCATGACTGGCAACATTTCTACCTTCACCTTCTTTTTATGTTCAAAATACCTGGATTTTGACTCACGTCTATGTCTGTCGGTGTGTAAGATCCAAGTTGTAAGAAACTAAAAAACTAAATTTTCTTTTTATTTCTTTCTTTGCATTACAGAAGAGAAAACAGGATAAACCCCTTACATCCTCCTCTCAGGAGTCAGGACAGTGAATAGCATACTGTAAAGATGTGATTTTGTGGTATTCCTCTTAAGAAATATTTTTTCTGATCTTTCCAGCTCACCAACATTGTCGTTTGTGTTATTTTTTATACTTTCCATGGGTGACATAAGTAAATCACAGAGGATTCCTTTGTGTAGTGTAAATTTGAGGTGTCAGCTCTGTTGAACTCGAAGGAAAACAAGTGTCACTGCAGTAAGTCTGTGTTGCTGATCAGCACGCTGCCTCGTAAATTGGACTGATTCTGAGGTGTCTCGATGCAGCCTCGGTGCCAGACTTTACATTTTTCTGCAGGCAAGTGGGAGCAGGTGCAGAATAATGGACAGAATAGTTGAGAGGAAGCTGGCGGTTTACCAAGAAACTAACTGATAACAGTGCATTTTACAGACAATTAAGCTAAAACATAAAAACAATGTGAGTGTAGAATTTAGAAAAAATATACAGTATACCTTTATGTTCCTATCAACATTCATGCAAAAGCACATCGCTACATGTTCACAAGCTTCGTGAATTCTGTTCTGTTTTGATCAGTCTGCTCTTTATTATAGCAACATGCCACTGAATGGGTTGGGTACCGTTCGCATTTGAACCGATACCAGTACCTGGAGTTCGGTACCTGTACAATAATCTCACACACTGTTTTAGTCTACTAAATTGTTTGAATTTCAGATTGTTTAAACATACAGACCGAATTACGTCAGTACTCAGTAGTACCAAAGGAATTCGGTCATTACCCTTAAAAGTATCGGGTTTGGTACCCAACCTTACCACGAACCATGTATAGTCAAGTTAAAGTTGTAGTAAATTTTACATTGTTTAAAACAAAACATGTATTTGTGATCTTAAATGTATTGAAACATATGTTTGTAAATTAGACTAAAACTCATGACAACTTTCAATTTATATTTTTCCAATATTTCCAACATACATAAATCAAACATTACAAAAAATAAAATAATAATAATTATACAGAAAGAAAGGAAAAATTGGAGGCTGAAGGTTAGGGAAATAAAATACAATGATAACTGTAGTTACTGCACTGTGGATAATTTTTCAAATGCTGCTGTCCAACTTTCAATACAGTGACAGACAGTTTTTAATGACTTTGTGCCACACTTCAGTCGTTAGTCAAAAAGTTTGGAAGTTGATGTCAACCTGCCAGGGTGATTTGATTTGCTGTTCTGGGCTGTGCAACAATTTGGGAGTTTGCCATACACCCTTTTACTCATAAAATAAACCCCAATGATTCGCATAAAGAAGCGGACTGGTCAAAGCCAGATGGCTATTATCACCACAAGCCTTGCAGGAAAATGTCACACTAAATGGGAGATACACAATCCTGTTCTGCAATACAGGTGAGTCAAGCAGGGAAACAGAATGCAGTCACATGGGACAAGGTACACCTCAAGTGAAACACAACGTACAGGGCCAGGATCTCAGGCTGCTCACACGTTAGGTGGAAATAAAGGCACCTAAGCAAAAGCAACTAACATCTGTCTCTATGCCAGAGAAAACACTCATCTCTTGTTTTTAGCTCAGTGTTTGAAACATTGATTCTTTCACTTAAAATGGAGGCATGTTTCCTGACCCCCGAGCTGGGCCCCTCTTCTGCCATGCAGGAACATGTGGCGTGGGATCAAGAGCGGCACAGCAGAACTAGTCCAGCAGAAAAAATGGAGGGAAACAACAACAGAAAACAACATCCAAACTGCTTTTCTACAACACACCTGAGACCAGATTGCACACCGGGATCAGCTTTATCGGGTTATCATAAAGAAAAGAGGAAAAACAGAGAGAGAATGACTCTTCAGAGAAGCATCTTATCTTGACTCAAGTACTGAAACTCTTCCACTGGGGTATATTGACAACATTTACAAAAAAAACCTAACCCTTAGGAACAGGATTCAGGATTTCTATTCATCCACCCATAAAGCTACGTACATTTCAGGAATCGCATCCTTATATTGATTAACAGACAAAACATATGAATCCTCCAAAAAAGTTAGTTAAAAATAGACAAATAATTTAAAATAACTATCATATAAAGTATGCAATCTACCCAAAATGAAGAACTGATTAACAGAATATTAACCAACTATAATTCTAATGATTGAACAATCCTTTAAGTCCTTTTATCAATTAAAAATGTCCAACATTCTTTGGTTACAGCTTCTCAAATGAGAGGATGTGGACTGTTGGTTGACATTTGACTATGTCACCTTGGACTGTGGAAACTTGTGACTAAGCTATGTTATGGCATTTATTCAATTAAATTAAATATTAAACTACCCAAATGTGAAAATAATTCTTGGTTGCAGCACTACATTCAACATATGTATTTAAACAAACATTGCATGCAATGTCACACTGATCTGATTGGATTAATGTGGGCCATTGATCTCTGCTGCCCTCCCTTTCATTCTGTTTGGTAACAGTGGGCTTTGACGACACTCCACTAACTGACACTACTACATAACCCATATGATGCCTTATTGCTCTCCTGCACAAAAAAAACTCTTTCTGACTGAGTAATTATGGACCATAAGAGTATATCGTGCATGTGTCCTTTTGCAGTTGTGTGCCCCTGAGCGTTTGTCTGTATTGACGACTGGCCCCTGCTGCGGTGAGGTGAAGATGATTTTATGGCCCACATTGCCGCAGCCTAATCTATTCCTCACCATGCCGGTGGATCCTAATGGCCCGACACGGGGTAGTTGGTGCGAAGGGGATCATGTGCCCCGGCACAGATATCGACTCCATCGACAAACAGTGGCCTGAGAGCGTGGCCTACTTCTCCAAAGCATGTGACTGACTGTGCTAAACGAACAGGCCCATGGTGTAGCAATATCTATACACACATGTGCATCTGCACTTGGACTTGAATGCAAAGATGTGTGTGCACGGACATTATTTCTTTCTCTATATTCAGCAGACAACATACTCAACAGTATATTCAAGGCTCATTGTTTTTTTGCTTTTGTTTTAACACACACGCAGATAATTTTCTGGAATATATTTCCAACATATCTCATTGTGCAACAAAGAAAAAGAAAGAACAAAGTAAAGAAGTAAAAAGAATCAAAAACAGGCACCGGTGTGCATTTAGGAGCCCAACTACAGCACCTTTTCCCCTGATTAAAACGTAGTGATGTAGTGCCTTTTTGATTGAGCTGCTCTAAAAACTCCAACTTCCTGTCTGCCACCGTATGTTACCCCTGTCAAGAGTATGTTTTATTCACAAGAGAAGAAAGTCACGTCACTGTTACTGTCAGGAGAAAACAGCATCACTCTGATTGATGAAACACAATTTTTAGACAATATCATGTTCCATATTTGTCAGGCAGAGACAATCAAATGGTACAGCTCGGGACTGTGTGTGTCTGTGTGTGTGGCCATGAATAAAGTGAGACACTGATGAAAGTCAAAAGGGGAAGTGCAGCAGCACAAAGAGGACAGAAGCAACATAATTGCAGCTACTTGTGTCGAATTCCTCGGTTCTGCTCGCTGTGAAGGTCGTTGAGACACTGTACAAGACACAGTAGACACTTTTACTACTACTCAAGACACACTATACTGTAGGCCAACACCGTGTCAACAACGTGACATTGACGTTGACTTGGTGAACTTGCAACTAAGCAAACAGTTGCCTATTTAGACATCCAGCGGATACGGAGCAATGTAAGCATTCATTTGGAGTCACGTTTCAGGCCAACTTTGACTTTCCTTTTAGCTTTGGTATCCACCAACTCCTGAGGGAAATATCTGCCTTTTTAGCTGCTGCTCCACTATCTTTACCAGATAGTCACTAACTTCGTCTGTTATCTGTTTGGTGCCGGGCTAGTGTCGTACATTGGATTTTTTAGATCTTTTCCAACTGAAAAACATCAGCCTGCTGGGTTTATGAGAGCAGAGAGATCAAAACAGTAAAGTGTGATGATTACAGCAATACTGATCACAGCATTACATTTTAATTATGAAGAGTGTAGTAGATATTGTAGCAAGAATAAACTGAGAAACGTTATGTATAATTTGTAGAAGATATGGTTAAAAGGCCCATTAAATTGTACTTTTACTTCTTTAATGTGATTTATTTGCTGATAAAAACAGAATAACACAGTGAGGAATCACTACACACCACAAACCAACGAGAAACTGGCTGTTGGATTTGATAAAAGGGATAGATCGGTGGGATTTCTTGACAAATTATGATGGCATCATTGGTCTGAGTTTTATTTCTTCTGCAGGATTACGTCAGCATTAAAGATTCACCGTTTTCCCAGAAGTGGCATTCTCCCAGGAGTTCCTTAATATGTGTATAAGCATATACATGTGTTTGTAGGATGAAGGGTTTAAAACTCATCTCCTTAATCCCTCTCCCCATATGTCTACTGCAGTAGACCAAAGCTGTAAGAACTATAAAGTTATCAACTTCAGACTTCTTACAAGAGGAAAGAAATCACAAAAAGAGGATATCTCATATTCTAAACTGCTGATATCATTCAATAACATTAAAAACTGTTCCAGACAAAGCTCTTTCCAGCCAGTTTTTCAAGAGCTAAGCTGATTACCTGCCGGCTGTTACCGTGTGTGTGTATGTGTGTGTGTGTGAGTGATGTGTGTCAGTGGATCTTACATTTGATTAGTATTCTAGTATCTATTTAGTATCACATAGTTCTGAACAGCCCTTATAATCAACATTAAAGTCTCTACCTCAAACCATAAAAGTCAAAATTTGGAGCACTTTCATAAAATAAGATATAATTACAGATTATAAATCACAGAGAGAAAGGAGACTAATCTAGAGGAGGAACAGTGCTTTTTCAAAGTAAGGAGTTATCACTACCAGCAGGTTGAGGAGCTGCAACATACTGTAATATAAAGTGTACAAGAAGAACACAGAGAAAATTAGATGTGAGGTAGGTGTGTGACTGACAGAAAAGGCAGAAATAGAGAAGCAGCCGGTTCCCTGGTTTGTTCCTAATCCTGTTTAATTAACTTAAAATCCCCCAACATCTCATCACAGCAGACACTGTGGTGAAAAAAAAAAGAAGCAGACAGATGTGTGGGCTGTCATTTTCTAAAAACACTCCCTCTCTCTGCTTTTATCCTACACACACACTAATATGTACGTCTCTCTCGCTTCTGACACTTATGCATATTCTCTCTCAGAAGAGGACCAGCTGCATGGTGTGTGTGTGTGTGTGTGTGTGCGTGTGCGTGAGAGAGAGACAGCAAGTCAGAGACGGGGATCGCAGGCCCTTCATACTGCACCACTTAACTCTGAGTGGCTCTTAAACCACAAGCACTGTAAGCACACACACACACAGACACACACACAGAGTCACAGAGGCACACTGAGATCACACTGGGTACGCCTTACTCAGCTGGACTGTATATAGAGCCCGTGGGCAACATTGCCGTCATTAATTCATCCATTTCAGTCTACTTGTTCCAGTTTCACAACTTACCTCTTTCATCCTGAAAGTCAATGAGACATATGGGACCTTTTTCTGAATGTTGCCCCCTGCTCCAGCAACAACTGTTGAGGCATTAAATGCACCGTTGTGACATCTAATATTGGCTAAAACAAGTATGTAGCCAGTTCTGTTTTCACTGTATGTAGACAATCATATGGCTTGTTATAGAAGGAAAAGCACAGGTGGACTTGATATACTGAAAATGACTGCATTATGCAGGTCAGCTAGTTCCAGGGCCCTGATAATGCGCATGCCGGCTCACTGGCATGGTCTACTGGTACATTTAACTGAGCCATCGTTAACGAAATTTGTTTAGTTAAATTCACCTGTACTTTTCCTGCTATGACAAGTCAAAATATCTGACTTTAAAAAAAGGTCTATAGCTACAACAATCAGTGACATTCAACCAACCAATCAGTGGAAAGTAAAAACATACATAAACTAAAACCCTTAATGTCACCCAAACATTACAATAATCCTCCAAACACTAAACAGATGGCTCAGTATCACATGTTACTGCACACTTCATCAGCTGCATTCAATTATTGTCCACAGGTGACTTTCTCAGCAACACTCATGCTTTTACCTTGTTCCTCACTTTCTTCCATGACAGAAATACACCCACAACTTCCAGCCACATGACTCACATGCAAAGTGCTCGGTGAAAGCTAAACGGTGATACTGTATGATAGCAGGGAAACAGACTGACACCATGACTCAGTGTTGGGAGTGGGTGCCGATGGCGCGGAGTGCCAACAAGGAGCTTTTATGATATAATAAACCTGATGACCGCATCACTTTGCATTCATTATATGCGTCAGGTACATACCAGCTTCTCTGTAGTACTGCAGATCTGTACAGACTTATGGTTTAACAGCCTGTTTAACACTCACTCTGAAGTAACAGCTTACATATTATACATCTAAACTTCTCTTTCAGGATGTATCTTTGATTTGAAACTGTCTTCATCTATTGTTCATTTTTGCTTCAAACGTAGCTCTGCCTGAGTCAGAGTGTGAGAGACAGATGCTGGAGTGACTGCGTAAGGGTCTACTTCCTGTACCAGAGACAGTGTGGCAGCTGCCTCCTTACTTCCTTTTTGCCTTCTCATTTCTCTTGCCAGAGATGTTGAACTTTTCAGTCTCAGCGAGATCAGATTCAACATACAACCAGACAACCAGTATACAGGACAGGACGACCACAATCAAAAACATATAAAAGTATGACAAACAAAAATCAAGTGAACCAATGGATCAAGAATTATCATAATCCAAACTAACTAGTCTGCTAGTTTTTTGCAGTCCATTCCATTTGAAACAGTTTGGATCACAGAATCTAGTCCAAACACGAGATGTTCTTCCCCTCTTGTCAATAAGGAAGTCAATGCAACTTAACGATACAGAGAGCAAAGATGCGCACAACATTTTGTCAGTGTTAAAAGCTGCCTACTGTTTCTTCCCGTCCCTCTCGCATTCTTTCATTTTGTGTAATTTCTCTTCTCTTCTACACTCTCTGTCCATCCCTCTCCTTAAAGGCCTTATCTGTCAAGCAATTGTTGCCTTGTTGATAGTCTTGTAACGCGAGGTGTGTGTGTGTGTGTGTGTGTGTGTGTGTGTGTGTGTGTGTGTGTGAGAGAGTGAGAGTGAGAGAGAGAGATTGTAGTCGGGGTCAGACAACAGGTATGAGTCAAGGTAAGCCACCCAGAGCTGTCACAGAGACACTGACTACATGTTTCCTCATCCATCCCATCTCTATCTCCCAGAGGTGTTGTTTACGAATGCCTCACCATCGCAGCAGGTGTTTGAGACCTGTGCATGTGCGTGTGTGTGTGTGTGTGTGCGCGTGTGTGTGTGTGTGCAGCCTACCTACAACATCCCATGGACACACAGACACACACGCAGAAGCTCACAACCGCCTGGTCCTCCTGCCTTCCGTAAACCAGCTGTCTCCGCTCTCTCTCGGGTCCACTGTGACGGAGGCATCCAACCAAAAAGGAAACTACGCCCACAACAGTAGTGCAGAAGGTTGGCAGCATCTCCCCAAACTACACAGCACAGCACAGCACAGAACACACACACACACACACACACACGGCTGCAATGTCCCTGGTTTGATTCCGGCCAAGGACCATTGCTGCATATTATCGTCCTCTCCCTCTCTAGCATTCCCTGCCTATATCTGTTTCCTTTATTCATTTTCACATGCTCTTCTTTCGTACACACATACCTGTTACCCAAAACCTCTTTTTAGGCTTCAGGTTTATGGGTTATTGGCTTATAGGGTGATGTACTGCCGACATACTGCTTACTCTGCTGGTGTAAATTGCGACACACACCACATCGTGTCATTTGACATTTTATCACCTGACAACCATAACACACACGTGCCGTATAGAAAAAAAAAAGTAGTAGTCAAGATACTACTTTCTGGAGTGGACACGTGTCGATAGTGGGAAATAGGGTAGTGGTGTCTCCCAACATGGGTGGTTACACAGAAAAACAATGGATGCAAGTGTTTCATCATTCACCGGTCGTGTGATGCCCATCTAACGGGACAACCTGCCTCAAGTGTTCTGGGTTCTGGGTTTTTTAAACAAAGCAGCTGCAGTGCCTCCGTCAGGCTCGAGTACATTGGCAAGCGGATCCGATCCCCAAAATTAAGTGAGTGTGTCGACCTCAAGTCATTACAGGATAAAACAACACTGCACTATTAACCTTACAAAGCATTACTGCCAGCATCGGTTTAAAAACCAGTGATTTCCTAATCCTAGAGGTTGTACCAACATGCTTATTTTCTTAAAAAAAAAAACTGTTGATAAACAATACAGGAGAGAAGCTACATTCTTTTTTAAAAAGGACTGCAAACCTCGATTTGCATTATTTTGTGAAATGTCTTTACTTGTTATTAAGGTTTACTATATTTTACATGTTACTGGTACAGGTTTTACCTGGCCTCTGCCCTGTAAGCACTTTGTAGCTTGGCTTTTGGAAAGTGCTCCACAATTATACCACTATTTATCACTACTATTATCACAATTATATGTAAATGTGGTGTATTTGTAGCACAGTAGCATTATTGTTAGCATATTATTTCTGCCAAAAGAAGAAATGATTTCCCTCTTCTGTTTACATAGAAAATAATCAATAAGAGTATTGAAAAGCAGTATCATATTGCTACTGTTATGAATAAAATCCTAATAATACCAGTTCCATGTTTAACCCCCAACCAATCATGCAGGTAAGTGGATGGTGATGGAGAATCAACAGTAAAAACACAAAGCTTTCTCTCAGTATGTGTGTAAGCACACATCTGTGTGTACGCCCACATGCGTGTGCGTGACCACACTTTATACAGTGCTGGAGCAGAAAGGGTGTAATTGCTGCACTGGGGGGGGCCAATGATCAGAGAGGTCCACTGAGCTATTATGAGAGCCTCTGGGAGAGCAATTGCTCCCATGAAACCTCCTCTCCTGCTCATACAGAGAATGAGAGCTGACAGAAGGCTCCGGCCTCTCACAGCGTGATGGGCTCTCCAGAGAAGCAGTCACTAATGGCAGGCGGTGGAGGTCAAAGCAGATTATCAAGCGTTGATGTGTTAAAAACACAAGTGAAGGAGATATCCAGCTGCTTTAATAATGCTCCAGCTGAGTGCACGAGACGCAGATGAGAAAAGGTCCCAAGGAGACATAAGCATAATGACCAGTAACGGAGATTTTGGGGGGTGTCTGTCTGCAGAAGTGCAGTGTTTCACACTGTATTGTAAATGCAGTGTGTATGTATTTGCATATGTGTGTGTGCTTGTCTGGGTGAGGGGTAATAACTCTGAGCTGATAGCCTTGGGCTAGGAGAGTGAAGGTAATAATGTATATAGAGTACTCACCCGGTTCTGACAGAGGCACCACAGAGACTGTTACATGTTCCCATCACTTGACCTGTCCTGAACCTGAACTTATCTCCCTCCCCTACACACACACACACACACACACACACACACACACACACACACACACACAGCTCCAAGACTGCAGGCACACTCCACTGCTGACTAAGCTTAACAGCAAACACACACTCAGTTGGGGTTAATGGGGTGACGAGCTGAGGGTGAGGCCTGCATTACAACCAGGGCTCCTTGCCATGTTAGCCTGGCGTGCACACACACACATACAAACACCTTGTTATGTGGTAGGAAAGGGATAAAGGCAGAGACAAGACAGTTTCTGCTTCCTCCAGAATAGAAGCGATGTGAGCCAAGGACTGCAAGAAAGGACCTTGTGAGAGGAACACACTGATATATCTTCACGTTGGCTCAACCTGGTGGGAACAATGAGAGTTTCTTCTTTTGTTAAAAGATAAATTAGAGCTGCACCATGTTTAAGGTTCACTGTTTTTGTTCTTTACCTGTTTTTACAAAAGAATACACACACGAATCTTACTACACTATTCATTCAGCTTACAAAGCAGGGACACTTTGGCTCTGGGAACTTGTGATGGGCATTTTAAACTTTCTAACATTTTATAGTCTAAATAAATCAACAGAATTTCTGATAATCATAACAAATAATTGTTAGTTGCTAAATTAAAAAGGTTAAACTTAGGGGGCTTTCAGGGGAAAAAACAAGGATATAACAGTTAAACGAAAAACTTGATTGGTGTTTTGACCTATCAGTGTGCTTGCTCAGTAACTATTGTCTGCCCCCCTTTCTCTCTTTCACTTAATTCTCTCCTCTTCAGAGATCACATGGATCACATCAGCAGAGGACACACGGAGGACTGTTCAGGACACTGGTGATAATTGTGTATTGAATTCTGACAAAACACACCAGCTGTGGACGGATGAAAAGGTCCAACTCAATCTCCTGCTGTCTCTTTCTCTCCCCCCTTTCCTCCCCTCCTTCTCATCTCTCATGGTTTCACTTTTTCCACTAGTCTTACGATCGCTACGTCGCTACGATCAGTTAATACAAACGCATCTCAAGCAGAAACAACCCAGAGATGAAATAATCATCTCCCCTCAACATGGAGTCAATTATCCGTCTGCGGCTGGTTTTAAGTCTTTAAACATGCCGCCTTGTCAGGGATCATAATCTGTACCCATGACCACAGCAGCTTAGTTTGACCCTGGGAATATCAGAGGAGAATTAATGCTCCTCATATTCCTGCTGCCACCATGAACCAATCAGGACAGAGCTTTGATGTCAGATAGTCTGATAGAGGACATGTTAGAGATATTGGATGGGGCTTCACCACAGATGGTGTTACAGCATAATGGCAAATTATTTGATACCACCCATATTGTCCTTCAGTCTTCAATCTTCCTAAGACCGTGCAGTCGTCCTCTTCTCTCAGGGTAATTGCCTCTGTATCACAGTGCGGGCAGAGTTCAGCCTTGACTACCATGGTTTAAAAGGGAGAAAAATATGTGGCTTTAGGATGAATAGCTACCTGAAATACAAGTTAGATTTCCTGGGCTCATTTTAACAAGTTTTAACTAGCTATAATTGACACAAAATCCAATTGTATAAGTGTGGGTCACAGCAATATGTTGATGCTGTGTCTAAACAGCTAAAAATAAAACAAGGAGGCCAAGGTGTTAATTCAGAAATTCTGTTTCCATTACCGTTCATTTGTCTTTTCTTTATTGATACAACAAATTTTCCACCTCAGGCAAGCATGGAAAATGTTCTGTGACATTTAGGTGTTTTTATTAATTTCTGGCATTTCCATTTTTAGGCTTTAAACTGTATGTACTGAACTGTACTGCATGTGTTGGAGTTGTGTTGGGGTTGTGTTATTTTATGGGGCCTTGTGGTAGATCAGGCAGTCACGGAATTCATTTTATAGTCATGTGCTCCATAAATCGTCCAATCATATATGTCCACAACCTATCCCTCACAATAGGCAATCCATATAAACAACATGCAGCAAGGCTGAGGTCTGCGCCCTGGCAACTACACCATCAAAAGCATCTGAATTAGAATTCTTCCTTCGGCAGAATAAATTTTTACTTAGACCCATCACACTCAGAGAAAATTTGTTGATGTATCTCTGTGTGCAAAACAGCTGAACATGAGGCATCCTGCTGTTTGTATTCTGTAGGTACATGTGCAGGTTTACATGTTTAGATCAACTGCAGTGACTTACAGAGAAAGACAGAAAGACAGGAAGAAAAAAAAAAAGAAAGTGAGCGATCAGAGCCAAAACCGGAGATGGAAAGTGAGAGCAATTTGTTCAAATGGCCGCAGAAAATAGGTGGAAATGGTGAAAGAAGGTACAGTCAGTGTACAAATGGCTGTGCCTCTATTCTTTCTTTTCTTTGATAACTTTCAACAACTCCAGTGTTAATGGATTTCTGTCTCTGAGGGAAGCCAAGGCTTTAAGGTTTGGCAACGGGGTCTGACGTACTTGATGTTTTCTTTTAATGATATCATCGATGCATAATAATAAAAGAAAGCAACTGGGTCATATTATGTAAATCAATTGTAGATATTCCTAGTTCATTTCAGAGAAAATTGTGTTTTGTTTCTACATTACAATACCGATGAGCCTCAGGAGCTGTTGCTATGGAAAATAAGTCTGAATCAAAGATGTAGTCAGAACCCTTAGTTGGTGATTGTTTTATCTGGCTTCTACAAAGCATAACCTTTAGCTTTCATGTCCACATGAGCCGTGCAGTGCTCCAACTGTCAGTCACCCAACATTGTGTGAAAATGATGAGCAGGACTGTTACCTTTGGGGTCCCAAAATAAATCCCTCTACTTTGCAACTTTACTACATAATTGCAGGTAAAAAATCGTTTCTGTTTTTCCCAAGCATGACGGCCTTTGTAATTCTGAACAGCTGAGTGATACACATCAATTTGAGCCTTGAGGCTGAAAATTGCACCAGTAAAACAGACTGGACGTCTGTTGACTGTACACACAACAAGGTGACAGCGCTCCCTCTTCCTAAATTATTCAACACAGGAACCCTCGTCAGGCTCGGCTGCCGATCCCGTACCTCCAGCAGATGAGAGTAGGCCTACACGCTGAATGTCCATTCTGTGCGTCGTTTGTGCTTGGAATCAACACCTCAAATAATTACATGCTTCACTCAAAATGTGGAACCAACCGTGACAGAGTTCGAGCTGACGCTTACCTTTCTCTACGCACCTCTCCCACATTCTCAACTCCTCTTTTTCTATTATCCCTCAGCTTTATGCATCTCTTTCAACATGTTGAAAGAGTGGCAGACAGCAGATGGTATGGAGGAAGGAGACGTCTGTGTGTGTGTGTGTGTTTAGGAGTGTGTGTGCGTCGGCAGGAGATAGGTACAGTGTAAGGCAGCTCCACAGTATCAGATGACCGGCAGGGCTCCTCTCCGGTTGTCCCAAACATAAAAGAGACATCTGGGCCGGCTAACGGATCACCGTTGGCCCTCCCTGCATGTGTTGTGAAGGACATAATGTAATCTGACAGACACACAAAAGAGGATTTAGCTTGAGGTTGCTATCTCAATATGTTAGTGATTAAAACTAGGCAATTATAAAGATCTTCACAACAACAGCAGTGTGATTTACACAAGACCGTCGCTCTTCTCTGAGGGCTCCCAGTGTTTTTACACTCATCCTGATCTGATCGCTCACACATCTGAGGACTTCACAACCTCCCAGGAAGTCCTTTTCTCGCGATGAGATTATTTAAATCGTCCCCTCTTGTGCTTACATAACTTTATTAAATCCCTCTTCTTCCTCCTCCTCCAGTAGAGCAATCACTGAATGGCTGCTTGCATCAGGCGGTGAAGGAGAATTTGCCTGAATGTGTGTAATTCTGCATGTATGTCTCTACTAGTGCAGTCAAATTTCCAGCTACAGAGCTTCAATCTCAAAAGGTTTCCAGCATCTCACACGATAACCATGGCTGTTAGGATATTAAATAACCGTGCAATGAAAATGTATGAAGGGGAGCACATAAGATCTCTTCATTGGCACATTTTTACGAAATTAAACATGTTACATTCTGATATCTTCATTAGATTTCCTGGGCTCATTTTAACAGCTGAGACTGCTTTGAATAGTGATCAGGGATGTAGTCATGCAGGGTTTCCCACAGCATATTATGGCCTGCCCTCTTTAACGTCAGAAATATGATCACACTTATAAGAAATATAACATTAACCCTAAGGGAAAAGGGGACAAGACAATATAAACACAGCAAAGGCCATATATTAAATGAGCAATGTCACTGCCAACTTACTGTCATTCAGTAACTAAATTGATAATGAGATGAGACACGCCAGGATCTGTCTGAATCAGCTCAGCAGGTGACAGTGATTGACAGTGATGATTTTCACATGTTAAAAAGCAGAGCGAACAGCTCAATCAGTCGCAATCAGTTGCTAAAATCTTTTAAAGAGTGTGATGTTTTACCTACAAGACAAGTTTTAGTGTCTTTGATTATTGCTTGAGGAGGCAGAGAAAGAGAAGCAAACAGAAACAAGTCTCGCTGATCTGCGCCACTCTGCTCCTAACAAATACAACCATATGACACTGGAAATAGTAAATTTCCTTTAGGTGGAATTGCCACATAATAGACACTTTTCCTATAGCTGTTGTGCTAACACTTTACTGAGATACGAGGTCATGGGGACTCCTTTACAAAATCAATACACTTCAATGTCAGAAGGCCATTTACACATCCCAATAAGTGGTTTATATAACAGGGTTCAATTAGACTATTTTTAAATCTGTCTGATCACTTAAAAAAACAAACAAACAGAAGATTTCTTTAACATGTTTCTGTAACTCCAGAATGGTCTCTGTATCTCTCAAAAAACTCCTCTCTTTCAACCTCTGAGCAGGATAATAATCATCACTGGGCTTCTGTGTGCGTATGTGGTAGCTACATACACATCTCTCCCTGGGCCCGGCTCATAATTATACCTGTCAAGGAACAACAGACAAAACGCAAGTAACAAGGAACCTTCCAAAACCTCATTGATATTCAAATCAGACCTCCTGTAGTTTCATGACTCCCATGGTTGCTGAGACAGAGCCTTGGAGACAAATAATCAACAAGCTCAATTTAACTAAAAATCCCTTTCCCGTCAGGGTAGGTGTCCACTAGTGGTAATACCTCTGATCAAAGTTATCAGCCTACACTGTAAAAAAGCTCAGACCCTGGAGGGCATCACTGAGACACCTCCATCAGTCATCACACACTGACAAAACTCCACTTCAAACAACACATTACTTTGCTAAACTAATGTCCTCACCTTCGACAATGTAATGTGTTGATTGCCTTCATTCTTTCACATTTTCAATTTGTTTTTGCAATGCTACAACTGACCACTACACAATATAACAAATATTACAAAAAATGTCCTGAGCTGATCTGGAGGATCAGGATTGTGCTTGATCTGGATTTTTTCTGATGAATCTGTAATGGGTATATTAAATTCCAGTCCCTGTTTATTTGTTTTGGGTCCTCCAGCTGTCAAACAGCAGCCAGCACATATTTAAATTGCTTTACTAATTTTAATCTAGGCTTACTGCAGATACATGTAAGTTATTAGTGAGAAGCTGTATTATGTGGGAAAATTAAGTGAAAATATGATAACAATAAAAATATCAGATCAGACTCAGCACTGGCAGATAAAGAACATTTTTTTAATTATTAGGACATCCTGATTAACAGAATACAAGATTGGAATATAACTACATAAAAAGTATGAAAGATATATATGAAATCTGTTAGGCCTGAACAACAAATCTTTTTACATTTTTTCCCAGACTTCAGGTGCCTATTTCAATCAAACTTTTACAAACACAGAGCAGATACATTAAAATGAAAAACAACTGCATAAAGAAGTGGAAATCTAATGCATCAGCCGTGCACGCAAACATTTGTGAAGTTAATTGTGTCAAAAAAGGAGTGGATTCCATCCAATCTTTGTGGCAGCAGTTTGTGGTGTTCAATGCTGCTTTATACAATACACACCGATCAGCCACTACATTAAAACCACTGACAGGTGAAGTGCATAACATTGATCATCTCGTTACAATGCCACCTGTCAAAGGGGTGGGAAATGTTAGGCAGCAAGTGAACAGTCAGTTCTTGAAGTTGATGTGTGGAAGTAGGAAAAATGGGGAAGCGTAAGGATCTGAGTGACTTCGACAAGGGCCATGCTGTGATGGCTAGATTGGGTCATAACATCTCCAAAATGGCAGGTCCTGGGCGGTGTTGGTGGTTAGTAGCCTACCTACCAAAAATGCACAGGTTTTTCTGTTTTGGAGGCAGGAGGGGGACCTACACAATATTAGGCAAGTTGTTTTATTGATGTGGCTGACCGGTGTGTACAGTATATACTATACGGTGATATGACGGCTGTATCTAATGTTTTTACTGTAAGTACACCTAGCTAACATGAATGCAATATAATACAACATTCCTACATCAATGAGAGTAAACTAAATCGCAATAACAGCACCACAAACTACAGCTTCCAAAATCCATAAAGTTGAATCAACACATCTCTATAACAAAAGCTGAACACTATAACCTTTATGATGGTAGGTTTTACTACAGGGCTGTTGTATGAAACTGCATTAGTTTTAGCTAGGAGCACTATTACATTGACAATTGAGTGTATATCCATAGGCTTTTTAGTTAACCTAATGCTACAAATTTAAACAACTTTATTTTTCACATGAAGTGTGACTGTAGTCTGACCACGGGCCTTAAAATCTGATGTCTGTAAAACTCAGAGCACCTCTGGGACTAATAGAATAAGTCATTTCCTGCTTGCAGACAAAAGTGCCCAGAAATGGAGGGATTCAGCTCATTGACCGGATATTAATGGCTGCTTCCGGTGATTTAGTGCAGTGGAGACCAGGTGATGGATTGGGGACACCTTCGCTGTGAACTGAAGCATTCGGCGGCTCCATTGTAAAGCAATTAGACCGTTACAGTAGAGTCACTTTGGCAGCAAATCTGTCTGAGGGACCCCAGGTGGGCCAACCAGAGGAGAATAAAAACGCTGCCTTAAGATGGACATAATGATGAGATATTTGACATCAAAGGAGGGGAAAGAGGTAGAAACAATTCTGATTCAGCACCTGGGAAAGCTAACAGGGCTAGAAATGTATGTGTGGTTGTGTGAGCTTACACTAATATAAGGGGCATGCATACGGATGGCCTATCAAAAAGTGAGTGAAAGCAAAAGGGTAAAAGCTATCATCTTCTGTCTGGACCAGTGAAGGTGAGATGTGGGTCTATATAAAAAACAAAAGTATTTTAGAGGGATAGAGGAGACAGATAGAGAACGGCTGGATAAAACATCAACAAGTGTGAAAGATGACAGCTTATAAAATGCTGCAAATGACATCCTCTCCTGCCCTGACTGACACTACATATAAATTACAATAAGAACTCCTCTCAGTGTGTTTCCATCATCTCCCACTCAGTCTTCATATCAACCCTCCAACGCCTGTAAATATTTCAATATTCATCAGCACCGCATGCCACAACACAAAGCCAGCCAGAATTGTCCCCCGCCCACTTAATTAAAGCAATTTATAAATATTTCACATTAGCATTACAGAGAAGAATAGAACTAAGGAGCTATACTAATCTTTTTGAGGAATTGCATTTGCAGGAAGGTTTGGACAATATGGTTGTCATTATTCATGATATAAATAACATCTTTTTCAAAATCGATATTTATCACAATATGGACGTGTGAAATGATCATTCAGTTGATGTTCCATTCAATGAACTGTGTTACACTGTTATTCATTAGAGGCAAAACTTATTATTCATTGTTCCATCCATCCATCCTGTTTCTGCTTCCTTTCCTTCAATTGTCACTGCCAACTTGTTGTACTGCAGCCAAAGCTTCGAGCCAGCACTCACTCTTCTCCCCTCCCTCCTGATTAAAAGCTTGAGACTTGCACTCCTCCACTTTTAAGTAGATGCACACTATCTACATTAACTAGAACAAAATACTTTTCTATTCTTTTCTGTGAGAAACAAATGTGGTCTCAAATGTAGAGCCACTAATGTGGGCAAAAGAAGGGGGGAAGAAACACTTTATATCCAGGTTTTAGTAAAAGATGTGAACATCTGTCAAACATCAAACCATCAAACATTTATTAACTGATACATGTTGAAGCTCTCCAACTGATCTGTGTAAATGTGGTAGTTCTGAGATGGTTAAACTTGTTATTTTAAACTACAGGAAACACAACACAGAAAAAGAGGCATTGTTTAGGGGAAAGTCAAATTTAAGGCTTTTAAAACATTTAGCCGACATGAATTCCGTGCAGTGGATGGAAATGTTCTTCCATCCTTGAGGCAGAGAGTTCAAGCTGCCAAAAATTTACGAAGAATAAGCACTGACCCTCCAAAACTTAAGCCATGGCTCGTTTCATACTTGTACAACACACACACAGTCACAACTGGAAGCTGGCCAGTACAAACCGGTGGCCAAATAACTGTTGGCCAGTGGAGCAGAGAGGTGCTAAGTGTCTTGCTCAAGGGCAGCACAAGGGTAGTTTTTGAAGTAGCACCCGTTCACTTTATTTAATCAGAGTTTCCAAGCTGGTCCAAAAATTCAATCTGCTGTCCTCCATTATAGTTTGCCATTGCTGAAATCAAATAATCAGCATTTTTACAGTCCCATTTTCCAGTTCACTATATCATATTAAAGACAGAATGCTTGATTTTCTTACAGCACCACCCAACACTGTTCACAAGTGAGTTCCAAAACAGTGGTAAACTGGGATATAATTTAGGGATTGTGGGAGTGAGTGGATATCTTAATAATTCAAAAAAACTTAATTTTTGTAGGATGTCTCAAAATAATTGCTTCACATTACTAGTAAAATGTTAGCCTGGGAACCAGACAAATCTGCAAGCTCATGTTTTATTTGCTCTGGCAGATACGTCTGGCCCCTCTCCCATTCAGACTGATTTTCTCTGAACTGGTATGTGGCGAGCCAATCACAGCCATTTACCTAATATGAGGCGGGTTTGATTCAATGACTGACAGAGAGGAGCAACATTGAGACATCTTCTTAAATAACTAAGACAGCTGCTGCCGATGCGGAACGTTCAGCGGCTGGCTACAGTGGCAGTATCAAACGGACTGGACAGTAAATTTTCTCTAAAAGAAGAACAAACAACTGCACTTAAACTTTATGTTGTTAAGAAATATGTGTTTGCCGAACTTCTGACAGGACATACCATATGACAGGATGGCGTTCCTGTGCTCTGATTAGTTGTCTGCACCTGTTGATAACGCCCCTTGGAAATCGAACATGAACTGAGGGGTTAATACTAGTACGCATTTGGGAATTAGTCTGGCAATGGCAGGCTAGTAAAATGTTGCACTAATGTAAAAATCATAATAAGGCTGTGTCTAGATTCAGCCACATAAAGAACATTGGGGCCTCAGCTGTGCACTGGAGAGCTCCAAACAGTGACTAAAAGGCGTTAAATGTTACATATCAACATTTGTCCATGGGGATTAGCTGACTGTCATTCAAAACAAATAGGAAGGAATTTGCAGTGAAAACAACGCTAACCATGCATTCATACTGTCACTGGGAAAACTGTAGTACCCGTAAAGTCAGCCTTTATCCCAGTTTAGATGGTGGTCCTCTTCTAAAAACATTTATATTCAGATAAATAATACATTAGGAAAACTGGAAAACCAATTCATGAAAAATAAACAACCTGGAAACTAATTTCTAGATAAAACAAATGAAAATAGCTGTCTTGAGACACCACTAAACTGTGATTATGTTCTGAAATGAAACTCAACAAATAACTGATATTAAATTAATTGTAACAGATGAATGAAATGCTAAAGTTCTCAAATTATACTGCCAGATACCCTTAGTTCACATTGAAAGCTGAGTGTATTGCACTATTGGCTTTTTGCTGTTGCTGGAGTAATTTTTTATTTTTTTTTAATGACACTTTGAAGGAAAAAATTACTAAGCATTGATTATTTTTTGTCTTTGCAGCACTGAAAATCAATTCTTATTAATACTGCCAGTGTTTAAAAAAGCAAAAGACTTAATAAATAAACCCTGTGTGGCTGAAGCAACAGGTGCTAAGATTAACAAAAAAAAAGGTTACTTACATAACCCCAGAAACCTTTCAACATGAAACACTTGAGAGCCAGCCAAAGGTCCCTTCATTTCATCATGAACACAGGCTGTTTCTGCAGCTCATACACAACCCATCAATGAAATGTATACGAGACAAGACAGAGGTGACGTTCAGAGCATACTGTAGCAAGCACACCATGATCTGTATAAACATAAATTATTTGTATGAGTGCACGCGTTCACCAATAAACAAGCCTCTTGTGATATAAAATGCCATCTGAAAACCTGGAGAAGTGGTTATGTAAACCAATGGGACTCTGGCAGAAAGAGGCCAAAAATTAGCAGGCATTTTCTAATCCAGGAGGGTTTGTTGAACAAGCATGCTTTTTTTAATCAATGCTCTCCTTCATATTCAGTGACACAGATTCCAGCAGTAAACTCCCCAGGCGACAGCAAATCCTACACCGTGTGCCACTTGATCCGTTAAGGGTTAAGTGTCGTGCTCAAGGGCATGATAGCAGTAGTTGCTGAGGGCTGAAAATGAGAAGAGAAGAGAAATAACTCACTGTTGCTGTGATTTCACCAGCAGAACCTTCAGGGTCCCTTTAGGCAACAATCAGCCCCATGTTTACTTAAAGGTGCACTTCAAATTTCTTTGGTGACTTGGTGGACAAATGTGTTCCTCAGTGTTATTAGATACATACAAACATAAGTATGTAAACAAAGCACAGAGGCCTGGCCTAAAGGCAATGTACATCATTTATTCCACGCTGCTCACCGCAGTGCTGATCATCTATAGCAGCGCAGTGTGTCTTCACACTGCCAAGACCCTCAGATGCACGCACTGAGGCTACCACACGGCAAGTTCAGGGCTCTACAGTGCGAGTATTTCAGGTGGCGGCTTACTCTGCCAGAGGGGCAGACGGCTCCGGCGGGCCTGTGGCGGGAAGTGCTGTGGCGGATCAAGGAGATGCGGCCTTTGCAGCCCTTGCCACTGGTTCACATTCTGATAATAATAACAACATGAACAGAGCCAGCCTGAGCAGCACCAGGCTTCTGTGGCTGCAGACAACTTGAGCAGTTCTCAGTCTGCAGGCACTGAAGTACAATCACAGTCAGCAGAGATCACTCTAAAGCCAATGAAGGACAGGGTGCGTTAAATAGCAATGTATTATGTGAAGGAGCAGACATGGAGTATGACTCATATGTGAGGCACACTCCAGGTCTTAGATTCTTCCACTGTGATAGTCCTCCACTGGTTTTCACATCATAATTGCACACAGAAGGAGCACACATGCAGTATAAAATTTGTATGTAATAAATTGTTTCTTAATAAACTACCTAAAGGTTTTCATCCAGGAGCACACATACTCCTCTGGAAAAAAGTTAGCGTAGAGCCCTGAAGTGACCCCTGAGCTTTAACCGCTGCTAGGTTGGACCCAGAATCAGAGCCCAGAACTCAGGTCAACACATCACATAAAGTAATCTATAAAATGTATAAACAACAACAACTTTGGTAAACAGTGAACATATCTCTACACATCATACTCCTAACCGTTGCACATTCCCTGGACAATGTATTGCACATTCCTGCACATTTTTTTCATTTTTATATTATATATATATATATATATATATATATATATATATATATATATATATATATATATATATATAGCACATATTTAATATTTTTTCAAATTATGTATTGTAAATATTTATATTTTATATTTATGTTTGATGACTTTTGCCATTTGTCTCCTACTTCTACTTCCTTATTCCTCTAAGTTTTATTGTTACGCACCAATACACCACAGCAAATTTCTTGTATGTGAAAACCTACATGGCAATAAACCCAATTCTGATTCTGAAATGTATGCTCAAGAAAACCAATACACTTTTTTTTTTTTCATTTTTCATTAGAATAACATACTGGCTCAAATTGGGAAAGTTTCCCTGAGATACTAAAAGAAAGTCTTCATCCTTGAAGCTTTTTCTCTTCCAAAGTATGTTTAAGTGTGTGTAAGCGAAGCATGAAATACTTCCATTAAGGCAGAATGTAAAATCCACATTTGTGTAGCTCGTCTCTCAGTCGCATACAGTACTCACGCTTTCTCCTGTCAGGCTCTGGAATGAGTTTCTCTCACTGTTTGCATTTTTCAGCTTTTTTCCTCTTACATTCTGCGAGAGCAGTAATTCTAGGCAGCTTGACACATGGTTCAGTCCGTCTCTGCAGTAAAGACTTTGGAAGACGTTTTCGAATCATTTTCAGTCATCTTGAATGTATTTCTTCCATGTTAACCAAACACATTTCAAAAGCTCCCATAGGTTAAACTAGGCTAACTCTAACACTTCATCCAAATATTATACCAACCCCCCTATTTTTCAAACAGAATTTCCAGATAAAAACATTGTCTTATATTTGGGCCAATGTGGTAATATTATATCTCTGTTGACTCAGAGACACCTTCTCTGTGTTTAAGCTCCTTGGTCATGTTTGTGGCAAACAAGGTTAAAGACCTACAATGTACACGTCATGTTCTTGGAACAGAAATCTTAAGTGGAGTACTCATCCTGGACATTGTCCTCACCAGAAAAACAACATGTTTTCCTAAACAGGCAACTTCTGGTTCTCTGAATAATAACCGTCCCTCTGAAGCAAAGGCAAAAATGGCGAGATGTTCATATAGCGCAACAAAACCTTTTAGGGAGTCTGGAGTGGATTGTGAAACATACTGACTTTGACAGCAGAGACAGCAGTTACCAAGAGTAACCCCTCCCTTGTGGCCCTCAACTCCTCAACTGATATTCTATTGGTTTACAGTTAAGAATGATCCAACTGGATGTTTTGTTAAATCTCCAACATCCTATTTCAAGAGGAATCAAATCATATTAAGGAAGCAAAGATGCCATTGCATGAAGTCCTTAAAGTTCAGAAAATACCCAGTGATGAAGTGTAGATTCTGACCATTGTATTATAACATGCAAAGTGATTCTGCTGCTCTTCATGTGCCACCAAATAACGTTTTGGCCCAAATGGCTGCAAAGTTTCCATAGCAAGCATTCCGGTGCAGGTCTAAATGTTGACAACATCCAGCAGGATGAACCTCTGACGCAACCGCAGATTCAGCTCCGGGCTGTGAATCAATTAATAACCTCCTCAAGTTTAACGAGATTTCTATCTGCCTCCCACCATCTAATCAACACACCAACCATTAGCAGTGCGCAGTGCTGCTCCAGGCCACTCAGCTCCCATTTCTCTGACTTGTGGCCAAGTCTTTGCATGTCAATGCGCCTGGCAGCGGCCCAGGTGTCAGCCCAGTGAATTTAGACCGGCCAAGTCTTATATCTTTTTTTTTGGAACCCCTCTTCCTCTGGTCCCTTTGCATTGCAGTCAGAGCTTTAACTGTCCCAAAAACACCAAACTACTGTGTTTCTTGGAATTACTGTAGACAGGGTTCAAAACAAATTAAGACAAAAGGAAGACAGGAAAACATGACAACCAACAAGGTCATCACCAGCCATCTTGTCTTGTGTCTTCCTCTCTTTCTCTCTAGGTGTCTCCCTTTGTGTCTCTGGGACATCATTCTGCCTTTGTTTCTCCCTCTCACAACCTCCTCAGACTTGAGACCAATCAGAACAAAGAGTCAGACAGACAGGCAGTCTGTGGCTGTTGGCGAGTAAAGACTGCTTGTCTTGTTATTGTTGTGGCTCTGACACCAAAACAACATGATTTATGTCCCATCACATCTTCTGACTGTCCAGCACACACACACAGAAATGACGATAAAGAAAAGTCTAAATGCTGACTGTGTAGCTAACCTTGGCAGTGACTCTAGGGACCAGGGGCCAAAGCAGCGTCTTAGTAAGAGGAGAGAGACGGAAAGGAATACAGCGGTAAGCCCTGCACGCGTCCCCTGGGCCAAACAACAATCTACTGCTTTCAGAGGCCATCCCTGAACTCGTCAGGCAACACAGGTTTGCTGAAGTGGAGCGGATTAAGCTTATGGAAAGGTATACAGCGGGGAGAAAACACTGTGAATGAGTAATGTGCTGGAAACAATATTAGTTGCAAAGACTTGTTTATAGCCAACCTTGTTGTTTGAGTGGAATTAGAGATTTGTTATTTCTGTGCATGTGACGGTGGTAAAGGTAGGTGAAATTCATATAACAATCTGGCTGAGTAATACTGTATCAGAGAGAATCAAAACTCAATACAACTACAAAATAGCTGAAAGATGCACGACCCTGACCACTGGCTTGTTTGCTAAAAAATTGTCTGTTCACACATCCAGCTGTGATAGATAAACATCATCATTTATTCTGAGTCACGTTTCTGTCCACCTGATGAATGGAAGTTCAATTTTCACTCTCCTTTTTTTTATTTGGTTTCTACCAACTCCTGAGAGAGATATCTGGCTCTTTAGCTGCTAAATGTTTCATTTTCTTCCCAATCTAGTCATTAAGTTTGTTTACTGTTTGGTGGTGGGCAGGTTAGGGTAGAGTGGGTTTATCAGAGCTTGTTTGCTGAAAACAGCTGCTTGCTGCGGCTGGAAACAGGGTTGGTGAGAGTGTTGAGACTGAACCAATCAAAGCTTTGTGGAGCAGTAGAGTTGGGTGATAACTCTCTTTGGGTTCATCACTAAAGCCACTTTCACATCACACACAGTCTTTTGATTGGACATTAATGTTAAAATACTGATTAGTGGAGCTCTGAATTTAGATACTCTGTGGGAACAGAGTTCAGTTCGAGGTGAGGAGACTGGATCAGATGTGATTTCTGTCAAAACTGGATTCATCAAGAGTGTCCAGACAGTAGCTTATTGAAAAGGTGATATTTCTTCTGTCAAATGTGCCAGAAGCTTAAATTCACTGAGCTGTTTCCAGACTTGGATGGTATTTTCTAATACAGCTGTAAATTTGAACAATAAAGCATGTTATAATGTGACAAGATGATTTTAACTATAAGGAATACAATTATTGAAGAAATGGAATGTATTCGAAATGTACATTCAATCATTTAACCGTTAAAGAAGTATATGTTTATTCACAGTGTTGTGGTTTGTTGTCTAAGGACTGGCTAATAGTGATTCAATTATTGATTAAATTCAGTATTTAGGTTGTTCAAACGAAGACTAAGTGCTTTTAGAATCAATCAACAGCTCAATAGTCTTTCTAACATTCCCTTATGTGAAAAAGGGTTGCATAACATGGTGGAAATTGAATATCGGTAAACCTCTTCCTTAAATTTAGCTAAACTTGAACACACACTGAAGGTATGTGATGGTCAGATTGGGTGAAATATTCAAACCCAAAATGCTATGGCATCAGGTAGAAATATAGTAAATGTCATCTGGTAAAACATAATCGTGTGGGTTTGTATGATGTTTGGCTGCACAGCATGAGTCTGTAATGATGACCTCACTAGTAGGTCTGGCTGAGTTTAAAAGGTTAAAATTATTACAGTTGTAAAAGCCTGTAATAACATTTAGACTAAACCGAGTAGGCATAAAGATAACTGAACTCAAGCATTAATGACCTCCAGGGGGATTTTATATCAGACAGAGCTTCTCTCGTGTTGGCTGGCTGCCTGCCCTGTCAGCATAATAACAGCCAAGCAGCAGTGGTAGCAGTATAACTAGTAGTAGTCATTGCATAGTACCATACCGTAATAATTATGGGTGACTTAGTAGTAGAATGAGTAGCAAAAGAATCATGAAATATGGATTTGGTGACAATGACAGGAATACTATATACAGAAAGGTGTAGACCACACACATAAGCAGCAGGCGTTCTATGGTTCTATGGTTTCACTTCCTCTTGGTCTCAAAGCCTACTCACATCAGAAATGACCTGTGCTCTCTGACAGCAAAACGCTTGACTGGAAAAAACATGCATGGTTCATTCTGTCATCAGTATTTGATCCAACGCAGTTTGATATCCCGTTCAATATGAGGTGCAGATACGGTCTGCTGCAGCCTTCTGAAAAAATTTAGTCTGAAGAGCAGATTTAGAGAAATTACTAACACATAATTAGTCCAAAGAGCTCATTATTCTCATTATTGGTCATGTCAACAGAAAATTATGTATGAACACATGGGGGGTTTGCAGGGCAGATAAAGCACTTAATAAGGTTAGCAGGTGTTTTATACCACAACATATAAGAGAATACAATGAGAAAGTAATGGTAAAACTATGAAAATGCATTTACCTGTACATATATATATAAATATATGCATATGTATCTATAATGCATCTGAGACCTGTAAAGCCTCACATGTATTCTAAAACACACAGGCAGTCAAAGAATAAAGGCAAAATCAAGGGTATCATGTTCTCATCTCTTGGCATTAGTTTAAAGTCTAAAGTCTATGGTCTATAGGTGCAGTATTTTGGATTTACTGAAGGTACAGGCTTCCCCAATGGCTGATCCCTGCATAAAATGAATGACAAAGTCCACATGAGAGGAGGTAAAAGCGTAGATGACTTTTTCAACATCAGTGAAGGTTAGAAAGGACTAAATTTAAGCTATAATCCATGGCTGTCAGAGGGAACAAATTTGTGACCTTTCTACAGACATACAATCATTATTCTAAAAAGCAGCTTATAGATATCCAAGTTTTTTATTTTGGGCTATTTCTCTGTTTAGGCATTATTATCTTATTATTGTCCTAATGTAAGTGCAACTTACATCTGACAGAGCAGATGGAAATCATTGTTTTTCTAGGTATAAGTCTCACTGAGATTTGAGAGAACCTGGTACTATACAGTATAAATACAATACAGACATAAAAGGTACAACAACAGTTGTATGCAACAGAAGAGTATATGTCATATCCAGTTAAACAGGTATGGATTTCTAAAAGATCTAAAGTAAAGTAAAATCAATAAATAAGGAGCAAAAGCATTGAGTGTGATTTTCCAGATGCTTTAAACTGACTTTAACCTTGTTAGAGAACTATGAATCCCTGTGATATGAGTATATACAGCATGGGCAGATAGGTGTGAATGAGTGCAATCACAAAATCGATAAGAAAAGTGTGGCATGAAACAGAAAGGAAAAAGGAGGCAAAAGCAGTTAGGAGGAAGAGAAGAAAACACTAAGATGAATTTTCAGCACCATGGACAGCTCACAGGGCTCATAAAACCAAGGACCTCACAAGGTTTCCTCCTAAATCAATCTTCCCCGTTCGCAAATCAGACATGCTCTTTTACCACCTCATTTGCTAATAGGCTTTCCTTACACTCTGTGGCATTAACAATAGTGCAAAGGGCTAAAGTGGGCCCAGTCTTTATTCTCACTTTATAGCTTCAGAGCAGTGGGACCAACCTCCAGCTCCTTCCACACAACACACACACACACACAAGCACACACTCCTCTGCAGTTACCAGCTGCTATGAAGGCATCTGGTTACAATGCATGCTTCCTAGCAGCGTGCACCTTACACCACACTGCTGTTGCAACACGTTGCTTACTGATATAACAAACAGCCAAAGCTGCTCCCAGCTGACAAAATTACTCTCCCTCAACAAATCGGGGCTTGTTATGCTTCCAGAGATCAATTTTAGACACAGAGGTCAAACACATAATTAACAGCGGGCAGGAGCTTATTATACACAGGAGATGTGGGTTTGGAGGAGAAGGCCACTGCAAATAGTTCCCATAACTGTGACAATTCTGTAAAAGCTGTGCGTGTGCAGGTTTGGTGACATTTAAAAAGAAAAAAAGAAAAAAAAAAAGGAGATAAGCTTACCTTCACTGCTTCAGCATGAGTGACTTTCTCGAAGACTTTGTCGTTGACTTTCATGATCTGGTCGCCGATCCGGAGACCCTCCTTCTCCGCCAGGCTCCCCGGCTCCACCAGGGACACGTAGATGCCGACCCCGTGCTCCGAGCCGCCGCGGATGCTGAAGCCCAGGCCCTCGTTGCTCTTGTGCCGCTTCATGGTGACCTGGCGCACCTCGCCCGGCGGCTCGTGGACAAAGTTCCTCCCGAGCAGCGGCACCAGGGGAGCTGTCCCGTCGCTGCTGGTGCTGAAGCTGTCCGGCGAGCCCCGCAGCGCCACCTGAAACTCGGGCGGGTTGTTCGGCGAGAAATGCCCCGGGGGGGTCGGGCTGGCGCCGGGGAAGTCGCCCGGCGGGGGTTCGGCGCTGCCGTTGCTTGCGACTAAATCCGATTTTAAGTAGAGGCCCTCCGAGGTGTACTGCTCGAAGAGGAGCTGGTCGGACCGGGGGATCACCAAGCGCAGCATGGGCAGAAGTTGCCGCTTGCTGGGCGCGTTGAGGATGACGTTGAGGGTCTGCACCAGGTCGTACACGTTGCGTTTGGAGTGGTACACGTTGAGGCAGTGGATGAACTGCTCCCTCTCGAAGTCGTTGAGCAGGAGGTTGAGCGCGTTGTGCAGCTTCCTCACGTTGGCGGACAGCGTCCGCGCGCTGGAGGCCACCGAGTTGGCCGAGGAGCTGAGCGACATGCGCTCCAGGTCGGTGCTGCTCATCCTGGGCGGCGGGACCGGGACGCGGCGCCACACTTGGTGCGGGTTAGAGAGCGGGCATGGCGGGCTGGCGGCACGGGATCGGACCGGCGCTCGGCATCACGACCGCGGGAGGACGCGCGCTCCGGTTGCCTCCATGCTGCCCGGGCTCTGACGGATGATCCACTTATTGCTCGCTAACGGGCTGGACGGAGCGACGAGAGGAGGGGGGGGCAACTTCAAAGAGGCAATCAAGTCCGACTAATTCAATTTCACAGTTGACACAAATTAACGGGCACTTACCATCATTTAGATATAAGTAATTGGATTCGTGCGTCAAGGCTGGACGTGCAACAGCGTCGCGGACACCTCGTGCCGCCCCGTCGGGGAGCTTAGTAACGAGCCACGCAGGGACGTGAGCCTGCGTGTCATTAGCTGCGGTCTTATTTTCCGGGAGGTCAGGTGGCCGCCGAGCCGCCGCTTCTCTGGTGTCCGCCTCGGCGCCAGCAGCCCCCGCGAGGCGGAACGAAAAAAAACACCACAACTTAAAACAACAACAACAAAAAACAAAAAAACACTTGTACTTGACCCACAGCTGCGCACGCGACCCAGAAAGAAGAAACTAATTCCTCGACGAAGAAAAAGAAAAAGAAAATGGAAAATTAAAAAAAAAAAAAAAAGTTGTTTCGGCTCGGCGTCCCGGTGAGTTCGTACTATCCCGCTCCGGTCCCGGTTTTAGTTCCAAAAAACAGAAATATCTCTCCAGCGGCGTCGTGCACCGAGCGACATGTGTTTTTGGTCGGTCCCTTTTTGTTTTGTTATTTTTTTCTCCTTTTATAATTCTCCGTCCGGCGGCGGCGCGGTGACCTGCTGCTCGGTGCCTCCGCTTCCCAGACGTTACTACGGCGACAGAGAGGAGCGGAGCTGGCGGCGCCGCCCGCCGTCCTCCGCCCGGAAGTGACGCGGCCTCGTGCGGCCAATCGGCGGCTTGCAGCCGCCCCCCCCCCCCCCCCCCCGTGCTCGGGGCTCTTCCGCGACTTTAATTAGACACCACACACCCTGCCCCGGGCCGCGCTGCTGGAGGGGATGTTTTTGGCTTCTTTTATGTACTAAATCTGTATTAAAGCTCTTTTTTTTTTTTTAATGTGTTCTATAAAAGCAAAAGTGGAACTGCAGTTTCAAATGTTTTATGTCTTTCTTGAAGTATTTCAAAAGCTTTTCTTTCTGCAAGCCTGAAGTTTATGTTTAATCATTTTACACTATTGCTGCTCAGCGTAAACACACAGCAATTTACAAAGAACATCTCCAGAAAGTTTGTTCTGAGTTGGCTGAAGCGCGCGCTGGACCTTTTCCACAGCAGACATTTGGACTTCTGGCAGTAGCAACAGGTGTCACTAATGACATTAATGATGGCTCTGTTCTATTCAAGTGTCCCAGTAAGTCAGGACAGTGTGGCAGTGAGCCAGCATCAACAGCACCAGGACCCCGAGACTGTATCAGCTAAATGGAATTCAGCCATCGTTAACTTTATTGTTTATAGCTGTGATTTTCCTAATGTGACATGTCAAAATGTCTACTGTGGAAAAAGGTCAGTTTTCCCCCACAAGACAACTGGTTTTGAAATGTGCTTGACAATGTGAGCTCCATCTATTAAACAGCCTACTACATTTATTGAAAGAAATCCAATAAATTATACAAATTTCATTTCAAACTTCATTCATTTATGTATTTTGTTCATTCAATTTTCAAATAAATTTGGTCTGTTGGTAAAACCAAAACATTTGCCCAAGATTGCTTTGTGGAAAGGCGAGGTGACAGAGTTGTCAGATTTTCTGAAATATATAAATTGTACTGTCTTTCCTTCACTATGGAACAGCATGAAACCTCGTCCACCTTGTAGCCCTAACTCTTTACAAGGGAAACAGCAATACTATTGAGACCATTTATCGTAAAACCCCTTAAGCAGAAACACACTTCTAAAAGCTGAGAGTAACCACCTACAACGGCTCATCGGTTATATTCCTAATGGCCAATTCTTGAGATTGTGCAGAATCTGCAGTACTGTAACAGATTTCCAGTCTAAAGGTGGTGAAATGAAAGAGCGTTTCCGGCAGAGGGGTTACCCTACATCATATATCTCTTCAGCCTATCAGAGGGCCCTACATGCAAGGAGGGAATGGCTGTTAGTTAAGAAAACTAGAGCTACCACTACTTCCTCATGGATCACTTTTAAATGTTGACATAATCTGAGAGACAGACTGGTTTATTCTGACACTAGAAAACCACCTCATACTGTCTCCTGGCTGTCTAACTAACCTACCGTTTTTTTCCGCTGTGGCCACTGTGCACAATGTTCTAATTCATCAGACAAGTATGTTACACATCCACCTAGTGGTAAAAAATACTCCATAAAATCCTTCATTAACTGCTGCAGCACAGGTATTGTCTACATGCTGAAATCCTTGTTGTCTGGTTTGTGTTGGACAAACTAAAAGAGCTTTAAATGTGCGCTTATCTGAACATAAAACGGCAATGCATACACAAAAACATGGATTATGCTATTGCTCGACATTATGTACTAACCACGGCTCTGCAGCTCCATAAAGTTCTGGGGAATAGAAAAGGTTTCACCCTCTCTCTTAGATGGAGACATCACCTACTCACTGCTCCGCAGAGAGGCATATTGGATTCACACTCTTAACACACTGCAGCCATTTGGCCTAAATGAAGAACGGAATTTGTCATGTTCCCTTTATTTTGGCATACTTGAAGGATGCTGTACTCGTACTTTCTGTACTATTACTTCTTATAACTTTAAGAGATGTCTGTGTCCTTTGTCTCTGACATGGTGTTCGGGGTGTAGCAGTTGGACATTGACTCCGAACCCTTGGATTTATTATCCAATAGATTTGAAACCCTGTCCAGCCAAATATACAATGACAAATGTACACCTGGTCTAGGTTGATAATATATGTTGTTTGCCTCATGTGTTTGTCCATTTTGACTGATGAAGACACAGTAGTGCCAAAACGTTCTGCACAGTTAAAAGCTGTGAATCAATCAGTGTGCACCAGTTCCTTTTGTCCTTTGGACATTTGCTGTCCCAGAGCTGAGCAGCACCTGATTCAGCTGCAGATTGCCAAAAGAAGCGTGGAGAAGCCTGTTTCAACTACATTTTAAGGCCCATCTTTTTAATATTGAAACAGATCTATGATTTTTTTTAATGACAATTTTCAGTCAGATGTAATTATTTCTAACAAGTGTTACTATCATATTAGATCAGAGATTGCTGCTTTTAATGTTTACATGGATTAAAAAGACAACAAGCCTCAATGAGGTCAGATAGTTTCAGCTTTTTGGCACTCTTCATTTCAACTTGTATTAAGGTTCTCTGTAACTAGATAGCTGTCCATTTACTTTGTGATAAATACTTTTATCAATGTTTTTTGCAAACTTAAATCCCACACTGTAAAAGTGAAGCATGACAATACCACATCACAGACATAAATCTTTGCCAGCAGGTTGTTGGTGGAATCCCTGATCCATGACTCCTCCAGCTGTAGCCAAAAGGAGCAAAGTGTTGTTGAAGTCGCAAGTGCAAAACGGTGGCAATACCAACTCCAAATGAAGCCCTGTGCTCTGAGGCCACTGTGTTGACGAGTGGCACTCAGTGGTTTTGGCAGAGTTTCCGAGCTGAACCTTCTTTAAAAATCTGCAGCTGCTGAGAGTCAAGTACTCTTTCTGCTTTATTAACCAGTAACTGAAGCGTTTGATAGGCTGACCTGGGCAAACTGAGGACCGTTTGCGCTCAGGAAAGGAATCATTGTGTCATTTTAATTTGAAATTATGACCAGGTGTGTGCTGGGTGATGGAATTATAAAGTCAATGTAATTAGCGAGGTACAATTGACTTGGAAAAATGAGAACAGGCTTGGAAAACAGACTTCTGAAATGAATCGGTGAGATAGAGAACACACTGAAAATCAGGGGAGCAAATGACGTTAAAGCAGAACAGAGTGAAGCCACAGACGAAGTCAGCACTCTGCTTCCTGAAAGTGACACAGCAGAACTGTCAGCAGAGCAGCAACCCAGATAAAAGCAAGAGCATCTGATCACATATTCATGGTTTCAGAGGACGCGGTTTATCAGTTAATGATTTCCTTCGCTAAGTCTTTATTTTCAAGCTTCTTCTTCCCCGAAAATTTCCAAGTTCCATTTGGCTACAACTAGACTATTTATTATTCTGCTCGTCGGTTCATCTGTAAATTATTTTTCAGATAAATGGATGACTCATTTCAGTTGTGATTTGGTTATAGGCTCCAAAATGTTCCTCCAGCCTACTGTTGATTTTTTAATCTCAAATGATGAAGAGCTGTTTCACAACTGACTAAGATGAAAAACCTTTTTAGACTGACTATGAGGTCCACTAACAACAACAATAACACCAACGACTGCATTCTGTCACGGTGACTGTGGGTGTAGTAGTTCAGAAGAGTCTAAAGAGCAAATTTAGAGAAATACAATGAAATCAAATGTATTCTCACAAAACAGTCTCAGTGAAATTTGTAGCAATTGTGAAATTACACATAAGGCATGACAACCTGTGTAGGTTAGGTTAATCTGCAGGAAAGTGGAAGAAAAATAGTTTTGAGTCTTGGTGTTATCAATAAACTCCTTGGCTAATACCACACACCAGGACAAACCTTAATAAGCTCTTTGTGTATGACAGGAGTTGGATGTGGGGTCAGCCAGACTTAAATTACCAGCTCGACTGAAAAGTGTTTTTTTCAGCCAATATCGATGTCTAGTTGAAATGACATGCTGTGGCCCACGACAACTGAAATGTTTGTAATAACAGAGTGACAGGCAGTAATTTTAGGGGTTGTGACAAAAATCACATCAGTTTCTTCAGTTTGGTCTTATTTTGGTCTTTTTTTTTTTAAAGACAGTTGTCGATACAATTGCAGCCTCTGCGGTTTGTCTACGTGTGGTGACATTAAAATCACAGTTTCTACCAAATGACTGTTTATTACGTTGAACACAGTATCTAAAGGGTCACTTTACCCCGCAAAAATTTATTTTCTTACTTCCCTGTAGTGGTGTGTAGCCATACAGATACTTTTGTTTGTCAAGGTTTTGAGATATCTGTCTCTGAGGTTTCTGCTTCCACCCCTAACTAATGAACGAGACCAGAATTCATGAGGGTCAACAAATAGTAACTTACCTGGACTTACTCATCTTACGTCATTTTAAGTGGCTCCATACAACTGTACGATGATGGTGCTGCTGCTGCTGATCTGCTCTATAAACAGCCATGTGTACATGGAGAGGTTGAAATCCAATAGGTTCAGCGATAGAAAGCTATCTGTTTATCAGAGAGATACAGACGTAACACTGAGAAACTGTGTTCAGCTCGGCTACCAGTGGATGAAAAACGTTGATACAGCAAACATTTGGGCCGTGTGGCTGAGCAGGAGGTCAAAGCGAGAGACTGTGTACACGTGCACGCACTTGTGTGTGTTTGTGGGACTCTGCGTGTTTGAGGTTGATCGATGTGAGTAATTAGAGGAGCTCACCGGTGGGAAACATTGAAAAGCCAAACAGTATTGTGATGGACAGAGACACAAGAAGCCGCACAACAAGCGGAGCGGCAGAGGAGAGAAGAGATACAGAAAGTTAGAGGAGGAGAGACAAAAAAAGAGAGGCAATGAACACAATGCCATCTTCAAGAAGACCCGCAGGGCTAATGATTTTAGCTATTATCACGGTTTTCAATTTTAACTGCAGAAGCTCTTAGCTGAGCGCCCCTCGCTACAATCCCAGGGACGGACGGAGACGCGTTCTCTCATGGTGGCAGAACAACGAATGTGCTAATGAAGAGATGACCGCTGTGAGATGAATTAACTGTGGGAACAGCTCGGTGTGCGACTGTGTGTGTGTGTATGTCAGACAGAACCGAAATGCAGCGGTACTGTGAGCCTGTGGCCACTCCCCTACAGCTGATCAGTATGACCAGGGCACCTGGCCCCAGGAAAAGATTTCCCAAAATAAAGAAGGCTACCTACTTGCAATTAAATTACCACATTTCATGGTTAACTGTAATCAGTCTGAAGGCTTATCAAGGCTTAAATACTTCACTTAATAGGCTTAACTGCCTATGACTAAAAGCTTAACAGAGTCATCAGTTTTCATCAAATGCAAGACAAACTGTCTCAAAACAGGTGGGCATTCACAACACAAGCTAATTGGGGTTTAAAGCTTCACTAATCAATATTTTGAAATGGGTTGCTCATAGTGAACCCATAGAGAATTTAAAAATTAAATAACTCTGCAGCACCCTCAGCTCAGTGCCAAGGTCACATCCTTCCAGGTGTTGACGATTATAACAGATTCTTTTCAATTTTCTTATAATCCTCCAAGCACAACAGCCGGAAATAAAGCTGGACCCATTCAGGACATGTATTCATTTCTTTTAACATCGAGTCATACACTTGCAGTAGAACATACCGGCACTTGAATAAAACAGTACCATCACATCACAGTCAGCACAGAGCTTGTCTAATCTTTACAAATTGGATATACAAGAAACTCGTGCATACATGAGGCCCTGACCTGTATGTGCGAGAGGACAACGGCCGAACAGTTTGTAATAGCAGGCAGACTGCAGGGAAGTGGAACTGAGAGCCTGAGGCTGGAGTCGCACCTTAATGAGTCATGCAACATTAAGCTTTTCCTGCTGATTAACTTTAAAATACAACTCTGACTGCTCACCTTGAAAGAAGAGTGTTTCATTCGGTTTTAAGTAGGACACTCCAGTGCTCCAGTGTGACATTTAACTTATAAGGACATAAGTATAACTCCTGTCACTTAGATGTTTAAATTTACATTTAAAGGACGCATAGTTTAATGTTCATATAGGTTATATAATTAAAGTGTGGAGACCTGTTAAAAGTTGAAGTTTAACTTAGAATGTGATATGGCTGAAGTGCCTCAAAAACAGTCCTTCAAGCATTTCAAGACTCGTGACACTTGTACCGATCAAATTAAGAGCACTAGCCTCAATTGACCAAATTTTACAACAAAGACTTGACCTGCACTACAATTGACAAATTTCAGTCGGTAACAAAAAAGTGTCAGGGTTCAGGTTAAGGTTTAACTTACCAAAGAGTTATATCAAGAAATCTCACACAGTCTCAACAGAAATTGAACACTATATAAAGTTCACAAAGGCAGTATTTGTTGCAGGGCTGCTGTATTGATTGCATTGGACTGTGCAAGAGTTACTTTAATCATGTCTACATCATTTAACAGGAGAGAAAAGCTTTGCATCAATATGACAATCCAAAAACAGGTAAAGCCACTCTTCTTCTTATTTTCTTCTTCAGTCTTTTCTGTGGCTATACATGTTGCCTGCACCTAACCCAACCTTTTGTGTAAGTGTCCCCTTGATTAGCTCAAGTGACTGATGCAATTAATTTCTGTTGCAGTCATCATGATATTCAAGATTCTGGTTGAATCCTTTTTACTTGCCAATCCTGATCTGTCTCTCTCTCACACACACACACACACACACACAACACCACATTGATCCACAACTAAAAATAGCCCCACTGTGTTTGTTTGTGATTGATTATTTGTTGTGACGCAGGATCACGGTCAGCCAGAGCAGCTGCATTAATAGCAGCTGTGGATGGACTGATGACAATTTACAGGCAGAAGAATTAAGAAGAATTAACAGGCAGAAGCACAAACACACACACACACACACACAAGAGCAGTGTGCAGGCGTATTATTTAGCTTACTGTGACTGACTACTCAGGTAATCTGCAGGGATAAGCCGGACATCAATCACGAATCGTGGTGGCTTTAAGCGTGTGTTGTAAAATCTGCACATTCCAATCACTGCCGGGCTCCCTGCAGCAGATAGAGCCAATCTGCCTGATCTGCCTTTGTAAACAGAAGCTGGGCCCCAAGAGCTCTGCAGCACCATGCATGGCCAGAAATACCTGCAGCCTGCATTTCAAAGCCAGAGCCCTGGTTTCATTTTCATCACAGATACTGGTTCAAACTTGACATGCAATTGTTCTGTCCTTATCAGTGGATAATTGAAACACCAGAGAAAATGTTTATATTTGTGGTGGTTAGAGTAATAGAGTGAGTTCAGTTCAGTTCAGTTCAGTTCAGTTCAGTACAGTGGTCCACTAGGGGAAACTCCTAGCCAACCTCAATCAATGATTCTTTCCAGCAATCTAAATGCTATCATTTATGCACACATCTAGAAAATAAGACATGGTGGTTTAATGAGCAGTTTGCTTATATCTCAAGAGTCCTGACCCCTTAATGAAGTTTCTGGAAAACATTTTTGGCCCAATCTCTGTACAGAACACACAAATTAAACTGATATTGTTTTTTTGACAAGTATATTTCCCAAAGGTATCCCTTTAAATGTGTACATGTCCATGCCTTGAAGCAGTTGATGTGATGCGAAGAACCGTAAAACAAGCTGTCAGGTAAATGCTTTAAGCTGAACTATTATTGTGATGGATGGGGAAGAAATGTGAATCCAACACCCTTTTCTGCTGCATATGTGACAGAAGCCATGTAGAGTTTGATACGCAAGACTTGCGAGCAAAACGACTGTCATGGCTATAAAATTCTAAAGCCAGCAAAACCAATTCAGCTCATAACACTCACTGGCTGCAGAGCCCTCCTGTCCTGGGTCGTGCACATCCCATGCCCATTAGTGTTGTTTCCAGTCAGGAGGCTTTCTATTGATTGGCATGAAAAATTTTATTTTCTTACGGTTCAACACTAGAGCAGAGGAGGTGTGACCGCCAATCCGAATAGTCTGAGGTCGGTCTGTGAGGAAGTCCAACATCCAAGTGCAGTACTCAAGTCCAGACTACTAAAATTGTACCACTCAGTTTAATGGGGGAGATTGCATTGAATGCTGAGCTGAAATCAACAAACAGTATTCTGAGGTAGGTGTTGTTATTTTCAAGGTGTGTGAAGACTGAGTGGAGGGCAGTGGAGATGGCGTCCTCTGTTGATCTGTTGGTTCTGGAAAGAACGTGGTGAGGGTGCAGGGTGCTGGGATGTTGTTCTTGATGTACTGGACAACCAGTTTCTCAAAGCCCTTTATCAGAATGGGGGTGAGTGCCACAGGGCGGTAGTCGTTTAGACAAACTCCAGACTTTTTAGGTACAGGGGCGATGGTGGCTGTCTTGAAGCATGGAGCAACACAAAAGGAGCTCAGCAACTACAAGGAAGTAATTCACATAGGTAAAGGTAGAAGTATAAAAGCAGAAATTAACTGCCAGTAAAGTTGGATGCTAAAACATGAAACAAGATCAGTGGGTCAACAGAACAGCTAGCAGCTCAGTATCATAGTTTACTGATATTACTAAAAACAAGTCTTATTTTCTAACTTCCAAATAAGTCCGCATAATGATCTCAATAATTTGAGGTTTTAGGAGATACTGAAGCGACAGCTGCACCTCCATCCTTGCCATCGTTCTTCAGGCAGTGTAACTTTACCCTTATATCGAGCATTAGCTGTACATATTACAGATAGTTCTAATATTTTGCCCCCCTACCTATGACCTCAATAATTAACAAAGAAATTAATTAACATTATAAGCTTTGTACAGGCAGATCTTATGGCAGGACTGTTGTTGTTATAATTACATTTTCTTTTATAAACATTTTCTTTATGTCCTGAAACAGGTCTACAGAAGGCTTTGGATGCTTCTGCAAAGGAGAAGGAGGACCTGAAGCCGTGGAGGCCAGCCGTTATTGACCACCTGTAATAAAGATCCAGATGTGACGGAGGCCGAGTGGCAAAGGTGAACTATGTTCAGGACATCCATGAACGCGGCAGGCTGGAACCAGGTACAACAAACTGTGTACAGTATGTGGCTGAAAATAATCAGTGGTCCAATCTTCAGTGGTGCTGGTTGGTACTGTTTTTTTTGTTCCAGTGCACTCCAGCCATAAAATATTCTGGTGGTAAAGGTTCATGCTCATCAATATATAACCCAGAGTGTGCCAAGACTTGTGCTTGTAATGTTATTTTATAAAGTACACGCAACACACCACAGTTGCTACTGAAGTGAATCACTGGCAGTTCTGCAGTGTCAAAAAACTAAATAAAAAAATATGTTAAATTCTCGAGCTCCATCATTTATGAATCATTTTATATTCTTATATGATGAGTAAAAACACACGCATAAAGGCATTATACAAATCACACCTTAGAGAGTGATCACACAATGCCTAATCAGTGGACGTAATAAATGCCTCTGCTTCCCTCTTCCAGGTTCTCCCTGGTTATCTGCCCCCTCCTACTTCATTGAGGGATTGGGTCTCACCTGCTGACAGTCTACATAAACTGGGGGTGCGTTCCAATACCCATACTACCATAGTATTAAGCATGCCAGAAAAAGATTTAGAGTGTCCCAATAAATAGTGCGTCAAATGCAAAAATGGCAAAAAACATACCAGGATGTACGGCGTCCCATCACATTTTGCAGTATAGAGGCCAGCATGCTCTTCTGACCCACAATCCTCTGCGCAGAGAAAGATACATCACATCGACTGAGCCGGCAAGAGAGCAAACAGATGACAGAAGCTGCAATGACAGATGACAGCTAATTCAAGTGTAAGTACTACATACTTTTTGCGACGTGTGTGTTTAATTAATACATTAATATACTACTAAGTAATATGCTACAGAATGAATTGTATAAATGAGTATAAATCAATTTATATTTGAAGGAAAATTACCTCAGCCCAGCACGCACACACCGCTGAAGCCTTTAAGAAGACCACATCATTCTTTTTAAGAGGCACATTTGTGGTAGCTTTTATTGTCCAAGAGGCTTTTTTTGTAGAGAAAATTGAGGTGTATATATATCCATATATATGTGTGGGGATTAGGGTTATTACTTGCCCGCAGAGCACCAAAAATTGTGATATTCTGTCCACTGGGTGCTGAGGTACAAGTTTTTCGCATTTGTGGCGCCCCATATAGGTTGGGCTCAAAATACCTTAATAAACCTATTCGTAAACACGGACTGAAGATATCTACAAAGATTTACTGTGATTGGACAAATGGTCAATGAGTATTGGCCGATTTCATCCTATCTTGCTTATCTTGCTAAGAAATACTGTATACCAATTTTGGTAGTGGGTAGTGTCGGCGTTCAAACAGCGGCTCCTACTGGAGGATCAGTTTTTGTGCATTGTCTGAAACAAACATTGTGTGTTTGTGCCACAGGGGGCTGGGATGTTGTGCGGGAATTGGCAGCGAGAACATGAACAGGAGTGATGAGGAGGCTAATTCTTCTGTATCATCAGGCCATGAACGTGTCAAATAATTATAATTATGAGAAAACAGTGAATAGAACAGAATCATATCTCATCATCACAAAATAACTGTCATAATTACGAGATCAATCTTATAATGGCAAGAAATTACTATTTGGCCAATTGGGGTCATATTTCTTGTGAGGCATTTGCCTATCGTTTCCAGTTATTGGGCCAAGTTGGACCAACTTGCTCACATCAAATTGAGCAACGGCATGAGATGGCAGATAATGATAAAAGACCACGCCAACATGCACCAAACAATGCAAAACTTCCAATTTTGGTTAATACTTGCCTCCAGACCATGTGCACCATAGGTCAGCCTTTGGTAACAAAAATGGACTAAAATAATGATTGGACAATGTTCTAATGTTAATCAGCATTTAGTATAATCTTTCATTATACTGTAGCTACTAGCCTGGCATCGCCAGACTAATTTGCAAATATGTATTAGTCTGAAACCTCTCAGTTAATTTTTGATTTCCAAGGGGCGTTATTGACGGGCGGAGACAACCAATCAGAGCGATGAAACGGCGTCCTGTCGGACAGTTCGTCTAGTCAGAAGTTCGGCAAACACACATTTCTTATCAACATAAAGTTTAAGTGCAGTTGTTTGTTCTTTTTTTAGATAAATGTTACCGTCCAGTCCGTTTAATACTGCCACTATACCCGGCCGGGGAACGTTCCATATTGGTAGCGCCATCTTGGATATTTACAGAGATACCTGAACGGTGCTCCTCTCTGTCATCGTATTAAACCTGCCTCATACTAGATAAACGCTTATGATTGGTTAGCCCGATAAAACAGCAGAGAAGTCAGTCAGAATGGGAGAGGGGCCAGATGTATCTGCCAGAGCAAATGAAACATGAGCTGGCAGATTTGTCTGGTTCCCAGGCTAACAGCTACAAATTTCTTCCAACATTTTTGAAAAATTTCATCACACTACTGCAGGACTGTCTCTGATGCTAAAGGTACTGACAACAAGCAGGATTCAAAGCAGATGCCATGTTCCATGCAGTCCTCTATCACCCTTAGCTGTTTGGCTGAAGAGACTTGAACTGTCTTTTTTTAGAGCTTTTCAGTCTTTCATTTGGACACCTGAGCTACATGAGGATCAAACCAAGATCCTGAAAAAACTTCTGGACCTCTTTTTGTTAGAAGTTTTAATTCTTTCATCAGGACACTGGCCTTCAAAAGGCCCTGTAACATCTGGTGAATTGAAAGCAGTCCACAAACACCCTGAGCTACTGGGTTGCTAGAGGCATCACTCCACAAATGGCAATGTCTGTTGGTCTGTCGCTCCACCACTTTGGTCCAGACTGAAATATATAAACAACCACTGGATGATTTTGATGAAATGTAGTCCAGATGTTCATGTTATCTAGCACCATCCTCAGGTCAATATGTGTCCAATACTTAATGACTAAATGAATACCTAATGACATTCCCATCAGCCTCAGCTGTACTTTGTGTTTACTGCTAATTAGCCAATGATAGCATGATAACACACTAAACTAAGGTGGTGAACACATGTTGGCATTGTGAGCATGACTGTAGACTCTCATTTGGATTAACTGACTAAATTAGGATCAAACCAACATCCTAAGAAACTCAGAAGTCACTTTTTTCCAATCTTTCCACAGGACAATTTCAAAATACTCTAAAAGGTTGAAAAGCCTTCTTAAGGTGTTACATTAATAATCACACAAACATTGAAGAAAGCTGGGCAAGCATTTTCTATAAGAGTTCTTTATACACCAGTTTATTATGTCAGTTTTCAAAACAGTCTATGTAAGAAGGTTCAGCATGGTATTTTAGTCACAAAGCCCTTACCAGGAATTTGTGATCTTTCCTACAATGACATGGGGAATTGGCTTGTACCTGAGAGTACAGCATGAAAGAAAATCAGAGCGAGAAGACACCCAGGGATGAAAGAAACAAATACAGTATTTTCTCAAATAATGGCTGGGAAGCAGAGAAGAAAACAATGAAGGTTTCATACCAAAATATGACCAAATGTACTTAACAGAGGGAATTTGAAATAAAAGCATGTATCTGAATAAAGACCCTCTGCAGTTTAGCTAAATTAAGTAAGTATTAAGATAAACTTTTTGAGAATATACAGCAATATACAGATCAGCTTCTTTCCTCAGGCTGTGAGACACCTTAACTCATCCTCTACACTAAAAAATGATCTTTATTTTTATATATTTTCCAAGCAGCATAATGGGACTATATCTACATCTCGTTCTACAAACCTGTGTTGTAAAATGACAATAAATGTACCTTTAGTTCCAGATGGTTTGGAACCAACAGTCCAGCTGACATCAGTGAAGGATCTGCAATCATTACGATTCTGGGGGTTGGAGGCAAATGGGACCATAAAATGTGAAATGTGAACATATCAGTATCCATCAATTAATAGTTAGGCTGACATGATATTCAATACCCACACCAGTGCATCCATTACATCTATTGCAATCTAGAGTGATGCAGTAACAGCTGTAGGATGCTGAAGATATATGATTTGTACCTTATGAGTTGGGCTCAAAATGCTTTGGTAAACCTATTCCCAAACATGTTCTGAAGATACCTACAAAAATGAATGATGTTAGGGCAAATCATCAACGAGTTATGGCCAACTTCCTTCTAAGCCCTGCCTTTTGTGAAGATATTTTGATTGATGGCAGACATGTTTTTGGACCAATCTCGCTCATTTCTAATAGAAATGTGCATCTCAGGGCTGCAATGCTCCCTACCAAATTTGGTGTTGATACGCCTGGGAGGGATGAACATGCCTGATGATGCATGCTTTCTGTTCAGTGTCTAAAATTTACTAAATATTGACTTTTTAGCTGTGCACGTTCAAATTGGTAAAGTCAACTTTTCATATAAAAGATCAAGTATATGATGAAAAAGCAATGCCTTCTGGGTTAAGATACCTGATGAACACTCAGCATCCGTATGTACTTTATTACCTTGGTCCACAAGGCTTTTATTCTAATTGTAGAGAAAACTGGATAACTGAAAAAAAAAATAATAGATTTCTCTCTCAGTCAACGACCGAGGCAGAGCAGATACAGTTTAATGATTTATTAACAAAAACTGGAAGTACACAGGCTTACGGAATGATGAAGCAGGCAAGGGTCAAAAACAGGAAGGTAGTCCAAACAAACAAAACCAACAAGGAGCAGGAAGTCAGCTGAAGTCCAAGTAATCAGGCAGAAGGCAGGCTGGTCACAAAGTACAGGCAGCTTACAAAGGCTAGAAAGTAAAGGCATGAGGCAATTTCAACAACCTGGCAAGAAATAGAGTGGTAAAGGGCTGCTTAAGTACTGCAGGGCTGATCAGGGAAAGTGGAAACAGTTGAGAGTGTGGGCTGAGTAGGTGGGGTAACTGCAGAGCAGATGAGGGAAGTGGGAAGATGGGTGGGGCAGTCAGGTGACGGGGAAAGCATGGAAAGTCTGATGGCATCTGGTGGATTGGTGGAGAATAACACTGAAGGGGCCAGGGAAAGTGGGAATGTGGCTGGAGGGGAGAGACGATGTCAGTTGTAGGTGCATGGGTCCTGGCGACAACAGGCGCTGGCAGTGTCAAGACTTTCAGTCAGAATATCTTTTGACGGTCCCATTTATGTGCCTTGCATATTAAAATTAGGAAAAGGTTAGAGGAGTGTGGGGGGAAAGGAGGAGCCACTGGCCACACGGTACTGCCCTGTGCTTTATGTTGCATTATGCATCATTATTTGTCAGCAGCTTAACATTTCATTCTATGAGAGAGATGAGTAACTCAATAGAGCAACTCTGTGAACACACAGAGTTGTTCATTGCGGCTCAGCTCTGTATCTCTACACAATACCAATATTCTACATGGGAAATGGTGCCTATTACATGTGCGAATAGGTGATAGGGGGATAGCTAAATTCCTTCGGCTGATACAGAGTGCCAATCCAAACCAAGTGCTCTTATTATAAATCAATTCAAGATCTGTGTACCCTCGCTATGTAGAACTGATTGAAGTAATTTTACTATGTGCACGGTTACATATTATGTACACATCACACACCATTGCAGAACTCAGTCCTGTGTGTCCACAGAACATCTTGGGGAAAGGACTTCACTCAGCTACATCGCGCGTCTCTGCATCTCTAAACCGAACCACTTCACTTGGGTGTGTCTCTTTTTTTCTTCCTTTTCCTCACAAACCAAAACCAACTCTTTCACACTACACTGGGCTGCATAATTTTACACCTATTCCTGAATGTTTGTCAGTAATGATATGTACACTTAATTATACGTCATCCCTTAATCTGTTGACTTGAGTCCGTGCAAGGCTTCATAAGAACACAGGGTGGAAGACACCTCTCATTTCTAAAGCGATTTCAAGCTTTATAGATTGGATCTTGTGATGCCGACTGGCTGTTCCGTAGTGTCTTCTTTCTACTACAGCTCAGTTTGAGCTCAGTTTAACTTTCCGCTTCAACAGGTTTTGCTGTTGAAGTTCTGTCCAAGGCCAGATTAAGGGTGATGACAAAGCTGATGGTACTGTGACGTTTGATTTCCTGTACATACATTCAATAATTTCTTGCATAAGAAATACAAAAATAGTGCACGGTCGACATTAATGCAGTTTACCCTTCAGATTTTTTTGTATATTTTTTGGAACTGGGACACACTTCCAGTCATTCAAATATCACATGGCAGATGTATCGACTGAGTGTGGATATACAGTGTATAAAGTGGCAGTATACTAGTCCGGGTCGAAATTCTCTCAAGTAAATTCCTGAGATAATCTGAAGCAGTTTTTATTGTGGCTAAGAATGATGACTTTGGCAAACAGCGACTGGAGCTGCTCTATCTCTCCTTCCTCCCTCCCTTCATTCCCCCTGCCTTTCTTTTAATTTCTCATCTGAGAGACCACAGGGTTGAGGCTGACACTTTGCTGATAGATAACAGCTCACAGCACAGCCTGGTGCCAAGGTCTCCGGCTGCTCAGATGAATTCAGCTCTCGGTGATCAGATGAGTTGCACCACCCATGGATCATCCTGCACTGAGGTGGAGGAGAGACCTGGGGAAAGGAAGATGGAGAGGAAAGGTAATCAACTTTTCCTGTTCAGGCAGCCGACAGAGAAAAGAAACTAAACAAACGGTCTCACCTACAATTACATTTTAACACACTGGAGGTCTTTTAATCATTTGAATGTTATTTTAGTAGTTTACTGGGTTTATTCTGTAACATATCATCCCAATCCAATATCCAGGCCACTCATTCCCAGCCTTTTTTGGCTTATAACCCCCTAAAGTGTTCTTCACCTCTGATCCGAAATGCTTCTTCAGTTGTGACTGAAAGGTGAGACAGACTCTAAGGCACCACCTTTAAAAGGTAACTTAAAAGTCGCCCTGTGGAGCTTTTTCATAAAGAAACAAAAGCTATGCCTATATCATCCAAACGCTTCATGTGTGCCCCTGAGGTCTAACAATCGCGTTGCATGCATTTCCTTGCAGTGTGTCTTTTTGTGTGTTTTAGGAAAAGTTTGAAAAGTATTTCATTGCACTCTCCGGTGGAGAGAACCCGACTGAGACACTTTGTATTCTGGATAACATCCAACTTATTACTGCACTGTAATTGTATTTCTGGTCCATTCCATTTATAGTTATCTATTTTATCCATCTCATTTTTAAAATGTCATTCTATTCTATCTTAATTGATTTTATTCTGTCTTTTATTGCTTATTGTTTTGAATGTCATTCTAAGGCTTTTCTTTGCACATGTTAAGCACGTAGAATTGATCCTGTGTCTGAAATGTACTACATAAATAAAGATGACTTGTTGTAAAGTGTCTGACATGTAGTAATGGTTCCAGGGGACCTTAAACCCCTTAAGGACAACAAGACGTGCTCTGACCCCCAGGTTAACGACCTACGTAATGGCAATCAAACAGAATGGCGATCGCAATGTCAGAGAAATTTGTCTTGATCATCACAAATAAGACAGTAAACATGAGTATTTTGCACATTTTGTAAGTAAAAATCACCAAAAACACTAAAAAAGGTCCTGTAATCTACCCAGAAAGGCATGGTCCTCCCCAGCTTCAAATCCAACTTTTATTCACTCACATCCCCTACATGCACAGAGAAATACACAAATTGTAGACAATGTGCAAAATGCTAAATTGTTAAGGCAACACTCACCATGACAGTTCACAAACATTGCAGGGAAAGTGAAGACTTTTTCAACCCAATTTGTTGGCAAAAAGCTTACTGACAGCTGGTGAGTTCTGGGTGAAAATCTCTCTAAAGTCTCCCCCGGGCAACAATTAGTTCCCAAAAACGTATTCATCGGATTCTTTTGGGAAAGAGATGCAGCTTTAAGCCTCAGGCTAACCACAGACAACTACAGTATTTCTACACAGCATCCCTCAAGCTATACAACATAAACCTGAGCTACACCAAAATCTCATTATGCACAGAACATTTAAAGAATGTTGGATTATATTTGGAGTAAACCATCTGGCTGCAGCAGTAAATCCCACACTGGTAACAGCTAATAACTTTAATGGGATCAATGAAAAATGATTCTGTGTGGGTGGGTGGTGGGGATGGTTGGTTGGGATTAATTTTGATCAAATCCAATGTATTTCACTACTGACATCATTTCACATGCTAAGAATATTCCACATCAATATTCCAAATCATTCATTTTCAAAAGTACAACCTGTAATCCTAAATGAGAGCCACACCACCACAAATCAGAACACAAGATATTAGAACCTGCCAAACTGATAATCACCAAAGCCCGGGTCAAATTATCCAAACTAGAAAGTTCATGGTTTGACGTGAGTTTTTCAAAGTTGGTTTAAAATTCATCTGGAACTGGAGTACAATCTAATTTTCATATCATGAATATAAATTCATAGATTCAACTGTGATGAACATCACAAATCATGCATCCTACATCACATGTAGTCAAACCAAACAAACAATCTTTAACAGTGATGAAAGTGTGGAAACACTGAGCACAATGTAGAACAAAACGACAGCTGTAACAACAAAAAATTGTTTTTTAAAACAGTTCCCACCACACGTAATGATCATGATTTCAACTTTCTACTCAATTTTGCCTTTATTTCAAAATAAGAGGTCATCATTATTAAAGAGAACTTCATCCAGGATTAATAAATCCTTAAACTGGTTTGAATAACCAAATTATCTGGATGAGAATTAACAGCACGTTAACCTGGATTAGTAACAGAAAACCACATTTTAAGAACAGGTCCCAGGATAAGGCTCAAAACCTATTATACATAATATTAGTGTGCATATAAACACACTCATTGAGGACACAGAGGTCAAAGTATCATATGTTGGGGGATTTCATATTTCTCCGCCAGTGTTAATTTCACCACCATCATTGCCATTTTACTGTTGCTATTTTTCATGAATGTAGCGAGGGGAGGTGATGTCGCCATTCTAAAGAGAATGCCACCAATTCAGCATTGCACTTCTATATTATTATTATAGTTATCATTATCATTATTATTATTAATAATAAACTACCAACAGTTTGGTTGGAGATTTGGGTGTGTTATGCTGCATTATGCTCTGTTATTACATTAGCCACTTCTAGCAGCTATTTGTTGGGTAACTAATCCTGGCTACGGCCTCTTATGATTGAGATAAACAAAATGTGGAGCTTTTTATCCTTAAGGCAAACTCTTCAATTACAATTGTGAATATTCTTCACAGCCAAAAAATGTGACTTAACAGATAAATTCATAATGTATAAAATTTAAAGCATACTTAAAAAGCAGTGAAACAAGGCAAATACTTTTCTATTAGTAGCATTAATTCATTAGGACAGACGGCATGTCATGTTTGTTAGATCTTTTTATGAAGTCCAAAATACATTTCTCACTGTGCTTTGAACACAACTATAAGTCTGCATCATAACATCACACACAAAATGAAAAAGCTATAGCTTCCAGGTATTCTGATCCAGCCATATTGCATTTAATAATGTGATATAAAACATGTGACAACTCGACAATTTCAGATGTGAGCTCAGATTCATATTCTGAGGCCGAAATAAAAAAAATGATACCAAGAAAATATGTCTTATTATTTATTGTTTGATTGATTGTACTTACTGATTTAAGGATTTTAAAACATCACACAGCCTTCATGAGTCTGCAATAAATATCAGGAGGCTGGAAATCACCATTTTTTTTTTTTTAGACTGTACAGTGGGATTCAGGGAACAAGACTGTCACACACACACCTCCCTACCACTCTGGGCTGTTATAATGGCTTCCCGTGTTAATATGTGGATTTCTGTGTCCGTTTTCATTTTTATTTGCAGTGACTTCACTGCAACAAGTAGAAACACACAGTGAGTGGATGTTTTAAACATGAATCTTTATCTATTGGCTAAAATGATCATTAATTCCACATTAAAAGGGGGTATAAAGTGTACTTTTTTGTAGCGAAGGTGAAAACCCTCCACTCTTCCCTAAACAGTTTCTCATCAAATGTGTATCAGAGGACATGTTGCTGTACAAGCAAGCAACCTGCAAACCCTTTGGTCTTTTTAGTGAAAGTAGGTACTGAACACTGTCCTGTGGAAACAGTTCTATTGTATCACATACAGTCATGTTCGTCTTTTCACATCTTTTCACGCCACAGGCAAATAAACACTTGGTGCAAGTGGTTGAAACATTATGAAGGAAACGCTGTAGGAGTTCTTATTTTTCTTTCTATATAAGTACATTTAAAAAAAGAAAAAATGCTGAGTTTATTGCACCAGCAGCATTTGCATGATTCATCAGCCTCCTTTTATCCCTGCTACAAAGACTCCATGTGTGCACACACTCTCACTTCACTATTTGAAGATGAAAAACATTTTCTGATGGAGCACTGCTTTGTTAGCCTGGTATCGCCAGACTAATTTGCAAATGCGTTTTAGTCTGGAACCTCTTAGTTCATTTTTGATTTCCAAGAGGTGTTATCGAGGGGTGGAGATAACCAATCAGAGCAACGGAGCGCAGTCCTGTCGTAGGGTACATCCTGTCAGAAGTACGGCAAACACATATTTCTAATCAACATAAAGTTTAAGTGCAGTCTGTTATACTTTTAGAGCAAATTTACCGTCCAGTCAGTTTAATTCTGCCACTGTAGCCAACTGTTGAACGCTCCCTATTGGCAGCTGTCATCTTGGATTTTTACAAAGATGCTTCAACAGCGCTTCTCTCTGTCAGTCACCGTATTAAACCCACCTCACACTAGGCTTGTGATTGGTTCTCCCCACACACGGTGCTGCCAGTACCAAGGAAATCAGTTTGAATGGGCAAGACGTATCTGCCCGAGCAAATAAAACATGAGCTTACTATTTTGTGCAATTTTGAGCAACTGTAAGTTGCATTCATTAGGTTCATTACAAAGTTATTGTAGTGTAGACGTTGATGGATGGTTTCTGCTGTCCCCTGGTGTTTCAGTACTAACAAGTTTTAGCATTTAGCATTCAGTTAAAAGGCAGTTGGAGTTGATGTTTCAGTGTGATTGTTGAACATGTCCTCCTGAAACCGTGGGCACCATGCTCGTATAAGCACAAGATTTTGGATCCTGGCTGCAGAAATGCGCTTTGATTTAGCCACAAGAGCATTAGTGAGGTCCAACACTGATGTTGGGCGGTAAGACCTGGCCATCAGTCTGAGTTCCAGTTCATCCCAAAAGGTGTTGGATGGGGTTGAGGTCAGGGCTCTGAGACAGCCAGTCAAGTTCTTTATGGACTTGGCTTTGTGCATGAGTGCGGTGTCATGTTGAATCATGGCTTGGAGGGGTGGGTCCAACAATTATTGTTTTGTATTGTCTTTCCAAAACAGACAATTGGCTGTGGTGTGAAAGTAGGCAGGTTTTGAACTTCTTTCACAAGCTCCTTTTTCATTTTTCACACAACCACTTGTGTCATGCTTCCAAGGAGAGACTATCAGAAGGCGTGCACTGCTGGCAGCATTTGTTCGATTCATCTTGTTGAGGTTACAAAGACATACAGAGTTCTTGGAGGGAGCTCTGGAAGGAGGAGGATATGACTTATTTATTTCCAAATAAAAATAGTATGAAATTTTGAATTCAGTGAACATTGCAATAAGCCACAACTGTCATCTGCACAGTGAACGTGGATTTGATGAATGACAAATTTTTGCAAACAAAGCCCCATGGAAAACACAAATGAGAAGCTGCTACAATACTGTCAGCTCTGAAAACTGAACTCATGAGTTTGTATGAAAAGGAATAATGTCTTCAAAATATGCAGATTATGCAGAGTTATTGACTTGCAGGCCAACAGACTGGCTCTGTCATCATGGAGAGTAGCAAACCCTGTGTCAAGATGGACTTTTCTCCTAGCATGGCTCAATTAATCGTTCGACACAGCAAAAACAATATTGATCCATGTCTTTGGTCCCTGACACAGAATCACAGGCACTGAGGCAGAAACCTCTACAGGCAAGAAAACTGCTACAACAATGATGTTCTGTCGCCCACATCCAGGAAAAAATAGAGTCGTCATTTTGCTAGGGCTTCGGTTGAATAATAATCACATTAATTATAATTATCATCATCATCATCATCATCACAAGATTTGGCCAATCAACTAATATAAGAGAGTTTGAATAGGACAAAATACTTCATACCGAAACAAATATTGTACATTAAAACCTTACATCCTCCCTTTGTTTCAAAAAAACCATCAAGTTATAGACAACATTTTGCAATACAACTTCAAGAGTCAATTCTACTACTGAAAGGGATTAAACTCAGACTGTCCAATTCACTTAAAAAAAATAATCAATTCTTTAATGTGGAAGAATCAGCTGTGAAAAGTAATTAGAATATGAAATGAAAAAAGCTGAGTGAATTTAAATAGATTCTGCGGGAGCTCACCACCGAGCTAAATTAGTTATTTCTGGTCTTTTAACTTTTCTTTTAGCACCATTCTCTTAACACAAAATAGTGACCATGAATATCTGACATAAAGGCTGATTTCAGCCAAAGATAAGAGAGGCAATTATACCAAGAGCGCAGAGTATTTATGTTCTGATTCCATATCCGTCTGTGGATACAGAACATAATACAACTCTCATGTTTATGATGCTATTTCAATTATAATAATAATTTAAAAAATAATACAGGTCAAACTGAAAAACAAAGCTGCTTTTCTTACAGTAGAATATAAAAATTGGCTTTTGGAGAGACTAAACCTGGGACCCTCATGTTATGAGATAGTATAATTTATATATTGTAGTTTATGCTTCCTCAGAGCCCACACTGTCTCTTTTAAAGTGTAAATATTTAGATTCTTAAGAAGTCATGAGCATTTATCAAGGCAATTGTTGGGGTTTTATACTAAAATACAAACTCTAGCAAAGCTCAAGTTCATTTGAATGCAGAAGCTCAAAGTGATTTTATGAGACTGCAGAGACTTTTCAGACTCATCTATTATAGATATGAGTGGCCAGTGGCCTCAAATAGGTTTTGCAAGCTTATGGCTGGAAGGTCACCGGTTTGATCCTCAAATTGGCAGGGGAAATGTGGGCGAGGCAAAGTGAAGGAGCAGCGCTGAAGTGCCCTTGACCTCGGCATTTAATCCCCACCTGCTGTGCTGAGCAGCTTCCAGGTGTGAATGTGTGGAAGAGAGCGTACAGTTCTCTACGCCGGTTTTATAAAAACACACAAACAACAACCACCCTCTCCATGAAGCGGACAATCATCGCAGGTCACCACCCCCGTCTGCATGTGTCCCCATCAGTGACAGGACCGGTGACCATCTGTTGCAGGAGGACCCAAGCTTATATTTGGTTGGGAGGGTTCAAAGGTCCTGAGATGCAAGTTGACAGAAGCTGACACGCTGCCTCAGTGCCTGTGTCAGGGAACCTCAAAGTATAAGTTTGGAGGCATCAAACACAGAGAAACTCATGGGAGAAAAAACTATGGCTTCAGAATGAAAGCATCAAAAAACATTTCTGCTGAGTCGAGAGATCAAAGGGTGGGGTGGCTTCTCAGTGTATCGGCTTTTTGGAAAATTCTAAATTGGCAGTGCTGAATTTATTAACTTGAAATTCATTCATCAATTTTTTTATGTTTTTTTTTTTTTTCCTTTTAAAATCATGTGGTAGCACATCTTGACATCTTTACCCCCTACATATGAGTGCATAACCACCAAACCTCATAAATACTTAAAAAATTCCACAAAATATAAAAAAGTTCCTCTTTTGGAATATTTTATAAATAATTGATTTGTTCAGTACAACAATGACCATTAAAACCATAACCCATAAAAAAATATATATATATCAATATATCTGCTGTCACTATATTCTTCTTTGGAATATGGTGTGACCTCTGACCCCACAGTGCAGTTCACATTTCCATGTCTCCACTAGTAAAAACATTTAAGCACATTGATAATGCTGGTTGTAAATCACACAGGATGTGAGATGTAGGCATGAAGTGAGAGGTGCTCTGCTCTGCCACAAAGTCGACTGCTGTCTCTAGAGACAGGAGGAGACAGTAAACAGACGGGGCGCTCCTCGATCAACAGCTGTGGAAAAATACAAAGACCTCTGAAATCTCAAATAAATGGTTTGGGATGTCAAAGTTGCCGTCACTGGTAGAAACATATTTAACTAGTTTATTTATTCAGCTCGTGAAATTAATTTTTAGATATTCTAAATCCATGTTTGTTCAGTTCAGTTATTATGTTCACATAAAGTAACTTGCCTTTTAAAAAAATTATACATTTAAGCAGAATATCACAAAATATACACAACCTATGAAATTAAGAGCCATATTGTAAAACAAACCTTTTAAATGTTTAATGATTTTGTATAATACATGGTGTTAATGGCTGCCTGCAAACAGCAGCTCTATCTACTGAACCAGGCTGCTTCGTTACCTCAGCTAGGCTTTACACAGTCCCCATATTTGGGACATTTACTGTAAAATACTCAACCTTACTGTCTCAGATCAACTGTGACTCCATAGTTATGCCGGGGTTTTCTTTGCATTTATTTTGAAGGCAATCTTTCACTTGTTTCTGCAACGTGACAAATGACTGGAAATGAGGGTAGAGAGAGAGGAACGACATGCAGCTGGACTGAATGGAGGTCCCTGCAGTTTATGGTGAGCGCCTTAAACCTCTCAGTCACCACAGTGTTATGTAGTTCCTGTTGAAACAGGATTTGAAGGTGGGACATGCAAGTAAACCAATGGGATAGCATTGTGACATTTTCAAAAATTGTTGTGATGGTTTTATTGGCTGGAGAGTTTAGCCCCACCTACTTGTGTTGCATTTAACCAATACACTGTTTTCCAGGAAGTAACTTTTGGCGGGAAAATTAAATTCCTATTTCTAATGCTAAACAATTAATCTCAGATAAATGTATAATTTTTTCAACCAATTTTCACTTGCCTTTATCTGGTTTGCTTAAATATCTCAAAATAATTAACCAAATGTCACAGTAAAAATTGATTTATAAGTATTACATGTATCTTAATTACTTTGAAATATGTTAAAATAACATTAAAAAATATTCAGTCTTTCCCTTCTATAACTTAAGAATTACATCAACTGGGGAAAATACAATCAAATTCAGGTTCAAGTTCACACCAAACACACACAAGCCGGCACACAGAAATAAAGAAACCCTCCTTCACTCCAGGGAACAATAAAATAAAAGTGTGGTACCTTGGGTCGCACTTCCTTCAGTCTGTCCGGTGGAGATCAGGACGACATGCAGGGGTCCAGGCACCGCGGGGTCGGACCCGGCTCAGCTGGACAGCAGCTACCAGGCCTTTCACTTTGTTCATGAATGAAACACACGCACTCAGCTGGTTAATAAACTAACACACACACCAACTTCACAGGCACTGTGCATCGCAAGGCCGTCAGTCACGCCACCAAACTTAACTCACGCGCTTCCTGTCACTTCCTGCACACCTCTGTGACGCCGCACACTTCAACCAATGAATGGCCAGTTTTACTCTTATTCTGAAATACCACTTCTTGTTACTTCCCTGAACTCTTCAAAATAAAACTGAATATTTATAACCATTCATCTTTTTAAACTTATTTGTTACACTGTACCTTTTGAATCTTTCGTAAAATAACTTTACCATATTTATAACAATACCTACAGTTTTTTTCTAACCAAATCACATATACTTACAAATATAGCTTTATATAAACATTATTTTTATTACAATGTATGGTATTTTTTAACCTGGTTACACGTTTTCTACGTCTGGATATATTTCAACACCCAGTTATTGTTCCCAAAAATAATTCTTTTGAGTGAGGGAACAGTTATCCAAAGCCATAAGTTGGTCCATGGATTCTTGAGACTACTGACTTTTGTTGGGGGTTCAGTTGTAGCAAAACCTCCCTTACATGTTTATTGGGTAAAGAAGGATAATCATGGACAATGGAAGTAGCACCATGTCTGGCCTGAAAGTATTAACCAAGTATCCTGTATCATAAATACATGTCTGGCATTTGTAAGTCTCCAGAAGTTAGTTAGTTAAGTTAGTTTCTACATCATTTTCCTACACATTGATTCACTGGAGTCTCCAACCTGCAAATTGCTCTTTTAGTGTCTACAGTAGAAGTGGGTGTTTCCATGCATTAAATCAGTGATTTATTACAGTAGGTACAACTTTTTTTTTTTTAACAATGCAGAGGTACAATAATGCTAACCATAACCCATAATGACCTGGTCCTTAATTGTATTGCATTATTGAGTAATTCACAAAGTGCTTGGCCCGGCCACACAGAGCTCTGCCCTCCTGCGGCCGCAGACACACCAGCAGCTTCTTCTCTGCTGCTGATTCGTCACCTTTCTCCTGCTCCAACCTCACGCGGTTTATCAGGACTTTTTGTCGTGACTTTTGTATTTACAATACTTGTGTTATAAAGTACTTAAGCAAAAGTGTTACACAAAAGAAACTTTGGTACAGTAATGAGAGTTGTTGATTTCATCACCAATATCACATTTTTCTTGATGACAATAAATCCCATGAAAGTATCATCTGTGTATCCAAAGATCGACTGCTGTCGAGTCAGTTTATTTTGACTCAATCCCACACACACCGTTCTGCTGCTGGAAATACTCACTAAATGTGTGTTAATCCACCACTGGAAATAGTCCCCGGCAAATCTGCTATTTACTCCTGTTTGAGAAATGTTTGCTAAAAATAAAGGGCCAATACTAGTTTTAGGAAATCACTGAGTGAAAAAAATAAATAAATCATTACATGCTCAGCAGGAACCAGTGGCCCTGCGGCTGAGTGCCTCAAGCAGGCTGGGGAGGTCAAAGTTTTGAGAGATGGAGTCACACATTCTTGGTTTTGGTCTTTTCATGGGATTTGTCAGCAATGAGAAAAATATAGAATAACACCAGCCTTATCCTTTTAAAGTGTAAAAGGTTTCTGTCAGATATGGTTATGTATAGTGAGAATATTAGACTCATCAAGCCAAATTCAACTTTGTTAAGAGGTATGACTGATTTCCACTGAGTGATTCAGTTTGGCTTTAGTTATTACTGGCATTTCCCATAAAGCATCTGTAGCTGCTTTTAGACATGGACTCCACTCAGAGTTGTTTTTCTGTGAAAGTCACACAGACTGTCCCCACCAGTGGATATGACGTAATGATAGATGGAGCACCGTAACGCTTCCTTTACAGGTCAAGCCTGGGTCCAATGGGGTCCCATTAACACTCAAGGTTAATAGAGAAACATTCTGAATGCATGTCTAGTTTCACCTTCTTGATACAGCACTGTAATGAATCTCTTATTTAATTATCATTCCCTATGCACCAGGAACTTAAATCAATAAATGCTGCGACTAAACCAATTTCCAGTTGTAGTACAGACATCAAGTAAGTGTGGTCAGTTTGATCTACACTAACAGCACGGCTCTATGGGAAGCAGTGTTGGTCTGCCGGTCGGTTGGTTGACCTCTTCGGTCCTGACTGTAATACCTAACTATCGGTTGGATAGCCATGAAATTTGCCATGAAAAACATTAAAAAAAGGCAAGTGTAAAAAGAAGAGTAGAAACAAAACAATGACCTGCTTAAAGTAGTACTTATCATAGAATGTTAAGACCAGAACGGGCTCAATAATCAGCAGACACACGGGTTAGATTCAGTAGACAAGTTAGAAACAATTTACACAAAATATTTACACCCATATTGTTTTTTCACTCACCCATCCAAAGTGAAAATACAAGCCATAAATCTAACTTTCACTCATAGCACTTCACAAATAAACACCACTGATACAGCAGCAATAAAAAACAGAACCAAACCACGTAGCACAATATACATTTCAATAGGCACAGCAGAGCATTGGCAAATGTAGTGCACATTCAATGACACGGGTCAGTACTGTATATGGCTCTGTTAGACAGAAGTTCATTAACATCTGTTTTAAATCATTTTTGGACTGAAGAATTCAAAGTGATAGTAGAATAACAGAGAAGTGGCTGAGTCATGTTCAACACCTACAGTACACCGGATATATCCTTCAGATCGGTTTGTCAATGTTCCCCGTGGAAAACGCCTGCTCCCACACTGCTCTACATCACATTTGACAGGGAGTCAGGGACTGCTAAACAGCAATGAATCAAACTCCTTCAAGTATGAAGAAAACAATTCAACAAACTTAATTTCTTAAGCAAGTCGCCTGTGAAAAAAGAATGAACAGCTGCATGTATATTGTCCCTGACGCAGGAAATGATAATGTACTGAGTTGGTTTGATCTAACTTCACAACAACTGCAAATTCAAGACTGCATGGTAGCCTTAATTAATTCCCCTTCGTATACTGTAAAACAAGTGTGAATGCTATAGCAAATTTAACCAAATCCAGGATGAGACTCAAAACCAGGATTAGACAAGGGCTCCTCTTTGACAACATATAAAATTAGAAAAACAAAAACAATCACAGAACAAATGTATACATTCATCAATAAAACAAGATGTCATTATGCGTACAGCCCTGACTGGAAATCAATCAGGTCTGATTCATTCATTAGACCCTCATATACGTTTCACTATCAAACTTGTAGGTCACATTAACTTGATTTCACCCCCACGACTACTCTATTAGTGAAGTGAGCCTTCCATATATAACTGTTTATCTTTTATCAATGCTACATGTGCCACAGTAGTGCCCAGTAAGTCCTTTTTAAGTTACTGTAAGTGCAATGCATTCTTGGGCTTCACATTCCCATCTTGGAGACAATAACCATTATAGCCAGTGGCCAATCTGGTGCCTTAAAAAGAAGACCACCTTATTTTGGTAAACTCATAAAATGGTCTTTTGGAAAACATGCAATGAGAATCTATTAAGCTCAACACTTGGAAGCTGGACGAACCGGAAATCAAAAAAAAAAAGTGGTTTGTGACGGAGTGAATACGCACACATGCAACAAAAGACGCCTAGGCCTAGATGCATTATACATCACCAGTAAGGTTTTAAATGATTGCATTTGTGTACCTCCTGGGTAAACTTCCTAATACTTAAGACATGTATGTTAGGTATTAGGAATACTCTGCATTTGCTTTTCAGCAAGGCACTGGCCTCAGTACTGAAACTGGTCCTTGGACACTGTACTGTAGCTGCCCACTGCTCCTTAACACTTGGGACGATACAGGGGACAGAGGTCCCAAAATGGATTAAAAAGTTTAATTTAACTTCTTTTCTGTAATTTTTAAACATGAGCAAGTGCACTGAGTGTTGCCAAAACAAAGAGTTTTACAAGTAATATGTGGTTCCTCCACTAGAGCAGTCTGTTTAAATATAAGTTTAGCTGTACGTACATACAAGAATTATCCCTGTCACCCAAGTAATAAAGCCTTCACACTATTTTCCTTTTTGTCTCCTGTCAGTGTCAGCTAGTCAGAACTGATTTTAACTGACTTTAAAAAAGTTTTTTACATTAGAGACCAGCTCTAACACAAAAACATTTTCCTTAGGAAAAATTAAGAAAGGGGAAAAAAAACAACGAAATAAACTCCTCCACATGGAAACCTATCAAAGTGCAGGTGGACGGCAAAGATCTGCTTCTGCTCAACACAGCAGTCCAGCGTGGACGGTTGCTTAAGAGAGGCGCCTGACCGAGCGGCAACAGCAGTCGTTGACTCATACAGGACTCAGTGGACACTTTACACGCGTCTCCTGTGTGGTGGCATCACTTGGGTGGAGAGGGCCATATGGGGACAGGGTGGGCCTCTGTGTTGAAGACATACTTGTCTAGACTGAGCAGTTCCATGTCGTCAGAAAAGAGCAGATACAGGTACTTTAGCGTCTCGCCCAGGAAGAAACTCTCCATCTTGTCCCGGGGCCCGGGGTTAGCTGGGTCACGGACATTGTTAATGGACGTGTAGCCACCACCGGACACCTGCAGAAGTGGAGGTGCTTGGTTAGGTGATTTATGGATACAAAACTCTAGAAAGTACTCTGGTAATTGTAGTTAGTCTATTAGATGTAATATGGCAAAATTATTTTTGTAATTAAACTGCCTCGATCATAAAAAGGTGTTGTAAATAATTGTAATGAAACTAAGCTGGTCGGTGGTCAGTTGTCTGTACCTTAGTGTACTTATTGAAGCTCTGCAGTATGTCCCATCCCCAGTCTCTGTACTTGGTGTCCTTAGTGAATCTGTACATGTAGAACAGACTTTCCACCGTTTCTGGTCTCAGCAGGTTGTGTCTGTCTGCCGGCTGGAGGATCAAAGAGAACTTGTCAATAAATATTAAAGTGAATAGAAAGGATCACATAAAGATTTTTCAACCAGGGAGTCCCACAAAAAAATAAAAATGCCTTTTCTTATCAAGAGAGACACATGACTGAGCATAGCTACAGTTAAGATTAAGTACAAGTTAAGAGCAGACAGATTCAGATGTATGACTGCACAACAGACAGTGCCACATATTGTTATGCTCCCTTCACAGCAATAGCAAGTAAAAAGAATAAAATTGTTAAGAGTGAGATTAGTTATGGCTCTGTGCATGAAGAATCAAGAAAAACTGATGCTTTGAAAACCTCCTGGGGCTAGATGTGTCACTGAAGTTTCTTCCTGAACTTTATTTTACTTGTTTTCTCCTCTTTTGTTTTTCCTTATCTGAATAAAAGCATCTATAATCAACCGTTAACATACATCAATCTGTGTACTGAAAGCCAAACATCCAATGATGTGTAACCATAGTAAAAAAAATTTTTGATCAGAGGAGGTGTTTAACATGTGTTCCCCATTTCCAACACTAGTTAGTCCACTCAGAAATACCCTTAAGAAATACATGAATAAATCTGTTTCATTAGTTTCAATCCCAGAATTAGAATGAGCTCCTGAATTGTTTAAAATGATTCATACTAATATTTGGGATTAATGAAGGCAGCAGAGGAGACAGGAACAAATATATTGGATGCTTTGATAATCCTAGAGCAGGTTCATGAAAAATAAAAAGAGCTGAGCAGGGTGAGGAAGGTCACAACTCCCATGAGAAATATAGACAAGCTGATTATTTAAGTTTATTCAGCAGGCTCACTCAAGAATCAGTAGTTCTGGTTATTCAGCTTATTTCAAATGGCAGAATGTGCATTGGATAGAAAGCATCAATACAAGACACTAAAAAAAGCTTCCGAAGGTACATCCATTACCATGACCTAAGTTATCACTACGGGCTCCTAGTATTTTCACCCCATTCAGAGCATTTTTCTTGGTTTTAGTTTTTATAATTTTTACCTGTACCTTTACAGCAATTACATATAGGCTATAAATTATAGTACGTGCACACATAGACACACAGATATATAAATACCTACATGAATATTAGGAAGTACATAAAACAAAAGATATTAAAATGTGAAATATTGATAATAAAATGATGATATTAAAAAAAGGTGAAAAAAAAAAAGTAATCCCATGCCTCCTATCAGCTATCAGCCTCACCTTGACAACAACGTCGCGTCCGTCATTGGCCTGCAGGCTGAAGTGTACGATCTCTGGGCTCAGCCCAGTCTCCATCTGTTTGTACATCTGGTGACATGTCTCCATCAGCTCCACAGCCAGATCCATGTGGTCCCCCGGGAGGCCGTTGTGGGCCCCAAGCGCCAAGGTTCCTGGTAGGAAGCACACAAGGTGGTCCTGTAGAGAGACAAGAGAGAGAGAGGTACAACCAGGAGGGGCAGGACTGAGAAATGATGAGAGATAATGATGAGAGCTGGAATTGATTGGACTGGCTGATAGAGAGAAAGACTGACTCCACATGAGTTTGGACAGCGACTGATTCAACAAAAGCACAAAGGCTTATTGATTTAACAAGTGGATGTGAGTTCATTGAGTTTTTTGTGTGACATGCCAGATATATACATACACACACACACACACACACACACACACACACACACACAATACATTCATTTTGAGGTTTCAGCTGTTTCATGAGGTTAAATAAGGAGACTGTGACCTCCTGACCTCCCCTGTATTTGACTTTTGGTGAGCATCTTTACCATTTTAGGGTTGAAGCGGTTATGGGACAACTCTCCAACAAAGGTCAATCTGTTGGGCCCTGACTGTCTCACAAGGTGTTTTTTCACTCCCTCCACAGCCTGAAGGTAGTCCTCCAACAGGCTGGACAAAACAAAAACAGGAAATGTTACAGATAAAAGTATTGGTCAGTATCATATTAGACATATTAGTCTGTCTGTAGTGAGTTAATACTGGGCTGTGTAATATAACTGAGTTTCACAACTTTAAAAACAATATTTTTCTGGTGTTGACGTATATCATGACATGGCAAATGTATGAAAAGTGACATATAAAATACTCAAAGTGGTGCAATGCAGTGAGTTCCACTATTAAGGATTACATCAAACTCTTCACTTGTGTAAAACAAAAACTTTTAACAACTCATCTTGTTCCATTTTTAAATCCAATTAACTTTGAATCATTGACCAAATTTTGGAAAATGACAACATAATATGATCCTATCATTACAATACGATGGCTCTGTTGTTGTTGTTGTTAGCTGTTAATCCAGTATTTTCTCTCACAATCACAGGACATCGACTCAGAAATGTAAAGCTGTAATTACTCGTCTTCTGTCTTGCCTCCCTGGATCCACTGTTTGAGCAGGTATTCATAGTAGCTGTCTGCCCTGGCGCCTAGTGTGAAGACTCCTTTATGGGTGAACTGGCCGCTGTTGGTGTTGATGAACATGGGCACCAGGCCGTCATGTTTGCCTGGGAGCTTGTGGACCAGCTTCATTACCTCATTCACAACCTCCTGGAAAGTAAAAAATTAAATTAAATAAAAAAACTACCATCAGTATGTCTGAAAAATACGGTTTAAGCAATTTATCATTGGAAAATTATTAGCAATTTCACACTTTGATGAAATTGGACTCATCAAAAGCTAAGTCTCACAGGGCTGGCTCAGGTTATGACAGATATTATTCAAGTTCATGTCAGACTGGGCTGAAAATCTTTAGGCGCATAAACTGACAATATGATGGATTTAAAGCAAATCCTAGTTTACGCTTGTCACTTCAATCACACAAGTGTTTGCGAGCTGTCTGAACTGAAACCCTCCATCTGAACCCCCGGAAATATTCACATTAATGGCCTCCAATCTTTTTTCCCTCCATCTCAGAGAACTGTAAGTGATGCCAAATTAAAATGATTTGACACACACACACACACACACTACAGCACATTTTACTGTAATTGAGGCCCTCCGGTTATCCTGACCTGGTACTGTGGGTCCTGCGTGACACGGCTCAGCTCTCTGAATTCCAGCTGAATGCTTGTGACCTCGGCCAACGTGCTGTCTGACGTCCATCGAGGGGGGTGGGCTGTTCCCTTCCCGATGTTGACGTCTGAGAACGGGATCTTTGAGGGAGTTTTGAAGGCAGGCATCAACCTGGACCCGAGATCTTTCTTTAGGGGGAGAGAAGAAACAGAATTATAGGGTGAAATTACTTCACTAGAGTAAAGTCTTGTTCAGTTGATTTCGAAAATGCAATGGCTATACATGTAACATTACTGCATTAACAAACTGAAGTCACCTGTTAATTTGCAACTGAAGTAAAGCAGAGGAGGCAATGTGAACCTGGTCAGTTGTACACTGTTATTTACGATTAAGCTACATGGGTGGCATTCTCATTCGTTTGAACATAATTTCTCAAAAAACTTACAGCCCTAGACTGCTATTATAAAGCAACGAGACAACAGAAGTAAACAGGACAGTAAGAATGTCTGTTGGACTGACTCACAGCTTTCTCATGGAAGAGTTGGTCTCCTGTTAGATGGTAGGTACTCAGCAGGCCCCCAAGGACACGTATGGTTGTCTCAAAAAGATTCACGTCCACGTTCTTGTTGAAGGTGAGCTCGTTCTCTACCCAGTTCTTTGCTTCTGCAAACTCTAAGTGGAGTGAGGCAGAGTGCAAGAGTGGGAAGGAGAAAGAGATGAAAAGAAAAAAAAATAATAATTTGATGATATTCATTTAACATGGATGTTTTTTTGAAGATTTTTGCCTCAAGTGACATGATCAAGTGGTCACGTGGCAAACTCCTGACAAAATGAAACAAAATCTAAATCAATACAGCAGACGCACAGATATAATCTTTTTATTCCATGCAATCTTCTTCCTTGCCAAAACCTAAATGTCCCACAATGCAACTTGACTGCTGCCAGGGTGTATTTTTAGAAGCAGCTATAGCCATAGCTGTAGCCTTGAGCTATAGCCTCAAGCAGCAGTGTCGTATTTGGCAACAGTATTGAACCATTTAAAATGATACCCGGCCTCAAGAGAGAGGGAATAAAAGACATCCAATACCTTCTTTTAGGCCCAAAATCCACATGGTGTCCAGAGAATCAATGAGCGTCAAACCCAGTCCAAACCACTCGCCAAAAGACTTGGAGATGGGCTTGAGCTCATCATGACCCCATGCGTAGTCCTTATAGCCTTTCCACGCATGTCTGAAGGCATCACGTACTGTCTCCAGTCTGTCCACAGTTCCATTTGAAACTACAAACAAAAGGCCCACAAAGGGATGAATAAGAAATGAAACTACACTTTTAAAAGTCGGTGTTTCCTGTAGGAAGGTCTACCAACAGTGAACGTCTCAATTTATGATTATTTTCAGTAGAAGGAATATTCTGTGCCGTCTGTTGATTCTGCTGCTTTGAGCACAGCAGGGTTTTATCCTGCAAGTTAAAAATGTTCAAACTTTAAGGAAAGAAAAGGCACTGGGCATTAAACAGCATATACCAGTAGTGCTGGACAACGCAACGTTAAAGAATCTGTTTGAGGGAAAAAGTTTCTCAGTGGACCCAAAAAGTAAGAAAAGTTTGAAGTTTTCTCTAGTCCTGAAAGAACAGAAAAATATGTGAGAGGAGGGTCTCAATGATACAAGGTTGGAATAGAAAGAGTGGCAGATTCTTATGGTTTCTGTGTCTTACATCATTGTTAAGTGAATATCTTTGGGTTTTGGACAAGACATATCAAGTTGTGACCTTGGGCTCTGGGAATTTGTAATGGACATTTTTTGTTCGTTTCTGACATTTCGTTTAGACAAAACGATTTGTGTATTATTCGTAAAAGGAAACAACACATTTATTGTTGTCTGCAGACCTTCATTTCTCATTTTCACTCGCTGTGTAAAGCTTTTCGTAAGAATTTCAGCTAAATTCTAAAAATGTGAGTTCAGTACAAACCTTCCAGGGGGACAGGGTTAGCAGGGTTAGCAGGGTTAGCAGGGTTGGCCGGGGCTGGGGGCGCCGCAGCTTCTTTTTCATTAGCTGAGGGTGGAGGCTCTGTGGCCTGGTCAGCTTCGATCATCGCTCCTCTCCAGCTGCAACACAAAAGTAAAAACCTGTTGAACACTTGAATTATTTATTACTGCTTCTCTGATACATGTACTGTAACAAGTGCTACAGGGCCTGGGTGCAGCTGAAAATGTTTGATTCCGATCTCTTGAGCAATTTCATGTTTACATGTCATCAACTTTTTTCTCAATAGCTCCAAAACTTTCTGAACAGTTGTTTATAAGGAAAAACACCAAACAACTGATCACCTGACGATCTTCTTTTCTTTGTTTTCCTCCTCTGCTTCATCTTGAACCACCTCTTGCTCTTGCTTTTCCCCACCGACTGTGTCTGAAATATTTCCATCTTTCTGCAGGCTCGGTGGCCCTCTCTTGTTTGGGAATGTCTTTTTCTGTGGATAAGGAAACAGCTCGAGCTAGAACAGGAGGCCAACATTAACATATCCAGAAAAACAACAAATCAGTATCTAAATATACAGTCCACATAGGGTTCTGGTATCATAAGGGACTGTTCCAGACCTATAACTACAAACCTGTGGACTGGTACGCAAGCACAAGAACAGAATACCACATCCACAGTGAATTAGGGTCACCGCTGATGGATGTACCTCTTCACTAACTCTACTTATCAGATACAATGAACATTCATTTTGCAGGGACTGTAGGGCCATTTCAACATTCTGGTAAGAAAATGCAGATGAAAATAAGTAAATATTGGCCAACTCTAACATTTTTCTTCTTTTTAATGATTGATGATTTTTATCGATTCATGTTCCTGAAAAAATAAATAAGAAAACACAACTCTAACCTTAGTGGGAGGTTTAGCCAATATGGGGACATTTGGTCCTCTGGGCTCCACCACAGCATCTGGACCCGCAGCTGGACCTACAGCTGGACCAGCATCTGGACCCGCACCTGGCCCTACAGCTGGCCCCACATGTGGCCCTGCCACAGGAGCCGGAGCTTTACCTGCTGCTTGATCCAATACGGACTTCACACCTAGAGGAATGGGCTCTAACTCTCTGTCATTGAGCTCCAGCCAGTCGTCCCTGTCTGACAACCCTACACACACAGAAATAACAAGAAAACAAGCTTAGACTAAGTCCACACTATGCCTAAGTGTTAATTATGTCTTAAGCTATCAGTATATTATGATTATAAAGTAGTTATAATTCACAGAGATGGCCACAGGGAATTGTCTTAACTTTACTACCACCACCTACACAGACTTTGAGTGGGCATACAGTATATCATCCTTTTCCCAAAGATCAGTTTTGCCAGTCCCCACTAAAAAGCAAGTTCTCAGATTTATGTACTCTGGAGAGGTTTCAGTTTCTGGGTGTGAAAAGTGCTAGCTTAGTGTGGATAGAAAGTCCAAACAGAGAGAAATAGAAGCATTTGCAGATATAGCCATCTTGGTTTGGAAGTGGTCTGAAAATCAAATACAGTACATGTAGAAGTATACACAAGTAAGCAAGCAGGTATTTAGAGACACAACATGATGTAAACAAAGAAACAAACTATCACAGCCTCTCATGTGGTGTTTTAATAATTCACTGCAGTTTGTCATCGTCACCAAACATAACAATAGTCGTCTAGTCATGCAGCAATACTATTAGAATGAATGTGTGTTGTGTTGGGTGGGCATTGTTTACCTCTCCACTTCTCTGTGATGCTGGGATAAGAGAGCAATCCAAATATGAGCAACAGAGCCAGCAGGAACAGGATGAGGCTTCGCTGCAGCCGAGACAGCTGCTTCCATTTCTGTAGGCAGATAAATAAACAGTTAACTCCACTGAAACATGTCTAACAGCTCCGAATTCAAATCACAAGCATCTGTCAGCAGATTCTAACATCTACCCACTCGTAAAATATCTTACAAATCTGTTTATTCTAAAAAATAGCAGAGTGAAGAAGGGAAAAGCCTGATGGCCTTCCTTGTCAGGCTTACCCTGTATAAAGTCAACATTTCTCTCCTCCTGATGCGTTAAGCCCAGTGACTGGTCACAAACAATCTAACCAGCTCAACCCAGCAGCAGTGCAGGGGGAGGTACAGAGTCAGGGCCTCTCAGGAGAGAGAAGGCTAACAGGCACATTGGTACCTCTCTGTTACCTGCTCTAATTAACACCTGTGCAACACCATGAAACTATTGAGCCATCGCCTGTGAGCCGTGACGGAACACACAACAGACTTTATCTCAGGGGACATTTTCATTTTAGTGTGCTGTAGTTCATTCACCATAACAGCATCAACACATTCTGTACAGTCCAATGGTGCATTTTTACAAATCTTGTTTATATATTTTTTTTCCTAAACTTAGAATCACCAGAAGACCCATGATTACATGTTATACTTATTGACAATGTGTGATATGCTCAGAACTGCAAGATGATATTAGGTGATATATTGCTTTGACTGTCTCTAAAGAAAAATCTTCAATTTGTATGTAGTAAGCTTTCACATTGGTTCTCTCACTTTAATCTTTATTGCAGCAAATGTTATTGATAACAAGACAGACTGGTCTGATCTGAACTAAATGTATTTTGAACAATTTTGCACTGAAATTGTGAGGCTACTCATTCAGTTGCATAACAGAAAATGAATTGTTAATCTTTAAATGCAGCCAAAGTTTGATGCAAACTAACAATATCACTAATTCAATAAAATAGATATTTTGAGTATGGAGGGTCAATCTGATGCTCAGATGTTATGTCGTGACCCAAGTATGTAACTTCAATGATGGATGACAGGTGATCATGATGACACCAAAGCAAGTCCCATTCACTGAAGGCCGTGAGATAAGTTGAAAGCTCTGGGAGAATAGCTAGTGAGTAAACCCTGAGATAAGAATATTTAAAACTTATTTGGATAAAACATCTTTTATCAACCGTGTCAACACAACTTTGTATAAGTCTTTCCCCTCCATGCAAGCTAAATAGATATTACAACAGCAATGTAGTTATAATGTAGATGTTATATTGTATTTTCTTTTTCTTAAAAGTATTTCTGCACAATGAAGAAAAAACATTCATTTCCTCTATCTGCACTGGGGTGGAGGCATTGAAACTGACTCGGCAGGTTGGCTGCTGAAACACTTACACTCACCTACACACCACCTGATTTGCATGTCTTTCAAAATGTTGAAGAAAACCAATGTGAACAGGGCTAAGGAGGAGCAAACACTGAGCCAACAGGCCACTCAAAGAAACATGATTTGCAGAGAATGGTTTGCTCAGGATCCATAAACCGTTGTCAAATTTGACGACCCACAGGTACAGGGGAGTGCTGAGCCGGACTGGCGTCTCTGCTATAAAGCTGGCTTTATGGAAGAAATGTCTATTGATATACTGCTGAAATAAAATGTTACAGATCAGTCGATGAGAGCGCTAGTTTGCCTTTTCAATTCAGTGACCAGAATGAATTACCTTTCTGAGAGCTGCCAATGCTGTTTTGTGTGCGTTCGGTGTGTGTACCAAGGGTGTCACTTGTCAAATGCCAAACAGTAAAGGATGTAAGTTGCATTTAACAATAATAGATGTGAACATGCAGAACCAAGAAATCTCTCATTTCTTGGTGAAAAAATTCACTTTTAATCTTTGCACTTGAAGCATTTCCATCTAAGGCTGTTGAACTGATTAAACTGTGTTACGCAGAATTAATCAGTGAACAACCATGGTGCTCTCATTACAAGCGAGGTTGTAAGACCAGTTGTTCAAGCATGAAAGAGGAAACCTGTGAACAAAGCAGCACTGTGCTTTTTAAACCCCCCCTGAGAATTGAAAAGCAAGCAAAAGTATGAAATGTGAAATACCTGATACATGCAACACAATATACCTGTAAAACCTGAGTATCAAAACAACAAAGGAGATGGGGGGGTCATACTGAGAGGGCATAAGAAATTTGAAAGTAAAGATAACAAGATTAAAGTAAATGTGTAAGGAGACGGAAGAGTGACGGTGAGCAGACACATAATGTGCTCAGGGGATGCTTTTATCTGAAGAGTTTGAAAGTTCAGGGTGCTCCACAACAAAGGAGGCGTAGGAACAGAAAGCCGAGACTGAGAAATTGATTAGTCACAAAAAAACCTACTAAAGACAGAGATGATCTCAGTGAAGTAAGTGATCAGAAACAAGCAGTTGGCCGCTAACAGCGGAAGCCTTTTTCCACACTTTCAGTCGAAACTGAGCAACCCACCAACTAGGGCTGGGCCAATGTATACTGTTGAGACTTTTCTATACCGTTTATACCAAGTGCAGCAATCCCTTTAATATTTAATAACAAGAACAGATATACCCATTTGTTTACTTTATCAATAAACAGTTTCTACATGTGATTTTTAGAAAATGTGCTTCATGAGAAACAGAAAGGCCACTCACCCTCCAGCAGGACTGTCTCCGGTGTTTGCCGTTGTTGTAAGTGTGACTGTGTGGATCACTGAGTGTCAGAGAGATGAAGTCCTTTCTGGAAGGCGGATACATCCTCTGATCGGGACGGGCAGTCGTAAGTCATAGAAGCTGCACTTGGAAGAGTAAAAAAAAACAGTTAGTCCAACCATGACTGTTTCCTGAAATAAGGGTAATGTGAAACGGAACATGTGAGAGTAGGGTCCATCACGGTACTGTGGATACTTGATCAAGAAAGGACTATCTTCAATCAATCATATAAGTCATTAATACAGTAAAGATACCCCACCTTACGTGGTTTCAATTTCTCAAATGTGCACATTTGCTTTATAAACATAAAACCTTTGAGGTTTTGGAGGCAGTGATTAGTAGAACACTACAACACAGTAATCCTGGCTAATATGACTTCTTGTTGGTTTGGAGTCCATGCATCATTGCAAGGTGTAAAGACTCCCACTTTCATTTTTCAACATAATTAACAGATAAAAAGATGTTGGAGTATCTAGGCCAAAACCAGGCTACATTTGGCTGAAAAGTGGAAGTTTATAGGATGTCGTTTTGAACCAGATTATTGTTATTTCACCAGCATTTAACGGACAGAGATTTACATGTGTACGTTTTTATAAAGGGGAGTGTGCCAACTTTATTAAACCTGCCACAAGGGGTGAACAGAGAAGGGGGAAATTGTTGATTTGCACCAAATCAGCCATTGCCTGTTCCTTTAACTGATTTGCATTTGCCCAGATACTATGTAGGTCTCCAGCAAAAAGCAATCAGGCTATCACAGAGATAACTGAGTGTGTGTGTGTGTGTGTGTGTGTGTGTGTCTGTGAGAGAGAGCTACTGCCTATCCCCCAATGCTATCTTCATTTACCCGAGTTGACCTGCCACTTTATCCTGATTAGTTAACTGCATCTCCTCATCTTTGACTCTAATGTGTGTACGCTTGCTGGCATCACAGTGTCCAGGTGCTGCTGCACTGCTGATCTGCTTGCATCACAGTGTTGGGACCCTTCAACATGTTGCTCACCGTGACCCCCGCCCCCCCCCCCACCACCCCCCCCCACCGACAGCTGACAAGCGCACGTGCACTTGCTCCTTAAGGGGTCGCACTCAGAAATGCCCCTGAGTCAGTGTGTTGACGGCAGGAGCTGCGTTACTCAGTCCCAGTGGTCCCGGCACCGAGCTGCTTTTAGCTGACTGAAGCAGGCTCGTCTGTTAGCTCCTCTGCGCCCCCGCCCTCACCACATCTGTCCCGTATTTAAAATGAGCCTGTCGTCCGGCCGCTCCCCCACCTTTGCGCCTGGTCGGCCGCCTCTCAGCGACGGTGCTGTCCTGGCAGCGGGCTGCGGGAGGCCGGGCGAGGCTGCCTCCTGCTCGGCTCGGGTCTGACCGGGAAGCGGCTGTGTTCGGCGGCCGGGAGGACCAACATGCGGCGCCGCGGTCCGTCCGACGCGCCGCTACATGAGCTGGCAAAGAAAAGGGAGCAGGAGGAGGAGGAGGAGGACACGGCTGAAGTTAGCGAGAGGAAGCAAACAACAGCCGCGGACGGATGCGGAAGTGGGAGAGACGACGCCGTGCGTCACGTGACGTGAGCACAGCGTTAACCCTTCACAGCCCAGCGCCCTGACGTCACACAGCACACACAAAGTGTAAAATCATCTTTATAAGCTTTACAAGATGTTTATGTAAGTTTTTTTTTTTTTATTTTCCCCCTTTTTTCAACCTGTAATCCCTCTGGCATGTTTGCAATAATAGATTTAAATTGTACACACGAGGTGTCATAAGCTTGATGTGTAACTGAAAAAAGACCCTTAACAGCCATCAGTATTCATGCTAAATCGGCTAAAATATGCACAAACTATTTTGGTATTGCAGGTGAATTAAAATTTTATTCCAGCCATTCATAATTTAGAAAGTCCTAAAAAAAAGACCTGCTCACTGGAAACTATTCTCCATACAGTTGAATTATATGCTTGCTTGTAGACAAATGTTACATTTCTGCATGGGCGAAATAATTAAAAGGGTATCGCTTGAACATTGTCTGCATCTTTCCTACAGCTAAGATCAAACAGCATCATCTTTTCCATGTACCTTCCTAAGAATGGACACTTACATAAAAGCAATCCGAAATAAACAAACTCTAGGCAGATATCACCTGCTGGCCACAGCTGAACCGTCCTGCAGCACACTTCTTACTCAGATCTGTACGTTTTTTAGTGTGTAGCAAACTCATGATGACAAAACACACTGAGTCAACATTGGGTTATGTGTTCTTTTTAATTCAGCTGACACAACTCTTTGAGTGAGCTGATGGAGGGATCACACGAGACCGATGTCCAGCATGCCATTTCATACTTTTAAAAATGATAATTTGTACAAAACAAGTAAAGTAACAATGATCAGTCTCAGCCAGCTAAGGCAATCATATGGAATGATGATATGAGAAATCTAAATACAAAAAGAAAACACTGAATATTAAACAGCAGGCCAGAATTGCAAACCCATGGCTAAAATGCTTCAATTTGAATCTAATTTGTCTGGTTGAGATTAAGATTCTTCATTGTTATTTAGCAGTGGCACGCCTCAGCCTCATGAAAAACTTGCAGGCCTCTTGGTTCTCCACAGCTGAAAATTTGGTATAAGCAAGAAAGTGAAGTTTTGGTGTTTTTTCAGCTGCAGTATTGCTGTTCTGGCTGAGTCAGTAGACTACGCTCTCTCCACAAACTCCCTGAGATCTCACTCAAATGAGTCCTCTCCTCCCTGCAGACCATTCACCACACCACTCATCACTCGTCGCCGACCACTGCTGGGACACAAACACCAAACCCTGATTCTGCTGAGAAGCTACAAGGCTTGCTTCTTTTCTCTGGACCCAAGCACTTCTCAGATTGAATGAAGCAGAAATTCAGATCGACAGCAATTACTCAGTGCTAAGTGGGCGGTAATAAGCGCTGTTGTTTTCAACCAGGGGGCCAAAATGACTCTGCGGGGCCGGGGCACTACTTTTGCACTTACTCTACAGCCAAACTTCAGCGTGATCTGTACAGTACAACAAAAGAAAATTACAGTATTGTTCCGGGAGGAAATAGATCCATCTGTAAGCTTTAGCTGCTTGGCTTCAGTCTTTGGTTTACATGAGAATAACAGGAAAAGAGAAAATTCTCCTCAACACTCTCGTACACTGTCAGCACAAAATTTATTGAAGCAGCAGCTGCATTTTTGACACAGACCTTCAGGGAAACGGGGGGAAATAGTAGCTTGATAATCAGACTAAATTGCCACAATGTTTTAGGCGGACATTGTGTTCTTGTGTTAACCAATTTTTTGTTTGGAAGGCAATTTTTCCCCCTATTTTTTCCAAACGTCGTGTTTTCCTGGCATTCTTTTCCCGTTAGATGTGTTGATTGGTTTTTTGATGGACTGTCTAATTGTCCCAGGTGATCCTGTGATCTGACCCTGTTTGTGACTGACTGATGCTGCCTCTGCCTTTTTATTATTGCTGCTTATTGTATTGTTGTTTAAAGCCTACTGATCTACGACTAAAACTTTAAAATATTTTTGATAACAGTATGCAGGAGTTCACCCCTTTAAAAGAATAACCCAAGCATTATTATTATATTGTTTTCTTATTGTCAACAAATCTCATGAAAAGAACAAAACCAACAATATCTCTCAATACTTTGCGATTTCTCTACCCTGTCTGTGGCACTCATTCTCAAGCCCACTGGTTCATCCTGAAAATGTAAATTTAGAAAAAAGCCTCAGTAATTTCCTCAAACAGTCGAGTGCTGTAGTTTTTAGCAAACGTTACTAAGATAGTAAATAGCGGATTTGTTGGGGACTATTTTCAGCTGCAGATTAATACGCATGTGGTGCTTGATTGGAGGAATAAGATAGATCAGGCTTTGGATACACAAACACTTCTTGTAAGTAGAACTAATTCCGTGTTGGTTTTGATCTTTTTAAGGATTTATCCTTTAACATTTCTATCTTAACAGTTCTTAAGTCTTGTTTTCATCCTAAACTAAACTACCTACTGTACTGTGGCATCAACAGCAGCTTCAGTGCCCATGTGTGTATCATTAATGGATCATACCTGAGACATAAAAAAAACAAAACATACAATTATATGAAACTGTAAAAACAATAAACAATGTCTTGCATTTTAACAAAATTAGGAATTTTGGTCTTGCTGTTGACAACAGACAGCATCAAGTATGCATAAGACAATATGACTGTACCCCCTATTGTTTTTGGGATTAAATAAATGTTGGTCTTTCAAATAAAACTTGATCAGCATCTTGAGAAAAGTGACACGTAAGTTCACTTACAGTATTAAAGTAGTGGACAGTTTACTGGCCTGGTCACATACAGCCGCTGGGACGACAGTAGCTGTGTCCCCATGCAGAACACATTGTTAAGAGGTCAGTTAGGACGGTCTGACTTTTATATACACAATGGGCAAGCTATGACCGAAGCCTAAAATACATAACAAAAATCTAACAGAGAAAAAAAACACATTGTATATAAATGATAAAAAAAACATACATTTTTAAATTATTCAATACAAGATAAATGTCTCTGTAAACAAAATTGACTTCTCCGTGAAAAAACACGCTGGTGTCCTCTCAAATTAATGAATACGGAGTCACTCAACTCAAGAGATCAAATCCCCCAAAACAAGAGGAAAAGGAAGTGACATCTTCGGGAATTGGAAGAGATGCTCCAGTTGTCCCCTTGGTGTCCATGACAGGAACAGAGGTTTGTGAGTCTTCTGGGACGGCACAGCTTTCTAGCATCCTCTAGCTGAAACACACGGGTCCGACAGTGAAGCCAAACTGGTGTGTGAAGTTTCCACCTTCCATTAGTGCTATGTCTCTCAGAGGAAGCAGCTGGAGGTCCTCGAACTCAAACACAGACTCCCGAGGCCCAGAAGCAGTCTCCTCACCAGGCTGACACGCAGGAAACAGAATACATCACATTAAATTACATTTCATTGCTATGCATCATCACTTTTTTGTCACAGTAATACTTCAGCATATTTTGTTGTATGATTTGTCTCAACTAGGGCTGCAACAAACCTTGATTTTGTATTTCGTTCATTTCTCCCGTTTTAAAGAATGCCAGATCTTTACGTTATGTTGCATCCAGGATTTTCAAGACTACCATGTTTCGATAAAAATGATTTTTTGGCCCTCAAACCTTTTACACCAGGACCAGAGAATTTGAGTTCTTCTATCCAGCTAGTTTTATTTTGCAAATAAATATAATGAGGAATTTGCCTAAAGTTAAGTGTTGCTGACTATTCCAAAGCCGTTCCAAAGTGTTTTCCTCAACAAGATTGACCAGTACTTCCTTGAGCCTCTAAAGAGCAAACAGCAAATAAGGAAGTTGAGAAAGCTTTTTACATACCACACAATCTTTAAGTTCTCCGAGGTAACTTTGCTTCCTTGTGTCAGTGAGGAATTTGACGTCCTTGTCTGTCTGGCCCAGTCTGTGTCCTGGATGGCAGGAGTAGGTCACCTTCTGGACGGCCGTGCTGCTGTGCAACCTCAGAAAACGCATCTGGACCACATTAGCACCTGGATAGTAAAACTGATAGGAAAGGAATAAGAATGTAATTTATTAACAACGTCAACTGGTTCACAACAACATAAATTTAAAAACTTAACCGGTAAAAAAACCAACAAGTGAATGGGAAACAGACTAAATGTCATTAATCCAATCATCAATCGTGTGAGAAAAAAACTATACTAGAAAAAATGATAAGAAAATTATTCAGTGTCTTCCACTGTGACAAGTATCTCCAGTTTTGTTTGTGCACTGTGAAAGAGGTCGCTGGCAGCTATTTAGCCTCTTTTAGCTCATTGTTTCAGTTTTACTGCACATTTACAGTCTCTATAGATACTGTATGTTAGAGTTTATGTTTTTCAGGTTGTTGTGGATTTTTTACTGCCCCCAAGTGTTGAATAACACCAATAAATGCAGTTTTAATGGATATACTAATCTGTAATTTGCGATAAGATCCGAATGAACTGTTTTGTTTTGGTTGTCCATTTCAAAAGGGATCCACTCACCGGAAACCCCTGCTCCAGCCTGCTGAGCCACTCAAAAGATCCTTCTTCAGAAAAGTCTTCCATCCACGCTTTCATGGGCAACTGCAGACGGAGAAGAAGGAAGGCACGCGTTTGCAAATCTGAATGCAAGTCCTGCTTTCATATAAGAGACTTGTGAAGGTCACCGATGTTCAGACAGCTGCTAATGAACTCTGCATTAGCATGCAGCTCAAGCATGAGCCGCGAGAAAATTGGCTACCTTAGTGAGAGATGCATACACTTCACGCTACCCAAGACCAATTCATATTATGCTTTGGTTGGGTGAGTCCATTTTTTATGTAGAATCGACTGTATTAGAGTGGAAAAGGTGAGAGGTGAGAGAGTGTGTTTTTATAGGACTGCAGTACAGAAAAGGACTATAATAACAAGAATAATAGCCTGTGTCCTGATTGTCCTGATGTCCTTTGGATGAATGCAGTGTTTCACTTAGCCATGCATTATTAGCCATTGCATTTTTCATGCACAAAGCTTCATTTGTTGTATACTGTCTCTCTTTTTGACCTCTAGTGATGGTTTCTGTGTACTCTATGTACAGTCTACCTTTATTCTACTTTATTACAGTATTACCTGGTTAATTATATGGTCTCTTGAGATCCAAATCTCCTTTACCTGAGAGTCCTGGCCAATGTGACAGCACAATTATGTTTTAAGACTATGTAACTTCTTTCTGAACAGCGTAAAACATAATGCTGAGAACATAATGGAATAGTAGCACAAACAGGGAAGAGTCATGACGTTACTGACCTGACTCAGCAATGTCAGTTACACGGGACAGTTTGCTCACATTAACCACCATAAGCAACTGGTCCGAACAGACCAAGTAATGTAGCAGAACTGAGCAATTATGTGTTTTATTGCTTATGAATTTAAGTTTTCATTTGTAAGAAGAAAAATGTACTTCTTCATCCTTCAAAAGTTACATATTCTCGCTTAAAACAAACAAACACAGAGCCTGAAAAGGACGAAGAGTGAAGATGGAGACAACATGAGAGACTGAATCACATCAAAAAGTAGAAAGGGAGGAAAAAACACCTTCATGTTGTTCTTTCTCCCTGCTATAAATAGACAATTTAAATAGTTTGACAGTTTGCCTACTTTTGTGAATCCATTTTGTTTGTTCTATACTAGCGTTAATTATTTTTGCCAATGCCGTTGGTCTAACTCTTGTTCATGGTGATGTATATGGTATGGTTTGACAGACAGTGGATCTCAGCAAATTAAGTCAGTGAAGCAAATCGTTTCATGACTGATACTGTAGGAATGATGTCCAAACTATGTGTCATGAGTTCAAGTTCAGGTCATCACTGCAGAAGTCTCAGTCATCACTGCCAAAGTGTGAGCTGACTGACAATTCGGCAAATTGAGATTCAGGTTGTACAACAGGGCTACAAGAAGTCTGCAGGCACGCCATTGATCCAGGGGTGCAATTTCCTGTAGTCTTTCTCTGGTGATGTCTTTATACCTGTGAGTCTCGAGGGTGAAGGCAGGTCTGTTTTGATGTGGAAGAGAAGCTGCAGTAGGCCAGCAGAGCATCGGCTGGGCTTCCCTGGTTGGGGTCAATGTAATACACTCCTGCAGAGAAAGGTTAGCGAGAGCTCAATGACATCTGCAGGGATGATTGTTCTCTTCACTTAAAGAAAGACCAGAGCAATACTGGAAACAACAACTCCAACATACTGGACTATACATAATATCTATTAAAGATGTTAAAGCGTAAAAAAATCTGCAGTGTAAAATATTCTTTTTAATATATATTACTCCTGCTTTAAATACACTGGTGGGCACAGATAATTTGAATCCTTGATGATGTTTAATGAGAATCAGGTATTCATTAGGCATACCATCAAATGTGTTGCATTAGGCATATCATTTTTGTTTTGATGTTACAGTGTTACCATTATGAATTCACATTTTACAACAAAGAAGCAGACACAAACCTAAAATTACATACCAATACAACACAGAATCTGGCTTTGAAACAAAAACTTTACAAAGAAAAAATACATGAATATTTTCTAAACTAAGCTGTTCATCCATGTGATGTCAGGTGCTGCTGAGAATAGAAACTATCCTGTTTAACTGGTTGCGGTTGTTCAGGACAGATTTGACACTTGACACCAGCGCTTGGGGACTGGCAATATGAAGGCACTATGTGTGTTTACTGAGCCTAAAGAGGCCCAGTAAACATGGACATTTCAGGAGTGTTTTTATTCTCACTGCATGAGAAGTTAAAGAAATATATTAGTCAGCTAAACAAGTATGTTTGGTGGAGCCCGATCGATTGGAGTCTGATGGACATACCTTCACCGAGAGGACAGTGTCCAGGACTCCAGCTATCTCAGTGACTCCCAAAATAATTCTGTTTACCGTTGTTTACTGTTATTTCATGGTTTCAGGTACTGACCGCTGCTGTATTCGGGGTGACAGAACCAGAGCTCCAGACAGGTGGTGGCAGGGTGCTCCTTGCTGCCGTCAGGAGGATCCACCAGCAGCCGGAGGTCCTGCTGCAGAGAGTCTAGCAGAGTCTGGATCAGAGGGTAGTTGGGCTTATCTGACACATACATCAGGTCCTGGACATGGAAAGAGAATTCAATTATAATTTTTTTTAAACACAAACAGACTGATGTTTGATTGAAAAAAATATGTTTAGTGCTTTTTTTTTTTTTCATTTAGTGTTTATTTTTATATGTGTTTACACATTTAAATTGCCTCACATGATAAATGCTTTTCTAACAAAATAACTGAATTGCACAATGAAGACATGAACCACTTGCCTTGAGTTGAGACAACGTTATGTTCAGTGACTGTCCTGGGGGTCCAGGTACCCCAGGTGGACCCTAAAACACGATGAAGATGCACACGTTAGATATACACTACAAAAATATCAATATTAGATCCAGATTCTATAAAACTTTGTTATCCATCATAACTGATAGCAAGTGACAGAAATCTGTAGTGAAAGAAATGTGTCTTTTGAAATTGCTCTTAGGTCAAAATACACCTTAAAAATTTGTGTCACTACAATTAAAACAATAACTCAAGAAACAGCTGAAGAACTCTAAACTGCTGCCCCATGTTAACTAAAAGCCAGTCAAGCTATATACTACATAAACTGTCAGACTGCACTGATCTCATATTTAACTGAACACATTTCTCACTGAACTCAATCTTTGTATAAATGTGTAGATTTTGGATGTAAGGTATCTTGGCATCCTAAGTGCTTTATATTAAAATGACGAGCTCTTCTTTTAACCAACCTCTGTTGTAAACTTACCGGGAGCCCTCTCCTGCCGGGCAGACCAGGCAAACCCTGGTAGCCTTTCAAACCCTGCAGGGAAAAGAACAAGTGATAAGCACAATGTAAGACTCTGCACTGTTCTGTACGGCTATACCAAACCATTAACTATAAAACACACACTGGAAATGAAGACTGCTGCAAAAATCCCATTACATTCTAACGCCAACTCCAAAGTGTGACAGCTTTATGATTATATGTGCCATCAACATAAACCAGAACAATTCTAACGTAAGAAATCCTCTGGGGCGTTTGCTTCAGATAACGGTGAATAAGAGCTGAAGTGAGTTTGATCTGTCAGGACAGGGGTGCTAGAGTTGATGATATCATACCTTAAATCCAAACAAACCCTGCAACAGACGAGAGAGGAGGAGAAGAAAAGGGCATTAGTATGATTTTCCACTGTGAAGTGGATTTATCAACAGAGAGCTGCCGAGTGCTTTTATCTGCTGCATTGAGAACCCATCAGCCGTGAATGTGCAAATTTTATAACCTAAATCAGTGGACCCCCCCTCCCAAAAAAAAAAAAAAAAACACAGTGGGTTGAACACAATCTGACTGTGCTGCTGAACTGTGAATGATTCAACAGGCTGGCAGCTGAAGGAAAGATTAGTTGGCTGACAGTCTGCACTTTACAGGAACGAGTTATTATAAAACAATAACATTTCCATCACACGTCCCACTGTGCTGTCACCATTTTTCAGACCCAATGTGAATAAAAGTGACAGACAAGACAAACGGCTCAAATTCAAAATATTAAATATCCCAGACAAAAAGTAAAAAGAAAAGCCTGCATAAACTTGTATATCCAAAGGGAATTTCAAACACGGTTGCAAAGATTTTTCCATAAAAGAAAACAACAACATAAACAACAACATTAAAGCCAAACTGAAAAACAAAACCCCCCCACCCCCCCCCCCCCAAAAAAAGGACAATAAATAAAATATGTTAAATTAACTATTTGTACTGTACATGAAACTTACAGGCAGTCCTGGCATCCCTGGTGTACCCCTTGGTCCTGGTAGACCAATATTTCCCTAAAGAGAGAGGGAGAAACTAAGGTAAGCCATAAAAACATATTTCAAATGTAGTATAAATCCATGCTTCAAAAAACAAGGGAAAATTAGAAGACAAACTTCTATCTTAATTTTGGCTACCTGCTCTCCCTTTGGGCCCAGTGGACCTGGCAACCCAACAGCACCACGAATACCCTGAAAAAAACATAAAAGAAAGACAAAATTTCCAGGTACTCGCTCACAAGGAAAACTCAATGAGCAACATACATCCTAACAAAACATTTCATTCTGGCACTTTGGGGCGTTTAGATACTGGGGCACAGAAATAAGAAAGTGGACTGTTGACCAGGCCTTTAGATTTAGAATAGCAACACTTGATAGATATTCAATACAGCGACTCTGGACTCTGGACTTTTAACATCAGGAAAGACATTTCAACAGCTGCCTGCTTCAGTCTGACCTTCATCATTACATCCTTGTACAACTGTCTATCTGTTAAAATTAATGCAATTTCTCAGGTCATCAGTCTTTCTTACTATTAGATCTCTGTAGCCAGTTTGTTTGATTATTAACACATTAAACCTTGACAGCTCCTACCTTCATGCCATCGGCGCCAGGTGGTCCAGCCAGTCCCATGTCTCCTTTCTCACCCTGAGAACACAAACAGCACAGTCAAGCCTCCACCTTCAGTCAGACAGCAGATCACCACAAGTGGGACAGTGACTATTATTGGTACTGCTCCTTGTATGTTGCTATGACAATATTTCATTAAAAGGTTTTTTTGGAGAGAGTTTTTCCCTATCCAAATCGATCGTCTAAGGATAGAGGGTGCCGTATGTTGTACAGATTATTGGAAATTATTGGGATTTTTTAAATGAACCAACATATAAATACTGTTCCATTAAAAATGTTGACTATTCACATCAAATGTTTCTTCATTTTCAAACAGCTTTTATCTGGAGAGAAAAGTTACACTACTTCTGCATTTGAAGCTAATGACAAACTTTAATACAAATTTAGTATAGAAACACTATATACTTTTTTTTTACAAACAGAATCCAGTGAGATCCAGTTGGTTTGATCCTGAAAATAAAGCTTTCACTGAATCTGTGTCTGGTTTATTCATTCTTGATTACCTCGTTTCCCTTTTCTCCTTGATCGCCCGGCTCTCCACGTAAGCCAGGGATTCCCTTGGCGACAAAAATAAAATAAATATATCAAGCGGATATCAATTCACTGGCTGATCAAATGCACTTTAATCGTGAAATTCAGTACATTATTAATCTCTTCTGTCTAAATGACTGAATGGAACAGATAGCTGAATAGACAATTTCAGAGCTAATGTGCGGATATGTTCAGCTGTGACATAAAAATGTATGTTAAATGAACAAATAAATTGACTTACAATGAGCCCTGGCCACCCAGGGAGGCCAACCAGTCCTGTGTCTCCCTTTTCACCCTGAATGACAAAATGCAATGTACTGTTGTCTCATACATCATGATTAAACCTGATTTACACAAAGCCTGGGGCCATGGTTCCATGTATCCTACCTTTGGTCCTCTGTCACCTCTGGTCCCTCTGAGTCCGGCCTTCCCCCGTTTCCCCTGCGGAAGAGTTCGCCATGTTTTTCAATGAGGCAACAGAGAGCAAGAGGGGACACTCACAGACAAAACAACATCATGTTTTATGTATGAATCTGTACATGCAGTGGCTGTTTCTGGCATGCACATGCACCACACTAGCTGCTAGAAAAGTTGTAAAAAGGCAAATCATTAATGTTAATCATTAACATTGACTAAATATTGACCTTTTCGGATTCATCACAACTGTGGATTTTTTTGCTTCATCTTTACATTATTTAGAAACTACACTTCACCTGCAAAATTTTCACAAAACTGAAACAGAAAGCTCTTACCCTCCTCCCAACATGACCCGTCTTCCCCATTGATCCACTCTTGCCATCGTCTCCCTGTAGGGGTAAAACACAAACTGATCGGTGAAAAAGCAAATGAGCATCTTTTTGGACAACTTCCAACTGGAAAAGCCCACATTTAGAAGCTGCAGTGTTATGTTTCTGTTGCAAATTAAATGTATTCATGTACAATGTATATGAGATTCTGTCGCTGGCATCAATGCCATTTTGAGGGTTAAAACGAGTTAGGGGCCCCCTCCTGGTATGGAATATGTAACTGCTGTTGCATTACTAACTATTCAACTACTTCTATTGAAGATGAATGAATAGATAAAATGAATATGAATGGTGGAAACAGGAGAAAACCGCTTCCCTTTACATGGAGCCAGGCTAGTGTCTATGCTAAGCTAACCAGCTGCTGGCTGTAGCTTCATATTTAACAGACAGACATGAGAGTGGTATCAACCTTCCCATCTAACTCTTGGCAACAAAGTGAATAATTGCATTTCCCGAAAATATTGAACTATTCCTTACACTTGTTTCAACTGCATGTTATGTGTAGCAATGATTTGAGGACTTTAGTAATATTACTGTATTTTTTAAATGAAGCAGAATAACCTCCAACTAAAATATTTGTCCAACTTCAGATGTTTTGGGAAACTAAATTGTGTAAAAGATGTCAAATTAAACTTTAAGTTGTATGAAGACAACAAATCACGCTGGAATATGAGGATCTTACCTTCTCCCCTTTCATGCCCTGTTTCCCCTCAGGTCCTGGTCTTCCTTGAACTCCCTGCAAAACAGAAATATCCATTTATTTTTAATATTTTTGCTCTTAAGATACCTGATATCTAGACATACAAAACAAACACACACACACACACACACACACACACACACACACACACACACACACATATATACAGTACACTATGATTTTTATCATTGTTTGGCATTTTTCAATAATTAATCACTATCAGACAAATGTTATAATAACAGCTGAAGGCAGCTGCTGAAGGCAACACATGATGTCATCATCCACAGTGTTTCTGTGTTGTTCTCACACTTACGGGAGCTCCTGTGGGACCTGGATGACCCTGGGGTCCCATCTCTCCAGGAGGGCCCTGAAAAAGAGAGGGAAGAGGCACAAACAACAAAGTTGTTGAGGGATAAGAAGCCATCTTCAGCAGTGGTTGAATTAACATCAGACAAAGTGTGATGTTTTAGTTTAGTTTTCACCTCTAACCCTGGCAGAGCTGGAGGACCTCGGATTCCTGGCAGACCATCCTCACCCTGCACAGGTAATTTATGTTACTGAGGTGGTTTTAGGGATATTTGTGTTTAAAAATGTTTACTTTGAAAGGAATTCATCAAGAAGGTGTAGCACAATGCAGACATACACTTAGGTTACATATGGTGGATTCATAAACCTTACTAACCTGCTCCCCCGTTGGACCTTTTGCTCCTGGCTCTCCCTTCAGTCCATGTGGCCCCAGTTCCCCTTTAGCTCCCTGCTCTCCCTGAGGTCCAACTTGTCCCACCGGACCCTGCCATGAAGACATCCCAAAAATGCAACAGAAGTGCCATGACAAGTTAATATGTTTTTTTGTTTTGATTTTCACTTTTTAAAATCAGATTTTTAAATCAGCTTTCAGGGCGATATGCTTGTTCACTAGGTTCAACTGCCACTAAACTTCTTCAGTTTAATATAAAAAGGTGCAGACATTAAATACTTTTCCATTTCATGGCAATCTGTCCAATTGTTGTTAAAACATTTCACTAAAAACCAAAATATGAACATCATGGTGGCGCTTGAGGAAAAGTCAGGGGAACACCAAAGTCATCAGGTAAACAAACCCTCTGCTACAACTTTCTGCTACTCGAGGATACTTACAGGTGGTCCCAGCCCCCCCGTGTCTCCTCTGACACCACGTGCACCAGTTATTCCCTATGTACAAGACAAACAGAGAGGAAATGGATGGCTTTCTGCATACAGCTGTACTGTACGCTATGTTGTCCAAAATGTTATATGGAATCAGTTTTACCTGAGGGCCTCCTGACGCCGGAGGTCCAGTAAATCCGACGGGCCCAGACTCCCCCTGGAGAGATGGAGGAAAATCATTTATTGCCATTCTGATTTAACTGATTTGATTCCAGCAGAGCACTGCAGGGGATGTACTGTAGATGATAGAAGAAGGTGTATTAGAAAGAGTACAGCCTGTGCCTGGCGAGGCAGGGGTCCTCTCAATCAGGTGATTACTGAAAGTCAGTGCTGATAAGTCCCTCTTACTCATCAGCAGCTGATGTGTTTGTGCGCAGTGAAAACCTGGAGCAGTTATTAAAGTAAACTTGTGACCTTAAGCAGAGAGTTTTTTTTTTACTGTGGTAAAATGATTTTCCCATCAAAGAAAACTCTAATATTCTTTATTTTTTCACTTAAGAGCTAAGACTACACTGATGCAGGGCTGATTGTCTCATAAACCATAAAAATATCCAGAGAGATGAAGACACTGATGACTCATTCATGTTACCAAAAATACCAGTTATATATCAGTTCAATATCAATAAAAGTAATTCTATTCTGTTTTGATGTACTTTACAAACTATTTAAATTATTTAACATTATTGTGAGTGTAAACCAGTGGCTTGTTACTGAAGGAAAATAAATAATATTACCTTCTGGCCCTGAGGTCCATCCAGCCCCGAGGGTCCCCGAGGGCCCGTGATTCCCTAAAATAAGCACAAACACGAAAAAAATAATAAACACACTGACATCAGTCCGAACGTGTGTGGAGACAGGAAAGAAGGTAAAAACCAAGTGGATCTGTCAACTGGATCAATAAATGTTAATCCCAGCTGTGAAAGGTTCAAAAAAGGTTAATTTAAAGACCACTCTGAGCAGCATGTCATCAATACATCCTGGTAACAAACTCACCTGTAACCCCGGCAGACCTGCAGGTCCCACTTCACCCATCAGCCCCGGTTCACCCTGTACAAGGATCAACATGACATCAGGAGCTGGTTTGACAAGTTTTATATTCCATTTATGCGGCCAATGAACTGAAATATTATATTATATATAGACATTTTGAGCTGATCACTATGTTTACTCTGATCTTAGTGATTTTATTCCCTCTCGCCTATTCTCTTACAGGGGAACTTTGGCAATCTTGCGCCTCAATGTCAAAGTACTACTGTAGTCCTGAGGAGTACTACTTGTTGTATTTAATCAATTTTCAAGTCCCTAGATTTTAAGAATATTAAATGGTCACTACTAAGAAAACTCCTACATTTGTAATAATTGTATTAAAGCTATAATACACTACACACTATATATCTTCATTCATACATTCCTCAAGGACATATTATAAAAACAAGAATTTAAAAGATAAGGCTGGCGATATTCAGATTTATTTATTTTTTTTTATTGTTGACCAAAACCAACAATGTGTTTGTCCGCCACTCAATACTTTCTGACTTCCCTACCCTGTTTGTGGCACTCAGCTATTAGCTCATTGGTTTCTACTACAGACATAAATCTTAAAAATGGTCACAGATTTATTAAAGGCTCAGTAATCTTCTAATTTTTAGCAAATGTTACTTAAACAGGTGTAAATAGTGCATTTATTTGGGACTGTTTTCAATAGAGGATTAATACACATTTGGTGCTTTAGTGAGTATTTACAGCAGCAGGACGGTGCATGTGGGATTGAGTCAAGTAAATACATCAAAATACCAAACACACAACTGGCGAAAAAATGTTGAGGAGTAAAAAAGTGCTCACCATTAGTCCAAGGTGGCCCTTCTCCCCCTTTGGGCCCCTTTCGCCATTTTTTCCAAGGCCTCCCCAAGGGCCTTCTCGACCAGACAAACCTGGAGGTCCCACCTCACCCTGACGACAAACAACCACGGTCAGATCAGAAACTACAAACATCACAAACCAACACAATCAGAGACGTGAACAGGATGAACTTTTTATTTTGTCCATTCACCAATTTCAACAAACTAAAGTAGTAAACTGACCTTCTCCCCTTTCGGTCCAGGATCTCCAGCTTCACCAGGATGCCCAACATCACCCTGCAGAGGAGAAATTAACGTTTATCTGGAGTTGAATAACCGTCTTAATGTACGTTGGAACATTTTGGGAAATTTGCTTATTCACATTCTGCATGGAGGTAGATGAGAAGATTAATCCTACAAGATGATTCGGTGGAAGAGAAAGCTGCATTTCATCTGTGTTTTGTCTCTCTGTTATTTTGCTTCTTTTTGCCTGTTTTTGAAATCTAAGATTCATCCCTAAATGGATGAAACACTGCCGCCATATTTTACTGTTTTTCAGTGAAAAACAGCTTTTTTATATCAGTGACAAACTGAATTAAAAAAAAAAAAAAAAACACCAAAAAGTACTATAAAAAGCAATTACAAACTCTATTTACTCTGCTGGACTGGATAAATGTTTTATATTCCGATGCTTTTGAGGTAGAAGGTACATTTTCAGGTTGTGGAACACACTTTCTATCAAGCTGAGTGAAGACATCCCTGTTGAAGGCATCAATCGGCTCATCTTGTTGTTATATAATCAACATTAGAAAACCCTCACAGGAATCTGAGTGAAGCACTGCCACCATCGCATCATCAGGAAAATCTAATTTCATGGTTTATGTAACAGCGATTGGTGATTTGACGCTTTTCAAACATTTTTTATTCGTATCTTTCATGGAGCACCTGAAATACTTTTCAGGCTGACAATAATCTTTAATGCTAACAAGAAATAAAAAAAATAATACAACAAGCACATCTGTTAACCATAACACTTTGGACCGACTGTTACTGTGAAGCTGTGAAGTAAACAGGGTGGAGGAGGTTATGGTGATGTGATGAAGTCTTAAATTCTCACTGAATTGGAAACCTCCCCCCCGTGGAGCTGCTCTATCATTTATGAGGCAGCAGTGGAACACGTGTGAGAACGTCTGCAATCATTTAAAGTGAAGAATCATCTTTGAATAAACAGCAGATAAATGCGCTCACCTCTTTACCTGCTGGTCCAGGTGGTCCCTGTAAGCCTTTTGGGCCCTCAAGTCCTCTGTCTCCCTGGGTCCCTGGAGGACCAAGTTTCCCACAAGACCCTATGTCCCCCTGTCAAACATGGCAACATTGGAAGACAGGAAATCAGATACTGTGAACTTACTGAGTGCGGACTTTAAATGCTGGTCAAAAGTTGGCTGTCAAAGGGTTTTATTCGCTCACACTTGACGCTGCAGACTGTTTCACAACATTAAACAAAGTCAACTTCAGCCTCAGTCTGAACAAAACAAACAGACCTCAGTTAAGTTGTTTGTAGTATGAACAATGACTCAGGAATGATGCCGCTGTGATCACTGACCTGGTCTCCTTTCTGTCCAGGTGGGCCTTCAGTTCCTGTTTGGCCATGAAGACCCTGAAAAGTCACAACAATCATCACCTGACAATAAAATGTCCTCTAAAATGTCCTCTTCTGTTCTAGTACACAATTATTTATAGTGTTAAATTTTTTAGTATTTGGTGGTTCTATAGGGTGCGTGCAACTTCATTGTCATTTTATCAATAGTTTACTTTTATTTAATTATGTTTACACTAAGGAGAGTGCTGGGGGGGAAAAGTAGGGCGGGCGAAGAAACTATTTCTTTTGAAATCAGATGAATGAAAATGTTGCTTTCTTTGCTTCACCATAAAACTGAACCAACCTGTTGTCCATCTTGTCCTGTGGGCCCAGCATCACCAGGTAAGCCCGGTAAGCCCTGGAGGTCACAGTTTTCAGTTCAGTAACTGAACTTAAATGAAGGCTACTTGGACAAAACTCTCTTAATAAAACACAATGATGAGTACTGTAACTGAAACTGTAGTTTACCGTGTGTCCTCTCTCCCCCGCTGCTCCTAACAATCCATCAGCACCCTGCGGGCCCTGAAAGCATCCAACAAACATGCGGTCAATTAATCTTCTGTGCCTGGTTTGTATGCTGTGACTGGTCAAACCGGTCTTCAGACACTTGTATTTAAATGGAAATATTGATGGATTTTATTCTTTCCAGACAGCTGATAGTAGGTACCCACTCACTGGTATTCCTGCTAGTCCCTGGGGTCCCTGAAGTCCTGGGGGCCCTTGGCTTCCTCTGGGTCCAGGTTTTCCAGTCGACCCATCCGCACCAGGGAAACCTGGAGGGCCCTAAAAATCATACAAGACAGGCATACAGATTGAATAACTTATCTGATCAAATGTAATCTAAACTTAATGTTCTAAGTGACATTGATATGTACAATTGATCAATAATCAATTGTGACTAATTTTTAGCCAATTCATTGTCAATTTTAAATGGGCCAACCAAATGGGTGGATTCGAACATACATCGACACATACACAGCCTGACACACAAACTGGTGAATTTCTTTTCATGAATCAGTGGTCCACATCAACAAGTACGGTCAGAGAATGACAGCTGACACTTTCCTAATTTTGTGAGGATTGGTTCGTGGACTGTGAGTAATACAGTATTGGCAGGTGTTGTAATATACATCAACCAATCAATGAAATCACCTTTTCTCATTCAATTTTCATGACGAGTGAAATTACCAAACCAGAGCAAAGAGGCAGGAAAAAATTACCACTCAAAAGCAAGAATAGCCCTGTAACACACAATGATGCGCCATTGTGAAAACACAATCCTAACTCTGGATACTTACTGAGGAACCCTGTATCCCTTTGGATCCCTCATCTCCAGGCCGACCCTGTGAGAGACAACACAAGTTCCACTAAAGTCACTGGCTGATTAGGAAACCGATAATGGAAAGACACGGTCTGATGGTTCAGAAAGTTTGCCAGTGAATTCACTAGTTATTTTAGGCTGGATCTCATTTCAGGCATGCCAAACTGTCCCCAATAAGTAAATTCCCACCAAGCTCTTGTGAGCAGCTTCCATGGCCTCAAACTGGCTTTCACCCTTTTCCTTGGTGTTAGTACTTTAACAAGCACCACTGTTAAAGTACTACAAAATCCCTCAGATCACCTAATAAGAAGCTATGGTGAGTGTGAAGCTAATGCTAATTCTATTCTGTCTTCATGTGCATTACATTAATTTGAATTCTATTAATTTAGAATAGCTCTAAATCAGCAATGTGAGTTGTATTATTGTTTGGCATGTTTCTGCCTGACTTTCTCTGAGCATTAATAGAAAGAACTGTTTTCTGTGTTTTTTTTCACAAATACAATTTCCTGGGAAACAATAAGTGATACTGTGTGATATTGAGTCATAATTAAATGACTAAAAACCACTGGTATTACAACAACATGTGGAGGAAGTAAAAATATTGAGTTCTCTCGGATTGAAGACACAAACGCTCCCATGAAAAGGTGTCTCTCACCTGAGGTCCCCGGGGTCCTTTCTCTCCAGGGGGACCCGACAGACCCTGAAAAAGAAAAACAGACAAGTTTGAACATGCACAACTCACACTTCTGTCTGTGCACTGTGTGAGGAAAAAAAAGAAGAGATTCAAGTATTTTGTGTAAGCTAAACAAAATGTTTGAATTATGAATTACTTTGTTTGAATTATTACGTTCTTTTCTTGTGGTATTTTAAATATTTATGAAATATACCATACTGTTCTATTTTACGCTGTTCAGATTCATTTTTACACTCTGCTCTTTATATTTACCTGTATAAATATATACCTGCGGAGTTTTCTTCTAAACAAACACAATTGCTGCCTTATCACATCTTTAATCACTGCATCTGTGATTACCTTCCTCCTACTCTTCACCTGGCCCTATAACAAAAGGAACTTTTTTCTAACAAACTGTAAACCCTGAATAGTTCCTGTATCTTAAGGATGGTGAGGGCTGTGATGTTACACCTCTAACACAAAATCACAAGTTTAAAAGTGTCACTTTATGACAAACAATGTTCCCCATAGGCTCGGTCTACTATCCAGAGCTCTTACTACATTTTGTGTTATTCCCTCTGAGAATAAAGTAAGGACATATTTTATTTTGAAAAACCTTTTCAGCAAAATGCAGAGCTCAGGTTGTTCATGTGTCCCTTTAGATGACAGGATTATTTTCTATCATGATGAGTGTGGCTTTCAATGCATTCAATGAGGTGGACACAAAGAGCATTGAGGTCCACTGTATTTAGTACTCAAGTCAGCAGCTGATGACTCCACCTTCTCAGCATTGTATAACTTTATTCTATGACAGATTGATGGATTTCACCGCAGCAGTGAGCAGCCATGTGAGTGAGTGAAAAAGTGTGTCCAATGACAAAGCAGGGAGGACTGTGGGCAAGGAGTGAACTTCAAAAAACTGTCCCACTTCTTTCCATGCAAGACGGGCTTTCTTATTCCCAAACCTAACCAACCATAAGAGAAGGACTGATTTAAAGGGTGTAGAAAGTTTGGCGAGTTTCAAGAAGAAAGTTTGACCTTTCAACTTCACACCAAATCAGAGGAAAAGCCATCAGTCCAGGATAGGGAAAGGTGTTTTTTTCTTTTTGCTGTTTTGTACAATGTTTTCTATTTCGTCATTACAGTTCCTGTAAACTATGCTGACCTGTCATTGAACATATTAGAGTTGACATTATTGTGTATATATATTGTATTTAATTTGGCCTTTTAATTGTACTTGTTTCTTATATTCCTTATTTTATTACATAAAATGTAATAATATGAATGTTTTTATGTTAAGGAGCTGCTGTAATGCTGCAATTTCTGTTTGGGGATTAATAAAGCCGCCCGGCCGCCCGGCCGTCACGTGTTTTTCTACTCTAGTCCCAAACACTGCACAGTGGAATAGGGCTGTAAGATGTGAACAAAAAAACTGCTTTGTCATTGAGGATGTCACCTGGGACTCTAGATTGCAGGGGACAGTGCTGGAGGGGAGCAATTTATTTGTCCTCTGTCAGGTGGACGTGTCATTTCACGCTGCCGTTAGATTTGCCACCAGTGCCCCCAACAAACTCAATCGCTGCGACCTGTTTGCCTCTATAAACAGGCAGTCCCTGCACACCAGCTGCACACTTCACTGGTTTACTTTTATTTACCTAAAACTCCTTGGTGTGACCCCATCATAGCTGCCGTCTTAATCAAATCTTTTGGACAATACTCAATCCTACTCTCATATACCCCTAACAGTTCCCAGCGGTCGAAAGATGGGACATAAAAAACAAAAATAAACTACAGACACTTACTGCAGGTCCTGGCTTTCCGACAGGCCCAGGTAAACCTCGTAAACCTGGCTCACCCTGGTGCAGAAAAAACACAGAAGAGATTGTTATTGTTATTGTTCATCACAGTTAATGTTCCTCTGTTTTTACTTACAAATATCAAATTCCTTCTTTTGATTAACAGATAACTTTGCCTTCTAAAAACGGCTTTTCACTCTTCAACAACACATCCCTTCCCCTCCCAGATCCCTTCCTGTTTCTTTCTTCAAATCAACAAAGCTCAACTTTACAAGGCTTTAGGATTCGAAATAGATGAGAAAAAGGTGACCTTACCCTTTCTCCTATGAATCCTGGGTGCCCACGCATGCCCACATTTCCCTGGATACCCTGATGGTGGAAGGAACAACAGTTGGAAGAAATTTCATTAATCAGTAGTTGATGTTACAAAGGCTCATCCAAGCACCACACAACATCTGCCAGAATATTGTAGGGACCCATATCTGTGACACACTTTACAGGCTACAGGTAGTAGTAGTCCCAGAGGGGCTCTATTGGATTGAGATCTGGTGATGTGGAGGACACAGGGGTACACTGAACTCACTGTCATGTTGGTGGAACCATCTTGAGATGACGTGTGCTTTGTGACATGGCTGTGCCATTTAAACCATGCTCAATTGGTCTTAAGGGGCCCTAATGTGTACTAAGTAAATATTCCCCACACCATTACGCCACCACCAGCAGCCTGAACCTTTGACACAAGGAAGGATGGATCCATGGATTCATATTGTTGACACCAAATTCAGACCCTACCATCTGCATGTGGCATGATCAAGATTCATCAGACTGGGCAATGTTTTTCTAGTCCTCTATTGTCTACTTCTGGTGAGCTGGTGCCCAGTGTAGCCCGGTGTTAAAACAATTTCCCCAATATTAATTAAGTAATTCTTCTTCATGGAGCTGCTGCCCCATGATTGGCTGACTGGATATTTGCGTTAACAGGCTGGTGTACCTAATAAAGTGGCCACTGAGTGTATGTGTATGCTTAATTGCTTTCTTGCAGAGTTAAAGGTTAGATAAAGTTGGCTTTGCACAAAGACTGGAAACAGAGGGGCAAGGCTAACCTTGCTTGTTCGATCACAAAAATGCCAGCAAAACCACAACCATTTAATTTTTTGTACGGATTAAAAAAACAAGATACAACGTGTTTATTAATGAACTTTAGCGGCGTGAATACACTAAGTGTACTTTTTCTCTAGGCCAGCTGTGTCCCCTCAGATTTCAGTTAATGCTAAGCTAGGTTAACCACCTGCTGGCTATAACTTCAACTGCAAGAAGGCAAATGAAAAAGGGTAAATAATAACCTTTAATAATTTTGAGAATTTTTTATTACTTCTACTATTTCTTTTCCAGAAGCAAAAATAACAAATTGTGTGCCTTTGAGGACATAAAAAATGATCAGCTCAAACCTGCCATGCATTCTGTTGAACACTCAATTTTATCGACCGAACCCGTTCTGACATGATAATTCTGAATAACAAACCTCTTGTTTCGTACATGCAATACGTAACATTCTGCAGTCTCAAAAGTCTTAATGTGCAATGATACAGTACACTGTTCATGTACTGTGTAATCTGCATACATTATGTATATGCTGTAAAAAGGTAGCGCAGGTGCAGGTGCATTCCTTGTATCTGCCCTGCTGAAGAATCACTTACATACATGCCTACTGGGCCCTGAGGTCCCTCAGTGCCTGGTTTCCCTGTGAAACCCTGAGAAAACACACACAAAAAACATGTATCTACATAACACATACTGACAAAACACACACATACAGCGATATCTATGTGTGTGTGTGTGGATGTAACTGAGGTCATGACTGCTCTGTGCCTGCGGACTCACCTTGTCTCCTGGGGGTCCTGGTAATCCTGGAGGTCCTGGTTTCCCTGGTGGCCCCTGTCAGATAAAAACACTCTGTCACCAAAGGTCCCAAGTGCCAATCGATAGTATCTGTTTATCTGTGTAGCCAATCAGATTAACACGACTGCATAGAAATTACATCAACCCAAACAACAAGAACATCAACATTTTTGGAAAAATGCCTTTTGCTGTCTGACTGGAGGCTAGATTAAAAGATTGATAGTACTGCAGTGCAGTGTTTTAACGCAGCTCAGGTTCTCAGGAGTCATTACTTTCTCTGAACAAAACCCTGTTGGCTTAAACATTTGTTTCACAAGATATAGATTTACAGATCTACCCAGCTGCTCTTTATTGTGCTATATGCTTCAGAGGATCTGTTCATATCCAGCACACTTCGTGCCTGGCTGCCTCATCTCTGAAAAAACTCAGTTTCACACAGTAGTTACGGTTTTGATAACAAAGCTTACCAGAGAACCTGGTGGGCCATCTGCTCCTCTGTCTCCAGCAATTCCTTGAAAACCCTGGAAAAGTAGCAGCAGTAATCAAACATGAGCTATGAAACACAACAAGAAGTAAAAAAGGGACATAACGGGATGAGAGAGAACATTAGGAGCGTTGCAAAAACTGACCAAAAATATAAAAGTGCAAACGTGGGACAAAATGTAATTTATCTCTAGCCATTAACAGACGTGCGCTGAGCTGTTAAATTATTGGTCTGAATTAGTTGATTCAGTATTTTACTGAGAGTTGTTTAATCTGCCATTAAATTGTTTCTTGGCCATTTCATGTGATGGGATTCACGAGGCTACTCCCTAAATGTCACTATGGATAATGTGTTGGTGAATAAGAGTTTAATTTAAGATTCTTTAACAGGCTACATTTGTCTCTGTTAATTTCAGCAATAAATAATGTGGTGACTGTCAATTTGGGAATACAAACCATGTTACTCAGCAGGAGTACAACTGGAGTAGTAAAATCCAGTTTTCTCAGGACATAAAGAGTTTTAACACAAATCATTTTTTGCACAGAACAGCGATCACTTGGCACAACATTTGGTCCGGGGTTGTTTGTCATGGTTTTTGGCACTTCTTAATCTTATTGCATAAAAACAGCACACAATGATATTTTAGACAATACTGTCCTTCCAACTTGGTAGCAACAGTTTGTGGACCTTTCACCAAGATTTTGCCCCTATGCCCAGAGCCAGGTCCATAAACAAATGGTTTTCTCAGTTTGGTGAACTGGCCTGCACTGAGTCCTGACCTCAACCCCATCCAACACCTTTTGGACGAACTGGAACACCGACTGTGAGCCTAACCATACCAGCCAAAGTCATTGTTGGACCTCAGTAATGCTTTAATGGGAGTAAATCCCTGCAGGCAGATTCCAAAATCTGGTGGAAATCCTTCCCAGATGAGTGGAGACTGGTACAGCAGCAGATTAATAGTTTTGGAATGACATGTTCAACAATTACATATATGTGCAATGTTAAGTTTTCCGCATATTTGTGGACAAAGGGTTTGTCTATACTATATATAATATGTGTAAGCACACGTGCTCACATGAGCTCTGATCAGCCCCAGCTGCTTTCAGTGAACACACCTGATATCTTTAACTGTCTGGTAGCAGGTTCTGTTCAGTCATGTTAAAATTTTTTTTTTAAGTGGTTGTGTTTGCCTGCTCATGAATCAAAAAAATCCTCCATATTTAATTCAGGGCTGTCTTGTAAAATTGTAATAATGTGTTTTTATTCTCCTGAACCCTGCAGCCTGTGGCAAAGAGCCAACAAGCCGAGCTGGAGGGATGATGTCATCAACAGTTGAGGTCGGTCTGAGGCTAACAGTCTTACCGTCAGCCCTTTACTGCCAGCGCTGCCAGTTGCACCTGAGGGACCCTGAAACACAGAGACGGAGAAAATACCAACAATGCAATTTCTCCCAACAGAGGTCATTCAGAGTGCAAATAGTGATTATCGTCACTTTAATGAATTCAATTATGAACTCAGAACATCAATCACCATCTTATCAAGTCATTTAATCTTAAAGTTCGAGTTCTACATCTTGGGAAATATGCTTATTTGCTTTCTTGCTAAGAGTTAGATGAGAATGCCAAACTATCTGCTCATTATATATCAAGCTACAACCACAAGATGATTATTACAGCTTACTCTCTCTCTCGTCAACAATGTCCCCACATGGTTAAAAATGATGACAATATGGTTGAGTTAAGGCAATGAAAACCACTTGGTTAAGCTTAGGGTAAGAATGTAGTCATGGTAAATAGATGAGAGTATCCTGACTGTGCAGCTGCAGAGGGTGGTGATAACTGCAGAGCACATCACCAGGACAGAGCTGCCATCCATGGAGGACCTCTACACCCAGCGGTGCAGGAAGAAGCCCTACAGGATCATGTCAAGTCAAGACAAATTTTATTTATACAGCCCAAAATCACAAATCACAATTTGCCTCAGACTTTACAATCTGTATGACACCCTCTATCTTTAGACCCTCTTAGATCATTGAACACTCAAATCACCCCAACCACAACCTGTTCTGTCTGCCTAATGGTACCACAGCATCCAGTCCCGCACCACCAGGTTCAGGGACAGCTTCATCCCGCAGGCCATAAGACTGTTGAACTCTTGAGCTTGATACTACACCTCACTTTACTTGCACCTCATTGATACATGGATGTTACTATTCCTTTATACTATTTTTACCGATGGTTTTCCACCTGTTTGCATCCATTTATCTCTCTCTCTTTATCTCTATTACTGCTTGCACTACCTGTTTACATCCGGTTCTTACCAGTCTATAACCAGTTCTTACTAAATTACTGCACAACCTGTCTACCACAGTATTATATTCTATTTTAGGCTATATATATATATAATATTTTATTCCTATAATTTAACTTCTGCACTATTTTATGTCTTGAGGTCTTAGATTCTCATTTTTAAGTGCGTGATTTTCTTTTTATACATATTGTATAAGCATTGTCGGAGGAGAATTTCTTTGTAAATGACTGCTTCGCTGTAATTGTTGTTTACAATACAAAGAACTTGAACCTGAAGCTAACCGGCTGCAGCTTTATACTTACTGCACATATATAACACTGGTGTCGATCCTCTCAGGTAACTCTTCAGAAAGAAAGCATATTTCCCTAAACGTCTAATCATTTCTTTCTTTCATTAGTTTCATTAACACTTTTCATTTTCAACACATTTTCTTAAGATCAAGACACAGTTTTTACACAAGTGAAACTGCGGTGGAGACTTAAAACCTTAGCCATCAATATGTTGATTATTATTTATAATTAAATGATTAATGACAGAAAATTAAATCATAAAAGGTCAAGCTGATGTCTGACCAACAGACCACAATGACATATAAAACAGAGAAGCAGCAAGTCCTCACATTTGAGAAGCTAGAACCAGAAAAGTCAAATCAAGTCAATTTTATTTGTATAGCGCCAAATCATAACAAAAGTTATCTCAAGACGCTTTCACATAGAGCAGGTCTAGACCATACTCTTTAAAATATTATTTACAGAGACCCAACAGTTCCCACCATGAGCAAGCACTTGGCGACAGTGGCGAGGAAAAACTCCCTTTTAACAGGTAGAAACCTCAAGGTTTTTCTTTGTGAAAGACTAAAGTGTAACCTTCTATAAATTAAACAAATCTCACAGTCAAGTTACGTGTTCTTTTTCAATATTGAATGCAATTTCCTTTAAGCGGACAAATAAAGTACTATTTATTACTATTATTATTATAAGAAAATACAGTGATGAATATGTATTCATCTCTGTAGACAGGATGATCCGGTATGACCTCTGTACCACTTACTAAACACTTTCTGAAAATGCTCACCACAGTACTACTGAACTGTAGAAAGACTGCCTCCTGCTGTCCAAACCAACAATTACTACAGTACATTCCTAAAGAGTAACCTCGACTAAATTTGGGAGTCAGATTTGACAGTTTGAGGGCATTTCCATCCTAGCAGTCTGTCAGTATGTCACTCCTTTAAGCTTGCATCCAACAGCCCTGAAATCTTGTAGTCACAGAAGCATTTTTCTTTAAAAAAGTGAAGTGTGTGACAATGTGCAGTGAGGTGACTCTTCCACTCTATACTCATCACCAGTTTTACCCTCTGAAAAGACACAAAATTGGGACTAAAACCAATATGGGCAATGAGATCTGTGTGTCCGAATAATTATTAAAAAAGAATCACAGATTAATACATGCAGGAAGTAGAGGACACACAGATACACACACACACAGAGCATTTACAGGTGACGGAATTGAAATATGATAGAGAATGGGAACCTGTGTACCAGGCTTTCCTTCTGCTCCCCCTGGTCCAGGTGGCCCTGGCAAACCCTGAGTGGGATCAAATAAAAACACAAACAGACACACACACACACACACCCACACACACAAACTGTTCATCCTGTAGAACTCTTTCTGCAGTGTAAAACTTTGAAACATTACTTTTGCCTTTTCACTCTGCAGGTCAGTATTACAGGTGAATATGGTAATTATAAACATATATGCATAGAGGATTTTAGGTTTTTGTAGGCCATCAAATGATCTGCTTGATAATGATAAAAAGAGTGGAAATAAAATCCAACATTAGCGATGTACATGTTAAAACTAAGGTCATAAATTCAAATTGTAACACAATGTCACTTCTCTTAAAGCCTTGTTATTGCAATAACAATATTCCTGCATTTGCATGAACTCATGGTTGACTACATTTCTAATAATTTCTGACAGGCTTTAAGTTTACCGAAGGACCCGGTTGGCCAGCGTGGCCCTTCTGTCCAGTCCGACCCTGGAGAAAAGTAAATAGACAAGATGACATTAATACCAAGCATCTGCTGTAATAGTGGAATACAAAGCGTCTCGTCATGAAAATGGATAGATAATGGACAGATGATTATCAATAAGACCTTGTATACTAGCTCTGATTTGGCAGTATTGTTAAGCTTCAATTCTGTTTATATCCATCAATTATTTCAATTTTATTGTAATACCTTGTTCCCTCTGGGTCCTGGTTTGCCGTTACGTCCATCTGGTCCCCTGTTCCCCTTCAAGGAGGTTCAGATATTAGTGACTGTGGCTGAGCATCAATATCCAGTACAAGACTATTATTTGTGTTTGTGTTGTAAATTGTCCTGATTTTTTTTGGCTGAAATAATGTCCAGATTAGAAAGCAGAAGTGACATGTGATGAAGTTACATATTACAACGCTACTGAATTTACGAAAACATGGGGCTAATTTTGACTCATTATTTAGATTTACTTACTTCTAGAGATTTTGTGTTTCATCATCATTAAAATCACCTTTGTAAATATACACATTTGTTTTGTTTACAGAAACATATGCACTCATCTGTAGGTGTCTCTCTGTGCATAGTGCACAGGTATGCAAAGCCATGCACGCTACCACTGTTAGCTGTCGCTGATAATTAAATAAAGCTGGCCAACAGTTAGTTTGCCTCCTGCACTCCACTCACCAACATAACAACATTTATAACAGGAGAATCCCTGAAGCCAGAACAGGAAATTATTTTATATCCCTATTCTCTTCAATTTAGACTCAAATATGGCAGGGATCTACTATCCATCAAAATGAACGACTAAGAACAGTTTGGAGACACCTGTTATCCTTGAAGTCATCAGTCAATCTGTAAATTGCAGATTCATTTTCGAACTTTCAATATCTCTAAAAATCATATAAATATAAATTTGAGCTGTTATTTGTTTAACAACTTATTAAACCTTTAGTAGAGGGCTGAAAGTGACTCCAGCTGTGGAGGGACTCAAATTAAGACCTAGATTTCACGCTTTCATGCTGAAGGAAAAATGCTTTTATTACTTTTTGATGTTTTTAATTTAAAACACTAAATATTCCTGTGGAATGAACAAGTTCAGACACAGTCAGCAGTGCGTTAAATTCATGTTATTGCTGTCATTCACTTCACAATATTGGATTGTTAAATTTACATGCAGGAGGCCACTAGGAGCTCTAATGTTTCACAGTCAAATGTGACGTTTGGATCAACATATGAAGTCATCTGACATTTCTTAGTGTTCAGACGCACAAATCATCACTGACCTTTAACCCACGGCTGCCCTGTTTTCCCTGAGGGCCAGTTTCTCCATTTGTGCCCTGAATGAAGAAATATAAAATCAGTCAAGCTTATCTCCTTTCCCCCCTTCACCAGGCAGCCTCTTTCTCCTGGTTAAAAGGGCAATAGAATATTATACTGCAAGTGCTATGCTGCATCATTGGTGACAAATCTGGCAATGTTATACACACATAAATACATACATACATACATACATACATACACACACATATACACACATATATGTATATATGTATATATATATATATATATATATATATATATATATATATATATATATATATATATATATATATATATACACACACACACATATATATACACACACTAATGTAGATCTGTGTTACAAAAAAAGGACAATAGTTGACCACCGTGCTGGTCACTGTACCTCAGTGCCTTTGGGGCCAGGCCTGCCCTTGGTGCCTGGGAAACCTAGGAAGCCGAGGGGGCCCCTCTCTCCCTGAGGACCCCTAACACCTGCTGCCCCTTGAATGCCCTGAAGTAAAAACATTAAGAAACATTTTTTTATTACGAAAAGGCACAGAGACCTTTATTAATCATACAATAAGTGAGACAGAGTATTTTTGCATTTTGGGAAATTATTAATTATTTATTTTCTCTGAGTTTTATTGTCAACCAGCGGAGACACCAGGAAGTGACAGTGCCTGGTCAAGAAATAGTCCTACATATGAGCTGAAACACAGCATTGCCACATGCTAGAACAATCATTTGAACAGATTGGCATGTGGCATGTAAGAGTGGTTTAAGAGAATTTGAGAAATTCACCAGTTTACTATACACATACGTCTTCTCTTAGTTACGAGTTAAATTCTTGAGTGGTCAAAACCTGTCGCAGGTTCAGATAATCTTCTCCACAGGGCAAAAACAGTCACTCTTGAAATCATGATGCCTTAATCGGAGTTTGGAGTTTAAATATGATATCAATATAACTAAAGTAAAGACAAATTAACATTATGTCCACCAGATCATCATCATCATGGCTGCCAATTTACTGAGTTTGTTTTGATTTTACTGGCGTCCTCGTGGACAGACGGCACTCATCAGGCTGAAACAAGTGATTTACAGCAAGTTTGTGCAGTTAAGAAAGTTTGATGAATCCAACTAAGAACGCCTCACAGAAAAAAAGAAGTTTAGAATAAGAATATGAAAAATTCTTGCCTGCGGCCCAGGGTGTCATTTTTGTACGGATTAAACAAACATGACAAAAACATGTTATTTAGTGAGCTTCACAGGTGCTAGTAGGTGGATTTTGTTAGCTTTGGACAGAGTCAGGATAACCTTTCCCCCGTTTCCAGTCAGTCAGTTAAACGGCTGCTTCATGCAGCATTTCCCATACATCAACTCAGTTAACTCTCGCAGAAGCATGTTTCCCAAAATGTTAAACTATTCCTTTAAGTAGCTCTATGACATTGTATAATTCTTTTCAGAAATGTGCTGGCTCCTACTTTGTCGCCTTTAGGTCCTGGATGTCCCTTGTCCCCATCTGGTCCCCTGTTACCCTGTAAACAAGGAAACTGTCAAAGGCAGGTTCAGCCAATTATGTTGTGTAGTAAATATGTTTGTAACTCTATAGGGAGTACCTACCGTTACCCCGGAAAAACCCATAGGACCCTGTCTCCCAGGTGCACCCTAAACAGTGTAAAATACAAATAGAGGATTTAATGGCTAGTGAGGCTGTAAGTTATTTTGAAGAGTAAATAAGAAACGCGGTGGCTTCAGTGTCTAACATCATGTTATGATCCACTGAGACACTACAACCAGTAGATGGCACTGTGAAGCTGCAGTATGCCGTGGGAGAGTGCTGGTAGACATCAATGAGGAAACATGTTTACAGTCTGTCAGTGTGAACTGTAAGGTATAACTTCGGTGGTGAATAAAGCTGCAGCACCACAGCTGAGACTGAATCCAACATTCACAACTGCTCGTGACACTGTCTCTCCATCTAGTCTGTTCATACAATGTGTGTACTTAAAGTGTGTTTGACTGTAATGTAATGATGTAATACCCTGGAGAATATGCTCAAGTGCAACTCACCATAGGCCCCTCAAACCCGGGATCCCCCCGGGTACCCATGGGCCCCACAGGCCCCTGATATGAAAACAAAAAGAAAAGAAATAACACAGATGGGAAAACAAGGATAAAAGACTGTATTTTTAGTTCTTAGGTGGCCAGACGTGCATTATCAGCTGCCTTTACATGTTGATACATTGGCCCTGGGGACATTAGCAACAAAATGAGCAACAGTGAATATGATATAACTGAAAAAACATATTTGTAACTAAAGTTTAACTTCACTTGAGTAACACACAGTAAAAAAGAAGAGGCTGTCCTACTATAATGACACCGACCCTTCAGAGAGCAAGATACACTTGGCCTGTTTTTCTGTCAATTGTACTTAACATTTCATGTTGCTGTCTGAATAAAACTTAGCTAACCTGACAGTTTGTTTGTTTATTGTCCGCTAATGAGGATTCATTGAACTTAATTTTTCCCTAAGTCATGCATGGGGCTGTACCAAGCGTGAACTGAAACTGAAATAAAGCTGGATTCACAGATCTCACTTATCTCTTACGTAAGGTCTGTCTGCCATAAAAGCAGAGATCATCTAAAACTGATTCACCTAACACAGGTAAGTAGGTGTATTTTATAAACTTAAACAATTAGTGTAAAGCTAAAAAACAGTCAGAGACAAGTTGATTCACTTCAACCGAGTAACTGATGAACTGAAGAGTAACTGGTTTCTGTACAGTGACTGTGTTTAAGGGCTTTAAAACACAACAATAAAAAAATAAAATAAGGGATGAAATACTACATTTTAAAATAAATGAAATGTATCTGTCACAATATCAGTATCAACAGTATGATTGACTTATGCTGTGGGCAGTTCTGTTCAATCATTAAATCTCTTGTGCACTTCTTTGAGGTTTGGTGAAGAAAATAAAAGAAGAAAAACAGGGAACAAAATAAATTTGAAGAAAACAAACTTACAGGATCTCCTTTAAGTCCAGGAACACCAATCAGTCCTGGATGTCCCTGTTAAAATGCATAGATTGACTTCAACCGCCTGATGCAAGGTGAATGAAGTGGCACCCTGACAAGTTAAAAGGTCTCCATTAACAGTCTTGCCTTGAACTGTACTCACTTGGGGTCCTCTGAGTCCTGGAGGTCCCATCTGTCCATCTAAACCTGGAGGCCCCTAGTCAAATGAAAAGGAAGGTAACACATTTTATGCCAAACACAGCGTCCAAACATTTCCAGCAAGTTGAATAACTAAAGCATATATAACCAAACAAAATGCATACCTGTGGGCCTACGGGGCCGACACTGCCAGCAGGTCCCATGTCCCCCTGAAAGAAACAATAAACGATTTATACACAAAGGAAGTAACATAGTCTGGACACACAGTCTATGAAGCTTTCTAGGCATGGAGTATAATAACATTATATAACCTATTAATCATTCAATTTATCATGCTGAATCATTCTCTGGTTCCAGCTTCTGAATGTGAGAATTGGCTGCTTTTCTGTGTTTTATATCGCTGTTTACTGAATTTATTTGGGGTTTTGGAGTGTTGGCTGGACAAAAAATGCAATTTGAAAATGTCACCTTGGTCTCTGAAAATGTTGAAGTGGACTATTTTCAATTTTTTTTTTACATTTAACATTCTAACAAACAGATGATTCACTGAAAAATTAAAGGAATCATTGGTTGCATGGGAAACCACCTTTAACTTGCATATTACTGAGTTATAATAAATATTTGTTGCGGTGTAATCTTACCCTTGAGCCATTAACTCCTTGAGCGCCAACTTGCCCTGTTAGACCTGGTGCGCCCTGTGACACACACACAAATATCATACATACATTCATAATTGCCACTAACTGAGAAATATTTTGTCATGTAATCTGATTACCGTCAGCCCTGGCAGACCTGGAGGGCCATCTAGTCCGCTCTCCCCCTGGTGACAACAAGTTCAGAACAGCATGAATGACTCAATGTCCTACACACTGTCCATCAGTTCAGAGTCTCTCACAATGAAAACAACTATATGATCACTTTAAAAGAGACGATTCACCAAAAATAGAGAATAATCAGGCAATAATTGCTCACCCTTAATTTAGCCTATTACAGTACTGTACTTGCCAAACTCAGCCTGTATACAGCAGGTCAATCTCAACCTCCATTCACATCATTAATACATTGGCAAAGCTGAAAAAGAATACATAAAATGTATGGCTCCTCTTGCCCAAAGCATGCAACTCTAATATTTCCTTAGTTTTCTCCTACATTTTTCTTAAAAGGGGCTTCAAAACAAGCTCTTTGAAAGGAAAAATGCTAAACATCATATGCACTTGTTGGAGCTAAACATAGGGGCAAATTTACTGTGTGTTTGGTTTTGGTACAAACGTCACTTGTTTCAGTTGCTATGGGATGATTATTTCATGACAGAATTTTCATTTTCAAACTATTCTTTTAAATGTCAAAATCACTACATGATAATATAGTAAAGCAGTAAAGCAGTAGTGAGGAGTGTGAGAAACAGAATTCAATATAAAAAGACCTGACTACTTCTTTTTTTTTTTTCAGAAAGCTGAAGAGCCACTTCTCGAGCAACTAGAGTCGGACGGCACATCACTCACATCAGGCCCATGGGGCCCCTCTGATCCGTAGCCGCCTCGGATCCCCTGAGGCCCCTGCAGAGAAGATTCAAGTACTCGATGTCAATTTGACAAGAGCATATCATTAAAATACATAGAAGGCACTGTACTCAAAGTGAGGATTAATCAAACAGATCACTTCCTACTGGTCAGCGTGGTTGTGCTAATACTGTGAAGCAGAGAGTCTGATTTCATGCCAAGTAGAATCAAAGTGAACACAAGAAAAGAGCGAAGAGAAAATTAGAATCAGTGCCTCGCTGCTTGGAACTCAAAGTTCAAAGAGGGACTGGATTAGGGATTAAAACGGATTCAGAAGCGCATGTCTTCCTTTCACAAAAGCTGATTGTTTGTTTTCTTCCTTTTTATTTTACGCCAGTTGGATGTGTAAGAAATGTGTTACACAAGAACAGCTTTACTTAATTCTTATTGTTTTAAAGTGATCCTCTAATGTGCTGCCATATCGTCCAGCAACTTGTACATGTCATTTTGTATATAATAATGTATAAGCAGCTTAATGTCACAGATAAAGGAGAAACACTCATGGTTTATGAACCGCCTACTTTGTTTCCAAGGGTTATAAATAAACGTAAAATCCCTGCAGAAATTCCTGGTTTCTTGCACTTACAAAAAGGAACTAAACAGGGAGGATACAAGGTACAACTCACTGGTGGTCCGACGGGACCAGGCGGACCCGGTGCACCAGTTGAGCCCTAAACAAAGAATAAATCCAAGATCATTACATCGTATTGTATTATTCATAAGAGATGTCATAGGAGCATCAGGCAGTATGGTCAGTCTGTTTAAAACCATCAACATTTTTGTACCTCATGAAAACAAGCAACAAAGAGTTCTTTCATAATCGTTGTGCAGCATTCTGCGTCAGTCATGTAAGGAAAAGCTTCTTGTTTGTTTGTTTGTTTAAATATTTAGGAGGGTTGATTAAAAAAAAGACCAATGAGTACCTTTTCACCAGATTCGCCAATTTCCCCTCTTGGACCCTTGTGGCCTATGAGACCCTGGAGAGAAAAAAAAAATGTGGGTAGACAGACAGGCAGGCCATTGGACGGGCTTATGACAGGCTTGCGACAGCCAAAGATATCGGATTTTTGGTGTCAGAACATTGGATTTATTGATTGCTGTTGAAATGTAAAGAGAGTTTCAACAAATATACCAAAAGATGATTCCAAGATAAATTCCCCAAAAATTATGAAAAAATTTAAAAAAAATTTAAAACACAAAAAATAAATAAAAATAACTACTTAGAACTGTTACTAGCTCAACATTTCAACAGATGAGACCTTAATGGGCTGGATATCGATGTGTTGGTTAATGACCAAAATGTGTCTGTAGCACAACTTTCAAGCCAGCACTGAACTTCTGGTCAGAATCTTTTTCTTATTCTTTGATCAGATCCTGATTAACAAAACTACTAATAGAACTTTTGCTTCTATTGTTAAATGAAAAAAGTCATATTAATTCAAGAAAGGTAAGGAAACAAAAAGTGTCATTTTTGTATCGGTACCAAAACTCAACTATTGGCATTAGAATAAATTAAATGTTTAATGATGCTCAGGTGTAATTAGACCAGTCAGGTGAAGCTGCTTTGGATTAAAGTGACCAGCAAAAATGTTAAGTAAATGACTCTTCAGGTGTAACACTGTTAAGCACGGCAGAAAGATAATGTTCATGAGCTCAAACTGCATACAGTACGACCATGCCTTCTTGACTCCAACTTCACCAACAGTAAATCTAAAATGATAATGGGACTGACTGGTTTTCCTTACAAAAGCAGCTGTGCTGTTTCATTCCTCACCTCTTCACCATTTTCCCCTTTGGACCCTCGTTCTCCCCTGTATCCCCACGGGCCCTGATGTCAGAGACAAGATGCAAACATTTCAACAAAAAAAACACATAATTCACCTCCTATAACACACTCATGCTGTACATATACTATGTGTGAGCTGTTTAACTGTTTACTACACAGAATGTGCCCACCTGTGATCCAGGAGCACCAGGGGACCCGGGCTGACCATCTTCTCCATTTTCCCCGTCTCTCCCTGGGGCCCCGGCCCATCCTGGAGGGCCCCTGTGACCCCGCTCGCCCTACCAGACAACATAAATCATCATCTCTGACTGCTTTTTTATCAGCCTTTTAGTGAATAGTTATGAAGTCTTTATAAGATACTTGAAGACAACATGAAGTAAGACCCCTCCCCCCCAAAAGAAAATCTGAAAAAAAAAAGAACAAACAAACAAACTAGGAATACAGAGAGTGAAATCACAAGCTGCAGTGAGCTTCACACTGGAAAAGCTACATTATAAATGATAAGTTTGTACTGTGAAGACACTGACCCTCGCCACCACTCAGTGGAGCAATTCATCACACAGACAAGGCATCGCCTGAATAACAACATACTGTCTACAAGATTGTAGCCTGCAATAACTCTGCCAGGAGACAGGTGGAAAGCATGTACATATTCACAGTGAATGACTAAACCACCTGTGCTGGCAGTGGACAATGTATTATTTTAAGCTGCCGTGGATGATGGATATGGTGTTATACATGTGGAGACTGGCATGGTGGGTGAGTCTTACCAGGGTTGTTTCACTGTTTTTCAAAAAACCTGCTACACACTCACACATCATTTTCATTAGCAGTTATACGATTCACAATTTACTCTAAAAAATATCATAAAAAGGGCTCATGGTGACGTCTTAGGAGTGCTAGTTTTGTCCAACCAACAGTCAAAATCCCAAATATATTAAATGTGCAATTATAAAAAACCCAGAGAAAAGCAGCAAATGCTAACATTTGAGAAGCTGGAATTAAGTGGTGTGGCACTCGCAAATGACTTGAACAGTTAATCAATCTTATTAAAATTGTTGTTGATTAAATGACTAATATTGAATCTGTAAATATACCCGAAATCTGTCTGTATTCCAAAAGACAAAAAAAATAAGATTAGAAATATATAGTACGTAATCCTGAGAGTTATCGTGTGACCCCTTGTAGGGGTCCAGAACCTCAGGTTGGAAACCATTTGGTCTGGACCACACATGCACACAGTACATGTATACGACACGCATACATCAGTGCTGAAAGACAATGGAGGTGACATCACCAACAAGATCGCCACTGCTTATTTCTGCACAAACTAAAATATGCTTTCATTCATGTAGGTTACACAGTGACTCAACACAAACAAACACAGTGGATCTATATTCTCTGCCACACAGGACCTTAACGGAGCATATACCAAAGACTGAGTGTTTCCAACCGTCCCAAACCTCACTGTTTGGTCCTCAGTACCGACTCATTACCCAGCTGAGACCTCACGCAATAAATGGCAACGGGCTCACAGTTGCCATATGGTCACAGTGGACTTTTAGGATGCATGTTTGTGTAATTTGAGATGGTTTTTGAGATGGGCATTACAAAGTTGAATTTACCTTTAAAAGCTTTTCACCCAAACAAGTGTCAGTGAGAGAATGTGGAACTTATGAAATAACAGATAAATTTAAAAACTGGATCAACTACGCCTCAGTATAATCAAATTTAGAAAAAAATATGGATTTTCTTAATTTAGCAATAAAAATACTTCATTGCTTATTCTCTCAGTATGAGAATGGTTACATCATAGGGAGTTTCATGTGCAGAGGGTTTCCAAACACCCACTCCCTTTAACCACACTCATTCAGCTCCAGCAGCTATGTGACACTTCATTTAACTCAACATTTAACTGTTAAACTCTGCTGGATCCACTGGTGGGTCGATTTCTACTAACTCATACTGTAGGGACAATCATTGTTCAATCCAACACAAATTACATTTTAAACTTTGATCAATATCCTAAAGTTCCCAAAGACACCAAATATGTTAGACTTTATAAAGAGGAAATTAATATTAAATTATGCCATAAATATGTTCAATAATCTCATTTTAAGTAATGGTACAGTCTTAAAGTTTTTTATTAGGCATTCATTTAGTCGGTGTCATATCTCATATAAAAGTTCGATTTCTTCCAGTTCCTAATTTAAAGTATTTTCCTTGACTCTCAGAAGGTATGTCAATAATAATAAATAACTTTTCCATAACAAAGAAGTCTTGGACAGTTTCCAGCCACTGTTTCTGTTTTGGGAGTGAGCCAATTTCTAGAAGCGGCTTTCTTACATGCTGCAAATTAAAGTCGAGGTCTTCTCTCATCACAACATTTTCACACTTTCAATGTTCCCAAGACACATCACAGGGCAGGTATTCGGGATTTCATATCCCAAAACAACGGCACTAACATTTTTCCAATATAGCCATATCTCTGTATGCGAGTGTTCAGCCTCTAACTGGCCTGATTTTCATGAAACTTCATGGAAGGGTTTAGCATGGGCCAAGGACAGGGACATTCCATTTTGGGGCATATCCAGATCCACCTCACAAACAAGCAATAATAATAGCGGATCTCGCAAAATATTTCCAGACATACACAGTGATTGCGCCTTTTAGATTTGCATATCATAGGACACTAGGTATACGCTCTCCTAGTGCCCTTTTAGTTTATTGCTGTTAACTTGCCCAAACTGATCCCAAATTAGATTTTCTGGACCTAGAAAAACAGATTTTCGGGGAGCATGAAACCAAGTTTGAGGTTTTGAAACAACTCAGAAACTTACAAGACAAATGACATTGATAAAGTAACTTCTGGATCAGGAAGTGATGGTTTGGGTGCTTACCATCTCTCCTGGCATCCCTGGTTGTCCTCGCTCCCCAGGTTCACCAGGCGGCCCCTGAGAAGGAACATCAGGAAAAATATAAACCAATTCAGAATTAATCAACGTAGATGGATTATTTTAAATGTTAACTTCATCATTTGAGTTTAGAATTTAACTGAATGAAATCCATCTTTAACCTGCATGCCAGGCCTGCCCATTTCTCCAGGTGGTCCTGCAGGGCCTTCTTTACTCTGCAAGCTCACAAAGAAGAAACCAGCCTCAGGTCAACAGGAACTACTAAAACAATCAAATCCCAACAAGGAAAGGATATTAACCATCACAGCATACTTACAGGCCAACCAGCATGAAGTAACTGGTAGAAATTGGTTTGCTGCAGGAAGAATGGAAACACACAGCATAAGTTTGTGAACACATATCTTAAAATTAATTCCATCATCTTCTCTGCAGTTAAAATCTCATTCAGAATAAATGGAAGTATTAGAATGACCTCTGCAGATCGTGCACATAAAGTTCAAAGCACATCCAGTAACAAATGGCTTTCACAAACTAGTAACAGACTTCTATTTCTGTCGGTTCTCCATCATGCAGACATACTGGTGGGTGCATTCTATAACATACAGCTGTGGCCACTGCAGAGAGATTAAACAGATGAGGACAGAGCGTCAGCTTGCACGCACCATAACTGCAGGGTCAAAGGGGTTTTAGATAGTCTGCGGATGTTACAGGTTTGGGTAAGATGGCTAAGCCCCGGGGGACATTTGATGTCCAATGTGTCATTTGACAATGCATTAAAAGGAAATTAGGAAATGTGCTAGCTTGCCAGGATCTAGATGAAAAGATAGATATCAATTTCATCACTCTGCATTCACTAGTGAGATCAGTTCAGGATGTGTTTAGCCTATAGCCTACAAAAACTGCAGGCGGGGGGGAAACATCCTTTAAACAACTCCAAAATTGTCTTATTTAAATGTTATCTTCATAGCATGTAACCCCACAGTACATCAAAGAAACAGCTGGGTTTGGTTCAGAGTTACGAAAGTGTGCAAAGCTGGGATCTTCTCTCTATGAGGAGAAGACTTCTCAGAGGTTATGTGTGGTCTCAAATGCCCAGTTGTTGTTGGCCAAGAGTTTGATTAAGAGTCCCAGTGGGCATGTTAAGTGCTTGTTGTTGGGAGGCACTTGACAGGGCTCAGCTTGCTTTCCTCTCTGTCTCCAGTCTTTGTATTGAGCTATACTAAAATTAAATTCCAAAATAAAACAAACTTAAATAAACAGAAATACTCATACTCGGAATGACAAAGTCAGCATGCTGATGTTTAGCAGGTATAATGTTAACCAAGTTCGCCATCTTAGTTTAGCCCGTTGGCATGCACAAAGTACAGCCGAGGCTGATGGGAATGTCGTTCGTTTTACAGGTATTTGGCCATAAACTTGTTGGACAAATCTTTTGCTGACGGTGGCACTAGATGAAAGGTTGGGATCCCCAAATTCACAATTCATCCTAAATATTAATATTTAAATTAAAACTTTCTAATACTTTGAAATTATAAAGTGATCTTTATTTTTGTACAGATAGCTACTGTTATGTCCAATATTTATGGCCGTACATGTTCAGGTTTTATCTCTTAAATTGTAAAGTATTACAGAGGTACAGATGAAAGAGCCATCAGGTTTAGAGCAGTTTTGGTCCACATCGTAGCAAACATGCCTTACTGATAGCATGCAGTTCATGTTGAGTGTAAGATGAATCAGACCCCTTAGAAGATCGGTTTCTCCAGAATTTAGGGTTAAGTTCAGAAGTGGGGGACAGTTTGCAAGGGGAAGGACCAGACTGTCTGTCTAGAAACATTTTATCTATACAGTAACAATAGCTAGTGGTCATCCAAACCAAAAAAAAAAGTCTCCGCTTGACTTGATTTTGTTATGAAACAGGACTGACCCTACACAGAGAGGGAAATTAAGATACTAGATAAGAGAGAATCTGTTTAAGGAGAAGGAGAACCACTTACTGTGAATATTGCACTAAATAAAAGAAGGAGTACACTGTGGATACCATCTTACCTGAAAGGCAGCCCATTCCTCCGCTGTGTTCTTCCACAGGTAGAGGGTTGGTAAACCTGCCGGTCCAGGAGGTCCTGGCTCCCCCTTTTTTCCTGAACTCCCTTCAGGGCCCGTCTTACCCTATGAGAGATGAAAAGGAAGTGGTGTGTTTATGCAAAACAAATCAATTTCTATGGAATACAATATGGAATATCATATCATAGCACAGCCTTGTTTTTTTAACATTACATCACAGAAGAGATCTGATGCAGCATTGGGCATAAAGAATCAACATGTGGCCTTAATGGAGGAAAGGACTGGAGTTTATAGCAGAAGGTATTAAAATGTCTTAGGTGAAACCAAGGGTGGATATTTTATTTCACTGCTGGGAGGGGACAATAAACATAAAAAAGTTAGGTTATTATAGTAGTTATTATAGTATTTAAAATTATACGTATATTTATGTTTACAATGATATATAGAGGGGAACAACTCATGTATTCCTGGAGAGGGGGCGTCAGGACCCCCCTTATGCCCCCCCGTAATTTCCGGCCATGGGTGAAACTGACCTTTAAAACAAGAAATGGAATCGGATGCCGTTTCAGAGTTGCACATAACATAGGTGCACTTAAATCCTGAAGAGTCGAGTGGACTAAGTTAACACATCATCATAGGCTATTTCAGTCTGTCTTAAAAAAGCTGCTCTTACCTTATCACCTTTAAACCCAGGAAGGCCAGGCTCGCCAGAACAGCCCTGCGAAAACAGTAACAACCCTCAATAAACCAGACTCTAGGATAGAAAACAGTATTTATCAACTACTTCAAATAACCACAAGTACTCAAAGCATTGCTTCTTTCACACTCCTAAGATGCAAAAAACAGTGACCTGAGAGAAAGGGAACGCACCAGATCCTCGTAAAACCTCCCAGTTAGTGGCCTATTTGACAGCTTGTTGAAAAGCAAAAGACTCTATTTAAGGTCTCGCTCCCAACACCTTGAATGCCAATAAAACGCTGTTAGATTTTATGGCTTAAAGAGTATTGGGATATACAGTAATTTATTATATGTTTAAGCCGTTTGGAACTGTGTGGATCCTGCATGCACTGTGTCCTTTCAGGTGAAACTTCTTGTGGGATCTGATCTGGACAAATTCCTACATCTTGTAAATATCCCAGCATTTTCACTATGGCATTTTGTTTTCTGAAAACCCAAGTTGTGCAGTTTTGGGGATTCTCTGCAGCTTGTTTGAACTAAATGACTTATATAGTTGTTCTTATATTGAAAGTACACTGGCATTACTGAATAAATATTCGATAGTACAAGAAAACGTGTCCTGATGAATATGACAAATATGAAGAACAAAACAGAGGCATTTTCATCTGCTGAGTCCATTATTTTCTACATCTGGACACCTTGGAGTGCCCTACAGAACTTATGCAATGGCCAGTACCCAAAGGAAAGCAAGGAAACCTGTGTTGAAGTCATAATCAATCTTCATTCCCATTCAAAGTTTGCTTGTAGTTAGTTTAACTCATGGTTAGGTCAATTTCATCAAGCACTTTAACACACCCTTCGCATTGATTTAGAACAGTGGTTAAACTGTTATTCTTGTTATTATTTTTTGTGGCCATGCCATAGTAAGATTATTTTGCACCTCCCTAAAAACAAATAGTTTTTCACTAAAGTATTAAGTTTGACACAATACTTGTAGAGGCTATTGCTACAGGCTAATGTGTACTTTAAAAAGCTAAGCAAGTAAAACCTGAGATGCAGCACATGAAAAGACAGACGGACTGTATTCCAAGCACACAGGACGTCTTCCTTCATGTTCCCTACAGCCGTCTTCAATCTCAGTAATCGCACTGAGTGATCCTGTGGATTTTATGGCAGCGTGACTCCAGAGACCGGCCCAGACGTGACCATATGCGCAGTCTGGTTCTGGTTCTGTCTTTCCTGCAGTCCCTGTGATGGCCCACCTCTTATACCAGGTAAACCTTCCGATTGGATAGGCTGATATGACTTTACTCCTTGGTACCAATCAGATAACTTGGCAGCCAGAGGTTAGGTTTGTCACACTGAGTAATGCTATGACACACTGTTGAGACTTAGTGCTCAGATGGCGGCATCAAAGACATGTGGATCAGCGTTTGAGCAGTGTAACCTTCCCTGATCAGATTCAGATGGCAGCTGATGGAGAACAGCTCTTGCAAGCTGTAAAGCATAAACAGACGTCACACTTTCTTCATTCACAAGGCTTGTTCTAACCTTTTTATCTCATCCGACAAAGCAGATCTGCTCTGATATGATACATCAAATATACTGTTAAATCAGTGGGAAACCCGCCTTGGCCTTGCCAATGATAACTGCAATAATTTCTCATTGAGCAGTTTACATCAGGCAAAGTAACCTTACAGAGGACTTCTTGTTTTCTTTACTGTTGTTTGGAAAAATAATGCATTGATTACACTTGGAAACAGCAGCATTAAAACAAAGGTATTAAAGCAATAAGAAGACCATAAGACCACTCACTTCCTGCCCCGGGGGACCCATTCGGCCCGGTGGTCCTTTCTGGAGCCGGTATTTTTTGCCATCTGAGCCCAGGACCAGGTCTCTGTCTCTGGATACAATGGTCACAGTGCCAGGGCGCTCCTTGTCTGTCTGTTTACCGTTGTGCTCAGCTCTGTGATCAGTGGTGATGGGTCTTCCCTCCTCGACCACTGCCTTGGCAGATGGACCAGAGATGATGACACGAGGTGTAGGTGAGACAGACCTGGACCTTTCATCTGTATCCCTTAGTTTGTCTGAGTCTGTGGATGTTCTGGGATCTGAAGGGATCTTAGGAATTACAGGAAATCCCAGTGGAGGCTTCTTGGTGGCGCCTCCGATGTCCAGGTCAATGATGTCATCAGATGGTTTTCCTGGGAACAACGATGAAGTCCTCCCACCGGAATCAGCCTTTTTTTCTGTGGTAATGTTCTCCTCCAATAGTTTGGATGACACTTCTGGCTTCCCTTTCTGACTTCCCTTAAGTCCATTTCTAGAAGGTTTCCACTGAGGGTTGACCACTCCACCACTTTGGAAGATTGGATCCAACAAGTCGGTGTCCTCGTCCACCACAAAGACATCCCCACGACCTACTGAACCTTTCCGATTGGATCCTGAAGGCACTGTCCCGTCCCCTCGAGAGCTCCCTCGTCGCAGAAACATATTCTGTTCAGAAACAAAACAAGAATTAGGGCTCATTCGAGAACAGGCTTTCACATACTTCAACAGCGGTTTTCTGGTTTGTGTCATGTTCGGATGTAAATAGTTAGATGTGGTCTGATCTCTCATTGTGTGGGAAAGTCTGTCTGAGGGGCAATAAAGATTACTCACGTAATCCTCAATTTATTTCAGTTTGTAATTTCCAACAATCGACAAACTCAGACAAACCAACGGTAAATAAATAATAGTATGTCTTGAGTACTAATAATCTGGGGGGACCCTTTCAGATTTTAAAAAGGTAGAGATCCACATTACTTCAAATCACTATTCAGAACAGAGAAGCTTTACAATCTCATCCCCGTACACAAAGTATGTAAAATCACCTTTTATTGTCAGTCATTATTAAAAGTCATTATATAAACAAGACAGTTAATGTTGTAATGACAATATTTTTACTTATAAGACCTAAACTTGTTGACTACAACCCCTTGACTACTGCTGCAGACCTCCTACCCTTCTTGAAAACCGTCACCAAGTCTTCACTGAAGTCTGGGATGATTTAATCCGCCTTCGAGCCGATTAGTTTCTCATCATCTTTTCAAGACAGTTAACCTTCATCCATCTGCCATCAAAAACTGCACATCATAACTGATATTGTTTTATTTCTTTCCAAAACCCTTGAATGTGCTGTCTCTAATTAACCATGGTGCTAACTGAGCTGCCTGTTGGAGCCAAACCACTGTAAATATGTTTATTGGTAGAACTTCAACTCTCCACACTGCTGGAGCGTCCTTTTGATCTTATATTCATAGATAAGGTATCACATCCAACTATTTGTGTTATTAAGCTTCTTCGCTGTAACACCTGTCTTTGACTCTTCTATGTTTCGTTTCACCTCGGCAGGAAGCTACTTCCCTCTTCAGCATTATTGGAATAAAACTGACTTATAGTAAAACTATTCTAAAATTGTTCTCACTGTAAATCAGTTGGTTAACAACATCGGCTGTCAAAAAGTTATTGTTATTGACTCTCATGAAGTCTCAGCCACTTAAATAAATATATCTTTCAGAACAAACACAGCACTTTAAAAGTTATGTGCTATCCACCAGAGGTGACAGGAAAAACACGCAAATTAACAACACGCAGAACACTTCGACCCGGCATTTTCCTCTTGCTTGTCATATTGCATTACACACACACACACACACACACACACACACACACACACACACACACACCAAACAAAACACATAAGAATGCTGGGCCTCAGGGATCAGTGGCGCAGTGAGGGAGGCCTTTTAAGGGAGGGGACCAAAGGGCAGTAAATTTTGTTTGATGACCCTAATGTGCTGAAATGGAGAGCACTAAAGTGAAGCTGAGAGGCATATGGAGAGCAGGAGGACTCGAGGAGGGAAGCAAGAGTGTGCACACTAAGACATTTTTTCCTCAGAGTTTAGCAGAGCTGTACCTTTTAAAACACATAATCTTATACAAGTGAAATACGGCACTGCACTGTTTATGTCAGTGTGAGTTATTTTCCCCCTTTTCTCTTCCTGTACATCAAAGGTTCAACTTTTGCATCATGTCATCAAAATATGATACAGTGCCAAATAGTCACAATAGTCAGTAATTGTTAATCAAGCCAAACTAGTACAAGTTTGTTCTTTTGTACAATTGTAAACTACTTTGTATCTTTATAGTGGATAAAAAAGTGACCATACTGTCTCAAGAGGCCCTACTATTTACCGGTTATGTCAAAAACTTACTTTTTACAAAAATGCACTTTTTCTGTACCATTTTAACCACTGCATGGCTCTATGGATGGCTATATCCCTCTGTCTGTTGGTTGGTCTACCACTTTGGTCCAGACTGAAATATCAACAACTTTGAGATGAATTGCCATCAAATCTGGTGCACATACCCATGGTGGCCACAGGAGGAATCCTAACCTGGCGATCCCCTGACTTTTCCTCTCTTACCGCCATGACATTGGCATTTGTGGCTTTTACCTTGTTGTATGACATTGTACACAAATGTTGGACAGAGGGAACAGCAGAGAGGAAAGAAAAATATACTGAATGTATGGAGACATTTTATTATTTGTAACCAGTTTTCTTAAATGAAATGCATTTTTTTCAGCCACTGGTTCATGCTGCCAACCTTCCATACTACCTCATTCAACATGCTTTATTAGGGATGAGGTCTGCAGACTGTTCATGGACTTAGAGTAAACCAAGGCGTGGGTCCTGATTCTGATACAATTATGAGGTGAGAAATGTTTTCCGACATCTCAGCTGAATAAAACATGCTCAATAAATACTATTTTAACAGGTAGAGTAAATGTATACATGTGGTCTGCAGCATTTTTTCTGTATCTATGGGTATTAGGGGGTTTTAACTTTGTATTTAGGGTTCTAATGTGTGCCAAGACACACTCTTTAAACAATTACAACAACCTGTGCTTTTGACAGAAGGCAGAAAGTAGCATGGTTCGTGCAGTTTACTCCAAGTTTTCGTCTATTAGTCTTTGAGAACTAAACAAAAGTTGCCACTGAAGAGCACAGAGAGCTCGGGGTGGGTATCAAACATGAATAAAATGGCACCATAGACATTTTATGAGTTTGTGCAATCATTACAGAGGGGAACTCAGGTTTCCCTATTTGGTTACAGGCATTTGTTAAGGCCAAAATCAATTGAGCATGCTCTGATTGTATTATCAGAAAGCATGATATGCCCAAACGTTACACAGACATTATCAGTTGAACCTGGCTTTCTTTCATCAAATCTGAAATATTAGAACAACAGTCATTCTTAAATACTGTATCTACAGTGAAACCCAGCCCTTGGTGGAGGGCTGGCAACGAGGACCAGCGAAGGGCTGAGATAGGCAAGAGACCAAACACGGTGCCCCAAGTGAAAACAAAGGCCCCTTCTCTCCCTCTTACTCCAGACCTCAGTCAGCCAGCCAGACCTGGACGATAAGCTGACATTAGATCTCCTCTGGTCAACACCGTCCCCTCAGCTTATCTCCCCACCAGTCTGTGAGATATCCCTATGAACGCCAGCCCAGGCCATACTTAGTTGGAGTACTATGACACGTTGGCCAGTCAGTCAGGAGCCGATAGCTGTCAAACACTCCTCACCAAAGAAAGACATACTCTATGAAATACCCAAGTATGACATTGTATTTTAGGAAAGTATTCCTCTCCTGATTCATTGTGTGTATGAACAGTTCACTCTACGTGAGCCACAGCCTTATGATAACCCTGGTGATCATAAGATAACCACAAGTTATCTTGAGACTTCGTATATTTGACAGAAAACCTACATTTCAAATTGGGAACATGGAGTTTTAAAGATGAGGACACTTAACAGGTAGGGAAGGTCAAATGAAAGATGATTTTTGAGAGGGTACACATCACTTATGGCGAAACCTACAATTTAGCTATAGGGTGCGTGTGCGTAGGCTCTGTTACTATACTGTTACCCCCAAACACACAACTTTAAATCCATGTTAAGGACTTGGGAGGATGGTTAGCCACTGATATTTCAGCTGACACATTTTAAGTACGAACATACTCTACACTCTGTATGTTAACAGTCAGTATCCTTGTCATGATCTTGATCATCATGACCAGTATGTGACACCTCTGACTTACTGTAGAGGTCTGACACACACAGTCAAAAGTCAATGTCTTTGTGACAGTGGGATCAAACTGCACAATTAAAAGCTCCATAAGGTCACCAAGTTTAAAATTAAAGAACTTCTGTCCTGCAGACGCTGCATAGCATGCAACTGTGTAGTTATCTTGTCCAATAAATCTCTAATAATCTCAGCAAGTAACTCTTTAAACCTTTATCGTGTGCCAAGACAATGTTTACACTCGCTGTCTTCTCCTTTCTTCTGTAGTAGCAGGCTGAAGCAAGCAAAGACACTGTGCTTACTTAATGTGTTTGTTCATGCCTTTGTGTCCTAACAACATGCTGTCTGAGCAGAGGCACAATGTGAGCGAGCGTGTAAGGTTTTGGCCCACACCTATCTATAGTTGAACGAAAGACAGTGAGGTTATCAAGTGGTTCAGTCTGTGTCAGTATGCTGAACAGACGGAACAATTTTACAGGCTCCCTTTATGCTTACTTAATGCTCCTGTTAAACGATAATGCTTTTTTTTTTTTTATTGAACTGAGAGCTTTCATGGTCTTGCGTCATGCGAACTTGCCTGGCTTTCAGAGAGCCCTGACCTCAACCACATTCGACACCTTTTGGATGAACCGGAACACGATCCAGGCTTCACCGCCAAACATCAGGGTTCCAACTGACTAATGCTCTAATGGGAGCAAATCCCTGCTGCCAGATTCAAAAATCGGGTGGAAAGTCTTCCCAGAAGATTGGAGGCATGTTTAACAATCACATGTGGGTATAATGTTACGGTGGCTATGTAGTGTAGTGTAGTTCTTAGACACATTGTATGGGTATAGTTGAAATTATTTTGGTGCAGAAATTGCTTATTTGACATGAGGTTCTACAAGATGAAGAAATAAGATAACTTAAGTGCTTCTCTGTTTGGGATCCACACTGCTGCATTACAACATTTCTGAAGAAGTTGCGGTGTGAATGCTGTTGAAAGGCTGTTGAGAGGCTGACATTAAACTGGGTTGCTGGCTTTAAAAATTGAATAATATCAATAATGTTTGAAATATGTGGAACATTTTATTTTTTGAAAGGCTAATGCTAAACTAAATTGCTGGCTTGAATTTGCTTTAAGAAGCTGCTGACGGAGTATGAATGTGTTGGAAACGAGGGAAATAGGAAATGGGTGGGTCTAATAGCTATGAATGGGATTGAAAAGTTTGATAAAAGTCATAATGTATGAAAGATGTGGAATATTTTAGGGTTTGTTGAAAAGCTGGCGCTAAACTGCATAGCTGGCTTGAATTTGTATGAACAAGCAGCTGAAGCAGCATGAATGGATTGGAAAAGTAGGAAATGGTAAATGGGTGGGTCTACATTTTTAGTTTTGAATGATACTATTAGCTGAATGTATGAATGAGTAGTTCAGAGATGTAGTCAAATATTTAGAAAAAAGGAGGATGAAGAACTGGAAAAGTGACAAAGTGTCTAACTAGCTCTTCACAATCAGCTGTGAGGTTGCCATGGTGATGGTAACTGCTGAGTGACTGGCTCACAGAGGTCATTTCATAGAGATTTCAGCTGAGGCGCACCTCTTTAAGTTTTGTTTTTAGCTCAAAACCGTAACTTTTATTGCCTAAATGTTGTTATGGTGAGAGGCAGAAGAGGCTGCTGAACACGCTGATGCAGTTTTTATGTCTGTAACATTAAAAATGAGAGACGAGGAGCAGGTTAGAAAGGTCCCCCTTTCTGCGTCCTCCTCAAATTCGTGCTCTCAGTTAATATGGGACTCAATGCAGCAGCTGGTTGGCGCTGCTGTCACTTGGAGGCTCACTGAGCCCAAAGTGTAAGTCCACTTGCTATTGTAACCGACACACAACTTCCTACATTTTGATGTATAAATTATATATGAAGAGGGAAAACTGTGGGAATGGGAACAAGTTGAAGATAATTTTTTTTATAGAAAACGTTCAATATTTCGGAAAGTATGGAGGTTATGAAAAAGTTGAATAGTGTCCTAATTGAGCTGAATTTTTTGATGAATGATGTTTCTACAATGAAAAAATGTGGAAGGGGTTATTGTCTGAAGAAGAATAATGCATTTTTTGGTAGTAGAATAGAAAGAAAGTAGAAAAAACAGTTTGTAAATGCTGTGAACAGAAGCCACATGGACTGACAGTTGTCATACTGTTTGCTGCAGGGGAGAATCAAAACCAACTTTAGTTTGGTAATGTAGCACAGCATGCTGACTTTGTGGGCATTTGGAACTTCTTTCAGATGTTCTGACTGGAATAAAGCTGATGAAAAATTGTTTAATATGAGCATCAATTTAGTCTGTGAGCTAACTTTATTCATAATGGATACTTAAGAAAGGCTGCTAGGAACACAAGGAGACTGCTCAAGTCATTATTACTGAAATGATTAGTAAATTAGTCAATTAGTTGATCGACATAAAATTAATTGACAACAGTTTGATACTTAAGTCAGTGTTTCAGTCCTTTATCAAGCAAATATGCTCTCGGAAATTGTGACAGACTAAACAATTTATCAGTATTAATAATCAATGAATTAATCAATAATTATGAATAATAATAATTTGTTCCAGGGACTTGAAACTCTTTATCCATCACACTGTCACATTACCTTGTTTTATTATTGTCTCAGTTACAGCATCATTGGGTGTTAATGCAGTTGAAAGTGATTTTAAAAAGTCTGCCGGTGTGGAGCTGTCGGGACAATGTTCAGATACATTCTATAAACTGTCCTTTTGAAATAAAAAAATCATATTTAATGAGGCATTGGTCACTTGCAATTCAATGATGACTTAATGAGGTTGCCATATATCACCTGTAAACAATAATAATATAGTATAATCACATCAGTTCCACTGAAAAAGTATTTATGAGCAAAGTCTAACAATGCTGAGAAAACATGAAGACCATGACTCATCTTTTCTGCAGAAAAATATTTGTGGGAAAACACAGTAAATTAGAATTAGGGCAGATGTTGACAGGGCACACCTGGACTCGATTAATGGTTATAACAAACCACTGTGTCCTTCCATCAGCACAAGTTTCCTAAGGAGTCTGTCTGCATGTGTACCTGACACATCCTCTGTTATGAGCAATGAGAAATCTATGGAGGCCCCACAGCCTGACACAAGCGCTGCAGGCTACAACACTATCATCAACACACACATGCACACACGCAGACAATGAACACTTGCTTCTACAAAGGGCTAATCAAATGGCAAGGTCCGTAAATCTAACCAAGACACAGGTATGCAAGACTGGCTGGGTCTTGCAAGCAGCAGTAGGCAATTTGACTGGAAAAATGCGTGATGACAGTGGTCTGATGTTTCGGGAATAAGGACGCAAACTCTGACTGATTGAAGTGTAATAAAAAACAGAAGAATGTGAATAAAAGCTGCTAATTTTTTTTAAGTCATAAAATGTTGCAAATAAACCAAACATTGCCAAGAAACTTGAAACAAACACAAGCAAACCAGCAACAAAAGACTGCCACAGTGAAGAGACAAAACAAAACAGAGACAAACAGACTGGTGATATGGACAATCTCAATGTGTCAAATCACTATTAGCATACATGTTGATACCTGCATGTGCTGTGTATTTCAAAGTGTGTGTGTGTGTGTGTGTGTGTGTGTGTGTTTTCATCAGAATTGTCATGTGCACACGAGTGAGCGTGTGACTTTCTATAATGACTCTATGTCAGTAGCTCAGCAGCATTATCTGGGATTTTACTCCCAGCAGGACCACCCATGTTAGAAAAGCCACTGGTGGTTTGGATCACAGCGTCCTCCAAATCGCCAGTGGTGGTCCTGGGACATAAGATCATGAAGCATGTTGGAGGGACAAAAGAAATACCTTATGACAGAACTGCTCTGCAACATCTAACTAACTTCCATTTGAGGCAAGTGCTTATACTGTCAATGCAGGCTTCTCATTTTCACACTAGAAAGCCACAGAAACCAAACAGCCATTTAAAGAGCCTCTAAACAGAGAAGTGTATTGCTCCACTGTATGTTTTTGAATTAAAAAAATCAGAAAAGTGTCCGATACTGTAGAGCAATTGTACTGGAATTACTGAGTAAGAAGAAATGAAAGAATCCTGCACACTGGTGGCAATTTTTACTCACTTTATTAATTATGTTTCAATCCTTTGACTACACATATTTTATTTGTTTTTTTGTAAGTTCTAACAACATCCAACCCATATGCAGTATATAGATTTCAGAGTGTGCAGGATTCTTGGGTTGTTTCTTAGTCAAGAGTTTTTTTTCATCCTTGACACCTTTGTCCTTGACGCCCAGAACTTTGTTGATTTTGTTGCATACAGGAATTAATGATACAATTTGAAGATTCTGCTAAAATCAACAGTGTCTGGTTAAAAAAAAAAAAAAAAAACTCATGACTGTGCCACTGAAAGTCAATGTGATATGCTGTGCATACACTACCGACAGTGATTATCAGTTAGCAGTAACACAAATAACTGCTTAAGAGATTAGCCTAAAATTGGTTGGAAAAAAAATCTAATTATCATGGAGAGACATGGTTGTATAGAGAAGAGAGAAACAGAACACACATATGAATGGCTGATAATACAAAAATGCCAGGAAAATAATAATTGAATGTAATTTGTTTTAAAATGTACTATTAACACTAATCCTTTTCACATCCTGGCAATGACATCACCTATAAAACAATGTACAGGATGATCCATAACTACAGCAGGTGGAACCTTGAACTTTAAACATCATAGTCAAATATTCAAGAGCCACAACTGCAAGTAAGTTATTGTGTTAATCACACACACATCCTTTCTAAAAAGGAACATAAACATGCTCATTCCAGTAAAATTATTAAAAGCATTACCACATTGTGTGCAACACAATGGTTTGCAGAGCATTACACACCCTACTTTACGTCAGTGTAGAACAAAAGAAAAGGGAAAATCTACATCAATAAAAGCAGTCTGTACAGGGTTACGCCAGGCAGTACCTTTCCTTTCTGTTGCCTTTGACCTCGCACGTGCAATCCATCTAAATCCAGCAACAGACTTCCCAGCAGCAAGTACCATCCAACATGGTAGAGCATGACTGCAGGAGACACTGCAGGTCTGTCTGCACTTCAGCTCTGTTCACATTGTACCCACAGGCAGACCTCTGCACAGGAGGCTGATCCAACTCCCAGCAGACACACCCACACACCTACTGGGTACACATTCTTCCACTAGTACCAACCATATATCTTGTATGAACAATACATCTAATCTAGCGTATGTAGGGACTGTAGCCCAGCCCCATTAGCCTGTAGGGTGGCCTCTGTGAACGCTGACAAAGAGTAAGACAGTTGTTGGAATTTTTAATGTAGCCAAATCTGTGACAATTAAAATTTCTAAAACAACCCAAAGTCTTTTAAAGAATAAATAGATTCTATCACTTCCACTCAAAAAAGGTCAGAGCATGCATCAGCTTGTATAGCACATTACAGTAAATCAAACTGTTTACCAGCACTCGGCTAACCGAACTAGATCGAGGGTGAGGGTGAACATCTGATCGCAGTGAGCTATTGGCACAAAATGGAAACCGCAACATCATGGGCAACTAAAAATCTGCTAGAGTGAATAACTGCTCCTTCCAACCGAGGGAAGCAGAACGAAGGAAAACAGGGATGATGTGAGGGAATCCCCACGGCTTTCACACATGGACGGATTGTGGTTGGAGGGAGCCTGCACACAACTAGGCCTAAAAGAAAAGAAGTCTCTGGAAGGGAATTACAGGAGGGTAAAAGCCACAGAGCCCAGATCCAGTGAAACAACCACAGTTGAGAGAACATTTGAGGGGAAATATTCACCAAGGATTCTCTGAGGTTGGCTTGATTTACACGACTGGGTCGACATAGAGAGGAGACCTCCTCTGCATGAAAGTCGAGAGCAGCGGGGCAGCTCCCTGTCACAGGAAGCATTACTTCATGTCTATTAGGAACAAAGGGAGAGGTGGTCTAGCGTAAACAGCAATATAAATAAACGAGAGCAGAGGGAGGTTTATACAGAGTGAACAGAACCTCTGTGGGAGCTTTAAAACTGCAGGGCAGATGTGCGGGGGGAAGTAAATGATCTCTTTTTAATTCTAAACAACTTCCCGGTACATCTTCGTCCTCCGTGCCATGTAATGGCTTCCAGAGGAGTCCGCTGTCTGTGACGAAAACGTAATCCCTGTTGCATTTCAAGAGCGGGACCTGTAGTGTAGGGATGTCGGTCCTCATGAAACAGAAAGGAGCGTGATGTGCAGGCTGCTGATGTAGCAGTCTTGTGACAACGTTCAATCACCTAGCATTTAACCACAGCTGATTTATCTTCACAGCATGGATAACCCATGCTAAATTACAGTTTTGGAGAGGGAAATTATTAGTTTGAGCATGTTGGGGCTTCTCACGTTGAGAAAATTGTTCTGCGCCTCTTAGTGACGAAACAGATTGTCAGAACTACAAGGTCTAAGAATTCTTGCTTTACTCTGTTTCTATTTTCTTCTTTCCTCTATCTCCTCGTCCTTCTCTTTTATCAGAGTATCCCCTCTTTCAACAACCCACCTCCTCTTGGATTTGAGGGCCTCCCGGTTTGTCTGTAATTACTTTATTTAATATTGGAAACAGTTATGAACCCTGCCAAGCAGATGAAAAGTTACTGCTCAATCTATGGCAATGCGAATAAAAGAAAAGCTTGACAATGTGCAGAAACATCCTGCTAATTTAAAAACAAAGGCACGGCATTGATGCTCTTTCACTGGTTTATAACAATCGCAGCTGCGGCTCTGATCGTGTTTGCGTTGCAGTGTGTAATCTTCTTGCAATGCCCAACAGTTTGGCTGAAGAGCTCCAAGTGTGAACAGACCTCAAAGAGTTTCATGAAATGGATAACTGATTCTGTTGACCTTTGAAAAATAGCTCACTTAAGTCCTTAAAGAGCTGAAACACAAAGGCTGAAAAAAAAAATGTTATGAGGGCTATAATCTGAGGGCTCATGTAGCTCTAGTCTTTTTTCTCTAAATATATATTTTATTCCTGTAAACTGTATTTTATTCATCTACTTTATGTGCACCTGTGATTATTTCATTGTCTTTCAACGGTTTCTCTAAAGCAGAGGTTGTCAAACTGTTAGGGAGAGTTGAATGGCGCGGAGGGAGAGGCATCCATAAATCTGCTTAGAATTAATAGGAAAAACAGACGCTCCTCATAACTTCAGAACTCGCCTAAGAATTATTACATTTTTAAGTTTTCTTCAGAATCAAGGTGATCTAGTGATAGTTGTCCATCCGTGGATACATTGCAAAAAGGAACCCTTGATAGCTTATTTGGCATACTTTTAATGGAGCCAATTTGGAAAAATGTTAACAAATACAGACTTTTTTCTTCTACAGGACCAGACATTATGTCCCTATCTTTCAGCGCTATAATTAAGGGAATATTACATGATATCACAATATCAATACTGCTTAAATGATTTACTTTTCTCAGTCTTTCATATGATCGTAAAGCATTACACCCACTAATCACAGACCTCAGAGGACACATTTGAAGAGCCCTGAGAGAACTGCAACTATCCTTTCAGCAGACCCATCATCTTGGAGCCAAACCCAGCAGGATTTATGTTATGCAAACTAGCAGAACACAAAATGTACAAAATCACTAATCAAAACAGACGAACTGACTGGGGTCAATCATCTACTGCTGGGCCTTACTCGAGCTTCTTGGCTGGCTACAGCAGATATTTAGAGACATCTTGAGTCTGTAAATTGAGGAGGTCTGTCAGCACATCTACCTGCTTCCATCTCTCTTTGTTGCAAAGAAACCTGGCAAATTTGTCTGTGTTGAGCAACTTTGTTTAACCACAGAGCAAACTCAGACAAGAACAAGCGCAAAATTAAGTGAACATTATTGAGATCAATGAAGGAATGTGACATTTGCTGGCATGAGAACATGTTGTTTTTGGCTAAAGATCATTACAGGACTGTAACTCACACATTTGAACTGGTTCAGCTCTTCTGGTACATTATCCCGATTTCAGCGATGACATCCATAATCATAGTCTTGTAGAAGAGGTTTAGTCCCTAACTTTTATGGATGAGAGGTGAACGCAGATTAACCTGTCTGTCAGATTGTCTACAACCCAGCTGGATTACTCTGACAATAAAGATTTATTAAACTGAATTGACCTGGCCTTCACCTCTGACCTTGGCTTTAGCCAGCTGCTGCCTCTGGTGAAGTAAGCTGCTTGGCCAGAAAGTGAGAGAAAATCAGTAAATGCTCCTTTTAAACAATATTAACAGAAAAATAAATGACAAAATGTGGAGTGAAAGGGGTTGGTTGTAGTGTTGAACCCAAAGATACTGCAGCTTTACTGAGCTATTTAGCCAGTTTGGTTCAGTCTCACTGCTCTCATCAGTGTTGTTTTCAACAGCAGGCAGCTGTCTTTTCAGCAACCCGACCCGACCTGACCTGAGTCGAGTTGGAGAGAGTAGTAAGTGAGCTAGAATCCTCACACATGCCAGGCTGAGTTAGATATAACCCTATGGATATGGCGAAACTTAGCAGGTCTTGGGAGGGTTAAATACTATGCTTAAGGACACCATCTTTAGAATTGGGTAGCAGTATGCTGTGATCGATTTCCAAAAAAAAAGTAGAGAATTGGGGGTACAATCCTGTACTGTGAACTACATAACTCTGCAGTTATGCAGTTGAGTGTTTTTAGCATCTTTCAGCTCATTGTTTTGGTTTGCCGCTCAGCAACTTGATTGTTATGATTCTGCTCTCAGAAGAGTAGTTTCCCAGCAGCAGCTGGCAGCTGTTTTAAGCAAATAAACTGATAATGCCCAGCAACAAATTGGGGACAGAAAAAGTTAGCTCATCAACATAGTGGAGAATTTAGCAGAACTTTGAAGTTGGTAGACCACAATAGACCTTGAATAGTGGACAGGTGGGAAGAAACACAGACTAAATGAAGCCAAAGTTGCCGTGTGTTTGCTTGATGTGTAAACAAGCCAACGATTAACGCAGGTTTAAGGTTCACATCACTTATACCAATATTCATTGGTATAAGGAAAAACTTTCAATTGTCAATTCAAAATGACACAATACTTAAGACCAAATGGATAACTTGCACTTAAAAAAAGAAAGAAAAAAAGGTTGAACAATACTCAACCTTTACTAACACTTCAACTTTCCTAGGACATGAAAATTTGCCCTCGGGTAAAGCTGTTTAATAAGCAACTCCTGCCAGACTTTACATAAAATACTACATGGTCCCTGGTGGATTGACAGAGTCACGGAGAAGTGTCAAAATGATGGATATTTTTTTCCACCACTTTGTTTTTTTCTCAGCTTGCCAGTAAAAAGCCATTGTTTGACAAGCTTTATGAAAGAGGCCTCTCTAGAGACCCAAGTGGAAACACTTGGTTGTGATGGGACATGGAACAGGGAATATTATGACCACAGGCGTGTGTGTCTGTGTGTGTGTGTCTGTGTGTCAGTGTATCTCTCTCTCTGACAGATGTAGCTTTGGAGATCTAGTGTAACCAGTGTTATAACTATTTATAAAACTGAAAGCTCTCAGACAAACTGGATTCACTCTTCAAAAACAATCAAACACAAGTTCTGTCATGCTCAATCTCTCCCTCTTTTTATGACACAAATGCATAATGTAAATGCAAAAAAATCCACGTAAGGGCCTAAAAACGTTCTGATCTAGAGCGAACAGGGCTGAAAGAAAGTAATTGTGACTAATATAGGACAAATCGATTAAGGGGGTTCAAAGCCATCAACATACACTGAAGTTCGTAGCCCTGCCTTTGTAATTACATGTTTAGCTAAGGTCCCTGACCTCCAAGAGTGTTTAATATCTTAGTGCATGTTGAACGAGCTGTAGATTAACTGGGCGAGTGCCATGTCTCTAAAGAGAGCACCTGTCAAGGGAGCCAGTGGCCCCAGACAGGACATGCATCAAAGTCAGGAAACCCCAACAACGTGGCCCCGCAGTCAGAAATGTTACGCTTCAAAGACGACAGCAGCAGACCTTAGCAAAAGAGAAATAGATCTTGTTAATGCAGTAGTGTTGTTTTATTTTTTTTTCTTTCAAATGCGCAGATTCTGAGGAGAGCCAGAGACAGGACGACTGTACCTCCACAGGTCTGGTCTGTGCGGATTTAATGAGAAACAGGCTGCAGGGAAACTCTGTCCAAAATCACTGTCTCATTCACTCATTTCATATACGATAAACTGCAATTAATCATTTTTTTTTGATTATTGAAATAGTCTTGGAGTCATAAAATTGCCAAAGTGACAAGATAAATCTCTCTTGAATTGCTTATTTTGTCTGACCAGGTGTCCAAAACCAAAAGGTATTCAGTTTATTAGGAAACATCGCAGCAGACATTCACATTTAAAAATCTGTAAACAGTGAATGTTTGACATTTTTTACTTTGTGGTGGTTTAAGGAATAGTTCGACATTTTGGGAAATACATTTAGACGCTTTCTTGCTGAGAGTTTGATGAAAAAATTGATACAATTACCGTACCATGTCTGTATGCAGAATCTGTAGCTGGAGCTAGCTGCTGGTTAGCTTAACTTAGCATACAGACAGGCATATAGAAGGCAGGGGGAGACAGCCAGCCTGACTCTTTCCACAGTTGAGAAAATCTGCCTACCAGCAACTCTAAAACGCACTAATTATAAGTCATGTGCCGGACTATTAAGACATAGTCAGGAAAATGATCCCTTGTCATTGCCCACTTCGGTTTTTCTATGGAGGTAGGGTGATCCTTGAAAATCTTTTATCTATATATAGCTCTATATAAAGCTCTAGCAATTTAAAAAAAAAGTCAATTTGTTTTAATTTGAGTAAAGTGCACAAGCAAATGTGTTGTGAGTTTTGGACACTGCCAAGGAGCACAGAGGAAGACAGCTGGAGAGTGAGACTATCAGTTGAACAGACAGAGACAAAGGCACAGGGACATGGAGAAAGTAACATGGAGCGACAGATTGACACAGAGAAGGGACATACAGCCAGAGGAGACAGATTCAGACACGATAAAAAAAAAAAAAGAAAACCAAAAACAGATGAACTGAGAGAGACAGATAATGAGAAAGAGATGCAGCCAGCTGAAGACATTTCAATAACTTTTCAGACAGATCTGGTGCAGCTTGTTCCTGCAACACAAAACAGCAGGAGAGGTCTTTGTCATCCACATCATCACAAAGGCATCCCAATGCCATCCTGATGGAGAAACTCTGTGCCTGGTGGGGCTGGCACGGCATGGTATGGTCTGTTGTGTTTTACTCCCTGCTCCTCTCGCTGTACACTACTGTATACTTAAAGAGAACCAGATTTGTGCTGATTTTTTCAGACATTTTGCATGGACATGAAAATGTAAATTCAAACCAGCTTTGCTTTTCCTTAGTTTTCGAGTGCACGGTCTTTGCTTTGTTTCCATTTCAAACATCTGCGGATTCCAGAAACATGGTTTATTCTCTAAGTGCCAGTGTAAACAACTGTATGTATTTCAGGAACTGTACTTTGTTTGGTCTGAGATATTTAACTACAGTGTGTGGTCATAACAAAATGGATTTCTGAATGTACAAGCTTAGATTTACTGATTAATTCAAAATATTCATTATCAATAATACAAGTTTTAAATGTTGAATGAAATGTTATCATTGCTTCCTTAATGTGATATATTTCCTTTCAAATCGCACAAATGTAAACACGGAACCAAGTGGCAACATCCGGGACTGAAAAATTAAGCCAACGCGGAAGTGGCAAAAACAAACGCAGTTCCTCGAATGGCCTCTTGAAGCTGGCTCCAAAAGCGACTCCACTGGCTCCAAAAAAAAAAACAAGATGGAGACGGCCAAAATGCCAAATGTTGGCTACGTCCAGTTCTTTTATACAGTCTGTGCACGGAATCCTTAATTGGTTTTGTCCATCAACAGGGGCTGCAAATAACCATTATTTTCAATATGGATTAATCCTTTGATTGCTTTGTGTGTAAAATGGCAAAAGGCGAAAAAATAGAAACAAATGCTCTTTATAATTTCTCACATCTTAAGGTGACGGCTTCAAATATAACGGGCCACAACCCAAAGATGTTCAATTTATTATCATATATGACAAAGAAAAGCATAAAATCTTCACATTTAAGAAGCTGGAACCAGCAAATGTTTGCCATTTTTGCTTTAAAAATTAATAAAATAATTATATAATTAAAATACTTAGCCGACTAACTTAAATTAAATTGGTTCGAATATTGAAAAGATTTTACCTGGATTTTTTGTCCCACATGCCCCCAAAAATTAATAAAATAAACTAAGAAACTACAAAAGACAGTGATGACCACCAAAAATTACAGTAGGCTTTCTTGCAGAAAGAACGGCTCAGAAACAAGTGGTGGATGAAGTACTCATATGCTTTACTTAAGTAAAAATAGCAGTGTAGAAAAAATGTTACTTCAGCAAAAGTACCAAAAGTAAAAAATACTTATTATGCAGAATGACCCACTTCAGAATAATGTTTATTATATTATTTTACTATAATTATTGATGCATTCATATAAATGTGTGTATGATGCAGCTGGTTGAGGTGGGGCTCTTTTTTAATTTCTAAATACTTTACATATTGCTGGCATGCTTAACCTGTCATAACGCATCATCATGTATTAGTTGATTTATACTTTGTATTAATAATGTGAATCTGCAAAGTAACCAATAACTAAATTTATCAAATAATTCTAGTGGATTAAAAAGTACTTTCCCTCTGAAAAGTATTGTAGCAGAAAATGGAAATATTTAAGGAAAGTACAAATACCTCATAACTGCATTTGAGTAAATGTACTGCGCCAGTGTCAGAAACTTTGGTTCTTGTTATGAAACACAGAGAAATACAGATGAACTTCTGATCACACACCCTGTAAACAATTGAAGCACAAAGTCAAATTTCAGTGGTTGAGTTGCAAAAGTTAAAATCCAGTAATGGTTTTTGGTTGTTGTTTTTTTTTCAGATTTCTTACTCATTGTAAGAATATTCAAAATAACAACACCAATAAATTCTCAGATTGTTTTTTCAATAATAACCTTAAGAAATGAACCTAAGCTAACAGACTTTTAGCTTCAGCACCCAGATGAACCCTTCTTCAGGCCACAACAAAGACCAGTGAGCAGACAGACTGATGGAGCAGAGCACAGGAAGGTCAGGCACACAGGCGTCCCACAAGACACACACGCATACACACAAACACACACAAATGCATGTGCAAAGTGGACCAGTCAGCCCAGGACAAGAGGTGGGACGGCTAGTTGGTGCCTCTGACGCCTGAGGCTCTGCACCGCAGCGCTAATTAATGACAGACGTTGGACTGGTGGTTTTACAGACAGAGACTGATGAATAAAAAAAAACGAAGCCAGTGAAACCAGACCAGTGGTTGGTATATACGACTGTAGCTGCCTGCCTGTCCACAGCTGGATTTGATCACCATGACGACTGGTCAGCGGCCCACTCTCTCCAACTACAACTCCGGGGCGCAGCTGTGAAACCAGGCAACTGCATGTTTTTGTATTTGTTTTTAACACCTAAATGAACTGGGAATTTTCAGCACAGCTTTAAAGAACACTGCAATGTTTAGGCTCTTAAATATCCTACTTACAGTTCTGCCAAAGCTCAAAAATGACTCGTCCTTGGGATCCCCCAGCAGGTCCTCCAGGTCATTTGAGGACAGCAGTATATTCTGTGCGGAAACAGAGAGGACACTTTCTAAATTTAAAAAACCACAAACAAACACAGTTCAGAGCTAAACCGATGAACAACCAAACACTCACACTGCTATTAAATTCACCAGACTGGATCAAAACCACAGGAGTCAGTGGCGTTTTTGTTTTAAATCCTCTGATGATCTTTTATCATGCTTCATAGTATATAACAGGTTCTGCTGTCAAAGTATTAACTGCTGGAGTCTGAGTGTCTGGGCTGTGGGCTTCAAAGACATCTGGGTTCACCTTAAACACCTCAGTGACATGTCAGAGCCTTGCTGTTTACATAAGTCAAAGTAACAATACTAAGAAATGACAGGAATTTTCCTAATCTCTTTTTTTCCCTCTTTTCCATTCATCTTTCCTCACATCCAGGGCGTTGTTGGTGCGCGGGGAGCGAGGAGGCTTGGGGGCGGTCTCACCGCAGCGGGCTGGGTGGTGGCTGCAGTGTTGCTGTGCGGCATCTGGGTCCCCCATCAGGAAGGTCAGCTGCCGGAGATGACCCTGCAGAGACGAAAGCATCGGATACAATGTGAGCGGTCAAACATACAAATTGTGTGTGAGTGTGTGTGTGTGTGTGTGCAGCTTGACGGGAGTGAAACCACACATGGATTTAAAACGAATGATACATGTAATATAACTATAAAATATAAAAGCCATTTTAACAAGCTGTTTGATCTCACATGCTCAAATTACATCCCATAACTGGAAGGGGACAGGTCCATAGCTGTAATTTCTTCCCTGACAACTATTAAGTGGAAGATTAAACAAAGAGGACAATATACAGCTTCCAGTTGTCTTATCACATGTTGAATTCCTAATAAAGAACCTTGTGTGGATCAAAATAAAAATTCATGAATATATCAATGATTAGAGAGTAATAAATGTGTTAAGACAGTCATAAAGTGATGAGAAAGGTGGGACAGAGTGAAAATATGCTACATGCTAACGTTGGAGACCTGCATTCAAGCCCACGTCACTGAAAGTGCACAGTATGATTCCCAGGCTTTCAAAACACTTGACTCCATAATAAAACCTGCTAGATTTGTAATGAAAGAGTGTTGATTTAAATATGATAAATAAAAACATGCAGATTGTTGACAAATCACTATGAAAGCAAAAAGACAAACTCGACTAAAAGATTCTGAATGTTAAAAGACCAATGGAGCCAGAACATATGGCATTTCATTTGATATTAAAATGGGAATTTGAACATTAAAACTTATCGAATGATCAACTGGAGAACTTCGCCTAAATTGTTCATGTAATAAAATCTGAGTTTAGTAAGGTTTCATCTTCAAAGCAGGCTTATGATTATCACTTAAGTTCCTTGCATGTCCTATGGAAATCCCCAACAATCATGCACCCAACATCACTTGTAGTCAAACCAAACAATCTTTAATAGTGAAGAAAGTGTGGAAACATTGTGGAGCACAATGTAGAACAAATGACTACCGTAACAACACAGGAACACACATAAAATGATACCTATGCCCTTGAATCTATTGCCCCAGTGCATGCTGGGAGGGTTTTCAACACACCTACCTCATGTACCTGCAATCACATGATCAGTACTCAGCCGACCAAATGAATACTGATCATGGTTTCAACTAATTTTATCTTTATTCCAAAATAAGAGTGCACTGTTATTCAAGATAACTTCATCCAGGATTAACAATTAAATCCTCAAACTGTTTTCAAGAACCAAATTAGCTGGATGAGAATAAACAGGATTATTTTAGCCTGATAACAGCATGTCAACCTGAATTAACTGAGATAATTCTTGAAGAAAAGGGCCACAGTCTTGCTATATCATATTTTGGCCTTACTATTAAACAGAATGTGTTCCAGTCATGCTTCGGTGGAGTGGATGACAAGAGTTACAGATAAAAGCAAAGTACAGTAATGTATAGTTTAGCGTTGCCTTACACAAGATTGCCCCGAGACAAGACTGTCACCACCTCTGAGTGTGGAAAGGCTCTGTCCCTGGGGCTCAGTAAAAAGCTGTCACCAGGGGAAACAAGGCAATGGAGAATCCATTTTATCTGCTGCTAAGAATAAATCCAGATGTTGCTTCTATAACGCTGCTCCTCACCCCCATTGTGATACAGTCACACTGCCCGCTCTGATCCTCAGGCTACATGAGTGCTTGTTGTAACTAGGACAGCATGTCTACAATGCAGAGCCAGGTGCATTATGGGCCTTCAAAATCAGCCTTTAACAGAAGAGTTTCAGTTTTTGCCCTTTCAAAAAAGAATTAAAGGACGATACAAGGTAACATAATGATGATTTTTCAAATGATCCTGCATTTAAAACAATAATGTTATTTTGACAATAATGAATGCAGAGTTGGTGTTCTCTGTGATAGATTACACAACTCAGGTACGTTTCAGGAGTCTACCATTAGATTTTCACACCATAGAGAAATTGATGAAAACCAATAAGTGCCTGGAAAAGACTAAAAAATACTTCCAAATATACATGGTTTGTACTTAGGAGTTTAAATGTTCTCCCTGTGGGTTTCCTCCCACAGTCCAAAGACGATAAAGTAAAGTGGGGATATGAAAGTGAGATGACTGAAGAACAGGGAGGAGGGGTTGGGGGATACTGAACTCTGATCCTCTGTCCAAACATCAGTGTTTCCTCTGTAATTGTATGTAACACTGGTGCTTGGGAGGTAATTGAAGTTGTGGTTAGAGCAGGTTGCAGGGATTTCTACGCATACTTTAGAAAAACAAACACATGGTTTCTAAGCATTATGGGCTACACGTCTTTGTGTCTGTGATGAAAAGGGAATGGGGTGGGATAGGGCCAGGGGGCTGAAATGTCTGCCTGTGTGTTCTTTCTGTGTGTGTGTGTGTTGGCGGGTGTGCCACAAGGATGAGCAGGCATGCATGTCTTTTAGGACTAAATTGAAATTAACTGGTCTATACACATGTGGCTTATTACCCAGCAACAGTTGTTTTAAATATCATCTGGCTGTTACATAACCATTTGGTCATATAAGATGTGTTATTACACACACATGCAATGTAAAACAACATTAAAAAAAAATGTGACTAGGGCCATTCAGATACCCTAAAGTTCACTGTTATGTCAGCTGAGAGTCTGACCTGAGGTTGGTAGAATAAAACGTAATGAATTTGGCTTCTGGGAATCTTGTAAAAGAAAGACATGGAAAGACTAAAAGAACTGGTGATAGAGTGCGGGGTTGACAATTATATGTGATATTCTCAAGCGTGAGGTTGGCTTTTGTTTGACTTGATGTTTCTCTTCATGATAAATGGGAAAATAAAATGAGAAAAAGAAAAAAAAAGAAGGCTTCAGAGCCTCTTACTTCAAATGGGGTCTCAAAGCCCTCGATGATGCCTCCAACCATGAGCAGGCCATCCGCACCGATCCCCATGCCGTGATACACCCAGTCCACACTCTCCAGCAGAGAGCAGTCCACATACAGCTCCAGCCGCTTGGCAGACACACTGACGGCCACATGGTGCCACTTTCCATCAGAGAGACCGCTGACCGGGAACCTGACAGAGAGACATGTGGGCTATTATGTAATCACATGTCTTTCGTGTGTCTTGAGATGAATGCCATGAATTAATCTAGGTGATAAAGTCAGATCACCTTGGCCCCTCTAAAGCAAAAGTTTAAACCTTTATTTCTCGTAACTTATGGTCAAAGACACTCTTTAAACTAAATGATATTAGTGCAAACTGTGTTAATACGCGACAGCTGCATCCTTGCCAGCTACAGGGGTGCTGGTGTGTATATATACAAACACTGCTGATCGATCATTATCATGGATAGATAAACATACATAACAGGAGTAAAATAGCTTTTAAAAAGCTGACAAACACACACCGCTGACATCACATCACCTTAAACTTTCTATACGGCCAATATGTTAGCAAACAGTTACTTATTTACACATACAGCAGATACAGCAACATTATTATCCCTGTTGTCCTGTTTGTGTCCTCCTGATAAATGTACTTTTTTTATTTATTTACTCTACTTTGGTTGGTACTCTGGTTTGCTCTCCACCAACTCCTGAGAAAAACATTTGGCTCTTTAGGTTCAAGGTTCATTTATTTGTCATTTTACAACACAGGGTTGCAAAATTAAATGAAAGTTATAACCCCTTCATGCTACACACACACACACACCTAGAACATACATTATTACATTTAGAATAGAACAGGATCAAATATAAAATAAAATAAAAACAATATATAGTTATTTACACCAAGGAAATAATTCTGTAGTGCATTTTGGGGAATGTGAACAGCAAAAACTTTATTGATCTTCCTCTGTTCCCCCCTCTTATTTGGCTGTGTTTCTGAAAAGACTCTACATGGACATTGAGGACATACTCAAGACTGAGTCTTAGTTCTGTTTTTGTAGCTTTATGTGCTTATTATGCTTCTTTCTTGTTTCATTTTTTTAGTACTCTTTCTTCTCATTTCTGTCATTTTACTTCCTGCCGTGTTTTCCCACCTTTGTAATTGTCTTCACCTTATTTTTAGCCTCACCTGTCTTCACTTCCCTCATCATATCCAGCCCAGATCATTTCTTCTTTGTCAGTTTATGTTTTCCCTGAGCTTTTGAAGCTTTTGAACCAGATTTATACCAGCACTTGCCTGCCTGCACTTGTTTGTAAGCAAGCTTTCTTCATTAAAGATCACTGTAATGTCATCTTGCTGCCTGCCGTTGTCTGTGTTTGGGTCTTTCCCCAGTATTCCTGGCTGCCAACCGTGACAGCAGCAAGACTGTGTTGATAATATGGTCTTCATCTTCGCATTAAAAGTTAAAGCATCTGGGAAACATTGTCCCTCAACTTTGACTGCGTTTGAGCACCAAGCATCATTGATGTAAACACAGAGTCCGCCTCCCCTGGTCCTGTGTTCTGTCTGCTCAGAACACGGTTTGCCCGTCAACAGCAATAGCTTGATCCAGGGTGTGGAGCTGGATCTCCGTATAGAGGTGGGAACAACAATTCCTGATTTCCTCTTACTTTGCCAGCCTGAGTTCCATTTCATCTACTCCATCTGCCTGCAACTGGACATTAGCCAGGAGCAGCCTTTGCTCCAAACGGGATTAGTTTAACTCCTTTCCCGGCTCTCTTCCTGGGGATGTCGCACCACCCGCTGCAGCATCTGGTCGGAAGATGCGTTGGGCAGCGATCATCTCAAAGTCCGCTACTCTCTATCCAAAACCCACGCTTAATTTCCTAATGCCTATGACTGTATTTCTGCAGGTAATATGTGTTTCAGCAATAAAGCTGAAAAAAAAAAAAAAACAGACTAAAACAACAAGTTTTTTTAAATTTTAATGAGCTACCGCCCCTGCATATGGATGCGCCACCACTGCTTTAGGTTTCACTTTCTTCACCAGCTTGTTACTAACTTTGTCTGCGGTTTGTTGAGAACGGCTGAATGCTGCTGCTGAAACACGATTCATGAGTGCTGAAACTAAAATATACAGTAAATGTGCTGTAAAGCCAAAAACAATGAGTTAAAATGAAGCTAAAACCCTTTGTAGAGCTGAAAAGTTGGCGATAAATCTCTCAGCATGTCACTGCGAGAAATATTACAAAGTAATTTCATCCATTGTTAAAAATTGTACTCAATTTAGCATATGATAAATAACAAAATATTGTGGTGCCACAGTTTAAAAAAAAGATTTTAAAAAATGGATGCAGCAGAACCAGCGATATAGTGTCTTTATTCTTCTTCCATGTTAGCAACCTGCCGCCTACATTACTAACAATGCAACTTAACTGCTGACAGTTCAGTTGGAGCTTTGGGTGAGTTTTGCTAGTGGTGGCTATGTAGCCTCGAGATACATTTAATTTTCAACTTGGAGTCTTCAGCCCCAACCGACGCTGACTCAAGTGACATCCCTTGAGTCGATGTAGATTGTTGCTAATCAGGTTTTTATTTTTTTAATTGATCGGACTCAGATACAACTTTTCTCATATATGCAGTTGAACTCTCCAACACCTGGAAACAGACTTTGATGTGTAAAATCTGTGGAGTTCCCCTTTAATAAATTAAATATTTATCAGTGGAGCCACCAACGAACATGCTTGAAAGAAAAAACTTAAACAAGGTAAAACATAAAATCAACAACGTGCCAACAGTAGAAGATAAATACAGTATCTATGTATGTCTATCTTTTGGCCCAGTTCTGCCTGGTGTCTTGCAGTGATGTATTGCTTCGAGCCCTGTGGTGAAAGAGGCGAAACCTGCCAACAGACGCCTAATAAATCATTTTCATCAAAGAGACAGCCAAACACAATTCACAGCCAAACATACATAGTATACACACACGCTGCAAACAAATACAGTTCCACAAAGCTTTCCTCCCTCTTACAGACAGATTTGCATAAAGTTTAGTCAAGAAGCAGGAATGGACATGAGTGTTCCACAAGTACCTGAGATAGATGTTGTAATCATCTCCAGACAACTGGGTGTTTTGGGTAATGGGTAATACATAAAAGTCAAAAGCATGTACTTGTTTTTCTTCACTGGTAGATTTTGAACAATTTAAGCTAATGAATCATGAATAAAAGCTTCTTAAATCTGCTAAAGAGGTTTTACAGCCCTTTATACATACATAACTTGCTCTTAATTTTTATTAGTTGGGTCTGGAATGAAACAAAATAAATAAATCAAGGAGTGGACTCACTCGTAGTGTCGTTGCTGTGTTCCTATGAAGATGATGGCGTAAGCACTGATCCTCAGCTGTAGCATAACGTGGCTGTCGGGGCTGAGCATGGTGAAGACACTGCATTCATCTCTCTGAGGGCTGCGCAGATGCACCAGCAAACTGAACTCATCTGCAAACCTACACACAAACATAGACCATACAATTTAGCCATATCTGTCATGGCCACGGCAGTGCCCCGGTATCTTCCCTTGTGTTTCTGTGCGCTTCCCTCTCCTTCTGTGTCCCCTGTTGGTCACTCTGTGATTGTGTATGTGTGTATAGTTCCTGTCCTGGCTCCTGCTCAACCCACACTGCTGCCTGCCATCAGGTCACCACCTCTCATGTCTACCCCGGCTCTTCTCCCACTCAGTGCAACATCGTCTTCTCAACTGCAGTTGTAGTCTTATGTCACGGCCTCTCAGTGTTTTCAGAAAATATTTTTCCCTCGGCCTGCCGTTACTTCTGCCTTTCTCCCTGCCTGCTGCCATGCTAACCCTCATGCAGCCAGCCACCGCCTTCCACCCAAGCCCCTCTGCCCTCAGCCTGCACCAGCCATCTTACCTAAGTAAAGTGAACCAATAGATTTTGTCTTTACATACAGTAATAAGGCACTATTAATAAAGAGTTAACACATTGAGATGCAGATGAAACCGTACCCGTCAGTGAGGAGCTGTTGAAGAGGGAGAGCCAAGGTGGAGTACTGTCCCACCTGTAGGACTGGACACTTGCTGTCATCCACAGTCATGGAGGAGTTACTGCTGTTGGACACCTGAAGAGAAAGTTCCTGCAGAATGTCCACCTCATCTGTAATGAGACAATACAGGAAAAAATACATATAAACATCATCAAGCACAGATAATGTAATCCAGTTCCCCACAGGATGTTAATGAATGTGTGCTCCAACACTCATGCTCTTTCCGAATGTGTGATGTATATTAACAAAATTGTACTTTTGTTACTGTGTGACCTTAGTGATTTCAGCAAAGGTGCATAGCTCTGTATTAACTTTAATTATGTGTCACCATGTTTGCTGCATGACAACCGGAAGCTAAAATCCTCCTTTCTCTCATTGTCATTGGAAAGGATCAACTGCTCCGTGTGTGACAGTATTTTAAGCATTTGCTTTACCTTAATTGTTTATGTAAAATGTGCAAACAAAAATGTTATGAGACAGCAAAGTGATTCTGAGAAATGTTTATTACAGACAGAGAGGGAGTGAAACAATCTTTCATCTATCTAATTCATGTTAGTAGCAGCCTCATAATGCGAGAAAGACAGTCATAATGTCGGTTTTATATAGCCCTAGGATAGGCCTTAATGAAGGGAAATTTCAAAACTGCAGTACAGCATGCAATGACATTTTATACAATAGTGTGCTTCCAACTTTGTGGAAGCAGTCTGGGGAAGGCCTTTTTCATGTTGCAACATGGCAATGCCTCAGTACACAAAGCCAGGTCCATAAAGAAATGGTTTGCCTGTTGGAGGCCCTGACCTCAACCCCACCCAACACATTTGGGATCAATGGGAACACAGGCTGTGATCACCCAACATCAATGTTGGACCTCACCAATGCTCTTGCGTCTCAATGGGAACAAATCTCGGCAGCCAGGTTCTAAAATCTTGTGGAAAGCCTTTCCAGAAGAGTGGAGGCTGTTACAGCAGAAGATTAATGTTCAACAATCAAGTAAAGGATGTAATGTTCGTGTGTCCACAGACTTTTGGCCATTCAGTGTATGTTCTGCAATGTTTCAAGATTAGGGAACCCAGGCTGCGAACATCTGCAGGGACCAAACCAGAAACTCTTCTGCTGGCACTTAGTAAAAACCTTAACATGCTGTGAACAGACCACTGATGGCATTACTAAAAAGCGGAAAACCACTTACGGGGCCATTGCCTTTCAAAGCTGCAGAGGGCTGCTACAAATTCCATCCTATATAAAGGTTTTTTTCCCTCATTTTTGGTGCCCTACAGCACCCTGCATTGTTGTACCTCTCACCCACTGTTTTTTTTCACATCATTAGATGTGAGTTATAGGACAGCCTTTTATTTATTTTTTTTTTTCCATGTGAGCAGGTAAAGTGCCATTCGTCATGTCCTGCCCCCAGGTGGGTTTTGTTGATTAACCCTGCGTTTTAACAACTCCTGAGGATTAGGAATACAGCTCCTCATCATATTTGGAGAAAGTGAGTCACCACTCAAAGACTGGCATTGCTGAATACTGATCACACTCAGACCTGGGAACTGACTGAGATAATTCCCAACATGTCAATGTCATTATGTAAGAGGAGGCGCAGGGACTAATGAGCCTAACAAAGATTAATTAGGCTAACAGAGAAGGTGCATTTGAGTAACATGCAAGGGAAGAAAATCCATTTTACTACAGAACATTCATGTTAGAGTGATCTACATGAGCAGCAGGGTGCCTAAACGTGACAATAGCAGGACTTACACACGAATCTCTGGGATTTAACCACTATGAACATCTCTGGCTGCCTCTGGACCTTTTCCAAAGATATGGGATAGCTCAAGCAGATTAAACCCTACTCCTCTCAAGCACTTTCATTTATACTCATCCTGACAGCAGTGCCAGACGAATCACTGGTCCACAAAGAGCTGTGTGGTCACACTCCGCTGCCCCGAGGAAGCGCACTGAGGGAACATATCTAGTGTCGCACTAAAAATTCCAACATACCAGCCTTCCAGGAATCCTCAAAGATATACGGACGAGAACCAGTCAGAGAGAAGAAATGATTGAATAATGGTTTACTTTGCACTTTTTAACCTTTAGTTAACAGCCGTGAGGGATGTGAGGTCAAATAGTTAGCTAAGCAGGTAAACAAGATGTCAGTTTTTAAGTTTAAGAGGCTCAGAGGCACAATAGCAATTACATTTTTCATTCATCTCAGGCCACAAGAAACAAAGCTGATGAACAGAACATCTGCTCAGTCAAATCTCAGACTTTAATCTCACATTTTTCCTGCTAATGTTTTTTAAACCGCGTCATAGAGCCTGAGGTTTTTGAATTCTGCTTAATAATGGGGCAATTTGATTTTGAGGACAGTATATGCAAACCATGACTGCAGATGCTTTTGTTAAAAGGAGCACTCCGCCGTTTTTACACATGAAGCACTAGTCAAGAATTATCATGCAGCTTCTCTAAGATGAGATCAAAAAAAGGCATGTCTGCTCAGTCCCTGAAACCCAGCGGGACTCTGGGAGGGAAAAGGTGCATGAAAGTATCAGCAGTGTAAAACAATCAATTATTCAACTAATTGTTTCATCAGTAGGGATGTAATTCTGAGAAAAAAAATCAATGCTAATGTGGAAACAGTGACCTCAGACCAGTCAAATAGGTTTCATTATATTTTATAAATAGGTAGGCATCAGATGTCTATTCTGCATAGTTAATGAAAAAAATCTCATTTATCAGCCGTTGTTTAGACCCACAATTTCACAAGCTTCTAACAATTTACAAATTGCAATGAACCATAATAACAGCATTAACATCAATCACACAATCCACAAACTCCACTGTCACATCGAGATGGTGTGTGGGATTTTTGATGTTACAGTATCTAAAGAGCGGTAATTTATAGCCCCAGGAACTGGAAAATGTTCTCACACACTTACTGCTGCTAATGCTCTGATGGTCTTTATTAAGCCCCACTTGTGCCGGAGTAATCACGAAAGAACATTTCATGTGCCAACGCTGTGCCCTCGAGGAAAATGTAGGAACATACTCATGTGCTTTTCTCCCAACACCATAATCAAAGGATCAAGCCATTACGATGGAAGGGGGTAAGGAGGGGGGAGAGGGGCTGCCAGTCAGGCCTGTTCTGTTTCTGGCAAAAGTAAAACAGATGTTTGAGTCCTGCATCAGAAGAAATGTGTGAACAGTAAAGACTTTCAGCTAAGTCTTTGGCTAGTTTAGATATTTGTCCTATTTTCGTCATTGAGCGCAGTCTGAAGGTATGTTCACTGTAACATGAACACTACCTGTTACAGTGAACATGAAAAACAGCTGCCTGCTGGGGCCAAAAATGACACACAGAGAGAACCACAACAGTAAAGTCGAGGGCCAGGCAACTAAACAATGAGCTGAAACTCTTATAAAGCTCCTTAAAGCCGAGGGATGCTGCAGATTCAGGTGACAATTCATCAATAAGAACAAACCCTTTCACATTGTTTTCCATTACCTTGATAAGTTGTTATTGTGAAATATCAGTCCATCCCTTCTCAGGATTGTGGAGGGCTGGAGTCCATCCAAGCATGCATTGCGCATGCCTAGAACAGACCTGTACTGGTCACTACTCTATCACAGGACTAACACACAGGGATCTTGAGGGATAAAGTCCACCTCCAGCTTGTTTGGGAATCCAACACCATTGCCTGTGCTTGTGGGTTGGAACACAGCAAGTGTTTATACATGCTGCACCAGACAGTCCTGCTAGTGGCTCAGGACACATGCAGCGTGGGGGCATAAACCTCCTTTGCGTTACATTCTCCAGGTGAAGCTCATCGTCAGCAGGTAAGAAGAAGCAACTATGTGTCACAGAGGTAGAATATGCCCAAGTAGGACTGTGACTGTAGAGTTAGCAGTGATTAAGACTGCAAAGAGAACCGGACTTTCCAAAAAAATGTGAGGAAAAAATAAAACAGAGAAAACAGAGATCAGCACCTTGTTACTGTGATGCGACATTGGTAACCACTGAACCACCATGCCACCAGGGGACTACAGTTTGTAAGTATTATTTTCAGAAATACCTTTATGGCGTGCCTTCAAGTTGCATTCAAACACCTAATGCATCCACGTACAGTATGACACTAGAAAAACAGTAACGAGCCCTAAAGCCCAAGCTATAACGTGCCAAGAATGGCCGTGTAGAAGTCTGTGATAATAATTACAGTATCACCATATGTGTATGGGTAATTGTTTCTAAGCGAAAATAGATGAACAAGCACCAGCCAAAGACATTAACACAAAGAGATGAGCAAAAACAAATACTGTGCATCAGGGAAAAAGTGCTGTAAATCACAAATACACACACAGCTGTGTCTGATCTTCTTTAAATGCCACCAGTCATTGTAAAGCATCTCATCTTTTATTGTTATCATGGCATGTTCTGATCCTTCCATAAATCTATGATACTCTGTGTAACAAATAGAGGCCTTAATGATGATCCACCATTGTCAAAAGAATACAAAAGCCTCTAGAGAGACATGAAGACAAACAGTAAAAAGGCCTAAGTAAATCTGCGTTTACTTCAATAGATACTACAGCAGTTATTTGCCAGAAGTACTTTGATTTATTTGAGAGGTAAACACTTTGACGCACTTCAGTTCAGGTGATGACAATGGAGGTTTAACAATTAATAAAAGTCAGCTTTAGATAACCATGACTTTCCAACTTCTTCCTTGTTGATGATCATTCAGAAATGTATATGCTTGTAGCTAAACACAATGCAGAGTTAACAATCTGGGAAAAACTCTCATCTATGATCTTTTTGAAAGTGTTTTTGTGTTTATGAGACACACATATGGTTCTCATGCATTCTGCATTGCATTATGAGGCTACACAAATTCCATCATTGACCGTGATTTCTCCACATGTCAGAGACCAGTGACCAGGAGTCGAGGGTTCTGAGTCTGCACGTACGCAAACTTGCACAGGTGTCTTTGCTCTTAATAACCAGAAGATTAATTAATAATGAAAAGGATGGGTAGTTTCAGCCCCAACAGGAAGTGTAATGAACTTATCAACTTGTTTGACGCGCAGGCTAAAGACAGTCTCAACCACATAGAATTACAAAGCTGTGAGGTGTTCAGGTACTCGGTTTGAACAGCTGTCTACTGGAAACCCCCTCACCAAATGCACACACACACACACACACACACACACACACACACACACACACACTAATGCAAAGACTTATACCCACAAAAAAAAAAAAAATCAACTAACAATCAGTGTGTTGCAGCATATTTGTTAGTTTTTGGACTCAGTCCACTGTGAAGGCTCGTATTCACACACTGCAATGTATAGCTGCTGGCTACACACAGCATCTATCCAATCACTTCTCAGTAACCACAGCATATTAATCATCCGTAGACTGTACCCACCTAATTACTCTCAAGAAACTAATACTAGTCTTACAATGCTGTCATGCATTCTTTAAAAAAATCACTTTGACAGCAATGAAAAATGATTTGTTGGAATGTTCAACAGATGGAGCAATTTAAAACCGAGACGTTTTACACAAGCAAAAGAAAGAAAGGCTTTGAGCATGTGCTGTATTTTCCCGAGTGAGAAGTGAAAAACAAATATTCAAATATTGGGGTGATGCTTCAGTGTGAACATGCACACATTTGGAGCAGGATTTTCTTTGGAATTGGCTTTTGAATTGCGGAGCAGGGTGAGGCCAAAAAGGAAAGCCATACACTCCACTACAGTCCAAATTCATAATTCCCAAAGCATTAAGCCTTGGACGCTCCTGTCTTGATTGTACTAATTTATTTTGGCTCAGTCATCAATGGAGCATGTAAGGAGCTTACAGACTTTATGTCAGACTGTTGAAGTAGGTACAAAAGCTCAGGTCCATCATGAGCCAACAGTAGAGAATGGCACGAGGCCACAATAAAGCCAGTACACACTTCCTCTATTTTTGTTCCAGCAATTATTGGGGCTTGGCTGATGCCCAGCTCTGTGTCCATCTACTGCAGCCAATTTGAAAGCAAGAAAAACTAGCTTGCAGGAGAACGAAGGTGCCAGGTTTGGCTTTGGACAGAAGGGTCAAAACAAAGACGTCACCAATCAATCAGCAATCAGTTGTAACTGGCCAAAAGAGTCCAAACTGGACACCACTTAAACCGTCAAATTATATATTGTTGTTTTGTATTACATGATACTATTAAGGAATTTACCATCTGTTCATTTGGATGACCCTGGTCTTTTAGATTTTATAATTAGTATAGTGCAGAAAGTGATTAATAATTATATTACATTTTCATCGTATTTAAGATTGAAAGCTAATGTAAAATTTAAAAAAGTGCTCAGAGCTGGTTTTGATGTTTTAAAGTGTCTGTATGCAACAGTCAAAACCCAAATATATTTCTTTTACCTGTACAGAGGAATACAAAAACCAGAAAGTATTCACATTTAACATGATGGATCCAGTGGGTTTTTTGTGCCATTTTTGCTTTAAAAAATAAAAAATAAATATCACTTAAAACGATTAATTGATTATCAAAAAGGTTGCAGATTAATTGTTGCAGTTGTAAATGTTACTAGAGTGGGTTATCAGTTGTTAAAAAACAATGCTATATGTAAGCAATAATGCACAACAAGCAATGTGATTATCAAAAATAACACACCATGCAAGAGTATGGTTTTCAAAAGTACGGAAAGCGCATATTCCTTATAGACATTAAGCTTAAGTGTAGTTGTTTGTTTTACTTCTAGAGAAAATGTACGCCCAGTTCATTTAACACTGACGTGATTGCCGATTCAACTGAACGTTTCACATCAGCGGCAGCCATCTTGGTTGTTTACGAAAATGCCACAGCGGCGTCCCTCTGTCAGTCATCGTATCAAACCCGCCCAATCTTAGATAAAAGGTTGTGATTGGCTCGACACATTCCAGTTCAAGTGTAAATCTGTATCTGAACGATCTAATAAAACACGAGCTTGCAGATTCGTCTGGTTCCCTGACTAGCAGCCTCTTGCAAGCAATCACAATATGAATATATTAATTCATTTTTGGGGTTCTTCTGTGACAATTGTGCAATAGACGTTAATTTAATACGATAACAAGTAGGAGTAGCCTCGGCCTAGTAACAGCTGAAACAAGCAGCCCTCCTGCTATTATTTTGGGATCAGGATGAGGGCACTAACTTAGAGCTGTGCAGTGCAAACAATGCACAGTCACACTCATTCACAAAAAGACACTGTTGACTGTACAGCATATAAATAAGCATAAAACTGAATGTTCTATTGGGATTTTCCACACATTGTTCCTCCAGTGGGATCAGTAATAGTTATGGAGGTGAGGAAGCAGTGTCAGTCAGCGAGGTTCAGACTTGGCATGCAGGGGTCACTGAGGGTCAGTGATACGGCACACAAACACTGAATGTTCTCCCACCTTTTACCAGAGCTTCTCTATGGCACATTGACTTTGTGAGCTGATCAGTGGGGCCCGTTTCCTTCTTAAACATAGACAGGCCCGTTTCTAGTGTTTATACTTTATTCTACACAGTGCACACCATGACAAACCTCAGGGGAGACTGAGAGCATTGTTCATTCACGGTATATACTATGTAGAACAGCCTGAGTCTGATTTTGGACTTTAGAGGGGTTAAAAGAGCACAGGTGGCAGGTGTGACTACATGTGACTGTATTGTCTATTGTGTGATTGCTGTCAAAACAGCATGTTTTACCCTGAAATATTGTAACGCCTCATCATTCCTACCAACACTGTCCGCTCTGAAAATGTTAGCCTTTTGATACTGTCAGAGCCGCCAGTTCAAGCCAAGACGATGTACTAATGTAGATGTGCATAAATGTAATGCTTCAACTCGGGGAGGAAAGAAAATTTCGATACACAGTACAGTATCGTGATATTATGTTGCGTGATACTGTATTGATTCTCAAAACACTACAGAGTTTTAATCAACAGTTTGCATGCAAACATTCATGGCAGTGGCTGATTTTGTGTTGAGTTTAAACCCCTGACCGTTAGATAACAGTGTTGTAGTTTATCTTCAGCCATTTGACTCTTCAGCTCCAATGTATACTGTGACAGGAAGAGGTAAGCACATGTCACTAGTGTAAACACAAAGAATACAGGGAGGGTCACACAGGGTGCACCGCCAGCATTAGCAAACCTAGCTGACCAGTAACGTAACCACCGCTGGGTAAACCCGAAAGAATTAGACCAGCTCCCGCGGCGTACAGAGCGTGTGGGCTCAATTTGGCTTTCACAATAAAGAAGGCACTAGGGAGTTCGATAAGAGCCATAATTTATTATTTCTTGTTGACAATATGCCAATATTTAAGCTGTAAAACTGTTAGTCAGTCAGAATAGTGACCAAGGAGCCACTGTTGAATGTCTACCCTTTTCAAAATAAATGACAAAAATGTTATTTTAGAGTTGGACTAATTAATCCTAATTATGAGAAATAAAGCTAAATTATGTAAAGTGAATCAAATGACAACATGTAATTAGGGCTGGGCAATATATCTATTTTACATTTTACTTCTGTTTTTGCACAATATGTGCAATGTCTACATCAGGAAAATCAAGTTATTGCTTGTAGTTTTTTAAAAAAGTAAACTACAATGTGAATAGTTACAATATCTGCGTATCTGACACAGTTCACAGGAATGTGAGACCAGGTGGTTAGCTGGCTCTGGTTATCTTGTAGTCAATTTAACAACTGCATCACAAAGAGGAACATACTGAAAAAAACACTTTTTATTATGTTAGTCTTGCATATGGTGCAGGTCTTTAATTATTATTGCTCAACTGTTTAATCTTCCATTTTGCAGAAGAAAAAAACCCAAACAAAAACATGAATAATTTCCAAGCAAAAAACAAACCAAAAACATATCGGACATATTGCCCAGTCCTTCATGTAATTAAACAGAAGTGTCTTGTAGTGACGAACACACACATAATCATCAGCTGATTATCAGCTCTATGGAGCTTTTAAGCCTCTTTTAACTCGCAGTTTTGCTTTGACGTCACATTTACTGTATGTCTTTAGTTCAGCTGTTTCCATCAAACAAGCCCAGATAAATCCACTGTACACTACCTGCCCAGCACCAAACGGTAGACATGGTCAGCAACTAGCTGATGAAGGAAGTGGAACATCCAACAGCTGAAGAGTCAGATAATTCTCTGGGGACCAAGCTAGAGATAAAAAAAGACTTTCATCAGGTGGACATTAACACGACTCCATTGTTGTAGAAAACATTTAGAAGTATGCTTTTTTCAAATGTTGTGTACTGTATCTCACCGTGAAATAAAACTTGTAGTTGTAAGAGGGCGTGGTTTTGGTGGTTGGTTACCGCAGTGATAACCACTGGGACATAAGACATCCTCCCTCCAATCTAAATCAAACTCTGCCCACCCACCACAGCCTCCTGGTCTGGCCGACCTCCAGCAGCCGTAATCAGGGGAAGCGGAGCCGGCTGCCACGCCGTCCTGTGGTGGGATCACATTACTCTAATAGTCTGAGACGGACCAACAGATAGCTCAATTACTGTGCTGGTACAATTACTGGGGCTCTGCTCTGGTGGAGGGGGCAGCACAAATAGGTAGAAGATTAAAGACTTCCACCTGCCCTGGTGGAAAACGATGGGGGGGGAATCACCGGGCAAGATAAGTAGGAAATGAGAGATGGAAAGTTGGAGTGATCACAGGAAACATAAGAAACTCTGTGTTCCTAAACATCTCAATCAGTCAGTCATCAACAAAGCTTTGAGTGATGAGCACACCTACTGCCACACTAAGCTTTAACTTAGCAGCAGATTGTGAAATGCTCACAGATGCAGCGCCCTAATGTAAATACCTTCTGCCGGTACAGCCTCAGACTGCTGACTTTATGAGGTCTGGCTATCAGAAAGTAAGAGATCCGATGTTGGGATATTATTTCAAGAGGTGTCCCTTACAGAGGATATAGTGAGCTTATGTAAAATCTGTGCTTGTGTGAAGACAGGCTTGTTAACTGGGCCTACAGCCCAATGCAGGACACAGAGGGAATTAAGTGGACTGAATGGATAAAACAGCTATGCTCTTTGCTTGTCTGTAACGAGGCCCAGCGACTGGCACGGGACACGGTAGATATGGGCCCTTGTCTTTAAAACCTGCAACGTTTCCTCATCTGGAAAAGCAGGAAATATGTGCACTCTGGAGAGGGGAATAACAGGGCCACGAGGAGTATGTTTAGGGGGAGTGATGTTAGAAAGGTAGAGCTAGAGGAACAGGAGAGATCTGGACACAGATTGAAACCAGAGTTGTAGCAGTAGCAAGTAACAGACATTCAACATGTACACTATAATACATTCTTTATAAAGTCAACTTCTGATTCGGTCTGCTTTTACTCCAGTCTACTCCCACTGATAATGTGGGCATATATTCCTACAGTATATTCCTATTTTTTTTTTCTAGACTAAATAAATCTTAAAGCACCTTTGTCCCTTACTGGATGGACTCCACGTATTCAGAGTGGTTATCCAGAGCGACTAATCACTCAGTCCTGGAGGGCTGAGAGAGACATAAAAACTTCCTGCGCTGTTTTTCTCTCACTTAACTGCCATTGTGATCCCTTCAAAGAGGGCCTTAGGAACACTGGAGCTAGTCATCAGCAAAGTAAATTAAACATTATGGTGGCATAAGTTAGAGGAGAGGGAGATTCCCTGTGTGGTACTTAATCCTAAAAGTAGCATTACATCTGCAGGTTCCTGTATTAAATGGAAAAATTACAAAAACATGCCACAGTAAAAAATATTTAGCTGAAATACAAATGTATTTGGTAAAGTCATTTTAGTTATTTGGTGTACAACAGATTTTAAAATGTCACTGTGTCACTACCCAGGTGCAACTCACTTTGAAAGAACTGAAACTAGGCTGCAGTGGTGCTGAGTGAGTTTGTCAGGTTTGACAGAACAAAATGATTCCTTTCCTTTGTGGATTCCCAACAATTAGGAGACACAGGATCTTACAATCTGATTCTGAGTCTTTGAGTCTGAAATATCTCTATACTATAGGGTGGCCGTGAAATTCATCCTTATTGGATCCCTTGACTTTTTCTCTAATGTCAACAAAGTTAAAATGTTCTTTTAACCAGATAAATACCTCCACGTCTACTGAATGGATTTCCATACTAATGTACCCTAATAACTTTGTTGATCCACTGACTTTAATGTAGCACCACTGTCAGGTCAAAATAAGAATTTGTCCAACAATTTTACTTTTAATGACTAAATACCTGCAAAACTAAGGACACTCAAATCAGCCTCAGCTGTACCTTGTGTTTAGTGTTAATTGGCAGCACAAATAAAGTTCCAGTGACTGTGGAGGACCAGGGGAGGTTTGTTGTGCTTTGAGTAAACTCACCCTAAGTTTGCTAATCTTATTTATAATGAGTAATAGGTCATTGAGTTTACTTGTTTCACATAAAAAACACTAAAACAATAAGAAAAGAAAATGTTTAGATTTTGCAGGTGAACTTATTAACAGCTTATTGAAAGAAAACATATGAAATCCATCATCACAAACTCATTGGAAAGCAGAACCGAAATGAGAATAATAAACTTGAGCCCCCCTTGAACATTTTCTCATTTCCCCCTCTTGGGATGAATAATATTTAAGTATAACCCAAGGGTGCAGCTTATCCAAACATTTTTTTGTTAATGTCTAAATGGCATTTTGCGGCACAATGGATCCATGGTGAAAAACGAGCATGCTTACGGACTCGCTAAAGCTTTCAACACACAACAGCTTCCCCGAGACAATACCAGAGTTTCTTTGGGACAATTTTCCTTTAGGGAGAGGAAACGTGGAAGAGGACCAGTCAACACTTGCCCTGGTTTGCTTCTAAACTCGCCTGTTGAAAAATTCATCAGGAGTCCAAAGCAAGTGGATGGAGTGATGAACATGCCCTCGGGTCAAATTCCCTGCTGTTTTTGCAGGAGTGAATAGCACTAATGATACGGTTATGGCCCTGTATGGCTTGAAGGCATTTCTGCACATCAAAACTATGCAGACTGTGGGCGTCGCCGATGTCAAATATTCATCTCAATTTTTTTTTGTTCTTTAATGAACTGACAGGTACTGAACTTAAGACACTAAACAGCCAAATGAGATAGCTCCAGCAGCGTAACATTAGCTTCCCATGTTCAGTGAATGACATAAGGGCAGAGGGCACGAGAGAGTGTGGTGAAACTGATTGTGGGGAATCCGGGCCATCCATCAGAGGTGTGTTCCATTGTTTGACACACTCCCCCGTAAGCATGATGACCCTCAGGTTGGACTTTAAGGTCAATGTTAGTGTGACTGAACGGACAGCCAAAGAGGATTTTAGATTTAAGCTCAAAACCTCAAATGGTATGATGCTATAGGTTGATATGCAGCAGCATGACAGTATACTTGTTCCTAACCCTGCATTTTAAAGCCTGTCCTGAAACAATGTTTATAAATAGTGTATAATGTATAGTCAGTTATCCAGAGCATTTTTTTGCAGTGAACAGGTCTTGTTGTGGGTGCATATCTTTCCATCCAACCTATAAAAGTACCATATGTATGCAGTAAGCACTGATTTGGTGATTTGCAGGTCCACAAAAGTTGTCCAGATATTGAAGTTAAAACCGGGCTAAATTGGCTAAAAAGTTTTTTGGACCTCTGTCACGACTGTATTTCAATTTGAAGCAGGTCCTAATTTCAAGTTAATCACTTCTATGTGTTATAGCAGACCAAAAGAAGATGTGCTACTGACCCATGTTCCATTTTAAAGATACAAAACAATATAAAGATGGATTGCAAAAAAAAACACACAAAAAAACTCTGTTTGTCTCAATTGTCAAACTATTGAATTAAGGGAGGAATTAGTATTAGAGTAACTAGATTTTTTTCAACCAAATCTGGCCACTTGTAACCTTGAAATCTAGACATCCTTTGCTTTCTAGATACTGTGTACTGCTAAAGCAATTCATACATAAATGCACTCGCTGCTTTGTTCAGTGCACATGTGACCACACTGCGGCCAAAGTTCAACCAGAGACAGCTCGCCGAGGGGATTGCTCAACGCAGCGAAACACAGCGCGGCATGCCGTGGTGCAAGCCATTGGAAATAATGGGTTTCAGTGCAGTGGTGCTGTTGTCACATTGTGTCAGACAAAATAAACAGTTTGATAACATTGCTTTGAGTTTTGTAATATTAATACAATAATATTGGTTGCATTTGTTTTTGTTTTTGTAATTAACTAGCCAATCAAATGCAGACAGATAAATCAATAATGAAATGTATCAAGTTGCAGTTTAGTTTAACTGCAGTACTATAAGACCTTCACGTTAAAAGCCACAGTGAACACTCTTTATAGATCCAGAGATTTCAACAAAAGCCAATGAGCTGCATGTTTTCACAGATGTGAGTCTGACAGTTTGCTTTGCATGAGAGACCTTTCATTTCTCACCAAGCGGACACAGGCACAATGCACATCCAGCTCCTGGGACAGGATCCATCCCTGGACCCCACCTATGGAGGCTGCAGAACAGATGAAAGGGGTGAAAGGGTCTTAACAGACAAGCTCCAAGTACATCTGGAGAAGTCGACTTTGCAAACAGCCAGTCCCCAAAGCTGGACTCTGACCAGGCACATAAACAGCACCTGTGGTAATCCATTGGCCTGTGTCCTACAAGCAACATGAGAAGTTCTTTAACCATGTCAAGCCAGGTACTTGGGGAGATTTATTTAAAGGCCTTAGCGTCAAACCAGAACCAAATGTAGGAATATGAGGCAATTATTTGTGATTACATGCTCATTAACACTATTGAAATGACTGTTTCTTCGTCACCATGTTCTGACCACCTTTTTGCAATTCCAAGAACCACACAGCCAGATGAGGAATGTGTCGGCTGGACGTCCACACAGATTGGGGGGGGGGGCTTTTTGCTACATGTGTCTTACACGCTAGTTAGAAAAACAAAGCTGCAGACGGGGGGAGGGCAGAACGGCCTGTAAATTAGTATTTTACATGAGATGAGGAAAGCAGAGAAGGGGCTTTTAGATTGCCGAGGGAGTTGGTGAGTCAGGTAATGATCCTGCTGGAACACTGAAGGAAGTCCATCTCAACTGGAGTTGAAATGCGAGGAATAAAACAAGGTGTGTGTTGGACAGAAGACAAACCACCAGATCCCAGCACCCACTGAGAGATGATCAGGGGATGGGAAAAAATGTTTTTCCAACTAAAACAAGCCAGTCTATTTCCACTGAAAACATTAATATCAGCGTTGAACACTTTCTGAGCAGAAATTAAATTAATTTTTAATTTACAGTCCCCTTAAGCTTGTTGATTTATTGTAGTGATTGTTAGTATTACCTGTGAAACACAGAGCCATGAACGACAGTAGAAAAACATTTCAAAGTTACTAAATTACATGACTGATACTGTATCAACTCGATGTTTCATGTTACTTTTCTATGTAAGCAACCCGATTTAGGCGCTTTCTTTTCAAGCTGGAACATGAACATGTTTCCAGACTGACACATTAAATAGGATCCAGGCCTATCAGTGTATGGGAACAGCACTATAATAGTGACAGAGCGCCACTCACAGTCCTGCTCACCTCTGTACAAACAGTACAACATGTCTACTGCGCTGCATCTGTCTTCATGTGGCAAACACTCCTGAGCTAAATTAAACATTGTGTGAAAGAGACCTGATCTGTGTCAGATACTCATAATACTGCTTTCAGATGGAAACCTTGTATCTACAACCTGTCCGGTTTTCAGTTAACAACCTTATTAAAAAAGTTACATGATATGCTTTCAAACATTTAACGTGTTTTAAAGGGTTTAATCAGCCTACATGTTGTAGAACTTTCTCACCATGGGAATTGCTTTTTTTCAGCCACACGCGACATGGCTCAGCCCACCACTTTGGTCCAGATGGATATATCTCAACGACTTTTGGTTTGACTGCTATGAAACACATATACAGCAGGACAACGTTTTCACTTATCCACTGAAACATCAACATCTGCTTGATGGATTGGCATAAAATTGTGTGCAGACATTCACGGTTCCCAGACGATGAATTCTAAAAACTTTGATGATCCCCTGACTCCTCCAGCTCCACTATGGGGTTGATATTTGTGGTTTTGTGTAAAATGTATTGGTGCAGACATTCATGTTCCCCTCAGGATGAATTGCAAATACTTTCGTGGTTCTTCACTTTTCATCTTGCACCATCATGATAGACCGAATACCTACAAAACTAACGAAATTCCCATCAGCCTCAGCTGTACTTTGTGTTTTTACTAATTAGGAGATGTTTGCATGCTAACACACTAAACTAAGATGGTGAACATGCTAAACGTTAGCATGTTAGCATTCAATGTTTGCACGTTAGCAGGCTGACGCTAGCATTTAGCAAAAATCACTGCAGGCTTTTAATTTGTAATTTAAGTTTTAATATGGACGATATGGAAATTTCCACTTAAATATACAAAAGGTAAAATGACAAAAGGGTATTTGTGCTGAATTAATTGCTTGATTAATTGATGAGTCAATCAAAAGAATATCAACAATAGAAAATTAATTAAGTCATCTATTAAAGAAACTTGTGATGCGCATCACTAGATTAAATGATTTACTACAAAGTTATTGCACTCCACGAAGTCTTACAGACAAGTGCATCGGATCACAAACCCTGTCTGTGAAAGAACCCAAGAATCCTGCACGATGCCAATCACTTCCACTCACTTTATCCACAATGTTACTGTGCCCAGACCATTAAATGCCATCCTCAGACCTTTGGACCATTTAAGTTCTGACCCACAGCACGTGGGATATTTGGTTCTTTCACAGTTGTAGATTAAACAATTAAAAGATTAACTGATAATGAAAAAGGTTTGTTTGCAGCCCAAATGTTTTGAGCACTGTACTCCAAGTCACTATTCCATTAGACGGTCCAGACAATGGCCAAGTGAGATCTCATGACCTCAAAAGTCTCCACTGCCTCCATAACCACTGCCCTGTCTTGTTAAGGTCATCATTGTCTTGTAGACCACAGTGAACGGGGTAAGAAAACGCTATAGTTATATTGACAAAGTCATTAAAGTGCTTGTAAAAAACTCTTGTAAAAAGCTTTACAAGACTCGCTCAGCTCTGTCAAACGGCCCTGTGCTGTTGGTTCCTCTTTAGGTCTCAAGTAAACCGAAGACTGGCTGAGAGGTCGCATCAGCACAGGGGAGATTAATCACAGGGCAGCCTAATGGGTGACAGAGTGACAGTCTAAGCATAACAGCATGCCAAAAAGCTGATTCCTCTTTTCTATCACACTATCCGTTCTATAAGTAAAGCAGTGAAGACATCTGCCTTTGTCATTTTCATGTTGTTCTTCATTGTTGTCAGCTTTGTCAAACAGTGTCAGCATGCTGGAAGGTTTTTTTTCCAAAATGATAGATTAGACTCAGTGTAACATATAATGGGCTGTCGTTCTGACAGAGACTTATGAACACTGGAAAATGGGTTTTCACGTACAGTCTGTCGTTAGACTGGTCTGTTTTGGACTGATGGAAACTCAGTTGACGTTAAGGCTCAGCCGTGCAACGCTGTAATGATAACCACACTCAGACATCCTGACAGGCATGTGTCTGTTTGTAAAGGCGCCAGCAGCACAGATACCGGTGGTTTTCTCTTCACCTCTGTCTGCAGCACTGACCTTAGTAGATTACATCACTCTCACCTAATCAACAGAGATGAAAGCACAGCTGGATCACAATAACCAGGTTACCCTCGCTTAACTTAAGAAAGAGGGAGGCAAAGAAAATGAGGAAAAAGACAAAGACAATGTCTCGGTGATAATGATAATGGACGGCAATTGATTTTGCACACCTGGACAGTTTTCCAAGTAGGTTTTAGAAACAGTTCATTTTTAGCTAAAAAACTGTAAAGATAGTCAGGCAATATGACGATATGAACAATGAGGCGATAGAAATGTTTTAACCAGTAGAGTTTTTGCTATAACAAGGTTTTTACTATAGGTAGCTATCACTTATATCTCTGAAGACAGGGGACTCCCGGTGGGGCCGGCAGGTGTTGTAAGCACCTAAGGTGCACTCCAACAACAGCTCCATTCTGCATTCAAAAAGCCATAACGCGATGTGCCTAAACACTCCAGAGTAATCTGTGGCAGAAGAACACTAATAAATGGAGACATCCAGACTCTGCTGAATGCCATCATGAGACCAAAAATTGACCACATAGTCTGAGCAAATCCAAGATCTCGAGACACGTGTAGATAATACGGAAAAGCTAATTGCATAACTAAAGCCAAGGCCCATGACCCTGAAATTCAAAGCTAATTAGTCTTCAGCAGGACTGCATATTGAAATGTTGGAATTGGAGAATTTCTGTGATGAAGTACCTTACCCTTTTGGGGTAATTACTCATTACTCAATTTTTCTTATTTAGTCCCAATAGCTCATTGAAGATACAGTATACTGTTGAGAATTGGGAAGCCAAAGACTGCTGCTGCCCTAATGGCTGCAGCTCCTGCACATAAAAATACAATTGCATAATGTTTGATGGTTCTCAACTCCTTCATGTCAGTTGAACACACTGTGCCTGGCATCCTTTCCCTTCTCCAGTCTGAGTATGTCTGTGAAAAAGGGGTCAATATGTATGTAAATTAAGATGTAGAAAGTGTGACAGGAATGTAGCTGGCTGAGCCTTTATCTGTTACATGTCAGTCTGCAGACGTACAATCTCATGTCTCTTGAGAATGCGCTGCAGACTGAGAGGCTGAGAGACGTACAATCAGCTGCATTGTGCACATCCCAACTGTCTTTCCATTGTTCATTGTTCATAGGCTTTTTTCCTCAGCATGCGTACACTGCTGTGATGTCTACATTTACTTAACAGTTAAAGACAGTGCCATTATATGAGGTCATCACAGAGATGAAAGACAAAGAATCTGATTTCTAATTATATAAATAGCATAACAGTCATAGCTAATATTTAATGCTAATAGAAGTGAACATGATGCCGGGCCTGGTTTCTTTTAATCTTGTATCTGGCATGCAACTATTGGAGCATAGAATTACTTTGGAGCATGTGTCCATGTTAATGAAAGATACAAACCTCCTGCAATAGAATCCCCTTATCAAGTCATTTTTGTCTTTGATTCCTTGAAGTCTTATTTTCTCAAAGTTAGTGAAAAACCTGACATCTCAGTAAGATAATTTCACTGTTTCCAATGCAAACCAACTTATTTCAAGCTTTTCAATTTAAAAAAGTTTAGGAAAGTGTGCTTCAGGTGTCCTTATGACTTTGACATTGGTCTAACTCCAGCCCAGGCTGTGGCACTGATTATCACCTTCATCCTTACACAACAGCCTAATGTGTCCAACAAACCTCCACACTGACAAAGACACAGGCACACGCTTTCATACACAAAACAAGATGGTTAATGTCTCTTTTTTGGGGGAACTGTTTTGATTAGAGTGGCACAGTGTGATGCTGGCGATGAATAAATAAGGAAAAACCAGCCTGTGGTCCCCAATAACAAACCCTCCAGGGCTGATAAACCTTGAGAAGTCGGGACTAAAATGTGAGCAGTGAAGGCGACTTCAAAACGGATCAATCATATTAAAGTAAACAAAGGCTTAACAGGTGGAACGGGTCCTGACAGACAGCGGCTGATAGGTGTTTAAAGGTGAGAGCATGGTTCACCCAGAGAAAAGTTTAAAAAAAGAAGAAAAACTAATTTTCTTTCCCTCTGGCTGTCCTGTGTAGGATCTGCTCCAGTTATGTTAGTCATAACAGAGTTGTCACCTCAGGTCCTTCATCAGTCAACCAATAAAGATAAGCATCTGCACATGTTCATCATCATGGAGGACGTTTATGAACATGTCAAGGGCTATTCATTTCAACCTATCACACTATTCATTTAACCTAAAGACCTATTCATTCCATCAAGCAGGTTTACCAGTTCATTCTTTTTAGAGTTTCTAAAACGACAGCAGTAAATTAAAAGAAAAAAAATAAATTCGATGCCACCGAGCTACAACCAAAAGGTGGAGCCATTTAGTTTACTTTATTACATTTATCTGTCAGGGACCATTTGCAAAAACATTAATCTCATCGAAGGAGAAGTGATAAAAATGAGTTGAAGAAATCCCAACTTCAGCATTTTATGTCCTCTCTATGATGACATTTTATGCTTTTGCACTGCTAGGTAAATATTCAAGAATATTTTTTAGTATCAACAAATCCAGTGTAGAGATTAAAACTAAAAACGACCGTATAGCCAAATCCTGATATACAGCAGCCTGTGCCTCTATGCCACTGGACTGTCGTACCCAAAACTAAAAACCCACATAGCCCTACTGCTGCCCCTGGTGACATATTCATCATTACAATGAACATGCCAGGTGTAGTTTATCCAGATAACTTTGGAACTGCATTTTCCTTGACAGCAACAGGCAGACGTCATTAAGCTGTATCTAGTGAAAAAGTTTTACAAAGCTAATGAAAGCATAGAGAGAAAATGCAAAGAACAAAAGCTCTTTCTGGACAATATATGTTGTTGTAAACAAAGAATATGTCTAGGTTTTAGCTTTTTTACCAGTTTACTGAAAACACATACACACACACCTCAGAAAGTGACACTTTGAGTTGACTGAAAAGGTGCATGAATGGCATTATTCAACACTACTGGGAGAGCCAGAGTACTATTTAACCATGCAGCGCACCTTGCTGATGTCACACACGCGTTAACGGAAATGCCGATGGTCAATGGAACAGTGCGTCCGTGTGTCTGTATCAAGGAGTCTATGTAAGAGCCACGGTATCATAAAAGTGTGTGCCATTCATGTTTGACAATTAACCGTGAATTTGTTTAAAATGTGCTTATGTTTTGTATGTGGCGAGGGAAAGATTCCTGTGCTATGAGGTAGAACAGGAGAGTGTGTGGCAGGGACAGGAATTAAGTGTGTGTAAGTGCATGTGTGTCTCACTGCTGTGAAACAACATTGCATCACCTGGCATTTATTTTGTGGAATACAAGCGTATTAAGGCAGTTACACATGTCACAGCTGCAGCAGTTAAAACTAGCCTCCTGGCTCCACCTTGACTTTTTTAATGATGAAATACAAAATATGATAATTTCAGCGTATCCCACGGGGCACATGGTTGCCAAATAAAGTCAGGTCCTGCTATTAGACACCAATCTCTGCCAGATTTTGGTCCGCATGCCTGCCAGCATTCAAGGCACTCAAGCCAAACTCATGCCAAGTGCTGTTACTGAACCCTCTGCTCGTAACCATTGTCTGGAGGCAGCAAGGCGAGACAATACGAGCGGTTCAACATGACAAAACAGATCTTACTGCCACTACATGAGAGACAAAAACGAGAACACAACTGTCTCCCTCTAACAAAACAGTATCATGGTAATAGCATTAAAAAACTGCCTGAAATTTGATCAATACTATAATAGTAAAATACCATGGTAAACTGAGCCTTTGTGCAACAGGATGTGTGAGTTGGTTATACTTCTTGATTATAAAATGAATCGGGCAACTAGACCTTGCTCTAAAATTAGGAGGTTTGGCAGAACATTAATTTAATAATGTTTGAACAAGTTTGCTGTATCAATGTAAAAAGGGGATTATATGTATATATGTATGACTTTTGAAGGTCCACAGGCCCACAGATTTGGCGGCCCACTGGGATTTGTCCCGGTATGCCAGGTGGCCAGTACACCACTCCTCCAGTATTTGACTGTCTGACAAAAACAGTCTATGGTTTTTTGGATTTCCCTTTTCCTCTTTGCCATTATCCTTAAATGTCACAAAGAAAGTTTGCCTAAGTAGTTAAGGTTAGTAAGTTGGTGAGCTAAGTTACATTAGCTTGTGATAGTAGGAAGTGTCAAGTGTTGACCGCCACTCTACGCACAATTCCGGGTAAAGAACACTGATCTCAGACCTGCTGTTTACTTATAGTGCGTTCATGTTTTAACCAACGGACGTCGCTGGTGAACTTTCCAACCATTATTTCTCAGTTTCCATCTGAGCCGCCCCGCTGTAAATGTAGTTTAAAAATTTCACGCTGTGGCCCATAAATATCTGTTAAACAGCTGTTTAGAGCCACGCTGAGTCATGTTTATTTTATACCATGTAGACACTAACTGTAAGTATCCTAGATCTATAATGATCTCTAGATTAGTACTGTAATAATATAATAAAATTTGTTTCTTACATTGTTTATCGCTACACTGTACACTACAAATTGACTTACAAACCATCCCAGTTCCATGGGCAAACATTTCAAATCAAACCACTTAATAATAAAAAGCATAACCACAAAGAACATAGCCTGGGACAAAACACCAGATCATTAAATAGCCCTTTCCACATAAATCTGTCCTTGTGTCCGACAGGCTGTAATGTGGGAGACGCAGTGAGAAGCAACACTACAATGGTCACTGTTAATGGTAAAAAAAATCTAAATAAAAAGCCCTTTCTTTTATTCATCTTTAACACCGAACATCTGAGGAACTTTGTCTGAACACTATCAGCCCACTCCATCTGCCATCTGGTTCCAGTTGACTTGAGAAGAGATTACAGACGAGGAAGGAGGTTCTGGTCCAACATGTGGTCTGCACCTAGCCCTCTCCACCCGCTTTAGTTAACACAAAGCTAGCCACAAGCTTTAACCTATTCCACACCCAGAACCAGACCGATGACCCTGTTTATATTGTAGGGAACGTTACACCATGCACGCCACAGCACATGGGCCTCTGCCTGGTTAAAGCTGGCTAATGGGCTCCAGATCAGCACCAAGGCCCAAGATCATGTTTCATTGGATGCAGATGCCTGCTAAAGGATCAGGCATTATATTGGCAATGACATCATGAGCTCAACCTGCTGGAAGATTATGAGTGTGTCAGTAACATGCTTTTGATGTGGTCTGACTCGAGGGCTTGGTGATGTGACATAAGTGTTGCAAAGTTTACCAAAATGAACTTGAATGACGAGGATTCTCCATGTAGTTGATTGCCTGCCAGACTTTTGTATTGCAATTTTAACACAGTGTTATATCCCAATTTGATTATCACATTTGTAGATACAGAAACACCTTCCTGACCCCCGGTTTGAAATTCAGACTGAGGTTCAGTTAATGAAGCCTCATGAGGCTGCAATGTCCATTACATTCCACAATACAAAAATTATAATTAGGGCCATTTCTAGACCCAAATCAGGAGTGGAGCTAAAAATATGTGTCCTGAGGGTGGCGCTAGAGGAAAGGTCACAGGGTAATTACCATCTAAAGAGTTCATCCTCTTGGGGGCAGGAATGCGCTTTGCAGATTTAAAGACATATTGTGTGCAAGTGGAAGAATTTAGACCAATGGAGATGATGACACTGGAGCAAAGGTCATAAGGTCACTTATGGGATAGGATAGGATTCATCTTCTTGGGACCATGAATACTGAAAATTTAATGGAAAATAATCCATCCAATCATTTCATTTTAAAATACCTTTTCATTGACTCAAGTGTGGGTCAGGTCAATGTTGATCTGAAGGGGGAAGAAATGTTCAGAATTATGGCTGCAACTAGCAAAAAACCGTTGTAGATTAATCAGCCAATTATTTGTTTGCTTTACATTGCTTTTTTTGTCCAACCAGCAGTCCAAAACCTAAATAATGTCATTCATAATCATAGACTAAGTTATAAGGCCAAGACAAACAGTGAATGTTTTTTTTCTTTTAATAATTAACACATTTAATTAGAAAGTTGCTCCTGATGAATTTTCTGTCCATCAACTATTTAATTAATCATTACAGCTTTCATCAGGATCCTGCCTAAATGTAATTAAGAATAATCCTCTTGGGATCCACATCAAATTTCATGGCAATCTGGCTAGTGGTTTTCAAGATATCTTCTGTGGGGTTTCAAAGGACAGGCATCATTAGGCCCCCCTGCTAGCAGGGCCAAAGGTTTTTGAAGCCGGATAATCTAAAGCACATTTATGTCATCCATGGTATATATGATTGAAAATATATATATAAAAAAAACGTTTACAGCTATGTCTGTGAAATGATGCCTTCCCAAATTGCCAAAGTGTCTTAGACACATGAAAAGACTCCACCGACGAAGGTCAAAAAGGTTAGTCAGCAAGTTCCACTTCTGAAGAAAGTGTGTTGGTGCTGGGGCAGGAGGTAGGTGAGTGGATGGGTGATGCTGAGAGGTATGGAGACACTCAGACATCAGCACACCTCTTTTAAGCATCACAAAACTCTTTGTAACAGCTGCCCTGCATACGGTGTTCAAGAGATACCTATCTCGTCGGGTCAGAGGTTACAGTAAGCTGTTCCTGACATCTGGGAGTCACATATCACAACTAGATATGGCTGACTGGGAGGATGGATGGATTTGAAATGGCAGAAACACTTGATGCTGAATTCGAGGAGCTTCAGAGCAATTGGCAGGCAACTGCGCACAAAATCCTTCACTCGTTCACAGTTCACTGTACAGAGAATGGCGGATCTAATGTTCTCTAATGTTAATTCATGTTCTGTGTTCTTCTACATATCCAAAAAGGTTACACACACACACACACACACACACACACAGTCCAGGTTCATACAGTGAGATTGTTTGGAGTAAATCAGCCAATTCATACGATAAATGTATTTTCCACTTTACTTGAAAGGTGTATAAATGCAGGAATGTGGAGAAGATTGGCACTGACAGAATAACTGACAGTTTGCATCACAAGTTCCCAAACTCCACACATGAAGTGGGCATCTAATCACATGGCTTTGTGAACACCAATGGCAGGGTGTTATGGGTAACTGTAGGTTGAAACCTCAGCTGTGTTCTCCAGCCCTGCGTATCAAACAAGCTGACTGATTATCTTTTGATGATTTTATTCAACACACAAACTGTGTATACTTTAGCACAGAGTATCTCCAGTAGCCCAAATCCACAAAGATGGAGCTCCACACCACCACGTTTAGACAATCTTATTTTGGCCTGGGATAAACGCACTATCACTTACAGTATGTACTGTCTCATATTCAGGTGATGATTCGTTGTATCTGCAGAAATCACAAATTCCAGAATGAGCTCAGTTACGTGTGGAACAGAGCTGAGGAAACCTACCAATAACAGTAAATGTAAAAAGCTTTTACAGCACTGTTGCATAACCATCAGCACTTACAGTGATATCCAGTGAAAGTTTACACAAGGCTTTCACGCTCTGCCATCTACAGTAACCCAGTAAAAACATTCAACAGGTTGGGTTCAATCAACGCACTGCAGGGTTCGTCTGTCACCTCACCGGCCCAATACAAACTCTCAGCTGGTCCCCTGCTCTCCGACATCTCTGTTTGGGTCTCATGTGTGGCTCTGACACGCAGACGTTGGCAATGAGCACACGTGATGAAACGCAAACGGGAAAATAAACAATGTGCGATGCTGTGGAATCCAGACGTGACATAGCCCACTCGGGGCGCCTGGCAGAGCTCCAATCTAAGATCAATTTCGACAACTCAGATACAGCTCCGCAACCCAACATAAAGCTGCAGCATGTACGCCGCCGTCACTGTATCAACACTCCTGATGAAACAAAGGAGATCCAAACACTGATGAGACAACAGAGCAGGCTGTGGAAAACGATGTTGTGATTAACTGAGTCCACTTGGCAGAATAGAAGCATTCCATGTGATTTAATAACTGTGGATGAGTTTTGGCGTCAGTTTCCACATGTGTTTTATGCAAACTAAAGACATTTGGTGCGCATGATGTATCCAGCGAGTCCAAACATCTCTTTTGGGCCATCTTAAAGGAAACTTTTTGACCAAACTGTGTGTGTTCCTCTGTAGACTAGACTGTAATTCACTACCTGAGATAAAAAGATGACAGATTTTTATCTCAAACTGATGATTTAAGGGATTTGGCAACTTTGACGACGGCCAAGTGGTTTTTGACAATTAAGTTACTGAGAGGCGAGACAGCAGCGATAATATAAATGCACGGCTGTTTACGGTTGCAAAGTTAGTGAAGCATTTTTACGACGTGAACGGCACATTAATCAGACACCCCAGATTGTGGTTTTAAGGGATACAAATTTATGAGGAGACATGTTGATGTCGAATAAATATTCGCTGACTCTTAATCTGAACTACAAATGCGCTCCAAGAAATACATCTCTTGATTGCTGTTTTCTCTCCTTTGAGATGCTGTTGTGGTAACTGAGAAAAAGCCATCAAATGCAATTGGCCTGCGGTGAAAATAGCTGAAGCCTGATTTTGCCATTGCGGTCTGAATTAAGCCTTCACAGCTCGCCAGACAAAGTTACTCACTCAGTCTACAAGTCTCACAGCTGGGGGGCAAACAGAGCTGCACACAAAGTGCACTGAAGAGCTCCAGCTGATCACACCTGCCTGTATGTGTGGCCGGGTGTTGTGGCCGGGTGTTACAGAGGCTCTGGCACATCTGCAGTCACAACAGCACAGTTCACCATTTCATCTGACTGTTCCCAGAGAACGTGTTCTTTTTTTTTTTTTTCTTTTTCTTTTTTTTGTGGGTCATACATTAGTAGATTTTGGTGGATATTTCAGGGTTTAACTTTGCAGGAGAAATTCATGGAGTTCCCCAGAGTTTAAAGGCGAGCGACCAACCCAGAAAAAAAAACAGACTTCCAGCTGGCGGCTGCATTAGAAGCCGGAGGGACTTTAGTTTCACTGTGTGTCGCAGTAACAGTGTCGAGAACGTGTCACAAAACTGGACAAAACTAATAAATAATACACCGAATTTTTCCCGCGTCGAGGGGCTCAGGCGTCATGCCGTGAAACGAAGTGTCACTTTCCCGCAGGTGTCTCTTACCTGGCCGCAGCATCCCGGAGCCGGACTCTCCTCCGGCCTCCGGCGCGTCCTCCGGCGAGCCGGTGCCCGCCGCCATGAGCGCGAGAAGGCGAACCGTCCACGCGAAGAGCCGGCAGGCCATGTTCACGGCGCCCGGGGGGGTCAGGAGGGCTGACAGAGGACAGGACAACCCGAGCTCTGAAATGGCTCCCGGTCGCCAGAAAGCCAGAGTGGAGAGGAGCTTTCTCTCTTTCACCTGGACACAGAGCAACTTGTCATCCCCTTCAGCTGCCCTCCTCCTCCTCCTCTTCCTCCTCCTCCTCCTCCTCCTCAGGCAGCAGCAGCCTCTCTCCTCCTGCAGCCCGCATCACAGCGCCGGACCAGGCCCGCCCCTTTCTAATGTGGGCCAATTAGCATCCAGCAGGGCCTCCGCCCAGCAGCTTTCAAAGCCCGTCTGCGACTTCTTTGCAAATTGACTAACCCCGCGCCCTTTAATTACAGAGACTGATCCGTTTCTCTCGGTCTCCAAGGGACATTTGGGCCTTTCATCACTCCGGTGCTGCAGCGCGGGACAGCACGCACTGCAGCTCAACCAATGGAGTCTCATAGTCTTCATTTCTCTGCTGATTCTCTTTGAAAAAAACATGAACAGAAGTTAAGCGCCAGTGCATTCTGTTCATGTTTGCATGGATCACAGGATTTCTCTGCTGTACTTTCTACTGTTGTACTTACTCTTGTAGCTCTGCTTGAAGGGTGTTGCACTTTCATTAATGCATATTTTTTAAGCCACTTCTGGGGAAGTTGGGGACAAGCTGTGAACAGGACACATCACCTGTTAAGTCAATATGGCGAACTTGTTTGCGGTCAGTAGCAGGTTTATATATTCATTATCATTCATTTGAAGTGTTTCTGGTCACCTGATAAATGTAAGGCCAATAGGCCTAGTCACTCGCTTTTAGCTCTGTTTTTGGTCTCCACCCACTCCTAAGGGAAGATTAAACACCTCCCTGCTTCAGCCAAAAACGACGCTGTGAGGGCGGTGAGAGTGACCCATTTTTAATATAAAAATATTGATTATAGCTTTAATTTGATGAGATCATCATGGTTATTTCCTCGAACTTGACAAAGCTCCTCCGGACATCATACGACTGTTTTCACAGGCTCTGAGCAGTACTCCCCATCATGAGGAAAGTGGAGTGGAGCGCCCCTTTAATATCAGTTACCTCAGTAAGGATTTGCTGTTTCCATTTTCATTGCAGTTAAAAGGTCAAAAGTAGCTTATAACTTAACTTATACAGGAGCAGAAACCAGGAAAGAACCAGAAAAATGTAAATGTATATCCACCAGATTTACAGAGAGATGGCACCAATTTAAACCTCCTTTTTCTTTGGCAAAAAGCAATGTAAAAAACCTACATGTAGTCATTTAACTGAAGAATTTAGACGGCAACACTCAAGTTTTATTTTTAAATATAAAATGTTGTCTTTTAATTCTCCTGTTAAGTTATTTATAACTGCTCTTACTTAAATAGAGCAGGAAGCTCCACCTAATGAGATTCAATAAGCCTCGATCGATACTGGATTCAGATTCAATAAAATGCTATCAAAACCCAATCCTAGTCACAGCACATTTCAATGCAATCTTCAGGGATGTACATCTTGCAATTTCATAATCATACCTCTTTATTCAATGACTTATATTCATACAAAATATATAGGTACAGTCGAAATGACTGCGGGAGAGACAGTCAAGTAACATATCAGGCAGCGAAGGATTCAACCACTCCAGAAGCTCTTTTCTGAGAAAGAGCCTTGTTTCCACTTTGGTGGTTCTGTGATAAAATGTTATTCAAGCTCGTTTTTTTTTCTTTTTCTTTACCTGAAACAGATACATTGTGTGTTTAGATAACCAGAAAATACAACCAGGAAACAAATTGTACAAATCATGGACTGAATGAAGTCAAACAATGCCTCTTTTTTTTGCACATGCACAATTTCATTTCAGAACATGCAAACAGGACATGTCCAGAGGGGGCAGCCATAGTAAAACTGTAAGAGGAAAACTTGGCACCCTGTTCATGTAGGGCTCGTTGGAGGTCTGAAAATGTAGGATCTTTTTTTTAAATCTACCAGAGATGGAACACAAATCTCTGCTCCAAAATGCAACTTACAGAAACGTTTGAAGACAATAAGACAACCAGCAATCTATTATGTTACCTTTACAAAGAACAGGGTAACATAATAAGGTCTACAGCAGACCTTATTGCTTTAAAGTCTAAAATGCCTACTTTTAGATGATCCATCAAACAGACTGCACAAATATGAGACAACAGGAGGTAAAATTAAAACACCTGGAAATAAGGAGACTTGGATCAAATAATATTTGCAAATAATTTACATGTTCATAAACTTGCTTAGAGACACCTAGAAGTCAGTTATTTTGATCCAAAACCAACAATGAATTGGTCCTACTAACAAGTATTGTGTGTGTATCCAAAGCCTGACATATAGTAGCTTATTCCTCTGCACCATGGGGGGCGTATTGTTTCTAAAAGTTAAAAACACATCAATGAGCCACTGTTGCATTAGCTGACATGTTGCTTCATTACCATGAACACTTTTATTTTATTTTGATCAATCGCAAAAAACACCATCCTGCTGCACATAAATAATCACTGGAGCACCCAATTCCACAGCTGAAAATAGTTTCCAACCAATGCACTATTTACTCTTCTTTCAGTGACATTTGCTAAAAACTACAGTCCCCAACTACTTTAGAAAGATACTGAGCCTTTTTTTTAGACATAAAATTACATATTTCTGACTCCTTTTAAAAATTTACACTGTAAGGTGCAACCATTGGGCTTGGGGCTGAGTGGCACAGACAGGGTGGGGAAATCAGAAAATACTGAAAGACAGACTAACACATTGCTGGATTTGGTCTTTTACATGGGATTTTCTGAAAATAAGAAAACTATAGAATATTGCCAGCCTTATCCTTTAAGTAGATATGTCATGCCCAGTGGGAAGAGGGAAAGAGACAGAGTGTAGCCAACGTGTTTTGTTAACCTGGTGAGCAGGTCTGGTAGAAATCAAATCTGACAGTACCAGGTCAGCCAGGTCAGCTCTTAAGAACATGGGTACAGGCTTGGTACTGGTCTTTTAGGCTCGTGTAGAGCTCTAGTAAAGACACAAAAATGTGTTCAGCCTTCTGTTAGTTACAGAATACCTCACACTAAAACCAATACAAATTATTTAAAAATACAACTTGAGCCAAGTCGGGAAAGAACACAGTTTTATATTTTAGGTGATCTATCTGGCTAGGCGTCATGCAGTCAACTTGCCAACCTCAAAAACGCCCAGTGATTCACATATATCAGCTTTGATACCATTTGTGCCTCAGTGTGTGTTGTCTGTTAACTGTACATCATATAATACAATTTACAACTCTTCATACATAAATGTAAAATTTGGTCGCAGTCACACTAAAGCCTGAACCTGGAGAATCCAGAGGGTAAAGCTACAGGGCAGATGAAGTGTCGTCTTGTTGCATAGCCCTACTTTAAGTCAACAGTCAGCAGCAACAACACAACTCTTTATTGTACCTGTGAATTCACAAACAGGTAACCTCGCCTACAAACCCTCACACAATACTGCTCTCAGAGGAAAGAGATAAGAAGACAGGGAACCCATGGAATTGGGGCAAGTATGGCAAAGATGAGATATATACCGTATGCTTGAGGAGGCAAGTGTTTTCCGTTAATGATTAGATTGATTTTTTTTAAAATGGCACTTTTCTCCGTTCAGAGACCATTTCTACCAACTGACTGGCAGTATATTTGAAAGAGAAAGGCAAATGCTTACCACTCACCCTTAAGCGAAAGTACAGACACAATTTTTTGACAAGTTCAAGACCCTGGCATGCACTACATTGCTTACTTTGGATCTGTAATTCTGACTTACCTACCACAAGATTCAGTACAAAAGTGTTTTTTTTTTTTTTTTTTTTTTTGTTTTTTGCATTCTGTCCATTATACCAGATTCAAACTTTGTTCTCTACACTTTTTCTTAGCTGTGTACATACTTACATCCTCTACTGTATATTCAAGTCCGTCTGACCAGGCTGCATCTTAATACATCTTGGAAAATGAGGCACTTAGTATTCAGCCACATAATGTCAGAAAAGAGATATCTAGTCTATTTACACCTGGTACAATTTACAAAAATGTGACCATGAAAACTCGGCTCTAGACCTATTCTAACGTATCCAATAGTTTAATTTTGGTCACATTGCTCACTGTGTCCTTTAGGTGGCAGAAGTGTTTTCCTAATATCTGTTCTGGTCAGAATTCGGTGATAACCCCGAAGTCACAGCTGATGAAGAAAAGATCGAAAGAGAGGAAATGAATTTGGTGGTAGCATCAATATGATCAAGTTGAAACTCTTCTCTCACCTACATGGCAAACATAAACAAAATGAGACATACAAAAATAAAAACAGTGTTATGAGCAGCCATAAAATGAGGCATTCAGATCTGTCTGAAACACAGTTCATCGTTTCACTCAAAGAATGAGGAGATTTTGGCTTTTGTCTTCTGCTCCAACACTGATTTTACTGGCCAAGGCAAAATACTTAAGGGTCTTCACATGTGCTATAATTTCAGTGCAAGTAAAGGGGGTAGAAAAAGTCGTCAGTGTTCATTTTTTCCTTAAAGAGTTTGTAGTATAAAAAGGAGAGTAACACTACAAAGCTGGAATGATTTCTGATCCCCTTTTACAGCACTTTCCACTGGCTTTTTCCTCAGTATCTTTCCTTCTGTGTAATACACTGGCTTCCTATCAGCTCACTGGACCCGGCATGAGCGCTGGACAACACTGATAAGCTGCCCCGTCCTCTCCTCAGTTGTCTGCCATGTTAGCACCAGTCCTCCTCGTCCCTCTCCCTGAGACTTCCCGTCCCTCGGCTCCCGGGCCCAGACGCAGAGTTGACCCCGAGGGTGAAGTGGTACCCATTGGGCACCACCCCCGCCCGGCCCTGCGTGGTGGGCGCCGTGGCGGGCGCGGCAGCGGTGCCGTGCGAGGCTGAGGCTGTGGTGGAGGCGGGGGTTCTGGCAGAGCGCCCCCCTCCGCGGCTGCTCACAGTGTCCTGGAAGTCCTCCCTCTCTTCGAGGAGGGCCTGTTGAGAAGCGAGCTGCGGCTGCCGGTTCAAGTTAGGGTCCGAACCGATGCGGGTGACGGGTATCGAGGACTCGTTGTGGCCCCCGATTAAGCGATCGTGCTCTGAAAGGCCACGGCTGAAGCGAGTCTGGTGCCCCGTCGCAGCGGTGCCGGCGCCGGACGGGAGAGGCGAGGAGTTGGCGGTCTTGTAGGCCACGGCAGGACGGGGTGTGAGGGGCGTCTGTGGGAGCTGCCTGCGACCACGGCCCGGAGTGCTCGAACCAGAGGGGAGCGTTACAGGGCCAGCTTTAACCACACTGCTACCATGCTGAGGAAACAAATAACATATAAGTGATACAAGGCGATGTATTAATGGGTCAATGGTGAGAAAGTAAAATCACCAAGTTCAGAAAATGTGAAGAATAGTTATGTGTGGATAAGAAGTACTTACTATAACAAAATGATGTATCTCTATTAATATTTTGAGCTTTTTAAGATAATTTTAAACTTTTAATCACAATATTGTGTTTGCTTTAGTGCTAATGTATGGTAAGGTTAAGGCTGGGTGAGATTATAGGTGCAAGAGAGCAGATTTCTCACAGGGCCTGGTGTTACTTACTCTTTAAAGGTCCAAACTGTAGCTTTAACTTGAATTTCTAGTGTAATAATTGTAGCCGTTGTGATATAAGCTCCTGAATTTAATCATAGTCACAAAACATATACATAAAAAATTTAAATATACACAAAAATCGAGAAAGATATTCAAAGCAAAGAACACAGATTCAACAGAATATGTGATATGTACTGCAAAGACATAATATAAGGTGCGGACTGCAGGGTGTGCAGGTAACTCACCTGTCTGAGCAAGCCAGCGTCGTGTCCCTCTCCGGGGGATGTGGACCGACTGGGCCCGGCTGACTTGGTGTGACACTGCTCCCTGCTGCCGTAACGCTCACAGGAGTAGTAGCGCTGCTTCTCTCCTGCTGACGAGTGGTGCCTCCTCTCGTGAGGCCGGCTGCGTTCCCGCTCCCTCGCTCGTTCTCTGGACAAGCCTTCAGCTGAGGGGTCGGTGAACGAACCTGAGGACAGTACCATCGAATAAAATGAGAAAGAGCAGGAGAAAATACAATATAGGGTTCAGCTGTCACTTTGTGTAGTATCCGACCGCAAATGTCCGACTACTGGTGGATACCAGTCAGACATTTTCAAAGTTTACACATAAGAGCTTCAAGTGAAATTCAGCTATGACTGGCAAAAATCTACTATTCCGTAGACAAAAACTGTGTTTTCAATTTATTGTTTTTCATATAGATTTGGCATGCAGTACCAATAACAGACTCCATCAATCTAAACTTAAGAATGAAAAAGGCCTAGATGAGGACGCCTCCACTTGGATAAAGAGCAAGTATTAGGACTTTTTTTGGACTAACATTCTCAAAACATGTTAGTTGGCATCAAACCCTCAGTAAATGTGCTGAATGTCTCGGTTCAGTTGCATTTACGATGCAAAGCAATATTTACCTGCAGTATCAATGCAAACAAGTCAATGGAAATGTATAACTAAATCAAAACAGTGGTAGATTTACTTTAGTCACTGCCAAAAGACACATGCTTTGAAGTTAAAACTCGTCCAACTTAACTGTTCCTAATTAGCAAAAATTCACTTCATGCTGTGCTTTCTTGGAGTGAAAGTAAACACTGATGCTTCTCATCTCAGCCAGTTGGTTTAGGTGATACTGTGATCCACTTATTAGTTCCACGATACGTATCATCATGTTTTTGTAAGTGTGAAATACTGTTTCATGATATTTCATTACACCTCCAATTAAAGGCAAATGGCCCGTCTAGGTGTATGTGTGCATGGTTCTTTCTGGACAGTGGGTGTGTGGTATGAAGCAAAGCACTGTGGTAAAGTTACTTTTTTCAGCACTGGAATAATTCCAGTTTTCAGATTAAAACTGCGATGACAGAAACACAGAAGCCTATTCATCATTCTGATGTGTGAGATCTGCCTCCAGTATGACAAGCTTTGAGGAGTGAAACTCTCCTTCACTCTCTTGCGGTTTCTCTCAGTTTTATAGATGCTGGATGTTCTACTATCTCACCAAGAGGTACCCATAAATCCCTGTGCTGGACCTGTCCACTGTGGCCTTTTATCTCAGTAATAAAGCCCAGCTGCTGCCCTCCAGTGTTAACACAAAAAACACCCTGCCACCAGCACCCCGGCTCTAATTGCTCTAGCAGACGACCCCTGATGGCAAAAAAGACTGCGACCATGACAGTCGATGCTACACAACATAATCTAAACAAGTATTACATTGCGTTAATCTGGCTCAAAATGTTGGTCATTTTCCACGCACTATGAAAATCAACTTCCAAGGACCTGGAACTTGCCTCAAATAAGTAATCCATTACAATTCCATCTGCGTTTTTTGTCAAACATATTTTATTGTTACTTCCGGATACCATTTTGAAAATTATTCTTAGTGGTGCATTTATGGACAATGTGACATCAAAGATTAAAGAGCCAGTTCAAGAAAAGTTCATAAAATTTAACCCAGAGGAAAAACAATAAGCCAACATGGGCAGTGTGAAAAGGATTATATGAATTTAATGATTTCTTGAAATAAAAGGGTTGCTGCATTGCTCAGCTGACTCTGATATCTGAGGTGTCTGAGCATGCTCAGATTGTAGCTGTTTACACTCTACATAAACAATACTGTCACTCCAACAGACTTATAATATCAATTTCTTTATGCGGATAGCACAGTCTTGTATGCATTTGGCTCTTCTTCAATTTAAGCTATATCAAAATGGTTGGGCTGGTCCTCACTAGCAACAATAAAAGGACTACATTCTGTCATTTTTATTTATAAATCTCTCAGTATATCACTTCTCTCCTCAGTGCTCACCAAACCAGATCTCAGGACTGTTTAACTCTAGTTACCCCTCGGGTAAATAGTGAACTTGGGAAGACTGTCTTTCACTTCTTTGCCCCTTGTGAATGGAATGAGTTAAATTAACATTTCATCCTCCAAGCCTATTTTAAACTTCTCAACAGCAAATGATTTAAATCTAATATGAAATAGTATATACCCATTTTATTCCTGTGAATTGTACAGATGACCCCAAAATTCAGCTTGAGTGGGAGACATGATCTCATTCATGGCAAACAGCCACTGACTGCTGCCGCACCCTGTTTGTGTGTCAAAAGCATTAAAAAGGGAATTTAAATGTACCGCACAATGTGTGTGAGTCTTTTTACTGTATGTGAGAAGTTAGAATGACTGGTGTGTGTGTGTATGTGAAACAAGACCAAACCTTTTTCTTAATGTGGCACAGCTCGTTTCTGTTTCAAAATTAAGAAAATGTAAATGAATCCTTTTCAGTTATATTTTGCAGCTAAGTCTGTGGATAGGTCAACATGTATGGGAGAGTTCAGTCTACATTTTATAAATGTAACTGTTAAGATCAGAGTGATCAAAGGGAGCAACTGATAAAACAAAAAAGGAAAAAGAATCCCCAGCAAAGCAGATTTTCCTCTGAGAGCTCACAACTCTAATCAGATGTTGGCAGAAGCCTGACATGTAAAATCCCTGGTTGAAGCGCAGCAGAAACCCTTTCACCTACATAACCCGATCATGGAACTTTAATCCTATAAAGAATTTCTGCAGCTACTTTAAGACATCCAAGCGATCTACATGGAAAGCCTGGCCTGCTATCGCTGCCTCTCCATGAAAGTGATGCCAAGTTTCTGTGTGGATATTCTCCTTGCTGTATTATATGTATTAATATTGCTGTGCTAAATGAATTAATCTCTCAACAACCTAAAATATGCCCCCCAAATTTTTTAATTCTTTGTTCATGAGATTTAAGCTCCATGTGATGACATATTCATAGTAAAATCAAACTTTTACATTGTATAAGACTTAATTAGTATGTGAGTCTTGGGATGTAACAAAGCATGTAAGACAAGACTGCGTAACTTTTTAAGAAGAGCGGCCACTGTGGAAACAAGTTATACGATAATGGCACATTGAATTTGACTTAATTTCTTCAGATTCTCTTGACTGAGAGTGAATGGAATAGGACCACCAGCAGGAAATCAAGGTCCATTTGAAAACTGCTGAAGCTCCTGAAAAAGCTTGGGAGTACATTCAGTCAGGAATTTTTAATGTGAAAACTACTGTTTCCAAGGTCGGGAATGACCCTTCCTATTCAACAAACATGTCTTCTGGAAAGTTACAGTTTTCACTTCTTGTTTTAGTTATCTGACGAAACAACTGGAATGTGAATTGAGTATGGCTGCATTTTATTTTTCTATTGAATTCAACTCTTTGTTAGTAAAAGGAACATTGTGTTATTTATCATTTCATTAGTTATAGCATCACTATAAGTACACTTGTGCAAAATTGTAGTGCTGCACAGGAAGTGATGCTTTTTGTGTATAATGAATAGAAATTATAAGAACAATGTTGTTATCCCTCTGTATGTGACTTCTGTCTAGGGTGCCACTGGTATACGTCAAACGGGTATATGTCTTTTTTCACTACATTTTTTTGGTCTCCAGAGATCCACACTCACTGAAATAGGGTGTTGGGGGATCAGTATCATAAGATTATTCATGAATAATTACTGTGTTTGGCTGACCATATCTAGCAGTTTACAAAAGTTGTATCTTTACTGAGAGTTAACAAAGTTAGATTACTGAATGTCATTACATCAAATGAATGAGGGTGCTCATGCAGTGCTAATGCCAGTCTGAACATGATCTTCGAGTTTACCTTGTGTTCTTATTCGTTGTGTTCATATACTTACAGTGTGATGAATGAAAGCCTTTCAAAATCAACTAAATCACAAAGTATAAGCTGGTTTTCGTCTCACCAACAGTGCTGGACGGTTGCACTGATGCAGCTCTATCCAGGGACTTCTGCTTCTTGTCTTTTTCCTTGTCCCTACGTCGATGGCAGCGGTGGTGGTGGTGATGGTGGTGCGCTCTGTCCTGGCCCTGGACTTGCCCTGGCCCTGTTGAGGACTGGGCCAAGCCGGGCCGTTCCAGGTCGTACTCCCTCAGCCCGACATCCTGGTGGTGCTGCTGCGTCAGCGTGGATGCTGAGCGCCTTATAGGGCTGAGGTCGACGATGGGCTGAGGGGGGAAAGAGAAGACGTGGAGAGGCGTGAGGAGAAAGCAGAGCAGAGGGGCGGCTGTGGTGGTTTTACCCAAACCACTTGTACTGGATCACCAACATATCCACCACACACAAATGACACAACCAGTGGACGGCAACCTTTTGTCTTAAGACCGACGTTCTACCCGTTCTTCTCCAGGCACAGATGTAAGAAAAGTTTGAGAAGAATGAACACAAATCTGTGACACAACTTGAATACTTACTGTTACAAGCCTTACATAAGTTGTAAGCTAGCAGGGGTCTCTGCTAGTGAACAAAGAAGAGGTGGGGTGTGACACTGGCCTTTATGGGATTTTTTGCTTTTTCAACTTGCCACCTCTAACCATAGAAGTGTAATCTTACTTAGCTAATACTTGTTAATCAACATATTGTGTTTTACTTAAAGGAATACTCCGCTGAAAATATATGTTTTAAGAATCAAACAAAGGTCACTGCCATTTGGCTTGAAAGATGATTGCACCTGATTTTAGTCCTAATTGCTATCAGAGGGAATGTAAACATTTCAATTTATCAGGCATCAAAAAAATCATAATGGGAATAATGTTTAAATTACAAACTCACTGGATGGAGGTCGGTTATAGAAACGAAACTACTGTTTTAATCTGAAGAATTGCTGCAATATAATTTCCGACCACCCGGCAGTGGCAGCACTGAGCCTGCTGCTGCTGAGGAGCACTCCAGCTGCATCCTGTGGCCCAAAACAGGGTTATGAGAGCGTTGAGAGTGACCCAAAACTTTGTGCCCAAGTTGTGGGCCGGACATCTAAGCAATGAGCCAAAACTTACTATAAAGCTCCATAAAGTCGAGGGGAGCTGGGGATCCAGGTGATAATCCTCTGCGGGTTCATCAGTACGAGCGAACCCTTTCACATGGTCCCATTGTTTTCACCTGGCATTTGATACGTGGTTATACCGCTTTAAGTATACAGTGGTGTATTCCTTTAAAATCTTACATTCAGCAATTTCTCTCAAGTGATTATTACTTTGATGAATGCTTTGAGGACACTGACACTCACCCCACCTAATTCTTATCTTACTGACCAGCACAGCTATCAGGTAACAAACTGATGTGATAGGGAACTGGAACAGCAGCTAAGTTACCACCCCACCTGCTGGTTAATCAGTATTTATCTAGATGACACACTACAGCTTCTAGTGCTAAACATGTATTTTGTCATGATATTATCATATAATTAGTCATTTGAATACCCACTAGATGACAAGTGATATCTTGATTAACTACTATTTTCATAAATAGCTCTTTAGCAGACAGATTTAGGGTGGCTGTGCTGTTCCTCATGTTCCTACCCCACAGCCTAGCCCGTAGCTACAGTCAGGGACAACAATATCACAACACTGCAGAAAATATTCATATTACCAAGTCATTTCATCTAGTATTCAGTCTTAAAAATCTTACTTTTGGGATAAATGCCATGACATGCTTTTAAGGAGAAAGCAGAAAAGAAATCCCAGTTCCTTCAAATTACTGAAAAAGTCTTAAAGTGACGATTAGTAAAAGAGTCCGGACATAAATCAGACTTGGTGGGTTTGCTTTTTTTTTTTTGTCTTCATGTATAAAAAATAAGATTTTAGGACTGAAAGTAACATCAAATGACAGATAAGGTTGGACGGGCTTTTGTGTTGTAGTTGCAAGAAAATTGTTATTTCAAAGCAAGAAAGCAGCAGTACTGTCCCTGCCTTGTTTCACAATCACACACCGACTCACAAAAGAACTACACACTACTACACTACTACACTACTACGTTACTACATAACGACGGTCACATACACACAACCACATTTACCAAAGTGTAGTATTGTACTGCTCTAGTTAATGGCTGAAAAGCAGGACAGAGTGCTTGACATACCCCGGATACGCATACAAATACTTTTCCAGGGTTGGAATCGGGGTATGTTTCGTGGATAATGTAAATTTGTGTATTACATTTGATGTGTCTATCAGCAATTTCATGGAATGACCAGTGTATACTGTATATGTAGGAGGGTCACTGTGTCCATGATGGTGGGAGGGTGTGAGCCTTGCACTGAGATGAGAGGAGGACATGGATGCAAACACAGACATGAGAGAAGAAGAAGAAAAATAGGGATAGGACGAGAGGAGGAGGAGAAGAAAAAGAGAGAGAGAGAGGTGGCACAACAGGTGGTACATACTGCCAGGTGGGTCCCAGGGGCGTGGCGAGGGTGGCTCCGCTATCAGACAGCACACACAAGAGGGAGGTGGGCAAAACATTAGCAGAGGGCATTAAAATTGGGAGAACGGGAAAACAGAAGTGGAAAGCAGAGACTGAAGAAGGCTAAGGCTGATGATATTCTAGATTTTCTTATCAATAAATTGTCAATAAATTGTATGAAAAGACCAAAACCAACAATGAATTGGTCCTACCAACAAGTATAGTCTGTGTATCCAAAGCCTGATATATCTTATTCCTCTGTGCCATAGAGCTCCATTGTTGTCCAAAAACTATTAAAAACACATCAGTGAGGCGCACTGTTGCACTGGGTGACATGTTCCTCCATTACCATTAACACACACAGCAGTTTATTTAGCCTTAGTGCCATATACACAGTTTTGCTGCTGTCAATACTCACTAGAACACCAAATGTTAATTAATTTGCAGCTGCCTATTTGAGTAGTATTTGCAAATAACTACAGTGGCCAGCTGTTTTATAAAATACTTATTAATGAAACTATATATGTGTGAGCCTTTTTTTTTAAGCATTACGTCCTCAGTTCGAATAATGGGGCAGAGTAGGGAAATCGTAAAGTATTGAGAAAACGGACCATCACATAGATTTGGTCTTTTCATGGGATTTGTTGAAAATGACAAAAATATAGGATAACGCCAGCCTCATCCTTCAACGAGAAAGAGAGAGTGAGAGCTCAAAATGCAACATAAACATATAAGGAAAGCACATGTTCACTGTTGTGAGAGAGATCAGGGTGAGAGAGACAGACAAAAACACAGAGACAGGCAAACAGCAAAGCTAAACAGACAAGATCAGACAGGTGAAACCATCCAGGAAACACAAAAATGATGAACAGAAAAATCATCTTGACATGACGTCCATGTGCAGGAGACGAGAGCAGCTACTGTAAATCACAAAATGACAGTAAAAAGCAAAAAGTCTAAACATGGATGATTATAAATGAAATTCATGAAAATAAAAGGATTACTGTAGTCAAAACTCAGCTGTTGGATTAGATCCTATTGTAGGTGTGTGTGTATATAGTATGAAATAGAAAAAAATGAAATATTAAGTTTTATAACAATTAATGTTAGTGAGGTAATACATTTAAAACATTTTCAAAATATCATCCTTAGGATTTCCAGATAATTCAACTTATACTTACAGTAATTTACCTTCTGTTGTATTTACGATGAGGTTAGTATGTTGAAGGTCAATATTTACAGATAATGTTAACTGAAGTATTGTATCTGTATTCCATCTACTTTTTTTTTTTAAAGCAAAACACAAAATGACTGAATTAATTGTATCATTACAATTGTCTGACTAGGACAGTTAAATATCAGGAATTGTGGATATCAACATAACAAACACTGTGGATCTCTACGTTCAAACTATATTTTGGTACCATGTACCGTATTTGTTTCTTTTTTCCACAGAAACCCTGTTTGTGCTTGGTTTACTGTATGTGTCAATATTTCAATATTCATTAAAAATATAGTTTGAGCCATTCATTCTCTTTCCTGACCTCAGTCTTTGTGATATCTCAATATTTGGACTGAAGGGGATATATACGTAAAGGAATAGTTAAACGTTTTTTGAAGTATACTTAGTTGGTTTCTTTCTCATAGTCAGATAAGAAAATCAATCTCATTCTCATGTCTGTGAGTTAAGTATGGAGCTAAAGCCAGGAGACGGTTGGCTTAGCTTAGCATAAAGACTGACATGATCAAAGTGTGGTCTTCTGGAGAAAAAATAAAGTAAACACGTTTTCATAGTCACAGGTAATGTAACATGATAGCTTTTCTGTTTGTATGGAGCAGTAATTCAACAACTTCTTTTTTCTACTAATCTACAGATCTATGTTGTCCACTTTGCTGAGTCCATCTCTGTCCTGAATTCCCTCTTCTGTAGAAAATGTGAAATTGTCAGACTGGAGAGGTGGGGGTCAGCAGGATGAACTGATGTGGACTGACAGTCAGCGACTCCGCTTCTGTTTGCTCACGGCTGCTCTCACTAACCGGCTATCACTCAACATTGCACCAGCCTTTTTCAGTTCATGTCTCATGTCTCCTACCTCAGCCACCTGTTCACTGCCGAACACAGCCATTGTATTATTGTGTATTTACATTTAGACTGCAGAAGCCACTTTTTGATTAATTATCCACAGTGTCTGCATTTTCCAAACCTGATATCATCACAAGAATGTAGCTCAAATAAAACAACTGTGAATGAGCCAAACAGATCTTTTCTGTGAGTAGTAAAAAAAAAGGGGCATGGCATCATGGACACTGAAGAGCTTACGTAGTACTCAGCATTGAGTCGGGGCAGAGAAGCTGCTCTGCAATGGCCTTCCAGGTTTGGATATCCCTCAGTGTCTGAAATGTTCTCCACCTGCTTTAGTTCAACCAACTCCTGAAAGAAAAATAAGTAGTAGTAGTATGTATGGAGGCAGCAGAGACTTGTAGAATGTAACGTAACATTTATGATGGAGTTTTCCTTGTGTTGGTGTACCTGAGGTCTTGTGGAATAGGGCACATCCTCTGACAGGCCTCTCTGTAGTTTCCTTCGGCCTTTGGGCCTCTGAGCTGCCTGAGAAACATCTCCAGACTGGGAATGTTTTATGGAACTCCTCTGGTTTAGTCTGTATACGAATACACAAATGCTCTGACTGTAATATGGGCAGCTAATCAGTGTTGTAGGGTAACATACAAAATGAGACAATTTCTTTGGAATAACCAAGGATTGTGTATGATTGCAAAACCTTTTAGTTTGTTTCCTTAAAGAGTTGCAACGGTTAGTCAATTGATTAGTCAAATGACAACTAACTATTTTCATAATCGATTAACCCCTTAAGTGATATTTCAAGCAAAAAAAACAAACATTTTATTGTCCCAATTTCTCAAATGTGAGTATTTTTTAATTAAATGGGCTTAAACATGTTAAATCAGTGGTATTTGTTCCCTACAATTTTTCTATTTTTCTTTTTGTTTGTTTGTTTGTTTAGATACAATACAATGCAGAAACGTTTTTGCTATTGTGGTTGGTGTTTTCAAAGCGTGGCTCTTCTAGCACTGCTATGTTGACGACACCCAGCTATTCTTGTAGAGTTTGTGCCCTCCATCTGACACTCAGATGGTCGCAGTATCACTGCTAGCCAAAGTTCGCCAAAAGTTTTCCCACAACACTCCTCTTCTCTGTTCACTACACTGGCTCCCTGATGCTGCTTGGATCCTATTTAAGACTCCTGGCCTACAGGGCAGTAAAAGTTGTTCCATATAAAATTTAGCTATTGTTTCTATGGAATTTGAATCCATTTATTGTAATTTATCATTTTGAACAAAAGCATTTGCTAAATTAATGTAACATAGTGTTAAAAATCCCAAAACCAAGCCAAACTGGAGTGAAGAAACTTTTCTTTAAATATTTGCCGATAAAAAATGAACTTTTAGGAATTTGTTAGAAAGAAACAGAAAAATCTGACTTGATTTAAAGAGATTTCTAAAGGATACGAATAAATTCTAAGGATAGACTCAATATTGCACCCAAATATCATGGAACATATTGTCCTGTACTTGAAGGTAATATTATATCATATATGAATTATCAACACACAACAGCTCCACCTATGTTGTGGATATATTATGTTTTTACTGTATATGACAGAGAAGGCAGTCACTTACATTGTGTCCCTGTTAACGGAGTAGGCGGTGGTGGTGGTGGCTGCAGGGGGCGCGGCCTCTGGCTTCACTTCTGGCTCATGCTGGGGTGGGAGGGGCTGTTTGGGGCTGGACATCGGTGGTTCTACTTCCAGTATGTGAGTAAGGGGCAGAACAGGACGAAACAACGCCCCCAGTTTACCCTGCACGACAGATTAACAGCTGATGTCACTGATTCAGGTACTAGCATAAAGAAGTGTATACACACTCAAACAGATGGATCAGATCAGTTTATATAAGAGTAGAAGGTCAAATGTGATTGTTCGTGATTAATAAATAATAAATTAATTTAAATGATTTTTTCTAGTCTCCTACAATTTTCCAACTTTTCTTTTTTTTTTTAAAGAAGTGTAAAACAGAGTAGTGGCGGTTGCTACAGATGTATCAGTAAAGTGACAATTGAATTTCTTGAAATTAGTTCATATTGCTATTAATTTATAAATAAAACAAGTGAAGTGATCTCACTCCATTGGCAAATTTACTTGAAATGTTCTTTTTGTATTGTGAAATAAAGGTTATTATGACTACCACAGCGTAAAAAAAAAACTATAATAATATTCTCTAATTTATTGAAATTTGCTTAACTAAAAATTACTTCAGGATTTCATGAATTGAAATGAAAAAAGTTATTGTCTTAAGACAAATTATTCAAAAACGTTTGGAAATTTCGAAATTAAACACCTGATGCATGTGCCCCTTAAATATCATTGGTTTATGTCTTCTTAGTCCGGTTTGATCAGCATTAGAAAATCATTTTATACCCAAAATGATCCAAACTAGATTTAAAATCCAAATATAGGACAATCTAACTCACTAAAATGGCGAGTTTATTCCTGCTTAAACCACCTCGGAGCTTTTTACATGGACACTTTTTACAACCTGCTGTACCTGAGGTCCCCCTGAAGAATTCTGCTGCTGGAGTCTCTTGGCACGATTCTGCTTATAGTAGTCAAAGATCATATGAGCTGCATAGACTTTCCCCACAGTCAGCTCGTTATCTGGAGGAGGAGAGAGCAGAGTGAGGGACGGTTCCTCCATGTGGGCAGTAGATGGCGCCAGATGAGCAGCAAAGTACAATTCGGAGAGGTGGACGTGGACAGTATGTGCCTGGTCAGTGTGGGTGTGAACTGAGCTATGTATACTAGAACATTTTTTAAAACGTTAATTTCAACTGGACACAAGCTAAACTTATCACCACACTACGGATTTTTTCATTAGATGTTTTAGGAAAATAAGATTTTTAGGACTCAATGACAGACAAAATGATTAGATAAGAGGGAAATTTTAGAAAGTTAGAAAAACAAACAGTAAGAAGTCAGGTGACAAGCACACCACTGGGTTTCAGTAGGGCCCTGTAGAACCTGAACTGAACAGTGGCTCACATTTATGTGGCGTCACCAGCAGGTCGACAGTCTTCTGCGACAGGTTGGGCCAGACTCGGTTTATCTCCCTCTTCAGGTCAACGTCGCTCAAATGCTGCGCCAGGACCCCTGGGGAAGCGCCCACAAACATGTCACATCAAATCTGCACCAGAGCGATCACCGCCGTTCACATTAACATCAGAGCCGTCAGCCTGGCTGCAAGGGATTCTGGTTTTTGGAGTTTTAGTCTCTCACCAGATGCCAGTTTGATTTCCAGGGCCGTGCGAATCAGGGCCATCAGCGTGGAGGTGAAGTGCACCGTGTTGTCATCAGCGATGGGCATGTTCATCTTCACCAACCGCTGAGAGGAATGGATGCAAAGAGGAGGGGCCATGAACCAGGCACAAACAATCAACAGCTCAGGGAAACGAGGCTGCATTAAAGATGTTACTTCAAGCCAAATCAAAGATTCTTGTTTTGTTCTATGCCAGGTGAACAAATCTTGAACAGGTTGTCCAAAACCCAAAGATATTTCCCTTACATGAAACACTGTGAAATGCCTTCATTTTTAGAATATTGATGTCAACTCATTTTCTGTCGAACTATTCCTCGATTAGATGGTTTATTGGTTCAGTCCATGCGAAGGCCTCAGCCTGTGAGCCCTACAGAGATGAAAGCAGGGGGCTCTCTGCTGTTTATGGCTGCTGCTGTTGCTATGAGACTATTTCAAGTCCCCCGGAAGTATGGCAGACTTCTGCTAAAAGCTAAAATATGATTAACTTGTGATGCTGAGGGCTGTGAGCTCTGTGAGCATGTTAAGCCCTCACTGCTGCCGGGAACATGCAGTGGCATGTCTTCGTTCTGTACATAATGACTTAGAGAGAAGATTCGCTGGTGGACACACAGCTCTGGCCTGAGAGTCTGACAGAAAACTATCCATCAAACTGTGATTATACTTAAGACTGTGCAGAAGATAGTTTGACATTTTTTCAAATCTACCATTGATCTTCATCTACCAACACTCACATGCCATATGTATATTGAAAGAGATATTGATTGCTGCATTCATTCCTGTTTTCTGATCCCAGAAAAGCTCAAATTAACTTCAGGATACATTTTTACACAGAACAAGGACAGTGAGATTACAGCGACCAATAATTGTTTTAATGTACACATGATGGTCATATAGGAACAGAACTAAGATAGACTTGGAAATAATCTGAACCTATCTTTTGACACATAATTTCTGTTTATAATCAAGCTCTGACAACCCTTTAAATTCTTCCTGTTAAGTTTTTGCAATCATCCATTTCCAATCACTTTGCTCCAGTGGTTTTCTGGAAATACATGTGACTTGAAACTTAATATAAATTAATAATTAATATAAAGTATAAATTTATTCATCAATGAGTCGAATAACTAATTGACAGCAATTTTGATAACGATCAATAGTCCTTTTAGCAAAAATACAAACATATGCAGGTTATAGCTTCTCCAATGTGAGGATTTGCTGCTTTGTTTCTGTTTTATATCATAAATGTAATATCCTTAAGTTTTGGATTGTTGGCTGGACAAAACAAGACATTTCAATACGGCACTTTAGCTCTTTCATTGTTTTTGGAAAAGTTATAGCAGTTACTGGCAGCCCTACGTCACAGTGTACTGATTAGTAGTAAAATTTGGTAATTATGAATAACAATTACTAGGCAGCACAGAGGCTCAAGTATTATTAAGTAATCAGTATTTCTATAGTATGTTATGTAACTTAAAATGCATCAGGCATTAACTGTAAAAAGCAGAAAATGATCAGCATAAATCCATGCCATGCAGAGGCTTCTGGATTAACGCTGCGATTAAATGAATCATACACACATGCATGTTTGAATTAGTACATCACATTCACAGTGAAGATGGAGGGGTGGCTGAGGCATGTACTAGATATAGAAATTCTAATTAAAAGAAGAAATTAGGAACTGAAAGGCAAAACCAAAAACCAAAAATACATTTGTGAAAAAGGAAAACTGTAGCTGATGGTTCCTATTTTCTCTAAGCCAAGATAAGGAAAAAAAGAAAGTATATTCACTGTGGGAGCATAACAATACAGATAGAGAGATGGAGAGATGAGAGGCATGGAGCAGGAGCAGGAGGGGGGGGGGAGTAAGTGCCTCAACTGGAAAGCATCTACGCATGTAAAGTCTTGCATCTTTTTCCCAGAAACAGAGAGCAGAAGAATGGCAGCTGCAGACATGAGCATCAGAGAAATAAAGAAACACAGGACACATGCTTGCAGACAAACACTTAACATGCACACACACACACACACACACACACACAGAGGTACAGACAGTAAAGGAAGGAGAAAAGACGATACAAATCCCTAGAGAGGGAGAAAGAAAGATCACTCAAAAGAGAGAGTGAAGCTTAGCCTGAAGACACAACATAACACTGGAAACGAGGGGGTAACGAGGACAATTGTGACTGTCAGGGGAAGATGTGTTCATTAGGTAGGGAGGTTAACAAGGAGCGTGATCAACTGCAAAGTAGTGGGAGAGGAGAAAATAGAAAAATAGAGATGGGAAAAAAACGCTAGGCTCGCTCTCGAGTGCACTGCTGCTCTCTGTGTCTTTGTTCATGCCTTTCTGTCGATTCACAAAAACAGGAGTTATATTTGGAGATGCGACCACGTCAGACCCAGACATTTTTAACTGGGGCAAGGGCAGGGCTGCTTTAAATGTGATTCATCTCGACAGCTGTGCATGCACTGGAACTACTCACATTAAGTCTGCATGCTAAGAGGTAAGCAGCTGGCACAGGGACTACCTGAGGATTGTTGAGCTGTATGCTTGACTCCTACTTCACTATTATACAAGCCTTAAATATAATCATGGGATAAATGTGCCAGGTTCTCCGTCATTCGAGTCAGTGAATGAGAAGCTGGTGAAAGTGTTCTTAAATATCCCATCTTGCAGTGTTGAGAAATCCCTCAATAAGTCCTGGTTAGCATCTAAATCGGGATGATATTCTGAACCTAATCACTTGTTTCTTAGCCAAACCTTAAAACCTAATTTCATTGAAATCCGTCTACAAATTGTCTTCTTGGAAATCGTTCTTGGAACTGTGTGTAAGTACACATACTTGGCCAATAAAACTGATTCTGATTCTGAAATAGTCAGGGGATCACCGAAGTCAGTAGCGTTCATCCCTGGGGACCTTGAATGTCTTTATCCAGATGTTGCCCTCCCTAAGGCTCTGTCCGTAGTGTGGCAGAAAATCAAAACGCTATTTTTTCAACCATTCAACCAGTCATTGAGCGGGTTGCACCTTCAAAGGTATTTTTCTTGATCTCACAGATGTCTACAGTCTGCCCAGGATAATAAAATAATTGTCCAGGGTGGGACCAACGTTTCGAGTCCACTCAGCTCTTCTTCTTCGCTGGATGTTTGTTAAGTACATTGCATGTGCCAGTGGAAAGCCAGAGGAGTACCTGGCACAGTCGGTGGTCAACACTGAATTCGCACCAGGGCAAATATTTTATCATTTCAGTTGGGCTGTAGACATGTGTGAGATCACAAAAAACTATTGAGGATGCAACCTGGCGCTGGATGGCAGGTACAAAAATAAAGATTTTAAACCCCAAAGGTTTGCATTGGGAACACTAACATACTCGTGAAGTCATAATCGGGCTAGGTCTCCATCTACTCCTGAGAAAAACATTTGGGTCTTTAGCTGTTACATGTTCCATATCTTCTTAAGCTAGTCTCTAACTTTGTCCGTCTGTTGTTTGGTGCTGAGCAGGTAGTGTACAGTGCAGTGGGTTTATCAGAGCCTGTTTGCTGAAAAGAGCTACCAGGTTGATGACAGAGCAGAGACTACCACAAAACCAAAACTATGAGCCAAAAGAGGCAAAAAAGCTAGAGCTACTTCTCTGTGGGGTCAAGATAACAAGTGACCCCTTTCACATTATACACGGCCATTTGTTTCAATATTAATATAAAGCATATTTTATCACTGCAGCTACCAAACAGACAAACAAAAGGGATCGAAGCATAATGTTCTTGTGCAAATTAATACGATTTTCTTTTCATTCATTTGCTGCCAGAAGCTGGAGCTGTCATTCTGATACTCTTATTTTCTCCCTGAGATGACTTTGTGGAGATATGTCAAACATAGTCTTTTTGCTCAGCTCAACTTTCTGATCTATTTTTATTTATCTGTGTTACATGGCCCCTCCAGTAGATGAACAGAGTGCACAACAAACCCTCACAGAGCAGGACAAGGCCACAGAAAGAACAACACAACAGCAGGCCAGAAGATACCGGCTGCGACACACTGACAGAAGCCTGAAGATGTTTGACAGGTGGAAGCAGGGAACCAGCAGTGACTGCAAGAGGGAGGGGAGCAGAGGAGGAAGGAGTAATTCTACCTTATAGGCGACTCGGGGGGGACATTTCTTTCCCAAACCTAGTGGAGGGGACATGTCGCGAAGCATCTCGTACATATCGCGGTAAGTCATGCGGCCGCTTCCCGGGGGAAAGATGGTAGGACGCCATGGAAGGAGGAATGAAGATTTCCCAGGTGAGGAGGTGTTGGGGTTAAAAGGGGTAGGGGAAGTTACACCATCACAGAAAGTGGATGAATCCAAAAGAGAGAATGGGAGGGGGGAAAAAGAGCAAAACACAGAAATCCTTGTTAATAAGATTTCCAGGTGATCTGGAATGCCATCCTAGCTGGATTTAAGGATTCAGGAATGGATCCTTGAGGAGGAAGGAAGGGAGGATGCTCCGGAGGATTCCCTGTGCAGAGATAGTGGATGGAGGGATCCTGGTGGAAGATATGAATTTGGGAATGAGAGTGCATTTTATGTTAAAGGCTCACTCCACCAAAGATTTATATTTTGAGTATCAATCATTCATCACCTGTAGGCTTGAACCGTGGCTCTGAAAAGTTTGTAGCTTAGTATTTACAATTGATTCCAATGGCAACCAAGTTTCACAGCATGAAAGTATCAAAACGTACATAGAAACTTCTCAAACCACACCTGCAACATTACCCCTTCTCAGCCAATGACACAAAAAACTGATGTATAATAGCTACAGTAGACTACATGCAGGAGAGGTGCAGAGCTACTTTGACGTGATGGCATGATACAGATGTACTGTAGTGTGTTTAGCTCTGTTGTCAAGAAACTATGAGAATTTAGTGAATTTTGAAGTCACTAATACTACATGTCTTTTATATTACCAAAAATTCAAGACCTGTATGCAAAGTTTCAGCCAGAGAAATAAACTAATGCTCGTCTCATTGGCCCAAAAATAAAAGTTTTCTGTGTGTACACCTAGTGAGCAACTTTTATTGGAAAGAATTGGACACCGACCGTAGAACACAAAATTCAGTTCTTTTAAGCCACATTGCACTTTTATAAAAATGTTGAATTCACGAAGGACAGAGACACAGACACAGAGGTCTGGTAGGCTCACTTCACACACGCAGACGTTTTCCATGTCCAAACAGCCAATGTTGCCTCAACACACACTACGGTGATCGTCCTTCTCAAAGGAGCAGTTACAAACCTTTCAGAGTCACCTTTCACAGGGGTTATAATCTCAGAGATAAAAGGTAGATTTTCAGTGGAGTATTCCTTTAAGATGCCCTCTGTTTCTGCATGCTAAGAGCCATTAGCAGTAACCAAAGTGGAAACAAAGTACACAATGCTCTCTCTTCACTACCCACTCTTCTTTCACTCCCCTGTTTAGAAGCAGGAAAATATCTTAGACATCGCATCCGCTGCCTTTTGTTTGAGCCTGACTTGTGACATTGTTTCCTGCACTCGCCATGGTTACCTGCCAGCTGGTTAGTGGAGGATCAATGTGTGTTTGTATGCATGTGTGGTTGGGTCATTCTCTGGCACCGCAGGGAATGAGAGCAGACATTCACAGTCCCTTTGAAAACAAAAGGACTGTGTGGGAGTGCAAACCTTATAAGCCACCCTGTTAGGGCACTTCTTCCCCAGGCCCAGGGGAGGCGAGATAAAACGCAACAATTTGTACATATCCTGATAGCATATCCTCCCGCTGAAAAAGATAAGACATGTTCAAGAGGTTAGGTCACAAGTTATTTCATTACATCACTCTGTTATCAGTAAGTGGGCATTAACATTTAGGTAAATACTCAAGAAGTAGCAGCATAAAGAATACAATATACTCAGGGCTCTTTTGTTTCAGTTTTTCATTCAGACCAAATCTATGAATTTGAATTTTATTTTTTACTAGTGATCCCTGGCTCTTCTATGTAGTCTCCCCATTTTCTTCACATTTTCTATTTTCCTTTGCTCATCAACAAGAGCTCATGGTCGTAGCCAGGATTTGAGAAATATTGAGGGTAGCAGTCGACTTTAGAAATCAATTTTTTATTTTTATGTAAGTACATTTTGATGTTTTTTTTAATGTTTGTTTTACTTTAAATCCTTTATTTATGATTTTTTTTGTTCACCTTAAAATACTCATAGTTAAATATATTAAGTCTTAAAGTACTGGAATCAGAAGTAACTACGTTTTTCATTGTAGAATGTAAACTTTCCTCTTCCTTGCAAATCCCCATAGAAAAAACAAGGAAATGTCTAAGGCTCTGTGTTTACTGTTAACTAAGTGGTGATGTTCTTCATGCAGCAGAAAACACAACAGTTTCTGGATGTGTAAGGGACACAAAATGGTGGAATCAGTTTAACTTAAATCAAACCAATCTGCCCCTCTGTGAAAATGCCAACGATGAGCCTTAAATATACTTCCTGCTGCAACCTGACAAAGAATGAGTTAAAGCAGTCGAGAATATGTTGGATGTTACTGTAGGCCTTTCTCTGAGAGCAGCTAATTTATATTCAAAGGAATAAATAATAATTCCTCCCCCGTAATGTCTGTCAGAAGATGGCAATTTCATATTTCACATCTCACACCTCTCCTGGAGTCCTGACTGTGTGACAAGGCTCCTGTGAAGCCTTCTTTAAATTTAATGAGCCTTACATAATCTGAGACAGATTACGCCTCACACTGTCTCACTCAGAACGTGTACTGTGCTTTAGTCAGGTTAAACAGTGTCGGTGTGAGGGGCAGAGGGGCCGCTGACATAAACCTGTATTCCCCCGTTGGACGGATGGAGAGAGTTTCTCTTCACACCACAGTGACAGACTGAGGAGCTTTGGAGCCCGCTGGCTTAGCGGTAAAGAGGGGTGGGTGAACGCCAAGCGGAACGCTGGATTTACATGCATCAGTCCGGCCGACAGGGGGCTCGTCCCCAGCCTCAGCCAACTCTGGGCTCAGGCTTAATGTCATTCACCCGCCGCTGCTAAGATGGGATTTTTCCAGTTCCACATCACAGAGTTATCCTGCTGGAACTCAGAAGCAATTCTTTGAGTTTCCTGTTGCCTGGCCTGCCTCTCGTCCAGACACAACCCCCTCCCTCTTTAACACCGACACTGGCTAATATTTGGGGACCATGCTGTAGCTGTACAGGTCAGAGATCAGCAGAAGCACTTACCAGGCAGCAGGGTCATACTCTGCCCACACACGGATGAATTCATCAAGGTGATGAGGCCCCAGGATGGAGGCATCCCTGGTCAGATACTCAAAGTTGTCCATGATGACAGCGACAAATAGGTTCAACATCTAGTCAATGAAAACAGAAGTGTGTATAATACATCAATAATGAATATAAATATTTCTTCTATGTTAGCTTTTTTTAATTCTGAAACTTTAATATGACATAAATGCTCTATTGATTTAAGCTGTTACCTAATACGTATTATTATTATGTATGTATGTGTTAGTATTTCTACTTAAAGGAGAAAGTCTACTTAATCCAAAAACTGCAAACTATATAAAGTATTTTATGCTGACCATTTTGCAAAGTCTGTACTTTTAGGTTAATTTCCCATTTAGAACTTCATTGACAACATCTCTTTGCTATTGTTGGTAACAATTAGGGCTAATTGTTTTTTATTTTTGTGGTTTGATTTAACATTTTTTGAATTTATGTAATTCATTTAAAAGTGTGATGGAAATTTTAATAAAACATCTTTAATACAAACGTCTAAAAAACATCAAAAAATCTAAAAACCTAAAAACACCGTTTGCAATTTAACTGTTTACTGTTACTTGAAGGGATTTTGTCACATAACCAGCATTTGCATTATTCATTTTATTAAATTTTTCTCTTTACTCTCTGTAACTGTCTGCATTTTCTGAGCTGCACTTGGTGTTCGAAGACGTTGTTTACTGCAAACTTCAAACAGGGTCTTCTCACAGTAGGAAACATGACAACTTTTAGGATCATGCAGGCATAAAATCTGGGTGAAACCAAACTAGAAAAAAAAAAAAAATCAGGGTCTAAGTTTCATGAAGTTCACAGAAGTTCCAACTCGTACTTGATGGGCTAACACACAGTATGAGACCGGGTGGGACCTCTGTTTTCCTTCATACTGACCAGGAAGGAGCAGAGGAAGATGAAGGAGACAAAGTAGAAGTAGGCAAAGTCACTTCCACACTCCATCTCCACAGTTCCTGAGAGCCTATCACACGGCCGGTTACTGAGACACGATAACATGATCTCATGCCACGCCTCGCCTGTCGCACTCCTGAAACACACACACACACACACACACACACAAATCAAGGTAAAGGCACAAACACAAAGTGACGCTGCAGTGTTTTCAGTAGCTATTGGTTTGTTTGTGGTGGTTTAGAATATGGAAGCAAAATTACCTGAAGAGAAGGGTCAAGGCCTGGAAAAATGTCTGGAAGTTGTTGTGGTGATTTATTTCGGTCTCCTCATTCAGCTCGATGTTTCCAAACACCTGAGGCAGCAGGAGAGCAGGTGGTCTTTATTCAACTCAAACCCCCAAATTTAAAGCCCTACTCTACTGTTATAATGAAGGACTGTAGCACAGACTACAGAGTCTTCAAACTGAGACCCAAACACGGCCCATAGCCATGTCTTTAAAGGCCCTGAAAATGTTTTTTCTCCATCAGTTCATCACTGAATTGAAATTGAATGGAGATGGATAACTGCCACAACTTGGGATGTCTCACTTCGAGTCCAGTAAAACAACCTAGATGTCCCTTTAAAATATGTATTTGCCCCTCGGTGTTTCCATCCTGCTGGCCTATTCACTGACAGGAGTCAAATATGTATGTGACATCTTGACCCTGCACGCCAACAGTAACTGACTTTGAGCACAGTCACTATGACAATCTTATATATAAGAGGCAATCCTTTTTGTCAGCTACCACTACCTTAAAAAATCCACTTAAAAATGAAACAACTGTACAATATTATGCAATCCAAGGCAATAACCATGCAATACATACTTGGTTTGTGAAATGTTTACTACAACATTTTCACTGAGACTGTGCCAGAGATATTCAGCTCTATGGTAATGTTAAAGGCAGATGGATGTGGTATTGTCCTGGAGGACACAACACAAAACATCTCACAATAAATGCAAAATAAACACAAAAGATTTGAACATCACAAGGTTTACAAAGGCACAGTAATGTTTATTGAAAGGTTGTTGTGTTGGATTGATAATTTACAGATGGGACTTATATTGTCCTCCTCCTTCTGTCTCTGTGCACTGCTGATATTTGAGCCCATCCAAACACTGTCAGCCTTATGACGGTCAGGTATAATATGTTGCCCAATAAAAAAACGCATCGTAAGAGGATGCCCATTCTCTGATCACTGACAGTGTTCTTGTGCCCCAACCGTTACATCACGCAGTCTAACATGCAGGTACAAGGAGAGTACAGTTTTGTACTAAAAACTACATTTTTCACAGATGTGCCAGAGCAGACACTTAGCTGCTGCCTGGGAAAAAAAATCTAAACCGGCTAGTTAGCTAAGATTACTAGCTGGGTTTAGTAGGAAAACAGCTTGCCTGACTCTCCAAAGATAAATAAAATCCATCCTACCAGCACCTCTAAAGCTCTGGTTGCCTGGCAACCTCATGCTGACGATAAAGTCACTGCCCACTTACCCTTTGTTTTTTATATGGATTAAACAAAAGAGATATAGTGTAACATGTTAATTAGTGAGCTATTGGTGCTGGTGCTGAATTTTTCTTACCTTTGGACAGAGCGAGACTTTATTTTATTTTCATTAAATTATATGAGAGTGGCATCAGTATTCTCATGAAACACTAGGCAAGTAAGCGAATAAGCACATTTTCCCAAAAATGTCAAACTGTTCCTTTAAGGTAGAAAGTTGTGTCAGGGATGGTGTATTCTGAGCATTGTTTATCAAAGTTTATACCATGGCCTCAGGAAAGCTGTGTCTGTTGAACGACTGGAAACAAGTTTCAGCCAACAATTAAACCACTTATTATAAATCCGTGCTAAACATACCTAAAGTAATTTGGTTCTTATTCTGGCTGATTTGACTGCTGGTGCACACTGTCCCACACTAACAGGTGTAACAAATCTAACAGGAGAATCAGCAGGTAAATAGCTATGTAAAAAGGTAAAAACACCTGTGGAGGTGTACCATGGGGGTGTATGGACTTTGGGTTGATGATAGGAGGCATCTATCATTTAATCATTATATCCTGACTGCCTTTAGTCCAGCTAGTCTTCATCACAACTCACCTGCATTCCAATGATGGCATAGATGAAGAACAACATGGCAATGAGCAGGCAGACATACGGCAGAGCCTGAAAGCAAACACACACACAACAGATACATGTTACAAAAAATTTCAAACACATGTACTCCTCTCTCTCATATACACACACTCACACACACAACACAAACACACACTCACACACACACACACACACAGAGTACACAGCCTCTATTTTGATCTCTCCCTCTTTCTATGTACACACACACAAACACACACACACACACACTCACAAATCTGATTCTCCTCAGAGGACTAGCGCCCTTGTAAGATTTTACAGTCTTATTTAAGAACTCGAGCAGTCAACCTGACCTGCAGGGTCGATTCTTTTAACCAGCTATTTATATCGCTGTGAGGAGGAGGCGAACGTTTGTTGTAATTAAATAGCCACCTTTTAACACTCTGCAGATACTGTCCATTTTCATTGGGCTTAAAAGCTCTCACCACTGACATTAAACCTGCTATAAATTCCCTCGGCTGCGGCCCGGCGCTTTGCATTTAACTCAACTTGTCCCAGGGGATTTAGAGAGAAAACCGGCACTGTGTGAAAATCCGAACTACTGTCTGCTGAGAGCTATTTAGTTCGATTTTAACAGAAGTCTACAGCGTACTCCTGTCTGCTTTGGTTTGTATTTTGTGTTATGTCCTTGTATTCAACTATAAATCAATCTAAATGACAGACTCAACGCTTAAACTGTATTGAATAAATCCATCTGCATTCTTATACACTTCTATCTTTCCTGACTGAATTTCTTTCATCCAACACTTTGCAATTGTTGTTTTGAGACTTGTTTCACACGCATGTCCAGAGGCACATACTGTTACCTTGCGTGCTTATTATTACTCTGTGTTTTTACTCACCTTGAAGGACTGAACAAATGTCCACAGCAGGATGCGGATGGTGTAGCCCTGCCGCAGCAGCTTGATGAGACGAGCCGCTCTGAACAGCCTCAGAAAACTAAGGTTGATCATCTTGTCCTGGGAGAGAAAACAGAGACTCTGTCAAGTATTATAATATCCCCAGGATAAAATAATTGAAAGCCATTCTTGGTAACTCTTGAAAGAAAAACTGACACATTCTTCATTTTACAAATAAAGTACAATTTATAAGCAATAAAACACACACTTAGTAGTTTTGCTGCTGCGGGGCTACTTGGTCTGGTATGACCAGTACCTTATGGTGGCGAATGTTAGCACACTTCATGTATCTAATGCTGTGTGACATACCTGAGACAGTTTGCTGACTCTTCACTTGTGGCCACAGTGGCCACTGTTCAGCTAAAGTTACATAGCCTTAATTAATCTCCTTTCATTATCTGCTTAACAAATCAAAGTTGATTGAACAGAGATAATATTAATATGAATTAACAAAATAGTAAAAAGTATTCGTCAAGCATGAGTCAAAACTTGACCAAAATACAACAGACGCAGATTTTTCCATCTGACTCTCCCTTGTTCCTTTGTCCTACATCCAAGCAGCACAGATAGCAAGGGCCGGATTACTCTACCATAAAAATCAGTGTTTTCATTCTTTTTCCTTTAAAGGTTTAATTAAAGTTGAAGGGTTAAGTACTTGCACTTCTGCAAAAAATGTCAGTTGGCAAAGGATTTAGACTGTTAGGGTCTTAACGTATTATTTAACAAGTACAAAAACATGCTGGGGTGGGGGTGGAGGAGGGGGTTTCAAGTCCACACAAACGGCATTGGCTTATTTTAAGACTAAATGACTTGAACGTTTTGTTGCAGTGTATATTTTAAGGTCAGATATTATGCAACGAAAATTGCTCTAGATGATTGTGTTGCTGTTAAAGCACACATTTGTAACAGTTTAATAGGTCTTTTTCTTTCATATCGTGTCACGCTGAGGATTCGGTGCGTGTACAGGACACTTTAAACTAAGGCTGTGGGAGAGAAAAACACACACTGACGGGGGAATTGACAAAATCAGCGGCCAACAAGAAAAGCCACTTACCGTCTAGAGGTGTCAGATGTGACAGAAGGGGCAGAGTGAGGGCACAGGCGCCAGCAGAGACACAGCAGAAGATGGAAACAGCGAAAGAGAAAAAAACACAGAGAGGGAAGCAAGAGAGAAGAGACAGAAAAGAAGACTAATGATCACATGAAAAGAAAGTCACACAACGAGAGAGACCGACTTTGCAACACAGAAAGCAACAGTACGCTGCCTCAGCCCTCCATCTCCACAATCAAATACTTTCGTCTATTTTTCATCTGTTGTAATTCAACAAAGGAAACTAAATGCTCCAAACAATAGTAGCAGTATGGCTCCACCTGTTGCCGTTCGTATTGGTAATGATTTTTCTTTTGCTACAGTTGTTGTTGTAGCAGTTTTCTTGGCTGAGCTTTTGGGGACAGAGACTGTGAGAGCATAGCAAAGCACGACTTCTACAATCATGATTTTGAAGCTGAAGTGGTTTGTTTATATTGGTTATATTTGGAAAAAAAGTTTTTAAAAGACCCATCGTTAATGAACACAATTACATGCATATTAGAGCACAAACAATTAGTTGATTAACGGTTTAGCTAGTGAATCAACTCACATTGCAGCAATTCTGATAATCAGTTATTCATGATGATTTGCTGCTTTTCTCTGTTTTTACATCATTCATTGTAAAATGTTTGTTCAAAAAAATAGAAATCTGAAGATGTCATCTTAGGCTCTGACAACCTGTGATGGGCATTTTTAACTATTTCCTTATTTTTATAGACTAAACAATTCATTAATCAATCAAAAAAAGAACAGAGTGACAAACAGATCATTAAAATATACATTACTTGCAAACCTAATAATTTCCTGCATAAGTAAACTATTGCATAAAAAGTACGTATCAACGCCTACTTTTCCATTATCACAGTTCTCCTGACTGGACTTAATCTACTCCCCGTATCACAGCATGCTGCCTTTCCATGGTGCAACTGCTGCAGCAGCTGCGAGCACGCACTGGAGCCTGATACTCATGTACGAAGTGGCTGATAAGAGACTGGTGTAATGGCACTCAGAGGAGCCCATGATCGCTGCAGCTTTTACCTTAATCTCTGTGACCAAGATGTCTGTGATGCTTCCCAGCACAGTCACAAAGTCGAACACATTCCAGGCTGCTTTCAGGTAATTCTGCAAGACAAAGACGGCAGTAGAAAAATGTTCAGCTTCTTCGGTACAATTCTGGGTATTGTGATTATTTTTGGGCCTTTCATACTCTTTACAAAACGGAATAACTGTTCAAACTATGGCTGCAACTATTTTCTGTGACTATTTTTTAAATCTGTTTGTTATTATTTTAGATTATTTTCTCAATTCATTAATTAAATGTTAGGTCTATATAATGTCAGAAAATAGTGAAACAGCCCATCAAAATGTCCATGTTCAATGTGAACAAGAGTTCAAAATCCAAAGATATTCAGTTTACAGGGATATAAAACATTTTAATCTAAAAATAACCCTTCCTACCCTTTTATATGCAAATATAAGCATAACCTTTTTAATAAGCTTTTTTATACATCTTATGTAGATTTAGAGCCAATTAGAGAGTCAATAAAATGCATATTCAATTTCAAGTTAACAACCTGTGCAGGAACATATTTCCACAAATTCTAATGCACAGTTATGATCTATGTTAAATTTAGACAGATATGTGGATGCATATATACAACTTCTATGGATTTAAGTTGCAGGGGCTACACTCCCCTGCATAAACTAACTGCTGAGCTGCTGCCTGCAGCCTGGATCCCCTCAGACTGGTCAATCATCCATTCCCTGAGGGCAGAGGATGATGCCAGGCCCTGCAGCTGTAGTCTGAAGAGATGCAGCAGCCGAGTGTTTATACCAGCAGATGCGAGCCCATCCATCTGGGGTTAACAGCTAAACAGGTGGAAGCAAGTGGTGTGTGAGAAAAGCTATTTAATAAATGGGCTTCGTAAATGGAACGGAGCCAGAGATGAAATGCCTCGCTGCAGGCCAGACGGCCCCATGTTGGGGGAGATTTATTCTTTTTGATCACTCTTCCATTCACCCCTACTTTTTGTTACCAGTTCACGCTCCTCGCTCGTGAAGTTGAGACTCCTTTTACTTTTACTGCTTTGTGACATGTCGTACATCCTCTGCTATGTACAATCCTTCAAACATCCTTCCATGTTTCTATAAGTGTGACTATGTTTCTTCATTAAAAATACCCCATTAGTCTCTAAATACTAACAACCACGGATCCAAAAATCACATTCACAAGGACAACATTTAATTAACTATGAGCAAAGTGAGAGCAGCTCGGTGCAGAATTCCCCCATCAGTCTGATTTTTTTTTTTCTGGCTGATTTGCATTTCCAAAGAGAGAGTTTCCCTCATGTGTGTAAACAGAAACACAATACAACAGTGAATAATTGTCTAGTATTTGCAAAGTACAGCTCAGCATATGGTCTTCACAGCTCACCAATGGACCGAAGGCAATAATCTTGAGGATGCACTCCAGTGTGAAGAGGGCTGTGAAGACGATGTTTAAGTATTTCAGCATGGACTCGTACAGGTCTGGGGCTCCGTAGAACTGAGGACAGAAGGAGGAACATACACTGAATATATCTGCTGTGTACGTGTGTAAAAGCTGATTAGGTAGCTTTATGATACTGAAAACTAGAAGTCTAAATGCAGCCAAGAAGCACTGTAATTATATTTGATTGCTCAGACGTACTGTACCAAGATGTTTTAAAGGTGTAAATGCACTTGTCAATCCCAGCTGCATACATACATTTTAATCCCCTAAAGTACGAGTGGGCGCTGTGTCTTGCCATGGTGATAAAGGCAGGTCACTGTGAAAATTGTCTGAAATTATCTGCCTGCATGTGATCGTGTTAGTGGCCGGTCATGGTTAGCCCTGCATCCAGGACCACCATACTCAGTTCACACTCCTGGAGACCTGTCAGAGGGAGTTCCAACATTTAAGTCACTTCTGAAATTCCAGTGGGCGAGCAAGTAAGAAACTTGTGCAATCATTGCTTTTACATAGTTTCTCTTGTCTTGAATGGAAGCCAACTCCTTTCCTTCAGAGTAAATAATGTTTCTTTCTGTAGAGGACTGCTTTCCCTTGAGGGAATTTATATGTTCATTATTCTTCCTACTACAAAATGTATGATTGCCTGAGTGACTTAAAATACCTGGGTTTTCTTCTGACAGCCACCCATCACAGGCCTGGATAAAAGCTACCCAGCTAAACTTTTTGGGATTGAATTAGGTTTCTCTTCTGGCTATGGTGCTAAAGTGTATGCATGTTAAAATGTACGAATTGTATCTAGATTATAACCCGATATGATTCACGAAAGCCACCCCACACACATCTAGAAAAAACACATGAGCAGTATATCTGAATCGCCTTTCAAACTGTTTCTTCAAATAGTTTTTTTCAGATTATGGTCAGAGTCAGAGTTACATCAGAAATATTGTTAGATTATGTAAATGAACCCACAACCAGCAGGCGAAAAGAGCCCCTCTCTGGCACCAGCATGCATTACCCAAACTGGCTGTTTCAGTCCCTCGGAAATGTTCTCTTCTGAGTAAATGATTAAAGGAACTGCCAAGACACGAGCACTTCTCTCTGATAGCAGCGAGCACTGTTGGGCAGAAGTGTCACAGGGATGTGCTGGTGGTGGTGTTTGATTTTTAATTGTTGACCATGTCTCAAGGCCAGACCAGTGTTGTCATTATAATTGCATCTCTGTCTTAAGAACTAAATTATTTAATGGAGCAGATTTATGGACTCCTGCAATCCTTTTTAATATTTCAACACTGCGCTGTCTCATGTTGGGAACTGAATATAAGTATCACTCAGCCAATGCACTACTTTTTTTCTGGCTGAGCCATATTTTAGAGGGATTGGCGCTTCGCCTCGTTAGCAGGAGAAATCACTGACCTTCATCATCAGCACGACTGTGTTGAGGGCAATTAAAGTCATGATGGCGTACTCGAATGGAGGCGACACCACAAATTTCCACATCTTGTACTGGAAGGATTGCTTGTCCTCTGGCATGTATCTTGTCAGCGGCTTGGCGTTGATGGCAAAGTCAATACAAGCCCTCTGTTTGATGAAAAGACAAAACAAAAACAGATAGTGCATGAATCCTCTCTCTGATACAGGAACTTCACCTCTTTCATAACAGATGAGAAAAGGGCTGGAAGACCAAATTTAAAAACATGAAAGACAGCTGGCACGCCACAAGAGGATTTCCTTAGCTCTTCCTAATATTAAAAGATGAGACTACAAATTGGAGCTCTCTGATCACTAGCCGATACTTTACAGAGAAAAAACGGCATGATTTTAACAAAGTCCCTGTGAAGTGAAGATGAAGAGAGCGGAGAAGTAAACCCCACTGCTTTCTTTTATAGAACTTTGCTCTGTTTGAGAGAATCATAACTCCTGTTAGATCTAATTTGCCTGGAAGTAATGCTCAGAAGTGGATCAGCTTGTGCTCTGATTTCTAATGAAGAAAACACTTGTGATGCACAATACAAACATTTTCAGAAACTAGAGCTTCTGCAGCAATAATCAGTGTGTGTTCTTGTTGTGTGAGGGGGAGGAGGGTCATTGTTTTCCAGGAGAAAAACCAAGAAAGTGCATCACTAGTCTCACACCTCATTCTTCTCCAGGCTGCACTCCGACATGGCCTTGTCTCCCTGCTCCTGGAAGGTGATGATGATCAAAGCCACAAATATGTTGACAAAGAAGAAGGGGAACACCACGAAGTACACCACATAAAAGATGGATGTCTCCATGCGGAAGCCTGGGCTTGGGCCTTGGTCCTCATAAGTGGCATCCACAGAGTGCTTCAGGACCCTGAAAAGAAGGATGCAATTTACTGACAATGTATTCAAACAACCATGTAGAAATCCAAGAAGTAAAGCACTAATGCTTTGTAGAAAATATCTGTAGCAAAATAAGGAATTCAGGCTGTCAATTTCTGTCCGGTTGTTCCAGACTTGTCAGGTCCTTCTTCCACAAACTGAGTTTCTATGTTCCTTCCCCCTAACTTCCCGAGTAGCACTGCAACTAACTAACTAACTTATTTTTATTATCAATTAATCTGTTGATTATTTTCCTGATTAGTCAAATAATTGTTTGGCACATAAACCATCAGACTACAAGGAAACATGCCGACCACAATATCCTACACCACATGGTTATGTTCAAATAGCTTGTTTTGTCCACAGTCCAAAAAAGATTCATTTGATCAGAATGAAAGAAAAGCAGAAAACTTTCACATTCAAGAACTCGTCATCAAATGTTAAAAATGTGGGAAAATAACTAAAACAATTAATTGATTATTAATATATAAATTTTCTTTTGATTGACTAAGGGATTAATTGTTGCAGATTTATTTCAGAGTGATTCAAGCTCTCATCCCTAATCTTCCTATTAGAAAAAGATGCCACATCCCTGACATGACTTCTATCTGAAGGGAACTAGCAAATCAGTCTTTACCCCACTTTACCCTGTAACGCGCTAAAATAAATAACATTTCAAACAATCCATACAGAAGATATGTCTAAATGAATCAATGAACTGAGGCACAGTCAGGAGCCCTGAACAGAGGATATGGTGGTGTACTTGTGCATCCAGCTGCAGTCTGTCCTTACAGACTCACAGATTATTACAGGTGTCTCCAGGAAGTTAATGAGGGCTCACAACTCTCCTGCTGTGAAATCAGCAAGTGCTTGACGGCTCTCTGACAGACTTGTTGAGTTCTGTCTGCACACTTTCCATAAATTGGTTTATAATGTGTTGCTGTGTGCGGAGCACTTTGTAACTTTTTAAAAGTGCTCTACAAATCAATATGATGATGGTGAGAAATTGTCCTGTCCAGAAGAACTACAGCACCAGAAATTACCCGGAAACAACATATGTTTTTAAAGTTATAATCTTGATCTTCACTTAAATAAATGTGTGTTAAGTCACTGTCCTTTGAGGTAACACAATCGTAATAGAGCCTATGGCCCACTGACGTACTCCTATAACAATGTCAGACTCATGATGGATAGTTTAAGAAGGATCTGCATCGATACAGCAGAAGATATCACCTTTTTTTTCGACACTTTCTTCTTCTCTGTCAAAACCTGGTGCTTACGTTACCCACAATTACAACACCCAAGACATGGTGCTATATTATCAATTAACTCTATTTTTTAACCCTCACACAACCAACTCTGAATCACATAAGTGTCCTGAGCTGACTGATGATGTAAACGCTGACGTAAAGTCATAAACATTGGAATATTTTCCATCTCTACCACCCATCCCACATGACGAGGATGCAGCATTTAGGTGGACATTGGACCTAGGGCTTAGTATGTTCATTGCAAGACACGGCCTTAAAAACAGAGTGAGATTAGGAGGAATCTATAATCATAAATTCTCAGTGGGTGAGGAGCTGGTATCAATCATGTCCAGTCACATCAGCTTCACTCAACCCCACAAACGGCGCACTACACACTTCATTTTGTTCTCGTTTCTTTTAGTTGAGTATTTTAAGTATTTGTAAAATTTTAGGTTTAGGCTTTTGTTAGTTGACTAATTAACATGTTATCGTTTATCAGAATACTCCACTCTAATTAAAGGAAACTAGGGTTATGCAGAGTTTCATCAGTACAATTTCTTACTGGTATCTTATATAGGTATTCCATACCATAAAAATTTATAAATACTGTCTATTTATATGTACAATTTATTTGCGAGTCCTCTCTTGTGTTAGTGTGCTGTCACTATTTGTTTAGGGGTGAGTGATCTTAGATGATCATGACAAGCTCAGTCAGTTTAACAATTTACTTTTCATCTTCGGGTAAGTACGATGAATGAAATAAGCAAATAGACATCAACAGTCCTTGACAGAGACGACGATGATGATGATGATGATGATGATACATCTGCCCATGCCACTTTAACTCACACAGAATGGCAGACTGCAGGCATCTATGCAATGAGCCCTGATTGCATCTATAGAGATGGCTAAGTAATTAAGCCTGGGAGAAATCAGTTGGGTTTAATTTGCTGCACTATCGGCCTCCAGGTGTGCCGAGTGCGTTTCAGGACAAGTCACTGCAGGGAATTCTAACATGAAAAAGAGTAAATAATTCAACAATACTTCAACTACTTAAGCACTGATATTGAACAGAATTTAGGCTTTACATATTTAGCTTTTAAATCACTGTGTATATACAGCTGAGTTAAAGTGGCATTTTATGTATGGTAAGTTGCTATGTGGATGTTTATCTGACTTACACTGGCCAGCCCTCTCCGGTGGAGACAGTGAAGAGCGTTAGGAAGGCCCAGAGAACGTTATCGTAGTGGAACTGGTACTTTTTCCACTCTCTGGGCTGAGCTGTCACGTCATCCCTGTCGTAGTCCAGAAAGTGACCCCTGAGAGACAGACAGATGGAGATACCATCAGGTGAAAGGAGATGTAATCACAAGAGGAGAAAGAGACAAAAATAGATGGTCGGGATAGAAGACTTTCAGATTTTCAGTATAAAATACCAAATGGGAATCATACAAAGGCATATTAGGGAAAAAAGTCGGTGTAGGGGGGTAATATTCAAAGAAAAAACTTGGAATTAAAGTCGTAAAATCCTTTTATTTATATTTTTTGTTGATATTCTCTGAGATTATTAAATCAGAAATTTACAACACGTAGGACCCTGAGCACATCTGATACCTACACCTGCAGTGGACGACCTAATCAAATTATAATTTGCAATCAGACTTAGCAATAAGGAAATACTCCTTAATACTGCAAAGTAGGCTATGATTTTATTAGGTCATCCACTACAGGGACAATACACGGCAAACAGTGGCGTATGTGGTGTCATGAAGTTGATCCAACCTTGCAAACTGAAGAGATGTGGTTCCATGACAAAAAGAGTTTTTTTCTCATAAATTTGTGACTTCACGCTCAGAGAATTTCAGATTTTTTTTCTTGCAAACGTTTGACTTTACACGCAGAGTTTTTTCTCAGAATATCACCCCCCTCCCCCGGCTCCGTATTATTATTATTTTATTTACAATGGCCCTAATATGCCGTCGTAGAACCACCATAGTTGAATGTAGAGTCGCAATAAAAAGTCAGATACGTAATTTAAGACATTGTGAATTTCATTAAGAAGACATTCAGACATGAAGAAGGATATGTTTGGATGATGTACCTGCAGTCTTTCTCCAGACCCTTGGACTCGTCGGTGCAGTAGAAGAATTTGCCCTTAAAGAGCTGCACAGCGATAACAGCGAAGATGAACATGAAGAGGATGTAGACGATGAGGATGTTAAGAACGTTCTTCAGAGAGTTTACAACACAGTCGAACACCGCCTGGAAAATATTAACACACACATACACACACACAGGTCAATAAATGTCAGGTATATATACACATAGTTTTTAGGAGACTGCATTGAAGCACATTCACTCCATTCCCAGGAAGCTTAACCATAACTGGTTAATTATTTTCTGTTCTATTATTCAAAGACAAATTAATTTGGGCTGTCACTTTTTATTCAAATTTCAAACTTTTGTTTCAAATTCTTTCTCCATTCTAACCAAACTACTACCCTAAGTGCAGCATGCTTAGGATAAATCTCATTATTTGATTAAAAGGCTTTGCCTGATTGAAAAAGCTGTATCAGTCAACTGTAGGGTCATTTGAACATTTTCCAAATGCACACTTTGCAACTACACAGTAAAAATGGTTTTGGTGAAATGCAAAATGAGACTGCTCTCACCAGACAAAAAAACAGCATCAGTCGTTTGTTCAAACACTTAAAGCAAGCTGTGTTTACTTTTACCTGACAGGTGATCCCTTGTGGTGCTAATACAATGGGATTGATGATTGAATGAACAAAGTGTGCGACACCAGGGAAGACTTTTCATCACCTACCAACAGTCAATGTTGTAGTTTCTTGTAACTATAATCAGGAATTTTCCCTAATGTTACCAAGTAGTTGTAGTTGCATAAACTTCACCAAACCTTTAACTATTGGAGGAATCAGAAAATGCATGTGCTTTTCTGACAAATAACATATTTTTGTGATTGGGTTGAAGGACTTTTTGGCAAAAATATGTCTACAGGTGTTGGTTAAAACTGAGTTGTTGATGTCTGAAGACCTGCAAATTACTAAATCAATGCCTATAGATTGTTCGGTAACACACCTTCATGAACTCGGCCTTTGTGTCTCCCTGCCTGTCACTCTCTCTTTCCAGCTATTTCCTTTTGCCAGCTTGTGCTCGGATCTCTCTGCGAGACAGAGTGTTTTGTCCATCTATCCTGACATGTGTGCAATCTAACCAATGAATATGCTGCTGCATGAATGATCGCCATCAAAGCTTTCGTCTCCAGATCGAGGACAGAGCATATTTCTCCCCTCCGCTACCAGCCTGTCCATCAAACCGATCTGTCCAAGTATCCGAGAAGAGTTGTGGGTGAGCGTCTGTCTGCCAGCTCTGATGTGTCTCAATCATCTCACTTCTATTACTCCAATCACGTCTATCCTTTTTTGTCAGAACCATTACTTTTGGATGATCAGCCGCCTTCACGCACCAGAGGGAAGCCGTCATTTCTACGTCCGGGGAAACAGTTGAGGGTCTTGCTTTGATGAGTGTCACACTCCATTAATACAGATTCTTCACTGTACACACTTTACACAATGCTTGAGATTCTTAATCGTAAAGCCACTACGTAGAATTTCAAATTGTCCAACTCTGGCACCCCCCAGTGGTTGTATTAAAAAGGGCTTTTCACTTTGATTCACTTCGTCTGTTTTTTCTATGAAGCAAACATTATGCCACCAAAATGATTTGAAACATAAATATTACATACATAGAGTAGCAGTAGTTTTCACCATTCAGATATTGAAGATTTATAATAAATTTGAGTTCTGTACATCCACTGAATGGGAACAAGTAGACCATCCATGGTGGTTTCTTTGCATTTTCACATTATCTCATCTGATGAGATTTCCTCGTCTTTAATGTTTCTCTTTTGAGCGCAGTTCAACTAGACAACTGTTCTTTTCTTTACATTTCTTTCTTCAAAATTACTTAATATATCAAAAACAAACACTTGCCAAACAAAGATAAACTGCACTGACAAAGAGGGACAGTGGTCACTGTTATTTAGTATGAATGGGGTGCACTGCTAAACTTAAAGTTTGTTTATTAGCACGGCTTTCTGTTAGATTAGATAAACTCTATTTAGCTGTTTCTGGGGTATTTTAGCACATGCTGAACACACAGGTGGATTGAGAAGTTTCTACGGATAATTTGATACTGTTTATCATTGTGATTCATTGTAACCTTTATTATTACCTTTATTCAACCCCTGTATCTGTGTCCATGTCCTTTGAGGAGTGTATGTTCTGGGAAATACAGGCTATCAATAAGCCCCCTTGTGCAGAACTACTTCAGTAAAGGAAGCAATCTTCAGTCACTTGCTACCAATTTGTGTGATTTTAACTTCCTCTGTCACTGCACAAGCCAGAATGCCCCAAAGGTCAAATACAAATGTACCATCTACAGCTAGATATAAAAGATTTATATCTGATTTAAAACACCACTGCTTTAAATCGGAAACATCCACTCCTGCTTGATATACTGTAAATTCCTGTGACTCATGATCGGGTGTGTGACTGACAGCGTCTGAGGCCCCAGCTGCTCTGCGTTAGTGTTTTTCTCAGAATGGACTGGGTGGGTGACAGATTGGATTACTGTACCTTCAGCTTGGGCAGCCGCTTAATGGTCTTGAGTGGCCGCAGGACTCGGAGGACCCTCAGGGACTTGATGGTGTTGATGTCCTTGCCTTTCGTCCCTCTGTGCAGATTGAGAGTACAGTTAGTCTGGGTGATGTAGGGTAACCGATAATCAAGATCAACCCTTTCATCCCATCCTCCAGTAACAAGAGCTGGTTGCAGTACATCAGGTATACTGCGTACACAGAGAGATACCTGTTTGTATTCTGTTAGTAGAGTACATGCATGTGGTAATGTTATTTTACAGAAACATGCAACAATAGAGGATGGTTAATTTGTTCAGAGTAACCTCCCTCCCTTCCTTTACTGTCTTTCGTTCGGTCATTCTTTTTAACTTATATCAAAATCAACATTAATTAAGATACAAGGTTTTCACACTATTGGGAAACAAAACGCTTCTCTTCAACGAGTACATTTTACTGCAAATGCTTGTTTTTTAAGCAATTTTTCTTCCAGTGTATTTTTTTCATGTGGTATTGCTTCTTTAACTTAATTTTGAGCAGTTATTCCACCACTGCCCTTGTTATTGTGTTACTTCAACACGTAAAGGCTCTAAATATGCAGTCAGACAAAGCTAACATGCTGTTTTTACAAAATAACATACAAACATTAGATACTTTTTAGAGTAAATGCACAGAGAATCAGCCCCTGGTTAAGGAAGCCGCTTCTTTGCATGAAGCAGTGCTGTCACTCAATGCAGGCGCTGCAGGTTTTGTTAACTGGCCACAAAGTGGGAGGTGGGTGGGGGTTTAAAATCTAGCTGTTATGCTAATAACATACAGCTGAGCCATCATTCACTCAGAGACTGACATTGGCCAAGGGCAGTGGGAGTGGGATTTTCAATTAATCAGTCACTTGTACACACAATGTGGCTGTCACTCATGTGTTTCTTGTTTGTGTCTTCTTGACTTCAAAAAAGAGAGGGAGAAGTAGGATGCGAGAGTGTATATATATCTGTGTGTTTGCAAAGCAATAATTTCACGTGTGAAGGATGTTGAGAAGGACACGGTGGCCCCTAGAGGCCCCGCAGCTTCTTACACCAGCATGAGGTAGAGTTACAGACCAACCACTGTTTTCATCCCCTGGGGACAAGAACAAATACTAACAATTGTAAAAGATCAAAATGCCCCCACGGGCTGTTAAACAGGGATTATAAGAACACATGCAGCCTTTATCCAACGTGTTTGAGTGCACTCGTCGCAGCACTTTCAGTAACATTTTGTTTTACTGGTCCATGGAGGGTCGTGTCTGTTTTTTACCACCTTTCCAAAACCAAAAACACAAGAGCAAAAGTGTAAGGATGGATGAAACTGTGTGTTTATCTGTTCTAATGTCAACTGTAAAAGTAAGCATGCTTATGACCTACAGTAGTAACCTCGAGTTATTTCCAAAGACAAGGAGCATGTCATTACCTAATTATATGACTGTATCATGTGGGGTTAATGGTTACGTTTGTTTGGCAAGCAATGCTGCGCCTTTGTGTTCCTGTCCTCTAAATGGATCATCAGCTGGAGAGGACGCTAGCATTAGTATTATATCATGTATGTGGCCATCGTGCATATTCAAGACCCTTCACATGAAAAGTCCTGTGTTGACAGAGTTTCCAACCAACAGGGTAACTGCTCATACTAGCTGGCCACAGCTGACAAAACCCACAGTCGACAGTCCATAGTTAGTGAATAGTACGTTTGGAATGTAATGTCCATACAATTCAGCAAATACAGAGAATAAAGTTTTCAGTGAAAATTAGGTTACCAAATTGATTGTTCATGTAAAACTTTTGTAGTTTGTAGGGTTAAGGTAGGGTTTGTAGTTTGTTCGAGAAAATACCCTGGAAATATAAACTCCACCCAGCTGTGCTGTTCTATTTTCCATTTAACTGCTTCTAGTTCATTTCCTGGTTCTTTCCTGAACATTCAAAAACAAATCAGAGTAACTGAAGACGTAGTCTTTTTCCCTCTAATTGGCACCAAATTACAAAGTCCTTTCCTGGGAAGGGAGGTACATACCAGACCCTGTCTAGGAAATAATTTCGAAACAGAGGGACCTGTAAAATAATTCACTGTGATACTATCAGGTGCCTATTAACACTTTCTCCAAGCTCTTCCTCCCTAAGCCTCATTTGCTTTAAATTAGGCCATACACACAGAGACACACACTCACACAGGCCCAAATCAGTCTGTCAGTGCTGCAGAGACTCTAATTAAGGGGCCAAGGGCCCCATGAAAACCTACTGTTCCAATTGTTTTTTCCCATTACTGTGTGAAAACTATTATAATAATGAAACATATCGATTTTTATGTGATGTAAAAGTCTATAACGTGTGGTGAGGACAGAGCTTAAACAGGAGAGAAGCATAGTTCCATACATTTTAGGTACAGAGACCTTTTCCCTCCTCAATGGAAAACTCTAAGTCTACCAAAATGGCATGCAGCTCTCATGCTCGGATGACTTGGTTACCTTGGCATGCGATCTGCAAAGTCAATGCCAGCCCTCGCTATTCAAGGACCTCAACACATTGAGACGGCAAGAACAGTCTCCCAATAGCTTTCAGAAGCGCCGTGGGCAAGGAAGATGTAACGTGTGTGTGTGTGTGTGTGTGTGTGCGTGTGTGTGTTTGTGTGCGTGGGTACATGGTTGTGTGTTCACATCAACGCAGCGCCGATCAGCACTGATTGCTTAACGTGCTCAGCAGCCAGGCATGTGAGGTCACCCTCAGTCATCATGACTCTGGTCCTCCCAGCTGCTCCCTCCTGAGAGCGAGGAGCATTTCCTGTTTCGGGACACAAGATCTGACGTCCAATGTGAGGCGCTTTACGGCCTCAGCAAAGCAAGATGCAACAGGCTCCTTCTATCTAGTAGTTTAACATTTTACAGAGGATTCAATTACATGGGGAATTTTGAACACTGTATATGCAAATAGTTTCAACTTCAAATGGTAACAAACTGTTATTTTCATTTTTATGGTACTTTTAATTATTAAAACAGGATACAAATCTGGGTCAAAATAAGACTTTAAATATATTATTTGCAGCACAAACACTATGTAGTTCAACTGTTTCTTTTGTTTTTTTTTTGTTTGTTTTGAGAGTCTGGTGCATCAGCAGCTCATTTGCATTTTTCTCAATTTCCACTTTACTCTGTCAATGTTGCAAGTGGACCTTGTTTACTTTAAAATGTGGTGATCAGCATTTTCTTCCAGCTGTTTAGAAAAAATACACAATTACTGTGTATACATAAAAAGTGGTTCTAATTGTTGTCTCCTTCTTCAAGCTATCTTAAAATTGAACATTGCATACAGTATTTTTTTTTTTGAGGGGGGAAAAAAACAGGTATCTATTATTATTATTTTCCTTACATACACTGTCTGCACATGAGCTGTAAGAAACATCTGCTTTTCAAAGAAAAAGCTACCCACGTTGAAGCTTTAATCTTTTATCGATTTCCCTGTAAGTCCATTGCATAAAGAAGGAGAGATGTAGGTGAAGGGCAGGGAGGTGAATTAGACTGCAGGCTATAATCTCTAAGTGATTTGACCAATTAAACCCACTTAGTCCATAGTCAAGATTAAAGGAGATTTACATGAAGGTAAAACGACAGACTTGATACAGCTGATACCTGAGTTTCCAGGTGGAAAGATATTCAGTGCAGGATCAAACTAGCGCGTGTCAGCAGCTATATGTTGGTCTTCTGAAAGCTATGAGGTGGAGTTCCCAATATTGTCTTTTTTGTCTGGATGTCCAAATATTGGGACACAAGGCTACTTTTCTAAAAGGAAAGGGGAGGGGAGGGGGGGAATCATGGTCATATCCCAAGCATCTTGGGATGGAGGGTAACAAAGTTTATTTGCAAAGGTGTGGGGAAAAAGGGACAAGGGGGGCAATAAGCAAAAGGTAGATAGGGACAGTTCCCACCTGGCCACGCTTTGTTGCGATCTGATGAGAAAAAGCAATGATAAGCATACACATACACACACAAACACACACATAGACAAACATCACCCACATAAATAGAGCACACAAGTACGTAAAGAAAGACAGAGCAAAATAAACATTTCAAGATGAAATCACACCGGCATGAAGATACAGTGATATTATTCAAACTTACGACATCCAAAAGAAAACAAAGATAAGAGACTAATAGAAGTACTTAAACTAATTACCCTGTGAAAAAGCAATGCAATAAACAAGTCTGATAAAATATTACAATGATGATGTGTAATGAACATGTGAATAAATCAATTCTATAGCAAGAGGATGATCAGTGATAGAAGCACAGATGAGAGGACATTGTTGATGAGAACAATCTACTGTATGACTACGTTCACACTGCAGCTGAGAAAAATAAAGTCAGATTTTGTCCGTCAAGAACTAATCCACAATCTTTGGCCCTAAATCTGTTACATAATGTGTTAGAGACCTTGTCTGGAGTGGGTTCAAATTATACAAAGTCAAATGGGGCCAGATAGGGTCTTGTTACATGTGCATCAGGTCTGTTTGTCAATATGTCCGATACGTGAATGGATCCGAACGGATCCAAGCATACTCGGTATCAGCTGTGATCTTGTGGTACATCGTAATCACTGCGGGAGAAAATATTCGAGGAAATCAGTAGCCTGTAAGAAATGTATGCTATTGAACTTGGGTCTGGGTACATTTTCCACATGTCAGATCAGTTTCAGATCAGGTTCAACATTTTGTACAGATGGAGAGCTCTACTCTGGTGTTGTCCTCACTGACAGTTGTTTTCCCGGTTGGAAAAACAATCAGGTCAATTAGGTCTTTTTTAGTTGGAATTAAGACTGGGAAAATCATATTCTTCTGCAGTGCAAGAAGAACTGTAAACAAGTGCAATTTCAACAGTTTGGCCAACTTATGTTAATCCTTTTATTTGGTGGTAAAACTGAAGGTGCTGTAAGCACAACTTCAAATAAGACAGGTCAGAGTTGAGGCAGGAATATGCTCTATACTCTGAAACTCTTTTAAGTGATGTCCCCACATTGCCTGATTGACAGCAGCTAACTTGGTGAGTACATTATTATGAAAACCAAATATTAAAATTAGATTGTAAGAATTATCCCGTAAGCCTCGCAATGTGAATGTAGCCTGTTACACGCCTACATGCCATGAATGTGAGTTGATGAGAGAGATGATAGGAGGGACAAAATGCTGGACAGGAAGTGAACATGGGAGGGAGGGATGACGGGGAAGTGGTTGAATCTGATGACCCCTGGGTGAGTGAATCTCACTCTTCTACTGATATCAGGACAGGGGCACAGCATACTGGACTAAGCTTACTGAACAGAATGATGCTATTATACTCTTTCAGGATGTGATTTATGTTAATAAATGGACAGTGCATTAGGAGTTAGAAAGATACTGGCAGAATGCTGAGAGCTACAACAACATACATGTTATTATAATTTAAATCTTTGTGTCTAAAAATGAAAAAGAGTTTTAAATTAGCATCTTTTCATTCATGTGCTTATTATGGACAGCAGCACTCCTTTGTGTTCATAAATATTTGAAACACATTTCACTCTTATGAAAGCTTGAACCTTTGAAATTGTTGTCTCTGACAGTATAGTTCCTTATTCACAGTGCTGCCACGCTGTGCATTATGTATATTGTTCCTACTAACACACGTAAAATATATCTGATAAATGGAGAACAGGTAATTGCACTTACGTAACCCAACTACAGATGTAACACAAACACAGTTACATAACACAAACAGAGTAAATGCCAGTATCTTTGATCGTGACTGTGGCGGTGATGATAAGAATAGCAAATAACAAAATATGACATTTGCTTAAAACATTTAGCTGAGAGAGGAAGGCTGCTGCGGACTCGTCTATAAAACTCTGCAAATGACACTGGATAAGATGGACAGGAAGGAAAGCAGGACACACAAACAGGAAGACAAACACATGGACAGATACACAGGCAGAGAGAGCAGGCATTACCCCATAAGGCTCCTGAAAGCAATCCAAGCCAGAAAACAAAGCAAGGAGGAAAAAAATGTGAAAAGAGAGAAGACAGAGACAGAGTCAGCAACAGATAAAAGAGACAGAGAGAAGCATCAATCTACAGCTGGCGGAGAGAAGAAATCAGAGCGGCAGAAAGCAGTACAAAGGAAAATACACTGTGGGTAAACTTTCAGGACAGAGTCGATATGTGAAATAGTGGTGGACACGAATTAAGTGACATCGCTGGTTGGAACAGAATATGTGATCATCTTCTTACTCCAGAGAGCCAGAATGCAGGTCTGTAAGCGTCGAGGGGCTCATTAACTCCCTTCACACTGTGGATATGGAGAACATATATTCCCAATTGGCTGGAAGGTGTCTGTTAAAATCAAGTAACAGGACACTTCAAACATAGATCTGTGTGTGAGGTATAATGAACTGCAGGAAAGCATGACAACACTACTACCTCTTTTGCTAATAGTTAACTCACACTGATAAAGTGGACCTAAGCAGTGCTTGAATTGGGCCAGTACTCACCTATAAGGATTTCTGTCCAACTGAGTACTAATTACTCACTCATTACACAGTACCGCCACTTTAAAACAATGTAGGTACTCCATATGTAATTACTCTGAGTGTCGGGAACAATAGGCCTGTTTTTCTGCTCTAAATAGTTGTCAGAGGAGGTACAAATGTGCAGCTGTGTGAGTTACAGCATGTGATGCAGTTCAGTCAGAAAGCTGTGAGAGCTTTTCTTTCTGAATGTGATGAGTGGGCTTTGTATAAGCATGATAATATCTTCCGAGGTGTTCCAATATATAGGTAGATCTAGCACAAACAAAGCTGTTTAACAAAAATATTTGAAACTTCAAGATGTCAATCCCTTGACTGTGACAGTAGCTGTGATTTAAAGCAACACGTTACATGATGGAAAAAATTTAATTTGTTAAACTACAGTCTTACAACAATTATTTTTGCAGTGTATTGAGCTGCAGGAGTTGTAACTACGTGCCAGCAGACTAACACAATCTAATTTTCTCTACTCCTTCTGTCCCGTCCCGAACCTTCAACCTAACAGCCAAACAGTGCATGGCCCATTAGCCCACTAGTAGGGAGGGGCTGTGGAGACTTTATGTAACAATGAAAGATGAGTTTGACATAGTCATGTTGGCAAAATAACCCCAGGCAGCACAAAAGCCTCAGAGTTCGCAAGGAATAATTGGATGAACACATTAGAGTTGTTTGTTAGAGCAAAACACAGGAGCAGGGGCACAGCCCCAGCCTGCTCTATGGATGCTGGAGAGCGGGTGAAATCAGCTAAAAATACTGTAATACAAGACCACTGCTGTTTCAACATGTGGCGGTGTGGCTGTATCCATCCTTGAAATACATTATATTCAGAGCCCTGCTGTGATCGGAAAGTAACGGCCAACGCCGCAGGAATAAAGGAAGAGTTGACTTACGAGCAGGCGAAGGCCACCAGAGCTCCGCTGACCACGATGAAGTCCAGAATGTTCCACAGGTCACGAAAATAAGAGCCAGGGTGGAGGAGCAGCCCCAAGTCAATCATCTCGAGTAACAGAATAAACAGTAACAGAATAATTAAAAAAACTCATACAAGATAACACAGACACTCTTTGTTTTAAGGCCTCTTCTAGGAACTACTCTGACCTTCTTTCTTTTCTTTTAAACCTCTGGTTTGATTATGTAGTACCTTTCCTTCTTCTATCACAGATAAGACATGTAAAACCACAAACCCAATTAACAATGCAAGTGACATGACAATGCTGTCCACTGTGTGCTAGCCTTCCCAGTAAACACTGGTGATTTGTAGGTCAAAAGACGGCTCGACATCAAGATAAAACCAAGCTAAATTTCAATATGAAGCAAATAATAATTAGGTGAAATAACACAGTCACTGAAATGCTGTTGAACCATGGTTATTTGCAACCTAAACGTCGAAAAAAGATTCAATTTTCTAACATAACCAATTTTCTTTCCAACCTAGAATTCTAGATAGTTTTCGACCTGCAAAACCAAAAACTTGTGTAGCTGGTTTTTTCAGAGCGACATTCGAAGTCTACATTAATTTTGACAACGTTCTCACCTTAATCACCATCTCAAAAGTGAAGACTCCAGTAAAGACATAATCCAGATACTTGAGAACCTGCAAAAACAGAGCAAGAGAAAAAGATCCTATGAGATGACCCGTCAACAGATCAATTGAAAGATGTTTTTAGTTTAAGAGATTTTGGAAGTGTGTTTGTTTGAGTGGATCAGATATGCACAACATGTTCCTCGGCTCTGTCAGAGGTCTCAAGCTCTGTCAGCTTCGCACTCCCTTGCACTAACACACATTGCCTGAACGCCCAACCCAAGGACACACACAAGAATAAACACATCGTAAATGCACAAGATCTCCTCATATTCCCTCCGTGCTCCTGACTAGAATATGAATAGTTGTGCTTGTCTGTCAAAATCCAGAAACAAAACAGCATGTATTACATCTTAATTCCCAACATGGGCTAACGTGTCATGCAGGGATATAAAAATTACACTTTTGATGTTTTATTAAATCGTTCCTAAATTAAATGAGTCAGAGTGACAGCATTTGACCAACCATTACTCAAGAAAAGCTTATTTTTGTGTTTCCTACCAATTGCTGCTCAATGTTTGCAAACTGTCGAGCCCTGTTAGGAAGGACCCCCTAAATCAGTCCGAATGAATGAGCCAGTCAGTCCAAATGAGACGCTTTTGTGCGTGAATCCTCATGCGCTTGTGTGAGCATGCACATTTTCATGCAAACGCTGGTCTGTGTGACTATGCGCCTGACAACCAGCGTGTGTGTTGTGTACTTCCAGATGTTTATTTATGAAGTCTAGATGTCAGTCTGGCTCACGTTGTTGCGAGGTGCGTTGGCCTGCACGGGGTCCTCTGCTGCCAGAGCGATGCTGCTCATGGTGATGACCATCAGGATGCACATTTCAAAGTAACGTAGGTTGACCACGTAGTGACACAGCCGCCGCACCCTGCAGGACCACACACGCACACGCACATACACAAAGGTAAAGGTACATAGCGAGTAGGGACAGCTCACTAGGTATATTCAGGTGACGGCCAAGGACAACAGGGATATCCCTCCTTGTCAAAATAATGCACAAAAGTGGACGTGTATCAGCCTCAGCCAGGTGTACCAGGTGACTCAGGGTCATCTGGGTTCACAATGTCTTTTAATGGAAGCAATATTGTATGTGGCAACTCTGAAAGAGCCACCTCTGTATACTTCTATAAGACACAAAAGAAAACACTTGTTAAGCAAATTAAACAATAACAAAGTACTTTATCTGCTCTGCGATTCATAATTTGACATCATTAAAGGTAGGAACTGTATCACAGGCCTTTTGAAAGGTCACTGCTGCTATCTGTGATTTAATTCTTTTAGTCCCCACTAAGAGTTGGGAGAGGGTTTGGAACGTAGATTGACTGGTAAATCAAGAGCTGCGTCTTCAGACTCAGGTCCCTCTTCACCGCCAGTTTTGTACAATACATGCATAACTGCACATCTGAACTTTTGCTCACTTGTAAAAAACATCCTGAGATACTCATTCCTTTAGGGCACCAACTACAGAACTACGCAAATCTGAGGCCTTGGCACTCTGCTGGAAAATGAGAGTGCCAAGGCCTCAGAACTACATTGTCAGCATTTTCCAGCAGAGTGCCAAGGCCTCAGATTTGCGGTGCTGGTTTCTACCAACTGCTTTACACATCCCCAACAGAACAAGCCAACAGAACTACATTGTCAGCAGGTTGTTACATCTCTGGAAAGTCGCAAAGTACACGCCAGGATTGATGTTTGACTGGCCACAGGGGGACTGAAGCTGGTCTGACGGCCTCCCTCTACCAAAGATGCAGCAGCTAGAGAAGACCATCCCGATCCCCAGGAGAGTCCAGCCCCTGTCAGGACTTTGGTTTCAGAGCCAGTGCAATGCTTAGAGTTCAGCTCACTTTGATCTCATTGGTATCGCTCAATCTGACTCACTACCTGAGAGAGGAACTTTGACATCCTGATACTTATTGTAACCAGGGAGTTAGTCCACCAAGTAACACACCGCCTGTTGCCTAGTGACAACGCACCAGACTCCTACACCTTAAGAAGTGGTACTTTTAGATGAATAAACATGTTGAAATTAAACATTGCAAGTCATCTTTTGATGAGTTAGATTTGTATACAATGATTTTTGTACATTACCCCAAATATATAGGCTTTAATTAAGTAATGAAGGTAAGTCTGATATGTTTCCTGTGGATGAGGATGAATAGATAACGGTAACCAGTGGGGAAGCAGAAATTAGCTGTATATTTAATGTCCAATATATGGCTCTTATTTTCAAGGAATGCATTAACCAGGTGAGTGGATAAAATAATTTTGGGCAGAAAAAAAACGCAATTCAATGTTTTCCCCCCCTGTATATGGCAAAACCCTGATAATGTGTGGGTTTTATGTACTCTCTGTTAATTCAGCCCAAACTACCAATCTTATTCCACGTCACTCCTCTCAGTCATGACTTACGGGTTTGTTTGCCCAAAGATGAACATGGAGCTGTAGGGAAGGATCTGTCGAGGCCCATTAGCCGCCTCTTCCTCCTCCAGATCTTTCTTTTCCTCGCCGAGACGGAAGTTGTCACAGTCAATGTTGTTCACTGGTGTGGAAAAATAAATAGCCTCATTTAGCTCAAAGAAGCACAAACATTAGTGAAAACTAAAAAAAAATTCTGTGGATTTGAAATATAGACAATTGGTTTATGAAGTTGTTTTATGATTGCATTTACTTTCTGCATCCATTAAAAAGTATAATCAATAACTAGACTAATTAGACATTTTTCATACGATGGTGGTTGCAGCGTGTATCTACACATATCTCAACAACAATTTGATGGATTGCCATGAAATTTGGTACAGATATCCTGATGCAGATCCAGGTGAACAAAAGATGAATCTTACTGACTGACTTTGATTATCCCCCTGACTTTTCCTCTAACCCTACATTGAAGTTGATTATGAAATATCTCAAGAACTAATGGATCAATTACTATGAAATTTGGTAAACACAGATTTGGTTTCCCTCAAAGTTGCAATCACTTTGGTGATCCCTTAACTTAAATTGTAATAAAGACCATAGTTTATGACCCAATACCTGAAAAACAAATGACATTCTGACCAGCCTCAGCTGTACTGTGTGTTGAGTACTGTTGAGTAGCTACTTTTACTTAAGATGGTGAACCTGGTAAATATTATACCTACTTAGCATCAGTATGTTAGGACTGACATTGTGATAATGTTTGCATGCTGACATTAACGTCTAACTCAAAGCACTGCTGTGCCTCAGTACAGCCTCAGAGCCTCTAGTATGGCTGTAGACTCTTAGTCTGGTGATATTCTTAATTAGCCTTAATTACCCCTAATGACTCTGCTGTAAAGTGATGACTAGTGGAAATATGATGATGTTTCAATCTTATAACTGATACAAATAAAGTTCAGAAATAAAACTTTTCCTTCAACCTTCCCAATCGTTCCCCAGTTGATGCGACAATGACGTCCTGTACTCACTGGGTATGATGGTGGTTTCTCCAGGCGGGGCAGTGACGGTGACAGGGATGTGGATGGCGTTGCTGTTGAGGCCGGCCTGGCTGGCCCTGGTGGAGTTCTTCTGGTTGTCAGCGTCCTCTTGCTTGTCTCCGAGGCTCAGGCTACTCCGCATTGCCTGCAGAGGACTGGATGCGAGGCCGTCCTCCTCAGCATCTGTTTGCCTGTCCCTGGGGAAAGAGACATGTATCTTATCACAGGCATCGTTATACTCTGCTCTCAGGGAGCTTCAAGCTTCCTCTCCCAAATGTGATCCATATGGGAAAGTTTCTCTGTTCTCCTGGGAAACAGAACGTTATGTGAAGTACAAACTAGAAGTAGACTTTTTACTACTATCTGAACACAGTTAAATGGTGTTTACGTGTAAATTATTATTCTAATTTTTTATTCTTACTATGTCTTACATAGTGTCTTAGAATATGAAATGTAAGTCTGAAGAATCCACTGGAGAATTAATTAAGCTCAGTCAGATGCATAACAGGCCAATCAAAGAGCTGTAGCGAGTGTTTAGATGATGTTATGAAATGCCACTGTTGCGCCTGTACATCATGAACCAATATTCAAAACAGGCAATGAAGATATAAAATGAAGCAAGACTCTGCAACTGCAGGTCTGTTTTCTCACCTCAAATTTATTCAGAAACTAATTTTGGTGGAGAGAAATTAGATGATTCCAGATCAGCCAGCAAATGCTAATCACCAATACAGTAAAGGCCAATAAATAATAACAGGCTGCTGTGTTTGTCCAATCAGGCGTAGGAGAGTTTGTCGTCCAAAGGTACTGAAAATTATTAAAAACTTCTCCATTTCCAAACACAGTGCCTCAGTGTTTCTACTGGCTGGCCGTGCACATTTGCATGGTCAGAGTTGAACAGGGTGAACTCTGACATGTGCGTCCAGAGGAGCCGGCTGGAGATCACCGACACATGAAACGCTTGCGTGCGTTTGTCCATTGTGTGGATTTTAATAGAAGTGAATGAGAGAAGGAGTGAATATTTGCAGGATAGAAGTGTGTTATTATTGTACTTTAAACACTTAAACGCTTTTTGGGGGAAGCGGAAACATGATATGAAAACAACATTGACGTATTGTTACCTTATAAGTTGATCTGCCTCCTTTTTGGCAAAAAAGTTGCTTATTTACTGTACACATCCAGCAGTTCTGGAGCAACATTATCATTATCCTCATACAGGCCACACAGCAGCAAAAAAATTGGTGTATAAAATGTTAAAAGTAAAAATAAAATACCCAGCTTATATATAAAAACAGGCTATTACACACTACACTAGTACACTATTGTTTACTTAAAATAACTTTGCATTGTTACATATGTAGCACTCTAGAGTAAGGCCATTGTAATGTTATTAATTTAAAACACTTAATAACACCAACAATATTTATAGAATACAAGGTCGGCAGTCTTACTTACCAATGATCTCTGGTTCCATTCTTGTTTATCTTGCAGTTGTCTCCATCCAGTGTAGATTGAGCTCTGACCATATGAGAGCAGCGTCCCTTCCTCTCTCCATTACTGTCCCCTCCTCCTCCTCCTCCCCCCTTCCCCCTGTGCTCGGCCTGTGCACCATTCGCTATCATCCCATTTCCCTCTTTTGGTGGACGATGGGAGTGATGGTGGCGATGCCCCCTTTCGTCTCCTCCTCCTCGCACGTCATTGGCCTCCTCCTCAGGGGAGCCGGCCTGGTGGTGGTGCCTGTGTCCCTGCCCTCCCTCGCGGCTGTGGCTCCTCTCCCCTCTCCTGTCTTTCGTCTGGGCACCATCAGCGTTGTGATCTCTGCTCCGGCTGTGATGGGCGTGGTGCCTCCCTCCCCGGCCGTCGCCTCCATCCCTGCTCTCCCCGTTCTTGTCGCGGTGCCGGTGATGCTTCCGGGAGTGCGTGTGGAAGTTGTCTCCCAATCCATCCTGCCGGGGATCCCCTAACTCCTCCCGTGGTCCTTCAGGGGGCTTGCTGGGTTTGTCGTCGTCCCTCGCCTCCACCACGAGCGGCCGGTCCAGGTGGGTCTTCATGTCAGGGTGCAGGTGGAGGGCGGAGGTTATCCGGAGGCGCTCCTCGGGGTCGAGCTCGTTGAACAAGGCCTCACTGCTCGCCCTTATGTTGTGCCTCCTCAGCTGGTTGGTCCTCTGCTCCCACACTGACATGGCCTTAGCTGATCGCTGCTGCTCCTTACTGCACACAGGAATCAAACCCACAGAAAAAGATCATGTGACAATGAAAAGCAATGAAAACCTTCACGTGCCTCGATTGTCTCTAGTTTATGAGTTCACTTTTGTATGGGGTTTAGTTGAACATCATCATCCACAGTTTCATCCATAGCCACGCCACCTTCTGCTAATAATTATTTCATTATTTAATTCTAGTCGTCAAGCCTGTAATAAAGTACAGTAAGCAATAAAGTACCAGACGTGAGGTGATCTATGGATGTGTCAAAACAAATGTTCACCATGGTAAAGCTTTCACTTACCATGCTTGAGTTATGGAGAAGTTGCTCAAATTTCCACTGCAAAGAGATCCCTTTCTAAAGCAATTTAATTGTGAGAGATGGAGGACTACATCCAATGTGCTTCTTCTGTGCAAAAATGCATTCTAAAGTTCAGCTGAAGCTAATGTGAGCCTTCAACAGTCCGTCAAAGAAAAAATACAAAACCACCTAAAAATGAGGTTATTATTACTGAAAGAAATCGTATTTGTCTTGACACTTTGCTGCACTGCTTGAGGCCAAATAGTGATGGATGGATTCTATCCATATTCCCAAATAGCAACAAACAACAGGAAATCCACCATGCATTAAAGATCATCTAATGGGACGATGGCCTAGTAGCATAGTATAGCACAGATAAAGTGCAATGCTTTTGATTGTCTTCAGTCACTCCGATTCACTATGTGAAATACACGTGTAAAGAATACAGGCCAGGCAGCTCTGTTTATTTTATTATTTTTTAACTCATGTAACACTCACGTGTTTTGTATGGCAACGCATGTCATTATTATTGGCTATTATTGGCTTCGCAGTAGCAGTCACAAGTTAGAATTGTCTGACATGTCATGTGGCAAACTTAGCTGAAACATGTGTAAATGGGGCAGGCAGGGAAAATGCGCTATGGGTGATGGCCTCTCCCGACATGTTTCTTCTTTAAGGAAAACAAGCTGATCCCTGAGTTGAGAAGAATATGGTGAGAGATCACAGTAACGAGTGGAATGAGATTTTTTGAACATGTGGTTCTCTACAGAAATGAAAAGAATCCAAAACACAATCAAAAATCCTTTGATGTGTCCATGTTTCGAACCATCATGTATGAAGGCAGTGCATACGGTTTCTGATTCTGCACAGTATGATTTATTTACATGGGGCATTATGGGTTAGTTAAGTTTGTTCCATCTGGTCACCTGTACCTCAAGATTCGTCGGGCGGGGGAGGAGTAGACAGTATAACTCCTAAAAGGCAGACAGAAGACACAGACAGACAGAAAACACAGAGGACACAGGACAGGTACCCACAGACAGGTGAGCAACACACATACAAGTAGTGTTTATATGTTAACAGAAAGGAAAGTGAGAGATATAACACTGAGGGGATATGAGTAGCATTTTGTGAGATATATTAACAAAGCACATGCACACACTGAAAATCACACGAAAAGGGCAATGTCAAAGAAATGTCAGTTCTAGTAATGAAATAGTGTAATCTCAAAGAGGTGAGATGTTAAATAACCCCCTGCACTTTAATCGATTAAGACAACAGCGTGCCGGGCAGGGGAGCAAACTTACAGCTGGCCGTCGCGTTCAGTTTTTGGCCGCGTGCGTACTGAGTTTTAAAGGGATGCCCTGGGGTCTACGATAACAAACAGACTGGAAATGTCAAACAGCCCGCGGTGATGGCGACGCTCAGAGAAATTAAACATTTATACACAAATTATTCACATCAGAGAGCGCAGAGCGGAAGATGAATTACTGTAGGCGCCAACAAAGAAGAGCTGCAGCCATCAACAAAGTACACAATGGTTGGTGAAGGCCAGAGGGAGGCATAACTATGTTTATGTATCAGCGATTTACACTCAAAATTACACTCCCACCGGCCTCATAGCTTCAAATGTGTTATGGGTTTTTGCTATTTACATCTAATTGTGTTTTTCTGCTCTGTGAGGCTCTTTGTGATTACTGTTCTATATAAGAATCATACATGCGTTTCACTTCACTAGCAATGAAGACATGATAGACTACAATTTAGTTTTATAGTGGTCCAGAGGAGACGAGAACAGGAACAAAAGAGGAGAGGAGAGGAGAGGAGGAGACAAGGAGAAGAATTGAGAGGAAACAGGGAGAAGAGAGGCTAGACAAGGGGAGGAGAGAAGAGGAGAGCAAGCAAGGAAAGAAGACAAGGGAGGAGAGAAGAGGAGACGAGGAGGAGAATATTGTAACAGAGAGTGATAACTCACGGTGACTGAATGCTGTTGATGGACGACCTGCGAGAGAGTGCATCTCGATTTTGCTTTACAAAACTGTACATGCAGAACAAAAACAAAAGAAAAAATGAGACACAAATTTGAAGGGGACAGGTGGACTGTGAGTCTGTCTGTCCACCTGTCCCCTCCTGTCTTATAGTAAAGGACTCATCTGTGCAACTATTTCAATATCACAATGGCAAAAAAGCGTGTTCGTTAGCAGAGACATTTTATAATGACAAAAAACTAAAACTGAAAACAGTTCAGGAGTTTCATTCCAAAACAAGAAAAGCACAAGTTACTACTATTAAAATGATCTTTTAATAGTAAAAATGTAATATATTCAGATTATAAAGTGATGTATAATAGAATTGTTTTGTTTTTTTTCCTTGCAGTCATTTTGTAATGAAACCCTGTATTACTCTGAAACAGCACACATAATGCACATAAAACAGTTTGTTTAAAATAAAAGCAGCTGTTTATGAGCTCACTCACTAGAGTGTTGCCACGCTGTTCAAAGTACAAATTAAAATATTCTGACGACACTGAAAATAATGCACAGGATCACATAATAACAGTAATGACACTGAAAAGGGGAAAGATTGGAAAGTTAGCTAAGTGGTTTACAGAGCTGATCACTTTCTGTAGTCTAATTGACCTATTTGAGTGTGAATCAGTGATGATCACTATGTCAAATGAATAGAGGGCTGCACAGAATTATGCAACACACAATCAAATATAGACAATATGCATTGTGGCTCTTTTCCCCACAACAGTACAGATGGGTATCAAAGGAAGGCACGTTTTAACCTCCAGTGTTACATATTGCAGTTATTAATCTTTGATAAGGATGAAAACGCTCCAGTTTCACACCCGCTTTCTCTTGACAGACTCTCATAATTTTAGTGTTCATCCAGGCTCTAAAAATAGGTCGAATTTGGAGGCGCAATGAAATTCCGTGTTGACACAAGACCCCCGAGCTGTCAATCACAAGCTTGTCGTGGAGAGGGGGCGGGTCAAAGGTTTAGCATGACAGGAGCTATCCGAGTATATAAAGACACCCCTGTCATTACCATATTAGAGAAGATGGGAACTTCTGACAGTGGAGATTAGGGTTTTCTTCCATCATGTCCTCTTTCTTTCAAAATAAGTCAAGGGGAGGAAAATATATATATATATATAATGACATTCTTGACTGGAAACTGTCCTAAAGCAGATGCATAGATTCATCATTTTTTCTTAATTTGGCATATTAGTTTTAAAGCTAGTATCCATCATGTTTTTGAATGATTTTTTTAGTATTTTTTGTTTTCATCCATGTTGGCCAGCTCCTAAAAACATTGCTCTATAGTGCAGGGTACCTTTTCACTAATATAGTGTATAATTTATTTATCAATCAATATTTTGGAGTAATAGACCTTTTACATTTCCCTATATGATACAATACTACAACACTGAGTATCTGTGGTTATGATTATAATTTTCCTATATTTGTTATCTACTAATTTAATGTTAATATATCATTTAAATGTACTTACACAGCTATCTAAAAACATGATTCAGGAAAGATTGAATCTTTAAATCCCATAAACAGCAAAATTGTTTAATCTGGAGAGCTGCTGATTGAGAGCTGTTTATTGGGTTAGTGTTTATTCAGATCTGGGACACCCTTTTTGAAAATGAAATACCATTTTGGCAGCATGTAACGAGGATCAAGATTTTCAATGAAGCCACAAAACATCATAAAGCAAATATGAAACTTTGTCATTCAGGTTCCACAAAATCTTCCACTATTTTTGTGGTAGTTTAAGATAACTTAAATTAAATCTTGCCACGAAAGAGGGCAAAAAAGATATAGATTTTGGCTTTAAGGAGGAAACAGGCTTGTGTCTGTGAAATAAATAAATACAACAAAAAATAAAAAAGTAAAGAACCACTGGTGGAAAGTAACATGTATTGTTAAATTAAGCTTTTACTACTGGACAAGGTACACAGTGGGGTGTAATAAACAAGCCTATACCACAAGAGCAGTCTCATAGTAGGAGTAGATGAGGAGAAGTGTATCAAACACAGTACGTATATACACAGACATTTCGGACTGAGAGGGAAGAACATATAGTAGGACAACACACTGAATGACACAAGGACATTTGTCCCTAGTGCGGGTGAACAGAGCAGCTGTCTGGGGGGAGAGATGCACTGAAACTTACGCAGCAATTGAGATGTTGGCTGCTGACATCGGGCTGACTTCCTTCACCTCCAAAGCCTTCTGCAGGGCAAGCTTCTTATTGGCTGCCTCTTCCTGCTCCTCTTCATCCTTTATCCAGTGAGGACAGAGACATAAAATGATGCTTAATGAAAACACATCAGGACGTGCTGATGCCCTGTGCAGGCCTTTCTCAGGTGTTGGGTCGATATGTTTCACTGTGATGTAGGGAAAAAACTACATTTATATTGCTGTGTTATCTTCAAATACAACATTCAGACATTCTGACCCAGCCTACCTTAGTCAGCTCCTGTGCATTTGCAAGGTTATCAACAGCGATAGCCAAGAAGACATTCAGGAGGGTGTCTGAATAACGACAGGACTCAGGAGAAAACACAGATGTATAGTATGCATCTTGGGATTAAATATGCAGCATTTTTCCACCAAACAAGGAGCAGGGCCTAAAAATGGGGACTTAGTCAGCCTGCCTGTCAAAGTCTGGCCAATATTTTAGTCCTGAGCAAGATATCTCAACAACAGCAGTTCAGGGTCTGTCTGAGAGTAAGAAATCAGTCCTACCTGGCTAAAAAAAGCAACAGACAAGATTTTTGCTGCTACTGTTATGACTAGGAGTAAAAAAATATATTCAATTTTTTTGACTGACATGCACAATACAAAAGCAAAAACACAGCTTTGCATCAGTGATTATTTGAATCTGTCACAACCAACAATTTCTGCAGTAATAAATCAAACTTTGATCGCTCGTACAGATCATTAAATTAATTTCCCCCTCCACTCAGTATAAAGATACATTCATAAACATGCCAATCTTCAGTCATGTATTTATTCATTCATTTAAAATTACAGATGGTGGAGCTATATTTTAAAGATACGTTCATATTGTTATTTTATATTTCCCAATACTGGGTGACAGAAACAGGCTAAATCCTTTTTCCACACCTGTAAGAGAACATGAGTTAACAGAAGGTGTAGTTGACAAGTGATTTGATGCAAGAGAAGATAAATTCCTTGTTCCGTATGTGTCCCTCTGCCCCACAGAGGGTTTGCAACATTATTGCTGCTGAACACGTTCATGTTCACTGTTTTAAATGGGGTGTATTGATCACTGTGGCTTCTAGTGGAGATTTAAACTGTTGTGTGCCATACAAACCAAGTTACTAATTATTTCTGGATTCTGAGGATTTAAAGAATTAATATTAAAATTAATAAAATAATTTTGAAGTGTGATTTTGTGTTTTTTGATTGTCACTATTTTCCCTTAATGCAAAGCAAAAAAGAAATGGAGGAGCAGATCACACCTGACAAAAAATAAAACCATTTTAAGCCTAACCCATTCCCACATTTTGATCCCGCTCTTCCTGACTCTAACACAGTGCAGTTTTAATTACGAGATGTCAAAGAGGATACAGTTTCCAAAGAGCGTGAGGACGATGAAGTAGACGGAAGAGAACATGCCGCGCCGAACGCCTCCTTGAGACTCAATCCCGTGGTACATCACGGCGTTCCAGTCCTCGCCAGTCAGAATCTGAGCAAGACAAAAGAGTCAGAACGACGCCGAGCACACGGGAGGGTTGTAAAGCAGCGTGCAAATCTCACAGAGTGTAGAATTAAATTACTTTACAGAGTGAAGGGTTATAAGCGCAGACTAATTGAAGGGATTATCAGCGAGCTCATTGGGGGACAGAAGGTACACAGACCAGTCATTCCCACTAATTAAAATGACTGATAACAATCTTTCCTTTTCCATGAAGTCAGTATTCTCTCATTTATTCAGACGGTGTGAAGTGCACCTTGTGTGTGTGTGTTAGTGTGAGTGTGCAGGTCTGTGTTGGGGGGGGGTTTACCTGAAACACAGTGAGGATGGCTGCTGGAAAGGTATCAAAGTTTGTTGTTGGCGTCTCATCTTCAAAGTTAAACCTAAAAGAATCAGAATCAGAACGTCATTACAGAGAGAGGAAAAAACAAAAATAATAAAAATGTAGTCCCAGTCAGATCTTAATGGCATCTACCTGCGGTTCAGGAGACGAGACAGGAAAAAGGTACATTTATTCATTTTAAAAATTAAGATTTAAATAAAAAATACTGGAAAAAGCACTTGGATCAATAATGTTAGGAGCTTGTTGCTGAACATCAATACATGTTTCTGTTCACGAGAAACATGAGACAGCACATAAACAGACACATTCACACCTTGAGTCACAGCTGCACCACTTCGTCTTTTTCTCCTCCTGTAACATTTTTATTGTCTACTGTCAATCCTCAATGCCCCCCCCCCCCCCCCCCCCCCCCCCCCACACACACACACACACTTTTGTACTTCTATACCTGTGAGGACATTCACTGACATGATGCATTCCCTAGCTCCAAACGTGAAAAGTTACTTTTGGCTTATTACAACTTGGATCTTATTTTGTAGTCTATTATTTCATATATACTCATATTCATATAATTTCATACATAATAATTAACTAAACAAATTTCATGTACTCTTATTACTGTAACACCTTTTTTATTTTTTAATCTGTAATTTTACTTTTACTTAAGTATTTTTTATTTCAAGTTCTGCACTCTACATTTTAGAGTCATGATAAACTGTGTAAGAACGGAACAAAAGAAAGCAGCTGCAGCAGAAAAGAGGTGACCCAAATGAAACACACCCACAGTGTTCTGAACTAAAAGGTGCAGGCTGGGCATGGATGTCTTATAGGAACTGGATTCTGGACTCAAAGATGGCGCCTACTCATCCACTTGTTCCTACTTGTCCCGTAGACTTTAAATTGAGATCATTTCAGGCAAATAACAACAGTTTTACAGACATCTCTTTTATAATGGTGGTCAATGGGGAAAATTCTTTTTGGGCTGAAGGGATTTTTTCATTGCAATACAGTAGGAACAAACTGGCTGATTGGTGAATTCATGTCCAGCACTCTTAATTCATCCATGATGCTGAAAACCCTTTTTGCTTGTGAGTTTGCAGGCTGCAGCCGCTGTGGAGTTTATAATGGTTATACATCGCTGTGTTGTCTGGTGATGCTTTATTCTGCTATTAGTTCTATAAGAAGTGGCAGGTTATTACATTTACATGGAAGGTTTATTATCTAATTGATAATCAGTTGTATGCACAGGCTGCAAAGTGCCTGTCTATAGAAAAGGAATGTATTGTTGGTCTGGCCTCAGTGGCAATGTTTTGCTTGTGTATCTTGACATGTTAATGCACTTTTTTTTGCAGCTTAAAGGTGTTCTTTATTTTAACAGTTCTATCATTCGACATTACCATCATTTCATAACACTCTCCCCTCCTCCTTTTGGCTAAATGCATCGTTAGCTCTGAGTATACTTTAACTTACCAACTTTTTATTTTTTTGTGAGTACATTTTTACACAAGTAATCTTACTTGTGTACTTGACTTTTACTTGAGTTAAATATTCTAATTTGCATTCATGAATAACACTGTACACACCAAGGTAATTTGAGAATGTGGCAACACTGGTACAATGTGGTCCAAAAGTGACAGGAACATGAGCAGTCAGACAATCAGACAGGTTGTAAACAAGCTCACACTTAAGCCAACCGTATTTACCATGGTTGTACGCACACAGTTTTCCTGTGCTGTTAGGGATTATAACCAACATTACAGTACAGGTGCACTCACTTTCTGTTTTACCTGTTTTACCTTTACAGTTGTGTTGTCAACAACCTGTCTGATCATTTGACTGCTCATGTTTCTTGGCCTTCGTCGTTGTGTTCCCAGATCTCCACCTGGTGGATACAATGTTATTCAAACTGATACAAATCATGGCATAACCTTAATTTAAAGCAAATACTAACTTTTACCCTAATTCCAAGTCTTAACCATCATACAGCCCTTTGAATAAATGAAATCAGGACCAAAAAACTGTCCTCACCTTCCAAAAATGTCTAAAAACTCATCGGTCCTCACAAAGACAGAAGTACAACACAAGTATAGAGTAATTTTTTCAAATTCCTTCACAGCTTCAGAGAGACTAGCGTATTCATAGATGAAGGGAGTTGTCTTGTATTGATAATGGATGAGACAGAAGGAGAGGGAGAGAGTCATGCAGCAGCAGGAAACACTATTCACCAGGGAGCAACGGCTCCAACTTTCAAGTCCAAAACACACTGCCTCTGCAGCTCAGGGCTGCATCATGTGACACGTGGCACAAAGAGAAGGCAACGCGATGCAGCACGTCAACAAAGCCACGGGGCGTATTATCCTTCTTTTGACTTAATTCACCACCTGAAGAGCAAACTTCTGCTCACCAGGAAACTTGTTAAAAACACATCTTTAAAATACTGAGACTGTTGGTTGTTGGGATCTGAGTGTTTGAGTTTCTCCTTGTCTGCTGTGACAGCTACGACACCAGAAAGGACGACGTGCTGTCAGCTGACAAGAGAAGAAATCAAAGCAAGAGAGAAAATACTTATTTTCTGGGTTGTCGATGCTTCAGCACCTCAAAACTACAGCTGTGTGTGTGAAGCTGGTTTACAGTATATAGAGTACAGACTTGACGCACATCCTACAGTGCCAGTATGTTTTGGGCTCAACACAACAGCACTCCTGAATGGAAAGTTGAACACACTTCAACACGGGGAAAAGACAATGACAGAAAACACAAACAATGTCAGAAAAAACAGATTAAGAGTGAATGAATGAATGAATGAAGGGAAATTTTGTCTACAATTTGCAATGCTTGCACTATATTGTTAGTGCCATCCTTTTCATCTCTAAAAAAAGTTCTAAAACTTTTAACAAATATTAGAGGTTAATAAAAAAAAAGACTCATTGACTCAAAGGTCAATGAATCTGAGTATTGTACCAAATTGGATCCAAAGTGGACACTTGGGTATGAAGCTCACATAATTACATGAGCTCAGATGTATGACTTAACTTATTACCTTGTGATTTTTCTTTAAATTTAACAATAGGGTCCAACTTAATATCATCACACATGCACACTTTCTACACAAAGGATCTAAATCTTTTCAGAAAGCCCCCAAATGACCCAACAAACCTGCCAAAACCTGAATCCGTAGTCTTGAAACTGAAGAAGACAATGAGAGAATGACACAGAGATGCGTAAGGATGGGTTGGTCATTCAACCGAAAATAACCTACACTGCTGATCATTCATCATTTCAAATGTCAGTTAAAAATAAAGAGGCATGTGCAAGAAACATCTTGGGTTGGACAGAAGAGGAAGTATTACACAATGATGCAATATTCAACACAACTTTGAGAGCAATTGTAAAAAGTATTTTAAATGTGTATTGTGACAATTGTTAAAATCAGTTGGGTAAAACTGTGAAAACAGTAGTTAACAGCATCAAGAAAAAAATAAAGACAGTTCAACAACAACAGATGCTGCTAATTTCACCTGCTTCGAATTCAACTCCTATCAATCCTTTTGACCTATCAAAAGCATTTTATGCTTTAGATTAGAGATTCCCAACTAGGGGTACTTATACCCGATTACTTTCAGCAGATGCCGGGGGGTACATGGTAAGATTATAGAGCTGTTCGGCCGCTTTGAAAAAAACAGCCGAACACTACATGTTGCATTTGAGAATGTGTGAACACTAGTAAACAAGCGAGCAGAGAGGTCTAATCAGTCAGCTAAAATGCATAAATTGTTGACATGGACAGTGAAACGTAATGAATAAACAGTTCAAATAGTTAGCTAAATGTAATAGATGAATGGTTGGAATAGAAAGTAAAGTTACTTAAAGAACCGTTCAGTGAGCTGTGGCACTTCAGCTGTTTCACAATAGAGGAAATTGTCTACAGCAAATGCCAAACAGGCAGAGAAATAAAAACTATAATAGTACAGTACAAACATGCCCAAAATATTCCACGCACTGTCACAAAAATCAGGCTCACTTAATCCTTCTTAACAAACAAGGACAGTCATGAGTCAGTCAGTCAGAATACATCAAATATGAACATTTAAATCCATCTTGAATATTGTGTGATATCAAGGTATATGAAAGTAGTTTTGAATAACCCAGCTTGATGGAAAAATAATGACAATACAAATGACATTATGCAACACAATTAAGGAATATGCATGAAAGAGCTTATTAATTATACAGCAATGTTCCATTGAATGTGTTTGGAAAATGCATTTTATAAGCATTGACCTACAAAAGGCTTTATATGGGTTCAAATGAAATTTTAAAACAAAATCAATATTCAATCATCATTAATTCTGCTGTATGGAATGAATGAAATGTCTTTCACACTTTGATGAACAAAGCACGTGATGTGCCACAGCAAGCATTCAGAGGAGAAGAGGGGAGAAAAATGTTTTTAGGTACAAAAAACACACGAGGGAAGAGAGGACGAAGGAAGAAGAAGAGTCTGTAAAATTGAGGAGAGGAGGTGGAACACATTGTTACCACAGCGACCGTCTGCACAAACGACAGCTGGTTTCTCCTCCTGAGAGCAGATCCTGTGATATGTGTGTGTGTGTGTGTGTGTGTGTGTGTGTGTGTGTGTGTGTGTGTGTGCGTGTGTTCATATACTGTATGCATTTGTAGGAGATCCCGGCCGATCCTGGATTTTTTAAGGCTGATACGGATATCAATATTTGAGAATAACACTCTTTTTTTTTTTTTTTTTACATAGGCATGTAAAAAAGATAAAGCTATTTTATAGTTGAACATTACACTATTAAACTATTGTATAAGATGAAACATAATAATAACAATAAGATAATAGTCAATTTTGAACAGTAAACAGTGATTTTATTGACTATATCCAAACTAATTAAACAAAGCTTTGATAAAGTTTACTTTAGAAAAATGAAGTCAAATATACAGAAAAATGCTGTCAATAAAACATTTAGTGCTGCTTGGCAATTGATTTTTGCATATCTGCTGACATGCATGCAAATACTGATATCCAATATGTAGCCAAAAGTAAGTAGACACTCACATAATTGTGTAAAGGGTTGCTTTCCATGGTTTGGGCCCATGAATCACTGAAAACCCAATATCGGCCAATAATATCAACCAGCATGTATCAGTCTTGCTCTAATATTGTACATGCATGAGGAAGATGGAGGGGGGTGTGTGTGTGTGAAGGGGAGAGAGAGAGAGGACATGGGGGAGGGGCAACTAATTCAATAAGCCTTTTCTCCCTTGGTATGTCATCATACTCTCTCCCCATGCTTCTTTCCTTCTACCTTTGTCCCACTCTGTCTCATTACTGCATCCTCCACCACCCACCCCTCTCTCCACCCATTGCTAATTCCTCCATCACATTTTTCAATTTTGCCTCCATTCTTTCTTTCCTTCCCTGCCCGCTCTCTACCATATACTCCCACACTTCTCCCTCTATCCTGTCCTTCTTCCTTGAGGATTAGCAGGCCCAGTGCAGGGAGCGGCGGCGTAGGTTTGCTGCTGCGCCTGTGTGCGCCGACCTCTGTTTACTCTGATAATAGGGATTGGGAGCGTGCTGTTTGGCTTCCAAGTGACATCCACGGGGACTTCATTAAATCAATCCTGAAAACAAGAGTCATGTGAGGCCAAACTCCACACAAGCTCATGCCCTAACCCTCCCCATATCTAATCCTTCAGACAGTAGCAGCAGGTTTATACTGTGTAGGTGAATGCAACGCATATGTATGAGAACACACATGCATGTACATGTGGATTGGAGATAACGGCTGTAAGATATTGAAAAAAAAAAAACTGGAGCACATTGGCGACATGAATCAGGACACACTCAACATCCATCTTGCAAGTCAAGACATTAAATGAAACTGGCTTTTACTATATGAGGAAGGGGCTGGATACAAAGAGGCAGCCCCCTGTGTATACCAGGACTGCAGCTAATCAGTCCCCTATTGATCATTAGGACCCTGAAACTGGAACTTCTGTTTTAAGTTCCATAGAGAGCAAAAATGTGTTCAAGATTGGAAGCATTTCAGTCATCAACCAAATATTTTTTTTAACCTGTATTCAGTTTATAAGGCAACCGTAGTGCCTACGACCATGCCATATAGTGTTGCCAATGAGCTTCATAAACCAAATCATTAGTTTTAGGTGTTAAATTAGAGGTGGGGGGAATTTGCTAACTCTAAAAAATGATCAATAGAAGAAATGCGGTCAGAGTGATACATAGCCTGTAGTTCCCCGGTAGCGAAGCCACATCACAGGTTCAAAGTGCTTCTGATTTTGACTATTTTTATGCAAAATCTGCAGTGATTGGTGAAATTGACCTTCTTCCAGTTTGACTAATTGTGATGGAATAATTTTGAATATTTGCGTGGAGCTGCAAAAAATGATAAGAACTGACTTGTTTTTGTATGTAAATGTATAAACAAAACTGCAATGTCAAACTGGAGGAAAACTGGTTGGTCTTTTGAAGTGGTTGCACACTAAGGAAGGCCTGAGCTTAAAATCTTAGGTTATTCTACAAAGATGATCTGCACCTTTAAAACTGAAAGCAGCAAAAAAAAAAAAGAAAAAAAAGAAAAATCATTATTCTATTACAGTAAATCCTGCACGTTCCCTTTGAGCTTATCACATTTTTTTTCCAAACAGTCTGTGATGTCCTGTGAGTCTGAGCAGGGAAACGGTCCACTGCCTCAAGCTGTTTATCTTTCAATTCTCACAATTTCACCAGGAGATTACTGTTGGTGTTTTGAGAGCAAGAACATAATCTCTGAGCCAAAAATAAAGTCAGAATATTACAAATCATCTTCTTCTTAATGAGCCGTTCAAGCTTCTATTTAGGGCTAAAAGCTTGTTTTTCATTAAACAATTGAAAACATCTGCCTGAGGAATGGCTGTGTTTTCTTTAGTTTTGATACCATTTTCTGAAACAAACAGTGACATTATCTGCAAGCACAGGAAGAGTAGAGCGCCTATTTTTTTACCTGCTCTTGATTCTTGGCTCAGGAAAATGGAAACATCTGAAATGATTTGACACGTTGGGTTCATTTTAAGGCTTTAAGGGAAATATGTAGGCCTCAAACGAACATGATTGGACATTATTTGCAGAGAACAGTGTGCTCGGCCTGATGTGCTCGGCTGGCTGGAAGCACCATGTGGACGTCAGACTCATCTCACACTTGTCCATCACCAGAGACTGACGCGATGCTAATGATGTTAGCTGTTGTTGTAAAGCTCAGCGCCATGGCAACAGCCTGCTCTTTCAAAAACATCTAGTCGTGGTGTTTGTGATGGCCACAAGCAACATTCAAATGACCCATATGACCATTACAAAAATGATCAACATGATTGTTTTCTGATCTGTCACCTCTATGGTTAAGGAAATTGAAACTACTTGGTTAATGTTGGAAAACGATTGTTGAAACTAGTGTTGACTGTCGGTAAGAGACAGAAAGAGAACAGCTGTCTCTGGTCTCATAGAGGTTTTGTGGTGTTATAAGAAGTTGCACTACTTTGTCTTCCACGTCTGAGTGACGACAATCATAATTCAGCAGACCACAAGAGGTCACTTGTCAGACAACATAACTGTAGGTAGAACTCAATAACCAATGTTATAGTTTTTCTGAGGACAGTCTCAACTTATTCCATTGATTAATAAGTTTAAAAGGGACATTTCATCTATTTCACACCTCATGTTCAGTTGGAAATATAACCCTGATGATGTAATCAGGGTTAGACTACAAAAATAGAAAGGTTGAGTTACAAACAGGGGTGTGCATCATGGGAAGTGCAGGATCCACTGTTTTTGACACATAGAAGGGATTAAAAATCAAAAATCCTCTGCTGCATCAATTTCACTCTTTTTTAACCAGTTTCTTGTTAGTCTTCTAACATGGATCTTATTTTTATAGTTTTTATACATAGTCATGATAACATTGTATTCATCGAGTTAAATGCTAAATGCTAAGATCTTGGACAGACCATTTTGGGAGTGCTTGTTTTCAATTTTACTTCCAAATAAAGTTGTTTAGATAATCTGGCTTGTTTACAACACCTGCTCGTGTTTCTTGTCCTGTTGGACTTCATTGTAGATATGTTGCTGTGTTTCCAGATCTCAGCATAATCCTGGGTATTTAAGGTTTCATGACCAACTACGATAATAGGGCCCACAATGTAAAAAACCCAAATTATGCTTTAGGGGCTTTTAGGTATAAAATTAAGGATTTCTTTCCCATACCGATATTTAAAGACTGTTAAAGCATGAAATATAATGTAAAATGTAAAAAAAAAAGAATCCTGCCGGGCCGAAGCGGTGTCTGTGTGATGTTAGATGACATGAGAAGATAGAAAGTAAAATGTGTGTGTATGAGCTGAGTCAGACGGGGCGGGATGCCAGGCCTTTGATTAACTGCAGCCAGCCCAGAACCATGAGGTGTTCCTGTCATTAGAAGACATGGAGCTCCGGCTGAGAGTGATATCAAAAGGGCTGCAGTCGGGGATGCTGCTCTGCCAGCTACCTGCTGTGTCAACACGTCTGTCACCACCGCCACGCCGGGCCAGGGATCACACACAGGGAGGAGGGTCAGATGGAGAGATGGATAGAGGAGAGGATGTGCGTGTACATGTGTGTCTGTGTTGAGTCGCCGATGGATGGAAAGGGGAGGAAAAAGCGGTCGGAGAGCAGGACAGGTTAGAGAGATTACTCACTGTCCTCCGAAGAGCTGCATGCCCAGCAGAGCAAAGACCACGATGAAGAGGAAGAGGAGGAAGAGCAAGCTGATGATGGACTTCATGGAGTTGAGGAGGGAAACGACGAGGTTCCTCAAAGAGTTCCAATATCTGACAGGAAGCAGCAAACACAGGGGGACACGGAGAAATTACTTTTCTTATTGTTACTCTATATAACTGACAAACACTGAAACAACAATGCAAACAATGCTCGTCAAACGACAGAGACAGAAACACCCAAAACAGAGGAGGAAAGAGAGAAGCAAATGGCAATATGAGCTGTAGGTGGCATTGAACAAATCAATGCGTCAGGGTCTACAGCTGCCAGTTTCAGTGAATCACAGGATTAACGCTAATCTTATGAAATAAAAGGACTGCCATCAAACTCTGACAGGATAGTCAATGCAGAAAGAAAAGAATTAAGAATGCGCGGAGAAAATGTGAAGCGCCTGCGACATTAAAACCAAGCATCTCCAAATTGCAGCGTTTTAAAAGACTTCACCCAGATTCTGAGCACTTAAAAGAATACAATTAGTTTTAGATGTATATGTGGGACAGAGAGGCAGGGAGGGTCTAATGAAGTTGAGTTTGACCCGTACAAAGGTCTAAAAGTCAAGAGTTTTGTTCCCATCATTCTTTAGGCGATGTAAACAGAAGTGTAATGTGTCCATGCAGTCCGTGCGTTAGCTGCGAGCTTCAAACGAAACCTGGGATTTGCCAAAGGTTATTGACATCGTCCGAATGCACCGGGAAAATTGTGCATTCAACCAATCATGTTGTCAGTACATTAATTATAATCATTGAGGAGAATTATGGATGGTTAACTTGAGAGAGATACTGCTATCACCAGAAAGGTTTGTTGATTGCAGCAGTATGTGTATAATGTGTTTGTGTTACTGATTTATGACACAGATGAAAGAGTGCAATGTGTGCAAAAATAAAGTGAGTGCTATTGGGATAATATAATTATAACAGGCAAGTTAAGAGAGAGCCAATAAAACCGGTTTAGTCCTTAAAAGGTTGAGAGTTGTGGAGGTGGAAACGATGAAAGCAAGGTTTCGTGTGGTGGAAGCAGCTTTCTGCAGATTCACATGTGTGTTTTGATATGAACTCACTTGGTCACTTTGAATATCCTGAGCAGTCGCAGGGCTCTCAACACACTGATACCAAACGATGCTCCTGGTTTAATCATGTCCCAGATCACCTCAAAAATGCTCCCCACAATCACCTAGAGAGGAGAGCAGAGGAAGTTATCACCTGCTGTGTTTGGCTTAAGGAGACTGGGCGACTGGTTGACTGTCCAAACAGAACTAGCACTGCTGGTTAGCCAGCAACCTACCCCGAAATCAAAGCAGTTAAAGGAGGAGTGGAAATAGTTCCTCACTCCGAGGCCGTACATCTTCATGGTCATCTCCGTCAGAAACAAACCCAGGAACACAAACTCTGCTGTGTCTGTTTCCAAGATGGATAGAGGGACAAAACCAAGATTTTATAGGCCATCAGCATCAACCGGTCCGTGGGGTTATGACTGTGTAATTGTATGTGTGACTTACAGAGGGCCATTGTAAGCCACTCAGGCTGGTCATAGTGGACGATGGCCACACACAGAGTGTTGAGGCCCACCAGACACAGGACGATCCAGTAGAAGCTCTGAGCTTTAACCATGCGGCGGATGAAGAACCGGGTCCTCTTCTCCTTACGCCGGAAGTAAGAGGAGCTGTCCAACTTACTGCTGCTTTTCACACTGGCCCGACCAAACGGAGAGCCGGGAGGAGCTGAAAGGAATGATGAGGAGGTGAGAGAGGAAATGTGTGAGTGTGCAGCGGTTAAATATATGTCATAGTTTCACAGTTTTCACAGTGAATCACTGTGTGTGTTTTCCTTGTTTCATTCCTGCTGCTGTGATGAGCAGCAACCCCAATCATCGCCCCAGTTATCAGGATTATAATTATAATATACATTCTGGTGGTTATTCATATGCATAGTCTTTTCAGTAATCAGTCATTTTCTGGCTCCAAATGAAACTGCTTGCACTGAGGTGGTTCAAGTGATTGAGTCCAACTTCGGTACTCATTTGGTATGCAATTTTTGTGGATGTTAGGTGGTCAAAGAGCACCAACAGACCGCTCCAAAATAAAAAATAAAAACAGTACACACAAAAAAAACCTCTTTATGTGTTGATTATTGCTCTTTCATATATATTTGAAGTTAACACCAGTCTAAAGCCACTCATCAGTGTCATCTGGTTGAAATTTCAAGTCTGTTGCACCTCTTACAGCACCCAACAGTGATGTATTCTTGTACATCAATGCAGCAAGGTGAGAAATTAAACCAGCAAAACAAGATGTTAAGCTGGTGTCAAGTTGCTCATAACAGAGTTTGATACCACTCTCATGTCTGTACAGTAAATGTGAAGCTGCCAGGAGACAGTTAGTTTAAAGCATAAAGACTGGAAACAGGGGAAACAACTTGCCTGGGTCTGTCCAGAGGAAAAGAAAATCCACCTACCAGCACCTCCAAAGACAAATTACATGTAATATCTTGTTTGTTAAATCCACACAAAAACCAAAGTGTAGGGTTTGCAGTGATTTATTTGTGTTTTGTCCTGTCTCCACCTGCTGATGCTGTATTCCTTTTTTAATAATGATGCATCCATGCTGCTGCAGACTTTCCCAAGCTTCACCAGGATTGTATTCGAGCCTTACACTCGTTATTGAAACTGCAAAAAAATTGTGTGTTTGTGTGCGGAGTTTGCGCTCAAACTGCGCTACTGCCCAATTACAGGAAATTAGAGCTCAAGGACCTCAAGGTTTTTAAGACAGAAGCGTAACAGTACGGTTGGGAAGGGATCCATTCCACTTCACAGCTGCTAACAAGCACTGAAAGTTGTTTTCTGGCTTCACCTGATAAAAATACCTACCCATGGGACAGAAAAGCGTAAAATAACCTGAACACTTGATTTTCCTTGCAGCTGCTCATTAAAAAATATGCACCAAATACATTTGTGCCATGCAGCAGGACTGTAGGCATTATGTGTGAAACAAGTGCGATGAGAGATGAAATTTGACTGTACAGTGCATTTATTCCCTCGGCACCTAATTTTATGGAAAACAGTCATGAGATGAGTTAGAATAAAAGTAGTGAAGACAACAAATGGTTTCAATTACCATGCTTATGCTCATTTCCAACCCACAGACAAGCAATTACATGTTGTCCTTGTGTGGGACCATGAAGGCCATTAATATTAAAAAGTCTAATTCTAATATGCTGCAGGTGATCTCTCCTTTAATTCAACAGTCTAATTAGAGAAGTTAATTATACTTCTTTTCCCCTTAAGGTGATATGCCTCTACGGCCAGGAGAAATGGCTTTAGGTCTCCAGATCCAGACAGTGCTGAATCTGCTTCTGTAATGTACGTGGTTTAGGTTGTGTTGTTTTATACTGTTGAGGTGACATGACATACTAATCTGATAAATGGAGGAGACCAGAGAGTCAGAGGACATGGTTGTGTTCATTGCAGAAGAAAGACCTTTATGGTGGCTTTTATTGTAAAGGTCGACTCTGTGAACAGACGGCATGTGAAGGTCAGAGGTGATCTGCTCGTGGCCGTGGATAAAAAGATGTAAGACTCACCAACAGAGGACATGTCCGCGAAAGGATCCTCCCCCTCCTCAGCACCGATCAAGTCGATTTTACCTTTCTTGGCTTTGCCTCGTTTCAGGCCTGTACAGAGATCAGCAAAAGCAGGAAGGGTAAAATATTCATACATGAGTCTTAGAATATAATACACAGTAGTAATAGTAATATAGGAATGGTGTTGTTGTGTCATGCAAAACTGTTTTATTCTTTAATATAAATTTGTGAAAGTGAAGAAGTCAATTATAGCAAGAAAAACAAGCATTTTCAAGTTGTATTTCAATGGAACAACCCTCATCTCAACGCAGGATATATGTGTGTGTGTGTGTGTGTGTGTGTGTGTGTGTGTGTGTGTGTGTGTGTGTGTGTGTGTGTGGGGGGGGGGGGGGGGGGGGGGCACAGTGGAGGGGTGAGCTAATTGGAAACTATGAATAGCAGGCATCAATCTTGTTTTTCATTTGGAGATTTTCTGCCTTCTTGCTCGAAGCCAGCCTGGGAATGAAAAACTGCCAGCGCAACATGAATGTGATCACGTGACCGGCTCAGTGTCACCGGAGTTGTGGGCTTATTCTCCACATCTCGACTGGAAGAATGCTGGGAGGCAGCGAAACGAAAGAGGCTCTGAGAATGAGCAACACTTGAACAAACTCTTCCTTATCAAAAGTTTTTTGTCTATAATTGACTGCTCTTAAAACAAGTAAAACAATCTGCCTGTGCAGTAAGAAAATCTTTCGATTGAAAGCAACTTGTTTCAAGAAATTTCTAGATTTGACGACCTGTATCATGAAACAAGACAATTTGCTGCACTCAAATTGAAATATTGTTTCAGTGTTGTAACAAAGTTAATTTAAAATAATTGTATTACATTGGCTGATATTTCTTTATGATGATAAAACGTTAAGTACTCAATTAAATAATAATCAGTTTTTATAGGGATTAATCTCAAACAATTTCCTCAATTTATTATGTCCAGAAACTAGGAAAATGGTGGAGAAACCGTTATAGAACAAAGAATTTTAAAATCACCTCTCCTGAGTAAGTCAGCTATGATTGGCACTTTGCTCCACTACTCATACCTGTCATTCATCTGACAAAGGCCAACTCCATATGTTCTGCTCTAACAACATCAGAGTGGTTTTTCTACGGCGGTGGACTCTTAATCCCTGATATGTAACTAATTGAGAAAATAAGGCCGCTGGGTGCTGTCACTTTACTGGAATCATCAGCTTGGATGTGTTTCCAGTGTGTGTCCATTTGCTAGCAAATGCATTTCCACATCTGTGTGTGTGTGTGTGTGTGTGTGTGTGTGTGTGTGTGTGTGTGTGTGAGCGTGGTCTAATGAATTTACTTTTACAAATCCAATCAGACTAAAGCTGTAAATCCCACTAATTAACCCTTGCCTTCACACCAAGCCTAATGGACTGACATCATCACCAGAGAGAGAGACAGAGACAGACAGAGAGAGAGCATTGATTTACAGTGTGCTCCTTTTGAAAAATAGTACAAAACTGAGTACAGAGTGAAAACCATAATCACCACTCAAATAACTTGAATTTAAATGCTGATTATATGCTTGCTTCTTATATATGATTGGCTGGCATGGCCACACACGTTATACTGTAATGTTAACTCATTAAAAGTAAGTATATACTCAAGTTTGGATATAATGCTTAAGGAAAATCTTGTCAGAACCAAAATGAAGGATATATATGAAGATCTTTAGTTGCAAAGTTGAAAGCTGGTATTCTTTCTTTGGCCTTTGAGGTCAGCAGATTCAAAACCATTCAGGAAAACAGAGTGCGTGATTTGGAAAAAGTGGCAAGTGAGTTCTAGTTCCTTTTATACAGTACATACTATGATGATTTAAGGGTGTTTAATTTCCATGAAATGGCTTAAGAAATCCCTGAAATATTTTGGTGTGCAGATGATCAAAGGTTGGTATGGAAGCTACAGTCAGGAGACAATTCACTTAGCTTAGTTTAAAGACTGGAAACAGGGAAACAGATAGCCTGGCTCTTTCCAAAGGTTAAATAACTAACTAATTATTAACATGTTATATCTGGTTTGTTTAATCTGTACAGAAACTGGTGTAAAAATGAAAAGTTGTGGGAGGTTATGTCCTGTGTTCAACATGGGGTTGCCAGGCAACCAGCAGAGACTCTGCTTCAAACAGATTTTGATGGTTTCTCACTTCATGTTTTAATCTAAAATCCAAATTATATCCACATTTCTCCATGTGTCTCAAATAAAAGAATAATTTGTATTTGAAAAGAGTTCATGTATGGGGTTTAACTTCAAAAGTCTTTATAATGATCTATCTAACTGTGAGTAAGCCTGCACATTTCCTGGTTTCAGCATAAGGATTTTTGCTCTAACAACAGCTCCAGATAATTTTTTTTAAATAGAGTTTAAATTTTAATCTTAATAAACTAATGAAATTATATTGATATCAAGCTAAGAGGCCAATATTTATTATATTTAATATTATAGAGTTGAGAAACGCAAAATACAACATTTCCATCTACAGCAAATTTCTGTAAATTTCTGCAAATTTCTGTTTCAATTAAACCTAGACTCAACCCCACAGGTAAAAGAGAAACAGATCACATTCATGACTGATGATTTATGCACATTGATGCTGTAAAAATCAATTATTAGATGGAAATGATGAATTGTACCTCTGTGTGCCTGGTTTACCATCATCCTCCTGTGGTGATGGACCATGGTAAAGCAGGCAACAGATACTCAGCCCTGTTTTCACCTGGAAGGTTTTGTTTCCTCTTGTACCACGCACCGTCCAGCGGGGACTTCTCCTCTGCAATTTCATCCTCCTCTTCCAGCAACACCTCCTCTGCAGCGGGAGAGAGAAAGTAGAGAGGGACTTTCTATCAATTTGTCATGTTTTTCTAACACAACAAACACATACATGCCAGCTCTCACGCTGTTTCAGAGATGAGTCTAACCTGCTTTGCAGATCCACTCCAAGTATCCGGTGAGCTCCCTCTCGATCTGCTGCTGCCTCCGAAGCTTCAGGAACTCCTGCCTCTTCTCCACACGCTCCCTCTCTTTGGCAAATTCTCTGTTAAAACGTATCCAGATTAAAAAAATATACACCGAAAGAATAAATAGATTATTATTATTTTCTTAATTATTTTTTCCCCTCTGTGTCAAACGTCTGCCAGGAGAGAACCTGTACATCCACAGCAACATACAAGATTATTTAAATAATCAGGCTTAACTCAGCACACAGAATGAAAATAGGAAGAAATAACTTGCCTGGCTCCGCCCAAAGGTAAAAAAATCTGTCTGTCAGCACCTGTAAAGCTCACTAGGACCCAAAACAGTGGATCAGGACCAAATGCCAGAAGCTTGTTTTTGGTTTTGCTGCATTTTGAAATCACGAGATGGTGCGAGTTGACGACACGTTGCCAATTGCATTCTTTTTTTGTATTTACATTGTACCTATGAATCACCAGGCATTCATCACACAATCTGACATGTTTCAAAACTGATGTTGAATAGACAATGATTTTTTTAGGATCCATCTCACACAATGTGAAATGCAGTGAACCCGCAAGATTGCTGTTATCGCACATAATATACAGGCCTTAATACAACAAGATATATTAAATGGACAGCCACTGCACCTATAGTCCGGTGCAATATATTGGACTATATCGTCTTACACTAAATATTGTAATATCACCTCTGCCTTGAAGGACCACAAATGAAAGATGAAGATCTTTTCTTTCACTTTATTATTTCAATCTCATACTGACAAAGTCAGATGAGATGGTGAATGAAATAATTCAATTTTTAATATTGGTAAAAAGTTTTACTGATGAAACATGAAATATTAAAAAAAGAAGAAAACCACTCCTCGTTTTGGAATACAGTTTTGACAGGGAGACTGACAGGGCAGCTCCTAAAGCAGTGGGTTTCCTGTGACTTGCAGACTAATGTCAACACACATGTTTGCTTTCATCCAGGTTTCGGTGAGACACGAGCTGTGAGTCACAGCAGGTGGCAAGAGGCTCTTTGCGACCACAGACACAAAGAAATGGACAGACGTCTGATCCGGGAGCAGAGGACCAGGATGATTAAAGCCACGGCACAAGGCCTTTTCATGACACACCAGGATGACAGGGACAGAGGATGAGAGACAGAAAGTAAAAAGAAGAATTGCTACATGATGAGTAGGAGAGGTTGATAATCTGTTCATTTACTCAATTCACCCTCAATTGAGCACTTTCTCACAAGCCATGAGATATCTTTCTTCTCCATTGTAGTTAACAGGTAGGATACTGTCTTGAAGCCCTAGTGGGGCTCTATGATTCTATGATTAGTGGACAGTGTACCCATGGAGATAATTGATCCTTTAATACTGCTTTTGCTTTCCATTTTTGCAGATTTCCACAGAAAAATAAATGTTTTACTGTGGAGCAATTGCATTTGCAAAAGGAGAAGTTCTCAGACCTGGAATTTGTGTATCTACGTCATGAGGTGACTTACCCTGATAGGACACCCAATACCAGGTTGAGCATGAAGAAGGAGCCGATGATGATGAGAGGGATGAAGTACAGCCAGTTCCAGGTGTTCCCTGCTACATCATTGGTCTGGACACAAAAACAACACAGAAGGGAGTAAGAAGACAGTTTCTGCTTTTCTAAGAATTCAAGGCCAAGTCATTACCATTACACACATTACACCAAAGACATATATAGAATTAATTTTTCTTTTCATCAGTAATAAGTAAACAGATGTAAGTTTCATTTAATGTTCAATTTCGTGCTATTTTTGAACCTAAAAGCAAACAGGTCACTCGTACAAATAAACTCCTGGATTGTCAGGTTGTTTAATTTGCTTTAAATTTTATTTTAAAATAACATATGTAATGTTTCATTACTATATAATCTGTTAGATTTATTTAAGTTAGAAAGAGTGGTTTTAGTAAGAAATGGTCAATGAACATGTCCCAAATAAAAAGTAAATGGAGTTTTGTTTGGTTTTGAATGAACAAGCTTGAGCTGAAATTGTATGAATGTGTTTCATCCTACTTTCCCATTTCTCATCCACGGCTGTAAATAAGAATGTATTTTTTACAAACTTGGCAGACTGAATGAAAACTTTTGGCAACTTGCCTCATTATAAAAATATTGACAACTTTTCAATATGGAAAAAGCAATTAAAAAAGTAACTTTGTCATCACTGTGAGCTTCTTACCAAAAAGCCCACCAATGAATGTCCCACTAACAGTCTGCTATCACAGCAAAACAACTGTTTAATTCAACACGAGTAATGGCTCACAAACATCAACTTCGAATAAACTGACCACAGACAAATAGGTGTGATAATTCAGTCTTCCAATATAAAACAGTACAGCACACACACACACACACACACACACACACACACACATGCAGACAGCTAACTGCTGTTGTTTTTTTCCTTCTAACACCTCAACATGGATCCAAATTATTTGATTTCGGCTGATTCACTGACAATTAGTTAGTACGCTGCACAAAATGTGGACACCCAAACTAAGTATGTATGAGTATTACACCCATATGTGATTGTTGAACATATCATTCAAACACCATGGGCTTTCTGTACCTGGCTGCAGATATTTGCTCCCATTCAGCCACAAGAACATGAGTGAGGTCCAACGCTGATGTTGGGCATTAAGGTCAGACTAACAGTCGGTGTTCCAGTTCATCCCAAAGGTGATGGATGAAGTTGAGACCAGTCAAGTTCTTCCCAAACAAACTGGGAATATCCTTTCTTTATAACATAGGGGCATTTTCACGTTCAAACAGGAAAAGGTCTTCAACAAACTGCTGCCACAAAGTTGGAAGCACACTATTAAAGTAGAGTAAATATTTCTACGGTGGCCCTAAGAACTCGATGCACTGCACCTTAAGAAGACACATGCAAATAGATGAAACACAAGCAAATTAAGAAAACATCAATTTGACAACAATTTAGAAAACAAGCTGCAAATACAAAAAAACAACAACAGAAGTGTTTCCAGAGGACACTGGTGCTGAACATGTCTTGGAAAAGGTTGTTGTTACCATGATTTGTGACTCATGAAGTTACTGAAGTCAGATCTGTGTATCTTCTGTTTGTGTCTATGTTGTGGACTGATTTCTGCAACTGCTCCTCTCATGGCCGCTGCATGCACCTCATAGTATTCGGACAGGAGTTTCCACATACATTTGGTCATCTAGTGTATTTCCCTCTAAATTCAATCTGATAAGCCTTTGTCACAGCAGACATTTGACTTGTCACAGTAAGAAAAGCACAGGTGTTACTAATAACATCAGCGATGGCTCAGTTCCATTCAAGTGTCCCAGTAAGTCATGAAACTGAAGCGGCCAAATGGAATTCCATCAGCCATCATTGATTTTATTATTTCCATCTGTGGTTTTCCTACTGAAACATGATAACAGTGACATGGTTAAAAATGCTTAAACTGTGCAAAAACTGAGGTCGCTAACAGTGACAGATTTCACACATTATCACAATCTTGTTAGGGCTTGATTTTACAGATAGAAAACATGTTAGGCTACAAATGGTGTTAAAGTTGCAATAATCAATAATAACAACCAAAGGACTACTGTACTTGCAATGTGAAATGGGTTGCTCAAAGGGACAATCCACAGAGAATTATCATCCGACTCTGCAGTTCCCCTCCGCTCTACAGAATGTTTCAGCGTCTTCCAGTCATTGTTTTGATTTTACGGCCCACCACAAGTGTATGGTTCAGTCTCTAAGCTCTCATCAGCTTTGTCTGCAGCCACAGCAGGCCGCTGTTTTTTGCAAATAATCTCAGATAAACCCACTATATGCTGCCTGACCAGCATTAAAAATGACGGATAGACAAAGTTGGTGACTAGTTGGTATCATATTGAAGCATTTAGCAGCTAAAGAGACAGATGTTTCCCTCGGCAGTTAGTGGACAGCAAACCAGAGCTGAAAAGGAGAGTAAATATTGGACATAAAGTGGCCAAAAACCCGACTCCCAATGAATGATAATGTTGCTCCGTGTAAATAAATAGGCTACTGTTTGTCATGTCAACTTTATGAGTGTTGTACCCAAGAGGCCAGAAAATCCATTATTGCTGCTTTAAAAATCTGATGATTTTACTTAAATATGTATAATATTTTCATCCATATATTTTGTAATACTCTAAATAAACTTTTTTTTTTTAATCTTACAATTTGTTGAAAACACTTTTTAGTATGGTTAGATACTTTTTGATCTAATTTGGATCGCTGATGCCAATGATGCCTGTACTTCTGTACAGACTGAGCTGCAACAGGGCCAATATTTGTGCTTGTTCCCCCCGGGGGGTTCTGGGGTTCAGCACTCTTCATGTCCGAGGGCGCTCCCTCACAGTGGCCTGTTAGTGGGGGACAGACCTGCGGACTGATGGGCTGTGTGCAGCACAGTGACATTTTGCAGACGCCAGTGTCGGAGCGCTGCCACACGCTGGCTGTAATTGTGATGGGAGGTTCAGGGCGGCTGAATCAGCAGGCTGGAGATCTATATTATGCACCCGAGTATGTGAGATGAACACACACACACACACACACACACACTCACGTATACAGTAGCACACCCTCTGTCTCAGCTGTCAGAGAAGCAGCAGCCCACACACCAGGATAAATGGCTGACAGAAGCTTCACTGTGTTGCTCTGCACCATTTCTTTTTCTACATGTCCAACATCTCATCACGGTTTCATCATCTCATCACCCAATCTTCACGTCGTTCACCGTGTCTCTCCCTCTCGTTCTCTGCTTTTACATGAACATCCTCTCATTTCCCCTCCCCCTCAATTCAGTTCAGTTCAATAAAGCAAAAAGAAAAAACCCTCGACGTTTTGGGAAATATGCCTATTTGCTTTCTTTTCATGAGTTGTGCATTAAGTACAAAGCTGGAGCCAGGATGCTGTTAGCCTAGCTTAGCATAAAGACAGGAAAACAGGGGGAAACAGCCAGCCTAGTGTTCAAAAATACGTCTACCAACACCTCTAAAACTTACTGCTAGTTGTATGAGTAGTACAGCTGTGTGTCTCTGTGCACCTCGGAGACCAAGGTCAGCTTGAAATCTTCTGTATTTCGGTTTTAGACTCAACAGAGTTGAGTTCACTCGAGTGAACCAGCTCTCACATTTCCTTCACAGCTATTAGAGTCAGATATTTCCCTCAGGGGTTGGTGGAGACCAGAACTGTGCTAAAAGGAGGACTTTGATCCACCAGGAGGATCAAAACACCAAAAACACTAACACATTTGCGTATAAACTTTATAAGGTGGTAATAAGTCTGTGTCTTGTTTACAGCTTGTTCTGCTGCCCTCAAGTGGTCCAAAAATCAGTTAATGCAGGTTTTAAGTCGTCCTTTTCTTCTAATGATCTGTGTAAATAAGATCTTTAATTAATTTTGTAACTGTATCTGAGGTAACATGCAGCTCTCTTTTCTGTCGCAGTAGCAGCAAATATCTTACTTCTCTCTGCCTGGTGTGGAGGAGAAAATGAAGTGGATATGCACTCTGTTGCATCAGCTATCAGTCCCGCAGTCAGCTGGTGAGTTTTCTCTCCTGTTGACATGGCCTTAATTCTTCAGCTGACTGCTCAGGCAGACGAGCTGAGTTCAGTTGAGCTTATGCAAATGTTTTTCAGAGTCTGAAACACAGCGAGGTCTCTGCGGTGGAAGAGTTGCCGGTTTTCTCCGATTTAAGATGCTGAACAAGCTCAACGCAATCGAGCGCACACAATCTGATTTTATACTACTCGTGAGGATGTTAAGGACTCATTGTTTTTTTTTTTTGTTTTTTTTTTTTAAGGAAAGAACCAAGTTTGGGAATTTATCAGTGTTTTTAAATATTAGTATGACTATTAAAATAATAAATCAACACTACCGATGAAAAGTAGATTTTAAAAACATTAATACTCAGCACCAATAATCAGCAGATTTTTATTTATTTATTTTTTTTGCATTTTCTACACAATTTTCTCTTGACTTTCTATTAATGGAAGTTTTTCTTGGGTTCTGGTTGTTGCAAAGAGGACCTTGCTCATTGTAACTACTGTACAGTTGCCCAAAAGAATACCCAACAAAGCAAAAAATTGCTTTTGACTGTAAACATAAATGGCCAATGTCACTAATATAAATGCTAGTAACATCAGTCAGACTGGAATCAGACTATACGACATCAACAAAATAATCCAAGAGAAGTAAGGAATTGAGAATCACAGTGTCCATAGAGGTGTGAATGTAAAGACCAGCATGTCAGATGTCTTTTTTAGTTTTTTGGCCTCCTCTTGTCTAGTTTGACATCTACAATGTGAACCAGAACGCTACAGACACCATTGTTGTTGACATCTCTGTCTGGCCCCTCCTGGGCAATCACCTTTGCACGTCATGCAGGTTGTAAACCACTGCAAGCTATAAATAAATGATGGTGTGCAGTCTAATCCAGGAATTACAAAGGGAAGGGACTATAGCCTCTGGCCAGCATGGAAGGACATCCATCACTTCAATTTATCATATGTCACTTCTGGATGGAGGGTGTGAGCCAGTATCCTATATAACAAACAGCCTCTGGCACTGTCAGGCAAACACATCTGTGGTTCCATCTACATTTAATTCATATATTTAGGCTAAGATGTGTATGCGTGTTTTTTCCAACCCTCTTGATTTTGCTTCAAGGCGTTTAAATGCATTTTGATTAAATCTTACAATCTGTTACTCTATAATCTAAGTTGAACAAAGTGTGTATAATATGCAGAACATTCCACAATAATTGCCGCAACAGTTTTTTGTTTTTTTTACAGTTTTTACTTTTATATTCCTCTGTGTTTTTTCTATATTACAATATATTCAGAGATGGAAAATGTAGTTCCCATTCTGTATTTTACAGATTTTTGTATATGGAGCTCTCCAAATCCTAAAATGTTCCATGGGACAATTCCCACAGCCCTTTGGTCTTAAAAATTGGCCCCAAAAGTCATTGTAAGAACATGTGGTATATAATATGTATGCGTCATTTAAATACATGGGCTGATTAGTTCACCCCACTTTTAAGTGCACTGGGTATGGAGCCATGCAACGGGATGAAACCACACTGTCTGCACAGCTGAAGATCAAATACAGGGCATATGGCAATCAAGGCCACTGGCAATACTAATAAAGTTCATTACAAAATTGCTGATGCGCTATGTTGCCTTTGGCAAGGTACTTCCAATGACCCCATATGTAGTTTAAGTATAATCTGATGTCAGAAGAAAACAGATACTTGTAAAATGTAGTTATAAGTATGAAAAGCAAAAGTTTTTTTTCTTAAAAAACACTGAAATGCACTGAAATTAAAGCAAAATTATTGGTAACCCAAGACGTTTTATGGTACTTTTAAAAAATTTAATTGTTTGAAGACTGCACACCACCACAAAGCCTGCACATTTATCTTAATTTGTTATAATCAATGTTTAAATTTTAAATCATCACCAGTACCTGCATCAAAATACACATATTGATAGACAATCATGATGGTTTTGGGGATCATTTGATTGGTTAGGTTACCTGACTGTTTGAGAACTCTAATATTTGCGGAGTTCCTGTTTCAAGTCGGGTCAGAATCATGACCTCCTGCTGAACACAGGTACACAGTCTTTGACTCAAAACAATGCAGAAATGTCAGACTAACACCATCACCTTATTAAGGATGTTCATTTAATTCACCTGCTCCTGCTACTAACTTGGTACAGATGGAAATATTGTTAGTAAAATGAGGTAGTAAGTACAATGTGGCCACATGCTGTGTCTGTTTTTATTCTAATTCAAGCAGTATGGCCCATTTGAGTGAAACTGGCCATATTGTATGGCATTTGAATTGTAAAAAAAAAGGAATCAAATAAAAACAGTGGGAAATCTATTCAAAAGGAAATGTGCGTGGTCCATACTGTTAAAATCTATTTGAGATTTTTTGCTGAAAACCATTCTGTACAACAACAAAAATCACATATGGACTGAAAACAAAATTTCCATGCTGGAGGTAATATGATGACACCCAAAAAGTTGCCTCCTACATTTTGTCGATATCTAAGAACAAACTTTGGGTGATGACATATCCACTAAACTTGATGTTTTTATATGAGTTCACTTGATATCGTTATTCCACCTCTGTTATTCCCATGAGTCATCTCTGACTGCTCTGAATGATCAGTGAGGAAAAAGTAAAAGCTGACACATAATTTGGAGTCATGCATCATGCAGTTGCTGTGTGACAGTGTACTCCCACTCTCAGCTTACAGTGCTGCCACCACCACCACCACACACACACACACACACACACACACACACACACACACACACACACACACACTTTCTCTGATGGCATGGAAAGCCTGCTGATATGAAGACAGCCACTCTGAATCAACTGTGCAGCTCCTTACAGTCCTGAAACATTCACAACAAGCAGCCGTGACTGTGCTCAACAGCTCTGGTGGCACAGAGAGCAAAAGGTCCTCGGAGAGCTGCCTGAAGAAGAAGAATATATCAAAACAGTTTTCTGGTTAAATTGACTTTGAGGCTCTTATCATCCCTCTAAGAGTCTGCTATTTTTTTTTTTTCATTTTGACGGTGAATTAATTTGCTGCAGGCTAATTTTAGTGATATTTAATCGGATAGTTTGACTTCAAAAGGCTGACCTCTTAAATGTGGACGAAAAGTTCCTTTCACATCAAAGTACCCAGTGATCTCACAGGCTGAAGTCTGGTATCCAGACCAGTGCATTCTATTTCTTTTATCTCACTATTAAAACTTCTATATCCTAGGTAGCACCTTGAAAATAAGCTAGAAATTCCCCTAGAATTCTAATCACTTACAGTGTGATAGTGTATTTTTCTATATTACAACTGTCTTGTTTCAGATTTATAAAAGCATCTTACTTCCATATATAACAGATATTACAAATTATGTCATGATCTGTTTGTCACTTCTGCTCACTGCCTGGACTCTTGCTCTGTTCCCCTCACCTGCCATTCCCTCACCTTCCACCAGATGCCCTCTGACTTTCCTTCCTTCCCCATCACCTGACTGCCCCACCCATCTACATACCTGTCTCCACTCTTCTCTCAGCCACTCCCTCCTCATCAGCCTCACTCCTTTCACCTGTTCCCTCACCTGTCTCTACTCAGTCATCAGCCATCTATATATACAAGTTCACTTTCCTTGTGTGTGTCTTGGTCCTGGTGTATTGTTTCTTGGTTCCTGGTTCCTGGTTCCTGTTCCTGTTCCTGTGTTTCCATGTGTTTGTGTCGGTTCTGGACGCCCTGCTACCGGATTATTCACCTGCCTGTTTTGGACTTCTCCGTTTACCCTGTTACCCGTTTTTGTCACCTGCCTGCTCTGGACTCCGTTACCTTGTCGTGTTGGAAATAAACTCCTGTCATCACACCTGCCGGTCTCCTCCTCCTGCAATTGGGTCCTATCTTTGCCAACTGGCTTCCCGCCATGACAAATTAAAACTTCACTTAATCAGAATGTTTTATATAAACAATGGATCAAATGACTTTAACGACGTTAATGATGTCACTCCCACTGATGTTTAGCCTTGTTTTGGTTTCATGGCACATATTCTGTGTGTTTCCAGCTGGTAGCTGCCTGCAGGCATCAAGCTCTCATGAGCCTGCTGTACTCTACCTGCCCAGCACCAAACAATGGAACTACAGGAAAAGTCAGGGCTGTGCCTACAGGCGAACACAAGCATACACACATGAGTGTACACACTGGACTGGACTTGACAACTTCAGTTTATCCTTTCTGTGATATCAGCTCTGCAGCTAGCTACAGTGCATCCAGTGACGTTCAAGGGATTCACACACAGCCAGGACTGAATGTTTACACAGTATCTAACTGCCCCTCTGTGCTGCTCTATTTTTACGAGGATTTGACAAGCACCATGACTGCCCTGACAGCACAAGGTTGACAAGGTCAAGGTGCACCTTCTCTCTGTAACTCACACGGCTCTAATGAAGTGAGAGGAGAGGTGCCTGTGACCACTACATACACACATACACACACAAGGAAACCACACAAACTCACGTACAGAACTCAGTAAAGGGAGGCCACAATGCAAGATTTTTATCAACATAGTAGATCAAAACATGTGACAGTATGGGAGAATAATAACCCATGACTTTCTGTAGGTATAACACAACTGTAGTAGCAGGGAGGTGCACAAATATCCACTGACTGCAGAATGTCACTCCGTCTTCTACTGTCTTGTTTTGTCTGAGATTTGAATTAATCATGAAATACGAATTGAAAAACAAATAAAGACAATGTCAAAGTAACAGTAGATTTTCTTGTTGTAAGCAACTGAAAACTTGGTTTCAAATCGTATTTCACTAGAAGATTTTAAATGTTGACTAAATAACCATAACATTTAAATGAGAAAAAAACCCTTCATCAGGACAATTTGGATGTGGTTTGATCTTGGCAACATAAGCAAACAACGTTGAATTGTTCAATCCTGAGTGGTGCACGGAAATACGTGACACCAACTTTTTCCAACAGAGCATCGCCCACTAAAAACCCGACAGAAGAGCACAGAGAAAACACACAAATACATAAAACTCTCATGTGAGGTGTCATGTAGGATCCCATCGTGACGGTAGGAAGCTGACTGAGAAAATACTTTTAGGGATTTGAATAAAGATTCAAATAAGAGCAAATACAATATTGAGTGACGTGTAAATTTCTTGCAGTGTTACGCCTGAACATGACACAGCAGAGGTTATTAGGGCCGCTTCTAATTTGATGGCTGCTGTTGGGTCGCCAAGAGAGTCAGAGGAAATGTAATAAAATCACGGAGCATGAAACGAAGATTGCCACATTATCAACGCTGAAAAAACCACCCACACATCCTGCTGCTGCTACAACAGTGTCACTTCCCTGCTGACTGGCTCAGAGCTAAAGCAGCATTCACACTGTGAATCAATGCAAGCCTCTGCTGTCTTTTGTAGATCATTGTCATGGCATTTCTGCTAAAATAGAGCCTATGGTGGAGACAGATGATCATGGCGGAAGCATGTCAAGATGATACCTGAGTTTTGTAAAAGCTGTGAATGTCTTGTGTTTTCTGGTTTATCAAAGTCTCCTTAAGGGAAATTGTACCTAGATGGGCCTCAATATTTGTGTTTTTCATTAATTTTATTGGATTTTCTTTTTGTATATTACTCCGGATTTGAATATTAAAAACACAAATTGAAGTAACTATGAAAATCAATACAAAAATCTGCATGATTTGTATTCATATTTTGGCTTGTAACAACAGACACAAGTTGAAATTGCAGGTGAAAAGAAGACTCTAATGCTTGATGGGAAAAAAGTGTGGAAACCTCAAGAACTTTTTTTGACATGTGTACTTGTTGAGCAACGTTCACTGGAATGAATGGGACATCATCTTAGTGAACTTCATGCTTATTAACCATTTTTTATTATTTTTTTACTTAGGGGGACTGTGGTGCATAATCAGCAGCTCATTTTACATTTCCTCCTTGTTTACTGTAAATGGCATTTAACGTCATCTGGCATCCTTTTCGTTTCATGTAAATTTTCAAACTTGTAGTCTTCAGCCCCAATTAAAGCTAACTTTAACAAATTAGTCTTTTAACGCCAAATATTTCCCTACCAAAGCAGGGTACAGAGGGACTCCAATGAGAGAACGACGTCAGAATTAACAAGTACATTAACAGATCTGATCTAGTTGCTGCTGGATAGCAATAACATGGAAACAATATCTCAAATAGGATCTCAAGGTGAAAATTAAGGTGAACATGTTTTGTACTGGAGAGAGATGAATGATAAGGCATGTTGTGTTTAGGCCCAGAAGTAATTCAGATCATTTATTGTGTGCAAATGTTGAAAAAATGGAAAGAGAGTTTGATCATGCCTCCAGTAATTTGTCTTCATGTATATATATATATATATATATACACACAATGTCCAGTTTTGAACACAGCAAATATGAAGGAATATCCAGCAAATGACTGATCTGAATGGGTAATTTGAACTCCTCGATGCGTTTCCTACAAAATCTGGCTTCCAGCGCTCTGGAGTTGCATATCAGTAACACCCACCGTGTGGTTTAGCTGCTAAAGACGACACTGATGGGAGAATACTTTGCTCAAGTCAAAAGCACAGCTCCGCAGCGACTGGCAACATTATGATCATTAGCATAAGCTGAAATCTCTCTTCATTTGCACTCCATTCCCTTTTCCTCTGCTCTGTTTGTGAATAAAACACCTAGAAAGAGCGTTGTCTCGGTTTAGTGACATTCTCTCCTGCCCAGGCTCTCTCGCTGGGTGTGAAGACTTGGATTTCTTTATGTACCAGGTTGGGCTTACTGTCTTCCTCAGCACAATAGCACTTTGTCCCAAAAAAGTGACCTCCCCATTGATATCCATGAGATTATGCTGTGTTGATGCAGTGTGGGTGCTGGCCAAAAGAAATGTCACTCAACAACCAACCAGTCTTCATACCATATAGATTAAATAGGTTGTCTATTAATTCCTTCCAAATTGACCTACTGTATGTGTTGGTATGATATGAATGTTTTCTGATCTGACACCTAGTTAAGGTTTGGCCTAGGAAACTAAAACTACCTGGTTAAGTTTTAGGAAAGATTGTGGTCAGAGCTCAAATTTACTCATGCTGACTTGAAGGAGACAGAATACACATAGTGAACCAATACACAACAGATCGTACACCATCTCCTCCTTCAGAGGTTCTACTTCTGCTTCTGATAATTGCTTACATGACCACAAGAGGTGCTGTACTGCTGGTTTTTTGGTGAGGAAAGTCTCTTGACAGCACATAACTTCAGCTCAACACATAACTTATTAATGCCAATAAAAGTTGTGCATCCAGTGCATATTCACAAAAAAGTTTACTCTTAGTTTGCTTCTGCGTTGTGAAGCCCACAACAAATTAGCATTAATAAGAGATTGGTTGGTGTGGGCATGTTGTTACTGGTTCTAATGAATGATTAATTATGAAACAAGAAGGCCAGTTTGAGTAATAGATCCACAGCGGTTTATAATACTATGAAGTCAGGTTTTTACAACTCTGTAATCATGGTAGCAATTATTAAATGTTTGAGTGACACTTTTCATGTTACAAGATTATCTACTAAGAATGTGCATTTCATTGGCCAATGCAGAACTTTGTAACAACCCTGCATATTTTTGACAGAACCCTCTGGGTCACGACTATCATTGTAATAATGCAGTGGTATTACTGTAATTGACAAAGTGTTAATCTCAGTCTCAGCATGGCATTAAGTTTTTGTGCCTTTACACTGATGTTGCGTCATGCACACAAAAGTAGCTTTTCAAGGCTCTGAGCAAGTTTTGTAAATATTAAACCTTTATGGTTTCAAAATTAAAGTGTCCTCTTGTCGGATAAGCTTTCAAACTGGACTTCCTGGTCTTCTCACTGGTACCTGTAACAATACGCTCACACAATCAGAGTGCTTCTGTCAATATGAATGTGCTCTCATTGTCACCGCTCCCTCCAGCTGAAGAATAACATAACAGCAGTGCTTCGTTCCACTACATCAGCTGCTGGGAGACCACAGGATCCTGGGACGTGGCCCCTCGGGGGGAGGTGAAGTTATGAGGGAAGCAGGGGGGAAGCAATGAGGAAAGAAGAAGAAGAGGGGGCCGAATGGTAATGACTGGGAGGATGGGGAGAGGTACTCTGCATTTTCTTTTGCACCATTAGAGAGGAATGTCTGAGCAGTCCCCCTAGGGGAAGAGGTAGCATAGTCATCAATCTGCAAGGTTAATGCTGGGTTACAGGAAAGTATATAATCCACAGAATAAAGCCCCTGCCTGGATGCTATTCCGGCTTCATGATGTTATAGATGTCACCCCCCCGCGAGCTTGTGTACCAAGAGTGCATCTACATTTGTAGACTCAGGATATTAATGCATACATGACATGCATGCACGCTCCACTGCTTTCACACAAATACACTTATGGCTCTTTTCCACCACATAACATCACAACACATCTGGATGAATTAAGGATACAGTACATAACCAAATATGGCTGGGAGAAGATTTAAAAATTAAAAAAAAACAAAACAAAAAAGAAAAACATACAAACAGTCATTTGATACCATATTGGGCCTGCATTTCTTAAGTGCTCTCAGTTAGCTAGATGCTGTAACTCCAAAAGCCAAGTTCTTTAAAGGTCGGGTTGATAAACGTCTTATGCCATTGGTTGTTACATCACTAATGTGTCCTGATATAGAAAGTAACGGATGAGGAGGCAAAGGCTGTTCGAATGACATCATTCAAGCTTGCGACCTACAGTACCTTGCACCTTGGATAAAGAACAGTGATTAAACTGTTTCTTTAAGTGTCCTGCATGCTAATACACACTTGTAAGCCAGTCAGAAACCGGATGTTCCACTGGCAGAGTGAATGAGTCCGTGCGTGAGATGGACGTATAGGTGTAAGCCAGGTGTCAGCAAGGTGTTACACTTCAGTGAAGCTCTTCAAGAACTGTGATAACACACTCCAATGAGCTTGATGCTGTCTGCGTGTGGTGGTAAAACCTTAACAGCAACTAGACCAATCAAAACAGCCCCAGAATAAGCCTAATCTGCATCAATCAGATCGTTGAGAAATCTCTCCCACCATAAAAAAGGGGGGCAAAGAGAGGACTCGATGGTGCAATTCGGTAGTACAAAAAAGAGAAGACCTGGTTGTATAGGTGGGAAGGAAGAGACATGGTAAAAAAAAAAAAAAGCCACAAAAAAGGCTAGAGTAAAAATAACTTTTGGATCAAAAGGAATGACTTTGAGCAGAAATGAAAAGAAAAAGACTGAAATACAAAGACTGAGAGAAAAGGCATTCTCGGAACACAGCAGCATGGGTCTGCAGCGCTTAGGATAATGAGATAGAAAAAGCTACGGGAGATGTTTGGAGTGAAACAAGGAGGTAGAGCCAAAAGAAGGAGGAGGAAAGATGGCCGTGTAAGTGGCTCACAATGTGTGCTAGTTAGCTGCTATCTCCTGGGAACGGAGAAGATGAAGCAGAGAGAAAAGGGAATGAAGGCAGGAAAAGGAAAAAAGAGATGTGTTTAGGGAATAAATGAAGAAGATAAATGTAGAGGAAGGGAAAGTGTACCGAAGAGGGTAACAGAGGAAGAGATTTACAGAAATACATGTGAAAATAAAGCAATAAATAAATAATTTGCCAAGTAAAATGTTATTGATCAATGCGTTTACGTCAACAGCCAGCTGTATGAAAGAAAACACGAAGCTTCAACTTGAGCTGTCTACAGAATAATCAAAAGCAGTGTTGCATGAGTTTAAAAAAAATTTAATAAATGAATCAATCTAATATTAAAATAAAGATTTTCTAAAAGATAATATTTTCAACTTTCTAATATTTTCAGTAGGTTGATTTGAAGTTGTATATTACAAGGTATTTTTGAATAAAGTTAAACTACTCCATTCTCCTCCATTTTCCTTTTCCTAATTGAAACCATTTCAAGGTGCCTCTGGTGCAGTTATTGTTTTATAAGTCAGCAAAAACACCTTCAAATATTCAGTAAAAACACCACTTCTGGAAATCCTTTTTTAATAGAAACTTGTGTCATATTTCCTCATTTGGCAGGTACTGCAAATCTAATATGTGAGGCTTACTGTATGTTTAATTTTGCATACATCATTTGACGAAAGAACAAACAATAAAAAAACACAGATGAAGCTCTGAGTCAGACAGCCATTATGGGATTGGCCCAATTTTTTATTTCTGCTTGGCTGGACGTCCCTTATCCTTTAGGGATTCTTGTTTTTCTTTTTGTGTTCAGGGATTGTGTGTTTTTAAAAAAGCACTATCATGCTTTTGGCTGCCCTGAAAAACCATAGACGTGCTGGAATTTAGATAACAAAACTGTTTGGGTTGTTGACAGAGAAAAAGTACTAGAAAATTGTGAGGCCAGAGGGGTTGGGGGGGACTCAAGCCACGTGGCCGTGCTTTGTGTCCAGTCGCAGATTGTTACATGACATTTATTCGCCCTCTCTTTCCAATACTTTTCTAATCGTACATGCTCCCATTTGGTAACCTCCTATATGAACTATATGTACATTTAAATTTGTTTTGCAGATGACGACCCAGATATACATTCCTATGTGCCTTCCATGTATTTTCTTGCAATGCTACACTTCTGTTGAATACCTTACCTGGCCTGATCAGAGAAGCAAACACCACTGATTATTTGTGTGGCATTTTTTGCCTTTATTGGATAGTGACAGTGGAGGGAACACCATGCTTCAAAGGTCGCCGGACAGTTGCGACCATACGACGACAGTTGCAACCATACGGACTTGTGTCATGCGCTGTAACCTCTCAACTACCAAGACACTGAGATTTTGAAATCCAAACTGAAAACCTACTTTTTTCCCCTCTCCTATAATATAATTGCATAATTGCAAAATTAAATATGCAACGAACATGTATGTTCCTTTAATATATGTTAGTTTGTTGTTATTGATCCTTTCTGTAATTTATTTTTTTTTATAGTGTACTGAGATACTGACATGCCATTTTTTTAGTTAAAAATAAACGTACTTACACATATTCTTTGCGTATGTACATACTGTACACGGAGACTAGCACAGGACAGGTGCAGTATGTCCTCTGTGACACTGCTGCTACCTTACCATCCATGCAGAACCCAAACTGGCACATTGACACCTGAAGTGGGCCTCTGTTTACCTGTTCATCATCTCTGCTTCAGCACACTTGCTTACACACAAAGACAGGCAGGTTTGTAGGTTTATGGGTAGAGGGTCTCATGTTTGACTCTATAAACCAGTTTGGAAAATCTGAGAGGGTAAAATTAATGACTAGCGTTGTCCATGACCAACAACCTTCAAGGTGCCCTTCAGCAACAAACCAACCCTCCAAATGCTCTAGGGGAGCTGCTCAATGGTCACAGTTTTGTGGTTTGCAGCTCTCAGGTGTGAATGTGTGTCTCTATATGAATGTTAAGCACATGAGAGGTGGAAACAGAGTGTGTATGCTTAACAAAATCCATCTCTGTATGAATGAATGAATTATTCATGGTTTTATAAGAGTTTAAAACACCCCGAGTGGTTCCTAGAGGCTGAACTGTCCATTACACCAAAAAATATGAAAGTGAGGGTGGCAAAAACAACATTATTCTGTTAATCTAACCTTAACCTCCAGTGGTAGGGCTAACATTGTTAGCAAGTGTGTCCTGGGGTTGTGCTAAAGGGAAGGCCATAGGATCATTAAAATCCACAGTTTATTTCCATGAGAGCATTAAAAATGATGAACAAATTGATGGCAATCTGCTCATTAAATAAAGAGATACGTTGGCATTTTGAGGATGGCAATAGAAGAAAGCTCATAAGGTGTCCAAAAGAAAAAAAGGTTCATCCTTGGAGGAACATGAAGGTTCTTAGATCATTTCATGGTGCTCTAGCGTCAAATTCATTACTGTAGGGTTCATCCTCAGAGAAGCATGAATACCAACAACTAATCAACAACTAATCCAGTCCTCATTTTTAAAGACACTATGTCATAGACCAAAGTGTTGGTCCAGTGGAGTTTCTAGCGAGTAAAATATAGCTGATCGAAGATGGTAAAATTGAAGCTGTTGATGAAGAAAATATGTGGAAAAACAGACAGACAGCAAGAAAATCAAGCGTTACCACGGACAACAATGTTCCCTTTCTAGTGTCTTTAGTGCATATAGACTCACGCTGTAGAGGATGTCCACCCAGCCCTCCATGGTGATGCACTGAAACACAGTAAGCACCGCAAACAGGATGTTGTCGAAGTTGGTGATACCAAAGTTGGGTCCAGTCCAGTACTCTCTGCACTGGGTCCCGTTGGGACACGTCCTGGCCGGGGGCTCCAGACCACAAGGAAAGTCTGCTGCTCTCTCACCTGACCGAAAGAGAAATAAAGAGATACGTTTTCAGGTGAACTTGTACATTTTTATTTAAACTTACTTCTGAAGTATCTATCGGATGGATGGATTGATGGATGGATAGATACATCTCAAAGTGACGATGATGAGGGATTCCAGTGCCCCCTAATGCTAACAGCGCTTATGTGGATCAGGGCTGTAGCAGGGGCTGCTACATTTCCTCTGGACCTTTCTCCAGCTGCTTCTGATGTGTCCCATGATCTCCTAACAATTAGTCATCATTCATGCCGCATCCAAAAGGAAACACAGACGGACATCACTCCCAGGTGCCTCGCCCACTTCAGTTTGTTCCTCTCAATGAAGCCCATTGACCTCCTCACCTTATCATGCAAATTGAGACTGCAACCTTATTCTGTCAGTCATTCCACAAAGCTTGTGACCACAGGTGGAGATCGACGAGTGAATTTAGAGCTTTGCTCTGCGGCTTGGATCACTTTTCAGTGACAAATTCCAACAGAGTGCCACCGATATTGCAGCTAAAGCGCTTACCCAGCAGAAAATATCACAGCCCGTCTTCACCACTCAGAATATCTGGAAGTTACCTATTTGTCAGCTGCCCCTTTTCCCCTAATTACTAATGAAATGAAAAAAACACGTGGATGTTTTACTGGGTTCTGATTTGATTTCCATTGTTCTGTACACTTTGGGGAAAATATCTGGCAACTAATTTTCTCCTTTAATCCGCAAGTGGTACTAACTTAAAGTTCCTGGTACTTTTGGATGGTGCTAACAGTGCTTCTGATCATGACAAATGTGCCTGCCAATCACAACAAGTACCCCTGCAACATACACAACTCATCAAACTGAGATCTCTGTTGCAATCACAGGTTACATCTTTCATTCAAACTAGTGAATCCTACTTGTGGAATCTACTGTTGCACACAGTCTGCACCACAGCTGCAGCTGCATCTACGGTACAGCTGCCAGCACACTGAAGACCACGCTGTCTGAAGGAGCCGGAACATGATTTCAGTGATGCTTATTGGTTACTCACACAGACATGTAACATTGTAGAGGACGTGCACTTCAGGTAATAATGGAAATCAAGATGTATTTACATTTGAACTGCGATAAATGCGGTAGCGTTTTAAGTCTGTTTTTACACATCAGAATACGAAATTTGATGGATTTGAATTTTGATTTAATTGTACAGTGAATAAGTAAAATATGTGTTTTTTCAGGTTTAGTCAGCTTAGTTTGGATGAGGTCTAACTAATTAAGATGTGTCCCGTCTATGCGCTTGAGTTTTCTGGGATCATGAAGTGACAGAGGGATGATAGTTCCAGAGTATATGGAGGGTGCTGAGAGTTTGTTTGAAGGATGTGCTGGCACACATGTCAGCAGATGGGGATCAGAATAAAGAATAAATGTGCTGAGTAGAACAGATGCCCTGTGCACCGAGCGTTTCATGAGGGATAGTGCCACGATCACAAGTTGTGCCAAGTTTTAACGATGATTTGCAGAGCCAGATTGCACAGCCAACATCCCTCAGGTGTCACTCCAGTAAAATATGTCCTTTCCTTCCTACTGACAGGTGCTGTGTCAGCTGGACTTAGTGTCCACTGATTATATGAAAACATCTCAGGTCTCTTTTTCCTTATACAGGATGCAGTTCCTAGTTGAAATTACAAAATAACAAGTCATTATTTAAGTTTAATTTTTCTCTTAATAATACACTTACAATAATAATTTATTGATGTATATTTTGATTTAAAAGATGTGAAAATAAAATAAAAAATAAAAAATATATAAAATAAATATGTGGTTATCATGCAAAAAGTTAGGCTCAGGGACATATTTCATAGTGCTGTGGTTTTTTTTAAGTGTCATGTTTTGATGGTAAAAATGCTGCCATCCAATTTTATGTGCATGTGAACAAATTTATAGGAATAGCCATGCATAATTCAGTGAACCGTCATGAGTATCAGTACAAAAAAAAATGAGCAGTGCAAGTGGAAATGGAATGTTGGTAAGCTGAAAATAGTTTAAATACTCGTCTGCAGTCTTCTGCAGATGATCTGACTTTGTTTATAATCTTATTAATGTCACATGGGAAATTATCCAATTCAATCCTTCTGTTTGTTGGTCCTAAACAAAATAGAATTATTGGCTCATGACAGTTTGTTTATTATTTATCTAAAGTCGCAATAGAGATAATTAAAGAGAAGAAGAAACTATTTTTCACCAAGCATAAGACAAAGAAGGTCAAGGTCTTGAATAAACTTGTGCTGAAGTGAAGGGACACAATGAATACAGACTTGAAAAAACACAAACATGCATGCAAACATACACACACATGGCTTTGTCAAGCACTACCTGCTTAAGACTCTCTCATTCATACACACACACACACACACACACACAGAAAACACACAGCAGCCTTCATGTAGAAAGTTGTTAAGCATAATCAAACCCTGCTGTGTCTCTGTGACTAAAATAACTCAATAACACACGTATTGTACATTAGCAGGCTGTCACAACTGCTCACACCACTACAAGCACACACACACACACGTACACACACATGCACACTGATAGACAGATACACATATTTTACAGCTGGCCCAGCCAATAACCCTCAAGTCACGCCTTCACACTCTATCTGACACCAGCAGTGGGGAAATAAAGCCTTCTCATAATTTTTATCACTGCATTACACAATGGGTAATTTCAGCCAAGCAGTCTGACTGTTTTCTATAATTACTATAATGCTGTAGTATAATAACAACACTGTAATAGTAACCTATGCTTATTGAGGCAAAGGGAAAGAGGCTTATCGTTCTTAGTTTCTCCCTCCTTTTTATTTAAACACATTAAAAGATGATTCCAGTGAGTTACGTGGCCTGTGCTCATGTACAGTACACTGAAGATTAAAGCTACCACTTTACAAATCGTGATGTGGTTCAGATTTTTTCAGACTTAGAACATTTCGCACAACTCTTCTACAATGCATCATGTTTGATTCATCAAACAATTCCAGCTATCAGTCCTCACACCACCCTATTGAAGGCAGAATAGTCAGAATGTGGCGAATAAAGCATGGTGTGCTGGAGAAGAGTTGTGCGACAAGTCTGATGGACTTGCATTGAAGCTCACACTGGTCCGACACTCAGTGTGTGTGTTCTCCAGGTTACAAACTGGTGGTTTTCAATTAATTTTCAAATGTACAAAAATCAATCTGCAGTGTCTTGAAACTTGGTTTAATTGTGATCATCAAGCATCAGATTTTTTTATCTATTATCACCAACATTACTGATTGACATTTTGAGTAGGCCTACGTTGCTCTTTACACTAAGAGCACTTTACACTTCTCCACTAGTTTCTTGATATATTAATATTAATTTATTATTAGGAAACCTTATTCCCTGTATTTGTTTAATTGTATGCTTACCTTTAATTTACATCTAAATTTCTGTATTATAACCAGCTGTTCAGCTGTGTAAAGGTCATTTACTTTGCACCTTAACACTACCAAATTAGGACTTTTCAGTCAAAAAATACTTAGATTTCAGGACTAGCATTTCCCAAAGTTATATTTTTATATTTAAGTGGATAAAACTTACAAAACACTGTTATGGAGAAGCCCTGTCAGGTATTACTGCCGCAACATCCACACTAGTACACACTTCCAAAGTAGGGAAAAGATGGAACTAGTGAATTGCAACCTGATTAACACCTTGTGAGGTAGCATTTGATCGGGACGCTGAGTGCATAAGCGTCCCTATTGAGTTACAGCAGAGGCTATCAATCAAAACCTGAAGACTGTGAAATATCATTCATCAAAATCAAGATGTGAAAAATGGCTGTCAAAGATTCTGCTGTGCACTTGTTTGTTACGTTGATATGGGCACACTGCCTGCCAGCACTGGAAATATGCTGCTACTCACAAACCACATGTACATACACAACTTATGAATAATTTATGTACGCCTGCATAAATACGCGATGCAATATACATTCTCATCTGTAACAAATGCAGGAACACAGCTGAAGGGAGAAAAAAGTTTTTTTCTGGCGTCAACTCAGCTGATAATCAGTGTTGTCGTACACACGCGCCACAGCCAAGCTGTTGCTCTCACCAGTGTCGATCATGAAGCAGGTGGTGTGGAATTTGCCCATGTAAAACTCCACCCCGATGATGGCAAACATGACGATGGCGAAGAAAAGCAGCAAGCCGATCTGAAGCAGGGGAACCATGGCTTTCATTATGGACTTCAACACCACCTGGAGACCTGAGAGACAGAAAAAGACGGGGGAGAGGGGAGGGAGGAGAGCGTGAGCAGGGCTCCGTGTATTCCTTTAAAATACCCACTTCAAATGATGATTAAGTTTATTGCAACGTATTTTTTGTTGTTTTAGCCGTCATTTCTATCAGTCATGATAACATTGTACTCACCAAAGCGATTGCTGAGATCAAGTTGTAATAAACTAAATTGAACTGTTTACTGTAGCTAACCCATGCTTTAATATGAGTTTGTAGTGCATGTTCCTCATTTCAAAGTTTTATTGAAAAACCTTCCAGTTAAGAGAATTAAAGAGTATATCAAAATATCATAGAGAGAGAAGGAAAAATTATATGAATGTAGTCCTGCCCTTTTATCTCAACGCTCAAATCATGGCTGAGCAACAAATTGAACAATAACTTTTGTGTATTGTGTAAAAAACAGTTTGTCTGAAGCATAATCTCTGCCTTGAAATCATAATATCTTCAAATGTTTAAGGAGTGACTTACTGGGGATTCCTGACACGAGTTTCAGGGGTCGCAGCACTCTCACCGCTCGTAGTGTTCGCAGGTCAAAGTCTGAACCCACCGTGGCCAAGATTCTGTAATTACACATAGACACAAACATACAATAAGCACTGATACACACAATAGAGGTTGCAACTCACAATTATTTTCACTATAAATGATCTGCTCATTTTTGGATTTTATTAAATTATTTTTTTAATACATAAAATGTCAAAACATTATTTTTAAACAGTAGCAAATCTTCATATTTGAGAAGAAGCAGGAGCAAGAAAATGTTTTTTTTGAAAACAATTAACACAATTAATTGATTATCAAAACTGTCTTTTGATTGTTGATTGACTAACGACTAATCATTTCAGCAGGACTTGATTATCTAGTAAATGGATCAATTAATCTTCAAGTTTATAAAATAGTCAGAAAACTGTGAAAAATGTGACTTCTTGCCCACCCAACAGTCCAAAAGCTAAAGATATTCAATTTACATTAAACAAAATCATTGTTGATCACTTTTCTGACACTCGACTAATCAATTCATTGACAAATCACTGCAGCACTAACTGAAACAATCGCAAGATTGTGAGGCTGGGGACTATTCCAAGGAACCTGAGGAAGATGAGTGCCATGGGGTTTTTCATTCTTTTCTTTTTTTTATGTGACATTGAAAAAACTGAGAGCTGCAACTAACAATTTTATTTAGTTGATTTATTGAGTTGTTTTTAAAATGTCAGAAAATCCCCCAGATACCGAGGTGATGTCTTCAAATTGCATGTATTGTTTTTTGTCCAAAACCATATATATTTAGTTTACAATGATATAAAACAGAGAAAAGCATTTCAGCATTAGTACAAATAATCTGTCTGCCTTCTCCCACACACAAACATACATGCACGCACACACACACACAGCCCATAGGTTGATCAAACATATCTGCCTTTACCTACAAGTGGAAGCGCGAAATACTGTGGCAGGTCGTTGTGTGTGTGTGTGCGTATGTGTGTGTCTGTGCTTGCACTAGCCATTGAGCCACAGCTGGCAGCCCTCATTACCGGCTGTACACAGAGGGGGAGACTTAAGTGCTCCACTGAAACACAGAAAAAAAACACATGCTCTAGGCTAAGGAGAGAGAGAAAGACAGAGAGATGGAGAGAGAATGAGAGAGAGAGAGAGAAAGAGAAAGAGACAGGTCAACAAGAAAGAGCAAAGGAGGAATAAAATGTAAGAAGTACAGAAAAGAGACAGAGTGGTAAGTGAACCACGACCAGGAATGATATTAATTTGACCTGGAATCTAAGAGAGAAACATTCCTACACATTCCCTACTTTGGGAAACCTTGCTTCATGGCGTAGATTTATGAAGGGATGATATGGATCCGTCTCGACCAGCTTTCACAGAAGCCAAAATATTCGTACTAAACTTTTAGACTTGTTAACACAAAGTTGACACAGATTTTCATTCAGTTTCAGTGCAATCTGCATTGTTGTGTGCTATAGACAGATCTTGCAAGCAAATCCAACCAACAATGGTGAAGACAAATTGATGGATTAAGATAAGTCTGTCAACAGTTTGTTGAGAGAAATTACAGAGTGGAAACACGCCTGATAATCAGAATGAATTGCTGTTTAGTTTTCCTTTCACCAATTATAGAAAAAATCAGAGATGTGGGCAGCTTTCACAGGTCTAGAACCAGGACTGTAGCTACCACAGAGCTGTAGTCCTGTCTTCAGTACAGTGGTCTGGGAATATAAAAACAATAAAAACATTTGAATGGGGCCAGACAGGGATTAAGGAGGGGGTGCACATATGTAAAATGAGTAGAAATATTTTAAGGTAAGATATTTAAAAAATGTACAGCACTGGTTCTATAAATAAACTCACACATTATTAATAGTTACAGAATTTATTAAGTGTAATAAATGAATGCCAAATAAATAACTTTATTCTAATAAGAAATACATCAACAAATAGCTGCTAACTCCAAAAATCCTCCAGCCATTGACAGACTATGAGACAATGGTCCCCTGGACAGATAGGTAAATGACCCCCACCCTTCCTGCGTAGGAGCAATACCCCCAGACTGAAAAAGTGACCAAACGTCTATAAACGAGGTGGCCACATCATTTGTAGTTGTTTTGTGTCTATTTAATGGCAGTCTACAGCAAGCAAACTAAAAATAACCTCTGATTTAAATCCTTCACGTTCCCTACCAACTGTGAAACAAAACCTACACCTTTCCCTCTTTTATTGGAAACTGTATTCATTTCATTCATTTTTTTAAAAACACATTTGAGCATAAATGATATTATTTATAACATCCCACATGAGAATGTTTTTTAAACCTCTCAGTTAAGTACCGTCGGGAGCCCCAAAGCAGGCAGAAATTCCTCAAGGGGGCAATAGCTTTTATGTAGAGCGTAGCATACACTCATGACTGACTGCAAGAAATTCAGCACAGACACACACACACACACACACACAGAGAGAGAGAGAGAAAGAGAGAGAGAGAAAGTAGAAAGTAGAAAACAAGAAAGGTCGCTTATCGCTCCCTGGTTACCAGTTGGCATGGTAACCGATAAAGCACATCTGTGCTTTATGGGAATTATCATTATGGGTGAAATCACCCTGCTGGGATGAAAGTGCCTGTTTTTGTAATATAGAATATATTGTTTTATACATATTTCATGCACAGGCGTTGCAGTTGATCAAATTCTCCGTCAGTGATGGATCTCCAAATGTGGCCTTTTAGAATTTTCTCATTATTTTTCCACATCCAAATTATGACTTTTATTTATAATACTGTTTTATAATTTTCAGCTCGGTGTAGGAAACCTAGATTAAGAAATAAGCAGTGAAGGGGTGGGACCACAAAGTGAGAGATCAGAGCTGAGGGACTGAAGGACTTTAAGAGGACATACTTATGAGGAGGACGTGTAGAGGAAAAGTCTCTCAATACCCACACATCAGCATGCACATGCATTTACACTTACAGAAACTTTACTGTGTAAAGAACTAAATAAACATTCAAACCCGGTCTTTCTTTGTATCGCTCCTTGGTGCTGGACATCCAAACCCACTCTGTGTCTCTCTCCATTTACCAAAATGAACCAAATCAAAGTCTCCTCCAGATTCTGCTGAGAACAAGGTTGCCACACATTCTCATGGACAAAATTTCAAAACTTTTCCATGACTTTTCAAGGACCCATAATACAATGACTTATGTAATGTGAGGCGGTGACTCTGAATCAATACTAGAAATTATTATTACACTGGACAAATGAGACACAACTCTTTATATTAGATTTAGATAGTGATTTAGAGATACTGCATCACATTACATGGTTGCTATTGCAATTGAATTATGAATTTTCAATAAAAATATTTATAAAAAAAGAAGCACTAAAATCCAATATGAAGAGGTGGGTCCTATTTGTTCAGTTTAGTAATACATTTCTGGTAGCCTGGCAACACTGACTGTACGCAAATGCGTATCACTCTGGAACCTCTCAGTTCATATTTGATTATCGAGGGGCAGAGACAACCAATCAGAGCAACGAAACGCCGTCCTGTCAAACGGTAAGTCTAGTCAGAACTGCGGCAAACACATATTTTTTTTATCATCATAAAGTTTAAATGCAGTTATATTTTGTTCTTCTTTTAGAGAAAATTTACCATCCAGTTTATTTAATACTGCTGCTGTAGCAGGACCGGGGAACACGGCAGCCATCTTGGATATTTACAAAGATACCTGAACGGTGCTCCTCTCTGTCGATCATTATATTAAACCCGCCTCAAACTAGATAAACACTTGTGATTGGTTAGCCCGATAAAACTGAAGAAGTCAGTCTGAATGGGAAAGGGGCTAGACGTATCTGCCAGAGCAAATGAAACATGAGCTGGCAGATTCATATGGTTCCCAGGAACATTCTGGTATTGATTTAGCGTCACTGCTTTACATTACATAGAAGCTATTTAAAAAAGTGCCATTATTCTTTAATAAAATATTTATGTAAAATAAAAAAATGACACATTAGCAACCAAAATAAGTGTGCTACATGAAATCAATCCATGACTGTCAGAAATACAACTTTCTTTTTGCCAGATTTTGAGGACACAACTTGTGTCTTTTGCAGCCCTCCGTGCTCCATAATACACTGTGGCCCATCAGTTGCTGAGCATTCAGGTAACCCTTATCACCATTGTTTTTTCTGATTTTTCTTGTTGAAGTCCAGATGCCAAGATGGTATGGGCGTAGAAGCAAAGAAAAATCAATAACGACTGCGGACACAACAAAGCCACAAGGTGTATGTCTGACTGAGATGAGCTCCTAATGATCAGAGCTGAAAATATTACTGAGCAGCTTCAGCAAGTTGAAACCAAATGAAAAATTTGTTTGTGCTGAACACTGACAGAGTATCAATAACCAGAATATCAACACACATATCCAATCAACAACCCCAAAAAACAACAAAACAAGCTTGTACTGGTAGGCTACTGTGTGTACCAGTGCAGCAGACACAGAGAGAAACAAGTTAATGGATAAGCAGTAATGCAGTAAATACAGTCAGGTTACCATGTATATATATTGCTTCCATTTCTTAAGTAATTAGTAAAAAACCTCACCCATTGCTGAGCTCCCCAAAACTCAAACAAGAGCCTCTGTACTGTCTCCTCGACCAAACAGTTCACAGATCAGATTGTTCTGAATCCAGTTTTGGTTCAAATTCCTGCTGAACACAAATCTCCTTTTTCCCTGTCACTTCGAATCAGCTCTGTTGAAGTTTCATGGTGGTAAGTCCTCTCGAGGTACTTGTTTCACCTATAATAGTCCTGCACTGTCCAACAGTTTCCTATGCCTTTGCCTAAAATAAACAAGTTTCTCACTGTCCTTCACCATGGTACTGTAACTTTCATGCATAGTCTCTCTCTTGGTCTCTTTTAATGTTTCTCAACCATTGCAATTCTATATTTCTCATGATGGGCCTAGTAACTTACCCAAACACTAAGAAACTAGCAACCACCTGGCAATGCCCTAAGCAAACATCTATCAACGTCCTGGCAAAACACAGAATATTTAGCTTTTAAAGATTCTTTATACAATCTAAATTGTTCAGTATTACCACTGTATACTACGTTCGGAAGGAAATTAGTCTTCGTTCATCTGGCTACAATTGAAATACATTAAAGGAGGATCCTACTGCTCTGGTGGTCGAAAAAAATGCATAATGTACTACTTCAGTGGACATACTTGGATTTTAGGATGGCTTGCAGTCCAAATTTCAGGCGTGGAGTTACACACTTTGCACACTGTACTATAAAACTTTGACATATGAGTCAGGCCAGTGATTAAAAAACATTAGTATTCTGGGTATGACGTTAATGGACAAATGAGAGGCAAGCAAGAATAGTCTATTCAGAGTACATAAAGCCACTGTGACCTGAAGAAACAGAATGAAAAGAGGATATAAAAACATGAATCATCCCTCTGTGCTGTTTTTATATCCTCCACAATCAATAACTCACTTTGTTCTGCTAAGTGCACACATGTATGTGTGTCTGTGTGTGTGCACATTGGCCTGTGAAGGGATGATTTGATGACTGTGTAGACAGACAGTAGGGCAGGGAGCAGGCTGAAGAAGAAGCTATGAGTTTTAATATCCCTTTATCATCACCACAATATATCCATGTGGGCGCCAGACACTGGCACAGGAAATATGGAGGGTGATGCTATCGTCTGTCACTCGCTCACACACACACAAAGCCACATGCCACTTCCCTTTTATTGTCACACACAGGTACAACCATTAAAATATGTTGGAGCAGGTGGATTTCTGCTCATCTTCGGGGTAAGACCAGTTAAAAACAAAAAAATAAACAAATACTTTTACGAATACATATATTCATATAAAAGCAAAAAAGACACATACATTTTGACATAGGTACAAATTCACACATAAACAATAAAGTACTCATTTCCTATGAGGTTCATCCACTACATATCTAGATCCTTTGATTAAGCCTTTATCGGAGTATAAATAGAACCTGAGCTGATTCAACCTTAAAAGAAACAATGGCAGAACACGATAGCGAGATAAGAGTGATTCATGCTGACCATCAAAAGCTGTAGGAAGAAACGCTTCCTTCACTTCATTCAGTTGTCTATTATTTTTTGTTATTCATGCAAGAAAAAAAAAAGTGACTTGTGTAACTGATAATCATATTCACTCCCTGGTAAATGGACATGCTTTAAGAACTGAATAACACTTTCCTCCTCGCAGTTCAATGGATGAGCTTTATTACACATGAATAGAAGTGTAAAGTGGCCAAGTCAACGCAATGAGTGAAATGCTCACCAGGAACAAGGTGAGAAAAAATGTTGGAACACAGCGCTAGCTGTTAAATACTATTAAATATAAAGGACTACACTCATCAGTCCAGGGCTGTGAGCACCTATTTAACATCAGGAGAAATGTTTTCACAGCTAGACTGACTTTTAAAGCATTTTGAAACAAAAATCCTAGATGATTTAAATAATGTTAGACAAAAAGTCAAACTGTTAATCTTCTATTGATCTATATAAGGTGACAAAAAAGAAAACGTGTCAGCAGTTTACTTCTGTGATAATGTTCAGTCTGAAGTTCAAGCTTCAAGAATCAATCATTTTGTATTACCTTTGTAGCTTTTAAGCCTCTTTTAGCTCATTGTTTTGGGTTTACAGCTAAAACAACTAGCTGGCGAACACAGTGGAACACTTAGCAGCCAAAGAGCCAAACATTTTTCTCAGGAGTTGGTGGAGACCGAATCAGAGCTAAAAGGACAGTGAATATTGGAATTACATTCAAAAGGTGGACACAAACATGACTCCTAACTAACGTCAATGTTGCTACAGGGTGTGGAAACAGGCAGCTGTCTGCTAACAGGTTAGGTATTATCAACTTTTGGAAGGCAGAGCTGCTGGTTTGGCAGCTTGTTTTGGAGCTTTAAAAAAATATTATTTCAGCTTTGAAAGAATAGTTTGACATTTTCCGAAGTTGCTCTTAATTGCTTTCTTTCCGAGAGTTACATGAAAAGATTGATACCACTCTCATGCCTGTACATTAAGTGTAAAGCTACAGCCAGCTTCCCTTGCTGTGTAAAGGTTAAAAATAACAGCTACCGGCACCTCTAAAGCTCACTAATTAACACGTTTACCTTGTTTGCTTAATCTGCACCAAAACTAAAGTTTAAACACGATACAATGTGGATTTGTGAGATTTAAACGTGCTGGTAGGCTCAAAGTAATATCCCAAATTGTTAACCATTCCTTTAAAGAGAACGACAGAGGAAGAAACAAAAAAAAAAAACGCCAAAACGAAAAAAACAGAGAGGTGGACAGAGGTGGACACGCAGAAAGATGTAGCTGAGAAAAAGAGAGGAAAAATTGAGAAACACAGCCTCCTCGTGAGGCTGACTGATGTAGTTTAATTACTGCGACCCTGCCCAGCTGGGGGCCGGAGGCTGTGATTGAGTTTTTCACACATCCCGGTAAGAGGAGACGGGGGCTCCCAGAGGACAGACGAGAGAACACGGTGCTGAAAACCCGACTGAATAACTGCCTGCACGTCTGTCTGAACATTACCAGCTGGTCACAGACTGTCTGCCTGCTTCAGGGACTGTCTCTCTGCATGTTTGTCTGTCTCACATCTGAACAGAACCAACTGGTGAACAGTGTGATGCAGTACCTTCTCGTTGAGCTGGTGCTGTTGTATTAAGTATGTCTACCTGCCTGTCTGCCGTTTTGAGGAGAATTAGGGCTGAAAATTATCCCTGAACCAGTCACAGTCTGTGCAAATTTCTTTTGAAGTTGTCCTGCTTTGTTCTGGAAGAACGCAATCATCTTTCCCTCACTACTACTAATGTGGGTGTTTATGCAGGTGTCATATCAATGTATGGCTGTTTAAGCTTTTAATTACTTCCCTTTACAGGCACACCTCATTGTTGGGGGAAAAACTGTACTGGTAAAACACAGTTGTCAATTACAACAGATAACAGTGGGAGGGAGTGGGACTAGAGGAGGATGTTTAACTTTAAAAAAAAAGAAAGCATTTTAGATATACATATCGGGATATCATGTCAGGACCCACCCGTAAAGTTTAAGAAATACTGGTGTAGGCAGTAATGTCCTTACAGCTCACTACCTAACTCTACGTGATGACTCTCTTTCTTTTTGTCCATCTGCGTCTATCGGATTGTCGTCAACGTGATGTCAAATGCTATTGACCTGCCGTACACCTGGCACTGTCAGTCTATCTGTTCTTGACAACTTCTGACCAGATTGCTACATTTTGGTGTTGGGATCCATATTAGCCGTAGGTGGATTTTGGTTAAAGTCAGACCTTATTGTCAAATACCACAACCACCTTTCAATGAATTTTTTTCTGTGGATTAGAGTTGGGTGTTTTGGCAATAGATGTCATTAGATGATTTTGCTACACTATATCTATACCATGGTATCCATCCCTTTAATATCTCGTTTTGGGCCATTGCTGGCTAAGTGGCAAATCAATTGTCACTCTATGGCTACATTGAAATTACAGGAGTTTTATCTCAGTGTGGTGAAGTTACTTGATTTTTTCTGGAACATAATTCTTCAGATAAACCACAACAGACATCCACATCTGGTTTGTTTAAATATTAACTATTCAAATCAATTTCCAGAAAATGTCCTCTCAAAACATGAGAGATAATGATAAATTACAGAGACAAAAAGGTGATTGCATTGCCCAAACCTAGAATCTAGTCAGTGTTTGTCACCTGCCTCTCAGACTCTTTGGCTTCCTGTCCGTCTATTTTGTCTTTCTGTCAGTTCCATTCTCAGAACTTGGTTGTAAGAGCTAAATCGAATCCTATAAATATATCGAAGTTATCTCTGAAATTAATGAAAATTAAACTAATATGCGTAAGAGTTAAGAGTTATCTAATAGGAAACAAGCCAACCAATCCCCAGACGGGCTTCAGTATGTCACATCCTGTTTGTGAACCAAAGTGGAGTGCGTGTGCATGTGTGTGAATGGTGGTGGTCTGTATCGCCATGATGTTATACGATGTGAGTGGACAGCTGTGACAGAGTCAGGAGCGCAAGCATTTCCCACAATGCACATGAGGACAGAAGGGGGTACTCATGAACTCATCGTGGCTGCCAGAACCACTCGCCGTCAAATATGGCTGCTGTTGTAGTGCTGTGGTTCTAAATTAACACCGCATGCATGCGCATACATGTACACAGACAGACACACATGCAGGCTTCCTCCTTATTAGACTCATAAACAAGTCAAAGGCATGGGACTAAAAAAACAAGCTGGCTCACATCCTCAGGCTAGGATGTAACGTAGCTCTGGTTTTTTATTTTTTATTGAGATATTGTTTCAGTTAATGTTGTCAGATTCCAGAGATCTTGGTGTTCTTGTTCTAAAGGTGGAATCAAACCTTCCATATGTGTGTGTGTGTGTGTATATATATAGATATATATATATAGATATATATATATCTATATATATATAGATATATATATATAGGCAGGCTGTATGTATGTGGAAAATATAATAAATTACTCTTAACTAACATTACTAATTATCCATAGGAGCAGTATTTAGTGGCATTACCTTACCACTACCTTAGATGAGAAGATTGATATCAATTTAATACTGTGCTTTTGGTAAAAATGAGTCCAGGATGTGTTTAGCCTAGCTTAGCACAAACACATGAAGCAGGGGTAATTGCTAGACTGGAACCATCAAAGGCGCCTTCCAACTGAAAAGCTGTCAACTTTTACACATTGTAACTTTTGTATTCATCATCTGTAGAAATACAAAACGAGACCTTATAGTTGATGAGCAGACAGTGATTATTTAATGTACCATGTTAAATAAAGTTCAATTGTTGGATGGTTTTTCCCTTAGTTTAGGGAGATCTTAATGTTCCAGCATACCATGATAATTTACACAACAGTGTGCTTCCAACTTTGTGGCAACAGTTTGTGTTTGACCGTTTCCTCTTCCAACATGACAATGATTTCTGTGCACAAAACCAGCTCCATAAAGAAATGGTTTCAACACTTTGGTGTGGAAGAACTTGACTGGCCTGCACAGAGCCCTGACCTCGACCCCATCCAACACCTCTGGGATGAAGGTGTCGGATAATATATAGTATATAAATACCAATGCTGGATGAAATCACAAGTATAAATATGTAAATTGGTAGTATTCAGTGTGTTTTTATTTATGTTGTGAGTATATCTCTGGACAAATGCCAACAGAATACATTACTGTGGATTTTTCAAACCTAGTAAATAAAGCTTAAAAGACCACATCACAGACTCTGCAGGTGTGTTCATTTTGAAGTCAGACTAGTTTGTGCACTGCTCAGGTGGAAGTCTGGGATGTGTTGTTGAGTCAAAGCTGGCACAGTCCAGCCTCAGTAAACACAAACAACACAGCAACAGAGTAGGTGGTCCCTCTTTACCCGCCCCTCTCTACTTCCTCTTTCTGCTCTTACATCTGCATGTTACTTAACCCCAGTAATGAATCCCAAGTTGTCAAAACATAACACACAGGTTGCTCCTCAGTGCCTCCGGCTCAGCCAGGTCCCTCTCTGGTCGGCCCATTTAAAGTTTTCGCCTATGCATGCCAGTGGGTAGCCACTTAACCTAAGGCCTCACCCTGATTAATGACCACAGAAAATACATTTGCAAAGCTTCCTTCTATAACCTCAACAATAATTTCCGTGCTCTGTCCCACTCAAAGCAAACATAAGCTGTCTCCCAATTTATTGTAGCACTGCCTTTTTTCCTGCACTTCACAGTTTACGGTCTCCGTCTGCTCTCAATCAGCACATTTTTCTCCTGTGATGATAATGACTGAATACAAATTGGACCAGCCTGACTTGGGTTACTAACCCGAGTGGACCCATGAAGACCTCATTTATAGGCCCTCTGATAGTGACAGTTGTTGTTGGTCTGGTATGGACGTTTTCCTAGAATCATCACATTTTTAAGTGACAAAAGTAAAAAGGTTCCCTGTCGAGTTTTTGACCACTGGCAGCACTATGAAGCAATGCTTTTATGAGTGGGTCCCCTTTTGCTTTGCATGAGGACGCGGGCGATACAATGCACCTTCCTGCCAATGACTTCACTGATCTACAGGTGGCGGTAATGCAGCAAGAAACGCAGCAATGCGGCAACAAAGGCAGGGAGAAGAAGACTGCTACCACGTAAACATGATGTTAACAATACAGGATTCAAACTTTTAAGGAAAAACAGCTTTTACAAATTATTTATGAAAAGAGTAAAGCATTCAACACAAATTTTAAAGCTTAAGGATCCACACAAAGCATCTTTATGAGTAACACTGAATTTAAACAGAAACTTTGTTTACCAGAAAACCGCCTCCAAAACTACATTTTGTGACATTGATTCTTGAACACTATAAACATTTGCATAGTATTAGTATTTAGTAAAGAATTGGGACGCAGCTTCAGTTCTGCTTTACTTTGGTGTCCCGGGAGATCGGACTGTGTTTGGAAAACTTAAAACACGTACAGTCCAGGTGTTCCAATGAAGGCACTGCAGATCAGATAACCCATCATCACACATGGATCCAAACAGGAAGCAGATGCACAACATAAAGGCAGCAGGAAGCTCAAGTAGCTGTCAAATTTGTCTGTCAGTATGTTGTAGTTAGAGTTAATAGGGTTTGAATATAGCAGTCAGCCACAAGAGAGACAATGGATTTACTGTCAATTTTAAAAGGACACAAATATCAATAAGTAATGACAAGCCTGACAGTCTGTGTCTTACTGTAGCGGTGGTTTAGTGGTTTTGATTCTAAAAGATTTTGATTATCGTCATTACCAATAGTATTAGTATAAGTAATAGTAGCATGAACATACAGTAATGCAGCCATCCAGTAACATGGAAGACCATATGAGCGTTATTGTTAGAGGACATTTCTCCCCAAGGAGACATCCTGACAAGATGTGCTGTGATTTATGTGTGGGAATGCAATCAACCCCAGCCTCATCAGCTGAATCCTTTCTGGAAAGCTGCATGGACATGACATTATGGCACACATCCATTGCATGGGTAGACTTTCATTGTATAGATCGCGAGGTACATCAGTGGGATTATAGCCTGGGGGGGGGGGGGTTGGTCTGATGAATCTGGACCTTGATATAAAACAGTGTTTCCTGTGTGACTGTCTGTACAGTATGCACGCACAGTACATTTCAAAGGAAGAAAACCTTTATCTTTACGGTGTTTTTCAAAACCAGTGTGCTTACCAAATCAGCTAATAAAGAACAACAGAGAGAAAGAGACAGAGCAGCAGACACAACAAAACACCACAAAAAAATATTAATAACAAGCAAGATTAATATAAAGCCAGACAGTAAAGATACAGACAGAATGTGTTTATCTCAGCCAGCGGAAGACCTGTAACTGATACTTATAAATATAAATAGAACTTAAGATCAGCCAATATTGTTTGTCTCTATTATTCTTCACCTGCAACTCTAAGCAAAGACAAAACTTTAAATGTTTAACTTTAAGGTTGAAAAATTATTTTATTTTATTCTTCTTAGTATTTATCAGTATACATATCATGTGTTATTAGGGTCAGTGGGGTTTTGAGTGGTTCATTAAACCTGGGTCTTTCTCTTGATTAACAGTACTACACCATATTTCAGTAATTCAACTTTAATAATCAAAAGATCTTAGTATTAAATCTCCCTTTCCTCGAACTGACTGATCTAGAAATGGCCAGACAGCACACATTGATCTTTATCATACAAGCAATCTTTTAATGTACACCCGACTGTGTGAATTGTTAAAAAACATTACCAAGCAATAAAAAAGTATGTCTACCAATCTATGTACATTTCATAATAATTGAATTGAAAGCCAATGTTAGCTGTAGTATTTGAATCATACTGTAAGCCGGTGCAGTTATGTATTAAAACCATGTGAATGCACAGAAATCATAGAACAATGAAGGTATACATGATAGACAGAATATATTTTAGTGCCAATCTAACCTTGATGCTATTAATTTAAATACAGCCTCATATAGAATGAATAATTACATGTTGTAATAAAAGGCTCCCTGATTACAGTGATAGATTTTCTGTCTATTGTCCCAGAAATATGACACAGGAGTCTGAGATTCTAATTTTGTTTTCTGAGGGTGATTATTGCTATATTGATTGCAGTATATTTGGACTCTAAATTCCTTTTTGGACTTAATTTGTTTTTCAACACTTGCTGGCCCCTGTGGTTACAGAGGCTGTCGCAAAGGCAGTTTCATCCCAACGTTATTCTCCCGGACCCAGACGCTCCATGCTGCATCCTCACATTGTAACAGCACCAGCTAAAATGGTGCCAATGTCAGGTCTGTTTAAAACACCCTTTCTCATTTTAACCACCTTAGTGTGAACAAACTGTCCTTTATTATTATGTCTTTGTCTCAGATTTTGAGCTGCTGGTGGTGGTGGTGGTGAAAAGAAACTCCAGGTCTGTCGATATGCTAACGGCCGGGCTGTCGTTCACAGAAGTGTAATCAGTGGGGAGATCTGTCTGTCTTGGAAGAAAAGCTCCCTAATGTGCAGCCACCACTTGCTGAATTTGGATCACTGTCAGACTCCGTCCAAAAACAGATTCCCAGACTCTCTTCATGAATTTACGCTAAAAAACATCACCAGTACTGCAGCTTTAGTAGGAATTGCAAATATCTGGGTTCTTTAGTCACACAGCTGGCAAAGTGTTCAACCATTTAGCCAAAGACAAATAAATAGTCTCACTGCCACTGAGCAAGACAATATTAATTAGAACAATTAAGCCATACAGTATTAGTGGTTTTAGCAGAATAGCTGGGTGCAAAAGCATTAAAAACAAATGACAGAAAGGATAGTTTTTTTTAAATGAATATGTAAAATATCTAAGATGAGAAAGGATAGTAATATATTAATGGAGTCTCTGCAGCAGTCATGTAAAAGCCTTGAAGTGAACAAGGAATGATGGATATTGAAATTAAATAAATGGCTGGATTGTTTAAAAACATCTTGATATGTAAAGATAGTGTTTGACAAAACAACATGTTTCACCAAATAAAACTGAAGTATCTAAACAAATCCAAGAGCTTAGACAATACACACAGCACCGTCTAACTGCCGTTTATTTCAACTGGCGTTAAAACAAAGTGCCCAAAGAGAGAACAGACCTAATGTAAATGCAGGAGTCTGAGGAGGGGCCACAACCTTAGCTTCAGCACGTTTGGCCCTGAACTCTGCCCTAAAAGAGGAAGCATGACTCATACTGAGCTAATGTACTTTACCTTAACTCATTTAACAGAGACTTGGTGTGTGTACACTGTTGGGTTTGCATGTTTGGGTGGTACAGTAGTGCTGTGTTTCAAATGTCTGGTGTCGCTGCACATGTGATCATGTTCATTTTGAGCTGAACTGAGAGAAATACATGCATGGGATACAAAAATCGAATCACAAACACTACGGGCTTAAATGTTGAAGGATGAATATGAATGAAGTAACGTCATTTTTTCGTTTTGTCATTTAGCCTTTTGTCATCAGTGATGCGATCCAGCAATGCAGGAGCTCCAAGTTTTAATAACTTCACACAATTCCACTAACAAAACTACAGACACACTGAAACGGAGTGTGAGTTTTGAGATTTTTAAAAGGAAATAAGATTTTTAATCAGCTATTTCAAAAGTCCCAATAAGAACTAAAAGTGAGTTCAGCCAGAGTATGTTTCAAACATACATTAAAAGCAGTGTTTGAGTTAAATTCAACTGACATTTGATTAAAAGTTATGACTGTTGTTAGTTTCAAGCCATGTTTCAGCGAAGTCTTACTTATCAGTAATCAATTCATTAATGAAAAATGCTAGCCTGGGAACCAGACAAATCTGTGAGCTCATGTTTTATTTGCTCTGGCAGATACGTCTGACCCCTCCTCGCAATCACAAGCGTTTATCTAGTATGAGGCGGGTTTAATATGATGACTGACAGAGAGGAGAGCCATTGAAGAATCTTTGTAAATAATTAAGATGGCGGCTGCCAATATGGAGCGTTCAACGGCCGGCTACAGTGGCAGAATTAAACGGACTGGACAGAATTTTCTCTAAAAAAAGAACAAACAACTGCACTTAAACTTTATGTTGATAAGAAATATGTGTTTGCCGAACTTCTAACAGGACGGCGTTTCGTCACTCTGATTAGTTGTCGACAACGCCCCTTGGAAATTGAAAATGAACTCAGAGGTTCCAGACTAATACGCATTGGCCAGACTAGAGGAATGCATTAGACAGGAGTGACCTTATGCTTAAGGTCAGTGAAGGCCAGTTTTCATATGGGATCTCATCTCTGGACATGAACAGCTCGGAGGTTCAGTTACTGATCAGGTCTGTTTACACAGTCACCAGAAGGCATCAGAAATTCATGTTTCCTGGTAACCAGACGTTGGACGAACTCAGTCTCAATGGGATCTGACTGAGAAAAGAGAATTAAGTGGAGTGAAGCTAAATGAAATCTGCTGTGCTGCAGGCGCCCAGGGTTTTTATGGGTGACAGAGGATGTAATCTATGCTAATCAATTTACTCTCTGTTGACAAATTAAATTTTTAAGCAAACATAACGATCACTGCATCATAGCAAAGCACAGCAGATATAAAAGTATTAAAATCTGTCTGCAAGTAAAATCATGTTTAATACTTTACAAGACCATTAGACTGTATGTATTACAGTGCTTCCTGAGACTGTTTCACAGCAGACATTTTGACTTGTCATTGCAGGAAAAGCACAGGTGAAGGTCTCACCTTCAATTAATGAAAAATAAACTTAAAGGGGACGCAGGGCTTATGTTGATTTTTAATGTCGATTTGTTTTGAAGTCAGATCATCTGGGAAGCTTCCACTTTACTTACAATAAGTAAATCACTCGCATCCATTGGTGTCAGCGTTAACAGCTAATCTGTTAACTACATCACTCACTCACAGTAACATCACCCAGAACAAATAGTAAGTCGTCTTTTGGTGCAGGACGTGAGCAGGACACATAGAGCTAGCTACTACTGTAAACACATGCTGTTCCTGTTCCACCCGTCTTTAATCTGTTTACACGCGGACTGCTGATTAAATGTCCAACCCCCTTCAGGGTGTTTATTTTAACAAACATCTATTATCCACTGCCAGAAGAAAAAGACCAAATTTTAGATGGAGAGCTGTTTTTTCTCTCTTCTCATGCAGAAAATCATTTTAGAACAGGACGGCTGATGCGTGGTGTAATTATGTCCAGTCAGTAAAAGATGAAAATATAATGCATTTGTGCAGTGTCTGTGCTCTGCATGCTTAAGCTTTGCAGCACATGTGCAACCCTTTAGTTTATTGCTTATATTAACATCTCTCAAGGGGAAGATAGATTTAAAATCATTGTATTATTGACTTAATGAAAGGCCAGCTCGCTGTTCTGGGTCTGCTGCATATAACCCATTAACAATCACCCCTGGATGGGGTACATCATTTTTTTTCATCTAATGTTGGATGGGAGAAGTGAGAATTCTCTATAAATAATAAAATCAAATTTCTCCTCACTGTCTTAATGAGAGACATGCATAGATGATGTTACTTTAGGTTCAAGGAGACGGTCTACTCCCATCATTCCATTTGATTTTGACCACTGTTATTTACTTGTATGTTAATGGAGCCATGTAACTCCAGTGACAGTCAATCCCAAGTGCTTGCTCTGTAATGACGCCTGTAGGTAAAATGATGTAAAACCTGAAGATACGTTTTATCTGAAGTCATGCCTGCTTGCTTTTTGTTGACTGGTGCAAAAGATATGATGAAAGTTGTCAGGACAAACTGGATAAACAAGCTAATAAACACTGAACATAACAAAAACTCATCATTATAGCTATCCATTTATGATTGACATGTGTTCTCAAAGGTTTACATCACAGATTTTGCAAAAAGGAAAATAAATAAATCTCACACATCCCCTGGAAGGCCTGAGCAATCAGATACAAACCCTTTCTCCTAAAACTACAGCAACTTCATATGCAAGTGATACTGATGCATATGCATAAGTAGCAAACACTGAAAGTTCATTGTTCACACTGAAAAATACTAATTAGACAAAATAATCTTAACCCATCAACCACCTTTAGGCTTTTTCCAGAACGGCATCTCAAGAGTTTCAACTAATCTCGCAACAATTTTGAATAAACTCCATAAACTGATGAGCTAGTAAATGGACATTGGGTTATATCTACACTGATTTATGATATAAGAATTTGACATACATTACATGGATATAATGAACTGCAATATTGCCTACTGTGTTCTGCTATTGGTACACTAGCATTCACTCTGAACCCCACCTATCTTATTATACACACACACACACACACACACACACACACACACAGAGAGAGAGACCGAGAGAGCAAAAAAAAAAAAAAAACTATGGATGCAGGCTATAGCTAATCAATGTTGAAAATGAACCTGTGTGGCCAGTTCTGTTCCAAACACCATCACCCATAAATCACCTTGTCTATACAAGGCCATTACTGAGAGATATTAACTATGCAGTAATCAGCTGTCAACTCATTAGCAATGAGAAGATAAATCAACACAGTTGCTGTTGCATAATGGAGGCCTTATCACAGGGACTCCAGTCAGTGACGGAGGCAACGGAAAGGAGCAACAGAGCTAAAAATGACACTTACACCTCAAGAGTTGCTACAAACAATAGTAACAGCTATTTTGGGTGTAAAAATGAAATACATTTAGACTGAATAATGCTTATAACAAGTATGACTGTCAAAAAACTCACAAAAACATAAAACATTGCTCTTACGTCAACGTTAAAAACACTATTATTTAAATTGTGATCGAAAACAGAGAAGTAGGTCATGGTGACATCAGGGGGGTTCTGAACTGAGGTCGTGATAAATGAGGAGGAAAATGAGCAGTTATGATTTGGAGAGGGCTGGGAGTTCACACCTGTGCCACCTCTTCCACTTAACCCGTAGGTCCAGACAGGTGCTGCCAAACCAGGGGCCCGGGGACCAGACACAGGACCCCTCACACACACACACACACACACACACACACACACACACACACACACACACCGCACACAATGCATGCCACAATGTTTTCTGTACAAACTGACTGCAGTCCCTTCATGATTAATTACATTCAATATCTCTCCATTATTTACACACCAGTGGCAGTACTGTAGCAATACATCATCCATCTTCAGATAACCGCGAGCACTTTGTGTCTTAGAAACAGCGAGGGAGGCGCCACGGAGCTACGACATGCACACATGAGCATAAGCACATCAGAACATCACCCACACGTGCACAAAAACAACTTGTCACTGACTGCATCTTTTTGCCAAACCCTCCCTCCCTCTCCCTCTTACACTCTTGATGTCTCGCTATTATGTTGGTGAATTGGAGCTGAAGAGAAAGCGTGAAGCCTTGACACAGAGCTGCTAATGCAGACAAGCTACACTAACACGTAGTGTGCACGGTCGGGGAGCACATCTACAGGAAAAGTGAGGGATAGACGGCACTGACACTACATTCAACACATACTCTAATCCCCCGAGTGACCTTAAACATTCCACAACAATACAGTGCAAATACAAACACAACATAACACAAAAGCATTTATAATTTTCTAAAGAATACACAATGAAATAAAGTATTCAAGCCCATTTTTTTAACAAACATGTATACTTGATTATGTTTATGCTCCACTCAGAAAAATATGGTTTATATTTAAAGTGAATCAAATAACTTTAAACATTTCCCTCAGGAGTTGGTGGAGACCAAACCAGAGCTAGGGAAGAACGCATGTGCTACGATTCGTTCGTGGACTATGACTACCAACCCTTAGTAATTAGATTTCTGTCTGCATATATTTGTTCACCTAAATTAACTGAAACCAACGCTGTGCTTTGTGCACGTCTAGCGACACGAAAGGAGGACCAGAGTGGGCTAGTCCCAAACACGCATTCGAGTGAGTGACGCCGCACAGCGACGAGGGAAGCGACACCGGAAAGTGAGTCAAGTTCACCGGTGTTCAGGTAAGGCCTGCATCCTTTCTTGTTGTTGGCAATCAAGGCATTCTGTATACGAAGTGAACAGTTACGCTTCTATATTAATCAATACAGCTGTCTACACAGACATGTGTAGGCCTAATGGCTTGTGTTTCACATACAGAATTGTTTATGCTTAAGCTTAATTCTTTTTTTAAATTTTTTTCATTTTATGTGTGTAACAACAGTGATTGTGCCAAAACGTGGGTGACCTACACTCAAAACTGTACCTGAAGACATCCTGTGTAGACAGACGGAGGGGCTTATGATGCTGTCATAGATTCTGTAAATATTCATACAGAGATACTGCTGCACCCTAACTGAAATCTACCGTAAGCAAAGCGGACGGTAAATATATGAGGACAGAAACAGGAAGAGGTAGACAGGATGAGACAAATCGACTGACAGAGTCAGAGACAAAGGTGAGGGAAGAGCAATATTTCTAAACTAATAAAGAAACAGAGACAGAACATAAGTTCACAGGAATGAATCAAATAAATCAGCTGGACCTGTTTACTAGCTGGCACTGTGCCTAAGAGCCAGTGCGAGTGAGTGTTTGTTTCAATCTGTTTGCCAGGCTGCTGGTCACGCTGTTTGAAAACACGAACCATAAAATGTGAAATACATACATATACAGGAAGACCTTCACTGCAAAATGAGATATCATCATTAGGAAAGGAAAAGGTTATTTTACCAAATGACTAATGGCACAAAGTATCCACAGACATATCACTTGGCCTTTAAAATACTTCTACAAACCTGAGCCTGTATTTTCAAACAGGAATATTGGTTGTGAATACTAATAATAAAAACGCTTAGCATTTAATTACTTGGAAGTGAGCTCTCACTAACTGCAGTGATATATAGCCTACTGTTGTCAATATATATATAATAATATATATGTGTGTATATATATATATACACACTTTTTACACTTGCCAATTGTATTTTTGTAATTTCCATATGAGCATTGTTGCCCAACACCTGATTTCTCAGTGGAGCTGTAAACCAATCACGAGGCTGTGGTGTGGCATAAAAAAAGGCTTTTTCTGGGAAAGACTCTCTCATGGTCAGCTTCATGGTCACGGTGTGTTTTGATTTACAGCACACTTCTATGAATTAGATTAAATGTTCTTTTTCTAAATGAATCAGTTACAGGAAGACATGTTGAGTTTAAAGGATCACTGTATGTTTACTGTTAAGTAGGACTGACCCCTAAAAGTTGATGGTTCAAATAGTCAGCCGAGGCAATAGAGAATAAAGATGGAAAGCAGTGTAAGGAGCCACACAGGAGAGAGACACTCCACAGTGAATTTAATTACTGAACTATACCATGACACAGCCTTTTTATTTGGATGATGATTAAAGGCACTGAAATGTGAGTGGAGGGCGGTGTCTTCAAGAAAAAAGTTTCATATGACGAACGCTGGGTCGAAGGCTGGGTGAAAAGCCTGTCGTCAAGGTCAAGACACAATGAATCATATACAGTACGTAGGGAGTGTTAAGTGTTGCATTCGGGGCAGCCCCCCCAACCCCAACACTGATGTCGAAAATGGGGTTTCAGACGTGTTTGCTGATGCAACAAGGATTTCAGCTGAAGCACACTGACCCTTTTATAGGTAAGTGGGACTTAACATGTAGGCTATAATGCTTATACATACATACATATAAATTTAATTTTGTGTGGGGCAGCTGTTCTGCTGTAGTGTAATTGGGCATAGACCATGAAGAATATAGTGTTCTCACCATTTTAGATGAGGCATATTGGTGAAAAAAGCATCAGTAATATTGTTGGTCTAGTTCAACTATAAACAAAATGTAGCACACTTGAACAGGTGATTTTAATGCACTTGAATGTAAAATACTTTGTCTATCACCATGCGTGTCCAGATTGAGAGCCAGAGTTGGCTTTTCTAAGACCCACTCAGATAGGAGCATTACAACACTCAACCACATTCTTGTGTCCTCTATTCTCACTTGGGTGTGTCTACTAAAGCCAATTCTTACTAAAGTAAAAGAAATGCTCTGCATTACTGCAAAACTAGTCCAATGGTTACATTTTTGAGAAAAATGAGTTCTGAAGACAGCACAAACATTTATTTTTCAGTGTGATATGTCATACCAAAGAACGATTCATTGTAACACAGTGAAAAAGGTTTCAGACCAAAATATTTGTGCTATCTTCAGTTCAACATTTTTAATAGAAAATGTCAAAAAACAATTTGAAACCTTTGGACCAGTTTTACAAGCATGGACTATTTCTTATACTTGTATTAAAATTAACATTTAGAGGCTTGGTGGCGGTATGAACTCTATTTTCTAGTTTGCACACACTCGTGTGCCTTCACAGAACTCATGTTATATTTATGATATACTGTAAGTAAGATTCATATTTTCTCATCTGCAAACACATCTGTCCTTTGGTAGATAAAGTGGATGATGTATCTGTGTACTAGACGCGTGTGTGATGATTAAAGTGTGCATGTGTAAGCACATGTCATTTATCGTGGTGTGTTGCTTCCTCAGGCCCTGTCAGACGCTTTGTGAATGTGTGTGTGTGTGTGTGTGTGTGTGTTTGCACTCTTCTGTGGTGGTATATTAACATGTACAAACCTATGTGCTGGTGCCAATCATGTCCGCAGCTGCCTGAGGTACCAGTCAGTACCAGCTGGCAGAGTGACAGCGTAACATGCTCCAAAGTCATTTCACAGCTTCCTGTCTGGGAGGGAGAGCAGGTGTGTTTGGTTCATACCTCCAGCTAAAGACACGCCTGTTTGGACATGAATTCCTATATGAAATCTTTGTAATGGGCAGTGAGAGAGACAGAGCAAGAGACCAAGAAAAACACACATATCAGGGAATCCACACTGAAACACTGCAGAATTAAATTTTGCATGAAGGTCTGTGGAGTCCACAGAAAGACAACAAACATTAGGCAGATTTTAACATTTAATTAGGATCCAAAAACAGCAGTGAAATTCTATAACACCATAAAGCGAGTGAGACCGGATCCTACCATCACAACTCTGTGTTGAAAACAAGATACGATGGAGAGAAGTCCACTCAGACAGCTGGCCTCAAGGCACCGCCCTCACACAATCTGGACCGACCAAATTATAGCCAAAGAAAAAGGAAAAGTACATCAACTGCTGGATAAGTAAACACCAAGTGGCAGGTTATCTGGACACTGTGAATGACCAGAAACTGAGGGTGCTTAACGCTTATGATTATCATTAATGTTAAATCTGGCTCAAAAACAACCAAAGATAAATATTTTTTTTAGTAAGGCAGCAAAATTGGAGGATAGAAATTGTGATTTATGATTTCGCTGCGCCTAACTGCACAGCACTGATTTAACACCTGACACCTAAATGTCTACATCTAAACCTGAAAGAAAAGTTGACCTCAAGGACAAAATGTGTGTTCCCAGTGTGTTTAGAGATGGCACAACTGCAAATCAATGGATGGACGCAATTAGATGCAAATTTGCCTGAGTGAGTTGAACATGTTTCAAATGGAGCGTAACATTTGTGCGAATCCCAGGGCTTCGTGAGTCTGGTTTGTAGACGTGCAGATATGAGAGGAAAGAAAGGAGAGACTGGAGAGAAGCAGAGTGGCTGCTGAGTTCTGAGCTCAGTCAAAGGCTGAGCTGAGCACAAACACACAGGCACACTCCCACAGATACGGCTGCTATGTCCGTTGCTAACTAACTCGCAGCTAACGTAGAATTGGCACATTGGGGAGAAAGATCCAAATGGTCCAGTGACACGAAGGTTCCTGTATCAGCTGCAAGGAAAAACCTGCAGGTGTACAATCTCAAGCAGTATTACTCTTCTCAGAGAGGGGAAGACATGTTTCTCAGCTACAAAATGTTGAGTTGAAGATCTCTGTTGTATTAAAACATTTTCTAAATGTTGTAAACCTCATACAACCTGCACTGGTATTACTGTACTTGATTATGGTCATGCTAATAAAGCAAATTTGACTGTATGTGATAGAATAAAATAGTGTGTGTGTGTGTGTGTGTGTGTGTGTGTGTGTGTGTGTGTGTGTGTAAAAGGGTCAGAGTGAAAGAGCGCATGAGCCTACTGGATCCGACTGTCATTTATGAGAAAGTGGACATGGTTGAAAGTCACTGGGGCAAGTGAAGAGCGTTGAGGCGAGAGACTCGCTGGCGACAGATCGCACCTCGTCACCATAGAAACAGGAAGGCGAAGACAATGGCTCTGTTGGGCTTGTGGAAGATACACAGCGGCAACGGGGAACGAGTACGAGAGTCAGAGTCAGAAAGTGATGTGGGAGGGAGGGAGAGAGAGAGAGAGAGAGAGAGAAGAGGCAGGTAGGGCTGGTGGGTTAGGGGAGTTGGAGGAATGAATCACATATTCCTGTTTGTTTTGTTAATTCATCTCTCTGCCGTGGTGCCCAGACATATGGATCCATTTAATGAGGAAAATATGAGACATGTAAAAATAAACTATACTCTGGAGCTCTGTTTACAACAAGCAGTTTCTGTCCAGATGCCGATTATGAAAAATTAAGCGGAAGGGAAACATTTATCTATACAGAAACAGGTCAAAAATGAATTATATCAGTTCCATATATCAGTGAAAAATATCCATAATGGCACTAGTAATAACAACAATAATGGGCAAAACAGTGTAATATAAAGTTGTGTACTCACACACGTGTACACAAAAAAGCAGCGAGAAAGACTGAAGGACCGAGCTGTTCCCAATAAACTGGTTTAAGTCCAACATTTCTTCCTGAGTGTGTTATAATTCAGAAAAACACATGCACTCTCACATTCTCTTAAATCCCAGCACTGATGCTGTATTGGTTCCTGGTAACCATGTATGTTGACAGCGGTGGAACAGAAAAAGATAATCCTCTGATGAAAGGGAAAAAAGGCAGAGAGACACAGTAAGGCAGAGAGAGAAACCAAGGACAAGAGTAGCTGGTGAAAAAAAGAATGTCAGTTTGGCATGTGGGATTAGATAATATACTTTATTTTTATATTATTTATATTTATTGTATTAATGTAAAGGGATTCCCAGTAGCTTAAATCACATTCGCACTATCCTAAATTGACATTAACCTGCCAAAAAAAAAATGTCTGCCAACAACATTAAAGCAGTCTTACACAATGTATTTTGCTTGTTTAACTTGTACATAAATGTAGAAATGTAATGTAAAAATGGGTACGTGAAGAAGCTATTTCTTGACCATCTGATACAAATCTGTACGCTCGCCAACAGATGCAACAAGAAACATGTATGTACACCAGTGTATTAAACACACAGAGACCATGACACGGGGCACCGAGGAGATGGTGGGAAGTGAACAGTGCATTGTGGGGGTTCGGGGACATCTGAGGCGGCGTTAACATTTAAATGTCATTTGCTGGGATGGGAGGACTTGTTGGCAGCGCCTGACCTCAGGGTGATCGTCAGAGGAAAGAAATGAGAGAGAAACAGATAAACAGATAAAGAGACCGACTGAAGGAAATAACCAGAAATACTGAAGAGAAACATACAGACAGAAAAAGCACGGGAAGAAAGTGACACCAAACAAACCCTAATTTACTAATCAGCAATTAACACACACAAGTTTAGACGAGGCTAATGGGAATGTCATTAGTTTTGCAGGTAATAAGTCCTGAAGATGAAATAGTTCAGTGTGGCCCTACTGAGCCACACGGCCATCCCTGGACCGATGCTGCTAGCTGGGTTAGAAATCCTGAGTATGTAAGTAATATAGCAGACAACACTGAAGTCTGCTGATAAACTCCCCAATTTGCCCTTTCATACAGCTTAACCCACCGTATATTTTTCCCAAACCATCTCCATATTCAGGTAAAACCCAGCTTGAAGAATAGGTGTGAATACTGAGTTATAGTGTTTGTGAAATGTCACATCCTGTGTTCCGTTGTTCAGACCCACAAAACCCAATTTTTAAGTTTTCTTTTTATAAAACAAGTGTAGTGAGACTTTCTTTGTATCAGTAAATGAGGCATGGATAAAGTTAGACATTTCACCCTCTTCATTCAAACAAGATAAGTTGAACCAACCAGAAATGTTGCAACCACCTTCTCCAACTAACTTTATTTTCGATCTGATTCAACATGGCTGCATGAACAGACCAGAGCTGTTTCTGCTGGTCACGAAGAGTGAAAGGAATGCAGACAGAAGCTGATGAAAAGAGAGAGAGGGTGTACTGTATGTAATCCAGCCTTTGAGTAAAATGGAAGACAATAACTTCAATGTAACAGAGCAATAAGGACTGATTCCCCACAGGAGCCATTCTGACAACATGTGCTGTGATTTATGCCCGAGGATGTAATCAAGTCGGGGCAATAACGTCCTCAGCAGAAACATTTCTGCAAAGCTACATGGAGATCACATTACAACATTTATATATGATTTATATAAGACACTCACTATAGACTGCAGCCTGCAGGAGTGAAAAATATAGACATCTATATAAAAAAACCTGTTTTTATGAACATATCCATTAGGAAGGTAATGCTTTGTTAAGAAGAGTTTTGGTTCCAAGCTATTTATTAAATGTCACACTATTATCTACAAAAACTGTTTTCTATAATAAGTTGACAGTTTGCAAGCTTAGATGTTAAGTAGAGAGGAAATGCAATCAACTCATGTCAATAAAGCTCAAAAAGTGAATTTGATTCATGTCATAATTAATTTGCAAACACACCCCATGTTGTCAGTTGCCAGCTGTGAACTGGCATCGTATCACACCACCTTGACACCTTTTGAAAATGTTTTCATTTTCTGAAGCTACTAAATATTTTCAGTCTGATCACAGCTTCTAATAAATGATGTAGCACTGCAATATGAATGTGTACATTATGTACGTCATCAGGGTGTTGTATAAAAATATACCAACAGGTAGTTTACATTTAGTTAGTATATGGACAGACTGGTAATCATAGCCTAAGGAAATGTTAAATGGACATGGAAGTTTTTTGGCCTGCAGCATCCAGGTGAGCCAGCGAAGGTAGCAGCAGGTCTGAAGTAGTCTAAAATAGGTTGTGTGTCTGCCTTTTACATGTTGGTACCTCTGGACAGAAGAACAGACATTTATCAGACTGTATTACAGTACATTTACTTTTTCCTTGTGCTTACACCAGCTTACATAAATAAAAGCAACAGTTATTGAGAGATATTTATAGACATGACAGTGTCACCTGCTGATCACAGACAGAGATAAGGAAGGAGAAATCAAAGGTGGACAAAGAGATAGGCGACCAGGGTTTGAAAATGTCCGACAAGAGTTCCACAGACTGAATTAGGATTGAGTCGGTACCCGAGCTATAGAGATATAATCAACGCTCACATGTAGCATAAACATGAAAACAGTTGAGATTCATTGCATGATTGTGAAAGCCCAGAAGACTTTGGCTCTGAGTCTGCGCTAAATCTGATATTCTTTTAACATGGTGTTCCGGTCTATATCCGTCAACCCAGTCAGATCCATCCACAGATCATTAGTGACCATTCTGCTGCTGATCACTTCCATAAGTGAAAATGATGCAAGGCTCTATTTGATCCCTCCCTCAGCTTCTCTCACACTCTGTCTCTATGTCTGGATGTCTCTCTTTCTGCCTTGAGCTCTCTCTCGCCCTCAGTCTCTCATTACTGCCTTCCCCCTCTCCCATCTGTCTCTTTACAGCCTTTTCTAATGGAGCATGGATACACAGCAGTAAATCACTCGTGGTGTCTAAAAGGCCCCCTTACGCGCTCAAATGTTATTCTTAAATATCCACATTCACGCGGTCAGAGGCAGATATTGCGGTGAAGGAGTGGGAAGCGAGTGGACATGGGAGGCAGTGGAGAAAGATATTGATTAAAAGGCACACGCAGTGTGGTCAGCAGCACGCTGTGTGAGCTCCTTTGTCTTCCAGGAATGACTGCTTTAAAAAAAAACATTAAAAAAAAAAAACCCATTGCTCAGGAGGTAAATTAAACATAATATTCACACCCGTTGCCATGGAGATAAGGTAAATGCGTATCAATCATCACACGCCTACAGTGCTGTTTTGTGGTTTTGAGGGTGCCATGCTCACTGCTTTATCTATTCCAATGATAAGTATACACTCCTGAGGTCACACTGGGCTTTGGTGTGTAGAATATCTCAATAATCTTTCTTTTAATAATTTTTAAATACCTCAAAAATAACAAGATGTAAGGACAAGCGCACAGAGAGAAAACAGCCTTTGTTTTTCAGTTCACTTACAGCTACACAGTAGGCTGTAATGGTGCTATTAGGATACAGGAGACTAATCAAATTAAGAATAGTTGAAAACATTTTTAGCTCTCAACTCTCAGGACTAGTGTATAAACATACATGACTTATGGTGATGTCTGATGTTATGAAGCCAGCAGTGTATTAAGAAAGCTGGATACAACCAAGCAGCAACCTCCAGGGCTGAAAAATTAAGCCAATGAGGAGTTGCCAAAACCTGCAGTTCCTCGAATGGCCACTTGAGGCTGGCTCCAAAAGCCAGTCAATCCCCAAAGTTATAAGGGTTAAGGCTGTGCCTGTGCCACTGGCTCCAAAAAAACAAGATGGCAACAGCCAAAATAGGCTTCATAACGGCAGTCCACAAATCAATGAGTAACCACATCCATTTCCTTTATGCAGTCAATGGATACAACATGAAAGAGTCAGCATTATTGCCAGTTAATCTCAGCAAACAAGGTCAGTTATTGATATCTGTATTGACTATTTAAACCACTAAGATTTCATATTTGTACAAATATTTTTTTGTGTGATTTTAATGCTCTATGCGACAAGCTGCTGGATTCAGGGGAACAGACACTGATGCAAAAGTGCGGTGCGCCACACAACATGGAAGCCAACCATGAAGAGAAAAAAATGACAGGTTGTTGCATGTCTACTTGGTTCCTTGTAACTGAGAAACCAGGTCACAATTATCTCCACTATAACAGGCTTTCAGAGCTGCGCTGGGGGGGCGTGATGCATACACAACATATTACACAATAATTAATAATCACAATATTCTTAGACAACAAAGAGCTGAATGTGCCACAAGGCAAGGTGCAGGGATTGAAAAACTGACAGAATGAATGAATGAATGAGAGGGCTGCACGTGTGCTTTAGGCTGCATAATGTGGAAGCAAACCAGGCAAAGAAAAAAAATGCGATACTGGTTATTAGAGGTTGTCACATGGTCGGGTCAAGTACGGTCATGTTGTATTGCCTCCGTTCACGGCTCTGTGTTTCAAAGCCTCTAATACACGAGTGAATTCATGTAGACTGGCTACCAGCAGGTGGGTCATCATCATCAATATTTGTATCCTACTGTCACTCAGTTGGTTACACATTAGTTTGAAGTTGGAAGTTTGTATAGTCCCTTTCACGCATGCACTGCAACCTTGAATTTATCCAGACATTACCCAGAGGAGCTGTGTGTGAGAACGCAAATATCCGAATCAGCTGGATCGGACATTAAACGGACTTTACCCTGCCAGCTCCCTAGTCTGAAGTCTGTGTAATGTCCTACTGAGCCAATGTGTGAATAGAGCGGGTCACTGTCTGGAGAGCTCAAACCGAGCGAGTGGGCGTGTTGATGACCTCAACTCCCATCTCATTCACAGCAACTATTTTTTTACGAATGCGGCTGGCACTGGATAAATGCAGCCAACTAAGCTAAATTGTTTTGACTGGGCCTGACCACTCTGCTGTGAAGCTAGTGCTATTGGGATAAAGGACTTCCTGTGATTTTTCGTAAAATAAAAAGCTTCAAAACACTGAACCGGAAAAGTGAAAAAAGTAAGAACTGGCACATACTTTTTGTGTCTTATCCTGCCTCATGCACCTTTTGCCTGAACCAAACGTAGTAGGCCTATTACCAGTAGGTGAGACGAACAGTTTCCTGTTAGTGCTGCGTGTCTGAAAGGGCAACAGCAGACAATACCCGGACCTGATTCTCCATAGATTGTCTGGAGTTAATTTGTGAAAACAGCTTATGACGTAACATTATTTCAATCAGGAGACTTAAAAAAGAATTTGGCGATTAGACTCCATCACGACGTCATCATGTAGAGAAACGATGCGTAGTATAGAACAGACCCCTGATGTAGTCTAGACAGTGGTGGTGGTGACAGGATGACAGATTTGGATGGATGTGGAGAGGAACGGGTTCTGATGGCTCAAACTGGACGCTGGAAATAATGAAGCTGGAGGTGAATGGGGGTGGAGGAGGGTTGTAGAGATTTCGTTCTGAAATGAAAGCTGACAGCAGCAGAGATGGAGAACAGGTTTAAACTTTGGCAGCAGCGACGTGATTGGGTCAGCGATAATCGAGGCAAAACCTGAATGGTACAGTTTAAGAGTATAGGCCCATAGAGCCGAGGAGAAGGCAGCGGGGGAGGAGAGAGGAGGAAATGTGAATGACGTAGCACACCAGTCTTCCTGATGAACTTATGCTGAGCTTCATCTCTCATTTATATATATATATATATTGCTACTCTTTTCGTGGCTGCTTGTTAATTGGTGGCTCATTGTGCTGCTGCTGTTCACTCCCTATTATCGTCTGTCTGTGGTTTCAAGTGAATCAGTAAATATATTTTAAATGTGTTTCCTGCAGTAATAGTGATGCAAACAATTGTTGCGCTGGTTCTTTGGTGGGGAGGGTGAAACACCATGACTGTGCTTCTTGAAGGACAAACATCCAGCTCGTCTTCATTCTGGGAGGATGGACCACTTCCATTCCCATTTACACTCCAGTATTAGCGGGGCTCTCCAGAGATGGGCCGGGAGTCACACAACACTCGGCTCACCTGCTTCTCTCGGGACTTTCAGTATCAGCGCAAAGCAGCAAAGCAACAACTAGTTTTTCCTCTCTTATTCATCATTCTATCTTTGGAACAGAGGCAGCACAGGTCAGGGATGGTGGGGATTGTATTAGAAAGGTGTTGGATTGGATATAATAACAGTTATCTTAGGTTACTTTATGTGCCAGTGCCTTGTATTTTCTATTTCTGTCTCACCTGTAGAATCAGTATTTGCCCTGCTAGCAACAGGCAGTATCCAATCACATACGAGCAAGGATTGATATGTCAGGTGGTTGGTTCATCTACCTTTTTGGTGTCTTGTTATGTTCGTGCCAGATGTACTCATAGTCACCAGAGCATGGTTTCTGATAACTTTGGTGACCTTCCAACCTTTTATGTAGAGCCAACATCAGTTTAAACAATAAAAACACTGTAAACCTTAATGAACTGAAACCAAATGCCAAGCTCAGTGCAGCGTTGGGTAATTGGAAGCTTGTCCGAGATATGGACTAGTGTTGAGTAAAATGGGCTCTTGTTGTTTGGTTTTGTTAGCTAATCTGGCTAATTTGCTTTATTTTAATATTATAATGTTAATTCTGTGTGGGACTGGGAAAGGCACCCAAGTTGTATTTAGCTCATTAAAAGGACTCTAAACTGCTAGGTTTCGATAATTATGAACGGCCAGATTTTCATGACACTTTCAATAGAAATCGTCCCTTATCTAGGATCACAACTCCACCAATCCAAAGCAAGATTTCCTCAAAAGCATTTCAAACTGAAGGAATAGTTGACAATGCTTTCCAAAGTCACAGTTACAGATGGGAAGACTTTGTTTCCCTACAACTTTAATTCTGACTGGGACTTATTGCATATCATGATTAGCAGTAGGTTCTTAAAACTGACGGAATTTTGTACAGCTGATTGCAATTTCCACAGTGTATTGTTTAAGAACAAAAAAATGGTTGCAAATTTTGAAAAGTTGCTATAAATTTAGTAATTTGGGCCAAGATCCTGAAGGGGACAGTCTTTTGTTGACCCATTAATCTTTCCTCCAGACCAACATGAAATGAGAGCTTCCCAATTTGTGAGCTTTCCATTTTTAACACCATCAGGCCAGAATGTCTTTGGTCACAAGGTATCTCATAAACTAATGAGCAGACTGCCAGGAAACTTGCTGAGCACAATCAAAAGAATAAACCCTTTCTACCTTAAAGACCCCATGGTTTTTACAACAAAACCTCCCTCTGGACAAACTGAACAGTTTTTATTTTTGGAAAGGCTATTAGAATAGCGAAACCTTCACTGTGCTTGAGAATTCATATTCTCCAAAGTACATGTCGCCAATGCACCCGGCCTTGGAGAAAAGCACATCATTTTAGTGGTTCCAGCTTTGTGAGTCCTTGAACTGTGAAGGACAAACGATATCCGGGACCTGATCGATCTTTAACATCGCCACTCTCAGAGTGTGACCAGGCTTGTCGCCCACACTGCTAAGTAGACATTCTGCCCAAAGGCCTGCCTGATCATATGGACCAATGAAGAAAAAAAAGATACTCAACCAGCAGATTTCTCAAGAGATATCTCTAATTCTATGCTCCCACCTGCCTTAACCCAGTCTCCTCACAATATTGATTTATTGTAAATTGGTTGTCAGATAACCACCCATGTTGTCCATAGGGGTCTGCTGCCGCACCAAAAGGTTCTGTTTTGCTAAAACGATACAAGCTTTCCTTGTTTGCTCAATTTGCTTAGATAAGAGATGGGATAATTATGGTGTTACAGAACATCGAATTAGCAGCAGGAAAACATTAGCACTCGAACTGCAATACTGGCTGTGCAAAGCTGAAAACACCCACTGAATTAATGAGTCTAAGGAAGACATACCCGAGAAGATAATTTACACCTGTAACATCTGTAACAACATCTCTGCTTAGTAACAGTAACATCATTTATTGGTTAGATTTTCATTATTTGCACAAATAAAAGTGATGAAGCAAAAAAGGAAATATAAGTAACAAAGAGCAAAATGGGCTTATACTATAAAGTACCGTAATGTCTTATCCTCGGCTTGGTGGGTTAACAGACACCTCCTACAATACAGTTTTATTTTGATCAAACAACTGAAGAAGCCAAAAGAAACTAAACTATATATTCATACACAAATGTACACATACCAAGCATCCCCAGAGTCAGTCATGTGGTCCCTGAGGTATGGATAACTAGGATTCTTCAGAGGAACCACAAACTGGTCATCATATCAATAGACACCACTGCCAGGATCAATAGCTCAAGAGCATAACAAGCCAATGCAGAAAGAAGGAGCAGAGCACAGAATCGTCTCTCCACACACTGAACATCTAACTTTACAGGTACACCTACACAGCCGGTTCTAAAGCACAGAAAGAGCACTTCACAAAGAGACCAACTGTTTGAAGCTGTTTGGTGATACACACCTCTAGGTTTTTCTTAGTAAGTTGGTTAGTTAGTTTAGTTAGTAGTCTAACTGTAGTCACAGTGAGGCTTGGTACCATTGTGCCTGTACAATGACCTATGCTAAAACCTGTGCTCACCAACTGTCAGGCAGCCGGCACTGATGGCTAAACTGTTGCTTATCAAGAAAAAGCAATAACATCCTGTAAAACAAAAAAAAATTGTTATTGTTTAAAATAATACATACAGACACAAAAATGTCGAAAGATGTCAACACATTAGTGACAGCTAAAATACTTGCAGTGCAAACTGTACATAGACACATAGCGAGTACAGTACAGTACATTCACTTCCCTGCCTGGACAGTAGGCCAGTATAGCATACAGTACAGTAGAGAGTTGGGTATTGAGTGACGACTGGGTCCACTTTACTGTGATGCAGGAAATGGAAATGGAAAATGTAGAAACAGTGCATACTGATGCTCAAATGTAATATCGTCAGCAAAGAATGAAGTACATAAGGTTATATATACTGTTTATTGTGGTAGCTAATACTTTGATCACTCTTTGATCTCAGCCACTCTCATCTCCCTCATTTTCCCTCCTCTCTGTTGTGCCCTGCACCTCTCTATTTGTGACTCCGTCAGTTATTCCACCGTGAGAGAGCTTACATGGGGGCCGAGGAGGGTGAACAAACAGAGTGCCTCTCCGCTGAGGCGAGACGGAGAGAAGAAGAGGTGGAGAGGAGGAGGAGGCGGCGTTGAGCGCTTCAGCAGCGGCAGCATCCTCCTCGTAGATCTAATGAGACAGAGGGGAAGAAAAAAACGGAGGAGGAATGCCTTTTCTCTCACCACGCAGTGCAAACAGAACTCCCAACGCCCTCTGCCTCACCCGAAGCTGCAGGCAGCAGGCAGTGAGGAGGAGATGCTCTCTGTGCCAGAATTCGCTCCATTACGCAGATGTTTGGGAACAGGGGGGGGACACCGCAAAGAGCCACTTTCCAACCCTTTTAGGGGCCGGTTCAGAAGAAAACGAGGGGCGCCAATCCATCCATTACACCGGCAATATGACCAAGTGGGGCCTATTTTGTGGTGCAGCTGGTGCTTTTGCAGGTGAACACAGAGGGAATGGGGAGAGGTACACCGACTGCCTGACTAGAGTGAGACTCAGATAATTCAATATTCATGCTGTTCCCTGACATGCCCCCCGGGCAATACTGTAAAAGATAACAATAAAACTATGACAAAGTTTAGGGCAGAGATCGTATGGTCAAATGACATGAATATATGCGTGTGTGTGTATGTTTAAAGGTCTCTCTCTATGTGAAACACATAGTATCTCTCTTAGATTACTTGCTGTCTGTTAATGAACTCTAACGTAGCGAAAGGTTAAGCAAAGTACTCTGTTAGTGTTAAAAAAAATACTCAAAGATAAATAAATCAACAGCATCAGTTGTAGAGTGAACAGAAGAACGCCTTCTTAGCACACCTCCTTGCTATGAGATGACCATCAAAATTCCTCCTACTGAGATCACAAGAGCCTGTGGGTTTGGTGGAGGTAATACAGTAAGTGTTGGTGGACACTTTTAAATATCATTCTATATACAACCAGAAATATTAAGGGGATGGAAACTAATTAATGTCACAGTATATACACCGCCATATGTCCCACTTGGAAGAATGAGAAAAACTTAACATGGACGGTTAAGTTTTTCTCATTCTTGCAATGAAAATCTTTGATGTCACTAATAAGTAAATAAAAACAGGCAGTATGCATGGTATTATAACATACTGGAGACTAGTAGAAGAGAGAAGAGAAACAAAACTGTCCTCTAAACCTAAAATCCTCTAAACATTTTTACCTAATCACAGAGGGAAAGAACAGGCTAAGCAGGATCACTAGTCAAAATGAAAAAGTGCAGTAAATATTCACTTAACAATGCTGACATTTAAAGCTAAATGATTTTATTCACGGTTGTAGTTTCCCTGTAAATAAAAGGGCTTTTCTTCACCTTGTGGCTCTTCCTGAACCTGAAAATGCCTGGTTACAAAGCAGGGCAGGTTCTTGACTGAGTGATGTTGCACTTAAGAAATATTCAAGATATACAACATTAAGTTGTGTGTAGGCCTGTGTCACAGGTGACAGTCAGGTAAACATCCTGCAGGCTGATGTGTCATTCTTGCTTCTCTGAGAATCGACATGTTCAACATGATAAACGCTGACATTCTTTTCAGTGCTGCTGACTGTAGGCTTGAGGATTCAAAGGTCTCTGTTATTTACCGTGAGCTGTGTGAGCCTGGCTAACCCAGTGTCCAGGTTGAAAGCTGACCATCTCCCTGCTGGAGGGGCACTTTTAAAGCTCGGCATGGTTTGGCTCCTTGCACACATCTTTTAACCATTTATGAGATGTGATTTTTTTTGGTTGGGTGTGGAGGCCTCTGAAGTCTGGACTACCCTGCCTTGGACTGTCAGAATTTATCTGAATTTGCATCTATTTTATTATCATTGTATTTTTTTGGTCAGTTGTTTAAAATGTGCAGGCTGTATCTCCTGTCTACCATGGTGTACAAATTATGAACAAAAAGTTCATTATCTTTTTTAAGATGTTTTGTGCAGAGTAACGAAATTATTTTCAAGGCACTATTGACTGGGACATATGCAGTGCTGAAATGATTTGTCAATTTGAGCACTGACAGAAAATTACGAGGCCCTATTTTAGACGCATAAGCACAACCACAAGTGCAAAGCGGAAGGTTTTGGGCACATGGACTGTGCGCTCCAAGCGCACCTGCTGTTTTGGTTTCTTTGCAACGCGCAAAAGAGTTGGGTGAAGTGGCATATAAATAAGAGGGTGTGGTGATATGTGGCAATCTAGCTGTGCCAGTCACAGTGACGCATTAAGGACAACAGTTCAACAAATGAAGAATCAACTTCTCCAGGAAATTATACTGGATGTCGCAAAGCAGCAAGACTACAAATCTGCAGCCAAACAGATCATTTTTAATAAGTACAATGATGATAGAGCGACAGAGACAGACATGGTTCTGAAACGTCTAGTGCTTAGTGCAAAAACTAAGACACATTTCCCAACAACTCGCTTTGCTCTGCCTCAATTAAATGAACCTCCCACCTGTTTGCACCTCTCCTCCCACCTGTGCACAGTGCACTGAGCACCAAAATACCACACAGACAGGAAAGCGAATTTAAGGTCAGGAAAATACCAAATGGTCGGAGTGCTGCTTGCGCTAGTTGTTGCGTCACCACGAAACTAGGGCCTTAGGCACAGCGGTGCTTTGAGATAAATAATAACTTCAGCATGCTAATATGTTCACAATGACAAAGCTAATATGCTCATTTTAAACAGATACTGTACAATGTTTAGCATGTTCACTGTCTTAGTTTAAGTTTCTCAAATAACACAAAATTATAATGCTTCTGTGGAATAACATTTTGATTTTCCAGTTTACATCATCATTTAATATAGTCCCCTATTGGGTCTGATACATTTATACATTAAACAAATCAAGTAAATAAAAAAAAATAGATCAACAGTGAAAGCAATCATTAGTTGCATCTCTGGATGCATATATCTCCTCTTCATTTGTCATACTGTGTGTCACTGTAGGATAAAAAAAATAAAAAATAAAATAAATAAATCCCATGAATGCCATTCTTTTTTCTTGCTTTCCTACTAAATACCTGTAAAATTACTGATGTTTGCCAGAAAACAACACGTTACTTGTAATTAGCTCTGGACTGAATCATGTGTGAAAAGGGAAACCTGCCAGTCTGCCAAATCAGCTGTGGTGTAGTGCACTTCCTCTGCCTACAGGAAATGACAAGCATCACTTTCAGCCACGCTTGACTGGACCCTTGGCAGCCAAGCCAACAGAGACACAAAGTTGTGTGTTAAAGTGTGTGTTTGAGTGAATGTGTGTATGAGAAAGAGCGGGTGAGCGATTACTCACGTTTTTTTTGTGTGTGGGTTTTCATGTGTCTAGACACGTATGAGTGCTCGTGTGTACTTCCCTTACACATGTGTGCACATCAATAAGTCCAACAAATCCATGATTAATGTGTGCTCCAGTGTGTTGTGCAGCTTCCAACTCAGCCAAATGAAGTCATGTTATTCTTCGAAAGCTTCTATATTATTAGGAGCCATGTCTTCCTACCAGGGCCTGTGTGTCACAACTGCAGCACATGATGTAAAATGTGACCGTCTAGCCAAGAACCTGCCAAATATATGTCATCATGATAATTGGTTGAGCAAATGCATGTGAAGCCACTAGGTATTTTACTCAGACATAAATAGGCATCATGGCAGAGGGACAGATGCAAGCTGGATTTGTTACATCCACAGTGTTATACTGAGTCACCTTGGCTCACAATATTTCTGTTCTCATAAATATTCATGAACTGGGGCTTGCCTGCTGGTTGGCTTGAGGTGTGATTAGTCAGTTTTTCAAGTCAGTTGTCATGTCCAAACATGCTAATGCTAATGTGACAAGTGTCACATGCACATCACAATATGGTGGCCTAGGGGTTAAGGCGCTGACCATGAACCGCAGCACACACGTCCAGCTTGTCCTTTGTTGCATGTCATTCAGGATCTTTCTCTCACATCATTTCCTGTCATCTCTCTACTGTAGGCTATGTTATAAAGGCATAAAATGCATATTTTTGTAAAATTGACAATAAACAATTTTTTGGGGGGTGGGTAATTTCCTAACTTTGACAGCTGGAGCGGAGTAGGTGGTCAGTGAGACAAACACAGTGTGATGAGTTTGATGGTTATGACTAACTACTATGGCAACTAATAAACTTTAAAACTTAAAAATAAGTCTGGTTGTGTGCTCACTGACGGCTGTTTCCTACGGAAGCTTGTTGCTGCCAGAAAAAGAAAAATGGAGCAGTATCACGTCATAACGTGAAAAGTTTATTATAACAAGGTGTTTTTCACATTATAACATAGGCGTTGCAGCAAAACTCTCCCGTAGTCCCCCAGTTGGAAAAACAACTGATCCAATCAGAGCGTTGGGGGCGGATACGTCACTCACTACTGAGTGATTAAGGTAACAAAAGACGGCTAACATGAAAACAATAAACATGAAGAAATGGCAATTCAGTCTAATTATCAGGCTACAAAGAAGGAGCAAAAAATTAAAGCAACTTTCTTTCTTTCAAAAAATGCATTCTCTGGTTCCCTGATTTGCAGCTTTTCTCTGCTCGTACTTTCTGGGGATTTGGACACTACAAGCTATTTAAAGAACCTGACCACATCCCTGTATGAGCGTGAGCAGGAAGTGAGGAAGCTGACTGGGCTCCCACCCGCTGCTCAGATCTTTTGTGAGGCTGCCGACAGACGGAGCAGAGCTGGTATCAGTCTGCTATGATGTGCACAACACGGCATCAGAATCAGCGGCACTCAGCCGGCCTCACAGAGCACACAGTGTTCACTCTCACCCACTGAAGGGATCGCTAACTGACTAGAAGACATCAAGCAGAACAGCGTGTACCAAAAACACAACCACCACACACACGTATACAAAACACAACCTCACAGCTGTCAGGTCGTTGACCACATCTGTCAGTACAGCAGATATTGAGGAAAGGATCAATTACATCCGTGAAAGGGAGGCCCCATGATTAAACAGAAACAACCTTTTGGATTAACGGTGACTTAAAGAAATGGAAGTGATGGGTAAGTTAATAAGTGATCATGTCTGTAAAATCTTTATACATCTTACTGAGAGGATCATTAAACCCTTTATTTCAATTCATAAATACTAGTCTGACAAATCTGGACACAAAAGTGAATTAGCTGCACACCCAGATCTCAGCAATTAACTTGGTAATTCAATGTCATTATCACCAGTATAAATGATGGCCAAAACTGCAAAATAAGGCCCAATTTGTAATAACCCAGAATTATCCTTGAAGTTTTGAGTCTTCTTAATGTGTGTAATTAATGTACAAAACATGTAGGCCTTGGTAGAGATTTAGCTAAATAGCAGTACTCTGTAACTGCTGTCTGGTGACATAACACAAGTGTGTGTAAATTCAGAGATCCATTTGTTTACTAGACTGGAACATTAAAAGCACTCTGCCACGTTAAGAGTGTGGGTACCCTTCACAAAAGCTGATGAAAAGGCTACAAAATGCAATATCTGTGGCATGGTGTTCATAAAAGAATCAACAGTTCATTGCTTACAACACTAATCCACTGTAAAAAGTTAAGTCAAAGGAAAAATGGCGTGTACAAATGTCACAGCCACAGCCATGTTAGTGGCTCAGTGAGGCTGTACTTTTTCTTAATACATCCATGGCACTTAGGCACCGTGGTGGTTTGAGGTAAATGCTAACACTGCTTAACATCTTAACTGATATGTTAGTCAGGTATAATGTTTACCAAGCCTGGGAACCAGACGAATCTGCCAGCTCATGTCTCATGTGCTCTGGCAGGTACGTCTGTCTCCTCTCCCATTCAGACAGATTTCTCTGCCGATTTAACGGGATAACCAATCACAAGCGTTTATTTAGTATGAGGCGGGTTTAATACGATGACTGACAGAGACGAGCGCCGTTCAGGTATCTTTGTAAATATCCAAGATGGCTGTGGCTACAGCGGCAGTATTAAACGGACTGGAGGGTAAATTTTCTCTAAAAGAAGAACAAACAACTGCACTTAAACTTTATGTTGATAAGAAATATGTGTTTGCCGAACTTCCGACACGACATACCGTCCGACAGAACGGCGCTCCGTTGCTCTGATTGGTTGTCTCCGCCCCTCGATAACGCCCCTTGGAAATCAAAAATGAACTGAGAGGTTCCAGACTAATACACATTTGCATATTAGTCTGGCAATGCCAAGCTAATATTTACCATGAAAAATCAGGAGATTGTCAAATGTATTACAGTTCATCCTATGGGGACTGCGAATGCCTGTACAAAATTAAATGGTAATCCATTTGATAGTTCAATATATATTTCAGACTGGATCCAAGTGGCAGACTGCAATCTACAGAGCCATGCCTGGTGCCAGCATGGCTAACAATATACAGATACAGATTTGATAAGGGATTCAAAAGCTTTGATAAAAAAGGATTCAATACTGAGGTCAAATATGATAAATTGCTATTTAACCCCCGACCCCGACCTGAGCCCTCAGATGCAGTAATGTACTGCACATATATAGCCACACACATTCACACAGACACAAACTGACCCATATCAGACACACCTGCAACTTCAGCAAGGCCGCGACCGTCAGACCTTCATGATCAGACAGTCGCATTCTGGCAGACGTTCAAAGGCAACATTTATTCATGCTGCCGGGTGAGAGCTAAAGCTAAAGTGACCCAACCTTCTGTATTCTCTGCAACTATACTTTGAAGCCTCCCATTGTGTTAGCCCCGTTGCCTGAGAGGCACATGAAAGGAAATCACAACTTTGAAGTCGACACAAGCACCGACTCTCGCCCCGACCACTTACAGCCGAGACTCCTAAATCACATAAAAAAAACATTCAGATGAATAAACAAAAAACAACTGCCCTGGCTTTTGTTTCCCTGGAGATGACAGTGGGATTATTGTTCTCAGTGACTTCACCCAGGAGCCCTAGATTGCGGTTGCCATAGAGTTTTCGCCGGCAGTAAAAGGCCATTTGAGGCTTGGGTCAATAACAGCAATGACCGAAGGCCGAGAGGCAGGGGAGGTTAAACGGAGAACCACTGGACCATTCAAATGTTACTGACACACATTAACAACAAAAACATATGTGTATGTACAATATAGTTTAAATATTAAGGTTCTAGCAAAATATTTATCCCCAAATTTAATCAAGTTAATTTGTACTGGGCTCGATGTTAATGCAGGCTGTTTCCACAAGATTTATCAAGTTATCCATTGCCTCTGACTTTTGGCCTGAATGACTGAGTAATCTAAATGTTCCCATTTGTAATAGCTATATTTAAGTGCATAAATGGCCTTGCACCAGATAGAATCTCTCACTGATTAAACAGTATAAAAGCAAAGGAGCCACAACCAGGCAATAAATAACTGTAGCGTTCCAACGCACAATGCAAACTTTCAGTGAGTCATCTTTTTCAGTAAGAATCTCACAAATATGGAGTGCTTTACCATCTGAGCAACAACAAAGATGTGAATACTGAATAAGTTTTTAATGGATCCAGTGGTCACATACAGCGTGCACACAGTATCGCTTTGTTTGTTTAGATGTTTAACCCTGAATTTAAAAGTCTAACTATGAACACAAATTAATGTCAGCTACACACCCTACATACATAATATCTGCTGCATTTCTTTTTCTTAAGTAACATTGTTTATCTGCACCGTCCCTGTTAAATAACAATAACATAAAATAAAATCTTCATTGACAAACTGTTTATTCATATTTTTGAGGAGACGCTCTCTTTATTTAGATTGATTTTGATTTGATTGTGTTGTGTGCTTTCATAAAATTGGGGGTCAAGACACATAATTCAACAAAAGAGTGTCTTTTGTTAGACCCTGCCTCCTGCCTCTCTAGTTAAAATACCACCTTTTTCCAATTTCACAGCTTGAGACTGTAAACATAAGCTATCGGTTTTTGTAGTCTCCAAGGCCAAGATCAGATACCCAGCTGATGTCACTTTAGTATGTTTTTCTTCAGACTCCACAAAGTTCCTCCAGAGCCACAAAAGAGATTAAAAACTGCCAGTCAGAACTGACTACTCCCCATGTTCATGGTAGAAAGTATTGCACATCACTTTCTTGGCTTTCAAAATAATGGCTACATTTCAAAATGTAAGAAACCACTTTTCTACACATTCTGTGGCTTAAAATTGATGTTACCTTAACTGATTCTCCCAGATTCTGCTCTAAAAAGGAGGAAAACTGTCTGGTTACAGACTGTAGAACAAATGGACTCTTATTGAGTTTGGCCTCTGAAATTAGAACAAGTGTGAGTGTCATTTAATCACTTTCTTCTTGGATTTTAAAATGTTTTATTTTCAGCCACTGAGTCATGATCCCCCAGTCTCTGTGCGCACGATGCTCCATACTGGCAAATGTTATAAATGCTCAAGAAAAGAAAATGGTTTTCTGAGTAGAGCAGGCCTCTCACCGTTTCTCTTCATGTCACGGATACTGTCGTGCGCAGCGTGTGATTGGCTGTGCCTGGCTTCTCATCAGGGCTCAGTGTTCCTGGGCTGGCCGGCTCAGTGTTCTATTGATTAGGCCTTTGGCAACCCAGGCAGATTTATTCTCTTATTAGGGGCTCTTAATGCCTGATCAGAACAGATTAAAGGTCTGCTGCTGCCTCCAGCTACACTATCATTTAGATCTTTTCATTAGGCTTGGATGGCTGTATCGATATAATTATCCTAAGAACCAAGCACTGGAATTATAAAAAAGAGCAAAGAGCTAATTCTGATTCTTAGCAAATTCAGAAAAAAGGCTTTATTGACTTATATAATATAAGATGATTAATAGAGCAGAACTGTATATGTTTTAATTTCAAACAAAACAGGATTATTTACTTCCCCTCTCTCATAGCAGAGCCACAATTACATCTTCTCAGAGCATATCCTAAATTAGATTTCAGTCCAGTAAGACCAATAAAAACCCTCACCAGTCACTTTTGATAGATTACAAAGCACTTTTAAAATATCATTAAAATATCATTAATGCATTAATCAATAACATCCCAGTTTTAGAGTCTGTTGGTTTTTCGCTTACTGATTTCTTATTCTGTTGATACTCACAATATTTTCACTAAGTTATCATTTCATCATTTACACCTTACTTATCTTTAATTATGATCACTAATTCTTGCCTGCAGGCTGCTCGTTCCCTCTGTGGACAACACAGGACAGAGCAGAAATAGATTTTAACACCAAAGTGTGCAGTAAAGTCTGTTTAATCCTCTTAACTTCACTTAGGGAGACTGAACGTCAGAGGACATGCTCAAATGTCTTTTCCATCTTTTATCATTTGCCATCAGGACAATTTCTCCAAGGATCAGATTAAAGCTCATACTGTGATCCAGTGAGCCAAACCACATCCAGAGGTGATCTGATTGATTTCGGTCCGGACACCTTTGGCACCTGATCCCGCAGGAGCATGTCGAGCACAAAGCAAACAGAGCGTCACACACACAGAAACCCCCGATCACGCCGAGGCACATTATCTACTGTGGTTGCTTGGCAACCAAACAGAGACACACACATACACAACATAATGGTTAATTTGTATCCAGCTGTGTCAGCAACGGGTAGTCAAAAGTGAAGAGCTATTTCTCTAGCTTTAGTTTTTGACGAGAAGAAAAACTGAAACAAAAAGCTGGTTTTAGATACATGACACCCTGTAAACAGTGAAATATTGACATATTTCTTTAAATTCATTATCTGCTTAGATAATCTTATTTTCTGACAATGGCTTATATAAATAACTTGGTATGAATCAGAACTTATTTGTGTTTTTAATACATGAATAAACCTCTTCAGCACCACCACAGTTTTGCGATTGATGCACGAGGTATATCGCATGGCCCTGAAAGCAGCTGGTGTCCTTCTACATAAAAATAGTGGAATTCAAGTGTTATGCTCCAGGCAACATGAGTGCGATCTCAGCCTTACATATAAAGAACGCCTCCTTTCATTTCCAACACACATTCATTCTTCCACTGTGTAGGTATTGCAGGGTAACATTAAATCCAATCACAGCTCCAAACACAATCTTCCCACTTATGAGGGAAAAAAGGCATCTGTCAACTGTTAATGTGCTGGCTGTGGCTTGAAAACATAGACTGCATAAAAGAAGTCGACATACCCCTTAAGTGCTAATGGCCAGCAGGCGGCGACTCCACTGGTTGCGGGAAGTCATATGGTATAGAAGTCTATAAGAAAATGACCCTACTTCTAATTTGATTTATTACCTCTTCAAACATTTTCATAATGGGTTTATGGTGTCAACCGCTAGTTTCATGTTTTTTTAAAAACAGCATGATGTTATTTTGTAAGTTATGGTCCCATTTAGAGTAAATTACACGATATAGCAGGGTATGCTTTAAGGACTGGTTACTTTGTGATTAACAAGTTGTTACCACAGAGACCTGTCAATCGGGATAGAGGCATAGCAATTTATACCATAGCACTGTGTACATTTAAATAGCCGTGAACATGTTTTTGGGTGTTGTTTGTGTTTTTGTCTTAGAACTACAATAGAATGGAACTTTAAAATGGAATCCGAACAAAATGTGAAAACTTATCCCCCTCTCTTCGTTTTGATTCGTCTGTTTTTCCTCAATGCCTCAAACATTTGTTGTCACTGTCTCTCTGCAATCTTTGTTCTGTTCCTCATTCAATACCCGCCATGACTCATTTGTTTATTGACTCTCTGAAATAGCCAATATTTACAGCACAAACCCAATCTGGACCCCATAAAGCACGAAGACAGTACAATATCTCTCCACTCACAAATTTAACAAAGCAAAAGAAACATTTACAGGCACATTTCTAACACGGTATGACCGTTTTTCAGGCAGCATTGAGTGACAAAGGGATTAATTGACTACTTTTACTTTCATCCTGCATTGGGAGTGAGTCACTTTCACACTAAAAAGGACCTGAAATATCGTCAACTAGAACAGGGGCAACCTGATAAGCAGATCAACATTCACAATTCCTCTGATAATTTCCAACCACAATAAATGTGTCAGCTTGTGTGTTTTGCAATGTTAATGATTATGGATACCAGCTTTAAGCCGCTCCACAAGACAACAGGAATCCTGTCCCTTGAGGAAAAAAGGAAACTTAAAAAAAAAACTCTTTCTGGGAGTAGAAGACACATAGAATCTGGAGACCATAACACCTTCCAGAAAAAACTTCAGTGGTGCCTAAGTTGAAATCCCAGCGGCAATCACTAGAACTATTGGCCTGACTATTGTCATTGACTCCTTTCTGATAAAAAACACAGGCCATTACATGTCGCCAAAGCCCAAGAGTCTGACAGCTTCCCTGCCAGGCAGCCACTCTGGTCCGAGCCACACTGAGAGCTGCTCAAGAAGAAAAAGAGAAAATACAACTTTCAACTATAAAAGCATCTGTCATAGAACTGTGTAGTTCACTTAGCTAATAATATGCACTGCCAACATCTACTAGTTCTGAAAAACATAAATCAAATATGAAATATGTATTCTTTGTACTTTCCATTTACCATGCAGACACTCGGGTGGTAAGGCGTTCGAGTAGGCCTGGGCAATATGGTGTGGTTGTTCAGACAAAAGTTTCAGAATTTCTTAATCACAAAACGAAATTGTAAATGATCATCTACCACATGTGTGTCTTGTGGATAGGGTCTCCATATAATGTAGTCCAGCAACAGTTTTAAAATTAAGGACAGAAACTCAAAGGCCAAGGCAACAAATGTAACACTCTTTTACAGGCTTTTGCTACTTGTTGAATAATATCTAGATGCTTGTAGGCCAATGCTCTAACTGCAAGAAGGGGATGCCACTACACTCTCTCTCAGGACGCTCACAGATACACACAAAAGAAACCACTCTCTCACTTATGACTTCCATCTCCAGCTGAATAGCGGGCGAGGGACTCACCCTGTGAGGACGACCACGAAGTCCATTACATTCCAGCCGTTGCGGAGGTAGGAGCCTTTGTGAAATGCAAAGCCCAGGGCGATGATCTTAATGGCAGCCTCGAAACAGAATATTCCAATAAAGTAGGGCTCTGTGTCGTCCTACAGAAAGACAGAGAGAATCAGAGAGACGATGAGAGTGAGAGAGGAAGATCTTTTTGTTAGACGTTAGAGAGTGGTTAATGAAGCGTTAGTGAAAGACAGGGGGGTTGGTAAAAGAGAGAAAGAAAGATGGCTCCTTTCACTTTTTGCACCAGCATGACAAGAAGTGCAGGAAGTGGAGCCCTCTTGGATGAAAAGCCAGTAAATACAGTGAAAACAAATATTCACACACACAGCATGATCTTAAGGGCAATGGTAAATCAATGGAGCTTCAGGCCTGCTCATTTAATCCATTCAAACATATATAATAAACTATTTAACTTCAATTGATAGCTGACTATTAAATGTGGAAAATAAAAATATTCCACGCGGACTGTATCCTGTCAAAATGTCACCTTGGACATGCTCAGTCGTGAACATTCACAGACTGTGAAAGGGGCAGGGGCCAGAATAAAAAAGGGGCACCTCTACTGAGCACATATTTTTAAGTAGGGGTTAGTGATAATAATTTGTAGAGGGGCATTTGGGCAAAAACAAAAGTACTTTGACCACTCTTGCCTGACATAAGGCCAAAATGAAGCAGGGAAGAGAAAGGGACAAACAGCAAACAGAAGGGCACGTGGGAGCCTTTTAGACCAACCAGAAGGGCATGAGAACTGACCAGAAAGCTACTTGGGCACCAGATGGGAATTTGGGCCTCCCACGTTGATATATGGACCAACTAAGAGTGAACTTTGGCTGTTCAATTGCCTCTCTGGTATGACATTTGGTCAAAGATAGAGCATTAAAGTGGGAGGCACTTAGGGGGCAATAGGGCCAATCACAAGTGCACTTTGAGCATCCACAAGGGCACTTAGGGGCTTCTTGGTCCAACCATAGGGGCAAAAATGATAGCAGTTGGGCCAACCGAGGAACATATTAACAAACCAAAGGGGTACATGGGCCAACATTTTGACCAACCAGAAAGGCACTGGTGCCATTCAAGTGCCCCTCTGGTGTGACATTAGGACAAAAATGAAGCATGGAATAATGGAATTGAGGGGCTGCCGAAGTGTGACATAGTGACACAGTGACACAGTGCACAACATTATCCCAATAGGACATTCCTGATCAAAAGGGCACTTTGGCACTCAGAGCACATGCACAGCACACATGACTGGACGTGATGGATTTGGGCACTCTGTATTATTCCCTAAAAGTGTCAAACAATCATCAGTGTCTCACAGTTTGATTATATGCGCTACGTGGCTATTAACCCTGGGCCTTGTTTTGACTAAGCCTACTGGATCAGCCGCCTATGACATGACACATTTCCCTTTGCCTCCATTAATATCTGCAAGAGCCTGGGGCGATGCACAGGGCATGAGCAGAGGATATCTCACCCCTACACTAACCTCCCCCCCTCAATTTTTCTCTCTCACTCCCCACATACTACAACCTGACAGATAGTGTCCCCAACCCCCCGCATTATCCAGCTTCCAACACAAATAATCACGTGAAAGCAGTGTGACAGACCTGAGCACTATATAAAATGTGACCTTTTCTATAGCACTGGCTGACTACGGTGAACATCCAGTGATAATAGATATGTTCGGCGAGAGTTACTGAACGCTCTGCTGGTAAAATAATGACAGTTTGTTGTTCAGAAGCAGCTAAGCTGTTCCTGGCCAATAACAGAAGCCGTAGGAGCCTGCAACATTTCAACAACAATGGCAGGCATTCAATGTGACATACAGTATATTCATTTTGGTATGCTGTAAAAAGACGAGATGCATAGACAAAACAATTGAACATGTTATGTAATGATAGGGCTGAAGGGCTGCCTGGATAAATGTCTCTAGTAGTAGCGTGTTAACATCTATTATACATACATGTAAGATACTCCTAAATTATAAACTTGCAGAAGACAGCTCGGGAAATCCCCAAGGATCATGGCGCTAAAGACCTACAATGGATCTGAAATACTCTTACTGAATAGCTCCTATCATCGCCTCCACTTACAGCACACCTCCTACTCTGTTGACAGAGCTTCATAAATAATAACTGATCCCTTGTTCTAATTAAAAGGGTTCTTGTTGTATTACATCCTTGAGGTGGAGGAGGCAGGGAGAGGATGCTAGTGTTCTCCTTTGTGTAACCACGCAGATCTCAGGCGCTGAATGCTACCTTTTTGTTTTCCTAGTTGTAACATCTTCACTGCCGAATTTGCATCACAGCCGTTGAGATAATTCAAAAGAGGAGCAGGTGGGTGACTGAGAGAAATCCATTGACTTTTTCACATCAAACTGTTGCTCTTTGTAACACCCTCTGGCTCTCTATTCTAAGACAAACTCCCTCGAGCTACAACACCCTCAAGAACACCAACAGCGAAGTGCTGAACCATGAAGCTACACGCTATTGTGTTTTGTTTGGGTCCCTGGTACACGGGGCGGGATATGCCACTTGGCTTCCCCGTGCAGCAGTCTCTCTGGTTTCTCTCTGAGTCCGGTTAGCTGCGTGGCTCGACTGTCAGAGTTCAGATGTTGGTTTAAACGGAGTGCATATGTGAGCAGCTGTGGGAACAGGGAGCCAGAGCAAGGGATCAAAGATAGCTCACTGAGAGGCTCGGAGGAGCTGGATGAAACAGAAACAGGGACAAGCACACAGGGTGTCCCCCAGCCTGATGAGTGGAAGGTGCTGCTTGTTACTCTGGGACCCGGGCGCTGCTGACAAGGGCTGGGAAATCAAAGCTGGGGTGGTACCTTTGATTGCTCTCCATATCTGTCTGACTGTTTGCTGTTGAAAAGTTCTTTGTCTAAAAGGAAGTGACCTCAAAGACAGGCGCGTTGAAGCACTTACCAGGCGTTCTGACATGGGCGTCTTGTCGCTGGCGGGTAGATGCTGCTCCAGGGCCAGGACGATGCAGTTGGCGATAATTGTAGCCAGGATCATGTACTCGAATGGAGTGGGAGGGTTAAGGAGCAGTTGAAAGTGAAGTTGCTGACATTTCATTTCACATAAATTATATTTTCTCGTGGAATGTTTAAAGGCCTACTTTTCATTCAGGATAAAGTGAGTTTACCAGGAGTACAAGAGTAATCAATCAAACCATTTTAGTCTAATAACATAACAGTGTCCAATCATGGCAGACAACATTAAATCGTACAGAAAAAACAGATTATCCTGCATGTTGCTGTATGAAAAATGCCATTACACTTACATTTGGACACATTCTGTCCACTAAAGCATAAACCATCATTCCATCATGCTCTGGTTGAAGGCTTTCTAGAAATAAAGCATCCTATACATGCGCTCATGATCCTTCCAGATGGTTGAACATTTCCAACAATTTTCAATGGTTGGCTCATTCTGCAATCCATTTTCACTGGGTCATTGCCCGCAGGTCAGGGCCTATTGAGGGCCTATGAATCGCAAGGGAATAGGGAGCTTATGACCATTAATGCCAAGATGGAGAATTATTACGCATAAAACACCCAACTACCCTGATTATGCAATACTGTTTTCCTGGCAGTGAATTTAAAAAAAAAAAAGGAAATGGTAAAATGACTATTTTTACAGTTTTAGCTTGGACTTTGAGTTTCCGGTGGTGTTTTATTTTTTATTTCGGGGTGGGAAGTTTAACTCCTATCAACTCATGGAGGGCGTGTGAATTGATAACCATTGGTTTATAGCTAATGTTGTTCTCACTGTCATCCACAGAGAAATTCCAGCTGTCTGTTTGCCTTTGTCACACAAGATTTTAGCCTTTAATGAGTTTTTTAAATCTTGTTTTTCTCAATAAAATGCGGAAAAATGCGTAACTTATTATAATACTTCACTTGTTTTCAATCCATAGCAGCTGTTTGTTAAACTGCGTGCATGGCTTTCCAGCCTTTCGCATTTCACTGCTAAAAAATATTGGTGCAACAGCACTGACTGGCCTTTTAGAAGACTGTATTAGCAGAATCATTGTGTCAATCTGTAAAAGAGGACATAATTCTTCAATTTAATTGCAGATACAAATACTTAATTTAGCTCAAAGCACAGGTTTCAATACTTATTTAGTGTTAAATGCCATTGTCCCTGTGGGATGCTGCTGTTGATGACTAGATTTTTGCCACCTTGACAGCGAAGCCGCCTCAGAAGCGAACAGCGTTTCAAGAGAGAAACACGCCGGGATCGGGAGGGTGGCTCGGCTCGGTTGGAGCGGACATTCTTCGCAGCGCCGGGCGAGCGGCGTGGTGAGCGTGGGCGGCTCCAGCACCGCGGAGAGCGCTCCTGACGAGGCGGCGCTGCGGCCCTGAAGCAGCCCGGGCCCCCCCGCACAAACACACCGACACCACCGGAGAACCCCGGGCCCCATCTGCCCTTTTACGCACGCACCTTCTTTTTTTTTTTTTTATTGACTTCCACTTGCGTCAATCAATAACGATGTTTGATTTTTTTTTATTACTGACGCTGTCCCTGCCCCCCGGCGGCAGACAATTTACAGCGTTTTTGACAAAGAACTTATCGGTCGACGCGGAGGCTCTAAACATGGGCTGGGGGATAGAGAAAGGCAACACAATGGGCGGATGTGTGAAGTCTTTTTACTGCCCGCGTCTGCTCAGTAAAACACACCTCTGTGTCACGCTGAACAGAGACGAGGAGCGACAGGTGCACACAGCGCTGCGCGGAGAGACTAACAGAGAAAATAACTGTCAGTCAACAGCATGGGCGGTTTTTCCCAACCTAAACGGAAAGCACAGATACACCTGCTGATGTGGATTATATATATAGAAATATATATATATATAAAATCCACATCAGCACCTAAACTTGACAGGCTGCGCTGCAGGCAGGGGGGGTGTTTCTGCTTTGTAACCGCCTGTGCCTGGAGGACACACGGGCTCTGGGCTGCAGGCGCAGGCTGCCCTGTGCGCGCTCAGGAAGGATATGGCCACTCCGTTATCCGCTTGGCGTACTTCCTGATGAGGTTGTCCTCGCGGAAGATGAAGAGGGAGCGGTTGACGGTGAGGCAGTTCTGTTTGACGGGGTTGGGGTTGTAGATGGCCATTGTCCGGGCTCGCTGGGCCATCGACTGCTTGTACACCCTCGGGCCACCCGGAGCGCCACCACCCCGGGCCCCCCCTCTGCCGGCGCCCGGTCCGCCTCTCCCGCCGCCGCCGCTCCCTCCGTAGCGGGTGGGGAGGTCTTCCGCGAAGCGAGCCATCCTGGAAACGCACGGATCCAAAAGGGAAAATCCAAACGGGTGTCAGTGGGAATGGAGGGGAGACGCATCACAACACACACACTTCATCCAGCCCACAGCTCAGCCCGAGAGAGCACAGGGAGAAAAGAAGGTGGCCTCATTGGAGACCGTGCTGCCTCGGTCCTCTCCATGCACTCATCTTCAGCGGGGTTCGGAGCAGAAAAAGTTTAAAGCAGTAAAGCACTTTCGGCCGCTAAATCATGCACTTCGCCGGAGCTGTTGCATCCATGTCAGCTGGGCTCTGAGTGAGGGGGGGGGGGGGGGGGGTGGAAAAAAATCAGGCTGAAATAAAAGCCGATCACCCTGCCTCTGTCCAAAATCCTGACAGCATCGTGTCAGCGTCCAGACACCAGTTGAAACGCTCGGGATGTCCGTCCAAATAAGCCGGAGCGGCGGAGGAACTGTGAGATCCCTCTGATTTCTCTCTCTCCCCCCCCCCCCCCCCCTCTCAGCTGAAAGCAACGACGAGACAAGCCAATCCAGCGCGAGCAGTTGCCCTGTGATTTGTGTTTGATCGCTCGCTGTACGGGGGCTGGAGGCTATAAAGCGAGTCCTCGGCGGAATAAGAAAGAGCACATGTGACCGAGACGGGCCTATCGGTGAGCGGAGCGTGCGGACGCGCTGACCGTCTGTCGGCTGCTTATAAAAGACTGAGAAACTAACGAAGTTCACGAAGAGCCCCGCGGGTCTGGACGTGAGCTCGGATCAATCTTTTCCTCTTAGCGTCAACAAGGGGAAACGTGTTTTCTGTACAGAAGATAGTATCTTATATGAGATGCTGTGCGCCTTCACCATGTTGCACTGCAACAACAACAACAACAAAAAAAAAAAAAACTGTGACCGCCATGCACCTGTCAGAGCTGGTGTTACCTTCTGTGTGTGTGTGTTTTAATGAACTATTCTACTGCTGTATATGTCAGTGGTTAGTCATTTATCCTAGGGTGGAAATAAACAAGGTGGGGGCCACAGGGATTCACAGACCACTATAAATTCATGTAATAGTTTGGGCAAACGTTAATTACCTTTGGGGACGTTTTGTGTGCGGCCTTTACTGGAGGTGACGCCTATGCTTTTCCAATCAGATTTAGAAAATGAATTTAAATGCAACGTCAGAATGTTTTACCTGGTCACTTGGATCCTAAGTTTGAATTAATTTCCAGCAGTTTCCTTTGCCTGTCTTTTTTTTTTACACATAATAATATAAAAATACTTAAGGCCGTAACTTGAGCTTCATCTAGTTGTGAGTCACCACCTGGTAATATTCACACATTCACAAAATGGTGTATTGGGCTGTTTAAATGACAAACAATTGGCAGATAATTGGCGACATTTTTAAATGTTTGTTTTTTTTTCATTCAATCAACATAAACTACATGTTCAAAAGAGAGACAGTGGTGTCCGCATACTTTTGGCCAGATGGTGAAAGCTATGATACTGTGTGATCAATCATTTTGAAATGGAAGGAGTTGCCTCTTCAGACTGAAAATGCTTCAATTTGGGATAAAACCTCATGATTCCATTTTTGGTTGCCATAAATGTGTGAAGTGTGTATGACTGTTGGACACAAGTACAGCACATTATCTGACCAACCTTCAGAACTATAGGACCTTGCTTAACTTTAATTTAATGCATTTGTTGTTTTGCCTGTGTTCAATCTAATTAACCCACTGCAAACCAGACTAGACTAGCTGTTAACTTCCAGAGGCCAGTTATGAATTAATCCAGTCTTGTGTTCATTTTCTCATTAATGGTCATAATTTAGCATCTAAAAATCCAATTTATCTCTCTCTCATCTGCAGCCAAATCATTAACACTAATGTTACAGACACGGCTGAGGGGCCATCTAGTGGTTTATCTTATGTATTGTAGAATTATTTATACAGTCTTGTGCTGATATTTCTGAAGAAACTGTTGAGGAAATATTAATGCTCCTTTGAAATAAAATCCACAGTGAAACATATCCAGATTATTGGAGTGCCACTGTCAGAGGGCTTGAGATCTCCTGGGGCTCTGCGCTTACTTTGTTACTGTCAGTGCCAACTGGCTTGTGCTAATTTAACTGATAGTGGAATATGCACCACTAAAGCACAATATATAATGACTGTGGTTTCATATCTTGGGTGTTATATGGATGTCCTGTCTTGATGTAGTTTAATTACATCCACGATCACAGTTTTTTTTTTTTTTTTGCCTATATGTTGAATATTCCCAATTTACTGTGTTAAATCAAATTACCACACAGTGAATAAGGGGTCATGTAGTCCTCCAGCACAGACAGACTGTACACTTTGCATAGAGAGGAGGTGAACAGGGGCCTGACAGAAGTGATGATGATGATCATCCTTTAACCCGCGCGCTTCACCTGTCCATCTTTCCTACAGAGAATGTGTGTGCGGGGCTGATGAAGGTTGCCGCGTCTCACCTGAGGGGCCACGCGGCGCTGTTGAGGGCCTCGTGTCTCCTGAGGGCCTGCCGCAGCCCGTCCCTCCTCCCCGCCCGGCCGGGCCCGTCCAGCTGGAGGACCGCGTCCCACCCCTGCGCCGCGCCGCCGGCCGCGGCCCTCCACGACGGCTCGTCCGGGTCCCCGGCGCCGGCCCGCGGCCCCTCCTCCGCCGGGCCCGGCTCCCCCTCGCCCGCCGGCCGGCCGGGGCCGCGGGGCCGCTCCGGTGACGGGGCCCAGGTGTCCTCGTACTCGGCCCCCAGGGTGAGCATCCTCCAGGAGCCCAGCGTGGCCGAGCGCAGCGCTGCGGGGGCCGGAGCCATACATGTCATAATAATATATGGCCATAATATGGCAAAAGCTAAATACAATATATAGATATAATAAAGATCTAGATATAGTATAGATGGATATATATCTTCTGTGAGTTAACACGATGGTCCCAACAGACAAACACCTGTTGAAAGCAACAGAGTAAAACATGTCTTCAGTCATATTTTTCCAACCCCTGAGTATTTGGAACCTAGTGAACCTACAGATGAAGTTTCTGTTGGATTATGTTATGAGCTCATACTAACTGCTGCCAGCTCCACTTCCTCCATGCAAACTCAGGCAGAGCTGCTCTGACTATTACTTGACCTCCTGGCCTCTATAAGACAAATGATTTATTATTACTTCTTATAAATTTCCTTCAAGTCCTCAAGCGTTCTCTGGAAAAAGTGAAACAATTAGTCTGAAGGTACTTCAGTTAAAGGATAAATCTCACCCATGTGTGGCTGGTCCAAGTAGCCCACAGCATGTTCTCAAGTGTCCTTTTCAGGCGTTTCGGGGCCATGTTGACATGCACAGGTGGAAATAACCCAATTAACGACGGCTGAGTTCCATTTAGCTGCTTCAGCTTCAGGGTCCTGTCAACGTGGCCCTTGTCAGGTCTTACTGAATAGAACCGAGCCATCATTAATGTGAGCAGTAACTGACTGTGCTTTTTGTACTGTGACGGGTCAAAAGGTCTGCTGTGAACGGGGGCGTCCATCACTGTCCGGTTTGGACAGGAGCAGACTGCAGCGGGCCGCTCGGGACCGCAGGGGAAGTCACTGGAGCCAACCCGCAGCCCCCCGTTCATTTCTTATACGTGTCCAGAGTGAGGAAACGGGCAGGAGACATGACCGCAGATCCATCACACCCTGGACACATCCTGTTACACCTTCTCCCCTCTGATGAACAGCTGACATCAGTCAGACAGTGTCAATAACCCTCTAACACCAAAACGTCCACTTACTTCCACCATACATGATAGTTTGGCAGTTTAAAACGCACCGTTAATACCATGCACATATCACCGTGCACTGTCACTGTCAATACGAATCCTTCTCGCTGTATATACTGTATACAATCATCCACTCCATGTATATCCAATACTTATTTTTCTTTGCACTATTTGTATTGTTGTACAAATAGTGCAAAGAAAAATAAGTCTTTAAGTTGTACAACTTACAGAAACCCTTTGTCTTGCAAATAGACATTTGATTTATGTTGTCGGTCATTGGTGCTTTTTATATTTAATTGAATATACATCTATTATTCCACATACTGTGTACAAAGTGGTCCTGTCTATTCTTTACCTTCATTTGTTCAACTTTGCTGTCCTTGTTCTTGGCTGTTGTCTATCCCTGTGTAAGTACACTGAGAGCCTTGTATGCTCTTGAAAGCTGAATGATTTGGCCCCATTGATTCTGAAATGGGGCCCGGCACACATCCTTTCTTGTAGACCCCCAAGCCCCCAAGAAAGGGGGGTATTATCTTAAACCACTGGCGACTGACTTATAGAACGTTGTCATAATCTCGCTTGATAATCACAATCCATTTTTGCTGTTAAGTCCCCGAAATAGATCCCACAGGCCTGTCAAATAATAGGCTATGCTCAGCCCAGATTCAGCCTTACTGATGTGCGTGATTTATAATTTCCACCTCTATTACCCAGTAATTCACATGACAAAAAGAAAAGAATAAAGCCTGAAAAAAAAAAAATTAAAAATGAAAAGAAAAATAACACACATCATTTTGTATTGCAAAAATAGAATTTTCCCACTTTTCTATCCTGTCAATAATCTTGCGACCCATCAGACTTATCTTTTGATCTCTTGAGGGGGGGCCCAACCCTCAGTTTGGGAATCACTGCCTTTACTCAGGATTTACTACCTTTATGGTAGCAAATGCAAAACTAAATTGTGAAGAACGAGAATGAACGTACCATAAACCACAGTAGACCGTCTCTCTGCCCATCTTGAGTTGGGAGGAACTGTTCTCCTCATACCTGCTCTCCAGGGTTACTGGGACAAATCCAACTGAACAGAGAATAAAGCTACTATTCTGCCCTCACACAGATCATGTATGTCTGCCTGCAGGAGGCTCCCCTGTAAGGCACCAGGGCAGGGGCACCACAGACCAAAAAAAAAAAAAAGTTTCTCCCACCTTGGAATGCGGAAAGGCTGCTTCCTGTCCTGCCAGTTAAGAGCCTTGTTATCAGACCAACCGTCTTAGATGCTCAAGGAGAAATTTCTCTGATTCAATTATCGACTCTGTTTTCGCTGTCCACCCTGCTAACCAGGAAGGGAGCAATCATCGACCAGCTTATGCGACCTAAGAGGCCCGCAGATGCACGGTCACACACTTCCTGATATTATTTTTTTCACTTTGGTGCCACGGGGGACTTTTGAATACAAATCCACAGGGATACAGCAGCTGATTAGACTCATGTTTTAAAATGTTCTTTCTTGATTGAGTCTAGTTGCACAGGTTGGAAGGAACTAAGTACGTTTTACTCAGGTACTGTACTTAAATGCAGTGTGAAAGTATTGCACTTTACCTAAATAGGTCCAATTAGAGAGAAGAGAAATTATTGTACCTTTTTCTATTGTGCATTTTTCAAACAGCTGTACTGACTAGTTACTATGCAGATTGAGATTTTAAGTATTGTAAGGGGGAAATCTTGTAACAGAAAATGTTTTTCAGACACTAAACAGGATTTGGTCTAGACTGAAATATCAAACAAAAAGCGGATGGATTGCAATGAAATGCTGGTACAGACGTGGTTCCCAGACAATTTATTACTAAATACTGGCAAAACTAATGACATTACCATCAGCCTCAGCTGTACTTTTTAATTCTAAGTAGCAAATGTCAGGACGCTAAACTAAAATGGTGAACATTACTTGCAGCACGTTAACACTTTTATTGTTAGCATGCTGATGTTGGCCTTCAGAGGAAATCACCACTGTGTCCAAGTATAATCCCTGAGAGTTACTAGCAGGGCTGTAGACTCTTTGTCTTATTGAAATTATCTCGGGGATGTAGAGAATTCTCGTTATTTCATTGTCTCCATTTCTCTCTATGGTGTTAACACGCATCACATGCTTAAAGCTCTGAACACCCACACAGATGTCGAAGTTAACCTGCTACTGTGCTCAGAATGAGAAAAGTTATCCCGCCTTAACAGGTGAGACTACAGAGTGATGAGATGTCAATCAAGCACATTTTGTACACGCCTCCACGGTCCTGAAATGAGGTCTGATCAGGCAAATATGTGAAAATATGGGTGTGGTTGGACCGTGGGGGTGTGTGTATAAATTGTCTTGCATAAATATAAAAAGTAATAAACTTGCTTTTGAGACTTGAGTGCCTGTTAGTCAGTTTTGAAATGAAACAGAATTTTGACTCCATGATTTTCCCTGTGATGGAGTAATTCTATTGTGGTTTTACTACTTCTTTCACCACTGTTTAGTTCAGTTGGAAATGAGCTCTTCAGCAGCTCTCTAAAATCACAGCTTTGAAAGTCTAAACTCATTAAAGCAAACGGAGTGTGGGAAGTGTCAGCCACTCTGATGCCACAGCTGCTCGAATATTTCAGCGCCGGGCCCTGGGCCCGTCTGTCAGAACTGAGCTGCTGCACGGTTCGTGCTGGGTCAAACTGACTGCAGGCTTCGGTTTGAAGATTTTTCAGTAATGTGTTTGTGGTTGACAAGATAAGGAGCTACAAAGCAATCTCTTCCTGGACCTGAAGAAAATCTGCAAAATGACAGGGCTGCAGAAAGAGCCAATGTGATGTTTAAATCCTGCAAAAACACTTTTAGGAAAACATGCTTTTCCTTCCAAGAGAAACTGCAAAGTGTAAAGCAGATCAGAATAAATGCATTAGTAGTAAATTTATTGAAAAAGATACAACCAATTAGATGGATGGTTCACGGTCCAGAAATATGTAACAGAACGTTATGGAAGTGCATTTTTATAACTTTTTTTTTTATACCTTTCAAGACTTTGCACAACAGTAACTGCTTACTAACAACATTTAAAAAGACGGGTTGGCTTCTGTCGGCAAAATCATGAAACAAAATTAAAAACAGCCTAACTACAGTAACTACGATTAGAAAACTGGAGTTAAAATTAAACATAAAAAACTTAAAACGTTCTCTTATTTTACAAACTATGTTCACTTCGGTAATAAAAATGAAAACAAAAGTAAAAACCTTTGTCAGCACCATTTTCTTATTTGTTTTCTTTAACTCCGTTTCAGTTTAATCAATTCTGTGGCAAAATATCTGACACGTTAAGATCCCCTTAAACATGCTTAATAAAAAGGCCAATTTATTCAGACTAGAAACACCTCATTTTTGAGGAATGGTACAGCATCTTTCTAACAGACAATCTATACTCGCTTGAGTAGCAAATTAAAAAAAAACAGTCCACCTCTTGCACCCCTTACTTTGTCTTTCACATCATTTCAGTTAATTCATCAATTCATAAACAACTATGGCAGCAAATGTTGGACATGTCTGTTCAAACACTGCAACAAAGTTGAAGTGACACAAAGAAGTGGCAATATAATTCAATATTTATCAGCTAATTTTGCTGGAATGGTTCGTTATAAATGACCGCAAAGGTCAAACAAGTTAAACCCAGCAGTATGCTGAGGTTGTCTTTGCAAAAGACAACGATACCCTCTTCCCCGACCCCACAATTCCTTGATCATGACTCTTTAAGAAAAGCCATTTGACATTATCAACCAATTATCTTTAAAAAAGACAAAGAAGACAAAATGCACAGTTCTCCTTCCCAGTAAAGTTATGTATGAAATGTAAAGTTTTATTGTCCTGTGACTTTGCTGTGAAAGATGTTGCTGCCCCCTGCTGTTCAAGTTACACAAGGTGGAATCAAGGAGCAGGAAGTTCTTCCAGGATTTGATTGTGCATCTGGTTCTGTGTGACAGCGTTTTACGGGTTCTCACAAAAAAGTCGATGGTCCATGGTTTGAATCAGAAGTGGAGATACAGTATAAGTTCACTGATAAAAGTTCAAAGACTGTCCGTCAGCCGTGTACATGTAGCGACGCTTAGTGTGAGGAGGGTTTTAGGAAGGACTGGCGGGACTGTTGGAAGAGCTGGTGTCAGGGGACGCGCTGGGCTGCTGCTGGTCCTCCGGTGTGCTGTCCGCCTGCAGCGACGTCATGGCCGCTGACGAGTACTTGCACTTGGAAGAGCCGCATTCGCAGCTGAACAGCTTGCTTTTGACTTCCCAGAAGTGGTCGCCGTAGTTAAATCTGAGAGGGGAGGGTGAGAAAGTAAATGATTATAGAAAAGTACTGTTATTTAATCAAAATCTACCTTTATCTTACACCCAGTGTTGAAGAAAAGGTTTCCTGCAGGTTCAGACAGGTCTGATAACATCCTGTGTCAGACTGAACGATGTCTTTGGGCGCCACAGCTCTGATTTGGCTGTCAGTGGATGTGTCTCAGAGTGATATAGGACCGTTGTTTTGGACTGGCGACCAGAGATTCCGCCATGACTGTCTACTTTCGCCTGGGACAGCCCAAAATCACAGTGTAAAGGAGACTTTACTCGACACTCTAGATCTGAGCTTGTAATGTTAACCTGCTGTTACAGGTTAATTTACATCAGTTGTGTTTGTAAACAGAATAAAATTTGCTTGGATTTTCCAACATGATCAGCTGAGTTAACTTAATGTTTTAATTTATAGTTATATGGATTCTGTAGAATATACCTGAATTTTACACTGTCAAAAAATATGATTAGGTCTTTAAGTGGGTCAATTCTCAAGTCTTGGCCACTATATAATTTGATGTCAAAATCTACACTGGCAACAAACATGAATGTTATTTAATGCTGAAAAATGTTTTTTTAATGTATTTTGATCTAGTCTTGCATTTTTAATTATTATTCTTTCAAGTATTATATACACAAATGTGATAATGTCATAAAAGACGATGCTTCGGTCACGTTGCATCCTGTTGAAAGTTAACTGAACAGTCAAAGCTGTTGTTCTATCGGGCTCTGCACATCACACACGGCTCTTACCCAAGCTCCTCTCCAGCCATGATGTTTTCACTGGCAAAGAAGGCAATGTGTGGGAAACGAAGGTCCTGGTGCGTCGTGAACACTCGACAGGCAAACAAGTTGGGCTCGCACATGTGATTGAGGAAGCGGCTGATGTTTCCATAGAAACGGGCGTCGATGCAGTATAGATCTTGTGGCTGGGAGGGAAGATAAATGAAAGACTTCAACTGTAAATGCACAGCTGAGAGGAGAATACTGCATGGGAAGAAAATCTCAAAGTACGAGTTAATATAAAAAGAACATAATGATAAAGTAACTAGAAAAATGAAAGTCGTTTTTCCCCAGTCACACCTGCATCCATTTTTGAACAGGCTTTCAGTGTAATAATGTTGTTTGTACTTTACCTTATCATCCAGGCTGAACAGATAAGCGTCATTCTGCCTCATCTCTGCTTCTGCTTCGGAGATGATCTCACCTACGTACCTGTTCAAACGCAGGTGAGCCGTCAGTAGCCGTTTTACCGCTGATGCGGTTTGTAACATGTCTAGACTTCATGAACGTGGATTGATAAATTTCTTTTTTTTGTAAAGACTGCGGTTCTGAGATACTGAGCTTCAAAGATTTAACATCCATGCCAGTATTTTTAATTAAATAAATGACCCCACAGACACATTTTTCAACACTGAAAGATTATGAGTAAGTGGATGACAAAATTTCCATTTAAACATTTCATAATACCATGCAAAGATATTTCACTCTCAAATTCAAGCCATCAATTTAGCAATCAAGCTTAATAATTCTGTTTTGATACACATGCATCCCCTGAATCTTTTCAATAAGCATGAAACAGTGGGAAATGTTAGCACGTGTAAATTGTCACCACTGTTGGTCCTTTTTACAAACGGCCCAAAATGAAATGTCTTTATTTCTCTGTAATTACTTTACTTCAAAACTTGACTGCCAACAGACAAGCTGCACGAACAAAGTAAAAAAAACTCAACCAAATAAAATTGCACACAAACTAACAGTGGGGTGAGCACACACGTTTCACATGGCTGCACAAAACAGAAAATTGCAGTCTGGAGTGTGTCAGAATAACTAGACACTAAATAACTAGTGTTGATTATAGTTAAACATGTAATTTCAAATGTTTTAATTGTGTATTTAAATGATGTGTGAAAGAACTAGCACACTGCTTTAGTAAGTAAATGTTATAGCAGGAGACAAAAGTTTGCTAAAAACTACAGTGATCACCTGTTTTAGAGTCTTAAGTCTTTTAGAAAAAAATGAAACCGTACATTAGCAGCTTGTTTAAAGATTTACATCTTCAGTGGGAACCAATGGACTTGAGGCTGATAGCCACAGACAGGGTAGAGAAATCAGAAAGCATTCAGAAACAGAATGCAGAACACTGCCTTGGTTTTGTTTTTTTCATGGAATGAACTGACAATTTCAAAGATTTAGAGCAACCCGCCTTATCTTGTACTCTACAGATATTAAAGCGCCTTTTTTTTGGCACACAGAACCCTAAATTAGATAGATAGATAGATAGATAGATAGATAGATAACACCTGTTGAATATAAATCACAATACATCAGCAGGATTGTGACTGGCACATCAGAAAAACACCTCAGTGACATCGACAGCACTTCTGAACATGAGAAAGCAGAACAGATAACTGCTGTATGTGTCTTGTCTGCTGCACTCACAGCCTGAGCTGCCACCATCTGGCAGGAGTCATAGACACTGCATATGTGAGAGTAGCAGGTTTGACACAACATGCCTGTCCTGTGTTGGTCCCAGATTACTAAATACATTTCCAAAAAAATCTTTGGATGGTACAAAGAAATATCCAGCAACAAAAAAGGCTAAAACATGTGAGGTGAGCTGCAAATATAGACAGTGTTTTATTTGTAAATGGGACTTACTCGCATACAAAGGTCCCTTGTGGTATGTCTTGTAGTGCACGGACGCCCCAGCCCTTCTTACTGGTCCTGAAGAGCTGAAGCCTGCTCCTGGAAGATTCACAACATCTTTAGGTTAAATTTTTATACTTCTCCTTAAAGCAAATATTTACCTTTAGACACATTAACACAGGAAAACAACATTATATATCACAGCCTTAATAATGTAAGATTACAATGAGATGTTTTGAATAGCGTTTCCTCACGCAGTTCTGCCACCATAAAAGATGTTAAAAGTAAACAGTTCTAAGGCTCTGTTCTGTATTTTGCTGTCAATCAGAAATCACTTCACTTATTTCCATCAATGCTCTGCTGAAGAGAGCTGAATAAAGTTGTTTCTCTTCTTATATGTATTGACATGAACTTTGAATACCTGAGTCCGTTTTGCACTACGCGGTTCTTGCAGGTCCTCCAGCAGGAGCACGCATGGTTACACTCAAAGATCAGAGGGGGCTCCTCACAGCAGAATTCAGGTAGAAGACGACCGCTCTAAACATGACAGAAATAAGTCAAAAATATATACTAGCTGGCGTCAAGACTGCATGATTTATTAACATTATTATACACTACATGGTATGTATGTATGTATGTATGTATGTATGTATATATATATCGCTCATTAAAAGATGATTGTGTGGTCTGTCCATGTAGACATCTATCCTTACCTTGTCGTACCAGCAGCGCAGACTGAGTTGTCCACACATGCAGATACTCGTCGAACAGTCTTCTTTACAAACACAGTACTGTAAGCCGTGGAAGAGAGAAAATAATATTGGTCACTTCACACTGACGAGAACGGAGGAAAAGAAGTCTGTTTCCTTAAAAATACTTGATGAAATGGATTTCTAACTCACCTGCAAGTGTGTTATGTTCCTATCGATGTTCATGGGGGAGGTGACACAGTTTTCGGGGATGTATTTGTAGCCGTCTGGGTAAGGTTCACTGTCTACAGAGTTGACACAGGGAATGGGAACTCTCTCCTGCCCCAGAGCTATGTCACTGTAAACGGAGCAGACGCTGGTTAGGGGCTGTCAGAGTTGTCAAAGTCAAGACAATCGGATTCTGAGGCTGTGGCAAAAAAAAAAAAAAAAAAAAAAATGCTGAAGACAAAACTGCAGAGTTTTGCCATCTGATAAGCCTTTAACTCACAGATGTATTACTCATCCTGGCCTTACTGGATAGCATCTTATCTTCCACCTGTAATTCATTGCCACATGCCCACCCCAACGTAGCCCCTTGCATTTTTAACGCTGCTATTTTGGATATGAATGTCTGTTTAATCCCTCCCAATGACAGGCAAAGCATATATTGTATAGTATAATTTCAACCTGTGAAGGATTTTTTGCTCTGCTCGAGTGAGCCTCGTGTTCTTGGCGTCCCTCTCCCTCCTGTTGGCCTGCAGGGCCGCCCAGGCCTTCGAGTTGTGGCTGCAGCAGTCTGGAGGAGTTTCTCCCTCGCGGTTCTTCAGAAACACATCTGCTCCTCGAGACAGGAAGAGCCTGAGGGAGACCACGTTATATTGATCAACAACAAACCACTTCTGAACAACTTTTTAAATTGCTCTTTTGAATAGAACCTCTTGTTTTTTTAACTCCAGTTCAAAAAGTTGTTTAACTTTCTACAAAAGTGAGTTTTTTTTTCTCCCTGGAGGCAGTAACTCACGTGACGCAATCCAGGCGATTTTCCCGAGCAGCGATGTGCAGAGGGGAGTCTCCGTGGATGTTGACAGCCTGCAGATCACAGCGGGCGTTCAGGAGCAGCTCAGCGATGTCCACACTGCCCGAGAACGCGGCCCAGTGAAGGCAGATGTTCTCTTCCTGGAAAACAAAACAACAATTACATTATGTTTGATACTTCGGTGAAGTATGTCAGACACAGAGTGGATGGACTACTTAACCATACCTTGTCCCTGATGCTGATGTCGGCTCCTTTGGACAGAAGCAGCTTCACCTGGTCCACATGCTTGTACTCGGTCGCCCAGATCATGGCAGTCCAACCTCCATCGTCCTGAGGAAAAATAATACTTTCAAACTCAGCAAGCTGATCACTGATCAGTTCAGTGTAGCTGGAAAAAAGAACAAGATATTCATGATTGACGATTTTCATAAACACCTTGAAAGAAAAAAAATGCTTTTCTTCCAGTCCTTAATTATACTATATTTAAATATGAACTGGCACTGTTACCAATTTTTGTGCAAAGGTTCATCCAAGGAGAGACTGTGTCACTACGTCACAGCTGTCCTAATGGCTACTTTCTTGCAGCAAGGTCAGACATTTCAAACAGACACATCAGACGCAGTGCAGTCCTTTCTCTGAGCTCTGCGTAAATCCCACAGCAGTATATGTGTAATTTACTGGCATCAAAGTGCTTTTGAGGGAAGGATAAAAAAGCACTTACATTTAAATACTCATTGTATAACTTTAAGTGCTTCAGAGGGAGCCACTCTTCAATCAATTTTGTTTTTGTCTGTTCTGTCCAACTGGAGATAATGTGTAGTAAACTATACATCTTAATTAAAAAGAAAGTTAACTGAATGTGAACCTGCCTCCTGATTTTACTCCTACAAATGTTGACTAAGAGCACAAACTGTACATGAAGAAATCTGTGTCATAAAGACAACACCACCACCTGCCAGATTACAAACAATGACGATTCATATCAGGAGGATATCAACAACCTCGCAGAGTGGTGCGCAGAGAACAACCTGCTGCTCAACGTCACCAAAACCAACGAGCTGATCAATGGAGCTGAGGTGGAGCAGGTGAACAGTTTTAAGTTCCTGGGAATCAACATCACAGACATGGTCATCTCACATCTCCAACCTAGTTAAGAAATCTCAGAAACGGCTGTATTTCTTAAGTAAATTTAAGACAGCAAACTTCCCACTTCCCAATGAACCGTGTATAGTTCAAAACTTCAGAAAATACATTCATTTTTTTTCTTTGTCAAGAGTTAGATTGATGCAGCTCTAATATCTGTATGATAAATATGTCGGTTATCGCCTGTTAGCTTAGCATAAAGACTGAAAGCAGAGGGAAACAGCTAGCCTGACTCTGTCCAAAGGTAACACAATCCCCCCCCCCCACCAGCACCTTTAAAACTCACTAATTAGCATGTTACATTTCACTTGTTTAAACCATACTTTATGCTTAGCTGAGCTGACTTCCAGTTCTAGCTCCATAAATAACACACATAAGAAAGGTATCAATCATTTCAACTAACTCTCACCAAGAAAACGTAAGAAACATTCTTCTCAAAATGTCAAACTATCCTTTAAATGTTGCAGTACTTCCAACTCATACAGACTACACTCCTTAAGATATATACTGTATGCATGAATCATTTTGATAGCAGTCAGTATTTCAGCTCATTGTGATCTGACAAATGAATCAAGCATTAAGTGGCTGCTTTAAATGTAATCAGCTGTGCTGTCATGAGCTTGACAGTCAAATGTCAAGACCTAATTACCAAACTCTGCAGAGGAATTATTAACAATCAGCTGTACGTTTTAAATATCCAAATAGACATGTGCATGTACATATGGTTAGACAGCCAGACATGTGATCAGACAGAAGAGAAAGTGATTGGACAGCAGCATCAAATGCCACTGAATAATGACGTCCCTGAGCAAAACTAAATGAAAAAATAAAAACAAAACAAAAAATGCATGCAATAACTAATGTAGAAGCTCAATAGTGAAATCTCTCTACACTGAGAGGAAAATGTGAAACTGTACCGACCTGACAGTTTATGTTGATCAGTCCTGTGGACAGAAGGTGCTCAACAATCTTGTAATGGCCAGACTTTGCCGCTAGGTGGAGACACGTGAACCCTTCAACATCCTAAGAGCAGCACAGAATCAAATTATTGACATGAATATATATATTGATGAGATAAATAATCAGTCAGGTTCCTTTATTTGGACAAAAAGAACACAGATAAAGCTATGTTAGCTGCCAAAAGTCACTGAAGATGGTTGATGAAAGCCTCTGATAGCCCCAGAGAAACTCGTCCTACCTTGTGCGTGACGCTCGCTCCAGCTCTCAGCAGGTACAGGACCGTGTCCATGTAGTTGTTCTCACAGGCCTCCATCAGCGGTGTCCGCTGATCTTCGTCACACATATCCAAGTTTGCGCCGGCCTGAAGAGGCGCACATCAGACAGCCAAACTCAAATACTGCCATTAAAGAACTCCCAGAGGTTGCCGAAGTACTTAAATATCAAATAATCTGATGTTTTTCATTTTACAACATGAAATTAAGGATCTATAGCAATGTTATTCATTACCACAGGTGTAACTACAGGGCAGGACTGAAAGGTGATCAGTAAGAGAGTCTTACTTGTACGAGCATGTGGCAGATGTCTTTGTATCCCCCCTCAGCTGCAGCGTGGAGCGGAGTGCGTTTGTTCTGAGATTCCATTTTAAAGTTAGGGTCGATACCATCCACTGCAAGGTAAATTGAGAAGGAAACTATTTAATTAAAAAAACATTTGGATAGCAACAAAACAGCATATAAAGATGAAAAAAATGGTACGGGGCTCATGAGGTACTACACAACACAGGTAGGTTTAACATACCCAACATGAGCAAGACCTTCTTGAGTTCTCCCTGTTTGGCTGAGAGGTAAAGTTGTTTGGGGTGAAAACGCAGCTTCTTGGGCCTGATCACAGCACGCACAAGAGAAAAACATTTGAGTGGTTGTCTCAAAGGCTTTTGGTCATTCAGGTAAATCAAGAGGACACTCTGGTGGTAGAACTTACTTTTCTGTGTCTAGAGCTACCAGAATGCTCTCTAGAGTCTCTCTGGGTGGGCCTTGAGGGACTGTAGGTGGCACCATTGTTCCCATCCCGGCCTGCAGTGGTGCGATCCTGGACGACCCGGGAACGGCAGTGGGGTCCAGTACATGTGCAGAACGAATGGACAGCGAGCTGTCGGCCCTGCCGCTGACGTCAGCCCCCAAAGCCAGGCGAGAAGAGCTGAAAACCAGAGGAGAAAAAGTATTTTAGTTGTGCAGTGCATGAATAACTTTCATTTGGGGCTTATTATTTTATACATTAAAAAAATGTGAGTCCTAGAAAAGAAAAACATTTGTCTACTAATGAAAAAGTTGCTACCTTAAATTATTCATGCATATTCACCACAAAACTACTAAGATTAATTTTCTCTCAACATGAACATCATTAACCATTCGATAATCAAGTCAGATGACTTCCCGCCTAATCTAACACCGTAGTTGGTAGTTTACCTGCCAGTGGTGGTGTCTGCTCGGCCTTCTGGGACCCCGGGTGTGGCAGGTCCGTGTGCGAGCGCGGGGGGCACAGTGGAGGTGGTGTCGGCCTTGGCGATGGTGACCTCCTTGGCTTTGCTGGCCTCTTCTCCACAGTGGGGACAGAAGCTTTGACCTTTCAGCACCGAGGCACAAGCGCGATGGAATCGGTGAGAGATGCTGATGTCTGGTTGGCACTCCATGAAGGTCCCCTGCACAAAGAAAAGCACAGTCTTTGTAAGCAAAACGTAATGCTCCTCTCTGACTATGTTTACACACACAAAAACTATTGTTCTGCAAGGCTGGTTTCTTTAAAACCCCAGGTTACAGCTGCAGTTAATGATTCATTATATTATCAATTAATTTGTTGATTATTTTTTGATTAATCGTTTATACAATGCAACAAAACAGTGAAAAATGTACATGATCATTTCACAGTGCCCCGGTATTCATGTATGCATTTCATAAACATATAAAGAGGAAGAAATGAAAGAAAGGCAGAACCAGATAAATTACTTTTTTCTGTCAAACATGCAGTTAGAGTTAAACATACTTTAAAAAAAATATTTTGAGGTTGGTTAAACACATACTTGAGTTGTCGGTTGAATGCACAACAAAATATACCCTCTTTGTTAATTGTTATTGTCTTGATCCTTTTGGGCTAAATATACAGAAAACTCAAAATCGTGGTTTTTTTTTTAGCTTAATAGGTGTTAATTATGTATCTTGTCTTGCCTCCCACTCTTATAATATGTCACCAATTACTGTAATATTTCTGTGTTGTTTCTGTACCTACATTTTTTATTTATATTTCCTGGTTCAGAGACAGGTCACTGTCATTAGTCTAATAAGTGTTGAAAAGAGGTGACCTCTCCACTTCTGTAAGATGTAAACTCTTTAGTTCAGGAAGCAGTACAGAGCCTCTTGTTAGAGTTTTGCAGAGCTCAACAATGCGTGAGGTTTTTACTAATTACTTGGGAAATGGCAGAGAAATATACATTTACTGTTATAGCTGTTGAAGCGCGCTTTTGAAATCGTCCAATTCTCTATCTGCTGCACTGGTAGACACAGAGTAATGCAGAGCTTGTTTAGTCTTTTCTGGGGTTGTTGGGTGGATCTGTGTTTTGATATGCCAGTTATTGATACTCCATCGGTGTTCAGCACAAACTAACTTTTCAATTGTTTTTTTTCCCTTAAGTTTAGTGCAACTTCTTCATTCCAGTCATGTACATACTGTGTTTGATGACATCTCACTGGAATATGTGTCGATTCATTAATTAAACTGCAGCTGAAGGCCTGAAATTGGTCAAGTGACTGTGTACTCACAGCCCTGCAGAAGAAGCCACAGCCGGGGCAGCACTGGTGCTTCACCATGCCATTGCGGTGGTCCTCACACAGAACCAGCAGCTGAACAGAGTTGGAGGGGCGCATCATTTCATGTTTCAGTATGGCACCCTGGCAGCGGGTCAGCTGTCCATCAACACTCTCGGTGGCCATGCACTTCCTGTCTGCCAGGGTGAGAATCTCTCGACTCTTTGGCGTCTCCATGCGGCAGCTGCAGAGCGGAAGCTCCTGGGCCTCCTCGATCACTGACCCTGAAGTGTCTGCAGAGAAACAACGTCTGACTTTGTAAATTTATCCTAAATATTAGCAGAGGGACTTGATGCACCAAATCCTATGTTGGCTGGAAAATGTTGCACTAGACCTCTCCAAAGCATGGTCACTTTTTTAGTTGATATCACCCCCTCAAAAAACCACTGACAGGTAGACATGCTGAGCACTGTTTTACACTTTTTGATAGTAGTGATACCTGATTGATATCGAAACATTCTTTTTTTCAATCTTACCTTTTTGTATTTAATATCTAACAGAAGAAGCCAAACTTAAAGAAAATAGTCTGAAATTCAGAATTGACAAGGATCTGTAGGATACAAACAGTCAGAGGTCTGTACACACTAAAATGTGGCCAGAGTTTCCTGACATACAGATTTACTGTATATTCTGGTGTAGTAACATTACTATAAAAAGACTAAGGGCTTACTCACAGATACCTTATCTTTATGTGTATTTTTTGGCATTTCCTTCAGTATTCGACAGTTGACAGGCAAGAGAGAGGGGAAATACCGGAGGAGAGAGACCTTGTAACAAGGATGGAACTGGGGACGTTTGTGGTACGTGGTACCCACAAAAGCCACAAGGACGCTACAATGCCTGCTGCTATTTAAAAGCAGTCTGATCAAAATCCCAAGGACTTCACATGATATATGGTATGATAATATCAGTGGACAGTTTTGTGAAGATATTTATGACGTTTCATTCACAGAACCATATTGTTTGATTGGTTAGTTGATTGCATAACAGCTTCTTAAAGCCATTATGTGTAGAATAAGAACTGTGAAGTTATGAAAAGCATCTAAAAAGGAGAGACAAATTTGTGACTGTGCTGGGTAAAACGCATATATGTAACACAACTTTTCTTATTTTTCTGTTGAGCTCACCTTTGTTGTGTGAGGGAACCACCGGCTCTTGGGGCTTGTTGAGGTCGACAGACTCAGGCGAGGGAACCTGCGTGTACTCCTTCTCATTGCCAACCTGGGCCTCAGCTGAAGCCTGAGGCTGATCCACAGCCTCCAGTTCTGAGCAGAACGACAGTGATCAGTAAGAAAATGCTTTGCTTCGTTGTTTACCATCAAACCGTTCAAGCAAGTCACAAAAAGAAAGAAAACAGAAAATACAGCCTGGAGCAGCTATTTAAATGAAGTAAGGATGTCCCTTGAGTTTTTGTACTATTTATTGTAGTAAAAAGATCTTAAAATAAAAATGTTAGATTTTTAGACAAATCTGCGAGCTCATGTTTCATTTGCTCTGGCAGATACGTCTGGCCCCTCTCCCATTCAAACTGACTTCTCTGCTGTTTTATCGGGCTAACCAATCACAAGCGTTTATCTAGTATGAGGCAGGTTTAATACGATGACTGACAGAGAGGAGCACCGTTCAGGTATGTAAATATCCAAGATGGCTGCTATGTCTCACGGCCGACTAGAGCGGCAGTATTAAACGGACTGGACAGTAAATTTTCTCTAAAAGAAGAACAAACAACTGCACTTAAACTTTATGTTGATAAGAAATATGTGTTTGCCGAACTTCTGAAAGGACAGGACGGCGTTTTGTCGTTCTGATTGGTTGTCTCCACCCCTCGATAACACCCCTTGGAAATCAAAAATGAACTGAGAGGTTCCAGACTAATATGCATTTCCAAATTAGTCTGGTAATGCCAAGCTAACATTTTTAGCCAATAAGAGCAGATGTCAGGTCCCAGTGGAATCTCAATATATTTTAGAGTCATCAGGGAGGATTGAATTCTCGAAATAAAAATATAGGTTTATATATATTATTTAGAATGAGAGTTTCATTGACAAATGAAAGTCTTTAAAAGCACAAGGACATGTTTAGTGTAACATGCATTGTAAACTGCAGTGAAAATATTTCAGTATTTTTTGCCAACAACAGTTGCAGTTTCCCCCTGGTGGTCAACATGTGAAGTACAGGTGAGTAGCTGTATGACTCCGTACAGGTGTGAGTGTGACTGGAGCGGCGATCACCTTTGGCCCTTATCCTCCTCTTCCGTTTCCTGGATGGCCGGAGCCAAGCGCTGTCTGCTTTTGTTTTCTTTTTCAACTTCTTCTTCAGACTAGACTCTGTGCTCTAAGGCAGACGGATACAGAGATGATCTCAGTCATTTATCAACAATAAGAGATAAAACATAGAACTGCACTCACTTCTACTCTGGCTTCACTCAAAAGCGGTGGTGGGACATGAGATCTAATACTTTGAAGTAGTTAGGTTGAGTAACAATGTTTTAGTGGGTCTTACCAGGTCGGACTCGGTGCCCTCCTCCTCTCCCTCCTCTTCTCCAGACTCTTCAGACTCCTGCTCATCTCCCTCCTCCACCGGAAACAGGAAGTTTCACGAACAGGAAGTTTCAGGAACAGGAAGGAGTTCATCACCAACGTTTAACACATGACAACATCACATTACAGTCACATAGTGATACTTGGAGGGAAATTCAACAGTTGTTTCCTATATTCCATCTCAGGAACATGCAACTTTTTCAGCTGACATAAAGATAAACTTTCCCGCAGACAGCAAGGAAAACATTTGACTGAATGTTTGTACCTTAAATGTTAGTTATTCATTCATTCTTGTCAACACCAATACTTTCTGAAGACTCAAATTAATCAGCTGATTTATTGCTCTTTCCCAAAGGGCCACCCAACACAGTTGCTGCCTCACTTTTATCAAAAGGTTGAAAAGCTTTTTACACAACAATACTGCAATCAACAGGCTCTGAAGTTCTCCACGTTGCATAAAATAGAAATTATCACGGGTAATGTCAGGATACTATGGAAAGAAGAAAAAACCTGTTTTATGTACCAACCTGAGAGATGGGTTCAGATGCTTCCTGGACAGCACTGACAGGGTCTTCTGCTGGTTGCTGTCGTTCCTCTTCCTCAGACTCCACCTCCTCAGACTCCTCCTCCTCGGACGCATTATCGACCTTCTCCCCATTTATGTTTGCTGCCTCTTTAGACTGTAAAGCAAAGGACTAGAGATGACCTTAAAAATGGTGGTGAAACAGAAATGTGTCCATAGCACTGAGTATAAAAAATTGTCAAGGACTGAAATTAGGCATCAAATCTCTGGACAACTTGTTTACTCTGATCAGATAATTCCTGATTTTGGGCTGTATTCTATTCAGGTAAAGTTCTTGTACGGCTGCTTAGTGAAATGATTTTGATTTGTTGTTTGTTCCAAAATGAGATGAAGGCATCACTTCATTTGTGTTCGTTTTGCTAGTTTTATTAAACTGGATGAGCACAGACCTGTGGGCTCTTGGCAGAGTGTTGGAGTTCCTTAAATATTTCCAGCACAGTTCTCTGCTTAAGCACTTTGGTTTTCTTCTTGGGAACCAGACTGTATGTTCCCATTCTCCTCTTCTTCTTACGGGACGACAACCCTCCTGAGTAAGGGCCTACAGCACGAGAGAACAACACATACATTTACAGCTAAACTGTCAATAGAGATAATGCTCTGTTCTAATCCACTGATTACTTTCACTGAAAGCCCAGAACAAAGTCACTTTTTGTCACGTTACTGGAATCTGTCTGACCTAGTTGGAGTTTGGCTGAAGCTGGAGGAGCAGCATGTGATGCAGGAGCTTCAGGAGCTGCAAGAGCTGGTGAAGCGGATGAAGCTGTTTGTGCTGAAGCTGGCGTATCCGGTGGACTCTGAGGTAGATGGTTCTGAGCGGAGGACTGATGCGAGGATGGCTGAGCATCAGATGCAACATGAGTCTCCATTTTGGCACTCTTTGCTTCTCTTAATTCCCTGTTAAGAAGCTGTAGGTGACAAGAACCAAAAACATTTACGTTTACTGTTGCCAAGCGAAGTCCTTGTAAGATTCACTTAAAGTCTGTCTCATCAGATTTGATGTCCACATGACTGTACGTCCTGCTGCAAGAAGACGCTGACCACTGTGCTTTACAGTAAACAAGGTCCTCTTGCAACAAACCCTCATTTATAGAAAGTAGTGCTTGGTGATAATTCACTATCAATGTTTTTGTCTTTCAGCTCAATTGTATTGATAATATCAAAATAACGTGTTATTGCAAATACTCAAAATATTTCTAAACATTTTAGGGGCTTTGTCTGATGTAATGGAACATAGCTTGCTGCATTAAGTAATAAATTCATGATTTTTTATGTAATTTTGCATACATAAGACTCAACAATTAACATTATATGGCCAAAAGTATGTGGACACATTGGGTACTTCTGATTTGTGGCTGTTTCTCATGGCTTGAACCCCTCAGTTCTGGTTGAGGGCAACCCTAATGCTACAATGGATACAATGATCCATAAAGAATTGGTTTTCCTAGTTTGGTGTGTAAGAACTTGACTGGCCTGCACAGAGCCCAGACCCCGACCCAATCCAACACCTTTGGGATGGACTGGAACACTGACTGTAAGACAAACCTGACCAGCCAACATCAGTGTTGGACCTCAGTAATGCTCTTGTGTCTGAATGGGAGAGAATCCCTGCAGTCTATTGCAATTCCAACATCTTGTGGAAAGCTTTCCAAGAAGAGTGGAGGCTGTTACAACATCAGATTAAACTTTTTATACTTTTGTCATTTAGTTAATGTATACCGATAATGGAAAATATTCTTATTTATCTTGTGATAATGAACTACGTCACCTTAATAAAAAACAATGTGAAAAAAAAGGCAGAAGCCACGGATGAGCTGCTGATAATGCACCACATTCTGATGGTTTACCTTTTGTGCCGGGCTGACAGCAGGTCTGGACATGGTCTTGCGCGCTCTGTGTATCGTGACGGGTGCTGGAGCCGGCGCAGGAGGCGAGGCTGTGCCATTTTTAGTGTCTGGTGTCCCTTGTCCCGAAGTAGTCCCTGTACTGGGGTCAGTTCTTAGTGCACCTGAACTCTGCGCACACTCAGACGCCGAGGCAGGGAGGGGTTTGGCCATGTGTCCCCCTGTCGGTGAGCCCGAAGGCAACCAGTTAGTCCTGCGAGGGGAAACTCCCAAACCTGCCGTCGCTGCGGAGCCGCCTTCCTGTTGCTGCTTAGTGAGAATGAATCCATTGCTTCCAGTAACCGAACCGTGCGGCGGCTCCAGGTCTAACGTGCCATTTTCGTTTACCAACAGTAAAGTCTTGTTGTTGCCTGTTGCAGAGCCGTTTGTCGGGCTCCTGTGCCTCGTCTCATCACATTCGGTGCCGTTCAGCATTGCCTCTGCTGCAGGGGAAGAGGCCAGTCTTGCGGCTACCTCTTTGTCTCCATCTGTGGAGAAAAATAAAAAGAGAAAAAAATTATGCAAACTACAATGTAAACAGGTCATTTTCATACACATGGATTTCAGGTATAATTTGAGTACCTGGCTTCTCTTCTCCGTTGCTTGTTGCATCAAGTTCCTCTTTCTTTGTGGAGGCACCCTTATCCACGCTCCCCGTGGCCAGACCAGCGGGCTGTTGGAAAAAGAGCACATATGTAACAATTATTTCACCTTCATTGTCTATTAATGTGTGGATACCCTTTTCAATTAATCTAGTCTGAAATAGTTTTGCCCATCACAAATTCCAAATGCCAAGGGTAGCATCTTTAAAGTGCTTGTTTTGTCTGACCAACAGTCCAAAATCCAAATGTATTCAATTTATTAAATATCAACAAAAACAATTACTTGAATTATTTGATAAGTCAACCGCCAACAATTTTCATGACTGATTAATTGACTCAATTAAGACTAAATGATCAATTGAGCAGTTTAAAAATAGTCAACAGAGTAGCTGATAATACAAATAATTAACTGCAGAATGCATTTTTGCTTCATCATCATTTTTGCCATTTGCCGATTGATTTTCTACCGACTGACAAGCCAATTAATTCACACATTTCTGATCTGTAAAATAATCCAGGTCCAAGCATGAGTATCTGAATAAAACCATCTTCCGTGTGCCCTCAATGCTGAGTAAAAATCTCTTCCTTTGTGCTTTTCAGTAATGTGTCTTTGTCAGAATCAAAGACTATAGAGCTAAGCCAAGAGAATGAGGGCGACCCCCATGCACTCATTGTCTGTCTACTCTCTTTCTATGCGACAGCCTACCACTAGAGCAGTAGATGCACTGCCAGAGCTTCAAAAGAAATCTCAATCCACCCACAGGCCGTTTTTACATCTCACAGGAGGAAGCAGTTGAAGAGGCAACACCAGGAAATGTAAACCTGACTCTTCCTTCTGAGCAGAGCGTCAACCTTTCGCCCTCTATGGAAAAATGGGCCCAAAGGAGACAAAAGAGGCCCAGGAGAAAAATCTCATGTGGCCACACTCTTCAATCGAATGTCAAAAGGAAAGTGGTCCTAGGTCAGTTTGTCCTTGGAGAGGAAGGTTTACAATCTTGCGTGATGCTCGTACCAAGCAGAATTAAGGTAGATATAGAGACAGATGTGCTTATTGGGGCGGGGGTCATATCTAGTGAGCAGTAGGAAGTAGGAGCTGAATCTGACTGTCCGAAGAAAGCAGAGGAAACATTATTTCCCTCCAGACTTGCCCAATCAAAAGACAAGTTTGGAATGAAGAAATCTTCATTTTAACGAACAGAGTCAATCTGTTAAATTCTCCTCTCCAAGGGCTCTGACAGTCAAATCCTCTGATTTAACAGACAGCATGTGTCCTGAACCCCGCATACAACCGAGACCCCAACCAAATGAGCCGTAAGGACAGATTTCCCAAATCATTCTCCAATCACGTGCTCCTGAGCCTGAGTCGAACACAAACATGCACCTTGTCAAACAGCAAGAAGGTCAGGCCAAGAGCTGGGCTGTGAGCACACTAACTGAGGGCGTTTCCCCAAGAACATCTAGTCTGGGACGATCCTCTGTGGTCTATGATCTCAAGGAATCTAGTGAGCACATGTGAGGGTGTAGAGAAGAAGACTCCTTCAGTTCCTTTTTTTCATAGATTGAGGAAAGCCAGTTACAAAAAGAACACCAGCCTCATCCCTCCCCCTAGTGGTGGAAAGTGGAACATACACACTGGAGACAGAAAGGAGAGGGGGGGAAGGGAGGCAGAGAAGGCTGTCTGCAGATCTCCGCCATTTCGCAACCAGATTGTTTACTGACACAACGCGGCCATTGCAGCGGTTTTCCACTAGATGGGGAACGTAGGGGTCTGGAGGCTTGTGGATAGGGACATGGAGGCTGCTGAAAGAAGCCAACCTCCAAAATGTGCTGATCAGGAACCTTAAGTAGCACATTAAAAACATGGAAAGATGTTAGAATAGACCAAAGCTTCAGCCATGGCTGCAAAAGTAACACTCCAGTGGCTCAGAGTTTACATAACAGATTGGACCTTTTTTTTGGAAACTGCAAATAAGCTTAGTAATAATTAGAAAGAAGCTCTTAAAAGATCATATATAATACATTTTTAAATCTATAAAATATTCTAATTAATCAATCATTCACTGTCCCTACCAGATAATGTGACAGGGCTTGCATGTTCGCACTGATGTGATCTCTTAAAATCTACCGCAGGAGGCCTAAAAAAAAAGCAGGGCTACCTTAACACAAAGAACAATCACATTACACAATCAGCTGTTACACTGCCAATGACAACCACAAAGTGCCAACACCCACATGAGATAAAATTATACATTTTTTTAAAGTAGACAATTGCATTGAACAAAGCCTAAGAAAACAATGGCTTTCTGGCCCTCTAAAGCAGTGATTGCCACATTTTTCGCATAAGATCCCTTAAAAAGCAGTATCTATTTGTGAACCAATTCAGTAATTTGCCCCTTCTCAGATTTCATTTGAATAAGTTTAGACGCCTAAAGAGGAGAAACTATGCAGTATCTCACAAAAAAAGCACAGATTGGAGAAAAGGCAGATAAAAACTTTTTTGTGCGGCAGATATGTTTTTCTTTGTTTTTCTTATCTTGTTAATCATCTTGCAGCCCCTTCAACTCCCGCCGACAACAAAAACTCAGAAAGACTGTAGATACTAAAGAAATTTGGTAAGGAAAAGTTCAAAATTCTTGGTTTTGCATATTCTCAAAACAAAAATAAAACATGGGGCTTCCTGGTGGCCTAATGATCTAACCATGCAATCGCAACAACCCCAGTCTGAATCTTGCACGTCATCCTTCCTCTACCCCCACACTTCCTGTCACCTCTCTATTGTCCACTATCTACATAAAAGCAAAAAAGCCCCAAAACAGTTTATAAAAAGATCACTAAATATTTAAGACTGCTTTTTTACATAAAATCTCAAATAAACCCCAGGAATAAGACAAAAATGTACATGTCCGGTGACTAATTGATCATGACACGCAAAGTCTGACCTTCTGCCGGAAAGCTGCTCAAAAGATCAAATCCTGTAGCTGGTAAACATGAAAACTCACACCGCAGCCTGACATGCATCCTTTGGATTGATAAGCAGTCACTGCAGCCTCATGTTCCATTATATTCCTGACCACATGGCTTAGACAGCAGATACATCCAATCTCCAAGGACTTCATAATATATTGACCACGAAGGATATACTGAGGGAGCAAAGAGGAAGAGGGATAAAAGAAAAGGTATCACAAAAGGAGGTTGGAAGTTCTCAAAGTTTCCAGATCCTCAGGAGGTCAGACTTTCATTTTCATGTATCAAGAGTGACATCGTATTTCCCGTGCTTTGATTTCTCTAAATACAGCTGTTGTGCTAATCCACGAGGAGCCCTCTCCAACAACAGGATCCAACACGCCGCAGTCAAATTTCTCTTTGATACAGCAGCACTGCTACCAAAACAGAAAACACTGCTCCTCGAGATCAAGTCCTCGATTTCAGGAATCAGGAGCAATCAGTTGCTGATGAAGCGGCAGCAACTGCATCTCCAGCATCTTAAAACTGAGAAACCATCTCAACAAGAAGACAGCAAGAGCTCAGATCAATTGATTCTAACTTTACTATGGCTAGAAAAGGAGCTGAGAAGCAAGACCATGCATCTCCTCAGACTATTCACAACCAACCAAGGATGAAGAGTACAAAGCTAACATGTCTTTTCCCTTGTGTGCCTCCAGGAAGCATCATACCTGCTTTCTTCTCATGGCCTCCATTGAGAAGAGGAAGGCGTCAGAGAGGGAGTGTGTGAGGGAGAGAGAGAGACACACAAACACAGAGAGAGAGAGAGAAGGGGGAGGACGGAGAGAGCGAGAAATGTGTCGAACAGATTGTTCCTCTTTTCCTTCTCTTTCCCCGCATGCACATTCACCTCGCCGGTCACGTGACCTGGTGGCTCCCTCTGTCGGTCCTCCACTTCAGAGGGTCTTCACAGAGCATGCTCAGTCAGTTCAAACTGTAACACCACTCCATTTGTTTAAACTGGAAGACTTCATTGCCACTGAAGACATCCACTGGAACAGACTCACCTTACAAATACTGTATACCCAATAAGACAGAGGAATATATTTAAAGCTACCGCATCAACACATACCCTACTAATGTTTTTATGTCACACTTAATGATAATATTTATATCAGTTGTAGTTGTTGGAAAATTGCCAGAATCACTCATTGTCTTTCTGTTTCTCTTTCAATCTGTTGTCTTTTTCTTATTTGTGAAAAAATGTGTAAAAAATGTTGTGGTCAAGCAAGTTTGTGTGCTTCATAACTGGTGTGTATGCAAAGCCACTTTAAGAGCACCAACAGAAAGGGGGAAAAAATAGTAGAGGTAAAAGAGTAAAAGCCCCAGAGGCAAACCGGATGTCAGTGAGGAGCCTGAGGACCCAAACATTTTCAAGCCACATACGAACCTCTCAACAGGAGAGCCTTTTGTCTCCACTGAGCCTCAGGCCAGTGAAAGCAGCAAAATGCAACACTGCCAGGCCACGCAACAGATATTAAGTCACAAAAATGAAGTAACAGACTGAGTTGCCATTGAGGAAAAAGCCTTAAGTTCCAAAATAAACCATGAAAGAACCAGCGCAGATAAACTTCAGTATTCTGTTCTCAGTACAAACTTTATGAATATAAACCAACGTAGCTTAATACGAGTTTTACAAAGCTTATACATTCAAGCTTATTTTCACACTGATTCTTAATTAGGGCTAAAACTAATAATGTGTTTAACATTTTTCAATAAATTATTTTATACATAAAATGTCATTAAATAGGGGAGATGCCCATCCAAAGTTCCCAGAACTCACTGTGACGTCTTCTAACAACTTGTTTTATCTATCCAACAATCCAAAACCCAACGATATAAACAATAGAAAAAGTAGCAAATCCTCATATTTTTGCTTAATTAATGACAAACAATTAACTGATGATCAGAATAGTCGTGGGAAGTCACTGTGCAAAGTGAAATGGGTTTTCTCCTCTGGGGACATCCCAGGCATGTAGGAACACAGACGTAGAGATGTTGGTGGCCTGTTTTACAACATAATTTAACATAATACAAGAGAACAGGGTAGGTATAGAGAAATTCACAGTACAGTTTAACATGAAAAGCTTGTTCACTATGAGCTATGACACACCCACATGACACAAAAGGACGCCACCCATAAGCAAAAATCAATTTAACTCAAGGAGGAACTTACTGCTGACTGACAATGACAAAGCTAGGTAAACCTGCAGCCTGCAATACTTTAACATGAAACTCATTTTAACTACAAATGTTTGTGTCCATTTCAGTTAAAGTCTATATGCAAAGTAACAATGTTGATGTACATCACAACTGTACAGATTGACTTACTCAATCAAGAGACAGATCATACGTCTTGTCAGCAGCCGTGGCAACAGCCCTGAACTCTTTATAGAGTATTTTAGTCACGCCACCAGCATGGCACTAGGAATGGCAGTCTGTCAGACGGTTTTCTACTTTGGTCCACACTGAAATATCTCAACAACTATTGGATGGATTGCCATGAATCAATGTTTCCATCAGCCTCAACTCAACTTGTGTTGAGTGCTAATAGTCGAATGTAAGCATGCCAAAATGCTAAACTTAGATGCTGAACATTGTAAACATTATCCTCTGAACACTCATTAACATTGTCATTATGGTACCATTTAGCACAAAGCACAGCTGTGATTAGGTACAGTACTTGCCCTAACCAGAGGCAAATGATAACTTCTTCCTGCTGAGATTATCTTCTATCATTTGACACAGAAGCTGCAGCAGCGGTTGCCTGGACTGTTTTACTTTTTCATATTGATCAAAGAAATATTTAAATTTAAGAATTGTTGTTTCTGTTAGTCAACTTAAAACAACCTTTACAGCTGTGTCACTCTCTTGCACACTTGTTAGGATTTTCTGTCACTATTGTTTCATGGATATAGCTAGGTAGCTAGATAGCTACGTAGGAAGATGACATACCGATTTTTACAGTAATCCCATCTACAAAGCACTGATTAATTGAATGCTTTCTCCAAGTGTCTGAAACAGCCGTCAATGGGAACAACACCAACAAATAACTGACTGACCAAAACAAAGCTTCTTTTGATTCATATCAGGAACCTTCTGATCAAACATTTGGTACGGATATTATGGTCCTCAGAATAGGATTCCTGATAGTTTTGGTGAGTTCTAGGCTAGGGCGGTATCACAGTATTACGGTACGTATATTACGTATATTTTCCTAAATGTTGTTTAAATATGTTTCTGACACAGCTGTAGCATTCTAAAGCTGATGCATCTTATCTCTCACAAGCTTCTTTATCCAAGTGGCCAACTGAAGGTCTTGCTTCAAAACTATAAGAGATCGGCTGAAATTATTAATGTGATATGAATTCAAGCTTAACGGAGAGAATGCAACCCCTGAAACTCCTGCACTGTATCCCATGTCATTCAATCACGCTTTCAGTCCACTGAATTGCAATACAATAACTGGCAATTAAGCTAACTAGTCTCGATGACAGCAATGACAGACACAACACATTGAAGGTCTTAAGATGAAACGGGATGTAGCTTGGGTTATTTTCCTTGCCAGATCAGAGTAGCTAGATGTTCTGTAGGGTTGTGCAGTGTGCAAAGGTTGTGCGCAAACACTTGCCTTCAATAATGACAAACTCTTGATAACCCTAGTTGCACACCTTGCTGCACAGTGCCCCTTCAGCTCAGTTAAGCCTTTTCTGTCAATATATTATGCAGGGTTCTGCTAAATGAATCGCACATGCTCTTACAGGCCTATTTTTTTGTAAATATCACAAAATATTTTGACAAAGTAATTGTCTATTACACATTACCATCATATCGATACTATTCTAGGGAGACGCCAGAGAGGACATAACATTAGCTGTCACAAGGCCAATAATTGCCATTTCACCTCAACAATGTACTTCCAACTACAGGAGTCTGAAGCACTGCTTAACATTCAAGCGAGCCTCTTCTCCTGCTGTGTCTCGTGTCTGAACGCACACACGAACGGAATGCTGAATGGAACCCATACATGCACACAGTACACCGAGTGACCAGGAAATCAGGAACACCTGTATGATCAAAGAGCCCTGCAGTTAATGCCACCTTACCTCAAGCTGAAATCTATAAATTGTTTTTGGTTAAAATATGATAGGCCTAATTGTTGGCATGGAAAATGGGGTCATCTGTATGGTGGAGTATTGTTAAACATTAAGAGTGGTACTTCTGTTAATGTGCTGCCGGGTAGCCAGGCGTTATCTATCTGGACAATGCAAATGAAGTCTGATCAAACTAAGGCCATCATATGGGAGGTAACGCACTTTCTCTGTCATTTCAAGCAGTGTAATCAACAACAAAAGCCCAACAGCTTGCAGACGTTTCCACTTTTGATTTTGGTGGAAAGTAGTTTCGGAAAAAACTGATGACGGAGAGGTCTTGGGATTTCAGGGACATTGTTTCTAAGAAGACATTCAAATGTCATTTTCCAATGCTTGGAGCGCAATGAACATCAATTTACCCCCCACTGTATTTGGGAAGTGGCAGAAATTCAACATTTCAACAGACAAAACCAAAACTATCTGCAGGGCTAGATCCCACTACAGGTATGTGGAGAAATTTGTTTTGTCTTTTGCAATTAAAAAGGGTGAACTGACCCTTTGAGGCCACCCAGAGTGCCAAATGCATCAACATATCACAAAAGACAAAAGTTGTGAGTGCAAACTGAAACTGCAGTGCATATCTCAGTGCCCCACACCTTTCTCTGCTACACCTCCAACCAATCACACACCATCTCCACGCTGCTCGGGCGACATCTGCCGAACAACACTGGACCCTGTCTCACTCTCTCTCCCCCCAAAAAAAAGAAGAGAAAAAAAAGAAAAAGAAACAAAGACTGAATGTCTGATACGTTCGTACACTTCTTTGCCACTGTGGCCGAGCCACCGGTTCAATCGGTCCATCTTCACCGATGAAGCCCTCACAAAAAGCACCAATGCAACTTGTTACAGCCAGCCCCGGACCGGCTCATGCCGACCGAAAAACCGCGTCAAATAACCGCAGACAGCGAGCGAACAAAGACGAGCCCGCGCCAGGCGGACCGCTCCTGGTAAAAGTTTAATGTGAGGACATGAATCACGCGGGGAGCATCGAAGCCGGTGTGAGAGGTGGCGCCATATGTTTACAGTGGGAGGCTGTGAGAAGCGCTGCCACCGTCGCCTTCATCCGACTGCATCAATTACCGTGTGGCCACCAGACTCCGCGCCGCCAGCCCGGCACACGGCCGCGTCGTCTCCCACTACACACGGACTGAGCCCTCCCGTTTAAAAAGGAAATGTTAACCCCCACAAGACTCGGTTTATTGTGCGCACTGGAGAAAGTGTGCACTGTCCGCTAACTAGCGCGGCGGCTAGCAGGCAGCTAGGCAGCGGTGTGGCAGCGAGCCGCCGGTGAGCGGGCGGGCGGGACAATGGGGCTCAAACCCCCGAGTAACGTCGGCTCGACGCGGATGCACATCTGTCGGCAGTTCGTCCTGAACCGCTAAAGCTGGACAGAAGCAGGACGGCGACGCTGGACCCCGGACCATGTATGACCCAACGCCGGCGCACAGCCCGCAACGTGCCCCGGACGGCCCATTCACGTTCCGGGGCGCAGCATCTTCCTGCACATTCAATTGCCCTCCGGTCCAGCACAAAAGCAAGAGACTCCGGGCTGGCAGCGGGCAATTTGCGACAAAGCGGCACCTCCGCGCCGACAATTCGCCGGCTTGCGGGGCGGCGGGGGGGGTCCGCCGGCCGGCGCGGAACAAATTTCCCGAGGCCCCGAAAACAGCGTGAAAGTAAAACAAGCTCGGCGGAGATAAAGCTCACACACTCACCTCGGGTCCAACCGAAGCCATGGTGCCTGGACGTAAACTCCGCCCACCCGCGATGACGTCACATTTATTGATTTGCAGACGGCGTAATCCCACACCTGGCACCGCGCGCGTCAGTAGCGCTGAGAAGAACGAGAATCACGATAACCCTCAGACTGTATCACCATCACCATATAAACGAGGAAGTGCGGAAGAGAGCACAACAAGCACCTTGGTACATCCAATAGGCCACGATAAAGGCGCCGCAATCATTTCTTGCACATTTAAAGGTACAATCCACAAGGCGCACGCAGCGGTTGCCTGATGACCAAACTCAAAACATGAACTGACTGGCAGGTCAGTCAAGTTCTTCGACAGCAAACTGGGGAAACCGGGTCTTTTTTGGACCTGCTCGGCTTTATTTGCAATGGTTTGCATCGTCGCGTTGAAACAATAAAGGTTATTGCCCAAAAGGCTGCGACAAACTTGAAAGCCCAGTGTTTTTCTAAAATATCATTGGTCGCTGTGGCATTAAGATTTCCCTTCACAAGCAGCGAAGAGAAGACCCGGACCAACATAAGTCAAGAGGGAAACTCGCATCTCATCTGCCCAGTGTGGTCCTGGGGAATTAATTCAATTAGAAACAATTATTAACACATCAAGGATAAGAAAAGACGAGCATGCAAGTTTTGTCTTGTAGGACATTCAGGACAAGCGGATGAAGAACCTGTCTGACTTCTCCAACCAGAGAAGAGTGTCTTAGGAACTGCCCAGGGTGAAAGTATCAGGGGCCAAACTGGGCCTTTCTCAAACCAGCAACAAGATCTGGTAAGAAAGCCCCAACAACAGACCGAGAAGAAACGAGGAACAGGCGCAAAAACACAGTCGTTTCATGTGTGGCTGGAATGTCTGAGAAAAGATCCAACAAACATGCAGGCTTTTTGTATTTATCTTGTCCAGTGGTTGTTTTGATCAGGAGTTACAGTACTCTCACTTTTGATACTTAGATTTCTGAATGCAGGACTTTTACTTGTCATGCTACTTTTACTTACTGTAATTTAAAAGTGACATTCAATTCTGTCTACTTTATAGGTTTAAAAGGTATTGATTTATAATAATGCTGGTAAATGTAACCATTTTTGAATGATAAAAATGAATAAATTGGTGAAAAGCAAAAGCTGGAGAAATAATTGTACACTGTTACTGTGTTGATACTGATAGATGGAAGGACACTTGTACTGGGGCACAGAATATGCCTGGAAGATGCAGATGCAGAATTTTATTAGCCAAATAAATCGACTAAATAGGATTAATCTGCATCCTAAAGTGTTGGTGGGAATGTGCCGAAATATGTGCTAATGTCACATTTTGGTCACGTGAAAAGTTAGAATCATGGTGGATTTGTGATTAAAAGGGAGATAGATTGTGTTATGAAAATCTCTATGGGTCCAGAATTAATTTTATAGTGTGGTAATGCCTCCTGAAATAATGCACAAATAGGATTAATGTTGAGATTTAAAGTCCATCCTTAGCTTGGAAACAGCGTTTGGCATAACAAGTTCACCAACCAGCTGTTTCTCTGATCACTTTAGACATTCCAAGAAAAAATCCTTGTAAGTGAAAACCTACTTGGCAATAAATCTGATTCTGATTCTGATCTTGTCCATGTTGGCTTAAAAGTGGAGAATGAAATGGATTAGTGTTTACTTAGATATACTGCATATTTATATTATTTATCATTTATGTTGCTGCTTTAAAAATACTGTAATTACAATAGATTGGTGGCCAAAGGGTAAGCCCGAGTATAGAGAAATGGAAATGACTACTGGAGCAAATTAAAAGCATAGAGGACATTACTTAAAGGAATATTAACAGTTTTAAAACAAGCTGGGCTAAGTGGCTGTGTTTCATAAACAAAAATCATAGAGGTCATGGAGGAAATGAATGTGTACAGCTACAGGCAGATGTGTATATATTTAGAAACATATGTAGATAGTGGTATGTATGTTCATTTGGTTTGTATAAGGTTGAATGTATAAATACACGTTCTTTTCATGTGTAGGCCTTTTTCATCACCAACATTTTAACATGTCACAGTGAGGAAAGCACAGGTGTAAATAATAAAATAAATGATGGCTGAATTCCATTTCGCTGCTTCAGTTTCAGGGTCCTGCATTGTTCATGCTGGCTCACTGTCACACTGTCATGATTTACTGGGACACTTGAATAGAACGGAGCCATCTTCATGTTATCAGTAACACCTGTTCCTCTCCTTCTATGACGAGCCAAAATGTCTACTATGAGTCCTATTAATGTAGATGCTTACTGGGCTTCACTGCATTAAGGACACACTTTCTTTCACTTCTATCTTATTACAATCTTTTATTTTTTATTATTATTGTAAATCAAGCTATCACACCCACAACTGTTAAACAGACGTGTTGAATTGTGGGGTTATTAACCCGGCCATGACATGATTAATGTAACAAATTGATGATAATAAAGTAATTAAGAAGTTAACAATACTAACTTCAAGCAATAAACCAGCTAAATTACTGTAAAACACTGACTCCAACTTCCTTATAATATTTAGTACAGTGATAAAGGTCAGAGCTCTACATTTTAATTAGTCACACACTGTACAATGGTTAAGCATGGGATGCAAAAATTTGCCTGACATGACAACAAAAGTAGTCTTGGGGGGATAAGTTTCCATGGTAACTTAAGTCTGGCTTATTTAAATCTTTATAAAACAGAAGTTCCTGATGAAAGGCCTGACCTGCTGAGGTAAGCCTGGTTTAACTGGTAATCTTCCTCTATGAGGCACCCCTCTGCGCCCTTTACTCATTAGTTTGGTTGTGTGTCATCGTTGTGTCTGTGTTACACCACCAGGTGTCCTCCTTGGTCAGTCTTCCACTGATAAGAGTTCTACTCTCCAGATGTTTGGATTCTTCTTCTCACCTGATGCCTGTTTAATATCCTCTCTTTGTTCAATTCTTCATGACAGGAATCAATCTTACCTGTTAAAACATTTTAACATTCAACAATTATTGCAACATATTCACAAAACCTAGAAAATAGTTTCAGTTGACCAACAGTTGAAACTGAAGCGCAGCAGTAACCGCCAGTATAACTCTAAAAGTTATCTATCTCTAAGAAGGCGGAAGAATAACATTGGCTCATGATGACCAACCAAGAGGAACTGTATTCTCTGGGGAACATCTATATATATCAAATATGCAAATAATTATAGTTTATTCTTGGAGTAACTGTAGGAGAAGGACAGAATATCATAAAAAGGAAAGAAAGTAAGAAACAAATGTGAGTACAAAGCAGATACTGTTGACATCTGAATGGGTAAGCAATTGTAGGTTATTTGAGGGAGACTGGTTGAACTGAAAGAATATAGCAGTATACAGTTGTAGATTAGTGAAATAACCAGAGCTGGTTTTTATCATGTGAAAAACATCAAAAGTTACAAGATTTAGCAGATTTATATCTCAGCCTGGTTAGACTACTGTAATGACACCACTGTAGGCCTACTTTTACTTCAGTAACATATTGGATGGATGACCTTTGCTTGTAATGCAGTACTTTTATAGTGTGGTATTGCTACTTTTAACATAGGTTAAGGATGTGAATACTTCTTCTACAACTGCCCAATACATTTCCACTGCTCACTGGCTATGACCAGTCCTCTCAGCTGATCAGATCAGGTCGTGATCTAATAGGAATCCACATCTGGTGTTTTAGTCATATATTATATTATATTTAGGCTAAATGTGTTTATATGTGGTTATCTGTGTGAGTGCATGTGCCTGTATTCTGTAGTCTGTGGTGCACATTGAATTTACATGTAATTAAATGTGTTGTATAAATAACTGGAGGATATTTGGAGCACAGACTGTGAGGTTTGGAGGCGGCCAGTAGGGGGCGCAGGCGCAGCAAATCAGATGTGAAGCACCGAAATCCAGAGGACGAAGAAGAATCCCGACCGGTCGGTCGGTCCACGTCATATCCGGTAGTTTATTTGGCGCAGTTGTCCGGGAAACCCGCCATGTCCGAGCGCTGGGCTTGAAACGGTCTCCCGAGGAAAAGGCGCTGGTGTCTTTGGTTACATGTCCGACCCGCGGCGCTGCTAGCTCAGAGAGAGACGGGGACACGCTGGCCGGCTGAAGCGCCGTCCGTCCACGGTTGAGTCGCACAGTCGGGAGGACGTCAGCTCGCCCAGGTCCACCATGACCCAGCAGGCTGCCGCGCTGCAGACCTACAACAATGAACTTGTCAAGTGTAAGTGGTTTCACGTTCTGCTCCATAACTAATCTGATGGATTGATTTTAAATAGTGAGGTGCTGGTGATTAACTGCAGGTGTCCCCCCCTCCTCCTTTGGAAGACATTTCAATGTCTGGCGTTAAACTGGAACATGTTTGTCTCTTGTCGGAGTAGGTTTTGTATTTAAAGTGAAATTTGGCTCCAAACGTACTCGGTTTTTTCTCAACAGAGTAAGTATTTTGTTAACAGAGAGGGAGTGTGACAGGAGCACAGACTCCGTGGTGTGGCGGGTCTCTGTCCTCCCTGAGCTCCTCCACCTCTCGACCTGCCTGCTGCTCAATCTGATTAACCTGCACAGATTACGCCGTCCATCAGCTGGAAACTGGCCTGTAGCCCTCTGCAGGCCACGCTGGGCTAACAGCTGTCGTTTTATTAATGCCTGGAGTAGGTTTATTCTCTCTGAAAAAGCTCCAGAAGTGTTTAAAACTCTGTATGTAGTTAAATAACCTGAGATACTCAGCACTTGTTTTGTTAAGTTTGTTTAGTAACATCGGTTGTTTGCGTCTGATGAGTTTGACTTCATCAGTAATATTACTACACATCCATGTGTGAAGATTCAAGTGTTTAATTGACATTGGAATTTGGGCTTCAGGATATTTAAAAAAAAAAAGTATTTTATAGCAAATCAAAGCCGTTTATTAATTACATGAGACACCTGAGAAATATATATTTTTACAGTGTGCTAGAACAATTATTTTCTTAATCATTTAATGTGTTGATTATTATTTTTTGATTAATCGTTCAGTCTATTCAATTATAATTCCTAGAGCCCAAGGTAATGCTTGTTTTGTCTGACCAGTACTCTAAAACCTCAAAGATATTCAGTATACAATGATATGAAACCGAGAAAAACAATGAATCCCTACATTTGAAAGCTGGAACCAGATAATATATGTAATTTTTGCTTGACAAGTAACTTAAACTAATTGTTTCACCACTGATGTCATCACACAGGCACAGGATCATCAGTCACTGGCCTTAGATGATCCAGTGAGGCTCAGAGGTGATAAACGTTTTATGTCTCCGTCAGGTATTGAGGACCTGTGTTCCAAGCGGGACGAGTTGAACCGTCAGATCAAGCAGGAGGAGGAGGAGAAGGAGCGGCTGCAGCACGACATCCGCGTCCTCTCAGAGAAGCTGAGCAGGGTCAACGAGAGCCTGGCACAGAGACTGGCCGCCCGCGCCACCTTCGACCGCACCATCGCAGAGACCGAGGCTGCGTACACCAAGGTGCGTCTCCTGACTGTCTAACATATTGTTATTGTTCAGCAACATTTAAATATGGGAAGAAAGGGACACTTAAGTTCACTGATTGTGCCTAAATGTATGTATGTGTATATATATATATATATATATATATATATATATATATATGTATATGTTATAAAAAAACTTTTCCCTTGAATTCCATCTTTTCTTTTCGAAAGATGTTTTTCTGCCTGAAAGTATAATTGTTTTTTTTTTTCCACTTCAGTGAAAATGTTTTCTGAATTTTCAGTTTAATCTAGTAAAATAAATACCTAATTGTGTGAGGGATGAAGCAGAGAGTCAAACCAACTGCAACATTATAAAATTATATATTATAAAATGCACATTTTGAAGTTATGTGAAATAAGGTCTTTAAAAACAAACTTCTTTTCAGGTCATCCACTATCATCTCCTCATGAATGTTCTAGGTTATAGACTTTTAATGCGTTTGTTGCATACTGCTGGTCAAGAATGGAAAAATGAAAGATATACTTGTTAATTCACACCTATGGAGTGTTGCAGTAATTCATGGAGGGACACAAGTAACATCATGTTGAAATAAATAGTTTAAACCTCAACGTGAGCATCCTGACTGAAGTATGATGCATAATATACCAGTATTCTTTTTCAAGTTACCTATTCGGTCAGCGATAATTCTGTTACATAGCTGGTAGGAGACAATGATGAGGTGAGAAGATTAACAAGTACAACACTAAATCGTTGGTTTGATGGGGTTGGCCGCATGCAGTTAGTGGTGGCAGTTCACTGTGTTGGTAGCTGGTGATGGAAGTGTTGTTTGCTACAGTGAGGTAGCTGAATAGGCTTGTTTGGTGGATTGTAGAGCTGCAACGACTGTAAATTAATAAATAAGTCAATAGATAGGAAAATTGGCAGCTATTTTGACAATCATTACTCATTCATTCATTCATTACTCAGTCATTTTCAAGCAACAATACCAAATAATTGCTGTTTTCAGCTTCTCAAATTATGACTATCGAGAAAATAATCGGCAGATTAATCGATAAAGAAAGTTATTGTTAGTTGCAGCCCTAGTGGGTCGTGCAGCTCAGCTGGTTGGCTTGGCTATATTAGTTATATTGCTTAGCCGTGTAGGGCTGTGTGAGAGTGAGAGTGTGGGTGCAGGTAAAGAGGAGAGTGATTCTGGGAAACACTGTGCCCACTACTGGCCCTTGTGATGGGTCAAAACGTTTAACATTAACATTTAAAATGAAAACTGGGCTTCCACAGAATGCATCAATAGCACCCAACTTTTGGCCCATTTCACGGTTTGCATTGTTAACAGGCTAATTAACTGACTGCTGCTGCGTTTTGGTATAATGGCGCCTTTACGCCATGATTTTTCTCTGTGCTTTGTACTTGACGGTCAGTGACGCACCATCATATTGTCCATGTGCAGCAGTTTCATCTCAGACAGGCACACCCCACTTACTGATGCTGAACTCCCTGAGCGCTCACACTAATCACTGCAAACAAACACTCCAAAGCTGCTCTTATTAAAAAACAACAAGACAGTCAGCAGTGCTGGCCCCTTTTTAAAATTACTTTTACAGTACATACCAAACTATCAGCTGTACGCTGTCTAGATAATGTTTTTACTAACATTATCATTTAATGTGATTTGTTTTTTTTCTCCGACCTATAGATCTTGGAGAGTTCACAGTCTCTTCTGAGCGTCCTGAAGCAGGAGGCAGGAAACCTCAGTAAAGCCACAGAGCCCCGGAGGAAGGAGCACTAATGGCAGTGAAAGCTCACTGAAGCTCACTCGTTTGGACCATGACAGCACATTTGACTCTGCACTTAACAATTTATACTCCTCTCTGGACTATTTGTAATATATTTGATTTATTGTAAGTTCTTTATTCTAATAAATGTGTTTCTTATCACTCCCATGATTCTTCCTTTTTGACAAAATGAACAGACTGGATTTTAGTTTAGCTGAGTGTATGTATCTATTTCTTTTTTATACTTTCTAGAGGTGTGTATCCTGTAAACTTGTTTTTGTCCAGAAGAAATGCTGTTTCTCAGGATGGAAATGATACATGTACAGTATTTACATTTGTTCAAGTCTATTTATTGAGCTTTCATTTGTACAAGTATGACATCACTTTTTTTGTTTTTTTTTGCCCAAATCATTGACAATAACTTTACAGTAAGAACATCTGCTGCGAAGTAAATTTACAGACGAGGGGGAAAGTAAAGGGGGAACAAGATGGAGCTTCTACCACAGAGTCGCTACAGTGTGACCAACACCAACTGCTCACTTTGCAACAGGAGTAGACAGATGGGAAAACAGTGCGGTGAGAGACCGCATGTACACTTCAGAAGTCAAGTCGTGTGTCTCTGTCCCGGTAAGGCCATCAGAAACGTTCTCGCTGGTGTCATTTAAGATGATCAGTGGTGATTCCCACAATTCACTCTGCCTTTTTTGGTCCTTCAGTTCATAGAAAGACAGAGCTAAAGATTCCCACAAAGAGCAGACGTCCTCTTTGGGGTTTTGGTCGTTTGAAGGCAGCAGCTACCACAGATGGATCCACAGGCGTCATGTGAGCGTTAGCCACGGCTCCATAGCAGGTCCAGGAGTATGGGCCAAATTAAACTTCAAGAACCACACCAAGGTGTTTGGGGAGTTTTAGCTCCATAATTACAAATCTTGTACTTGGCGTTTTTGTATCTTCAGATGCATGCCATACAGTTTTGCGGTTTCTTGCCACTATTTCAAGCAGCTGTTGGTTTCCATTAATTTCCTCACAGTATGAAAATGTAGGAGTGGACTCTCAAAACTTGCTTGAGTTGTGTAATCATCACAGTGAACATCAAGTCTGCAATCTTTTTGTTGTCTGTTACATTATAGTTACTCTACATTATGACAATGTAATGTAGTTTAAGTGCAGATTAATGGATATTGAACCTCAGTACTTTCTGGTACAGACTGAAATGCATCTGTAGCAGCAAGTAAAGAGTACAGAATGCTCAGATTCATAATCTGAGCAATATTTTGATTAGACAATTTCTGACTTAAATTATATTTTTGCCTATTTTAGAGCAAAATTCTTGTGCTGCTCCTGTGTTTGAGAACTTGAGAAGTTTTGTCTCGTTTAATGTAAGTTTGTCTTTGTAAAACTCATTTAGATTTCATCAGAGAAAGGTACCACCTTGGTATGGAAACAGTTATTTCAAATGATACCCAGCCCTACTACGATAATAGGACCTGATGTTCACTGTGACGTCTTGCAAGTCAAGCAAGTTTCAAGCTATAGATTAGGTAAGATTTTCATACCATATGAAATCGAGTGGAAATAATGGAATGGTTAAAAAAAAATACATTCAAACTTTTAAACCACAGTAGCACGGTTTGCAGAATGGCTAGCTGACGTGCAAAATATGTGATTTGTAATAAATGGGCTAAAACGTGTAAAAATCACTGGTATGGTCCTTTAAAAGGTACTGTACATCAGGTCAACTGGCAAATAACAAGTAAAAAGAAGGATTTGAGGAGGATATTTGGGGTAACTTCAAGATAAAGAAGAAACCCTGGACCTGTGTGGAAAACTACACTCTGGCTAGGGTTTGTGGTCACAGCGTCAAGGCTGACAATCATAAGACTTTTGATGCAAGGCTGTGGCAAACAGAGTAAAAAAAAGTGGACATGGCATTCGTCGGCAGTGCATTGATCATGTGCAATTGAAGAGTTCTATTCCAATATGTTCATTCATTTTGATTCAAACTAAATCTAAATACCTGCATTCTAAAAACATTTTTAAAAATCTTACTCATCTACTGTATCTGACATACAATCAATGGTTGTATAAAAGCAGGTGTCAATAGTGGCTACTGTTTCAAAATAAAACTCTTCAACTAGACTTCTTGTTCTTTTAAGTGCACATTTCCTCTGTCGCCTACTCTGTTCCTTCTCATGAGGTGCAAAACAAAGCTAAAAGCATGACAGTGCAAACACATTTAACATCCAAGACTCCAGACGAAACAGATAATTCCTAAATTCATCGAACAAAGACAAAACGTCTCATCTCCTAACAGCAAAATCCAGGAAATTTCATCTGATTGGAGAATGAAAAAAAATTGACAGGAATAAGAACTACATCTTCATACTTATGAAAATATGGTGGAAACTGTACAACAATACTGGCCGAAGGGTCGATCCTGGGCATGTAAAGAATGAGTGTGAGGCCGTTACAGCAACACTTTAATCCGTTGGCATTATGAGTTTAAAAAAAGGAAAATCATCTGGAAACTTGGTGCATTCTTGTATATAAAACAATCTCAATTAAAAAAACCATTACGTATTCTTTCAAAACACACACAATCTTGCATTCGCTCTCACAAACATGCTAATGATCATAATCATTGTCACCCTTCATTACTTCAATGGACCGGCTTCTTTCTCTGTGGAATGTGAAAGTACATGAGGTCCGACTGGAAAAACAACAACGACAAAAAAAACATCCGGCGGGGCTGTCTGCACCAGTCCGGCTCCTTCCACACCAGGACAATTTGTCTTTACAAAAATGTATTTTGTACATGAGCAGGTCTCAGACATGCAAACTTCAACTTTAAGCAGGAATAAATACACGAGAAGCCAGAAAAGGGTGTCAGGAGGTCTAACAGCTTTTGATAAACATGACACAAATACCTTGATAGAGGATATACAGAAACATTCTACAGTATGATGATTTTGTTTGTCACCAGCAATACGGACGTACAGACATTATTGGCCAAGGTCACTTTTTTTCAAGCGTTCAATCAGAAATCAGAGTTGCTGCTGATTGACACAAATCTTCCCTGGGGTGCATATTTTCCCTCCCTCGTCACTAAGAAGGTTTGTTGAAGTGTGTTGAAGTTTGCTTGCCGTTAAAGACTCTTCTACCGAACGTCCAGCAGCTTCAATACAGCATAGTTTGCCAGAAAAACATACAAAAACTAAAAGGCATACAGAAGCTTTACAGTAAAAGAACCAACCGAGCTGTTGGCTGAAATCAAGACATGCAGGTACAAAAACAAAAAAAAGACAAAAAACTACAATTGTGGCACCCTTTCACCATTTTTTTGTTTTTGTGTGTTTGAGTCTGCCAGCGATCTAGACAAGCGTCCTACATTGTTGGAGAACGTCCTAATGACGACGTTTCCATGCTAACACTGAACTCTGTCACCTGTTCCTTCTAAGGAGTCCGGTCACTCGCTTTCAGCTCCGTCGCTCGTCAACACCCCCCAAGAACCTGAAGTAAATGTTGAAGCGGAGAATCACAGGAGGGCACGTGAAGCCGGCAGGCTTCTTCCAGAGTCTGGAGAGGAAGACGATGTCTCTCTTGATCTCGACAATTGGATTTGATTCAGTCAGATATTTTCTTAGTTAGGATGAGGAAGGCTGACAGATCAACTGTCCGGGGTGGGAGGGGAGACACAGTCCAGCTGCTTTTGGGTTTGTTGCGTCAGGTCAGGAAGAAGGTGGGATCCGAACACCAGCCACCTGGCCAAAAGCTGTTCTGCACTGATATGCAGTCGTTTACGTGGCGTGCAGTGGTACCGTGGCAGGAAATCAGCCAACAAACAAAAAAAAAAAAACAAACAAAAAAAACATTGTGTTTCCTGTCTGATCAGGAATATGTGCTTAGAGACGGCTGGAGTGTAGAGCTGGAGGCAGTTCAGGCCCCGGTGTGACAGACGCCGCTGAGCCCCGGCTGCAGTCTGGTCCTGCAGGTGTGATGCTACTGTACAGCTGATTGGTCCGACTGATCAGAAGTAAAGAGCGGGCTCGCTGCTGTAGTCAGACAGGGAGGAGCTGTCAGCCGGTGTGAGCTGAGGAGAAAAGACAGAAGTTAAAATGTTTCAAAATTCACACATGAATGTTTTGATTTGTTAACACTGTCTTTGTGTAAAAAATAAATTAAAAAAAATCACGTTCTGCAGGTAAAATAGTATTTGTAATTGAGGTCCTACTGTCCTAAGGTGACTAAGGAGCAAATGTGATATTTCTTTGTCTTTCATTCATTTTCGGTTCCAACTGGAACCTTTCTTCCACATAAAAGTTGCCAACAATGTTCATCCACTAACATTTAAGGCTTTTAAATAATAATATAATATTATTTATGGTTAGAATAAATATTACAATATGACACCATATTCTAATAGTCTGCATGACTTGTTGAATTTCTCATCGCTAGAACACTGCAACACAAAAAATACTAAATTAATACCTTTTAATCAGAATTTAGGACCACACACTTTGCCTTTAAGCGCAAAGTCCATAATCAAGACAGGATTCTGCTGTCGCTTTAATAAAATGTTTTTCATCTAACAAAAATGCCTCAGATGTAAATGTGCTGCCTCTCTCTCTATCTCTCTCTCTCGCTCTCGCTCTCTCGCTCTCAATTCAATTGACTTTATTGGCATGACGTCACACTGTACATATTGCCAAAGCAGGCGTTGTCATTGAACAGTTAAACATTAATTAGAAAAACATACTATAGCAAATAGATATACATCAAATAAATATATTACAGCAAAGAAACATACTACATTAGAGAAACATACTACGGCAAATAAACATACTATAAGACAAAACAAATAATTTGCTGTCAAATACAGCAACATGTTAGGTGTCACCCACTGTCCCTCAGTTTATGGCAGGCAGCAACATAGACGGCTGCCAACTCACAGCTCTTTGAGTCCTCCCCTAGTAGGACTGGTAGTTTGTCTTCGTCCAACAGTTACAGAAAACCTTTTGATATTAATTCAAATATTTTAAAATGTGCTTCTCTGAGGTGTTTATATTTGTCACATTTGGTAAGAAAGTGTATCTCTGTGTCAGGTTCACTGAGGGTGCAGTGACAGCACAGCCTTGGCTCTGCAGGGAGCCGGGCTTTCCTGTGTCTCCCCTTTTCGATAGCCAGGCTGTGCTCACTCAGTCTGTACTTTGTTATGGTTCGTTTTAGTTGTTGATCACCTTGCTCAAATAATCTGCTGTGGTGGACTGTCGATGTAGAGCCAGACAGCACTGCATTTTGCTCTAGGCGATGTAGTTTGGTTTTAACTGTTTGGTAATTTGATTGCGTCTGATTGGTGATGTGTTCTGTTCCTGAGTTGTGTTAATAGAGCTGGTTTGTGGATCAGTTGGGTCAGGGGGTTCCTATTACTGCTCAGTTCTTGGCAATGCAGGGCTCTGTAATGATACGAGGGGGGGTCACTTAGTTTTAAGTGTTTAAGTTTTTTGTATTTTTAGTATTAGTGGGTATTGGCCTAATTCTGCCCTGCATGCATTATTTGTAGCTTTCCTCTGGACATGTAGGAGAATTTTACAGAACTCTGCATGCAGGGTCTCAGTGGGGTGTTTATCCAACTGAGTAAATAGTTATTTCTCTCTCTCTCTCTCTCGCTCTCTCTCTCTCTCTCTCAAATTGATGACTGGAAATTTAAAGTGGGACCTACTTAAGAGGAAAAGGCACCTGGCACTCGACTCTAAAACAAAATGTAAACAGCTTTAAGTTTGACGAACGGAGGCGTTCTCTCTCTCTCACCATAACTTCTTCTGTCATCTGTGTCTGTTTGGAAGTGGTGTCTTCCTGGTAAACACTGTCATCATGTTTGTGCTCCTGCCAGGCGCTGAAGTCCACCGAGTGCTTGGGAACGTAGCTGGAAAGGTCTGCAGACAAGAAAAAGACACAATGTGTTACTAAAATATGTTTCAATGAGACAGAATTTTGTCATTTTTTAATAGCATCAACACATGCAACAGCGTGTAAGTAGTAATATGTGAGCTGATGCAGTCAAAATGGAAACACAAATTGCACTGAAGCCACACAAAATCTGCCACATACTTTGTTAAATGTATTTCATAATTTGTCCAATAGGGGTCTCTGTCCTCATACTTAATGCTGTGTGTCTCTCTTACACTTATGCCATGCACATGAAGGTGGTGATGTCAGCTCCAAGAGTGGAAAACAGCAGTTTTATGTGCATTTTCTATGACTGACCAACGCAGAGTCTGAAAGAGGAACCACAGCTGCACTCTGAGGCTCAATGAAGGGGGTTGGTGGACAGCGAAAGACATTTAAAAATACCACAGAGCTAGACTACAAAATTAACTCGAAGCCTTGAGCTATAGGTTAACCGCTTTACAAGGCAGGTGTTAAGGGATGGCTGCTGTATGTAAACCAATTCAAAATAAAAAAATACAGTCAGATATTCCCTCCTGTCTTGTCCCCATTCCCTCCTTCCAAGACTTCACCCTCATATCTACCATCTAACAATTTAGGAGTGGTGCCATTTACACCAAAATTGTTTTACGTTAAATTACATTAAAACTGTTTCCACTTCCTTGTTAATCTTTTTATTTGGTCATCAATGGTCCATCACGGGAAGTGCTGAAATGTAGATTGATCTAAATCCCTCAAAGAACTGGTCCATATTAAAAATATGGACCAAAATATCACACGAGACTTGCTTCCTGAATTGTTCATTCAAATGCCCCTTTTTTGACATGAAGTAATTGCTGTTGATCCTGCTCTCTATTAACATTTTGGTTCTTGTTTATCTATTTTCACCACTGCATAAAACTGTCCTCCTTTTAATGTTTGTTTTTTTTCTTCATTACCTCGTTATTTATTTTGTCTTGATCTTGTGTCCCTGAAAAGCCTTCATCTAACTCTGCTTTTATATAAGTGCTACACACATATACTTAATTCCAAGATTTCCATCCAATCAGGAAAAGCTCATGGGGTGTCCACAATGAAAAAGGGTCCATCCTCTGAGGAGCATGACTACCTACCGTGACATTAAAGAGACAACTGACCATCGGATACCTCGTTGGACATTATAATACTGCTAGTGGGGTTAAAACTGGACATCTAACCCCCCCGTCCCCTTTCATTCCATCTCACCATTGCTGTTGGTCATGTGCGTGGGCGAGCTGCTGAAACCGGGTCGAGGGATGTGGATGCGTCCCACCATGCTTGGCTGTTCGTCCGGCACCTTCCCATCTCGTTTCTCCTCCTCTTCCTCCTCTTCCTCCTCCCCGCTGTCCCACGCAGTGCTCTCTGACGGGTACTCGTATGTACTCTTGAGACTCGACTCATTGAAAGAGATCGTGAGCTGTGAAAGACGCAGAAAGAGAAATTAGAATAAGGAATTATTACTGTCTTTGACATGTTACTAAACTGCTTTGATTGGCAATATTGTTAATATTTTAATCAATTAATAAAACTAACAGAGAGAAACAAAAAACAACAAAAATAATACCAGTGCGTAAATTACAGAAGTTTTTTTCCATTCATGTTGTAGATACATGGGGACACTAATTTCCCCTACCTCCATATCTTATATTCACTCCACTGGCACTGTGATAGAGGGGACTATTTTTGTTGCGTTTGGTAAACTTGGGCAGGTGCCTGTACAAATTTGGAGTGAGTGTTCAATCTTTTTTCTTAGTCTTAGGAGACAATAAGGTATGGTAACTTCCTGATAGGAGCTACGGTTTTCCCAAAATATATTTTCACCCCCAAAAGCCAGTGTTCACACCGCAAAGACTCATCGGCCACTTTGCTCAGTTTACACAGGGGATTTTTGGAGCCACTAAAGGTGGCACAGCAACAGTTTACTGAAAATCTTGTCCTCGAATCCCCAAACTTGGTACTGTGACTCCAAATTATTTGTTTTGACTAAATAACCTAAACTCAAGGTCCCTTTACTAGTGTTTTCCAGGGCTTTCAACCACATCCTATGATCTTCATCAGCAGATGGCATTTGCCCTGTTGTAAATTCAGTTTTCTTTATATACAGTATGTTTTATTATGTGTTATGTTGTTTTAATATGTTTTTATTGTTTTTATTGCGCCCCTACAGTAAATCCCATCTATCATTCTTAATTACAGAACAAACGAATGACAACATTTGTTTGGCGGGCCCTTGTAACTAAGGGGCCCCAAGCAGCCACCTGTTTGTCTTCTGTTGACCAGCTCTTTGTTGACAAGCCAGATGTGTTTTCCAAGAAAACAAACCACCCGCTCCTGACTGTTTGCTTGCCTGGCCAAACTTTACAGCCGAGATTTAAAAGTATCAGATATCTTCTCATCTCAAAGACCAGATTCTAACCAGACACTGGCACCACTTTCTTCAAGATGGCTGCATTTTATGAGCACACTACACATTAACAGGTGATTACTTCCTTATTGCGCCGTAATAAAACCACATATACTGAACATTTTTGCGTGTCTCAGCCCTTTGCTCACACTGCGGTGAAGCCAGTTTAGCTCAACACGAACCAACTGCCTCATAACTTATTCAACAGCGCTTTTAATTGGGATACTTGGAGAGCCAGCTGCAGTTTGTTCAGGCCAGTCTGCGGGCTTCATATACTGTACTTTCCTCTAAGTGGGACAGGTGGCAGCCTCGCAGGAGCTTGGGGCCTGTGATTGATCGTCTCAGAGTGTTCCCTGTAAGACATGTCTGTTTGGCGATGCTTCAGTGGTCTGCAAACATGGATCCGCGGGGTGAGACGGGCCCTTGCACGTTGCTGCACCATGTAATCCAACATGAATGGCAACTCTGCAACCAGGGACTTGAGTGGTTTTAGCTGTCAGTTAGTAAACTGACCGGCATTTATTCTTAAAAGGGACACGTCACCCCTTTAAAGAAGAAAAATGTGTTACTTCTGTGATAACATTTTCAGGATATCATTTAAATTGCTGTTGTAACATTCGAAGGGAATTTAATCCTGTTTTGTCATCTGTCAGTTTTTAGTGCAACATGTGACTCCTGTACTGTATCACAGGTGTGGTTTTTCTTTTCTTCTGTTTGTACATGTTTTTGTTAATTTTTCTCTGGCACCTTATGAAAAGAAAGACTGTTTTTTCCATTAGCACGCTTCTAGTTTATATGAGTTCACTTTGTAGTGCAGTGTTCACTTCTCTTTTGGCACTGACAAACCTGATGGATACAGTTTTAGAATGACAGAAAGACCACAGATGGTTCCATGTATTCTGGCCACAAGTAGGCGTTGCAAACTTCAAAAAGGTTGTATGGTGTGAGTTGCCATGGAGCACAAGCATACAACACACATATAAACAGCAGGTTTGTCCGTCAGCTGACTGCTCTTAACGTACTGTACCTGGCTCCATCTACTCTGCAGGCCATGATCTAAATCTGCCCTAATCTCCATCACAAGGCCACAAGCCAGCAACGCAACAACAGTTAGGGTTCACACTTAACCTCAGTTTCAAAATGTCATGCTTGTTCCATATCCTGTATGACTTCGTAACAGCCTCTCTCTGTAATTATGGAGAGTCTGTGAACATGGAGAGATTGCAAAATAAGATGTGATTTAGGGAGTGTGGTTGTCAAAAAGATGTGAAAACGCACAGACCTACCATTTTTCTTACACAATACTTCTTACTCAATAACCTGGGAATTAAACACATTTCCTAATTTTTACAGACACCAACTTGAAGTTCAAAACGATGGATTAAAACAAGAATATTTAGATGTTCAAGATTCTACAGATTCAAGATGAGCGTCTATGGATTCAGAACAATGGCCTACAGATAAAGGCTCTAGGTCTAGATTCAAGATGAGAATCTATAGGTTTAGGACTATGGCCTATAGATTAAAGATGAGGGCCGATATATTCAGGACTAGGGTTTTTAGGTTCATTAACATACATTAAGGCCAAGGCTCCATAAATGACTGAGTAAGGAACTACAGATTGACGACAAAGAGTCATAGGTTCAAGACTATAGAGACTATAAATTCAGGACAAGGATCTATGGAACACATCCTTTAATCAATAACAGCTTTCTCTCCTTAAACTGGCTGGAACATTTAAGGCCTAATGACAGATTAGGTTTGAAATGTTCAAATGTCTGGAAATAAATCCTTTTGAGCACATCCTCCACTTATCTCCACTAGACCTTTGTAACTATGTTTTGATGGTTTAATAACTGCTGATATTCGATTATGGCTGATATTCGATTGTGGCTGATAAGGCAGGAAGGAAGTATGAGGAAGGTATCGTTTTGCTTTCACATTGGTATTCATGTCAGACGGCGGTGCAGAGAAAGACGAGGGTTCAGTCTGTGAACCCTGTGAACTAAACAAGGAGCCTTTACAACTGTAACCTTTCAACCAGTTACTCATTAATGTCTACTAATGTTACGTACTTTAATGTTTAGTCTGGTTTCTATCCACAACGTCACAATGTTCAGCTTCATCAACTGTTTTACATTTCTGCCTCATGTTTCTCAAGGTTTCAAAGTAAGGTATTTAAAATAAATGTACATAAAATGATCATCCTAAGAACCTCTTCTGCTAGTTGGAAAAATAAGATGATAAAGTAGAAAATGATAAGAAATGATTGTAAATGTGATGGCTCGAGACAAGAGGGAAACTGTCAAAGAAATAAAAACACTATCTATTTTTCCTACATTAGCATTCAGCCACAGTAACAGTACAAAACAAATCAAATGCTGTGTATAGATAGAGGCTTTGACACCATGTTACCATCTCTAGAAGGGCCCTCAGTCCCAGGCATCGCCTATTTTTAGCCCCCAAACCTCCTCTTTTTTAGTTCCTGTGTTAAATCGTACACCACAAAAAGCGTTTCCTTGCTAAACTGGCATCCTGTCTTGGAGGAAGTCTCTGGATGCCAAAAGCGGGCCTATCAATAAATCAGGCTAGCTGCTGGGCTCGCTTCTTCTTTCACGGTCTTTCACTTTTCTTTTTGTCTGCTATACCAGCACTCTTCTCACATGAGACTCTTGTTAGATGACACTCCTCTGCAATGCCTTAGCTGATGTCCTCTCTCTGACTTTATATTTTAGCTGGTTAGCTGCAGCATTAAACCAACAAAAGAACTGGTGTATTCTGTGTTATATATAATTTTATATATATATATATATATATATATATATATATATTTTAAGTTCTTTATTTATAAAGAGACCTCTCCCAGCCTGCTGCTGCTCATGTTTGAGCTTCAGTTGAGTGTCTTTTTTATTCTCTGTGATAAAAGCCTGCATCATGGAGGCAGAAGTGATTCGTCTTGTGTCCTCAGGCTGTGGGACGGGCCAACAGGGGCCCGACTCACCCGTGCTGTCCTTCTCATTCACCACAGGGGGCTCAGACCGGGAGCTGCAGCTTTGACGGCCCACCAACAACTGACTTATTATTCTGGTTTTGTTTTATACTTATCAAAGAGTGACTATGTATCGCAGTATGTGTGTGAATATGTGTGTGAGAAGCTGATGCGATGAAACAATGGGAATAACAATGAGGAAATATTTTTCTTGAAAACTTGATTTGACAACAGTACAAGAAAATCCTGTTCAGGAGGTGACGTTATCTGCGATAAGATAAAGAGTATTGGAAGCAGGTGATGACACTATCTAAGACATATCCATTGTTAATATTCACCCGAATCGACGGTACTTTTTCCTTTCACTTACAGCCTCCAGAGCAAAATAGTGCAAGTTCATTGACATGTAGCCTACTGTATATATTACAAGTAAGTTACTGATTTACTTGAAGTAAAAAAAAGTATTATTTTGGTGTCTAAAAATATGGGGTATTGTGTAGGACTGGAGAAAATAAACTACACTTTGCTTCTCAGAGTCATAATCATTATCCAGTGATGTTGAGAGTTTTGCATGAAGAACTGGGTTATATGGTCTGTATATTCTGGGTGTCACTGTGAATTTAATTTCTATATTGTATATACAACAGGAGTTAAGAGTAAGGGAGAAAAGAAGGAAATGGAAGGGAAGATTAAATAAAATGAAAAAAAAGAAAGATACCTTGCAACACAATCAAACTGTTAAGGTAGCTAGTAGAACCATTTCAGCTCTGGGGTAGATTTTTTTGCATGCACTGAAAAAAAGAGGGAGAGATTTGAAGCTGAATACGAAACGAAAACTACTTGTTAGGGCTGTGGTTGTCTGCAGAACCGAGAACGGCAGCAGCAGCCCCGACACAACCAGACTGAGACACCAGACAGGGGACGACACCGAGTCAAGCAAATCATATTTCTGCAGAAATTAATTCCACGAGTTCCTTTCACCCAAGTTTCATCAGCTCTGTTTTTTTGTTGTTTGCATGTTGTGTGCGGAGGCACAAAGGGACATGGGGGAAGACAGACAAAAGAAGAAGTGAGGGAGAGAGGAAGAAGAGAGTCAGCAGATGAGATTATGTCTTCATGAATGTGCCTCGGCCAATGGGCGAAATGGGAGCTGTGCCAGGAATCTTTCCAGGCCACCCAGCATGGCGTGTCCTCGTTTGGCGAAAAAGGGGTTCCTACTGAATGGACACACACACACACACACACACACACACACACACACACACACACACACACACACACACTTCCCTGGCAGTGCTGATCAGGCTGAACTCAAAAGCTGCTGAGTTACAGTGGAGCTACGACACAATAGCGCTGCTCTTAAAAAAAACTGAGGGTGTAGCCAGCATGTGAGCGATGGGTCTACATGCGTGTGACTGGGTGTGCATCTCTTCAAATGTTTTTCTATATTTATCTCAGTGGGGCCACGTGGCACTGGGCGTGGTGTGTACGGTAATCTTGGTATTGGGTGTGCACCTGCTCAAATACAGTATGTGTAGAAAAGCATATGATGCCTCTGGTGCACACAGACACCGGAATTATTTCAAGATTTCGGGCCAAAACACTGTTCCTACTATGACACGTTAAAGGACTAATGCGTACCTGCCCGGTGGAGACTTACCAGGTGCCTGATTAGAGCTAATCTCCAGCTAGGTAGATAATATTAGAACAGGACCATAATGAACCAGCTGATGAGTTTAGCTGCGGCTGCATTAGCTTAAGAGAGGGATAATAAAGCCTACATACACTCAAACAAAGCATGCGCTGTACGTTTCCGCTGTGCTGGTAAATTAGGATAACTAGTGCGAACTAGAGGGCCTCATTTAGGGAAACAAAGTGGTGGGTGCATCATTAATAATCACATGGAGAACATATTCATGTCACATTTCAAAAGTCGGTTCTTTCTTTGATCCATTTTTTATCATGTCCTACATTTAAGACTTCAGTAGAAACTCTTCCACTGAACAACCTTTTACAGCCACACCAGTAAAATAAACTTAAAAGGATATTCTGACATTTCGGGTAATAAGGAAAAATCTCTATCAGCTTTCTGTCTCTCTCTCTCTCCCTCCAAATAATTCACAATATCTTCATTAATAAGATCACTCCATGTCCAAAACAAACAACCAAAACATTTGTCCAGGTTTTGAGATATTCATCTGTGAGACCACAATGCAATAGTGATGAATGGAGTTTTCATAGTGACAACTCCATTCATAGGTATTCCGTTCAATGTGCATACAGCCACAAAAAACTTCACCAATAAGGTCGGACGACCTTTATTCAAGTTTCAGGACACTTGTGTCCATGTGTAAGGATTGTGATACTTGTGCCATGCAGCAACGGTTACTTATAGCAGCATTTAATGTGCTTTGTGTTGTTACTTACTGTAATGATGACTCTTCTGTGTGGACAATAATGCTACAGCTATCAACCCTCTAAGCACACATCACTAACAAAACCCTCTCCTACTGTAAAAAAATTTAGGCTCCACTTCAGTCTGGCAGAACTTCATTCTTTTTATATAAAGTCATTATCTTATGTTGGTGCGGCATAGTGACCGTACCTGTAAGCACATTATTCACAGTAATTATGAGTAACTTCCTGAATGCCAAAAGCACCCAGCAACCACTAAGACACACCTTAGCTGCAATTTCCCTTCAATGAGTTTTCAACAGAGACAGCAAGCACAACAACTTGCTGGATGCAGGGATTCAAGTCTTGCAACATCCAGCTCGATCCACGATATCAGACCTTTAGGCAATCAGTGACCCAAAATATGTCAGTAAAAGGTCAGGGTACGCGGGAGCTCAAACCACAGTACACCTACTAAAAACCCCTGAGGCTGTAATCCATGCAGGAGACTCAAAAATGCACATGCTCTTGTGTAGGTGTTGTCAGAGGGTGAAGTTATATCAGTTCAGTGTTTATGTGGAGATGCTTCAAGTGCTCCAGCCCATCAAAGATCAAGTTATCACAACACTTGATACAACTGTGGAAACTCTTCCACACGTGTGGGTGGTTGGCGCTCGCAGATCTGGCTGGCGCCGTTGGCAGCAAGCAATGCAAAATGTGAAAATCTGTGTTTACACTGCCATGTCTCAAGACTGCGTGAGTCACTGCTGTAATAGTATGCCCTTTGTAGCCGTGTGTGAGTATGAGTGTGTGCACTTAAATCTCCCTGTGCTATCAGTGTTGGATTACGTGAGTGCTAACAAATGGATGAGAGACTAGACAAATTTCCCAAACTTGTTTGTACAAAACGAGCCCCCAAATAGATCTACCTCGGACCAGTGGAGCCGCTTTGAGAACATTTTGTCCCATCTTAGAACATTTTTGCTGATAAGAAGGAGCTGGCACAGACCAATGTAACTGCACACGTTGTATATGTAAGGTGATACCAGCATGGGTGGAGATCGAAACCTATCAGCAATCAACACAGTGTCATTGTGGGAGCATTTAATACATAAAAGCTCACTTCTGGACTGTCGATTGAAAGTGTGGATGGTTGGGCGTGTCTGAAAAGCCACAATCAGGACAAAGGACAGGATCCCGCAAAGGATCAGTATATTCTCTAAGGAAGATCTCATTGTAACTAAAAAGTTTTTTGTATTTTTCATTTTTTATCTTCAATTTCTTAACCTTTATGAAGTGAGATCATGGTTAAATTAACAATGGTTAATCATTTGGTGGACGCCCTATAATTGCTTTAAGGGGTCTCTGGGAAGTCCCTGGTTTTCAGGGGTCAGTATGTGGAATCTCTTACTGACAGAACTCAAAATGCGTCATCAGTGGATTCTTCAGGCACTGTCTCCAGTTTTAAAAGCCAAAAAGGGTGGAAGAAAAGCCGACGGGGTGTGTCTCAATTGATCCTTTGTTGAAGTGGTAGTAAATGGCTGTACAGTCAATTGGATTCTGGGCGTTGATAAGGCTAATGTTGCAGTGAACTTTGGGACAGAGAGGAGTCAATGATCGACCCAGTTTCAAGGCAGCACATGGTATAGATGTCACATACCAAATAAGGTGGATAGTGTGCACATCCAGGACAAAAGCAGCATGAAGAAAACCTTTAAGTTTGAACTGTTGCAAGCATTTTTGGGAGAGATTACAATACTCAGTGTGCAGACTACTTCTCTTTTTCCTTTGAATAATGTCACGTAAACAACATATTTTCTAGGAGTTTGTAGTGTAAGCACTGTTGATAAGTGAGGAATTAACTGTACAACCCCCTCATTCTTCTCAACAAACCCATTAACATAGCCTGTAAACACAGCTGCAGCTTATAAAATCAATAAGGGGTGTGTCTGAGCTCAGAAACAAGCAATGAAAGATAGCATTATCCTCACGTCAACACTTGTTAAATGACAAATCTATATTAAGCTTTTCTAAATTAAAATGATGCCTGAACAATGCACGTTTGCTGTTGTTCCTAGAAAACAAATATACATTTAATTTCTGGACATTCAGTACAGAGAGTGGTCCAGGCTGTGTTTAGCCTAGCTTAGCACAAAGACGGGAAGCAGAAGGAAACTGTCAAAAGGTGGAAAAATACGCCTTTGAAAAGCTCTATACTGTGCTTTTTTTTTTTTACACTTTGTATTTTGAGCGTGCAAGAATTTTGCCAACCTTGGATTACCATCCTGACCCGTGGATGCCCTAGCAGTGGCAGATATACTGGGAGCCGCTTCAAAATATTCTCGTCTCGCCGTTCGAAGCGCATCTGCATTCGTCTGACGAGAAATCCAAGACTTCATTTGTTGTTTGGAAAAAAACTGGTAAGTTTGACAGTCTGTACTGGGGCATTGCTTGTTGATCTAGACACAACCACCAGCAAGCCAGCCAACAGTTCACCCAACAGTCACCGAGGGCTTAACACACATTAAATCAATTAAGATGATGAACATGGTAACCATTAGGCCTACCTATAGACTGTATAAAAGACCTGATAAATATCAATGTAGCACTGTCTTTGTGAGAATGCTGGCCTTAGCATTGAGCTTAGGCACCACTGTCTGTCCCAAAGTGCAGCCTCACAGAACCACTGCAGGCTGCAGACTCTTGGTTTTGTTATGTGTTTATTTAAGAAAAAAAAGATAATGTTGGCATATATACCGTATATAAGTTACAATCCCAAAAGTCCAGTAGCCATCAGCTTCCCAATTAAACCATCCTAGACAATAAGATAGTACAAGTGAGAGATTGCAAGGTTAAATACAAAGACAAGTGAACAAATGAAAAAAGAAACATGTTTGCAGACTTTTTCAACCCTGCACTGAAATAAGTGACCTTGGCTTCGCTCTTGGCCTCATGAAAACACACCAGTCCTGCCTTAACATCAGAGGGCTGAGCTGTTTGGGTCTCCACCCACAGAAACACTGATTTAGGTTTGCTGATTAGAGAACGTGCTCACCAGGAAACCCATTCAGACATCTTTATTAGACGATGTTTCAATTTGACGTGGTTCAAAAGGCTCCTCATAACAACTACGTGTCCACCAATTACAAAGCCTACAACATCCACACTGATGTAACAATGTGTGTGTGTGACAGAGAGAGTGTGTCCTTATCCTGGAATCCTAATGACAGGATAGAATGGCCACGGCTCGTGTTGCCCCGGCGACAGGCGCCATGGATATGTGACAGAAGGAAAGGGGAGAGTGGAAGTGGACACAGGCAGCCAGAGAGAGAGAGAGAGAGAGATAAATATGGCAGTAAGACAGTACAGCTTTTGATCATGTAAACAGGAACACAAATTATGGCCATCAAGGATTCACACGATGACAGATGAAAACATTCAGGTAGATTACACAGAGCCTCCATGAAGTGAGTATTTGAATAGAATTTACATTATGCACAGAAAGCATCATATACAGCTCCAGATTCCAAACAATGTTTTGCATTTGTAATCGGGGAGAGGGAACAGGATGTATTCAGTCATCAGGGCAGCTGGATGGCTTTTACTTAAGATTTTCCCTTTCAATTATAAATACAACCAAACAAATTGAAGGAATCACTACAGGTATTAAAAGTCACAGGCTTTTACCTGCCTCTTTCCCCTTGCCCACTCGGTTTCTTTTTATAAACTTTCAAAAAGCCCCGTCTGTGAACATCCTCTGCTTTTAGTCTTTTCATCTTCTTACTCGTGCGCTCTAAAGACACACACACGCACACACACACACACACACACACACACACACACACACACACACACACACACTGAATTAAACATGACTATGATAGTGGGGCTTTGCTGGCTGAATTCTAATTACACTGACTTTGCAGGGTTGCACATGTGCCTGAGGGCTGTGTGGGAAACCTACCAGTGTGTGTGTTCGTACGTGGGTGTTCGGAAGAAATGACAAGCTTTATAAGAGGAAACCATATTGTGGTATCAATAATAAAAACAGAACTCGCGCCTCTCTCATGTGACAGTCAGCGAGAGACAAAGTCATTTTGATGCGTTTAGAGTTGCTGGTGGGACTCTGACTCAAGGACGCCTTCATCTGAACGCCAAGTCTAGTGAAGACTGCTGTCCTTCACTGCAATGTCTTTTCTTCTTCACTTCTTCACCTGACGTATGGTCTAGACTGACAACAAAAAGCTTTTATGCAGTAATTAGATATTTCAGGGGCAGGAAAAGAGCACCAAGTGATGCAGCAGCTCAGTACAGGACAACAGGTAGTATGATAAGAGAAACAGTAAGTGGAGCCAGGCCTCTAAAGCCATCGCGCTATTGTACAAAGTATAAAGTTGTATAAAGTATAAAAAAGTTTTGGGTGATAGTCATGCTTTCAGTCCAGCTGGAGGAACACATGTTCCTCTGAAGGAAGAGCAAAGGTTCATCAATTCAGATTTAGTGGCAATTAGAAATCAAAAACCAGACCAGTGTCCTCAAAAAATTAAATGGGCTCCACTTAGCATGTATAGCATGTATAAATATTATAATTTCTTATAAGAAGAATGGTGTACATAGAAACTGCCAACAAGACTTCAAAAACTGAATTTAAAGCTGCACAAATTGATATTCTTTATATTACCAATGGATTAACTGACTACATGTAATGTTGAAGGGGTTGCTTGTAGTAGAGACAAACCTGCAGAGAATTATGACCGTCTCTGCTGTTCCCCGGCTCTGCAGGGCATTTTAGCATCTTTTAGCTCATTGTTTTGGTTTTACAGTCATGTCTTGATTGGAGGGTGTTGCTCAGAGGTAACATGACATTGCCTTGGACTTCGGGGATGTGAGATACAAGAAAGCATAACAGATCTTAAAAATGTTGCTTCATTTTGGTCTACAGGGCAGCATTACTCTATTTATTTTTAGTTTTTTTAAAGACTGAAAAAAAGAACTGCTCTTGCAATGAACATTATAGACTGGGACCTAGACTACACTGGGATTATTAGTTTAAATTTTTAAAAAAAGCACTTACGATAGTGGGAAGCCGGCTCTTTTTGGTTTTGTTTTTTCCAAACAGCCGGCTCTTTTTAAAGCAATGGGGGGGGGGGAGTGGTAGGTTTTCAGGAAGTGTAAGGGAGGAGAGATGGGGAATGTCTGCTGGGTGGTAAATAATTAAACACAATGGACTTTCACACCTGTAGCCCAGGCGCACAATGTAAATGTAGGAGTGTGCCCTTTCATTGGCCTTCCTGTGTTACAGAGAGCTTTTAACCATTTAGGTTTGGGTATTTTTAACCTGCCGGGGGCATGACATTTATCCACCAGGAAAAAAAAAAAAAAAACACAGATGAATAATGTCTCTCACATTCATGCACAGAGGTGGAGGACTGTACTCAATGCTGCAAAAACATGACTTTGATATGACTGGTGTAGAGAGAGAAAAGCTTTTCATAAAGCACTTTTTAAAAAATCATCAGCATCATCATCACAGCTTTTTTACACTTCAATTATTCTTATATTATTATTTATTTGTGTATTAATGAAGGAGCAGCTAGTTTGTAACTTTCTTATTGCACCAATGCTTGGCATCAATATGTAGTGTCAATGTGTACTCAGTGCAACTATAGCACTCCCTATAGTACTATCAGTGTACAGTATCTTTTACATTTTGCTTGCTTTAACTAAGGTAGTTCGGTTCATTTAGTCCACGAGGAAGAAATTATCAGTTGTTGCCTCTTGGCCCTGTTTCATTTATTGCTCATGCAAACAAACCAAGAGGAGTAAACATGAAGTCATATGAATTGTCAGGTAACTCACTCAATCATTGGACAGTTTTGATGACTGTCATACTGCATCATCAGTGCTACATGGACCCACAATCATTGACTTCCAGTGACGGACTCCCTGCTGTATCAGGGAAAATGCCTGCACCCACGTGCTGATGTGCATATGTGTTACCATGGTTACCAAATTATCTTGAAACAATGTTTACAGACCGCTCAGCACAGTGGTTCCCAATTATTATTGTCCTAGTTGTGTGGTGTTTTTTGTCTTAAAGACAGATATGTGTATATATTGGATATATCTTTGTTTTCAAGATCAAAATGTATTTTTTTTTCAAGTAAGGTGAGCGACACACTTTCCAGGTACCCCTGCTGAAGTACCCCTCGGGTACAAATACCCCCCAGTGGGAATCGCTGCCTTAAATGATCGCTTCCTTGTCAGTTCCCACGATCAGCAGATGGATTGAATAGTTCACATGTCTACTATCATAAACTGCCGTGGTTGGTCTGTTTGCACCACAAACAAACTGCACCAGAGTTTGCTTGGAACCACACTGAGGCGCACTTTTCAAGGTGGTCTCCGTCCACCAGGTTACTCTGCACCACAGTTTGAATGACAGCTTTCACAGAAGCTTAAAAGAAACAGAACCAGTCAGTTTGACCTGTGCTAAATAGATTAGGAGTGAAAGCACCGTTTGCTCCATTAGTTCAATCACAGGCTTAGGCTGATTTAAGGTTAATATGAACTTAACTAATTGATATCTAACCAAATGCCAACTTCCATTTGACTAACAGTCATGCGTCTGAATAATTATGCCTTTCAGTCACAAACACACAATCCTCTTCACCAAACCTAATCATTAGCTTGACAGAATAAATATGCTGCAGCAGTATAAAAATTAGTCATCTGAGTGGTTCCTCTGTGCGAATACACAGAAACTACCCACACTGGAAAAAGGCGGGTAAATGCATAAAATCTCTTCCTCTCTCACTCTCTGGATGTTGTGCTGACAAACACATGGGTCGGTCTCCCTTTTCCCATAATAACCAATCATACTGAGCAGGGACTTCAAAAACAAACCACTCCGCCCCCTCCTGTGTCTTACTGCCAGCTGTATCTCTCCTCGACAAAGAGCAGCGTCATCTACCACAAGGAAATAAAGCAATCTGTCAATTCTGTCCACGCTAAGTCAAGAGCGCCCGGTCCAATCAAACTGCAGATGAAAACTGAGTCAATCCTGGCCTGCGCATTTCACTAGAAAGCCCGAGTCGATTTTATGCAAATGCAGGAGTGATGCGGTACAAGGAGCTGCACTTGACCTACATAGCTCTTCCACAATTCCTTCCCCAATAGAGAGAAAGAGATCACAGGAAGCTGGAAGCAAGGGGACAGGCCTTATTAACCACCACCGCACATGAATAAAGCAGTGCACTGTGGGTAGGGGGGGAAAAAACAAAGCAGAGTGGTGCTTGTGGAGCGATAAAGACGAGAGAGTACAGGAGATTGTGCTGGATGTGGTCCAGCATTCAACACTTGAGAGAGTTCATAAATCGGAACGTGCAGCAAGAGAGTGTGGACACAGTGAAATATTTTAGGAAAATCTACAGGAAGAGCTGATGATCTGCTTTGGTAAAAAGTTCTCAAGTCCTGACGTGCATATGGAACATTCTTTTTCAGCCAAGTTCCTCGTAAAAAATGGTTGGGGTTTGTAGGAAAAAAGAGTGCTCAAAAGCCCAATCCCAGACCAGAACGCTTAGCCGAGGCCATTCTCGGAGGCTGCTCTCACACAGAAGCGGCACTGGACAAAAATTCCACACAAATTATACAGACCAGGCCAAGCCTCGATGCTTTTGTAATTGCCTGTGCCGCCCTGCCCAGAAAAGAAAAGAAGAAGAAAAAAAAAAAAATTCTGGGCCTTGATGATGACCAAGAAGAGTAGACAGACAACAAAAGGAGAAATCGTTTGGTTTGTGTGCGACAAGGACAAAGGACAGGATGTGTTCAAGTCTCATGGTCACGGTCACTGGAAGCCTACATGCACATGTGAACACAATAAAAATGCAATGCACCACAACCAGTCTGCATGGGTTAGACGTCAGCAGCCTACATATCCGTCATTATAAAGTCATGATCTGCAGGCAAGCATCCCTCAAACCCACAGAACTTTATTTTAAAATTCTAGTCAACATCTCAGAGTTTCCACCGATACCAAAAATACAACGCTGAATTACAAGAAAATTTGGGGTAAGTGCTGCACAAGAGATCTACAAATCCCCATTTAAAGTAGTAGTGCAGCAATAAAAAGACTTTCTGGGTACTGAAATGGTTTGATGCGTCTGCAGCCAAAGTTAAATGTTAAATTTCTAAATAAAATAACTTAAATAAAATAAAAGCCTAAATTAAATGGTTTAAAACTGGTACCATGAAGTTTAACACCCAGGCCTGCACTGTACAAACGTGATATAGTTTCAGTAAAGTGACAGCAGAGTCTGTGCATTTGCTGGTCACTGTTTCCACTTGAATAAGCCGCGAGTAGCCTGAGTTTCTTGCCCTGATTGTAAGAGGTAGTTGGATTTACTTGGAGAGCAGAGGATTACAGCAGACCAGGTCAAGGGAACAGGGCCGCGGGCCAACGTCTATGAGGCTGAGACACCGGCCTAGATTGAAGAGCTGCCAAAAGGCTCAAAATATTCCGCATTAGAGGCGATGTGGTGCTTTGTAGATCAGGAAATGGTAGGATTGTGATGATGTAACTGAATGCATCCTAAAACTGCGGAAATGTTTTTATTTCAACATTCCTGCTTTTGCAGCACAGCAGACTTAGAGGAAGGGCTGGACTCAAACCAGGGATGCTGTGGTCACATGCTCCACACCCTGAGCCTCTGAGCCGCCACTGTGCTCGTAATAATGTGTTATGTTGGGTAAAAAAATTCAAGCCACGGGCTGAGATCTTTGGCTGTCAAGAGCAATACAAACATAATGAAAATAATACTTGACACTCTGATCCGGAGCAGAATCTGAAAGCAGCCTGGAGCCCCTCACCAAATTAATTACAAACATTCTCTGATGTTTAATTAATCCCTAATACAGATGAAACAGGAGCAATTTGCAGGGAGACCTTGGCCAAGAAGAAAGCACCAGATATTTGATTATGATCATTAGATAACTATGATGCCCAAAACACAAGCTCCGCTATCATTTAATTATGATTTTAGGACCAGGCCTGGGGATAGCTCCGCTTTGAACAGAAACACAGATGAACTAACTGTAAAAGAACCAATATGTCCCAGAGTCTGGGACAGGTCAGAGCTGGCCCGCATCCGTGAGCCAAATCCTGAGAACTGAATACAGCCTTGATGAGATTGCTCAGTCAATAGGCTTGGGGGGGCCACGTAACCCAATAATGCGCTCTGCGACAAATAACACGCCTCTGTGGGATGGCAATCCACAGGAAAAACCCCCGCGTGTCGCTCCAAGTGGCTGTGTAAACACACGCTTTTAATCCATCACACCCGAGAGCGGGTCAAGTGATGGGATGTTGAGATTTAGAGTAACAGACACACACTCACTCACACCACAACACATGAACGCAACTGTGAGGATTAACCAGTAAGGTGGAAATTTTACTTGAGCGCGCATGACGCACAGGTGACCGGAGTGCACCGGCTTGGTTAAAGAACAGTGAAGTGACAGATGCGCAGAGATAAAAAAGAAAACCACAACAGAGCCGTTCCTGTGTGACGCTTCGCAACTAAATTTAGATCAGAGGAAACTTTAATGATCCTCCTGGGTGGATTTGGGACATGTGTTGTTATGGGCAAGATTGTAAGCACACATTAATATTCTTACTTCCTGCGCGCTGGCAGTGTTGATGTGTTTATTTTCACCTTAGAACAATGATCTAGCAAGTAGGACTACAAATAATGACTATTTTCTTCTTTCTGACCGATTAACTGACTTATCAGTTAGTCATTCAAATGTCAGGAAACATTTTAAAATGCCCATCAGAAACTCCAGACACTGAGGTGGTGTCTTCACGTGGCTCATTTTGTCTGCTAGACTGTCCTTTAACCCAAACATATTCACAGCGCTATAAAACAGAGGTAAAAAACAGATCCTCACATTTGAGAAGCAGAAACCATCACTTTTGTGGGCATTTTTGCTTCATAAATGACTTAAATTATCAGTTGATAATCAGAACTGAAAGATCAATCAATCAATCAATCAACTAACCAGCCTTTTCAGCACCACTCTGTGTGTAACCCCTACATGCTCAGAGTACAATTGTAAAACCTGTCAACAAAGCCCCAAAGCTCGGCTCAGTTATTGCTCTCACCTTCTTGCCCGTGGAGCCCGTCTTGGAGAGGCAGGACTTTGCGAGGGAAAGGTACCCACCGATGACCTCAATCTCCTCCACAGCCGGGTAGCGTTTCTTCAGCAGGGAGCCCAGCTGAGCGTACGGGGCCTGCGGAGGCGTGGACCCCGGCGGGGCCTCGCTCGAGGCTTCCTGCTGGGGCTCAGGTGAGCTGGGCTGGGCCTCGGCTTCCACCCTACGCTTAGGTATCACAGTGAAGGTGTTCCCCTTTCTCCTCTGCACCGTGGGGCTGGGAACAGGGACACGGTGCTCCACTTCGATGTCGTCTATGTTTGTCACCGGCAGCTGATCCACGGGAGGCTGTTCCGGAGCCGGGGAGGGGGTAGAAGGGACGGGAGACGGGGCAACAGAGTCTGAGGGAACCGGAGAGGAGGAGGAGGGTGAAGAGGGGGGTGAAGACGGGGCAGGTGGAGAGGAGGGAGCCGGGGTTGGAGCAGGAGATGGAGACAAGGGTTCGGAGGTCGGAGGAGGCACAGGACTCGTGGCAACGGGAGATGGTTCGGGCTTGGACGACCTCGCCGGCCTCTGGACCTCCTTCTCCTGCTGCAGTTCCTCCTCTTTCCTCTTTGAGGTTGTCGAGGTGGGCGTGGGGGCGCTGGAGGTTGGCACTCTTGGCGTGGGCACCTCTGCCACTCTGTGGGGCGGGGAAGACTTGACGGGGCTGCGGGGCGCCGGGCTGCCTGCCGCAGGTGAGGCGGCAGGGCGGCGCTTGGGGATCACCGTGAAGGAGTTCCGGGACTGCAGGCGCAGGTTCGCCAGGGCCCGTGCCTGGGTGTCCCCATCGGGGATTCGGGCGAGGTCTGGCTTCGGGGAGGGACGGATCTCAAAGTGAGGTGAGGAGCGGGACACCTTGGACGAGACGGGGCTTGAGGGGGACTCGGCACGGGCACGAAGGGCCTCCGGAGAGCATGGCACCTTGGGTTTGGGCGGCACCTCCGCGCCCTCCCGGTCTCTCTCTCCGGCGGGCTTGGTTTGCACCCTGTCCGGCTCATCCCTGGCGGGGGCAGCCGCTCCTGGGCCCCCGCTCTCCCTGAACCGCTGACGGAAGGAGGACACCGACTGAGGCGGCGCCGCCGGGGGGCTGCCCGGCTCCGGGGCGGCAGGCTGTGGCTTTGGTTTGGAAGACCAGGGACTCTGGAAGACAGGCGACGACGGCTGGCTGCTGCTGCTGCTGCTGCTGACCGACGGGCCTGGCCTGGGCTTTGGCACCAGATCTGGCTGTGGCTTGGACCAGAGTCTCGGCCTGCTGCTGGCACCACAGTCCAGGTCCAGCAGGTTCTCCGTGCTGTGAGACTTCTTCTGCAGCTTCCCGTAGTTGCAGTCAAACTTCTGCAGCATCCGGCTCACCCTGCCCTGACCCTCGCCGCTCTCATGTGATGGGACGTCATGGTCGGGGCGGCCCAGGGTGCTCAAGTTCTCCTCGCTCTTGCTTAACGTGGTGTCATAAATGACCACTTCCTTGGCTCTTATCTCGGTGACAGCGCTCCCTCTCCGGTCCAGGAGGTCGTTCAGGGAGCTGTAACTACTGACGCCGTTTTGCTGCCATTTGCTGCCGGCTTTCAGCCCCCCGTCTTCGGGGAAGTAATCCGGGTCCGACTCGATTATGATAATGTTCTCCGCGCGGATAGTCCGTATGCCGGGGACGCTGCCGTACAGCTCCAGGATGTGCTGGACCGGGCGAGCGGCGTTCTCCCGGTCCTGTCGCCTCCTCCGCTCCTTCTCCAGCTTGATGAAGGGGTTCTCCTCCAGCGGGCCCAGGCTTTCCTGCAGCACCAGGCTCTCCGGTCGCTCGTCCTCCGCCGGAGCGGTCCTCTCCGCGGCCGTCGGCCGGGGCTCTTTGTTGTTGGCGAAGTGTTGGCTGGCCGAGGTGATGGTGTAGTTCCGCCCGGACCCGCCGCTCGCTCCGCTGTCACTCTTGGCTCCGCCGCCGCCGCCGCCGCCGTTCACGTTCCCCGTCGGCTCGCCGTTAACCCGCTGAGGACCCGCAGCACCGGGGCCGGTCTCCGCGGCTCCTCCGGACCCGCCGCCCTTCGCTTTCCTCCTCTCCAGGATCTCTCGCTTCCAGGCCGGCATCCTCGGGCTCTCTTGCCCGGCCTCTTGGAGGAGGACGCGTACCTCTCCCCCGCCAGACATGTCGGAGGGCTGCTCGGGGGGGGGGGGGTGAAGAGGAGAGAGGCTCCGAGGCGGGTTCTTTCTGCCGCGGTCCGGTGCGGCTTCAAAACCTGTATCCGGCTCTGACTGTACCTGCAACGCCGATCACCGCGCACTCACACGCATCCCGACCGTCTCTTTTTTCTCTCCCCTCTCCCTCTGCCTGCTCCCTCTCTGGCTGCCTCTCTCCAAAACAGCCCCTGAACGCGGCCCCGCCCCTCCGCAGCAGCACGAGCCGCTTCGACGCTCCCCTCCGCTTCCTGATTGGTCGCTCGGCCCTTTAGACACGCCCCCGCCCTGCCGTAACGCGCCGCGCAGTGACGTAAACCACGCCCGTTTCTATTGTTGACTGGGCGAGCGGGGCCTGTCAATCAAACGTGCTGCGTTCACGTCCAACCCGCCCCTCCCTTTTTTCTTTTTTTGTTTTTACTATAGCATATTTACCACGATCAACGGGTGCATCTTTTATTGAGTGATTGAATATAAATTTGTTGTCAATATTGTTTGTACTCAGACTGCTTGGGTTAATGTTAAATTATAAGGAGTACTAATTACAATCAGAACCACGTCGACTAAGTTCACCTACCACGTTAGAAATCCTACCAAATATTATTATTGCTAAAATCCCGTTGGAACCTTATTTACCTCTATTGAAGCCTTCTGAACAATTACTTCTTTGAGCTTATTTTTAACCTTACTACATATGGCTTCCCAAAAATGTTCCAAATTTGTTGTTGTTTTTTTTTTTTTTTTGTTTGTAGTATGTATAGTTTACCTTTCCACGCAGCCTGCGGCCTCTGCAGCCCTGAGGTGTTTGTGATGACTGTTCATTCAGCATTTGGCGGCGGGGCCACCTGTCGATAATCCCGCTGCAGTAAACACATGAGCTGAGAAGTAGCACATGAATCAGCACTAAGAGGGCTATTCTTGGCCACTACAAAAGATTATTGTACCTCATCAAACATTTATCGCCGGAGCATAATGAAGAAAAAGCACGGCCAAAGAGCACAGAGGAAGAAGATAATCAAATGCTTACAAGAAACACGTCAGAATGTACCTTTGTCTGCTGTTCACAGCTGGTTTGAAAGAAATGAGCGCAGGTCACGTCCTCGGTAATATTCCTGGGAATTTGAAGAGTGACATCAAAATGAGTTTTCATTCGATCACTCACACACTGGATGATTCTGATATATTTGGGGGGCTAATATTTTGAAATTGCAATAATACATGGACAAAACATTAAATTCCACTAACTGGAGACTTAATCCATCAGTGAACATGTCCACATGCAACAATAGTGCTGCTCATCTTTGACAGAAGCCTCAGGGCACGTTCATAGATTCAATAAAAAGAAGGTCACGATTCGTTAACAGATGATTTGTACATGGGCTAAAAGCGTGCAAAAACATAAATATGGATATGGTCCTTTATGTTGTGGTCCACCACGCCCATATAGAAGGCCAGTAGCGCCTCCTTGTGTCCACAGGGACCAGGATCCTGTTACAGACCAGACTCACCACCTCACCTGCCCATTCATTAGATGACATTGGTTTAATTGTTAATGTTGTTTATTTACATGTATAAACAGATGACAATATGGGTGCCATAACAGGAACATAAGAACATAAATAAGATTTTGGTGAATTTCTTTCAAAAATCAACATATACATATTACACAGAATTTCACATCGGGAATTACCTTAAAATGAGGCCTTAAATACATGCAGTACATACATGGTAGGACCGAACACAGATCAAATAAATTACATATTGTACAAATACACGGCAATATTCAGGGGAGACGTGTGCACATGATTGACTGCTTGTGGAAATCACATTCAGTTCTTCTACACTGGGGTGAGACTGAGCTGACAAGTTTGGACCATTCTCACTGATGGAATTGAAAAGCCAGGCAACTTGGGGGGAGGGGGGGAGAGAGATTTCTTGAGCAACATTCGCAGCAACAGGCAACAAAGATAGTTATCCCAAGCAAATTTTGCAGGCAAGCAATGTCTTCCTCTGGGGAAAAAAGCAACAAAGCTGCAGCAACTCCTTGAGCTCCGTTAGCCCTGACACTTGCCCAGAAAGGTGCCTATGGCATTTCAGCCTTTTGGTTCCACCAGTTTATTACATTTACATGTGTTGTGTGCACATGTGCATTAAAACATAACTCTGGTATAAGTTTTCCTCAAGGCTCATTGTATACCATTGATTGCACAATGTAAAGGCACACCATGTCCCAAATTAACATTTACCGCTTTGACTCCTGTATTCCCAAAAGTGTCAAAACCCAACAGCCATAATCCACCCCAGATTGAAAAATTGGTACAAGCTCTTAATTCATGGATATGCATTGTCTAGTTATAATCTACTTGCATTCAGTCTTCAGAATCAACTAAAGGTTCACTGAAGCAATAGGTACCATAAGTATGTTTACACTACATGGCCAAAGGTATGTGATCACCCTTTTATTCTCTTATATGACTGCTCTCATTCCAAAACCATGAGGATTAACATGCTGCTATAATGAGCCTCCACTCTTCTGGTTTCAGGCTTTCTACACGATTTTAGAACATGGCTGCAGGGATTTGCTCCCATTTTTCAGCCACAAGGGCATTAGTGAGGTCCAACACTCATGTTGTGTGATGAGACCTGACTAACAGTCGGCGTTCCAGTTCATCCCAAAATTGTTGGATAGGGTTGTGGTCAGGGCTCTGTGCGGGCCGCTCAAGTTCTTTCACACTAGACAGGGAAGATCAAGTCTTAAATGGAGCTGGCTTTGTGCATGAAAACATTGTCAAAGTTGGATGAACACAGTTGTGTAAATATCATTGTATCATCTAACACTGACATTACCCTTAATGGAACCAAGGGGTCAAATAGCCCCAGACTAAACTGTTGTTGTCCACATACTTTCGGCCATACAGCGTGTTATGTTGTACGCCTCCATTATAACTTACACGAGCAGTGAAAATGTGTGTTAATTTGGAAGCTACTGGAAACAAATAAAGGAAAACTGGATTCTGGGGAGACTTGGAACATGTGTATGAAAAACTCACAATAGCTTTTCTGTTTTTGTAAAAAATGTGGCAGTGAGCCAAAAGAAAAAATATGCCATTGTTATGCTTTAAATCTCTAATGGCAAATAAAGATTGCTCTCTGTTCCTGTGTTGTTGGAGACGTGAAAGCACAACCACGAGCTGCCGCTCCTCAGTTGACGCGGCATGCTCGTATCATCAGCAGCTGCAGCAGGATGAACAGCGGCGAGACGATGAGGCCAAACCACAGGTCTCTGGCCTGCTCCTGCTCCGCCAGCTTCTGGCACAGCAGCACCTCGCACACCAGCTTCAGGCTGAGCACCGTCAGCACCCAGAGGAGCCGCAGCACTGCCAGACGCTTCTCGTTCTCCTGGTAAAGACGGATGGACACGATGGCCGTGAAGTAGGTGCTGAGGCCGTCGGCAGCAAAGAGCGGGACGAACACCAGCCACCAGCTCAGCGTGGGGGTGAACATGTCAGCTCGCAGAGCAACCAGCATGCTGAAGACCAGCAGAGCCAGCAGGTGGAGGAAGAGTTCAAAGGTGGCAAAGCCCAGCCACTGGACCAGTTCTCTCAGGGAGAACAGCATAGCCGAGGACAGCGGGGTCTTCAACCAGGGACGGAGTGACTGAGGACGGCCGAGTCATGCACTGGGCAGCCCTGGTTAGGGGTCAGAGTGCTCCAGAGTTAGGATGTCAGAGGAAGGATGTGAGAAGTCACTGATTCCACCTGGGCAAGAATGGTGAGGTTCTGCAGAGATGACCCACTTCACTCTTGGCTACATCTTCAAATCCACCCTGACGAGGATGATAAGGGGAGGTGACTGCAGGAAGTGCTCCCAGTCTCTGCCTCTCTGGAAACCCTTCCTTACGTGTGACAAAAAAAAAAAAAAAAGATTATAAAAGAGGATACACCCACACACTGTCTGTACCATAGAGTAGACAGGGCCCAAATCACATCTCATCACATTAGATAACATCTAGTGAAGATAGGCAGTGGTTCCAGCTATCTTTCTCCGTCATTTCACCACATTGTCAGCTCAATATTTAGCCTGATTATCCTCAGTTAGATGCCGGCTGAACCTGGGGACTGAGTTGAAAATGACACACAGTGTGATGTTAACGTTACAGGTCCAGTCGAGCTACAAACACATCGAAGACACAGACTGTATCCGATCCCTGTCCTGCTCTGGAAGCTAACCACAGGCAGTCAGAGATGGAACAGCCCCTCTCATTGCCAACACGACGCACAGACAGGCATGTACAACACGTCCTTCACTGCGACTCCACATTACTTTACCTTAATAACACTCAGGCGTTCGGTCCTCCATCTAGCTGGATGCGAAACTGTCAGCACACCAGGCTAACGAGCCCTTAGCAACGTAGCTTCGGCTTTTTTCTCGCCTTCTGAGAAGTATCGCGAGAACAGCGCGTCGGGATTGTACGGTGGCCGAACAGAATGTTTTTTTTTTTTTTTTTGGGTTAATTTGCGAGTCTTTTCCGTTTTTCTTATGCTGTTGTGTTTCAAGCCAACAGATCATTCTGCTGTAAATCAGTGAACTACGTATGTTTTCTGATACATATAGATATATAACGGTGTGATAATTTACATTTACGGGTGGTTTCGTCATGTAGTTACGAGTTAACGCGAACAAGACTCCGGTCGGTAGGTGGCGGTAGTGCGCCGTCACGCCGTCCGCGAGCCGTCGGTCAGAGTCAGAGAAGAAGAAACACGGTCCTGAGAGACAGACAGAGTGAACGTGTGGAGGAGTCGGGAAGGTGAGTCCAGGGGCTTTATTTACTGTGTTTACAGTTTATAGTCATATATCTGGATTGTAATCTCACACATTTACGACATTAGTTGCCGCGGGTTGTGGTTTCAACTGTCCATTACATAGTTAGTACGAAGCTATTTCCCCAGCCAAGGTGACAAAGTAACAGGGGATAGTAATGCTGAACTTAACTTTACTGGTCTCTTCTGGTTTAATAGCACTCGAGCAAACTGGCGGTGAAAATGCAAAAAAAAAAAACAAACAAAAAAAAAAAACAACACGCAATATAGGCGGTAACAGCGGTCATTAGTAGTGTGTTTCAAGTTATGTCGGATTAAATCTCATTTCTCCGTGTAACAAAAATGGCTTGTCATCTTAAAGTTGCAGTTTGGCATTCACTGCTGCCACTCTGCCTCCCATCCGAGGGCATGCAGTTATGGGAATGATATTACTGCAGCGATGATAACCACTGTAGATCCTAATATCACTGCATGGTATGAGTGATTTGATGTTGTGCATGACCTGCTACTACTATGTGTCTGGAAAGAAAACTGAATCATTAGCACAGAAATGTGTAAAATCATAACATGATAAAACCATATCATCACAATCCGATTTACTGAGTCAACAAAGTCAGTTAATGATCATTTGAATTATGGCCCAGCCTTATGGTCCCTTACAAAAAACAAGTATTCATAATTCAAGAATATCAAGAAACTTAAATGTGTAGGAATATAATGTATTGTAAAACGCATGTGGGTGGAGAAAAAAATGGTGACACACTGCCCGCTAAGATAAAAGGTTGTTATTTAATGTCGTTTGAAAACCTGCAGCCTGCTGACTCTGCAGTGAGACGGAGCCAAGCTGCTGTTTAGAGAAGCGGCATCACGCATGCTTGGTCAGTTTTAACGGTGACTGAGCGGAGATGGGGCCGCAGAGTGTGAGAGCGGTATTTTGGCTGTGCTTGTGAACTAAAGACCAAACCTGACCCGTGCTCCCTGTGTAACTCTGTGTGTTTCATCACTAATGCTCTCTCTGTCTCAGGGTAAAGATGCAGACACCAGCGGAGTCGATCATCCATAGCGGCTATTTCCACCCCACACTCAGATACTGGCAGACCTGCGTCGCCGATTTAAGACCTGACAATCTCATCTACCCAATATTCGTCACGTAAATGACACTTTTCTGTTTCCTACAACTGATCCAAATTACAATTGCACGAAAGAGCAAATAAAACAAGCGTAGAGGAGTTTGGCTTATATAGCAGAGGTCAGTGGCCAACAATTGTCTCACCTCTGGTCGTCTGTCACTCTCTCCTACAGAGACAGTGCAGATGCAGTGGAGCCCATTGGCAGCCTGCCGGGACAGGCCAGGTAAGAGTCATACACAACAAATCCTATCATAGACATTCCATAACTGTAGGCTTAAGGTTCAGATCTTTACTACAACAACAAATAACCTGTTTTTCTGACCTATGACGGAACTTGCTTCTGCTCATGAGGAAACAGATTTCTCATTGCGCTGTGTTGACTGGGACGGATTCAAGTTTTTATTTAAACAAAAATAACATGACATGCAATTGTCACACTGTTCCCACTGAGGGTGTTGTCTTCAGATAAAGGCAGGGTGGACCCAGTGACAAACACTGGACCTGGACCAAGATAAGAAGAGAATCCGTTAGACCATAATTCCTCACACAACAAAAACCAAAATGCAAACACATGTTCACATTTTGTGTTCTTCTGAATTGCACAGAACTGCACACAGTTCTTTAATTTCTGGTCTTAAATGTGTTTATAATTAAATACTTTTCCTCCAATTTTTTTGTTCCTTTTTATTTTCTTGAACAAAACTTGATGAGCAGGATCATTTTCATTGCAGTTTCCCTGAAAAACCCTTATGTGTTTGCATGTTACGTTCATATGATATGGATTCCCATTAATAGATACGGGGTGAACAAGCTGGAGGGCATGTTGCGGCCGCTTGTGGAGAACGGCTTGAAATGTGTGCTGATTTTTGGTGTCCCTGCAAAAATAGCAAAGGTATGTAAAACTAAAAGAGTGGCCATAGACATGTTAAACACTGACTGAAATGTGTTTTTGTGCCTTGTTTGCTTTCTCTCAACATTCATTTTTTTTTATCTGCAAGTCCTTTCATGTGTCAATTTATCTGGTGAATGTGCACCAAAAGTACGTAGACTTTTGCTCGTATAGAAGAGTGGAGGCTGTTAAAGCAGATTAGTGTGCATTGTTATGGAGTGAGATGTTCTGAATGTCAGCAAACCTGTTTCTTTACACTCAAGCACGCTGCGGTCTCTCGTCTTTTCCCGTTAGGACGACAGGGGTTCAGGTGCCGACACAGACGACACGCCAGCCGTACTGGCAGTGAAGAAGATCAGGTCTTTGTTCCCGGAGCTGCTGGTGGCGTGCGATGTCTGCTTGTGTCCCTACACATCACACGGACACTGTGGTCGGTGTTCATTTCACTTAAAGAGAAGTGGTAAAAGGGCAGAAATGAAGTTCCGCACATGTTTGGATTTTATCACTAATGTTATTGTCTGTCCTTTTTCCTGCAGGCATCCTGAACGATGACGGTACTCTGAACAATGACGCCAGCTGTCTGCGCTTGGCAGAAGTGGCTCTGGCCTATGCTCAAGCTGGTAAATCTTGTTTCGTGTTTTTTAAGGTTGTTTCTATTTTTTGGAAAAAAAACATTAAGCAGTTAGCATACTTTTCCTTCTCCTCAGTGAGCCTCTCGTTTTTATATTAATTATCTATTAAACTGGTGAACACACTAATCTTTTTAATTTATTGAGCCTTTATCATCACATATTTTCATTCACCCTTAATATATGATATGGTGGGTATCTTATAGACAGTACTTTTATACCACATGTTTAACATTTGACATTTGACATTGACATTTGACTCATTTAAGACCAAACTGATATTGGTTTTTAAAGCTGATGTTATCCAGTAACGACTGACGTTGTGTCGGTGCGTCCCTAATCTTGTTGTCGTGGTCACATGTTGTCCTGCAGGCTGTCACATCATCGCTCCCTCTGATATGATGGATGGAAGAGTCAGAGCCATAAAACAAGCCCTGATTTCCAATGGTTTGGGAAACAAGGTACATGACTGGAAATATCTCTGCAGTTTGAAGAAAGATACGTTTTCAGACATGTACAAACTATAACGCTAGGCATACCTCAAAGAAAGTGATCAAGGTCTTACAAAAGCTTGCCTTATTCTTTATCTTTCTTACAATCAACAAAATCCCATGAAAAGATCAAAACCAACCACATGTTAATCCGTCTTTCAATACTAGTATATGCTTTCATTTAAAAAATGAAAAAAAGTCATTTCCTAGAACAGCTGGTCACTGTAGTTTTTATCAGACGGGAGTAAATAGTGTATTTGTATTTGGGACTATTTTCAGTGGCAGATTTATACTTGTTTGGTGCTCTAGTGATTATTTGGGGCAGCAGGATGGTGTCTGTGTGTGATTGACTCAAAATAAACTACAGTGTGTGTTCATGCTAATGAGGGAACATGTCTCCCAGGGCAACAGTGAGGCTCGTTGATGTGTTTTTAATAGTTTTTGGACCACAGTGGAGCTCTTTGGCACAGAGGAAGAAGATATATCAGGCTACTTGTTAGGATCAGTTCATTGTTGGTTTTGGTCTTTTCATGGGATTTGTTGACAGTAAGAAAAAAAAAAATTATACTGCAAAGCTTATTATAAAGAATGTAAATGTAACAAGATGTTTTTCTTACCATTTATTTTCTTTACTTCTCCAGGCCTCAGTGCTGAGCTACAGTGCAAAGTTTGCCTCTTGTTATTATGGTCCTTTCAGGTAAGTAAGCGCTCCAGGATCAGATGTTAACAGATGAGTGAAATACCACTTTGAAGTGACAATAGACTGAAGTTCCCTGCTGTGTACAGAGATGCTGCACAGTCCAAACCTGCGTTTGGGGACAGACGCTGCTATCAGCTGCCTCCTGGAGCGAGAGGACTTGCCATTCGAGCGGTGGTAAGTTGGTTCGTTTGTGTACATTTGGGTTACAGGTGTCACTGTGTTGTGTTACGTTGAAGCAGTTATCGGAGATCTCACCGTTGTTCTGTGCTGCAGGAGCGAGACGTGAGAGAAGGAGCTGATATACTGATGGTGAAGCCAGGTCTCCCATATCTGGACATCGTGAGAGAAGTAAAAGATAAGGTCTGTATCTAAATCAGAACAATGCTGCAGTTATTCATCTGATGAAACATGCTTGGTTGCTATAAAAAACAGTTGAGAAAATCCCAAAAGCATATTTTGCAAAATGTCTTTGAAATATCATTGGGCCTTATGGAGGAAGTGTCCACATTGTTATTTATTTTTGCTTTCCTCGTGTGTCTGTCTTCAGTTCCCCAGTCACCCCCTGGCGGTGTACAACGTGTCGGGGGAGTTTGCCATGATGTGGCATGGAGCGCAAGCCGGCGCATTTGACCTGCGGGCTGCTGTGATGGAGGCCATGACTGCGTTCCGTAGGGCAGGTGAGAGAGTTAACGCTCAGATCACCTGAACAAAGACTCTGTCCAAATTTGAAAACTTATCTTTGTCTTTCTGGATTGTCCTTCCTTTCACACTAAGCCAGCGTTTTTTTATCACCCAAAATCTTAGAGTGGATGAATCTTAATACACCAGTTTCGCATTTTAGATGATGGGGAACATCGACGTTTTGGAACAGCTGATCATAAGGCACAAGTGTTGTCAGTGTTTGTCAGACGACTTTGTGCTCATAAAATAGAAACAAGAGCAGCATTGAAGGAGCTACTGTTGTAGTATGTACGACCCATGACGATGTTGATATTTAGTTTGTATTGAAACATAGTATCTGTTCATAATTTCCTCAAAAATACTTATTTATAATATTTTATTTTGACCTAGACCAGATTTACGCATTTGAAGTAAATGTCAGTGGGTGTCTTAAGCACATGAGCGTGTATATTTAGTATATTAAAGTGCAATAAAACAATTTTGTTACTAAATATGGATATATGTTCCTGTAAGTTTATGTCACTATAAATCAGGATCAGGATCAGCTCAGCCCTAATTGTAATCTGACTTGATGCAAACAGTTTTTCCACACTCTGTGATGCAGGTGCTGACATCATCATCACCTATTACACACCTCAGCTGCTCAGCTGGCTGAAGGAGTAAAGAAGATCTGAGGCCAAAGGACGGGTGGACATAGAGACGGACCAACAGACAGACTCCTTTAAAAGTACAACGCTGCTGTTGACTCAGTTTCTAACAAAAATAAGGGAAGTAAAATGTTTGAACACAAGCAGCCTGATTATTTTTAGGCCTTTTATTCTACTTATTCTACTTGTCTGTTCAGTTTTGAGATAACAATTTAAATAGCGGGACGCACATGTCCATCTGTGTATCAGGTTGACTTTCAGCAGTGATTACTTTTAAAAAGAGTCCTGTATCCAAGTTACATTTCTGTTTAAAGGGCTAATATTGAGCTGAGTACTGAGAATGTAAAAGTGGACAATCTGGTAGGTGTTTTCTAGCAGGAACTGTCTCCTGTGTGTGATTGGGATCAGCATTAAATGAAGTCAGTCATCTCTCTATACTAATGTGATTATGGAATGTATATTTGTATGAATCGTGGCAACAAAAAGGTCTGATATATATGTGACTAATGCCTCAGATTAAGCACTATCCCCTAAGAAGCTCTTATGGACTAATCAAAATAAAGTAATTCATTCTGAGCTACTAGTGTGTGTGTGTGTGTGTGTGTTATTTAAAGTGGATTCATATCATTGTCACCAAATATTCACTCTAACAAAGTGACTATGATTTAAAGTGTGCTATTTTGGTTTAATACTTGGAAGTGTCAATGATATGTAAGTAGTAGACGTTAAAATATGCCGATAGTGCCGATATTGACTCACCGTTACGTTCTAATTTCTTCTATTTATATGACTTCAGTACATTTAAATGACTCTTCCAGGTAGGTATACCTGCAAAACATATATGGTTACTACTTGTTTAAAATATATTAAACAAATGTATCTTGTATATTAAAGTACATTACATGTTGAGTACATGTAAAAAGTCTGATTACAAAAGGTGTAATTCAGTACACTTAATTGCAACCTATTGTCAAGTGCATAAATATTGAGGTTTAACTACATGTTGTAAGTACATTAAGTACAGTTGCAGTAGGTCAAAAATTACATTAATCATATGCACATTTTAGTGTACTAAAAGTAAGAGCAATTGAAAGTTTTTTTTAGTAAGTGAAGTGCTGAACCTCAAGACCTTTCAGACACTTGTTGCTTACTTGAAACAAGTGTTATTTAATATTAAAATTACATAAAGTCACTAGAATCTCTAAATATTAAGGTATCTGTTTTACAGTAATTTTTGTGAACTCAAATTACTGATCTGATGACTGAAGAGATTGATGATTCTATCAAGCAACAGTGCAAGAGCTCATAGAAAAAGTACAACTCACTAATATAGCAAGTTAACAGGTAGTGCTTTTATTGGAGCAAGGTTGAAAAAGGTATTTTATATATGCCTGGAGGTGGATGTGGAGGCTGAGCCACAGTGTATATATGGTAGGAGCTGGAAGTGGAGGCTGTGGCTGCAGGTGACTGGTAGAGGCTGATGGTGTCTGGCAGAGTCTGAAGCTTACTGCCATAAACTATAGGTGGAGGCCCTGGCTGTAAGTGTATGGCAGAGTCTGAAGATGGAGTTTCAGGCTGCTGGTGGAGGTTAAAGCTGATGGTCTCTGCCAAAAACTAAAGCTGGAGGCTCTGGCTGCTAGTTTCCGACAGAAACTGAAGGTGGAGGCTGTGGCTAGTGGTTCTTCCAGAGGCTTCAGGTGGAGTTTCAGAGGGCTGGTGTTTGGCTGTCATCAAACAGAATCTGCAGGTGGAGGCTGTTTCAGGTTGCTGGAAGAAGTTGTAGTTAGAGCATTTGTCTGCAGCTGTCTGCTGTCCGCAGGTGGAGGCTACGTCAGCAGACAGCTGCAGTGGTATTAGTTTAAAGTTTTTTTCTGAAGGTGGCTGTAAGATGGTATTGGTGGAGGATGGAGCGCTGCACTTCAGAGGCTGTAGGTGGAGATGCATCCATCGCTGTCCTCCAGAATCTGCAGGTGGAGCATGGGGCAGCGGTTGGGTGGTCAAAGCTGCCGGCAGAGGCTGGAGGCAGCAGATGGCTGCTGGAGGGTGGAGGCAGAGGTTATCGGTGATGGTTGACAGGCGGAGGATGGTGGAGGGTGGAGGCTGGTATCCAGGTCAGGTTCGGGTGGCTGTTGAGGCTGATCAGAGAGACATTTACAGATTAAAACATTAGACTTCTTATCATTTCTTATCATTACTTCTAATACAGTCATATTTACAGATTGATCTTATCTAACTTATTAAACTATTGTCATGCAGTTTTAGTTCTCAGGCTTCGGAGGGTTCGGTTCTCCGGAGATGTCGACGTCGTAACGGGGAGGATGGACTCCAGCCCCGTACGACTCAACAATGTGTGTGCGCCCGTCTTCGTCGACCGTTTCTGTGAAGGCGGGACGGTCCAGCCTCTCCCACAGCTTCTGCTTGATCCGCCGCCCGAGGTCCAAACTGTATGGACGACGCCGGCCGCTCTTGAATCTGTGGTGAGCGGAGGAAACAGAAATGAAGCCATGTGATTAAAAAGCTTCCATGTGGAAAAATGTGTTGATTTGAAAATGTGAAAATCATCTGTGATTTGTGACACAAACGTACCTCAGCATGTCATCCACCACCTCATGGTAGAGCCGCTGGTACTCTTCAACGGAGCGGTTGTGGATCATCAGGGGGGCGTCGTGGTGCGGCGGGGGGCTGGGGGCCCGGGGGCCGGGGGCCACATTAGAGAGGACGGCTGGCAGGTCAGCAGGCGGGATGGTGGACTGAGGCCTCGGGACCAAATGCAAGATCTCGAGGATGTCGGCCGCCGAGGTGGAGGGAGGAGGAGCGGGAGCGCAGTCCAGCACCTCTGGAGGTTCGGCAGCCGGGGTGGAGGTGCGCTTCCTCTTCTGGGGAGGGTTGGCGGCTCGGTGCTGGCGCTTGCGTTTTAAACTGGGAACCTGAAGGTCAGAAACACACAGAGGATGTCAGGCTCCAGTCAACTTGTTACTGAACAACACACTTTTATAATCTGACAGACAGAAATCTACATCAGATGCACTGCAGAGGACTCCTTTGACACGTGACAAGACCGTTCACAGACAGAGATACAACTTGATGAAGCTACCAGAAACAGCTTCTTTATCCACAATATGGAAATCAAATGTCCAACCTGGTCGTCCCTGCAGCATGGACACCTGCTGCAGGCCGCAGGCTTCCTGGCACCCTCTGCCTGCCGTGCAGAGATCCTCCTTCCTGTCTGGCTGTCCTGCTGGTGGACGGAAACATCACACTGCAACGACACACACTCGTGTCAGAATGAAGTTTTAAAGTAAAAACAGAAAAAAAGCAGACATTTTGGCTCGTCATAGCTGGCTTTTCCTGCTATGACAGGTCAAAATGTCTCCTGTGAAAAAGGCCTATTAACCTTCCCCGGGGCCTCGTGGCACAAATGGCTGCTGGGCCCCTATTAACCCCTTTCCCTCACACACTAGCCCCAGACTTGTTGTGGTAACCCGATTCAAAACATTTGAGGTCAGGTAACAAAGCAGGACCCACCTCATCATGTCAGCTGATATTGTGCTTTAGTGCTGCATATATTATATGTGTATTATATATATTGCATATATTACCATGTACTGTATGAAACATGTCACATCTACTGCTAATTATAAAAATACCATCAAGTACTTCAGAGTTGCACTTATTTCTACACTTGAATGGACAAAATCAATGTATGATATGAACCTGATACAAATTAAATTTATAGAAATATAAATTAATGATGAGTAGAAATATAAAAAGATGACATTATTGTCAGACAGACGGTGATTTTCATTGTTTTATGCACATTTTTCGTCTTTTTTTAAATGAAGAGATGAAATGAGACGGTACAGTGCAGTACTGACAGTGTGCATCGTTACAGTAAAACTGATTTACATTATTTCTAACAAACAGTGGGTGCAGTTTATTAATCCGGATTCCCATTTCAGTATATTTTCTGCATGTGTGTTCATGGCAGAGCTTATTGGAAAAACCTCAGTGAACTCGAGTCTCCACAGTAAAACACACAGAAAAGTTTCAAAGTGTTCAAATCTCACATTTTCCATGATGAATTTCTACACTTACATGGACAACATCAATGTATGATATGAACCCGATATAAATTAAATTTTATAGAAATATAAATGAAAGATTTGTAGAATTATAAAAATATTACATTACTGTCAGACAGACACTGATTTTAATTGATTTATGAGCCTCTTTTAAAATAAATAAATACAGTCCAGTACTGACAGTGTGCATCAATACAGTGAAAACTGATCTACATTATTTATTACACACCTTCAATATATTTTCTACATGTGTGTTCATGGCAGAGCTTATTGAAAAAACCTCAGTCAACTTGAGTCTCGACAGTAAAACACATAGAAAAGTTTCAAAGTGTTCAAATCTCACATTTTCCATGATGGAAGTTTGCTGTGTCTGTCTCGTAAGTCTCAGTGAGTCTGTATTCCTTGTCAGGATGGAAGAAGTCCTCAGTAGAAGTGATACTTTGATGAAATCGTCCAGTGAAATTTGCAAAAACACTTTTCTTGACCGTCGGAGGTTTTGTTGATGTTTAAATGATGATTTTATATAAATGATGCACCTGGAGACAAAACATGACAACCGTGGAATCCTGCGCGTCCATTCTGTCCACACGTGTGTTCTTCCAGTCACATCTCACCTCTGTGACCTCGTGTTTAATCCAGTCAGACAAAGCCTGAGATCAAGTCCAGATCTAACTAAGACTTTACAGAGTCCAGCTCAATCAGAGCTGTATTATAAAGAAATCATAAATAATATCAATGCAAAGTCTGGCAGTATTTGCAGCAGAGACATATTGTGCGTAAAGAGGCGCACCATCCGTGTTCACCATCCACATACTGAACTCTCTTAAAACAACACATTATGGCAAAAGTAACAATGAAGTTAGTGCTACATATACAATATAATACAACACAATAACTGCAGTGGACACAGATACGCTGATATTCATGCAAAAAATTCGCTATTGCTTTTACTTAGTTCTCTAAACAGAGTTTCAGTGCGCCAAACTCATGCAAAGAGCCAAACTGATGACCCTTAAAGACAAAGTGCTGAACTTACTTCTTTTTTTTATTCTTGGATGAAGGATGTAGTAAAGTTAGACTGTAGACTACATGATCTGTATTAACAGTCAAACAGCATGTTCAGTTCATCCTCCTGCTCCTGATAATGTAGGCTACTGTCATCAAACTTTCAGCACAAAAAACTTTCGGCAGCTGGCTGCAGCAATCCACAATATGGCTAAAATAAATTATATATATTCATGTATTTACGTGAGTGACTTTGCCAAGATGATTTTCACAAGAACAGTAAATCAGATCACTGCCTTCAATAAACGCCACAAGACTTGAACAGACAGAATGGCTTCCAAGCATCATTTTACCAAACCTTATTAAATAATATTTAGTCAAGATGAATCAAAAATCAATTCTGCCTCAATTTAGGTCAGAACATAGTTGTAGGTTGTTGTTTTTTAACCAAGGAAATGGGCAGAGTTAAATATTAGAAAACCATCAGCAGGTGCCCATCTATGCCTTCTACAGGGCAGGTCTACGGCCCATGATGATGATGATATTTAGTTTGTATTGAAACACAGTATTTGTTCATCATTTCCTCAAAAAGACTTATTCATAATATTGTAGTGCCGGCCCCCATCTCCCATCATGCTTTGTGTTGGACTGTGTACTTAGTTTCTTAAGTTTGTTGTTTATGTTTGAAAGTGCAGATGTTACATTTTGTTAGTGTTTGTAATATGTCTTCTCAACCAGGTGGTTTATGTTGACAATTGTCATTTTTATGGTGGCTTATTGTTTTGACCAGTCCTGTGCCACATGCTACATTGGTGTCAGAAGTGGGATATTCAGAACCACATTGAGTTGGCACAGACAAGATGGCAACAGTGAGAGAAATTGAAGAGGAACTCCGGGGGATGGAAGATTTTGTCTGAAAGGCCCGTGAGGATTTTCCTGACAATGAGCACTGCACCATCCCTGCACCTAAAGAGCAAACCGCAGGGAATTAGAATAGCACCACCAGATGGCGCCAGCGTTCCACAGCTTCCCTACCCAGGCCTGGTGGTACGAGAGGATATTCCCTTTCATCGGCTTGGAGGCTCGCTAAGAGTGGAGACCAGCCATGTCGCCAGATCTACTGTGGGCGGAGAGGCCCAGCTTGGAGCTAGGAGTACACAAGAGGCTGAAGACACCACTAGTGTTCCACTGCAAGCCACCACAATGCTGCTACCCTCTGCCACTGCAGTGATGCTGCCCCCTAACCCACCAAGGGCTACCTTCAAGCTGCAGAGATGATGAAACCCTGGGAGCCTACGCTGCAGATGTGCACTTCTATACACAACGTGGGTATCCCACCTTTGACTCGGCTGCACGTGAAGAGCTAGCCCTGGACGCCTTCATCCAGGGGCTCACACCAGAGCAGCTGAAGGAGCATCTTCGCATCATAGCCCCAACGACCTTCAACAGGGCCCTGGAGGAGGCAGAGAGAGTGGAGGCAGTGCTGACACCACGTCCTCCTCTAAGACACCAGTTGTGGCAAGCTGAAATCAGTGAGGAGGAGCCAGATGACATGGGAGGGACTGTTTGCCAGACACGGCGATCACCAGCACAGCCAAACTGGCAGCAACCCCGTCCCAGACTCAGGGTACGCCGCTCCAGTGGGCTGTGTTACCAGGACACATAGCTTGGGACTGCCCTGCGCCTGCACCCTGCCATCCCAGTGCTACACAGCAGGAAAAGTAGGATTGGGTGGCACCATGGGGAGACTGCCACCCAATGGACCTTCAACATTCCCCACTGAGAGCAATGGGCAGATTGGCCGACTTGGTCGGGCTCATGGACTTTACCCCCTTTGTTCCCTCAATGGTCGACCCTGCTTGGCCTTGGTGGACACTGGTGCCACCATCTCACTGGTGCAGAAGGAGAGAGAGTGGTGGCCTATTTCAGCAACTACTGTGTGACTCGGTGCGAGCTGTTGGCAGTGGTCCTGGCACTCCACCACTTCCGCCCTTATCTCTACGGCCAGTTGTTTCTCCTCAGGACTGACCACGCCTCCCTCACCTGGTTGCTCAGCTTTAAGGAGCCTGAAGGCAAGGTGGATTGAAGCCCTGCAGAGCTATGATTTCAAGATCCAGCACCGCGCAGGGCGACTCCACACCAACGCTGATGCCCTCTCTCGACGCCCCTGTGAGGGGGTGGACTGCAGGCATTGTCAACGTCAGGAGGAGCGGGACCAGACATCCCACCCAGTGGCCATCATACAACCAGCTGAAGTAACAGGGCAGAGGTTGATGGCAGTTGACATCCAGGAGTGGCGGGCAGCACAGAACAGTGATCCTATCCTCACGAGAGTAAGACAGTGGGTTGATGCCAGGAAATGCCCATCGTGGCAAGATGTCTCAGCACTTACACCAGAGGCCAAGGTTTACTACTCTCAGTGGACGAGCCTGGCTCGGCGTAATGGGCTGCTTCATGGTCTTCATCGAGCCTGGTGCCCGGGCCTTAGGGAGAACGTGTGGCAGCTGCTGGTGCCCAAGGACTGGCGCCAGCAAATTCTGCGGGCAGTTCATGGCTCTGTGGGGGCAGGCCACTTCGGAGTGGCCAAGACCCTGAAAAGACTATGACAGCGGTTCTACTGGCCAGGGTGCAAGCAGGACACTGAACTGTTTGTACACTGCTGTGATGCCTGCACTGCCAACTAAAGGACCGACCAGACACTTTCGCGCCCCATTGCAGCAGTACCTCGTGGGGGCCCCCATGGAGCGGGTCGGGGTGGACATTCTTTGGCTATTCCCTACCACTGACTCTGGGAATCGCTACATCCTTATGGCCATGGACTACTTCACAAAGTGGCCTGAGGCATACGCTGTACCTGACCAGAGTGCAACAACAACAGCTGAGCGGCTGGTGTTTGGACGGGAGCTGCAGACACCTGTGGGCCTGGCTTTTGGAGCGCCCCCCAGCACCGAACTGGCCCAGGATCCCGGGTTTGAGTACCTGTGGCACATGACTTTGCTCGGCGACATTGGGCAGATGCAGGGGGACGGCAGAAAAGGGCGTCAGAAAAGGGCGTATGATACCCGCTGCCATGGGCAGACTTTGTCAGCAGGAGAAAAGGTGTGGGTCTACTGTCCAGCCAGAAAAAAGGGTGTCTCACCTAAACTCACCAGCCAGTGGATGGGCCCTTGTGAGGTGCTGGAACAGTTGTCGGACGTCGTATACTAGGTGAGACTGTGTGTCCGTGGACGGACACTGGTTCTTCACCGGGACCGCTTGGCACCCTACCGTCCGTTGGCCGAACGGGAGGGTCCAGCAGACCAGCCCATTGACACCCACAGCCACGGACTCTGGGACTGGCATGGATGGGAATGGGCAGACATCCGAGACCCCACAGCCTCAGAGGCGGCAGAGGCAGACTCCACGTCGCTATGCAGACTTTGTTTCTCAGCGGGTGTGTCGACGAGGACGGGCGACCTGCTGGTGGCGGCAGTGTAGCGCCGGCCCCCATCTCCCATCATGCTTTGTGTTGGACTGTGTACTTAGTTTCTTAAGTTTGTTGTTTATGTTTGAAAGTGCAGATGTTACATTTTGTTAGTGTTTGTGATATGTCTGCTCAACCTGGTGGTTTATGTTGATAATTGTCATTTTTATGATGGCTTATAGTTTTGACCAGTGGTGAGAGTGCTGTTGCCTTTCTTGACTCCAGCTGTGTTTTGTAACTTTCATGTCCCCTTTAATACCCGGCAATAAAGGGTTGAGATTGTTGAAAGTAGCCTTCTGCTTATTCTTCCTGTGCCACATCCTACAATATTTTATTTTTACCTAGACCAGATTTGCGCATTTGAAGTAAATGTCAGTGGGTGTTAAGCACATGAGTGTGATGTTAAAGTGCATTAAAACAATTTTGTTCCCAGATATTAATTCCTGTATTAAGTTCCTGTAAGTCTGTCACTGTAAATCAGTTTCAGCTCAGCTCTATTGGACTAATTATATGTTGTACGTACATTAAGTACACTTGCAGTAGGTCAAAAACTACATGAATCATAAACACATTTTAGTGTACTAAAAGTAAGTGCAATTTAAAATTCTTTTTTAATAAGTGAAGTGCTGAAACTCAGGACCTTGTTTCATAGAACAATAATAAAAAACATTGTAAACAGTGGTAAAACTTATTTGGTTTCCACAGCACTAAGAGTCTCTTTCTTGATTTTGACAACTCTGACTACACACTGTGTCAAAATCATGATTTTTACGTCATTTTAGAGAATTTCAAACTATATACTATACTATATACTTTGAGCTAGCTCTTTAATTCATCAGTAAGACCCTCCGATGGACTGGTTGACCTACTACCTTCAGGAAAAGAGCTGCAGGGGATCTGGAACAAAATGCATCTAAACAACTTACTAACACTGACAACTGTAAAACAAATGGATTACTATAAGAATCCTTTATTAATGACTTACTAACATTTATATCTTCAGCCAGATGACTTAGGCTATTAGAAAGTGAGAGACACATTAGTATTTATAAGCTACTAAATAATGCTTTAAAACCCTTCATGACTGAAATCTGTTGGCAACAATTAGAAAAGTTCAAAATTACATAAAGTCACTAGAATCTCAAATATTAAAGTATCTGTTTTACACAATTTTTTGTGAACTCAAATTACTGATCTGATGACTGAAGAGATTGATGATTCTATCAAGCAACAGTGCAAAGGCTCATAGAAAAAGTACAACTCACTAATATAGCAAGTTAACAGGTAGTGCTTTTATTGGAGCAAGGTTGGAAAAGGCACTACAATGTGTGGTGAAGAGTCATTTTTTAAATGTCTGGAGGTGGATGTGGAGGCTGAGCCATAGTATATATGGCAGGAGCTGGAGGTGGAGGCTATGGCTACAGGTGTCTGGTAGAGCATAAAGATGGAGGCTGTGACCGCAAGTAATTGGTAGAGTAAGGAGGTGGAGGTCTAGGCTGATGGTCTCTGCAAGAAACTACAGGTGGAGGCTGTGGCTGCTGGTGTCTGGCAGAGTCTGAAGGTGGATGTTAAGGCTGCTGGTGTCTGGCAGAGTGCAAAGATGGAGGCTGGGGCTGCAGGTTGCTGGGAGGGTCTGAAGGTGGAGGTTCAGACTGCTGGTCTCTGCAGGTGTCAGGCGGTGGCTGCAGGTGGGGGTTCGCTGCAGCTTTCTGCCAGGACCTGCAGGTGGAGGCTGTAGATGTCTGGCAGACATTTGCAGGTACAGCCTCCACCTGCAGATTCTGGGCAGAAAGCTGCAACAAGAAGCTTCACCTTCAGCCTCTGCCAGAGACCTCCAGCCACAGCCTCCATCTGAATCTGCAGGTGGAGGCTTTTTAAGGTTGCTGGAAGAAGTTGTAGTTAGAGCATTTGTCTGCAGCTGTCTGCTGTCCGCAGGTGGAGGCTACGTCAGCAGACAGCTGCAGTGGTATTAGTTTAAAGTTTTTTTCTGAAGGTGGCTGTAAGAAGGTATTGGTGGAGGATGGAGCGCTGCACTTCAGAGACGGTAGGTGGAGGATGGAGCAAGGCACGTCAGAGGCTGTAGGTGGAGATGTATCCATCGCTGTCCTCCAGAATCTGCAGGTGGAGCATGGGGCAGCGGTTGGGTGGTCAAAGCGGCCGGCAGAGGCTGGAGGCAGCAGATGGCTGCTGGAGGGTGGAGGCAGAGGTTATCGGTGATGGTTGACAGGCGGAGGATGGTGGAGGGTGGAGGCTGGTATCCAGGTCAGGTTCGGGTGGCTGTTGAGGCTGATCAGAGAGACATTTACAGATTAAAACATTAGACTTCTTATCATTTCTTATCATTACTTCTAATACAGTCATATTTACAGATTGATCTTATCTAACTTATTAAACTATTGTCATGCAGTTTTAGTTCTCAGGCTTCGGAGGGTTCGGTTCTCCGGAGATGTCGACGTCGTAACGGGGAGGATGGACTCCAGCCCCGTACGACTCAACAATGTGTGTGCGCCCGTCTTCGTCGACCGTTTCTGTGAAGGCGGGACGGTCCAGCCTCTCCCACAGCTTCTGCTTGATCCGCCGCCCGAGGTCCAAACTGTATGGACGACGCCGGCCGCTCTTGAATCTGTGGTGAGCGGAGGAAACAGAAATGAAGCCATGTGATTAAAAAGCTTCCATGTGGAAAAATGTGTTGATCTGAAAATGTGAAAATCATCTGTGATTTGTGACACAAACGTACCTCAGCATGTCATCCACCACCTCATGGTAGAGCCGCTGGTACTCTTCAACGGAGCGGTTGTGGATCATCAGGGGGGCGTCGTGGTGCGGCGGGGGGCTGGGGGCCCGGGGGCCGGGGGCCACATTAGAGAGGACGGCTGGCAGGTCAGCAGGCGGGATGGTGGACTGAGGCCTCGGGACCAAATGCAAGATCTCGAGGATGTCGGCCGCCGAGGTGGAGGGAGGAGGAGCGGGAGCGCAGTCCAGCACCTCTGGAGGTTCGGCAGCCGGGGTGGAGGTGCGCTTCCTCTTCTGGGGAGGGTTGGCGGCTCGGTGCTGGCGCTTGCGTTTTAAACTGGGAACCTGAAGGTCAGAAACACACAGAGGATGTCAGGCTCCAGTCAACTTGTTACTGAACAACACACTTTTATAATCTGACAGACAGAAATCTACATCAGATGCACTGCAGAGGACTCCTTTGACACGTGAAAAGACCGTTCACAGACAGAGATACAACTTGATAAAGCTACCAGAAACAGCTTCTTTATCCACAATATGGAAATCAAATGTCCAACCTGGTCGTCCCTGCAGCATGGACACCTGCTGCAGGCCGCAGGCTTCCTGGCACCCTCTGCCTGCCGTGCAGAGATCCTCCTTCCTGTCTGGCTGTCCTGCTGGTGGACGGAAACATCACACTGCAACGACACACACTCGTGTCAGAATGAAGTTTTAAAGTAAAAACAGAAAAAAAGCAGACATTTTGGCTCGTCATAGCTGGCTTTTCCTGCTATGACAGGTCAAAATGTCTCCTGTGAAAAAGGCCTATTAACCTTCCACGGGGCCTCGTGGCACAAATGGCTGCTGGGCCCCTATTATCCCCTTTCCCTCACACACTAGCCCCAGATTTGTTGTGGTAACCCGATTCAAAACATTTAGGAATCTGTGAGGTCAGGTAACAAAGCAGGACCCACCTCATCATGTCAGCTGATATTGTGCTTTAGTGTTGCATATATTATATGTATATTATATATATTGCATATATTACCATGTACTGTATGAAACATGTCACATCTACTGCTAATTATAAAGATACCATCAAGTACTTCAGAGTTGCACTTATTTCTACACTTGAATGGACAAAATCAATGTATGATATGAACCTGATACAAATTAAATTTATAGAAATATAAATAAAAGATGAGTAGAAATATAAAAAGATGACATTATTGTCAGACAGACGGTGATTTTCATTGTTTTATGCACATTTTTGGCCTTTTTTTAAATGAAGAGATGAAATGAGACGGTACAGTGCAGTACTGACAGTGTGCATCGTTACAGTAAAACTGATTTACATTATTTCTAACAAACAGTGGGTGCAGTTTATTAATCCGAATTCCCATTTCAGTATATTTTCTGCATGTGTGTTCATGGCAGAGCTTATTGGAAAAACCTCAGTGAACTCGAGTCTCCACAGTAAAACACACAGAAAAGTTTCAAAGTGTTCAAATCTCACATTTTCCATGATGATTTTCTACACTTACATGGACAACATCAATGTATGATATGAACCTGATATAAATTAATTTTATAGAAATATAAATGAAAGATTTTTAAAATTATAAAAATATTACATTACTGTCAGACAGACACTGATTTTAATTGATTTATGATCCTCTTTTAAAATAAATAAATACAGTCCAGTACTGACAGTGTGCATCAATACAGTGAAAACTACATTATTAATTACACACCTTCAATATATTGTCTGCATGTGTGTTCATGGCAGAGCTTATTGAAAAAAACCTCAGTCAACTTGAGTCTCGACAGTAAATCACATAGAAAAGTTTCAAAGTGTTCAAATCTCACATTTTCCATGATGGAAGTTTGCTGTGTCTGTCTCGTTAGTCTCAGTGAGTCTGTATTCCTTGTCAGGATGGAAGAAGTCCTCAGTAGAAGTGATACTTTGATGAAATCGTCCAGTGAAATTTGCAAAAACACTTTTCTTGACCGTCGGAGGTTTTGTTAATGTTTAAATGATGATTTTATATAAATGATGCACCTGGAGACAAAACATGGCAACCGTGGAATCCTGCGCGTCCATTCTGTCCACACGTGTGTTCTTCCAGTCACATCTCACCTCTGTGACCTCGTGTTTAATCCAGTCAGCGATTGCTTTGACTCATAAAACTGTCGTCAAACTTTCAGCACAAAAAACTTCTGGCAGCTGGCTGCAGCAATTCACAATATGGCTAAAATAAATTATATATATTCATGTATTTACGTAAATGACTTCGCCAAGATTATTTTCACAAGAACAGTAAATCAGATCACTGCCTTCAATAAACGCCACAAGACTTGAACAGACAGAATGGCTTCCAAGCATTATTTTACCAAACCTTATTAAATAATATTTAGTCAAGATGAATCAAAAATCAATTCTGCCTGAATTTAGGTCAGAACGCAGTTGTAGGTTGTTGTTTTTTAACCAAGGAAATGGGCAGAGTTAAATATTAGAAAACAATCAGCAGGTGCCCATCTATGCCTTCTACAGGGCAGGTCTACGGCCCATGATGATGATGATATTTAGTTTGTATTGAAACACAGTATTTGTTCATCATTTCCTCAAAAAGACTTCTTTATAATATTTTATTTTGACCTAGAATACATTTGCGCATTTGAAGTAAATGCCAGCGAGTGTTAAGCACATGAGTGTGATATTAAAGTGAATTAAAACTTTTTTGTTCACAGATTTTGATTTATGTTCCTCTAAGTTTGTCACTTTAAAAAAGTTTCAGCTCAGCTCTAGTTGAACTAATTATATGTTGTACTTACATTAAGTACACTTGCAGTAGGTCAAAGGTTGTTGTTTTTTAACCAAGTAAATGGGCAGAATTAAATACAAGAAAACAAACTTGCAATACAGCAATTTTAAATGTGACAATTGACATGCATAGAAACAGCAAAACAAGTCAGTTCATATTACAGCATGATTGAAAACCAGAGGAACATCACATTAAAGTTCAATATATACTTTAATATAGACCCAAGCTTTGCCTTGTATTTGTGACTGTAAATAAGCCTTCATGGAAAACGGATAGAGGCGCTATTTCACACAAAAAATTATATCCTTGGCTAAACAACTGCATTTTGTAATTACAAAAAGAATCAGTCACATTCCTTGATGGGTCTTTTAATAACAGGAGTATCAGTAGAAAACAATTACATCTACATTTTAAATGTATCTCTGCTGCTGTTAAAGGACAGTTTATATTATAACGAAGATTTCACATTTACCTTCACTATAAAGAACTTCCTTCATCGTACACCCCTCTGGGAAACTAAATAGCAAAGTCATTTATAAACAACAAAATAATCAAAACACAACAGAAACAAGTAGATAGGAGGAATGTGTAACGTCAGTAGTGCAGGGAGTGGATGTCTGAAAATGTGAGGCATGGATGTTGTGCTGTAAATACAAAGAAAAGGAAACAAAAGCCACAGCGCAGAGCGTATCCGCCACAGGACTGTGCATGTGGCACACCGGGCCAAGGTGTGTCCCGTGCCGCTGATCAACCTCTTAGTTGTTCTGCATCCCTGGAGACAGAAAGCACAGCAGAGGGAACCAAGCGGAGGGGCTGTCACATGAATTCTTTACTTTGGTAAACATTCGTGTTGGCCCTCCACTTGTCAGGGGAATGCAAGTAGTGGGGAAATGGGGTTTGTACATTTTGCCCTGAGGGTGGCACTAGAGGAAAGGTCATGTGGTCACCAAAGTTGACAGAGCTCATCCTCTGGGCAGCAGGGATGTGCACAGCCACAGTCAGTGCTTATTTTACTGTACGTGTACATTTAACACCGGTTTTGGTGTCCACATAGGTCCAAGAGTGCAGTGCTCACTGAACAAAAAATTGTAAAATATATACTCCAAAGGTGAACACTTGGAGAGCATAAATATACTTTATGACAGGTACTTTGTGATACTGTTTCAGCACTTTCAAACACGTGCCAATGCACACACACACAACAATCATGTACTCCAGTCTTTTTTATTTTTCTCTGGTGTACACCCAATACTTTCAGTGTGAATCATTAACACATAAGGAATGAACAGTCTACACATTATTTTTGATGGCATACATTTTATTATCAACAATATTTGATTAAAAAAATCAAAATCTGTTTAACTTATTTGGGTAATATCTAATCAGTAGCAACCCGAACCAATCCACAAAATACACTGGTCATAGGTGAGCAACGTGTAAATAACAGGTCTGTGGCCAGAATCCCTGCTCGCTCCTTTTCAGTATGCAAATAGGTCAAAATTGTACTTGCAAACAAATCATCCAAACATCATAACTCTTCAGTTGAGGAGCGTAGCCCTGAGGTTTATGACTCTGGGAGTTTCACGAGAAAGACCTTCATCAATGGTGTAGATGGCGGTCTGCACAAATGTGTACATGCCGTTTAAGGCCTGGTCACAGGAGATTCCAAACATATAATGTGCTTTGAAAACTTCATCAAAGGCCGACAGGGAAGACCTGGCCTTGGAGGGAAGACAACATGCCCCACAGCTTCCTGCATGCTGATCTTCACAGCTCCCTTCTTTCCACTTGGTGGTGGCAGGAGGTAGCCCTGCAGCAGCAGTGAGGCCATGTCACTATCCAAACCTGGGAAGAAAGAGGGAGAGCACCTGCTTGGTGGTCAATGGTCAATAATTAAATAATGAAGAGCAGGCAATTTAAATACCCTCTACTCCAAAGAGAAATTTTTTATGTTTTCAATTTCCAGACTCTTACAGGTCTGGAGTCTTGGTCTGAACCAAGAATATAAGATCAACCATTTCCATTTGCCCTATCTACGGGCCTACATTCTGTCTCCACCACTTTAGATCTTTTAGAGATTAGGACATTTTATTTTCATTTTCATGCAACTGGGTTGGGAATGAAAGCCCAATAAACGCACATGGCCTGCATACTGAATCTAATGTTATTACTGTAAAGTCCTCAAGCACTTTGTCCCACTCGGAGCATGACAATTTCCCCAACAGGGTTTTCACCCCTTATCAGGCTAAATCCCAAAAAATTAAACTTTGTTTTATGAAGATAATGATTCTCCATGAACTGCAAAAATCTGTCAACTAAATATAAACAAAACAGCTTTTTGACTTTAACTTTCCATTGAGCCATGATCCAGGTCAAGGCAGCAGGAGGAGCTGTTCACTCACTTTGATTGACGTGTTGCCATACCTGTCAATCAACTGAATCAATCTACAGCGACATCAACAGGCAGCCACTGTTAACAGCATGTGACACCCTGTTACAAACCTGTAAAACCCAGCCTGTTACTAACTGCTCATACTTTATAAAAACAAACTGCAAGTGCGTGGACCCCTAAAATAACCCGCAAAACACTGGACCAAAGCAGGCCTGAAATGCGCCCTGTGAAACGGCCGGCAGGGGGCGACTCACGCTCGTTTTGAAAGGTTTGTTCACACGCTGCAAAAAAAAAAGTAGACCTATCAAATATTTTAACATATAATTATGTCTGTCGCACTTTGCTTTACAGTCAGTTCTTTTTTTTTCATTGAAACTCGAACAGCTTGGTGCCGTGTCCACACGTGGTCCTCTTGTTTCCACTGCAGTTTAATTTGTGTTTGTTCATAGAAACAATCCCAATCACACAAAGCCAGCCAGTCAGGATCTGGTCAGGTAGAATAAACCAGATCTCTCAAACGCACAGAAACTGTGATCTACCCCGAAATCATCTCCATTCCCAGGCAACATCGGATGATTTATTCACTTTAAAAACCAGTGGTCGACAGATTAATGGAGGTGGACTTCTTCTTGCAGTGTGTGACGTGTGGGGGCCGAGCAGAGGGCTGCTCTGATTTAAGTTGCAGTCGTGTGGATGGACGCTATCACTCTCCAAGACGCTGCCGGCGCGAGGGCCACGCTGCGCTGGGAAAGCCGCTTTTTGGGAAGCGCGTGAACCTCCATTTGCGGGTGGATTTACGCGGCGCAGACGCATGGCACAGCCGGGCCGGCACGACGGGATGACGCCTTCGCCGACTTTATTTGACTTTTGAGAGCAAAAAGGGAAGGAAAGAGAGAGAGAGAGAGAGAGAGAGACGGACACTTATGGTTCGGCGTCAGGGTGCCTCAGCCGGCCGTGTCTCCTCTCCAGACGGTGCGCTCTCCGTGGCCGTACTTTCCTCCCTGGGACTCGCTCGCGGCCGGGGCGCGACATGGGCTGCGGAGGCGCGCTGGGGTGCTGCCTGCTCGCGGCGCTCTCCTGCTCCCTCCTGCCCGGCTGCGGGGCAAACATCACCGTGGCGGTGATGCTGCCGGACAACCACCACAAGTACCCGTGGGCTCTGCCGCGCGTCCTGCCGGCCATCCTCATGGCGCACGAGGACCTGCACGGCAAGCACGGGCTGCTCGTCGGCCGCTCCATCAACATCCTCAACTACAGCACCGAGGACCCCGCGGCGGGCTCCTGCGCCGAGAGCCGGGCGCAGGTGGTGGCCGTGGACGCCAAGCTCTACATCCGCCCGGACGCCTTCTTCGGACCCGGCTGCGTCTACCCGCTGGCCTCCGTGGGGCGCTTCGCGTCCCACTGGAAGCTCCCGCTGATCACCGCCGGAGGGCCCGCGTACGGCTTCGACAAGCGGGAGGAGTACCGGACCATCGTGCGCAGCGGGCCGTCCACCACCAAGCTGGGGGACTTCGCCAACGTGCTGCACACGCACTTCAACTGGACGTCCCGGGCCGTGGTGATCTTCCACGACCTGCGGCAGGACGACCGGCCGCACTACTTTCTGTCGGAGGGGATCTACCTGAACCTGAAGGAGGAGATGAACATCACGGTGGAGGCCCAGCCGTACGAGGACGACTACAAGTACTACAAGGATCTTATTAATTTCATGAAGGAGCGCGGGAGAAGTAAGTGCATGCCGAAGGGAAAAAGTGTATTTAAAGTGTGGTTTAAAGTTTGAAATCCTGGGGATTATAATAGCACATGAAACACTGGCAATTCTAATTCTAAAAAGTTAGTTTGCTGCAGGAACTGTCGTTGAAGTAAGTGACATTATCTCGAACTAGAGCAGACCACCAGCTGGCTACTATAAAGATAATGTCAGTGGACGGTGAAGGAAATTCCCTCTAACTGGATGATCTGCCAGTCTCTCTGATCTGCATGGGGAAGCAGTCAGTAGAGCTGTCTCATCGCCTGCAGGCAGATTTCTATCTCTTCTCTGACGAAAAAAAAAAAAAAATCTTAAGTGACCTGAGTGCATCAGTCGACCTGTGCCTGAAGCTGCGAGGGAGGAACGTGTTCGAAAAATGTGCGTTCATAGAGCCTTAATTTGAGGCATTTTACAAACTGTAAACTGCAATGGGATATTCCGCTTTTGTGTAATGAGGTCAGAGTGAAGTTTTTCCCCCAGCAGATACAAACAGAGGTAGACTGGAATAGGTGGCTGTTGATTCCGGAGTTATTACAGAGGAATGTTTAGGCTGTGGGCAGTCTGCTGCTGCTGCTGCTGGTTTATTGCCTGCGGAGGACCACCACCTGCGTTTTCTAAAGGGAGAGAGAGGGAGACACAGGTTGAGATCAAATGGGTGCCCTCTCAGCCAAAGGCACGCCTTGTTCACCTTATGCGTGCTTGCTGCTGCTGATCCGTCAGGCTGGTCAGTCAGTACAAACTCCTGCTGTGAAGCCAAGCTGTATTCAAAATCCGCACAAGCTGACTCTTTCCAATTCTAGTGGAAATCCCAAAGTTTTCCAAAGATACCAAACATGTCAGGCTGAATTTTGGTGTCAAAAGACGCACACAAAATTTGACTATATTTCTATTTTAATGGACGGATGCAGCCATAAAAAAGATGGAGCTGAAGGTTTGAGTATTCCACTCAGTGGAAATAGCTTATAGCTGCGATGAGGAGCTGGAACAAGATGATACTGAATATATGTGGTGCTGTCAGCAGTGTGAAATGAGATTTTCCTCCCTTAAAGCTACAGTTCTTAAGGGGTAATCAAAGGAAGGAAACTAAATGGCTGATAGAATTATTTTTGAAATATTTTATCAGGCTGCAAAACGGCCGTTTGTTTTCCAACAAATGAAAATAACAGCTGTTGTTTCTGGTGAAGCGTGAATCCCACAGCAGAGTGGCTGTTAAATCACTCGTCACTGTTCTCGCCTTAAGTTTAATTAACTGGAAACATTGTGAGGCTGACTTAATCATTGCTGCTGCTGTGAAAAGTTAATTGTGTGACTGACAGTCAGGATTAGGGCTCGTGCATGCGCGCAGCTGCACGTGTCTGTGTGTGAGAGCCTGAGATCAACTGAGAATACCAAAGCTGATGAATTGACCAAGTGCAGGTTGTGAAATAAAACCCTTGACCTATCCTTTTTATTAGGCAATGTTGCAGTTATATTAATAGTTCAACATTTTGTAAAATACATTGATTTGTCATTTTCCTAGAGTGAGATGATTGATATCAGTCTTATGTCTGTGCATTAGTATGGAGCTGGAGTCCTGATGCGATTACTTTAGCTTGGCATTAATACTGGAGGCGGGGGGGGAGCTTACAACTGGCTGGAGTTATTTCACTGCAGCTGGACAGTATGCAGTTTTCTCAAGTCTTGTTGTCAAAGTGAGGTTGCCAGGTTCGGTCCCATCGTGCCTGCACAGAGATGAAGGCAGCTCACGACTGCATCTGGCAACCCATGCTGTAGCCCCATATGCTGCATGTAAAGTACCTGTCAGATGGATAAACTGTTTGTCAAGAGATAGTTCCAGCATTATATTACTCACACAAGATACATCGTGTTAATTATAGTAGGCTTTAGATAATATTTCTCATTTTTGGAGAGAACCAGGCCAGCTGTTTAACTGTGTTTCTATTCTTTATGCTAGGTGAGTCTAATCATACCCACAGGCACAGACATGAGATTTATTTGGTTTGTTATTTATTGTTTTATATTCCTTTTAGTCAAAGGGATTTTCTACAACCTGGCAAACCTAAAGTTATTCTTATCAATGACATAACTGATCTATTAGACAATGATCAATTCTTTTTTTTAACCACTAATAAAACCATTAGTTACAATTTAAACCTCTTTTTAAAGAGTGCATTACTAGAACTTTGTATCATATTGCCAATTGCTTTGGCTCATAAAATCTGTTTGCAGTAGTGGAACGATGACATACACCCAAGTAGTAATACTGCGAAGGAAAATACAGATACATTTGTAAGTTAGTCTTCCACTCAGTTTTTGCTGAAGTAAATGTAAACAAACATTAGTGGTGCCTTTCATAGTGTTACAGAAATGAAAATCCCCATAACTGAAGATAAGGAACAATAAAATCATTAAGTTAAAAAATCTGCAATTCTGGGGATTTTCATGCTTTTGGAACAGCTAAAGAGATGTTAAAAACTCTTCAACTGTCTTCTCCAGGAAAAATTCATTAGCATCATCCTTGTGGCTTAACCTAACCATAGCAAAATTAATGTTTTAAGGTTTTTATGGTGGTAATTTGTGACAGTTTTAGAGGGCACTGACAAACAAACAGGGGCGTCAGATCACAAAATACTTATGTGAGTTGTTTTGGAAGGCAGTTTTCAAATGACGATTTTTGTTCTCAATATTAATTTTAGATTATTATTTTAGTAACATTTGACTGAATCTGACAAGGTGAAAGTATTGGGACGCAAGTACAATATTTCCCTATGAAGTGTGAGTAAATATGCTTCCCACCTTACTTTAACAATTATGTTTATCTAATGTTTTTCTCAAATTTGAATGCTTGTGTTCAATATTCAGAAATGCATAGCTGAACCTGATATTCAGCTATTCAGTATAGGTGTGTTGCAAAATATTTATCTCCTTACACTTCTGGGAATGTTCGGAGGGAATTATTATTGGAACCAGCTCAACATCACAGTGCAAAGTTTGCTTCCAAGCAGTAAATCTTGGAGTATTATGGTTTCTGGCACTGTAAAACAAACAGTTTTAAACATCTTAATCTGTTGTTAGAGTAACGGCATCAACAAATAATGGAATAAACACAACAGAAAGGTAATTAAAGGGGCGGTGGGGCAGCAATGGAAAGAGGTGAAAGGTGCAAGCCCCCCCCCCACCCCAGCAGATGAATTATGGCGCTACCGCAGTGAGCTGGAGGTCAGGGCTTGTCCTGGCTCGGCATTCAGCTCACTTTTATCCCAGCACATAACCTCCGGGCTATCGACTTTGTTATGTCACCCGCCTGTCGACTGGGTTCAAACAGAAAGAGGCTAAGCCGAGGTGAGAAAGGAAAACTGGGGCTTTTAATGTGAAGCCACACATCATTGGAGCGTTGACAGCTGACCGAGTAATTGCATGCTGTTGCAGATTTAAACACCCCTCCCAACACCACCTCTAATTCCTCAAATTCCTAATTTAATTCCCGGAAGATGCAGATGTGGGACACAACCAGTTACACTTACTCAAGTTTTAAGGACCTGATAATTAAGTATTTTCCACTATGTTAGATCCCTAGGATCCCTCAATTGCATTTCTTTTAGTCTTTTTGACAGCGCGAAGGTCCTGTACCTTGTTGATTCTCATTTTACATTCAACATAGATAAGATCATCTGGGGCCAAAAAGTCCCAGGTTTGTGAGGGGCTCTACTTCGGTGCAGCAGTGCTTTGAGGTAAAGGCTAACATCAGCGTGCCAACACGCTCACAGTGACAATGCCAAGGATTATGTTTCTTTTACTGTTCCTCATTTGGCTCGGAAACATTGTCTGGGGATTCAGAATTTCAGAACATTTTGCAATTTGCACTAACATGACCATAACTTGGGACAATAACTCTTTCAATTTACATATGGATGAGTGAATATTGTATTAAGATCTACTTGAAAAATGTGAACCTATGCTTTAACAGGAACCTGGAAATGACATGTTAATATCAATATATAATGCATAGCGGATGGTAGGTGGAGGTGGGGGGTCAACAGGGGCCCAACAGTGATTTTCATGACGCTGACAGAGACCATTCTTCACATTTAAATGTATTTTACGACTAATACTTTGTTACTTTTACATGAATGCAGGACTCTTCCTTGTAAAGGAGTATTATCACTCAAAGGGTCAGTTCACCCTCGTGTTCTCACTTTCTCACCTTGCCTGCCAGTTTTCATTGAAACAACTTTTTTACCAAAGAAATAGTCCCCATGCAAAGTGTTCACAATGGGTTCTGTGGATTATCCAGAGCAATAGGGACATTGTTTCCGGGAAGACATGTTGATTTTTAATTAATGTAATTTTTCAATGCTGTGAGCATCAAAAGTGAAATTCCATTCACCTGCAGTACATTTGAGTGGAGGCAGAAATCTCAGCGATGGATATCTAAACCTGGACAGATAAAACCAGAACTATCTGTATGGCTGTCTGACCCATTAAGTAAAGGTTTCGAGCTCCTCCTCCAGCTCTGGTGCAGTGTGAAATGAAAGCAGTACACTCAACACTGTGAATATATTCCAGCTGCCATCACATTGCTCAGTGACACTCTCGCCTTGATGCTTTTCAGTCCATTAATGGCCCACAAGAGGGAAAATTTCATCTGTGTGAGTGGAAGAATACATCAGGCTTTGTTTCTTTTTTTTCTTTTTCAAGTACATACAGTATGCCAGTGGTTTGTAGCTCCCAGTGAGTGATGAAAAGAGTGTCTCTTCACAATGAAGCTCAGGTAGTGCCTCTGTGTAATTACAGAAATCCTGTTTCCTGTGAAAACACTCCCAAGGTTCAACAATATCAGAGGGTTAGATGAACTAGATGTTGCTTTCACGGATTCAATTTTGCTAAGTTTACGATACAAAGAAATGCTACAGAGGCAAAGCTGTAAATCATCTATTTTACAACAGAGTCGTAAGAGCCCCCCAGGAAGATCTGAGCATGAGAAAACAAAGAGCTGGATGATAATTTTCTCTGGAAATGATTCATGGTAGAAAATCCAGCATAATCCAACCAAAAAGGCAACAAAAACACGTTGAGTGCAGTAATAAACTTGCTTCCTTTGTGCATTTTCTGTTTATCTGTGGAGTCACCCAAAACATGTCCCAATCTGCAAACCAAACACAGTGTCTGTTTCAAGACACACTCACTACTAAATTACGCAAAGAAGAGGAAACTGTATCTCAAACTAAGTGGTCATGCAAACTGATGTGTCCTGATATAAGATAATAATCGTCAAGATTGGAGGCTGGGAAAACCACAACCTGAGTCAGAGTAGTGCTTCCTTCAGCAATTTCATTATTTTCATTTTTTATTGAAGCCGTTTAGCGAGATGTGGAATCAACTTGGTCAACCAAGATCTTTCTGGAGGCTGTAGTTTGTGCTGCTGTTGAATTGTGTTGTGTTATACTGAGAGGTGTACGCCACGTGTTGTTTCCTGTGAATCCCTTGTGCGTAGGGGCAACTTGAATCTTGTAGAAGAAAGGCAAACTCGTCTGGTAGAGAAACAGTCAGTTGAATGCGTTTAATGTGAAGCAACAGCAGTGGAAAATGTTTGGCTTGCGTTAGCAGTATACGGCTCACCTGAGGTTGGGTGAACAGTGAGGCTGATATCAGTGAAATCAATCAATAAAAATAATGCTGGATTACATGTTGCACTGTTTCCTGTGAATCCCTTATACATAGGTAGGTAATCTAAAATCTGTGTGTAAATGCAACTCCATCATTAACAATGAAAACTTAGAGAGGTAATTACAGAATGTGAATGCATTGAATAGCTGCTGCTGCTAAAAAAAAGAAACAGCCATAAATACTATCTATGATACTATGATACAACCACAAGGACAATAACCTGCCAGCCAATCAGAAACAAGTATTCTCTATGTTGGAATATTTTATCTTTAGAAAAACAAGTCTGGGATGCCGGAAAAAACATCCCTCTTGTCTGTTATTCAGCAGTCAGGAATTATTTTTCTTTTAAAGTGAGATTATTCAATGCTTTATCACATTTTCAATGTTTTCCATGGCACAATTTCCTTGCATTAGGCTTTTTTTAATCATCAAAAAGAAAGTCATTATCTTGAAACATGGCAGACTGCATTGTTGTCAGGCAGAAAGCACTCTGAGAGCTCATACATCCATCATCTACTAGAAGATGTTTGGAAATTTTAATTTGCATTCAAAGCTGGGTCAGCATCAAGATACTCCCAGTAACAAAAAAATCACAGGATGCACGGTATATGCCAATTTTTTTTAAATAGAGAATATGCTATCTTGCAATGTTGCGAAATCCTTAAAAAAAATTCTTGGATGTAAATCAGAAAACAAATAACTCGGTTCCAACCATAGAAACCCTGTCAACAGGTTTTTGAGATATCTTGCTAAATCAGCCAAAAAACAAACAGTACTGAAAACATTACCTCCTTAGTGGAGGTTAAAATGACACTTGATTATGCAATTCTTCAAACACATGAAGTTTGAATTTAGGACTTAATAACAGGCTAAATAATTCCTGCAATGTAGAGATTAGGACAGGAACAGGGCTGATTAGCATCCTGGAGACTGTGAAGTGGAACAAGTTGTACCAAACAATTTAATGTGCTTTTGTGTAAAGTAAAGCCTCGGCAGGTCCACACACTGTACAGTGTGTGACTACTACAACACACAAGGACATTTTCCCCCGGCTGTGGAGCACATTTATTTTGGGAGAGATCCAGGAGACAGCAGGACTACTTGGCATGGTGAACCATGTTGGAGGAGATGAGAGTTGGGGTCTAAGCAGCAGCCGACTTTGGTCTAACACATGAGGAAATGTCTGCTAACTGGGAGGACTGCTTCGGAGCTGGCAGCAGCCACTCTGACATACGCTGCAAATGGAAATAAGGCTGCGTTTCTTTTTTTTTTTTTTTTACTCATGACTCAACAGCAGGAGGGTGTAGGTGGCAGGGTGAAGGTAGTGAGTAGAAGCACTGTCAGAGCCTATACCAGAGGTCGCAAGTTTGATTCCTGCAACAGCAAACAATGAAGCGCTGCAGTGTCTTTGAGCAAGATGGTGAATACCTCCTCACTGAGTTTGTTCATGTTTGAATAGACGTGGGTATTGAAAGTCAACTCTTTCTTGGTGTAGCCCGAAATGTGTCTGTAGTACCAAGCATCTTAAAACATCAAGTACTGAAAATTGGCAAAACCCCATTATTATTATTATTTTATGTAGGCAAAGTCCTTATATGGCTGCTTGTATAGACAACATTTAACATTTGAGAACTTCGTTAAATTGTTGGACGCCAGCTACCAAAGTGTATTATCCACTACTTGTGTTGTGCTGTTGATTTCAACGTTTATGACTACAAAAAAAATGGTGTAAAATGTGTTGACAGGAATGTTCAATGTCTTAGAGAACTCAGCACCATGCACATAACATAAAATTACAATATTTTAACTAAAAGAAGTTAGAGATTTCTGCTTCACTAATTTTGTTGAATCCTCAATATATTCCCCAGAGTTTCATCCCAGCTCACTGTTGATGTTTTGATACTCAACACAGGTCACAGCTCAGGTTCAAAACGTCAGCATTGAGCCAACTGAAAGGACATTTGAGGATTTGGGCGAGCAACAACAAAATCAAGGAATGTATGTACTAGCAGCGAGGCTGTAAAGCCCTGCCCACTTGCTACAGGCTCCTCCAACCTCAGACCAGAGGGTTTTCAGTTTTTACGTCCGTCCTGTTTGTGCCTGTCGCAGATAGTGATCAGTCTCTGCATCGTACATCTGGCATTTATTCATGTATGCGTACCGTTTCTTTTGGGTGTAAATAATCAAATATAGCTCATTGTTGAAACTAGAAATAAACAGGTGGCCACAAATATTCAGATGTTGACAAAATTTCAGAACAGTGCGTCAAGTCCTGTAGTGTAAATGTGATCGTTGACTTTGCATGAAGAGCAAGTGAAATTTATCCACCAACAAATATCTTAATCTTATCAAGCATTTTTATGTCTATTATTGACTGTTATTTACATAAAATAATTAAAGAACTCACTGTTATATGATTATTTCAGCCTGTTCCCAGTACAAATCATCTTGTTCCAATGATTGTCTTGACTATAAGTAGCAGAAAGAACAAAATAATGCAGATTGTTGCATGAGAATTAAGAAAATTCCCCTTTTGACCGTGTTTCGAGAAAAACAATATTCTGAAAAAGCAAGTAAGTGATGGAGATAAACATCTTGTTTTTTATCTTTATTCCGTCTGTAGTTGTATACATCTGCGGCCCTCTGGAGACTTTCCTGAACATCATGAAACTGTTTCAAAGTGAGATCCAGGACCCTGAAAACTACGCCATTTTCTATCTGGACGTGTTTGCTGAGAGCCTGACGGATAGCAAGCCGTGGCAGAACTCCGACTCCGACTGGGCCGATCCCATCAAGGTCTTTAAGGTACAATGAACCCAGAACACTACATACACATGCATGCACATAGAGGCCGTGCATCTGTTTGGATCACTACTCTTGATAAATTGAGATTGTGATTAGATTCTTTGTAGATTTATTGAATGTGGACTGTCACAGTTTCACCCGCTTTGTAATTGGTGGCAGGAAATGAAACAAGACCAAAACCACCATTTGGCATGAGAAATGTGTGTCTCTGACAAATTCGCTGTTTCTCTTCATTTTCTCTCTAAATCCCATCATCTTTGTCAGGCTTACTTACTGAGTTACACAAAACCAAGGCCTTAAATCTACCTGAAAACTGACAGTTAGTTAAAATACTTGCCGAATAAATTGTTTCCGATTAAATGTCACTTGTTTTAAGCAGTTTCTTACAACAAATGGTAATTTTATGGTAATGACAGACACGTATAAGAGAAGCTTACAGCATGTGCACTCTAGCTGATGATCTTGGGTGTGCAAATTGAGTCTCCCTAAGGACAAGGACCCCTCAACCCTTTCAACCATTTTAAGGAGTTCAATTCTTGCTCAACATTAATGAATGAGGGGATGTGTTTTCACAGGAAGCCATTTAGCCCTACAAATTAGTGCACAGAGACTGAAGAGAGTGGGCACAGATGTGTCGCTCGTCTAATTTATCTCTCTAAATGTCACACTAGCTTCTCTTAATTCTCTTTAATTCAGTGTTCACAAAGTTTTGCAGGTGAGCGGTTTTCTGAATATAAATCCAGAATAACATTAAATTGATTATGGGCATTTCTGTCATAATGGACTTCATGTTTACTTAAAATACAGTTGAAACATTAGCAAGAAACTAATGGAAATTAATGTCTTCCTTTGCAGTCCATTTGCAGGATTTAAAGCTGATTAAGTGTTAAAACATAATTCCCTCACACATCTCCACCATTTGGAATACCCCCTTAGTCTTATTATTTGTTTTTCAGAAACATTTATTGGCCCTTTTTTCATAATCAGGCCTTAATTGCTATAAAAATGTCTTAAATCAATTTTTCAAAAGTCTTAAAAATTCCCAAAAATGACATGTAAAGTAGGATTTTATGAATAGTTTTTTTTTCTGACGTTGCAATTTAAAATCTTCAAATAATGGTCAATAATCTATTTTTTTTTATGATTTACCAAATGCCTCTCACTTTAACGTCATGCAGATGAGGATAGCAGAACCAACAACACTCAACAACACATTTTGTTTGCGCTGTCACTGTACCCTGGACGACATGGAAAAGTGAAAACTCCATGAAAATGGGCTATTCAAACTAGATTTTTGTACCATTATTAGTGCACAGTGTAAGACCACATCCAGTCCAGTTTTTTGGGATTGCAGTTAAATTCTTCTTAAATTTGTGGCATTAAAAAAGTAAATCTAACTTGCCTTAGGTAGTAGGAACCCTGACTTTAATCAGCCTACACACATTAAAGATATTGTAGACTGTGTCAAGATTATTATGCCTGGTCACAAAAGTTGGATTTATTTCAAGAAGATGGCAATTTTAAGATTGGAGAGAATGTTGAAAACAACGTATTGGTATTAAACAGCTTTAGCATCAAGCACAGTGATCTAAATATCTGTTTATCTGAATATGAACTGCTCCTAACCTTGGCCTGAAAACAAAATTGTGGCTCCCATTTTGCTGATCATGCAAGGCGTTAATTTGTCTGCAAGCCATAACAGGGCTCATTATGGCAGTATGCTTCCTTCAGAGCAATAATTGCTTGTGGAAGTTTGTGGTGGGGTTCAAATAACTGTTGTAACATGAAAAACGAAGCTAGAGGCTTCATAGAAATGTCTAAAACTTGTTTTTGTGATAGCTGCAAGCGAATCGATAGAATCAAAGGTCACTCGAGGCAAATATTTGGACTGAAATGTCTAGTTGAACATTTGATTTCTCTATCCAAACACTAGATCAAACAGTAAACGTTTCTCTCTCAGCTCATGTGGTGTTAACCTGACATTTTCCAAATCAAAAATCATGACAGAAGTGACAACACAACACGAAGTACAATGCCTCAGTTTTCCAATTTTTCAGAATTAAAAAAAAAAAAAGTATTAATAATAAATTGTTTAATACAAATCCACTTATAGTAAGAATTTGTAGAATTAAATTGAATTATACTTGATTATATTGTCTTGTTTAAGATGGCGAAGACATTTAAAAAAGGAATACAGGACCAAATGACTGGGTGATTTTACAATGGTGACTTTTGTCTACTATATTATCAGATGACTCAACAAATATAAAACAAATATTTTCTGTTGGGGTCACAAAACAGCCCAAGATTCTCCGTTATAGCCTCAGTTAGACAGACAGCTAGCCTGGGAACCAGACGAATCTATGAGCTCATGTTTCATTTGCTCTGGCAGATACGTCTGACTTCTCTGCCGATTTATCGGGCTAACCAATCACAAGCGTTTATTTAGGATGAGGCGGGTTTAATACGATGACTGACAGAGAGGAGCACCGTTCAGGTATCTTTGTAAATATCCAAGATGGCTGCCTGCCGATGTGGAACATTCCCCGGCCGGCTGCAGCGGCAGTATTAAACCGACTGGACGGTAACATTACTCTAAAAGAAGAACAAACAACTGCACTTAAACTTTATGTTGATAAGAAATATGTGTTTGCTGAACTTCAGATAGGACGTAACGTCCGATAGGAATTAGTCTGGCGATGCCGGGCTAACAGACAGCATACTAACATCTGAAAGATTGCATTAGCATTGAGCCTCAAGCAGAAACAATGAGGTTCAAAGAAACTGGTAACACCAGTTTATTTTATGCTTTTATTTACTGAAATAGAAGCTGTCACTGATTTTATAGTTTACTATGTATTTGTATGTATGTATGTATTATTTATTTATATATATATATATATATATATATATATATATATATATATATATATATATATATATATCATGTTATATATTTTTGATTTTATTTAGTGACTCATTCCTGGAAAATTCCAATAACAGCTATAGGGGAAATAGCATTGGATACAGACATTTGGAGAGTTTCACAATAGTTAACGTACTTCTTAATCTAAGCTGACCTTAGCTATTTTTGTACAAATGTATGTTATTACAGAGTACAGGTGTTGACATTTACATACAGTATCTGTCATATGTATATATATGACATGTATAAATATGTCACCGACCATACCAAGAGTGTGTTGTTTGGAATTTGCTAGGCAAAAATGTACAAAATGGTCACAGAGTTGCAAGAGAAAGGAATTTGCAGTCTTAGCAATACTGACGACTAAAACCAGGACAGAACAGAGATATAGTATGTCGAACATTACACCGTTAGCATAAAACTAGACTAAATAACGTACTCGTAGATATTTTGTATTACAGTTAGAGCATAAAACTCACAAAAATGTGTGTTCACAAGGTTTTAACTTGACATGATCCACTTTTTAAATGTTCTCTGTGTCTCTTCCAGTCTGTTCTCGTCATCACGTACCGGCCTCCTGATAATCCAGAGTACAAAGACTTCCAGAGGAAACTCCATGCCAGAGCTCAGAAGGATTTCGGTGTGCATTTGGAACCATCACTGGTAAATTATAGCCTATGAAACCCTGATGCAAATACAACCGCTTTAATCTTTTATAAGATATTCTGTGCAGAAGAATCCCCATTGTGCTGTGTAATTGTCAGCATTTAATGATGAATAATGTTGAAAGTACGTTAGACTGTACTTTTATAAAAAATGATCATGTAGTGTGTTTACCAAAATCGTATCATTTCATGAAAGCAGGCCATGCTGGCTAAAAAATAGGCATTTCCCCCCTTGAAAATGTTAAGTCATTTATTTATTCCATCATTAAGCTCTTTAATCATAACAGTGTGTATTGTACAAATTCCCATTGTTGCTAGTTGTTCACAATTACATCGGTCTCTTTGTGCAGATGGACTACATTGCCGGCAGCTTCTATGATGGTTTCGTGCTGTATGCCAGAGCCTTGGAGGAGACGCTGGCAGATGGCGGAGCCCAGAACGACGGCATTAACATCACGATGAGGACGCAGAACCGCCGATTCTGGGGTGAGCAAATGTTTATGATGTGTTTTAACCGCTTCATACATTAGAGTAAGTTTCTACACATTAATGTTTGACTGTGACAATCCTTTAATTTTTCTACTTTTTTATGTACACTCAAACTTGATATTGATAAATATGTAAAAGTATCCACTTCCACTTAAAATGCTGTCAGTCATTCTGCTGTGAAGCCGTGGCTGCCTCTCAGATAACAGAGAACGGTGCTTCCAATAAACATCCAGCTGACTGTCAGTGGAAAGCACCATTGACCCCAAAATGCGATTAAAATATACCCTTTCAGCACAGTGATTATAGTGTCATTGAACAGCTATCACACAACACTCCAGTTAATAGTCCATTGGATGTTTGATATTGGTGCTCGCTCACTTCCTTGTTTACTTTTCTGGCTGCCATATCTGCTCTCACATCATATTGAAGAACAATGGGATTTTGTTGTTTCAGCCTAAAAGGGTTGATGAGGGGATGTTTTGCTCAGCATGATGGGAAAAAACAAGGAAAATAGAGCCCACATTGAAAATAAAAATGGAAACCTTTACTTCATTGTAGTGGATGTTTTGACAATATTTAATGTTACCTGGTTTTACAGGAGCAAAAGCTTTTTCAAATATCCAATACTGGCAATTTTTTTTATACATAGAGGCCACATTCCAACTATTTTTCAACCTTTACTACAATGATTGGTACTCAGAGACAAGTGTAGGCACAGTCTAAAGCTCTGAAGAGAAAATGCTAGAAACTGTACTGCTACTGTCATGATTTTCAGCATTATCAGTTTGATAGAGCTCCATTAGAAACTGTGGTGCCAAGAAATCAATTCTGTGACTCACTAACCTGATGCTGTGACACGATGCTCTGTGAATCCATATTTCCAAACACTGTGCACCAGAACAATGTCAAACAATGTTTTTTGAAGGATGACTTTCTGCAGAGTCATCTTAAACAAAACTAAATTACACAAGAAGTACCGTACAGGACTCATCATCAGTGAATCATCCAAATTTGAATGGGAGCAGATGTACTTCTGAGTTTGTATAAGGACTATACTGTATATTATATTGCACAGAACCTTAATGTGGATATTGTTTGTGTTTTTAGGAGTGACAGGACTTGTTACCACAGACCACAAAAACGCCAGGGATATAGACGTTAACCTGTGGGCGATGACCAACCAGGAGACAGGAGAGTACGGGGTAAGTCATTCTTTAAGTTTGATAAGTGGGCCTAGTAGATGAACTGACATTTTGATGTGAACTATTCCTTTAAAGCTGTAATGGGGTATGAAATGTTTTTGAATGAAACAGGAAGTTTGGCAAAGGGAAGGAATTCATTTGAAAGAAGAGAAGTCGATCAGTCAAAGGCTGCAAACTAAATCCCATCAGTCATAGTCTCTTGACAGAAGAGAGGTGTTGTTATTGCTTAGTTTTAGAATTAAGGTAAAGAGGTAGAGAGGTTGGCTGGACCAAAATCTCTGATAACAGTTGGATTGAATTTTCATATTTGCAAGTATTTGAGTGCGAGAATAGTCATTGACAACATTTTAAACATTTTGCAGGAAAATGATAGAAAAGTATATAAGATTTCCATGTGTTTTCTAACATGTAAACTGGATTTAGATTGTAATGATAGATAGTGGAACATTGCACCCAGGGGCACACAGATTGTCACGGAGAGCTGCAGCAGTTTATAAGCAGATTTGTCATGGTGACATTTTTGTTGGGGGTGACTGATAAGCAGATGATGAGGGACACAGTAGTCCTTTTTCTTACGTACGATGTTACTCTTACTGAGTTACTTCTAGTTTTTCAATACTACTGCTGATACTGGAATTACCTTTGTTTTAACAATCAACACCACTGTTTTGGGACATTTGTGGCACGTCGTTCTCCATCTCGTCTCTCCATCAGTTGACTATCTAATTAAGGCATAAAATGACACCCAAAACAATCTTTATTTCATTTAACAAAAGAGGTCAGATTTCCCAAATTAAATGCTGTATAAGCACAAGCAATAATGCTTAAATAAAAATATTGTCAAAGTGGCAAAAGTTTGATTAAGTCAGGAACTTCTCTATCTGATTAAAGAAAGAGCAATCAAGACAACAGTTCTTACAAGATATTAGATACCAAAACAGAACTGAACTTTGTGTGTGTTAAGTTTCTTAAAGAAAAATGTCTCAGATACTTTTGTGCCCACAATTACTGTAGTGATTACATAATATAAAAAAAGAACATAAAACATATCTTCTATAAAATAGTCTTTGTTGTCAGCAATCCCACTCGGGAACTTTTTGATATAAGATGTAGAATTTATTTATGAATCATTTTCCGTCTCAGTATGTAAAGCTGTTGACACAAAAATTGATATTGGCTGAAAACAATGCAGAGCTACTTCACTTCCCGTGTCTCTAATCACTCTAATGCTTTTCAGCATTATGTGTGTATTTTTAAAACCTCAGCCTTTGCGTTTGGCCATTGATGCAATGAAAGCAAATAATCGTTCTATCTTGGTGATATTCTGGGGTCCTGACTTCTCTAATGATAAGATGCATAAAACCTCAAATTTCCCTCACAGTCCGATGAAAATATTTGTGTATGTTGCGCTCTGCAAACACAACTGTGAACTGCTCCAGTGTGGGTATTTTTTTTTCTCTGAGGGTAGAAGAAGTGGGTTAGCTAGATTTGACTTCAGTTAGAATTTCATAGCGGTCCTCAGAGGCTGTCAGCGGGACTTCCTGGTCTCATTTATCCTCGGCTTTTAATTGGTCGATGCATATGGCCGATTGACCTGAGTAGCCAGCACCCTGGTCGGTTTCAGCTTTCAGATCTAAGACTGCTGAAAGTAAACTCTTATAACAGAGTGTTATAATATTATAACATGTTCTTACTCTTCTTATTTTTGAATAGTCTGTATCAAGTATCAGTATCAAATTCATGACTGCGCTGTATATGTTAACGATTACAGAAACAAGACTCCCTCATGCTCATGTTCAAGATGTATATCTTACATTGCTGTTCAAATGATATTGCTATGGATGTAATAAATGACTGAAATGGAAAAGAATTCAACATCCTTCAGTCTGAAAACATGACTCTGACTGGACATGATGACTAACATGACTACCAGAAGAAAATATTTCTCAAATGTGTTGTTGTGGTTCACAAATAAATCATCACCACATATGGGTATCCACAGACACTTGGCCACATAGTGTATATTCCAAATTTTCAACATTTACTCTTTATGTATTGCGTTATGTATGTACTTTATTTATTCTCATTACATTTATTTAGCTGCTCTGGCAATAAGCAAAATTGCTCGCAGACTTGAACGCATTAGAGACTTTTAGAGTGAACACAAGATGAAGTGAATAGTTGGAAGAGATTTTTTGGCAGTGCAGTGCAGTAAACACAGCCCCTGAACTGAAATACTGCAGCTATTTCAGACTGTGCTCCCTCTGCCCCTTCACCCATCACATTCTGCATTGTTTTGATGACCCTCTGTAGGGGTGACGGCCTTCAAGGTTTTAGCAGAGCGGACACAGCATGCTGGGGGCATGGGTAGTTACATGAAAACTCCTCCGGCTAGTTAGAAAACACAGGAGTCATGTTTCACAGCAGGACAACAGATGCTGCTCATGAGGCTCAAACTTTGCTTGCGTAGATGCAAACACTGTAGTCTCACTCTTCAAGTACATGCTAATCAGTTCTCAAAATATAACCAGCTAAATATTTGAATGTAAGATAACAAGATAAGTTGTGATCTCGGGGCTTTTGAAAAGGATTATTTGTTAGATCACTGCTGTATCTTACAATATTATAGGAATAGTGTGACATTGTGGGGAAATACACATTCACTTTCTTGGAGTCTTGTTAGGTTACCAGGCAACCAGCAGAGACTCCAGGAAGTCAGTGCGCCTGCCCAAAAAATTGTTTCAGCATGTAACTATCCATAACACCACAACTTGTTGTGTATGTGGATTAAACAAATAAGATAGGCTAGCTGTTTCCCCCTGCATCCTAATTTTTGTGCTGGCGATAGCTTCATATTTACTGTACAGACATGAGAGTGGTATTTATTTTCTCATCTAGCTCTCAGCGAAAATTAGGATATTTTATCCCCCTGTGTTTGCAGCTTGTTGCGTACTACAATGGAACCACCAAAGAGATCGTTTGGTCCCAGACAGAGAAGATCCACTGGCCCAACGGTGGCCCACCGCTGGATAACCCCCCCTGTGTGTTTTCCACAGACGACCCCTCCTGCAATGACGGTATGACAACAACACATTAAACCCTCTACTCAAGCGTTAAATATGCCTCCTGATGATTATACGTGTTTCTGAAGCAAAGTATTTTCTCCATAAGATTGGTTAATGGACACACTGATTTCAGGAAATTGCATGAAAAGAATTATGACAAGGAAGGTAATGCACAGCACTGACATCAGGTCAAATTATCCCACACAGATTATTTCTCTTGACTTTTAGAATAAGATTGAACCGCTCATCAGATGGATATTACAGTGCACTAATGCTTTGTTTATATTATCTCTGTCATCTCTACAGGGCCTGTGATATTTTCATTGATGCTGTGATGATAAATGTGTTGTTTTTCTTCAAATTCATCACAATTCTTTCCCTCAATGACGTGAAAGAGCAAATGTACAAGTGTAATATTTGCTTAAATAACAAGCAGCGTGAAAGATAAGTGCTGGAAACGGTCTGTTTTGTATGAACAAAGTGACAGTTTCAGAGAGAAATGTCACAGATGATAAACAGAGAGGGAAAACCACTGCAATTATAAACGTATTTTGGTGTGAAGGAGGGATAATAAGTGGAGGAGCAATAAATCTGACTCTGTCCCAAATCTGAAGCCGCCCGCAAATAATTTGCAGGGTTGAGAGCCTGGATGTGGCTTTCTCCAGTGTCACTCTCCGCAAACCAATGGTGACGTCACGGTGGCTACGTCCATTTCTTTTACACAATCTATGGTTATGACCAAATAGGCTTCCTCAGCTGTGTTTAGAGCTAATTAGCAAACTTGAGCATGATAACATGCTGAACTTAGATGATGAACATGTTAAACATTAAACCTGCCAAACATCAGCATGTTGAGAACAAACACAAAGGTAAGTTTTAGTCAGCATGACTTTAGGCCACGGAGAGGAGGTCATTGTTTTTTTTAAATCCATGATTTATTTTTGACTTTATTGTCATCTGGGAAATGTATCATGTGTTATATGTATATATATCCACATCTGAACAAAATATGCTGCCAGTAAATTAGAAATCTTAAATTCACTGTTTGATGAATGCAGTGAAGTGATAGTGTTAGAAATAATAGTTCCCTAATGATGAGTATCAGCTTATCCTATGATTTACAGCAGGTGGTGTAGTTAGTCGTCATTAGGGTTTTAAATATATATCAGGAAAGTCAGAGCTGTGTAATTGTGTGAAATTGTCCCGGGTGTTTGCGGTTGACGGATTGCTTAACCAGCGCCGTACTTTAGGAAGTGGCAGCTGTGTTTTTCACAGCACGGTGCTTCTTTTTTTTTTCTTTTCAAAGACATGAATGTGGACATCTGTTGAACATATGAGAGACAACTGAGTGTGGATTCCTTCTCCTGTTTCCAGGTCATCTGCCAGTTCTGGGTATTGTAGCTGTGGGATCCGGCTTAGCGCTCATCATTTTTGGTATCTCCAGTTTCCTCATTTACAGGTGAGTTTGATTTCATCGAGCTGACACTTCCTGTCTATGCTGCTTTTAGCTCAAACAGCAGAAATGCAGAGATGACATTTTTTATTCCTCTCAAAGACAGACAGAAAGAAAGAGAGAGAGAGAGAGAGAGAGAGAGACATGTTTAAAGCAGGATTTATGGGTCGTGCTGCTATAGGTACCAGTGTGGTATTTACACAACTGTTGCCACAGCAACAACTCAGCAGGTGACGGTGTTAAAGCAGCGGTAAAGTGTGCTTAAGCTGCTCTGTGAGCTCATACACTGGCCCCAAACAACCCTTACTGCAGTTCTCACTTAATGATCATTAGTGTGTTCATTAAGTTTGTTTTCCTTGCGCTGGATTAAAGCTAAATGCCATGTATTTTAATAATTCAAACACTGCTGATATCAGATGAAAAATATCAGTCAAGTTGATTTTTGTGCTTCTCTCAAAAGATGACATGTTTGCTTGTAGATTGTCATCAATTTTCTGGTTTTTAAAATCCTATTCTAAGAATGCAAATATGTCTGGTCTTCAACTTGAAAACAGGCTCTATAACAGTCCTAAAGGTAATAGTTTTTTTAAACAGTTGAAACCCTTTGTGCCCTTTAATTTTGCAATTGCAAATCAACTGTTTCAAAAAGTTTGTAGACTCAAGTGTAATTTTTGTATTTTATGGCAGATGTCTATTGTTTCCTGATAGATACTGAATACTGAATTCTAGACATTCCTGAAACAAACCTTTTACCCGTTTTATCCAAACCGAGGGTGTGAATATAGAGGGTGCCATATGCTGTAAAGACTGTATAGCCCTTTGAGGAAAATGTGTGATTTTGGGCTATACAGATAAATTTGACTTGACCATGGTTACAAACACTTTTTGGGGGATTTTAACATCATGTTAAATTCTACAATTACATAAAATGTTTTAATATCTTTCAATTTTAGTTTTTAGGTGAATTTTTACTTTTCCTACTAGTGATATTGAGAATTCTTTGAAACAGCATTTACACCATCATGTAGTTAGATCAAATTTGCATGAAACCTTACTGAGCTGTGTTGTACTGAAGAAATTTGTGCGACCTCTGTATTTCTAAAGTCCTTGATACAGCCCTGGTAACAAATTAATTCATACTCCAACAGGTTAAAATAATGAGATTTTTTTACTTGTTTCAAGAAAACAAAATGTTTGTGACTCCTTAACAGACAAGTTTTTGCAGTGTATTACAAAAATCTTAATCAACTGTCAAGAATTGAATAACATGAACAACATCAGAAGAAGATTCGTGATTGAAATCTTTATTTGGCATTGAATGGCATGCAACTATACACACACACCAAATTTGTTTTTACACCCCACATATACAGGCCCCCTAATTCAATCATACAAGCATATATATAGGGGTCCCATAACATGCGTGGAGAGGGCATAGGGTGAGGGCGCCGCCATTCATCAACGCGCCCAGGAGCATTGCTCAAGGGCACCTCGGCAGTGCCCTGGAGCCTCTCCAACCACCAATCCACACTCCGTGTTTTCGTCTGGGCTGGGACTTGAACCAGCGAAATTTTTTATTCCTCTGAAATACAGAGAAAAAGAAAGAGAGAGAGAGAGAGAGAGACGTGTTTGAAACAGGATTTATGGGTCGTGCTGCTATAGGTATAGTGTTTGCTCTACACATGTGATTTAAAAAAGGAATTCTTAAATAAAAGGAATGTGCAGTGCCTGTTCGGAGCGCGTGGCTGTTCAGAGGGAGCCAAGTGTTACTTCTGGGGACATAACCACCGTAGAGCATACATCTGTGCAGTATTAATAGTTTTACTATTGGTTGTACTGTTAGTATATCCAGCATCCACGACAAAGGGTAACTGAAGTCAGTGAGCACCAACATAGGTGAAAACATGCTTGACTCAGTATGCAGAGCCCCGGAGCGTGTCCAAATTGCACCACATGCGACACTGCACATCCTTGGGTCCCCAGCAATACAGCAGATCGACGAACGGTTCTCGACATATGCGATGGTCAAGCATACGTACAGATAGAGATTCCTTGCTTTATAGCTAGATGTAATTAGACATTTAAATAAGTGTTAGTGTTAATGGCCGCCCCCGTGCAGTTATGTATGTTTTAGATACATTAATTGTCTGCCACAGTTCTAATGGTTATAACTTGGTGCTCGGCATTCAGCTGTAAAAACTTTTTTAAATTAAATTGTCACAGTGCCCTAAGTGGCACAGTCTACATGTTTATGGAAATCATTCTGAGCATTAGATTGAGTCCCATTTAATTACACAAGAAGTTAATCATGCATGCCCAAGCAATTAAGCAAAATGGAAAGATTGCTGAACTATGGGTAATTTCATGGGTATAATTTGCAGTTCATGAAAAAAAATTAATGTTTCTATTTTTCCCTTTTTCATCACTTCTTCAAAGGTGTCTTTACATGGGCAGTTAATTATGTTGACGACTAATAAACTGTTTTTATGTAAAGAGGAGCTGATTTATATGTCACTATACAGCTCTAAATAACAAATAACACCGGTAATTGATTATTTTTCTAATACTGACTATTAACACATACAAGTGTTAATCACCAGCCAATCAGAATGGATTTTGATCAGAGGAATGGTGGAAGAAAGATGGAGGAGCAGCTATCCACTTGAGGTAAATCCACTGAACCTGAATATGAGTTGATCATGTTAAATATCAAATAACTAGCAGATAATTAGATGCAGAGTGTGCACCTAATTCTGAAAACATTTACATCTTCTTTTTCATTTTTTTCAGCTCACAGTTCAGCAAGCACCGCATGGTTTCCTTACTAGCTAGCTAGTTTTCCTGGAATCTTGGCCAGTAAGTTTTGTGAAGTATGCTCTTCTTTTCTCTGAGTTCTTCTGGGATCAAAGTGTAACATTTAGTGACTTTTGGCAGCAAGTAACTATTTCTGTTAGGGGACACCAAGATGGAAACTCTGTGATGCATTTTTGGTCCTGACCCACAGTTTTGCAAAGTCTGCTGTAGTGAAACTATATTTAGATTCATCATTCACATAAATCATATTTATATATGTAAAGCTGATTCGCACAGACCTGAACATGTTTATTGGATTTTGAGTCGACTTCATGCGCCCCAAGCCATGAAACTGTAAATGTTAACCCCCTGTTTAAGTAAAAAGCATAAAATACACCATCACTAGAAGTTAGAGGTTTTTCTGTGATGGCTCTGTTTATTACCAAAGGTTAACAAATCACTTCCTGTTTTTGCAGACACCAGTGGAGTTATGCTGATAGAAAGGCGGACAGCAGAGCTGTTTACAGCCGATTTAAAGATCATCCAGCTGCTGAGAGGCCTCCATGTTCAGTACTTGACCTACAAAAACACCACTAAAAAGTTTAAGACACTTTGGAGTTTTGTCACTGTTATTAGTAATTCTCAGACCAATCAGCCGATAACCCAGAGTTATTTCGACGTTGGGGTCGCTTGATATGCGAAGGGGGTAGCAATTTATAAGACTGATATATTAATATTGATTTTATATATTTTTATTGGAAAAATTAAATAGAAAATATTTTATCTTTTCTATCATTATATATTTTCTGTTGCTTACATGTTTGTTTCTTAATACATATAACAAAAGATTTATACTATTAATGAAATTTCTAATTGTTGGGGTAATGGGTATTTTTGCATTTAAATCTAGTTCACAGGGCAAAGAGGTTAAGAAACCCCAAATTAGTCTGCCATAAAATGAGGAGGCTCTATACTGTGAAATTATGGGTGTATTTTGTATAATTAATGGGTAGCTGGTTGGATAGTTTTGGTAATAGGTTGCTTCTCTGACATGATACATCTCGCAACTATTGCCTGTGTAAAGTGTACACAATAGTAACATTTGGTGAATATGCAGTTTAATAAAAAGCAACCTGTCTATTAAATTGTCTGTTTCCTTGTATTGCTTTATGGTTAAACATATGTGCTGCAACAAAACAATTGTAACATTTATTAAAAACAATACAGAATCAGGCAGATGACTGCACTGGTACAGCACTGTTGAAACGACTTGATTTCTATGAGAAAGTTTTTTTTTAAATAAAATAAGAAATATATAATAAATAATTAGAACAACAAATTACCAACAAATTAACAGATCAAGTTACTTATTTAGACAGAAATTTTTTTGTCAAAATAAAATAATGCTCACTGATTTCTACTTTTTGTGGAGTGACTGTTAAATATCGTCCTACAGCCCTCAGTAGATTTAGCCAGGTGGTCGGGCGCGCTCAGTTGATCTTGGAGTCTGGTGTGCAGCAGCAGTGTGAGGGGATGTTGAGTAGAGCAGCAGTGGCTCTGTTGTTTTAATGGAGGGGTTGGTCCAGCAGAGGTATTCACATATGGGACTCGTGAAACAATAGGCCCAGTGTGGAGCCCCACACTTTGCCCCTCTGGCTGCCAGAGGTCTCTAAACGAGGCTCTTTAAATAGAAAAATACCTTTTTTTTGGTGGTGGTGGATGAGGCTGGAGGGCACTGGTGGTTTAATGGTGTTTCCTGCCCTCAAAATGGTTACACATAGGCACGACCTGGAGTATTTGTAGACACAAACAAGCCTCAGAATCTCCCTTTCAGTTTCTGTGCTGTCCAGCTACACAGTTTGTCCTGGTGAAAAAGAGGTAAAAAAAGGGAAAAAAACAAGCCACTTTTGGGGCAACTGTAATATGTTCGGGGAAAGGCTAAAGCACGGTGATATGCAAACGCTGCAATAATTTCCTGCAGCCATCTGGAAGTGTTTTACACCTTTTCAATTGGGTTGGAATGTAGGGGCTCTGCTTGTTTTTCATTTCTAAATGTTTCAAACTGAAAATAAATTTCCTTGTCCCTCCCAAACAAAACAAACAAAAAAAAAATTTAAAAATAAGTCTCCGGTTTTCAAAACCCCAGACTAATAGTTTTATTTGAGTGCTTTTGCTGTAAATCATTAAATGTCAAGAAACAGCAGCTCCTCTGAGATTTGCCCCAGATGTGTTGATTCACTGGAATGTCTCTTCCCCTCTGTGGTGCTCTGTGTTTGCCAGTCAGATTGATGCTCAAAAAATAACTCAAAACATGTCAAAAATATAACTGACAGGATAATTACTAGATTCATTGATCTGGTTAGGCTGTCCAGACATTTCGAGGTTGTTTGCAGTTTCTATCCATTTCTACTTTAATTCATATAGGAGACAGAAGTAATCAGGGAAAACTGGATAAATGATGCATCTTATAATTATATTGCATCATTTGGAAAATGAGACTTACTAAAATGCTAAGCATAACATAACCTACCGTAAACTAATCTCACACAGTGTATCATAACATAACATTACATAACATAACACACCATGACCTAACCTAAGATAACGTAATGTAACGTAACATGACATAACATGACCTAAGCCAGCATAACATAACTCAACGTAAACTAACATAATAATGTTAATATAGTAACATCATGCCATGACCTGACCTAACCCAACTTAACTTAACATACTGTAATAATAACTGTAACTGAATTGTATAACATAACATAAAATAAATACAAAATAATAAATAACCTAGCGTATCACAACATAACATAACAAACCTAAGATAATGTAACTAACATAACATGATATGACTTACCCAAAGCCAACCCAACCATAACTCAACGCAACGTAGCATAATGTGACATAACGTAATGTAACATGACCCAACAAAACTATAAAGTACTGTACTCTAAGGTACTGTAAAAATAAGATGAAATGAAACACAATGCAGCAAAATGTAAATTAACATAACATATAAAAGATATTAAAATAAAAACATATATTTCCTTAAAATGTTGTTAAGTAGACTAGTAGCTCACTGGATAGTTTGTTTCAAGTTTGTTCATAAATCATTGTAAAACATTTATCTTCATTGAACTCATCATTGCTAGTTTCCGGCCGACGAAGTTGTCATTTTGTCATGTTGTGGTGATTCCAGAAGACACAGACACGCTTGCCGCTACCTTTTCCCATGCTTGATCACCTCAAGGAGCTTTGGTGGATTCCTGCGGCTCTCGTAGACACTTTCACCTTGCACACGAGCAGATCTGTTTTCTCAGCAGAAAACCGTTTGCCGAAATCTTCTGTTTAAATAGCAATAGCAAGTAGGAGTAGTACAACCCCTTTGCGCTTTACTTTTCAACCAGATTATGCACCGTTTAACTAGCAAAAGTGGATTGGACACGCCTTGAATGCCTGCTGTGGATCCCTGAAATAGGGCCCTAACTCTTTAATCATATAGACATGTTTTACTGGTCCAGTTGCATTTATTTTTTCAGATTTTAGTTATTTTTGTAGCAGTGTTAGTGCTAAGATAAGGTTAGATCATCTGAGTCCATTCTAAGTAAATTTGTTAAAAATAAATAGTGTGGGAGTATTGAAGAACGGAAGTGGATTCTAAGCTTCATCATGGTCATCATTGTTTATCTCTGAAGAAAAAGACCTATGAGTCATCAGAACAAGTCCATATTGTGTACCTTTATTTTAAGAAGAACAAAGAAGGCTTTCTGTAAAGATTGAACTCAAGTGCAGTGGACAAGTTTAGTACTCAGCCTGACATTCAATCAACCTCATCATTTGAAGTAACAAATATGTTTTTTATAAGGGTCAAAAAAGGTTGTTTAATGATGATTTGACTTTTGACCAGCATTTCTATTTACATAAAAGTTCTTTAAAATCTGTTTCACTTCCAGTATGGGTCTTTACTGTGCAATGTTGTTGCATATTTCAGCGTGTGTTTGAAAGAAAGAGCCCTTTGTCCAGGACTATAAAAAATTCACCCAAAAAAGTAGTTTTCCACCTCATCAAAGTTCAATAAATAGAGCATATGGACCAGTGAAGTTAAAAACCAATAAAATGCAAACACACAAGCCTGCATGCAGCAACACATGTACATCACTACTTGCAAACATCGGACGTGAAGCATTCTGAAATTCAGAAAGTTTTGTGGTTAAAACATCAGCCCACTCAACGCCAACCCAATCCACTTTATTTGAGATTGTTCATCTCTTCTTTGTGCTGCTGTCCATGCTGATTTAACCACCTGGTTTTTCCTTTTTGCAGAAAACTGAAGCTGGAGAAAGAGCTGGCTGGAATGCTGTGGAGGATTCGGTGGGAGGACCTTCAGTTTGAGAGCCCCAATAAATACCACAAACGAGCCGGCAGTCGGCTCACCCTATCACAGGTAGATGATCTTCCCAAACCTGTCTGCTTTATTTGCTTGCACTGGCAGACAAAATTTAACAAAAATGTGCAGGTGAGGTGAAAAATGTACCAAAGCGCTTCATGGCTTCTGAGGGTTAAAAACTTAATGTTACACCCACATGATCTCATATTAAAGCTGGCAGCCCTGAACATCTCTTCATAATTCTGAGCTTTTTATCGCCTTTTTTTCCATCAGTGTTGCTGCCACCGCCTCCAATGTGTGATTAAAGAGTTGTTGTTCTTCTGGCAGGTTACGTTGCCATGTCTGCCAGTGGGAAAACTCAACACTGGGTCCACAGCTTTCATTCATACACGACTGATTATCGGTCTCGAGATGTCACTGCTGTAAGGAATCAAAAATGCTAATTTGACATGTTTGAAGTTTGGAGCTTCACCCTGTTTACACACTGTGCGCTGTGTATTAAAATTTAGTTTGGGGTTTTTCTTAGAAAAAGAAAATCTGCAGCCCTGAGAGAGTCCAAATCCTTTGTTAGTTTACACATTCCTGAAACTTTCCCAGTGGTTTATTGAAGGTGGCTGGGTTTTGCGGTGGCAGACGCGTATTAAATGATTGTTAAAATAAGCTCTCGTCTGGCCCCGGCCCCTACATATATAATACCTCATCACGTTCTTCAAGTATCAGGTTCTGTTGTCTGAGGGCTAATGTATCTCCTTCGGGTTGTGTTTCGTCACACACGTGCAAACATTCATGAAAAGCACATGCGCACACCTTTTTCATTACTGGTTTTCGGTCCAATTCCTGGGATAATGTGTGTGTGGAAAACACAGTAATTTTCCAGACCAATGTATTTTCCAGTGTGCCATGTGTTGCCAATATTTGCATTCTATACAAATGCGTAGTTGACTGTGCTGGCTGTCTGTATGCAGTGCGCCCACTTGATTTCTATTCACTCTGTGCACTGCAGACATTTGCCCAAGGACTCGAGTTGGTGTTATAAAAACTGAAAACACTTTATATCAAATATAAGAGAAAGACAATTTCATGTTGCACAGAGAAGGGTATTTTGAATAAGAATGTCACTGGATGAACCCTTTCTAGGAAGCTATGTTGCAGTGAAGTGGAAGCACAGTCTTAAATGACCAAGATTTAATCCTCTTTGCTCTAATCTAAACACTGCTAACTGACTTTTTTTCCTCTTCTCACCTTTTCTTTCCACCTTCTCAGAGAGGCTCCAGCTATGGCTCCTTGATAACTGCCCATGGAAAATATCAGCTATTTGCAAAAACGGGCTATTTTAAGGTAAGGCTTAGTGAGTTCTGACATTTTCAACTCCTGCGCACTCCTTTCCCACCCACACATGTGCACACTCGCAGAGAAAGCCGGAGAGCTGGAGAGGAGGGAGAAAGAGAGAGTGTGGGCGAATTTAGGTAGTTGGTTTTAATGTGAGCTGCAGAATGCGTCAATTTTCTTCTTCTTCTTTTTTTTTCTTTGTTTCTGCACTCCCGCCTCGCAGTCTGGACATGCCCATCTACTTGTTGCTGCTGTTAATTTATCCGTTTAAGATGGAGGAGGTGTGTGGAAGTGTGACAAAAAGAGCCCGCTGAATAATGAGATAGCTGTCTTTGTTTTTAGCTACATGATGCAGGTTTTATATAAATGCTGAGGTCACGGTACAGCTTGAACGTGTCATTGTCTCACAGGAGGTGCTGATACACTTCTCAAGTTCAGTACAGGCCAGGGCTGATTGAATATGATACCAAAGCTCAGAGAGAGGTGCAACAACCTGCCAATACTGCAAAATAACCACTGAAATGAATCAATGGGTTTTTATAATGTATCTGCTCTCAAACATACAGCCACCATCAGCTCCTAACTGTATGTTTCACTTTGAATAAAAGTTGAAGCTCCCACATGGACTGATACTGGCTTTACTCCAGTCTGTCACGTCTGTGGCTCTGAAATATTCACCTCGCTTCCTTCGTTTACTGATCCTCACATATCAAAGCGACACATACGATCCTTCTTCTGCAGCAGACTGAAATAGGTCCCAAATGTACCTGTAGGCTATACTGCAAGATGTTGTTCTCACCTCTGAATGCTGCTTGATTTCTCCTCTCCATTTTCATGGTCCTTGTTAGTAGTTTTTATAGTATCAGTACATCGCTGTTGTTGTTTTTCCTGCCTTATTTACATCTCGACCAAAGTTTATCCTCGTTATGGTCTTTTATGGCTTCATGTTATATAAAGCTGCAGATAAACTGAACTCTCATCAGTATTGTCCCTCAGACTGGATTCATTGCTCTGTTTCTTCTCGTGCTGCACACAGGGGAACCTGGTGGCCATCAAGCATGTCAACAAGAAGAGGATAGAGCTGACCAGACAAGTCTTACTGGAACTTAAACATGTAAGTGTTCATTAAAGATTTATTTTTATCCTTTTGCAGGGTTGAGTTGATTATTTTATATTAATCAAGTCAGCTCAGTTGTATTTATATAGAGAAAATTACAACCTGTACTCATACAAGACATTAGCGTTGTTTCCAGCCACAACAGGCAGCTGTTTTCAATAAAAAAATCTCTAAAAACCCACTGCCACCTACCAGCTCAGCACCAGACAGCAGACAAACAATGTTAGTGACTAGCTGGTGAACATAGTGGAGCATTTAGCAGCTAAAGTACCAGATATTTCCCTCAGGAGTTCGTAGAGACCAACAAAAAGAGCTAAAAGAGAGTGACTTACATTCATCGGGTGGCTAGACAACAGGACTAAATGAATAATAATGAATGTTTGTTTGTTTGACTATACAACTGTTTGCTAACATGTTCACCATATCAGCACAAAAGTTGATAATATGTCAGTGTTGGGTTTTCATCATGGCCAAAAAAATCAGGTAATGCAGGCTTAAAGAATACAATATCAGTTGGTCTGGCAGTCCAACATTTTGGTCCACAACAGGAAATCTTGGCAACTAGGGGCCAGACTGCCCCTGGTCCCCAGAGGATGAATTCTGATGGTGTTGGTTACCGCTTCACCTTTCCTCTCGTGCCACAATACAATTGAAGTTTCTGTTTAAACAAAGCAAACATTAGCATTTAACAGGAATAATGTAATTACATTTGCTGAGCTCATTCCTGCACCCCTGAGGACGAACCCTTTTTCTTTTAAGGGCCCTATGACCTTTAATCTAATGCCGCTTCTGGTATTATACTAAAAATAGTAAAACACTTATTTTTTCCATCCAACACTATTGTATTGTGGGTTGTAGTGATACAGCCTCTATTCTGCTCGCTGTTTCCCTTTTAGTCTTTTTCTTCCGTCTTCTTTTTCTTCTTGCATTTGGCCATGAAATCCATCTGAGAAACCATTGGCATGCAGTGCTTTCAATGGCCTCGGCGTGAAGAGAGCCATGCACAGAGACCTTGGGGGTGAATTGTAAAAAAGACCTCCATCTCAACAAGTTGTATTCAGCAAATCATTTATCCTGTCTCTAAAATAAAACATCTACAAATTGACATCATCGTACTTGTTACCACTGGGGAAAGACCTTCATATGAGGTTCAATCACTCCAACTGCTTTACAAAACAAGTTCCTGAAAAATGATTAAAAAAAAAAGAATTATGTGGTTATTTTTGTTTGTTGTGGAGTGGGACCTGGATCCTTGTTAGCAGATCCAACCAGGATGTGCAGGATGTTGTTTTCTATACGATTAAGATCCTTAAACTGTCATCGAGAGCAGCTGTTGATAAAAAGGTCCCTTTGGCTGGGAAATATTTGCGAGCGAGCGATAAGTAAGCCGAAGGAGAAAAAATCCAACAATTTATGTGGTTTGGTGATGGAAACACAGTGTGGCGCAGGGAAACCCCTAACTCGGAAATTACATGGGTGCTCATGAACAAGATGAATGCTCGTGGGGCAGATTTTGGGCAATTTCTTCACTTTTAACATCTCTTAGCCTCCAACTTTCTTTACTCAAATTCCCTCCGTCTCAGCTCTGTATTTCTGGTCCTTTTTATGTCGTGCGAGTTGCAGCCCGCTGGAGGAGAGCAGTTTGGGCTTTTTGGATGCCTCTGTGGCCTCTCGGTCAGTCAGCAGGCACACACTGGAGAGAAGCTGCTGTCTGAGCTGGCAGCTTCTCAGACGCCCCGGGGGCCTGATCGGCTGTCAAACCTCAGCTCACGAAAAAGCCAACCAGATGGGGGAAGAGACGGGCCTGCCAGTGGAAACTTAACCACTTGTCTTCCAGCGCTCCTCCCCCTCCTCCTCCCCCCTGGTGCCTCCCCCCCCCCACCAGAGTGCAGCAGGGGAAATTATATAGGCCAAAGGGTAGGCTAACATCTCCGGAGCCGGGAAACAGGAGCGACTAACTCCCTGGTTTCGGTGTGAGAGCGGCTGTCACTCACCGTGCTCAAAGAAGTAAAGTACACTGTTGAAATTATGAACGCTGTTTTTGAAGTTTCATGCTGGCTGCAGAAGGATTTTCCTTTTTATTTTTTCTGTGCTGCTTCTGTCAGCGCTCATACGGGTTGGAATGAAAGCACCAGGAGGATGTCCATGTAGCTTGTTTCTATAAAAGAAAATGACTGGGCTTTTTCACACTTTCTCATAAAAGAAATCTGCCAGAAAATGTTCTCCAAGTTCCTTCTTAATCACTTAACCTCAAACATCCCTGTTTTCATACTTTTAATATTCAAAGTGATTCATGTTTTGGAAGTCGCGTTGTATCGTAAAAGCAGTATGTGATTATTTTCCATGTAGAGCAGTTTTACACGTTCTGCCTGCTCCGCTCTGATATTCCTGCTCGTACATCCTCTCAACACCTCAACGTTTTTTTTTCATCATCCTTAGCACACAGGCTCATTCATAACCTCTGAGGGCAATTTATGCACATGCACATGTTTCAGGTGCCCTGAGCAGGAATGCGTCTCAACACGTAGAAAAAGACAGCGTGCCAACTAGCCGACTGCAAATAGACTATTTTGATGGGCTGCTGGCAGAGTTATTCTCAAAACTTTGTATATAAATGAACCGTCAGTCCTCTCCCCCGTCCTCTGTTTCCATGGGGTTTGGGAATGTGATGTTTGGAAAGAGTAACACTCACAGTTGCAGTGTGTTTGTGTGGTTATTTTCAGATGAGAGACGTTCAGTTCAACCATCTAACCAGGTTCATCGGAGCCTGCATTGACCCTCCCAACATCTGCATCGTAACAGAGTACTGCCCCAGAGGCAGCCTGCAGGTAAGGCCTCCTGCTCTTATACTTTTCATTAATACATTACTACTCTGCTGAAGTAAGTCATGGCAACTTTTGTGCTACTGAAAGTCCCCCTCCAGTCAGAAATGTGTTTTGCTCATTGGGACTTCACTTAGATTTTGACACTAAAAAGCTGTTTTCACATTTATCTGCTGAAGGGGGAATGTATCTCTTTTAGACGTGTATGTACAAGCAGGATTTTGTGACATCACAGCTAGTTTGGAAACCAGTATGCAGCTTACTTGTGATGTGGAAACTCCAGGTCACATACATTGAGCATTTGTGTTGTGTCCAGCAGTTAAGCTTTTGAAATGAAACATATTTGCATAATTATAAATTTTTGATTTTTCAATGAGGGAGAAGGATGAGGATGTCATTTTAAGAATTGGTAATTGAACATTTTTTGTAGAAAAACCATATTAGACACACATTATATCCATAGCAGTATTTTTCGATTGGCTGGAGGGGATCTTTAATCTATAATAATAATAGTAATATTTGAATATCAAATCATCTTGAAAAATGAAATATTTTAGATGCAAACTAAATGTCTCCAGAGAGTCACACGTCTGTCAGCGCTGTACAATCCTCTGCATTAATCATTTAACAGAAATAGAATTTCTTTAAAAATAATAATAGTTCTACATTTTTGGAAAGACACTTAGTCACTTTCATACTGAGGGATAGGTGAGAAGATTGATACCACTCTCATTTTTATGCATTAACTATGGCTGGTTAGCTTAGCATAAAGACTGGTAGTAGGGGGAAACAGCTAGACTGGCTCTGTCCAAAGTTCACAAATCTGCCTACCAGCACCTCTAAAACTCACAAATTAACATGACAAAATGTCAAACATTCTCTTATTCCAGCCTCTCCAATGTTATGATGAACTGATCTTCTTTGTTTTATATTTTTGTAGATAGATCTTTGGGTACTGGACTGTTGGTCGAACAAAACAAGCAATTTGAAGATAAAATTTCAAAATTTCACTCAAATCTTTAACACACAAACAAAAAATCAGGACCAAAATGCTCATAACGTCAGTAATGACTTAATGCATTGTCCTGAACTTTTATACCAAAAGTGAATGTGAGAGGTGGGATTTCCATACAAAAAAAAAGTTGCTTGACTATTAATACATGAACAGTGCAGAGAACAGCCTAATTAATCACTGAATGAAAAGTTTCTAATATAAGCCAACTGATGGACTTTTCTTGTTACAGTACGATGAGAGTAAACAGTTATAGCATGGACAGTGTCATAACAGCTGTTCCTGGCAGTGTTTGTACTAAGCTCTGCCCACTGAGCTCTACAGGACCAAGTGAAATAACCTTATTAAGTCTACAGTGAGCTTACAGTAAGAGCTAGTCTTTGAAGTCTTGCATATTTTTGTCTTTGTTTTATCTTCTATCTTTGCGATATGAGTTATTTTTCATTCCAATAATAAAATATGCCTGCAGTGTCCTAAAATGGACCAACTGAAAAACGATGGGAAACTCAGCCATGGACTTCATCTATCACACTTGTAGAGAAGGACTTCTGTGTAACAGGCAGATAGCTGCGATGGATGTGATGTGGCTGGACTTCAAAGCTTGGCGCAAATTCCAGTAACTGGCCGGCTGCATTAACGTCCTGCAGGGCTAAATTTGTGACCCTGAGGATGAAGAAGAATATACAGTATGGTATCTGGACTAAAAGTGGTTCCGTATTTAGTCACAAAGTAAATGCTGGGGCTATGTTGGCTGCTGAGAGGCTCTTTAAAAGACAAAGCAACCTTTTTTTCTTGTCTGTAAAAGTTTTCCGCTCCATTTTTGATTTGCTTTTGTTTTTCCAGGACATTTTGGAGAATGAGAGCATCAACCTGGACTGGATGTTCCGCTACTCGCTGATCAATGACATAGTGAAGGTACGTGGCGGTCAGACTGAAAACGCTGTAAACAACAAAACAGAAGTCAAACGCAGGACAGAAGCATTGTGCTACATGATGTTTTCATATAAATGTTGGTCCCTTTTCAATGTTAAATTAGATGCTTTGTGTGCCTTAGAGACACAGACAAGATGTCTCGGTTGCCATGGTTTCACATGGAGAGTTTGTGAGTGAGGCAGAAAAAGAGAGCGAGAGGGACCAACATGCAGAAAAATGTATTTTTGGCTCAGCATAATGGATGAAACTACAGAAAATATTGCTGTTATATAGTGTAAACGAAGACAGAAACATAATCATAAACTTTGCTAAAATCTTCTTTCCAGCTTAATCAAAATAAATCTTGGATTTACTTTAGAAGATTATTTTTAATCCGTTTTAACAAAGAGGCTTTTTGTCGGGAGAGCGGCCTCTTGGACTCGATACTGAACTGAGGAAGCGTTCGGGCTAAATTTCTCCTCACAGATAGCAGCGCTCTGCAGAGAAGAGGCGCTGGTGAAGCTTTGAGGGATGTTTGACTCACTGTTTCCACAAAATATTGAACACGAGTGCATTCATTACTCGTCGTCCCCTTCCCAAAGGAATTAACAGTAATTTCACAGAAATTCCCCCGTGACTGTGCCGTCCCTGAAACACGGCCTCTGTTCAGAACCTTCAGCATACATCCACTTGTCAAAGTGTATTATTTCCATATGTCTGGATTTGTGTCTTTTCATGTATGATTTGCTGTAGAGGAAAAAAAGAGAGGGAGAGAAACACCCCTTAATGCTTGACTTAACGCTCCTCTCCACCAGGGAATGAACTATCTCCACAACAGCTACATTGGCTGCCATGGAAATCTGAAGTCATCTAATTGCGTGGTGGACAGTCGATTTGTTTTGAAAATCACGGATTATGGCTTGGCCAGCTTCCGCTCGTCCTGCGAAAATGATGACTCGCACGCACTCTACGCAAGTAAGGCGAAGCACTGAATCTTTTCATTCACAGAAAAATCAGCTCCTGTTGTATTCCAGACATTTTCTGAGTGGTTCTGACTGCTTGGCTTTTCAGAGAAGCTTTGGACGGCTCCTGAGCTGCTCATATACGACCGCCATCCTCCTCAAGGGACTCAGAAGGGTGATGTGTACAGTTTTGGCATCATACTGCAGGAAATAGCTCTGAGGAATGGACCTTTCTACGTGGAAGGCATGGACCTCAGCCCCAAAGGTAAACACAACTGTCTTTTATAGGCCTCAGGTCAGCTGACCACTGCGATCCTTTAAATCAGCAAGCATGCAGCAGACTGTGACATGGAAAATATGAACACAAAAGAAAAGTAAATCAAGGATATAAATCAGTAACGTGGCATCGCCAGACTAATTTGCAAATGCGTATTAGTCTGGAACCTCTCAGTTCATTTATGATTTCCAAGGCTTTATCAACGGGCGGAGCTCCAATAAGAGCGACAAAACGCCATCCTGTCGTATGGTATGTCCTGTCAGTAGTTCGGCAAACATACATTTCTTATCTACATACAGTTTAAGGCCAGTTGTTTGTTCTTCTTTTAGAGAAAATTTACCATCCAGTCCGTTTAATACTGCTGCTGTAGCCGGCCGGGGAACAGGGGAGTGTCATCTTGGATATTACCAAAGATACCTGAACGGCGCTCCTCAGTCAGTCATCATATTAAACCTGCCTCATACTAGATAAACGTTTGTGATTGGTTAGCCTGATAAAACTGCAAGGAAATCAGTCTGAATGGGAGAGGGGCTAGATGTATCTGCCAGAGCAAATGAAACATGAGCTTGCAGATTCATCTGTTTCCAGGCTAGTAAATCACTACAAATAAGTCTAATTCACAAACAAAACCATTGCTCTGTAACATTATAAAGCTTCACATAATAGAAACTTCATTCATTGACATTTCAAAGTGGACTAAGGTCAGACTACTATATTGTAGCCCTGCAGCTATATACACAAACAAAGAACACATGTTGGCCAGATGTCCAAGGCAGGTGGAGTCACAAAAACTAACACATCTCATATCTGGGACATGACAATATGATCGCTCCTCACAACCCAAACAAAGCACAGAAAAGGAAAATTATTAATAAGAGTACAATAAGTAAAACTATAAAAAGAAAACTTGTCAGTGTTGAAGCAGTGATTGTATGTTGGTTTAAGATGCTGCAGACCTTTTCAAAATGTGTATAAGAAAATCAAAGAGCACAGAAAGAGAAACAAAGATGACACCCTGGGCACATAAAAAAGCAACTCTGTCAGAGTCTGAGTTAGACAGAACAAATGGGTATCTTCCAATGTTACAGTGTTTTTAGTACATTTACTCTTTTGTTACTCTTCCTCCACTGCAGCTTAGCAAAGAAAGCACTGTCCTTGGACACACACAAAGGACATTTGGTACTAAAAAGACTGTAACTTCCAAAGATATCCACTTGACGTGTCTAACTCAGACTGTTGAAGCCTCACAGTAACCTCCCAAGAGCCTTGGAATATATTTTTGCACAGAAATAGGATTGTGGATTTTTTCGCCCATCACTTACATTGAAATCACTTTAGAAAGGTATCTGTTGCTAACCTGTATAGACAGGAAGAACTATTAGTGCGGCCGATAATGCTTTATTTGTACGCTGAGCAAAATGTGAATCTATCCTTTAACAACAATTCATTCAAAGAAGATACAAATTTTGAACATTGGCAGAGTGAAAAAATGATACATTTGTGTGCTAGATTGGTAGGTGGAGCCTCAAAAGCATCAACAATGAAAAAAAAAAGACATATAAACAGTAGCTCATGAAAGCTAAATATGACTATAATTTTTTCCTTCACTGTAGCTTTTTTACACATTTTTATCTTCTTAAGTTAACTAAGACTTTCCAAAGTCTGAGCTTAATCACTGCTGACGCTGTGGGTCTTCAGCTTCCTGCACACATGTTGCGGTTTGACCAGTTTCTTCACCAGCATCTACTTTTACCTCCACCGCTGCTTCCGCTTAGTGACAGCGGGAAAAACTTTGGCTTCTACATCAGTTCAGGATCAGGAGTTCGACTTTTACACATCCAAAGTGGATGTGTTAAGCCCTCCCGGGGCGCTTCCTCCATGCGATGACTTTCATTGGCCTTTTATTCATAGTCACGCTCACTGCTGATTGTACAAGTGCCTGATACTTATCCATTAACAGGCTGAGAGCAGCGAAAGCTGCACCTGTTCTCTCGTGTCTGAATGTGTTAAGTCTGGAGCTGCAACTGGATGTAACAGTAGAATCTTTAATGATGATATTAATAACAGAGAGGGGAGGATGTGGAGGAATATTTTTGGGAAGATTCTCTTTCAAACTTTTAAATTGATATGATCAGTGGATCAAAGAAAAGAAATCAGCTTCAAGAGTTGCTCTGCAGTGCTGAATATATGAAGAGTAATACAGCAGAAATAGCACATACACAGAAATACAGAACTGTCAAAAGAATATCAGTATTAAAAGTAATCTACGTAAAAGATCTAGGTTTTGTTTTAAAGTTCACTCTGTTTAGCAGTCACTGAGTGCAGCATCTCCTGCTACATCAACAAAAGGGTAACACTGCTGTGGCATTATGAGACCAGTAAGGTGTTATTAATTTAATACAAGCTCAGTAAATGTTTTTCACCTGCAGAAGTTGTAGAAAACTCAGCTTGGACCTCGGTCTGTGTCCTCTCCGCTGCAGAGATCGTGCAGAAGGTGAGGAACGGTCAGAAGCCGTACTTTCGGCCGACCACGGACAACAAATGCCACTCGGAGGAGCTGACCATCCTGATGGAGGGCTGCTGGGCCGAGGACCCCGCCGAGAGGCCCGACTTCGGCCACATCAAGATCTACATGGCCAAACTCAACAAGTGAGACCCACACTTCACTTCTTTTCATCTCGCAGTCTGATTACGCTTTCCCTCACAGAGTCAGTTCATTCAAATTACAAACTCAACCTCAGACATTTCAAAGACTACCTGCGTGGCTAGGTAAGTGAGAAAACTTAAACGTAATTTGGGTAAACTGATTAAATGAAAGAAGTAAATAATGGCAAAACACTAGGAGTTGGAAGCACGCTTGATTAAATTAACATTTTCTGCACTTTCATCCTCCTTTACAAAGTGGAGATGATTTGACAAATTGAAATCGACGGAGGCTGTTCTTTCCCAGACTATCAGTGTCTTCTCTGCCAAGTTCAACATGTGAACACTGTCTTGAGAACCCAATGTCCTTCTGACTGCAGTGCAAATTGATACGTTTAAGAAATTCAGAAAGGCAAACAGGAAAAAGAATCATGTTCTGGAAATCACTGAGACAATTTTAGATAAAAGGCTGTTTGTAATTCCTGACAGCCAGCCCTAGACAGGAAGTGCTCTTTCCTCCCTTTCCATCTCCGAGTGTGTGTGTGTTTGTGTAAGAAAGGGGAGTGTGTGAGTCCATGTTTCTGGTATTGTTTTCAATGATCCCATGAATCATTCATATGCATATTTTGGTTCTGAGTTTTATGTCGACGCAGGAAGGGAGGCACGCATGTTTTCCCTTGAGTAGGGCAGCTCTGTCAGAAAGAGTTACTGTATAAAGCATCCCTGCTGATACAAAGTGACACCAGAACACACACACACACACACACACACATACACAAACACACAATTTTATAGCAGATTTTTGGATTTGAACTGAAGGCTGGAAAGAGCTGTTTGGGAAAGTGTACAATACTAGTACAGATATAATACAGTCTTTATAATGAAAAGTGGTGAGGAGGGGGGGGCGGAGAGTGCAGAAAAACCCAGAAGAAATGCCATAATAAAGAAATTCTGTAGAAAAACAACAAAGTATTACAAGTAAAATTTAAATTAGCATCAAATATAAAATCATTACTTCTCAAAAACAGTTTATGTGTTGCAGAGTGATAAGGCTTAAAGGGGCTTCACACGAAATGCTACAAGTCCTCCTCCTTCAGTCAGGTGATGTGAATTTAATGTATATTATTCACTTCACCTACCTTTTATATGTAAATTAAGTAGTAACTTAGGCCATGGCATAATGTAAAAGTGCCATTAAACTAAAGTCTCATGAAATAGAAATATAAGTAAGTTAAGTTATAAGGTCCCTCTCGTAACTACAAGAAAAAATCCCATAATGACAAAATCAGAATTTCAACTTAACAAAAATCTCAGAGTTACGAAATCTTTCCTCATAATTATACGACCTTTACTTGTGATTATGAGATAAGGACATCATTATTAGTAGATAACGTCTAATTGTTTTTCCTTAAATGCAATATACTTCCATGAATCAGAACCATGGGAATCCATCATTACAAGTGCCGTTCAGTCAGGACCACTATGACAAAAATACTTGATCTACATGCAGTAGATATATTTGCAGTTAGATGTATTTAGTGGTATGCTCTGTTCTGGGACCTCCCTGCCCTTCCAGATGCATATGTGGAAAGTCTAAGGCAGGAAGAGCAGCGGCGAGAACCCTCCATAGGGTACAGAACAGAGCAGGCATCAATGACAACAGAAATTATATTGATTAGTCAGACACAGCATGAAGGGAGGTGCTGGGGTGGAGGTGGGTCGTGAAGCGGCTTGCGGAGGAAGCAGCCAGGGAAGGCAGACTGAAGCAGCTTAAATAGGGCGCCCTGAATGAGATTTCCAATAGATGCGTAGAAGGGAAACAGCTGATCCATCAGCTGATGTCGCTGCTGGATTGCAATGGTCAGCTGATGTAGCTGGGATATTGAGCTGAGCTTGACTCCGTGGCCTGCCTGAACTAACGCGATGCTTGTGTGACTAATTCTTGTTAAAACTTAAAGGCCCGGAAAACCTGGCCTTAAATCTTAAGTATGTATCTAAAAAAATGATATTCATGACTTAGTAAGCAAAACTCTAAGTTAAAAAAGAGTTTAACATTTAAAAAGTCAAATGAGTCCGCTTCATCAGGACCAATGACTCACAAACAACCATCTGTCATCAGATTTTTAAATTCTTTAAAATTCTAGTCAAGGTCCCAAAGGTTTCCAAAAGATAATTTAAAAAAAAAAAGGGTACATTGTTATTGTTAAATGTTATATTTAAGGGTAATATCAGGGGCTGAAGCAGGGAGCCTGAGTGAATGCAATTTGTAGACAGTAACGCTCTGCGTGCCAGCTGCAGTCAACCTTCCTGTCCTGCAAGTTGTGACACGGAGATCAAAACACGGGTCATGGTTCATTACGCTGAAGGGCAACTTGGAGCTTTCTGCCTCTAACACGGTCATGTTGTGTGCTATCCAGCTTAGCTTAAGATGAAGTCATACCTGCGTGTCAAAGTGCGTGGCGGTCCTGCTGTCGCTGTGCAGGGCTTATTGTCACCTGTTGTGACCACCGGACAGATGTGTCACACGTGATCAGGACGGATTGTGTTTTAATTTTATACCTCACAGTGATTGTGTTTGCATTCGTCAATTCACTTAGCTATATTGAGCGATGGCGGCGGGGAAGTTATCCTCGCCTGACTTCTGAATAGGACACTTGGCATGCAATCATTAGTCAAAGTAATCGTGTCCACATTCTTTCAGTCACTGTAATGACTGTAGTAGAGAGTGGCAATCACGGTGAGCAGGGGGATCGACGTGTGTTGATGAAAGGGAAAAAATGAATGTGCCTTCCTTCTCCTTGCCCAACATCGTCCTCAACATCAACAATTTCCACTGGCATTGGAATCTTGTAGGAGGAAACACGCCGGCTATGTGTATAGGTTCGATAGCTAGGCTGTCAGCTCCTGAGCATAAATACAGCTTAGGCCATGCATGACCATAGATTGTCCAGGTATCAAAATACAGCCAATGCACCGGTGATGGTTCCAGTCTGTTTTTCATACCTGCTGGAGTTGATTATTCAATACTATTAGTTTTCATTATTTTAAAGGAGAACTTGCTGTTGATTAAAGGGACCTTGACAGAGACATGACGTAGTGAGAGAGTAAGTTATTGCCCCAAAACATGATAAATAATATAATTTTTTTTTTGATCACTTGGAAGTGCAAGATAATCTAGTCCAATCCTTCCTGTTGAAAAATAAATTAAAATGTTATGCGTTATATTTTGCAAATTGTGTTGCTTATAATGGATTGTGTATTTTTTAGCCCACTAACACAAATATACTTCCCATTAGTGTTGACCATTTTCCAGATCATATCAAAACTTTCCTGCCATTGATTGCCATTTATTTCAGTATGAAGTGAACCTTGCAGAGATTGTGCACTACAGAGTGCTTGATTGAAGTGATTAGGTGGAGTAGCAATCTAAAAACAGGCGGTTTGGGGACTCTATAAACAGATCCGTGTGTTCGGTGCGTTATCCCCCTCAACCTGACCTCTCCTCTGTTAGCTCTACAAGATAATCCAGTGATGTATAGCTTTCCATTTGCAGTGGCTTGGAGCAGAGAGCTCTTCATGATTGACATCCTCAGAAGCACTCAAGGATGCTCCTGACAGCTGCATGCAAAGCGCCTCCTCATGTTGGACGAAGCCCCCCGCCACAGAGGCCTGAGCGCTAATGCACTGTTTGCCAGTTATTTTCATTCTGTAAATGTATGTTGTTGACATGACGTGATGGATGAGCTGTTATTTTTGGTGTGTGTATGTGCTTGGGCTTGAGGGGCGCAATAACAAGAGGGGTGTTCAGCAGTAAACGGTTCGGTTTGACACACACAGCGAGCTGATGCGTCGCTCACCATGAATAACTGACCTCTCCTCATGCACATCAACTCTCTCACTGTTTGCCATCGCTACTTATACTGCAAAGAATATTTCTGTTTCTTTCATTCTTAACTGTGTTTTTCTGAAACAACCCTGCCCATCAGATTTGTGGAAAAATGTAACTTCCCGATGCATGTTTAGCCGCTTTGTAAACAAGAAAGCACTCAGAGAGCGCATACCTCCGCTAAGACCGTACAGTCTTCTACATTTGCTTTTTAAATAGTAAAGAATGTTTTTAATTTTTTATCAGTGTTTAGATACAGATCTGCATCAAAATACACAGTTATAGACAGACCTGCTGACAGCCATCATTTCCTGAAAACTACGTAACTCCTGTCCGGGAAAATGGCAGCTTGGTAAATTTTACAAATATCTGCAGCTGTTGCTGCTGCAGATGTGTAATAAGTGATGATGACGACCCCCTACCTCCGACCACACAGCTTGATAGAGCGGACTGTAGCTTGAATGGTTCGTAAAATCAACTTCTGGATTGTTTTCCTCAGTGTGGTTTCTGTGGTTGTCATGGCTGCAGGGCGAGCCACTGCAGCACAAGTTCAATCGCCGTTGCAAATAACCATGAGAGATACAAGAGCAGCAACTGCCCTCTCTCTGCTTACCACTGACCTTGGTGTCATGGCTGCCATCGTTTTTACAATGGTAACAATAGAGGTGGTCCATGGCTGAACTTTCCACTAGATTTCAGTCAAACGTTCGAGCCTTCTTAATATCTGCCATCAACAGACAAATAAATGGTAACAAATGAGTTATCGGATCCATCCGACAGATTTGATGTCACTGGCTTTAAGAGGAATGAGGTTTTAGAACAGGGTGCAGGATAAAATCGTGCCTTTAGCATCATACTCAACATAGAGACTGTTCTGAGTTTCCATCGTTACTATTAGTTTGGATGAATGGTGGGAAAATGTGGATGTGTGTGATGCACGGTGCGGTAAACAGTGCACGGCCTGTGTGATTGCAGTCAGTGCGTTGATGCTCATCACCGTCTTTCCTGTCTCCCTCTGATGTTTTGTTCTTTAAACCTTAAACAACACGTGGGTGTGTGGAGGATCTGTGACCCACAAGAAACATGGCAGGAAGCCAGGCATTGATGCTTTTAGCCGCCACGGTGGTGTGGATGACTCACGCTTTGCTCCATCAGAGTAAATGTGTGTACATGCATGTGTGTGTGTGTGTGCGTAAGCATATGAATGTAGAAAATCTCCTGAGACACAAACATTATACAATACAAGAGTTATATAATTATAAAACATACATGAAATTCTACAATCGCAGCAGTAGAGACGTAAATAGAGACCTTTCACAGAACGTTTGGAGTGTTTTTCGTGTTCATTTATGAGAAAAATTGTATACAAACACAAATATGTGTTTGTATACAGTCATACAGTTATATGTGTTATGCGCATTTCTGTTTTTTTTCCTTTGCACAGAAAGAGAGTTTTTTTTTTTTAAAGTGGTTGCCAATGGTCACAAGTGGCCATGTTGGGGGAGAAAGAGCCTTTGACTAATTGGATTTTTACATGTCACGTACATTGCCATTTAACCTCTGAAGTCACTGTAGGAAATATTTCAAGCTGAGAGAACAGGGCCTGTATTTATCATCATATCATTTATCAGCAATTTTACACATGAGGGTTGGTTTACTTGTCATGGCTAGTTCTTCTCTGCCGGTGGAAACAGAACGTCTAATGTGGGTCTGGAGGAGTTTTATCAAGTCTGAGAAAATAATCCTGATGATGTCATCCCTGTTATCTCAGCTTGGACTAGGAGACAGAAAATATTTTAACAGAAAGCTGCTTTACAAACTGGGCATTTGCAAGGCTGGGATAAAAGATCAGAGTTGCTGTTGGTTGCATTATGGTAAATATAGGATCTAAAACTTTTTTGGAGTTTGACCCACATTAGGAACTTAACATCATGATATCTCACCCTCTCTTTCATATTTTTATTTATTTATTTTTTATCTTTTGTGCATCTGTTTCAACTTTATAGAACTGCACTCCTTACTGACTGGAACATTTGACATTTACAGTATAAACAGGAGATTTTACCCTGCTAAGTGACTTTTTATTTTTCTCTTAATACAGTATATACACTCTTTATAAATACATTTTTAGTCCAAATGGAATTAACGTGGTAGAAATATGAACAGTTTGTCCCTCAGATTTGATCAACGGAGCTGATTCCAAAAGCCATTAAAATGTTTACGATAAACACACGTGATTACAGATAACCAATCGCTTGGATTCCACCTAATTTATACATCAAAGTCTGTTTACAGATGTTGGGTAGTCCTACGGCATATGTAAAAAAAGTTGCTTTACAAGAAGAAGACATCTCTGGTTCTGCTGATATGCTAACTGAAATTACAGGTGTCAGTGTTACTGTCCTTGGAATATATGTTGTTATTTCATTATTGTTGATTAAAAATAAGTGTGTTTTATCTTGGTATTTTACCAATGATTTCAGAAAGGACCTGAGCTCTTTCCTGACCAGGGGTTTGTGTGGATATTACCTAATTCTACTCTGTGTGTGTATGATTTTCCATAGGGAGGGCAGCACCAGTATTCTTAACAACCTGCTGTCCAGGATGGAGCAGTACGCCAACAATCTGGAGAACCTGGTGGAGGAACGAACACAAGCCTACCTGGAGGAGAAACGGAAAGCTGAAAACCTCCTCTATCAAATTTTACCACAGTAAGAAAAAGTAACACTTTCCCATTTTTGTCCTTCCATTCGAAAGCTTAAAACTCCAATTAATGTGCCTCAATGACACTTTGTCAATTGTGTTAAATCCCTGTATTAATTAAAGACACAGAATCCCTCCCAAACACCAGTTTTTATGAACAGATACACATTTCCCAGTGGTGCGATCTCACTGTAGATGAAAGGGAACAGAGAGAGCTGACAGGCAAACTGCTCATTAAGGCGAGACAGAAGAGCAAACACGATAGTGAGTTCAGGATTTGGATATCACTGCAGTAGCAAATCCCATCTTTCTCACTCATTTATCCTCTATTCCTGCTGAACAATCTTCCCCTCTTCAAAGCCATGCAGACATACAGAGAAGGGCCTGAGAGAAAGGACAGATATCAATTCTCACCGCACTTGTGAATTAGACTAGCTGACTTCTGACTTCAGTGTTTTCGCCTTTGGTTTTATTGGATTAGGAGAAAATTGACGTGAGAAGAATTAGCAAAGATAAACTGACATCCGTTATAATTGAACCTGCCAGGCATTCTGTAGATGTGTTTTAGGAAGATGAATCTGTCAGGTTTTTGGTTAAACTCGACAAAATGACGTCAACAAAACGACCATCATCACCTCTTAGGTCACTTGTTTGACCTTACTTTCAAGTGTTTTTAGTCATCTGAGTATCCGCTTCTGAGCCTCCCTTGCTTCTAGGTTTTTCTGAACTTATCCACCTTGTTTTGCGACATGAACATTTTGACCTTGTGTCTCCTTCTCTCTCTCTGCATTCAGTTCAGTGGCAGAGCAGCTGAAACGAGGAGAGACGGTGCAGGCGGAAGCTTTCGACAGCGTCACGATTTACTTCAGCGACATTGTGGGATTCACGTCCATGTCTGCAGAGAGTACCCCGCTACAGGTACTCAGCAATTAATACACCCTGTGACTCACTGTTCCTGTCTATGTAGCTTCTTGTTGCTGAAATGGAGCTCAGAGATGTGAAGTAACGAGTTCCCCTTTTCTGGCTCTCCTCAACATCAACACCAAGCTCATTTAAAAGCTTTTAAAAGAGTTCGTGACCACAGTCGCAGTGAATTCTCCTCCTCTACTCATGCATTAAAGTGCTCGCCAGCATCAGGTCTCTACCTACAGTGTGTCTCATAGTTCCCACAGTGTGTGTTCCCACACAGCGGCGGCAACTCAGAATAGTACAGTTGTTAGATGGAAGAGTGTTGACGCAGAGCTGAGTCACATTATGCCACCACATATCTCCCTCTCACTTGAATACCAAAGGCAGGTTTGTAGACCAACTACATTATCCTGATGTCACATCCAGGCAGAGGGTCTCAGGTGTTGATGGACAATCTGATACCTTCAGAACGGATATTTGCCCTTCTCACCTCCACCTCGTTTCTCTTCTCAAGTTGTAGAAAAGAACCAATTATGCCAAAAATTCAAATCATGTGTGAATGCTGTTTCCTTTATTTATATCCATTTTTATAGGAAAATATTAACTGTAAATCACAATATACAGTAGGGTAAATGTGTAATGATAAAACATGCAGAGGAGGTGACCAATAGCCCCCAATAGTGTCTGCAGCTGTTCCTGTCAGGCCACATGCACGCCCAAGAACCTCCAACCCCCCAAATGGAAATTTATGCCGTCGGCCCCACTTGTCAGTCAGTCAAATACCTCACTATGCGCTGACCTGTAATTGTAGTGGCCCTCCTTGTACCCTAACAGCCATTTTGAAAATGTTGTAGTGCATTAGTGAGATGCGTCACTCCTCTAAATACAGCTGTTGAAAATATGAAGGATGTCACCTGCACCCAGAGCCAGTCAGAATAGGTTTTACACTATAATGCAGGAGTTGGATGCCTTATTCACCCTGTATACAGCTGAAAGGTATAAGAATGGCAGATATTAATATGAGACAATGCACAGACATAAAGTATTTCTGTGAAATGGAATTCCATTCCTGGTGTATGAATACCAGTTTTACATGTTTTTATAGTGTCAATACCACATAAAAAAACTACTTTTTCTTCAATTACTCAAATGTCATTAACAGGAAATTAAAGGTAATGTGATGTTTTCACCATCAGCAGCACTACGGAGCAGTGTTTTGATGAGCGTGTCCCTGTTTTGTTTGTATCTCATGCCTACTAGCGCTCCCACAAGGACGCATACGCACACACGAGTACACGGGTGAAGCACTAAGCATTTCTGCAGATGGTTTCACACTGTTTTGTTATTTTACAACCATATAAATGTCCGCCTTGTTCATATACCCGATGTTCCTGAAGATTTGATGAAAAATAATAATAACTATTATGTTTCTTAATTTATCACAGTAGAAAATATGTGCATGGTTTACCGCTGTGTTCACATTAGTGATGTATCAGGAATATGCTATATTATATGTTATAAAATAACTTAGACTTCGTTGTTTTCAAGTTAAAAGCCACTATATTAAAATACCTGTCAGTCATCTGAGTGACAGCAGGCTCTGACCATGTGTTTGGAGTTTGGTGACCGGCGGCCTTTTTGTTCACGTTTGATTTACATATTGTGCCTTTAAGAGTTCAGCATGGTAAAAGTTTCTCACAGTTCAGATTCTAGTCCATCACAGTTTAAATGTTCTCATTCACTTAAAGTACAGCACGCAATGTCCTGACTAGATAAAGAGCCAGCTGGATTTTATTTTATTATCCAGACACAGTTATTATTAAAGACGAAGGCTAAATAATGAATGGGTCTTTGAATAAACAGCCAACCTCTGACATTACTGCTACATTACGACTATTACGCCCCAAAATGTTCAATCTAATACAGATTTTTTTTAATATTACATCTCTGGATCTGATTTATGATCCTGTAAATGTGTTCGTCAGTAAGCCTCGGAGGGCAACCGTCCAGCAACAGACAAACAGAGATACTGTGGGAGACTGTGAGGTTTTGCAGACCCAATTCCTTCAGTTGACATGCAGGCTTCAAACATTTTCAGTACTCCTTCCCCTTCTTGCAGTATTGTTGCTTAACTGAGGTCATATAATAAAACCTCCTCTGTCTCTCTCTACAGGTTGTCACGTTGCTCAATGACCTGTACACCTGTTTTGATGCCATCATCGATAACTTCGATGTATACAAGGTAAACCAGGACAATCAGTGTGATTAAGTACAATGATAGATTTAAATGTGAGAATTGGCGTATTTGTTCCCAATTGTAACTTTACTTTTGTCTCTCATTTTATTTTTGTCTCTTACTTTATCTTAAAAAAATGCAGCTCAAAGGTTCGACTGCATGCGTTTTATAGCGTGAGGGTTTGAGCAGGAAACAGAACCTCAAATGCCAACAATCTCAATACTGTGGTCCTGGGAACACAGCAGCACAATGATACGAATTTGGTTTTATTTTCACTCTTTGATCTCTTGCGGTCCGTCCCTCAGGTGGAGACCATCGGCGACGCCTACATGGTGGTGTCAGGGCTGCCGGTGCGGAACGGGAAACTGCATGCCAGGGAGATCGCGGGGATGTCGCTGGCGCTGTTAGAGCAGGTCAAAACGTTCAAGATCCGACACAGACCCAATGACCAGCTGAGACTCAGGATAGGTATACACACAGGTAAGTCTGAACTCTCAGCCTGGTCTGGAACTGTGTACCTTTGCAGCTTACGTCTGCATAGTGAGTCCACTTAGAACATGTACAGCTGCAGCCATCTCATCCGTGCTTGTCCCTGTTTTTTAGGCCATTTCTCTGTTACTATCTCTTATTGATTCAGCTACTTTCCTCCCTCCAACAGGCTCTGGCCTTTTGCCTATCAACAATTGATTGGCCTACAGTGGGAAAACAGCTGGTGATGAGCACAAACACCAGACCTTTTTTGAATTGTCAAACAAATCCCAAGATGCGGGCAGTGATTCAGAGATCTGAACCACGCGACTTGAATAATATTATGAGAACGTATTCAGTTCTAGCCTCCATTACATGAAGTAACAGTTTGCTGTTCAAGCATGTATTTAGTGGACAAATTGATCAAAGCAGCATGACCACTCTCTCTTCCCTGTAAAAGGGTTCTGGTCTGATCTAAAATTGGTTACAATGAATTCTCCAAAAAACGTCAGCCATTAAGAGCAATCATTTTCCACAGCAAACTCCATCCTCTCTTCCGTGTTATCAAAGGTTTGCACAGCTATCAAAACGCCTGCACTCCTGTGAGTTCGAAAAGGATCATTACAGGCTGTGTAATGTGACAAGTACTGTATAAAAAAAACACAAAACTGAACATTAAAACCTTCATGGTTTATTGCAGGACTGTTGTATTAGCCTGTAGTAGCTCTAGCCTCAGTATATCTCATAAACTGGCAACTGGGTGTACGTCAAGTGAAGGGCACTTGCGATTTGTAACTTCCCACCTCTGGATACCAACCGCGCTGACTGGACATAAACACTCAGGATGTTTTACCCTGATCTGTCTGCAGCAACTATTCTGATGTCATTTACAAGAGGCTTCTGACACAGTATTTAGACTGTATCATGGCGGCACTGTTCATATTCTTATTCAGACACTTGACATGCAACAGAAATGGAGCAGCGTGCGTAGGCTGGTACTTAGCATTGTCAGAGTAATTTAAAGCATTCGTAGCTCAATTTGTATTCACTCACACCTCTGTCGTCCTATTTAAAAACATTTTCACTCCGATGGTTCTGTGATCATGACACCAGGTCGAGGCATGCCAGATGTGATTGTTTTGTTTCCATTGTAAAATGTGACTATATTTAGCTTGTGTTTTATAGGTCCAGTCTGTGCCGGTGTGGTCGGCTTGAAAATGCCCAGATACTGTTTGTTTGGAGATACTGTCAACACGGCATCTCGAATGGAGTCCAACGGAGAGGGTGAGTGTCACTGTCACTTGTTTTCATTCTATTGTTTTACACTGGTTCCTATTGGATTTTATACCAGATGTCCCCACAGAGGGAGGAACATGTTTTACACAAGTGTATGTACTGGTTTCATACATTTGTGTAAAGGTTTCTTCTTCTTTTTCCCTCTAAACTTTTAAAAATACAATTCAATGATCTACGAATAGAGCGTGTTGTATGTTGTACAAATTGTAAAGCCCACTAAGACAAATCTGGGACTATTTTAGAGCTTGTACCACTTGACAGTCTACAAAAGGGTTCGTAATAACTTCCACTGCATGTGAGACATTTTTCATTCAGGAATGATGTACAGGGTTTAAACTTACAGCAACTAATCCTACCCTGTCTGTGGTTCTCAGCCCTAAACCCCATCCTACTGAAAGTACACAAACATATAGTTTTGCTTTTTAGTCTCAGTAATTTCCTAAAACAACTGGGCACTGTAGTAAATATTGCATTTGTTGGGTACTATTTTCAGCTGCGGATTAATACACATTTGGTGCTCCAGTGACTATTTGGAGTAGCAGGACGTTGTGTGTATGATATGATTCAAAATAAACTCACACTATGTGTGTTCATTGTAATGAAAGAACATGTCACCCAGTGCAGCAGTGAGGCTCATTGATGTGTCTCAAATAGTTTCTGACAACAATGGAGCTCTATGGCACAGAGGAAGAAGATATATATCAGGCTTTGGACACACAGACAATACTTGTCAGCAGATCAGTTCATTGTTGATTTGGGTCTTGTTATGGGATTTATTGACTGATTTATCCTTTAAGTTTGTTTGTTTGGTGTAATGGTGATATTACTTTACTGAGAATGAGAGATTATAACTGGATGATTAACTGGATATGATGTTAAGTGTAAATATTTGTTGATTATATTGTATTTTCTTAATATTGACCACAGGAAGATTAGTTGTTGTCAAGGAAACAATTAATGGGGATTGCAATAAACAGTAAATAGACACTTATTTGAACAGTTTATTAAATCTTCTACTTTGTAATTACAAAGAACATACCGAATCTTCTGTAAATTGTAATATTTTCTACCTTTGCTGAAGTAAATGAGTATCTGCTGATGTGATCAGATGAAAACATTCTTCAGTTAAAATATGATTTCAAAGCTGAATATAAGACATATTGACCTGCTGAATCCGATTCTTTCTACAGTGACATTTCTGTTCTTAACTGGCAGTGACAGGAACTAGTATTATGAAACTGTGGTTGGATACTTTGCGAGTGAATCATCAGATGTATTGATTAACTACTCGCTTCCTGTATTGTGCCTCCACTGGTAAATAATTGATAGCACTTACAGCTAAGGGCCCTTAGCCAGCGATAAACTGTGCAGCCTGAAGCTTCACAGGCAGAAATCACATCTCCCATCTCTGCACTGTGTGCATTAATTGGACAAAACAATACAGATTTTCGTCACTGTTAGAATTTCAGCCGCTGGCGTCTGACGGGACTGAAAGCATCGGCTCAGCTCGCTCCTCATGTTCCTCTTCTGCTGTATGTCCTGAAGCCTGAGACAAAAGCAGCGTAGTGGTAATTCAAATATGGTTAGAGTTGTCTTTCACAGTGTGAAAAGGCTCACTCTCGTCTCTTGTGCTCCTGGTGTGTGTTTTGCAGCCTTAAAGATCCACATGTCTTCGGCCACCAAAGAAGTGCTGGATGAGTTTGGCTACTTTGATCTCCAGTTACGAGGAGATGTAGAAATGAAGGTAAGAACCTGTCCTTTTTCTTTTTCAGATAAACCAAGTTGAAGCACCAGAAAAAAAAAGGCAAGCATTGTGTGTTGTGTTTGTGAACGCTGAAAAAGATGCGCCCACACTACAGAACACATATGTCTGTGCAACGCATTTGGCCTCAGATTCAGGCCTGAAGGCAGAAAACTCTGCCAACAGGGTGAAATAATGACATTTGTTGATGGTTGTTTTTTATAATGGGATCTTTCTACATTTTAAATGGGAAACTAACATCCTACTGTATACAAGGGCTGCCAGCATCTCAAAGTTTTATGCCTTAATTGTTGAAAATATTGAAGGTGCAGTGTCATAGACAATTCTGTAAAACAGCATTATGTAGGGATGTACAATTTATACAAAATATAATAGTTCAATTAATAAATGTAATTTGAATTTTCGATGTCCAGTTAACATTTCTAAGGGGGGTGTGGAGTTGTGCTGGGGAAATCTGGATGTTGACCTATGGCCTGGTACAAAATGACAGAAAATAGTGAAAATAGTCCAAGATGATGTCTTCAAATTGCTTGTTTTGTCTGACCAACAGTCACAACCCAAAGATATTCAATTTACATCCTCACTTTTGATAAGCTAGAACCAGCGAATGTAATTTTTAAATTCCATGAAGGTGTGCAGTTCATTTTCAATTTTTCTCTGATTATGCATAATGCCTAAATGCAGTAACCATCAGGTTCACCCTTAAACGCAGGGCAGCGTAATAGAGGATTTCGCCCCCACCTCCAAACCCCCATTTCATCTCCATTGATGAACCTATTGATTTCTGTGTTTTTCTAGGGCAAAGGCAAAATGAGAACGTATTGGCTTCTTGGGGAGAAGACTGATGTGTATGTTATCTGAGAGGCCTGCTGATAATGTGGCAGGAGCAGTGGAGACGACAGCAGGAGCTCCGGTGGCCGAGCCACTACTTTATTTGTTCTAGAATAAGTCCTTATTGGTGATTTCCGTGCAGAGGAAAAGAGAACGACACCATACGACAAAAACAGAGGGAATTACAGGTATATTTATTACCTGCAAACTGTAACTGCAAAAAAAGAAAAGAAAAAAAAAAGAAAAATTGTAAAAGTTGTTTTTTGTATGAAGAACCTTTCTGTCCTGAGAGTGAGTACTTTTCACTGATAAATTCTTATTTTTTGTGCTTTCTATATTAAGATTTGTATAATGTGTTTGGAAGTCAATGATGTATTAATATTTCCTAGAAACATCCATTGAAGTTTGGAGGCACAGCATTACAATTACAATTGATGTCACTGCAGGGGTTCATCAACCGTGTTACACAGTACCAGATAATATGTATATATGTATATCCAAGATACTGTAAGATATTTTGTTCAATAAACTGAGTAAAACACTCTTTTTCCATTTATAGACCAGGCTGTATTTTAATGCGGCTGCCTTTTGGAGTGTGGTTGGTTATTGATATTTGCATCTATAAAGGGTGTAACATGAGAAAGGCAGAAAAGAGCCCTAATGGGTCTGTACTTTATGCATTAACTTTAATTTGACCATCACGCTCTTTATGTGAACTCTCCAAATATATCAAATGTTAAGTTCAATCCAGCAAGAATTTATAAACGACCTTGTGCTGTCCCGCCAAAATATTGGATGTCCCACTAGAGTTGCAGATTTAAAAGGCAGGAAGTTCTCACAGAGCTAATGCAGAAGTGTAGAAGCCAGTTCAGCAGAGGGACAGTCTACCCGCTGTAACCTTCTGGGAACATCTGTTTAAATTAAGCTGCACTTTGAAGATCTTATTTTCTATTTTTATCCTCTATTACATATCAGCTCTGCCCCCTGTCCGTTAGTCGTGACAATTAGTTCAGGTTTATCCAACGTATATTAGCCTTGTCACTTTAGATTTCACAATACCGCCAGGGCTGTTATAATATTATCATTTAAAATAACAAGTGTGCCATAGAGAGACGGAGCATTAAGTATCTGCAGCCTAATTAACTGCAGCAGCAGTCAACAGATGAGGGAAGAGGTGGAGGAAAGCAGGCAGCTGTGTGTTTGTTGTAATGACATCACCGCTCATTAGATGCTCATTATCAGTTGTGGAACAGGGGCATGGACACTGTGTGTGGCTGTGTGTGTGTGTGTGGCTGTGTGTGTGTGTGTGCGTGCGTTTTCATCTCTGCAGGAGAACATCTTCCCCTCCGGCTGTAATTACTGCCCACTTTCTCACAGTGACACACCGCCGGCGCCTGTTAGTGCCACAGAGTGAAGGTCTCTGCTGAAGCCCGCGCTGACCTGTTAACTCCTCACAACTGACCAGGCTTGTCCGTCAGTTATATTCTACCTTTTCATACAGCCGAGACCTTGAAGTACAAAGCTTCCAACCATACTGCGATATAAAGAAAAAATATATATAAAATCACTTTTAATAGCTAGAACATCTTAAATCATTGGGTGATTTCATGTCTCTTGAGCCAGGGCTAACTTGCATATAGGGGACGAGAATGACTAGTTCCCACTAAACCTGGATTTGATGACTTGATGGCAGGTGAAAAGATATCTAGGCGATTGAAAACAGGTTCGTGATGATGACATTAACATATATTAAAGACCGAGACCTGGTTTGTGTCCCACAATTACATTCAAGTCATAGAGCTAAGCAGCCGTTTCTCTGACAGATAGCTCTGGCAAACCCGAGAAAGTCACTTGCTGCTGTTCTGAAGATATTTCCACAATCTTCAAAGACTCTTCTAACCATCTGCTGCACAATAAAAATATATTTATAAACTGCAACTCTATTTCTTAACCCAAACAAAGACGGAAGCTGAAGGGGAATATTTCCTTGCTCAATTTGTACAACACAACAAATATATAAATGCATTATGGTATATGGAAATATATAATGATGAAAAGGAACATTAATACGGTGAATGAATATGAATGACATTTTTAATTTGAGCAAGGACATACAGTATGTCATTTCTGGCCACCAACTTTGTTTATAATCTAAAAAATATCTTTTGGCCTGCAAAAGGGTTAACATCCCGTTTTAGAGCTGAATTTGTCCCCAAACAGACCAAATTGATACACAGGCATAAAGAACAGAGAAGACACGACTGAGATTAAAGAAGGGAAACAAAAATGAAAATTGCTGTGTCGCATTTCATTTGAAATGTTAAGTAAAACATTTGCTCCGAGGCCTTGTGTTTCAGAGGCAAATTGTTTTTCCCGTATCATCCTATGAGATAATGAAATGTTTGGAGAGAAAAGCTGCATAAATATAAGCTAAAATTACTTGTCGCCATAGCTACCGCCTACTAATCCCTGCTGAAAGCTCACAAAGGATCAGCAGCGCCTGGAATTGTCCTCTGATTGACAGAACACATATGTGAATTGTGAAGCATGCAACGTGTGATTTCCAACAACGTATCGTCTTCCACATTGGCACGATGTGGGCCTGTGAGCACAGGTCTTTGTAAAGGTGGAGAATCAGTCTGCTCTTTTCTGAGTCCTGCTAGGTTTCCTTGTCCTTGTCTTCAAGGACAATGGCAAGATATTGACCCGTTTTAGGAGGAAATTGTGGCTTTTTGTTCAAAAGGCAAAAGAGAAATTATAGAAAAAGATGAATGGAGCCGGTAAACAAACCAAGTTCCCTGGTCAGGTGGAGGCCGTGCGAGGGAACAGTGCAGAAAAGTTCTACATTTGCTTTGAAAGAAAAATCAAACCTTCAACAACTTTGACCTGGATTGTGTTGCATGAGGCAGAGCACACACTGGCAGCTATTTGTAAAACTAGTTTAGTTTTAGAATTAATGCAGTTCCAATCCCAATGATATGACTTAACAGACCTTAAAGTCATTATGTTGTAAAATGAGCCATACTGTGGTACTTTATTAAATGTAATTCCATGGTACTTCGTGTATATCTTGAAAGTTTGTGTAAGATTCCAGTAGTGTTAAATCAGAAGTTGCTATCTGTAATAACATTATTTAATGCAGGATGTCATGGCTGTAAATCATCTGTTTGACAGGTAACACTGTAACTCAAATTTACACCATTATTCAAACAGCATTCCCATCCGTCTGTCAAATATTTCATCAGTATCACCTCTTCTACTCACTTTTAGTGGGCTATATACTGTATATATATATGTTTTTGCAGCAAGCTAGTTTTGTCAGTGGGTCAGTCAGCTGCACAACAGTTACCGGAAGTTAGTATGTGTAGAACAGCTGGAAGATTGAAAACTACATTTCTGGTTATGCTCAGCAACATTTCATGCAAACAATTTTACTTTTGCCGCTCTACTAATCCAATCTGTTTCCACTTCATGAAATCATTTACATGTGGTTCTAATATTTACACGTACATGTATATATACTGGAAATTATGTGGTTAAAGTTTCCAGAAGTGACAGCAGCAATGTGGTAGTTTTGCTGGACACACAAAGGTAATAGGGCTCCTACAGAAATCTAAACTTCATCAACATGTAGGAGAAAAGGGAGATGAATTTATCGGAGGAAGATGAGGAGAAGAATGAAGAGCAATGCAGCTATGTCTTTTCATTTCTTGAGTTGTTGTTTACTAGCTGTGGTCTGTACTGTGTGTCACCATTAATGCTTTGGGTCAGTACTGACCAGAGTTACACACGGTGCTGACAGATACAGTAAATCATTATTTTTAGGAAGCCAAGCATGGAGGCAACACCAGCAACCAGTTACTGTGTTTTATTAAGTTGAGAGATTAACATGGTGTTTTTGCAGGCAGTAATAGTGTAACTAAATAGTCATCCCACTTTTAATAAACATCCTTGCATACATATGTAGTGTAGATATTTTTTGGAGGTTAAACGATGACAGCTTATCACCAGAGGTGTCACTGTCAGTGAGAATAGCAATAGTCTTTAAAGTGGATTAGCACTTTACTATTAACTGGTAATGAAGTGATGTAACGTGATAGCCTGACATACTGTCTCAGTTATCAGGTGGGAGCTCGATTTCGTCCAGACGCTCACTGATGGGTGTGCTGAACAGGGCTGACTTCCTGAAAGGTGCCTTCAGGGTCTGTACGGCCGTCGCACCCTGTGACACAAAACAACACAAGAACTATGTTAAATTTGGTTTTAAATCATTTCCTGAATCTTACTGTACATGTGTGTTAAGTAAGTGAGCTAAAGACATTAAGAGTGAAGAATCTGACACTTTGGACAGAGCAGAGAAGGACTAATGGGTTACAGAGCTTTGAATGCAGACTGTATAATCATCAATCTCTCTACCTAGATGGATACGTGCGTGATAGCTGCTGCTGCTGTTGCATTCCCCTCTGACATTATATGGTTTAAGTGTTCAGCATCAGAGAGAAAATCACTCTGATATAGATCATATATTCCTTAAACCACTTTTGGAACTGAACTGAAAATATTTCATGTGTATTTAGATATACCCAAAAGAAAATATAAGGAAAACAGCAAGCAAACTGTAAAACACGACACCCTCTGTCCAAAACGTGGTATGATGCACCTGTATCTGCTGGCAATTTTCACTCCAAAATGTGACGGCCTGGTCAGTTTTGTAGTCGTGGACCTGGAAATGAGACAAATAGAAACACACTGTCAACTGAACGGCATTGTGAGTTTGATTTTCTTATCTCTACTCATACTTTTGAAGCAGTGTTGCTTGGAATAATTTGGGACCATTATGAGCATAAAATGTAATTACTGTTTGGCTAATTAATCCATGTACGTTTTGTTAATGTTTGTGCATCAGAAGTTCTCAGATCTCAAAAGTCCAAAAACCCCAAATGATTACGTTAACACTGACTCGAGACAGAGAAAGAAAAGCAACTAAAGAATTTTACTTTGAATTTTTACTTGATATAGGACTTAAAATTATTAATTGATTATCAAAATGGTCATTGATTTTGAGTGATTTTCTACAGCCCAGCTACATTTGTCTTTGTGACTCTTATTCTTCAGAAATATTTCCTCAAATGTTTTGGGATTGTCCAGGCTTTTGGAGTAGTCATGTACATAGAGTGTTATAGAATAATGTACTTGGAGTCTACATAGTTTTTGGTTGGCTGTGCTCTTCCGAGAAGTCTCCTGCTTTTACAGGTTTTTTTATGTTCGTATGTTTCGTTTAGGTTACCAGTTTCCTTTTGTCATTAAAGCATGAGAAAGAAATTAGAGGAAGAGATGAAAGGAAAAAGAAGAGAAACTGGAGGAAAAAAAACAGAAAAAGAAACAATGGGTAGGTTTTGAAATCAGTCAGAGGCTGAGCTGCTGCACAGACACACAAACAAACAACAGCTACATCTGTACAAAATATGGCTATATCTGTACAGATATTGCTTTGCCTTTTATCAACACACCTTTCCGATCACGATGCAAGAGATTAATGGGTCAGCCTGCAATTTTTGGGTTTTACTCTAGTATCACAACCTGATCGGTAAGTGGGTTAAGTTCAAAGGATCATGGTAAGTACAACAAACATATATTTTGCACGACCACGTGTCCACTCTGGTAACAATCAGATGGATTGTAGTTGATACTAACAGATTAATGATGATTATAGTTTACCACACTAACAGCCTAATAAAAGCAGACAGCTGCAGATTAATTGCGCTCAGTTTTGATCATTTTTAACAGCTTTTACACCCTCATTCATTTTACTTAACATCCCATGTCAGATGAAGTACTACACTCATGGTTTTGAGGATATTGCCTGTGATTGGCTCGTAATTAAGAACTCTGCCTCTTTCACATGAATGGGCTTACAGCTGCGTTGCACTGCACTGTTCACACTACAGTGGATGTGTACTTATCATAATCAGCCCTACACTCTCTTTATTTGTTTAAATGTTGAAACAGACACAGCCAATTATATGTCAAATAGATTAAATTACATGCTTACGCAAAAGTAACAAACAAATGAATCTTCAAATGTCAAACTGGTGCAACATATCGGACGCAAGTCCCAATACTGAAGTTGCATTTTAGGCACTTATAACAATAAACAACATATTGTTTGGATTCAACATAGGGGATTTGATCGCATCCCTGTCCATGAACCTGCATACACAAAAAGAGTGTCTACAGTATACATACATTTACTTGTGTTGTTTCAGGGGTAGCAGGCACAAACCCCTCGACACAGAAATCCCTCTGGGTTGTGGAGCAGAAGTCAGTTTTTTGAGGCGGTGGGTTCCGTTCAGCGTGAATCTCCTCACTGCGAGAACAAGAAGATTTCAGTCTATCATCAAGTCTTACCATATCTTCACCGATAATAACACATCATCATTTATTTGTTGATTATATTTTGTGTTATTAATCTGAAACTGCATAATTAATAGGAAAAATAGTATGATATTAAATTTAAATGTGCACGTATTTGCATTCTCCTCCAAAAATTTAAAATTGAGCTCAGTTTGGGAAATATGGCGTTAATCAGAATTATTGAGCGGAGCTACTTTTCTCTTTGTGATCAGTCAAGAGTGTCCATAACGCACAGATTAGCTTTACATTATTAAATGTAGTGGAGTAAGAGGTACAATATTTGCCTATGTGTTGTAGTGGAGTAGAAGTATAAAGTAGCAAAATTACAGAAATACTCAAGTGAAGTACAAGTACCTCAAAATTTTACCCAAGTACAGCACTTATTTGGTCTTGAGTACCAAGCAGCAGCACTCGTCTGGCTCCCTCTTTGTGGCCCATCACATTTAAGTTTCATGTCAAATGAGTTACATAAACTAATACAATGATCAGGTAAATAAACATAGAATTACTATAGAATCTGCTCAAAGGTCCTTCACACCCACACAGGTGTTTTCACCTTTCTTGGCAGAGCAGGCCACTGCTAAAGTCGGGCGGTCACCGTAGTTCATGTACTAATAGGGTGCATTCCAATTCACTTATTTGATCATCACCATCATTAAGGATGTTCCAGTGCTCTTATTTCTGCTTTGAGGATTGATGAGCGAGGAGGGGTTGAGGCTTTAACAAAGATACACGAAACCCTCCCGCAGGAAGACGTTTATCTGGCTGTCACTTCCGTTTATTGGAAATTTTTGTTTGGACGCTGCAGCTAATCGGGCCGCTTTGAAACCGGCATGTGCAGACAAATGACAGAACTAAATCAGGTGTAATATTACTCCCACTGTTAAATGTTCCCATTCTCTGTCTCACCATGTACCTACAAAAATCGGATCTGTGGATCCAATATTTATATCAGCTAAATGAAGAGGAGCTTTACAATGTTTGTTTGTGCCTTGTTTCCATATGATGTGACTACACAGCTAGTGATGAGTGTAACCATCTTGGAATAATGCGTGACTCCTCCCAAGTGAGAATGACAGCAGACTTTCCCTTTCCTCCGATTGTGCAAAATGGTGTAAAGGGAAGCCCTGGCAGGTGTAAGACGACTACCACAAGAGTGAGGCAGATACCTGTCGAGCACAGTCTGTTTATGGCCACTCAGTCCTGAGAAGAGGTCTGATCAGTGCAAACAACTGTGTGGGTGAAACAATGGTGTGTAGGGCCTTTAAGACTGGCGATGTAAGAAATTCTTTCATCCTTGCATATATCATTAAATGTAACTCAGTGGATCAATAGTCATATAGATTGGAGTAAAGTTTCCAAGCTGGGTCGAAAGAGACCGATGTGATATTTAAGCCATAGAAAACAAAACCCTTCCGCTCTCCAAACCTCTGATCTGCCTAACTGTGTTAATTCATGATATCAAAATGGAATTGCGTTTAACGTACACAGCCGATCAGCCTCGGAAAATGCTCCGAGCTCTTTGCTCAGCTATGAATCAAGCAGTCCTGATGAGTACTTATAAAGTCCAGGAAATGTAATGAATGGCTCAAGACTGAGTGATGAGACACTGTCTACTGCCAGACAAGCCAACTTCATCGAAGACATGATGCTTTGTATCCTTTATGAGCACTGAACTTGTGCGGGATGTTAATAACCACATCTATGGGGATAGACTCTATAAACCCCATTAGGATGACTGGCCTCCATGTAAAATAACATCATAAAATCTGATTCAGAGGGCATTACAGCCGCGATTGAACAGTAAAACAAACCCAGACGTGTAAATATTACATCACTTTCTTCCACATGTTCCTCTCAAGACATGGTTGGGCACTGTTTGCTTTTTCTATGACCAAACCACTTCCAGCCAGAATCTATATAGCATCAAAAGACTTGTTTCATGGTTGATTTACCTTATCATCTGGGCGATTTGTTTTTCCAAAAGCTCGCCTCTGATGCCTGAACGATGGAAATGTAAAAGAGGAGATTAACAGAGCGCGCATAGGAGATCATCTGAAAAAAGGTTTATTGAATGGTAATATAAAAAACAGAAGTGCCTTTTTTTTTAAAAGGTCAAAGCAGCCTTCAGTGTCTATACGATGACTGCTATAATCTCACATTCTTTAAGACACTTCAACCAGAATAAAATCTTTTCAACTCTTTTCAACAGTCTGTACGTGGGTTATAATGGTATGAGAGGAAATAGTTTCATACTGTGGCTGGTGAAAGACAAAGACACATACCCCGCAGCCTCACCCCTGGACTCTTCGGAGGGATGTAGGCCGCTTTAAGCGTGGTGATAGTCTCCATTTTAGACTCCTGGTCCATCGTGAGGATCCCTCTGTGTCCACGTCTCTGGATTTGTGTCCTCGTCTCCTCGTTGTCAAGAGCTGCAACGGCCCTCTGGATAAATGGACATGCAGGGCGGCGATGAGAAAATGCAAACATGTGCCAATCGAAAGCAATGCAACAAATAGTAACTTTTTAAAGCCTACCATGTTTGATTGTAAGCTTCAATTAAAGCTACTGTGTCATGCTTTGAATATAAAAAAACATCTTGTTTGTGTTTCATGCTGTTTATTGCTTTATTTAGTTTTTGTCTTTGATTATACTAAAGCCATATTCTTCTGAATCTGTAGCTTTGTTTAGGATTATCACTGACATGATTTGTCGATTAATCGGTTAGTCGGTCAAAAGAACCTTCCTCTGCAACTATTTTGATTAAGAAAAATGAACATTTGCTGGTTACAGCCTCTCAAATACAAGAATGATCCACTTTTCTTTATCTCATCTGACTGCAAACTGAACGTCTCTGGGCTTTGTTCTGTTGTGCAGATAAAATTAAAAAAAAGACTCCTGTAGAGGACACCAGGGGCTCTGGGAACTGTGTTTTTGGTATTGTGTGTACAAGCACCTAATGAGACAACAGGCTGCATACCTTTGTATCAGCATGTGTCAGCTCTGACAGTGTGACAGTCGCTTTTTTTTTATTACTGAGTTTTCAAGGTAAAGTGGTAGTGGAAGGTTTCAAGTGTGTGTGGTGTGTGTGTGGGCCTCCCCGGTCACTTGCAGAGCATGAAAAATGAAAGAACTACATGTGAGAGAGACTCACTCCTCTGAGCAGCAGCCGGCGGGACTCCACTCACCTCCTCTGCCCAGTTGTGCAGCATGCACTTCCCAGCCGTGCGTCCCTCGGGGGCTGGCTGCTCGCTCATTGTCAGGACCACCGACCTCACCGACCTCACCGACGTTACCGACGTTACCGGGGGCCCGCTGGTGTCCGGAAGCTCTCCGCTCAGGGACAGCGACTGGCGCCTAGCAACGGGCTTCGGTTGACGGAAGCGTCGCCGTGACAACGGCCTTTGTTTTTCCCCCCGAGCAAACCAAGCTACGGTCCAAAACACTGTAGGATACTCTAAAATAAACTAAAGGAAAGAAAAAGAATGTGTTTCTGTCTTTTTATTTACATCGAGACATGAACCGTGACAGCAAATGTATTTAAATATGTTATAACGTTATTGGGAAATCAAAGCATTTTCATAAGCAGTTTTGTTCTTGACCTTTGCTACAATTTCATACATTTCTTAAAGTGTAAAATCCAAATGTCTTGTCGAAACAGGCATAGCTGCAAAACCCGGAAGTATTCTTGATATTAATATGTTAGTATTAGAGCTGTTTTTGTCAATTTGAGCATAAAACAATTTGAGGCAATGCTGAAAATGAAGTTTTTAGGCTCAGCTGAATTGCAGGAGTGCCTGTGGTCTGTCCATGAACATAATGAAAAGCGGAAATCAAAACGTGTATAAGACATGGGACTCAAACGTCACGTTAAAAGTGGTGATCTGTGCGGTGTGATGCGGGGTTTACCTGTATTGAAATGTGCGTTATAAGGAAAAATACCTGGGTCTCAATTCCGACTCTGTCCCGATTCTGTCCGAATAAAAAAAACAACTAATCTTTTCTGAATTTGTCAAAGCCTAGATACCAAAAGGATGGATAATCTCCCTCACATTCTTTCAGGTGAGCACAGAGGCACATCCTCTGGTCTCCAGGAGACAGCTGTGGGTAGAAACATTTCCCCTGAGGTGCAATTAAAGTGAACAGAGATGACAATCCACTCCTCTGATGGGTTGGTAAAATGCCTTTACATCCACTGACTGATCCATCCAGTCAACATCCATTGTTAGGTCTCTCCTGAGACAGCAGCATTTTTTTCCTTTATTGAACTCTCATGTTCCTCCATTACATAAAGCAGAGCTCAGTTCCAAGTGAAAAAAAGCCTAAATGTGAACAGTAAAACAACTGTAAATTGGCAATAGAACATAGGGAAAAACACGGTTTAAGTCATCCCCTTCATTTATGATTTCAAACTAGGTGACCATCTGAAAATGGTTTTTTTTCTCACAAAAACCTACATTATTGTTATTTAAAATGAATATAAATCACAATGAAAAATTATGAAATTCCTTCCAAGATTTTCAAATAATGTCACATTAAAAAAAGACCATCTAGACTTTAGCTGCCAAAATAATTATTTGTCACTATTTTGCATGTTTTGTTTAGACATTATTTGGATTATTTATTTTTGTAATGAACATTGATTGTGTAACACTGCAGGAACACAATAGGTGTTTACATTTCTCTGTTGCAGGGACACTTTAAGTAGTGGCACAGCACATCAAGGAAAACACGGGAAGCAGGAGAAGTTTGCTCCGCTGCAGAATTAAGTTCAAGTGTTGTTTCTTTTTGGAAGATTTTTCTTTGTTTACATGGACTCATTCCCTCTTGATCATGTGCAGCCAGCAAGGTGTTTTTTGTTTGTCGTGTATATATTTCGAACAGTTCAACGATATATATAATGACGGGGATGTTGACAGATGACCCAATATCAATAAATCCAGCAGTAACGAAGAACCATGGCGTTGTTTGTTTCCTGGAGGGAGTGATATTGGACCATATTTGAACAGGACTGGGGTTTACAGCCTCCCCCCACGTATGACCACCTGTTGTGAAACCCTCATGAAACAAACCCCCACAGTTAGGTTAATGACAGCTGAGCCAGTTCCATTAGCTGATGAAGACTGTGAGATTGCAGCTGAGAGCTTTTAAAAAAATCCAGTAAGGGGACCTTGAGTAGATTTTTTTGTCATTCATAAACCCAAGGTCAAGAATGAGCTTCCATGCTCAAGAAAAATACTGTTACTGCCAGAATAAAAACAATTTTTATAATTTTATGAAAGAATTGACATTCATTTTGTCTAAGTTTCAAGTTTTAGGTAGCCCACATTTACACTGAACCCAAAAACAGTTTAGTTCTTAATGTTTAGCTTTTAAAATCATAAAAGCCCATTGCTTGATTATAACATGTCAAGCTAATTATAATCGTACATTTTTTTCTCGCATTCTTTAAAAAATCCACATTGTATTGTAATGTTTTCTGTTTTCTCTTCACCTGCAACCTGCAACCTGCAATGTCTGTCTAAAGCAGAACCTCACCTCACATTTTCACAGAGTTTGTGCAACAGCGCTCTTGTTATACCCTGAAGGTGAACGTTATTTGCTGCCAACCTAAGGAACAACATCATCATTTGAGGAGGAATAAACTCAATTTGAGATTTATTTGTATTTATTTGCTCGGTAACCTTGTTGAATCTCCCGTTCATTGAGAATCACATACAATTTATTCATATCGATGCAAACCCTGCTAAATTTAACACTCGGTGCTTGTTACCGTGGATATGAGACACAGAACAAACCACTGAGCCTGTTGCTGAGAAACAGCAGAGGAGTTTTCACTGTCAGATAGCCAGAGCGTCTGGAACAGTCTACGGCCTCAGCATGAAGCACAGTCAGAAAACGAATTAAAGTTTTATGGACGCTAGACTGTCAAACTGTGCCTCCTCATGCTAAACAAACTAATAGGTGTCCACCCATAGTTTCCCAGTGATCTGTGATTACGTTAGCTGTAAATACCACATGCACTGTAGTATGTGCTGCAGTGTGATGCTGATGTTACGTCAGTGGAGGGTGAGGTAGTCACAGAGAAAAAAATGTACAGTATTTTATGTTTTTCCGTTGAATTTATTCATTGATTAATTAATTGCTTATGAATAGTCTAGGAAAGTAGTTTTAATCTGACTTTTAAAAAGCACACGTGTTTGTGTGCAAAGTTATTTAAAGGTTCACATATAGACACGTGGTCTTTCAAACATTTCACGTGTGAAATGTGAAACTCTCATATGACATTTATTTGCAACAGTAAAAAATATATATATATATATTTGTGAATAACAAAGCAAAGGATAATAATTTGTTCATGAAGGATTCCATTGCTTAGAACAAGAAGCTGATTAAGAAAGTAAGTTTTCAGGCCCTTGTACTATCAACATACACTGTATGACGAGTTCTTCTCTATTTCTTGACCAAAAATTGGCTGAGGATTTATTCCCACAGCAGAAATGCATAAGGAGCTTGTCAAGTAAAGCATCTCTAAAACTCAAGCTTGGAGCCACATTCCCCCACACAACATTAGCATTGTGGCTTATGTGTGGTCACTGAGGCGAGTGTGAGCTGGATGGGGATCAGATTCTCCAAAACCCGTCCATGTATTTCGTGATTCCAATCCCTCCATCAAAAACCATGATGCTGAGAAAGTTCTCTCTTCACAAGTTCTCTCTTCCACACTTTCTGTCTCTCCTAGCCAACACACAGAGCACCGATGTTGCTATTTTTGTATCCCATTGTGATTACATGTTGACTAACCATCTCCATGACTACCAGCATCTCTGCAGATGCAGTACATTGATGAGATATGAGCATGTTGGACCCTCTTTTCTCTCTTTCTTCTCTTTCTTCTCAGTTGGAAACCCTGCATTCGTGTCTCGCAGCATGTCTTTCATCTTCCCCAGCAGCCACATCCTGACCCACAGACCAAATCTGACACCCTCTGCCATCATGAGCATGAGCCTCAATTAGCTAAAAGCGGTGTTTGGCTTTCATCAAGGTATGTCTGGAGCCATCATCATCATCTTCAGGATAGAGATAGGTCATTTTTCCATTGTGAATTCTTGGAACCACCCTCTGACTGACAGAGAAATATCAGAGGAGGAAAAAATATCAAGGAGGAAACAGCAGTGCTGTAACAGTTTCCATTTTTGCAGTGGGACAGGAACTGCAAATATCTTTTACATAAAGCACCACTAAACAATCATTTCTATATCAATAAAATGACTCTGTATAAAGTGTAAGGGGTAGCTTGATAAGCAGACTGAATTGCCATTGTGTTATTTTGTTTGGTTTTTGGGCTGCCCTAACCAATCAGAAGCGAGATATCGCTCCCACAAGCCTTTTGTTCCTACCCTCTGCCTGTGATTGGCTTATCCTGATATACTTACCCTAACCAATCATCACTCCACATGCCTAAATCTAACCCAGAGCGGACTTTTCAATACCGAGAAGAGCAGAATGAGCAGACTGATCGGCCGGAACTCACGGCGGAATAAACAGCGGGAGATTGTGATGAGCTTTTACTGTGCCAGTTGGTCCATGGATGTACAAAGAGAACAGCTATGCAAACTCTCGGTACCGACAAGTCCGCTCTGCGCTGGAGGTTTAAGTCACATTACCATTTGTTGCCATTTTCTCTGACAATTTTTCATTGATGTAGCTAGCTATGTAGGAAAATGGTGTCCTCATTCTTAATTCTGAACAAAAAATCTGATTGGGCAATTATCCCCAGAAACACTGTACTTTGAATACATAGGCCTAGTTATTTTCCACCTCTGCCTTGGTGTAAAACATAACTCTCTAGTTGCTTATTTGAGAGCATCCAGTGAATTTCAACCAGAACTCCCTGCCCCTGTAAAGGGAAGTCCTCTGTCCATGTTGCGGTACGGAAATCCTTAACCTGCCTGTGAGCGAACGAAAACTGAGATTTCAATCGGTCAGACCTCAGAGCCGGCTGGCAGGACGCACCGTGTTGGAATTTCTACATAATTCAATTTGTGCCTGTTAATACATTCACTGCTGTTAGATCTGCACCCTGTATTTACCTAGCTGGAATAACACTTGAGCTTGCGCCGTGTGGCCCGCCACTAATAAAAAGAAGCGCCGCTGTGCTGAAGGGGCTGGCGTCATGTACGTCTTCCCTCAGCACACGGTTGGGTCTTTTTACACTCCCTTCAAACTCCCGAGCCGAGGCCGCGTGTTTTGGTTGGCGTCCATCAGTGTAGTCAGCTGGTCAGCACATCTTGGCCTCCTTTTTTTTCTTTTTCCTCTTCTTTTTGACGAAGTGTAGCACCGTCTGTGGCACACCGACACCTTCAGTGGGTGTCTGCTCGCTTACACCCGAGGGCAAAACATGGAAAACGTTCCATGCCTCTGCTTCTCTGTTTTTCCAGAAATGTAAGGAACATTTCTAGAATCTTTTATCAAAATGTAAGAAACAAAGTGTCAAAGTACATGTAGCGGTTTGCGTATATTTTATCGCTTTTTTAAGAAGGTATAATTAGGATTCAGCAGATTGGCATTGAAAAAGATGGTTAGAAATACAAAAATATAAGATCAACCAAGAAAAAACAAGTCAGCTCAGACTCTGACTGGTCTTTTTCTTATTTTCCTCCAGACACCTCTACTTCTTTATTTTTATACATTTATGATGTGGAGATTCACAGTATCTTTGCTTCAATTTGCAATCTGCAGTGCAAACTGTCTTTGTCTGTTTGTCATCTTGTATGCAGTCTGAACTCACGATAAGGAGGCAGGTGCACAGCGTGTCACAGCAACACCAGGGGCCGGGATTCACGGCCAGCGTTTGCTTCCTTTAACAGTCGGCATTTCAGTAGCGTGAAAGAAAGTTGAGCTCCAAACATGTTGCTGTTACCCATCTGCACGTTTCAGCCTCTTATGTTGGGCCTCTATTGTGTGCGTGCTTTTGCTTTTTTGCACATCAGTAGTTCTTAAGATGATCATTATGCTGATTTTCTCTGTACCTTTTACAAGCATGGCTATCTCACCGTGCTATGTATTTGCCTTGCCCAACCCTAATCCACAATCTTTCCCTGATCTCAGCCAACAAGTTTTAGTTGCGTTAATTTCAAATAAGTAGTTTCTTCGCACGGTAAATGGAAAAACTGTATATAGTTTATATGAAAGGGGATGAATGACAAACTATTCTGAGTATGTTTTAGCTGAGAGATTATATGATCTTTTTCATTAGTCCTGTTACTGGCAGGCCAGTATGGATTTAAAGTGTTGGCAAAAAATGATTATCTCTCCATTCCTAAAACACCTCAGTTTTACAGATCCATATGGTTTTCATCCAAAAGCAGCTACAGGCTCTTTTGCAGCATTAACACCTACTGCAGAAGAAGTGCTCCACCCGTCCCATCAATGATACATGTGACTCTCTTACATCTAGGAATGAAAGATAAGATTTAAACAAAACCGTCTGTCTCCAGGAAACCACACAAGGCCTTTCAGACGGTAATAAAAACAGGGTGTAGATAATTCTCAAATGCCAGACTTTTTAGAAACCACAGACATGGTTTTCGATGAGAAACGATCCAAGGCACTTCCCATCTGAACTGCCCAGCTGCACATTACCAAGACTAAAATAACCTTAACAATTTAATGACATCAAATTATACGTCTAGCCATCAAAGTTTTATAATGTGCTGCAAATCATGTCAGTAAAATCTCAAATCCATTCTCTGTTAAACTACTGTGTTCAATAGTGTTAAGTGTAATATGTTTTTAGTGCCCATATGAGCGTGTGATTCGCAGCCTCTGCTTCAAAGATTTTAGTCAGAGTACAAAACTGCCTTTTTTTCAAACTTTTCTGGAACAACCGATGACACGAAATGATCCGAATCATAAATAAAAACTTGTTAACTTGTCAACACGTTTGATCTGACTCAAATGCCACCTGCGCAAATTACATGAACTAATTTCATATGGATCTTATGCAGGCCCAGGTGTGCAAAGTTCCTGCAGCACCCATCTGGCAACATTAATTAGGTTGGATTGTAATTATGCTGCGGTAGAGAAATGAGATCAAACCAGCTTCCACCTCATGGCCTCGGGAGCACGTCTACTGTATACTCTCAGCGAAGAAACATTTCCTAGCTTCACTTTATCTTTGACACGTCAACGAGGAGCGGCTGCCACAAACACACAAACACTTCAGGAATCATTTGTTTGCTGTTTCTTTTTGCGCTAATCCAAGGTTAAATCCCTTATTGAGCATGGTTGCAACAATGGAATGAGAGGACAGCTTTTATCACCAAGTATCTGACACCACAAAGAACTTCACGCGTGGGTAATCCATCCTTGTTGTTTTAAAGGGCAGTAATTTTGGATTAATGTTTTTCTTGGCGTCACTTGTTCAAAGAATTCCCACTGTTTTATTGTCAAGACTCTAATATCAGCCACCACTTTGGAAATGATTTTAATTAACTTTCGGGCAAAACAACACTCTTGAACACTGCAAGAGTTCTACCCAACTGCCTTTTAATGCTTTAAACTAATTTCCTGAACACAACAGGAGTAGCTATGATGAAAAACGATTCGACGTGGCCAGTCCAGTGTGTCCGAACTGATATAAAAGGATGATACGATCCCAGTGTCAGAACAACGAAGCAAGAACTCCGGAAAGAAACTTATCCACGAAGCCAACGCTTTTCACCTCCTGGAAGATCGTCACCATGCGACAGTCACTCATGCCCGTCATCTTCGCTGCAGCACTCTTATTTGAGTGCTATGCACTGTCAGTGGCGTTACCCATGGGCAAGACTGAAGACAGCTCCTTGGAGCAGGATACTTTCACCTCGCTGCTGAGCGACGAGGCAACAGAGAACAGCCTCGGCGGAGCGGAGCAGGCCGGCGCGGGCAAAACCAGAGGGCCGAGGGTAATCGTCGTCGCCGATCCGAGCCTGTGGAGGGACCTGCGGGCCCTGCACAACGGACTGTCCCTCTACAAGCGGAGAGCCGAGGACAACAGCCAGGCCATCGAGCACAGAGGCGTCGACCAGGACATGAGCATCCCCATCCTGAGGAGGGACACAATGAGGTGCATGGTGGGACGGGTGTACCGGCCATGCTGGGAAGTCTAGGACAGTTTGCTCTGCTTGTCAAGGCGCCAAAACTGAGGACCACCACCACATCCTTTCCTGCCAAAAATCTCTGTATCTGTATTTAAATTTTGCAGATCTGATAATTAAAATCATTGAATTCTGCCTTATGTCTTGTGCATGTTTGGTATCTCTGTCTTATCACGAAACTCTTTCTGTTTATTACAAAAACTGAGATGTTGAGGGTTAGAGTTCTACGTTCTGATCTGTTCGATGATGGCAAAGAAGAACTGGGAGGATGGAAAAACTATTAACTGCACAAATTGTCGCTGTTACTTTTCTGTTTGTGTATGGATTAAATAAACAAGATAAAGCGTGTTAAATAATGAGCCTTAGAGGTGTTAGTAAGTTTATTGATTAACTTTGGACGGAGCAAGGCTAGCTGTTTCCCTCTGCCTCCAGTGGTTATGCTAAGCTAGGCTAATCACTGCCAGGCTTCAACCCCATACTTAGTGCACAGACATGAAAGTGGTATCGAGCTTCTCATCTAAATCTCGACAAGAAAGCAAATTACTAACTACTTCTCTAAGACTCAAAACTAAAAACGCGTCATGAAATCACAAAAATTGCAAAGTACACCAAAGAAGGGTTCATTCAGAATGTTTCTAAATGTGTTCCTGCAGTAGCGCTTCAAATAACTGTAGTTATTGCAGTAACTGGTTGGTTCAGGCTGTAGTTTGGCTTCTTCTGGAGTTACTTTAGGTCTGGTTCAAACAAAAACATCTGTGATAGGAGGAGTTACCTTGATAACCCCTATGACTTGCCCACTTTCAGCAGCTCCCAATTACAGACAGATTTTACACAAGAGTTTGTTACATCAGATCCTGCATACTGGTAAATGACTGCTGCCTTACGTGTGTTGTTGGCTCCTGCCTGTAGATCAAAGGCGGGCTCTTGGGAGAGCATTTCCAATCGTACACAAACTCATCTTCCACGACAATTAAGGTGTGCAACATAATAATGCCGGAGCATTAGGCTAAGAGATTTCCTAAACTCTGCAGATGTGTCCTGCACATCTGCCTCTGCCTAACAGAGGAAATGGCCTCCCAATCAATCAGAAAAGGAATCAAGCTTCCAGATGTTTGATAAACACCAATTACAGATGATTTGGCTTATTAAAGCTGTGGCTCCTGCCTTGCCAAATGCAGCAAATAATGAAGATCCACAGATCCAAATACAGATCTCTTTCCGTGCTATTTTTGAGGGTTTAAGAAACTGTTCATGTTGTATTGTTACCTCCGAGTTGTTTTCTGACCTGTATATCTATGAGCATCTCAGAAAATTGTCACCTGATTTCAATGAAATTTGGTGGAAAATTCTTGTACGACATCACTCGTTTCCAACTTTCCATCATTATTTGATCATTATATATGATCAATGGTCAATAATGCTCATAATTCACTGTTTTCTTTGTGAGGTCTTTGTGACACCAGAAAGGATAGATTAACCTCAGTGTAGTAAGGCGTTGCTGCAGAATGATCATCTGTCTGTGCAGTCACGTGTGTGGTCGTGCATGTATGTGTGGTCCAGTTGTGACTTGTGAGTACTTGCAGCACCTTCCCTGCCAGGAATCGCCGGTTAAAAGCAAAAAGAAAAGTTTCTGGTGCCTGATTGTTGTGGGTCTGTCAGTGGCCGCCAACAACTGCAGAACATTCCTCACAAAATACAGAATGAGAGCAGTGAGTCAGCAGAATGGAGGATGTGTTTCTGGGAATGTCTGCACCTTTTTGGTATTTGGGAGTAAGCTTCTGGTTGGAAAAACAATTAGGCTAAAGATATCCAGAATGTGAAGAATGTAATGCCTTCTCTGACAAAACGGTTCATGGGCCACAGTTTGGACGACTGTGGTACTTTATAAACCATAATAGACTATTTAATGCCCTGTTTGACAACATGAGAACAGCAAATCGTCCTAATTTTGATGAATGTTAAATAACAAATTTCCATAATGGTTTTCCATAAAAGAACAGAATTGTAATCTAGCTTAGGGCCTCAGAGGATTTTTGGCCATGCTAGTGGCGTGGCATTAGGCATGGCGATGCTGGTGGGTCCACTTTTAGTCGGATGGAAATGTCTCAAAAGCTATTCGATAGATTGTCAAGTAAAATTTGACATTCATGGTCCCTAGAGGATGAATCCTACTGACTTTGGTGATCCCTGACTATTCCTCTAGTGCCACCATCAGGTTGAAGTTTTCGGTTTTGAGTAAAATGTCTTGGCAACTATTTGACCAAAAACAAACATTGGGCTTCAACATTAATTTAGTTTTTTTTACAATGACCTTTAGAGCCTCCCGGGGCTGCTAGCGTGGCTCTAGACTCTTTGTCTTGTTTTGTTGGTTTTAGCATGTGGACTTTAAATATGACAAATTACAAGGAGAGCCTTTTGGCATTTACATGCCTCATAATAGTATGCAATTCAGATAAACGCTTTATGGGAAGGTGTTTAGTTTTTTTTACAGATAACTGTGGGGAGCAACATCTGGAAACTGTTACACATGATGCTGTGCAAATTTTTTATTAAGTTGTTGGTGGCATGCGGTTTTTAATTTGACTCACTGTGGATGTTATCTTACTGACAAATCCTGAATACTTCCCTGAGATGTTTGTCACAAGTGTTTTTTTTATATAATACAACACAATGCTGGAAAAATACCAAATTTTAATATTTGAAAGACAAATAAAACACTCCCTTAAGAACATTGTTGGTATATCACTCTGTAATTAAGTGTGGTGTAATAATGGCTGTAGAGAAATGTGATCATTGCTGTGATTTGGGTGTAGTCTGTTTGTTCCCAGGTACAAGGCCCTCCTTCTCAACCGACAGAGAAGAAGGACTTCCTCACTGTATTTGTTGCATATTACTGTGGGTGAATAGAGGCATTTAAAAAACAAAAAATACTTAGTAGTAGTAGTTAGAGTATCTTATACCGTGTCATATTATTATTTTTTTTTTTTCCAAGTTTGATTGTCCTGTAACATTGTGAATGCAGAGATGTTGTTACTTATCTTAAGGATACAACCAAATACACAAGCACGCCAGCCTTCAGTATCATATTACCCTGTTATCCAAAGTGTTTCAGTAGCTGCCAAACCCCACATCCATAGGCCGAAAGGGCTTTACTGGCTCTATTTACTTGTAACTCAAATATTTGACACACAGTATAGTTTATGGCAAAAGCACAGCTGAGCAGAGACCTCATCTCATCTTACTCATTCGAACAGCATCAACTGCAATAATCAGGGTGACCAGGAAATACTGTCAGGATAAATAGAAAAGATCCACTTCACTGTGTTCCTTCTGTATTGAATAACCACAGCAAAAGCCTCAATCAAGGCCATTAATAATTGGTGACTTCCTATTGAGTTTTCGTCTTACACCACATAATAAACGCTTGGCCCAACACTGCTACGGTTAATCGAGGGATTAAAAGGCACTTTGTATCCTCTGCAGGGAGGCATTGTAAGGCTCGCTTGCCTTGCCTGTCGTTTCCTCTGGAAGAATAGCACTATTAATAGCTGAGGAGCAGCAGGAGAAAGGTTAGCTATCCATTGAAACTGTCTCGGACTACATTATCCAAGGGTGGAAAGCACAGCTTGGCTGTCTGCTTCATGCTACGCACTACCCAGTCCCCTTTCCCCCGGAACAATCCCATTCAGGACGATAAGACGCTTAGGAAGCTTCTGGATAGTTGAACTCAGCCAACGAGGATTTAATGAGCGTGATGCTTCTTAAGTGGGGACTTAAAATAATTTCTTCAAAAATGAGAATTTTGAAGAAGAACACACAAGGCACAGGCCTGTATAAACAAGGTCCTGTAGATGTACACTTTCATTAATGCATCAGGACTTACATAACTGTGTATAATTGCAGTTGCAGGAAAGTCACAATTAATTGCAAGCGTGGCTAATCAGCTTACTGTGATATGGCACCGAAAACCACTCAACCAAAGTGTTGTCTTGATGAAACCCAGAACTTTTTCCATGACCGACCATAACAAGACTCTGGATGGAGAGTGGGTGCTGTCGGCTGTCTCTGTCGCTGGTGTACACTTGTGACGTTCAACTGTCAAACACTAGTGCAGACACCTAAACACAAGCAACACTCCTTTTATTGCAAATGTAGTATGGGTCAAAGGTTCGAGATGTTGGACTTTGTAAGTACCGAATACTGTTCCATTTATAGTAGCTGTTGTTTCAGCATGTATGTATTAATATATTATTATTTGCCTTTGTAGCATTGCAACATCATTACATCATTGTGACACCATATTTTCAAATTTTATTTTATTTTGTTTTCAGTTCTATTTACAGTACAGATGAAGAGAAAGTATATTATTGTTATTTAGAATGACTTTTTTCTGCATTCTGTATAATAATAATTATTTGCATAGCCTATGTATTATTTTTGAAAGTTACAGAACTTCAAAGTCTTTTTCTTTTAATGCACACAATGATTACAATCATATATTGTGCTCACACGTTATCTTAATTATAATAACTACATAATCTTTTTGGATTTTAGGGGCCTTGTAGGAAACAATAGAAAAAATGAGAAAAGAAAGAATTAACAGAATATTGAAGAAAAACAAAAAATCTGTATACACAAACAAATGCATACAAACATTATTTTGGTAATTTAACATATCTCCAGCTAATATAAGAGCAAATGATAAATAAGAACAATTTTACATGATGTGTGTTGCTGTACTAACAATGGAGGCGAAAAAGAAAAAGAAATAATTGTGGATGTCTGCAGCGCCTTCTTAAATCTTGATCAGTTCCTGATGTCGCTTTCTGATGTACTAAACACTATTAGTGGTACAGAGGAGCGCATAGATGGTTTTTACATGCAAATGTTTTGGACAGATAGACTATTCAAGCTGTGGCAGCGAAGGCCTGCAATTGTCTGGAATAGCTGAAACAGCTGACGCAGTGAAAGGAGGTGAACACATGAAGGCTATTTATAGGAGAAAAGGAGTCATATGTGTATGGTTTCTGCACATTTTTGTTTGTTCAACAGTTCAATGGTGCTGGTTTTGCACAGTTTACAACAAATGGGTTTCACCCTCAATGGGGTACCTTGAGGGAAAAAAAGAACATCTGGAAGCCATTTTTTGGCAAAGTGATTATTCTGTCTGGGCTGTCAAGATACAAATCACTGCATTGTTTTACCAAATTGCAACTGCAACATTTTGTATTTATTATGCCCCTGATATATTTTTTCTCTAGATTGTGGGATTTAATAAAAACTGTATGCTACATCTCATAATGGATTTGCCAGGGACAGTTCCTGTAGCATTCATATTTTTCCCTTCAGTTAAGTTGATCACACATATAAAGATGGACTGTGTGATTTTTGACAACAAGGATGCAGAAATGAGAGATCACGTGAAATTATATAATCATTTCCTTGAAAGGGATTTTTGGATGGGCAATAAACTGTGAAGCATCAACCATTACTGCAAACCAATGGGTTATCAATAATGGAGAGAGAGGCAGAGTAACAGGGGTATCCTATCGTAACACCAGTACAGCAACAACTTCTCCTATTCACAACTGAACACTTCCTGTATGTGTTTCAGATTAAAAGCCTACTAGTTAGGGGTTGTTTTTAAAAGACAGATGCACTCGCTATTTGGTATTGTTTCCCCTTAAGAATTTCCTAAGATTTCTGAAAATAATTAAATCACCATCAAGCTTAAAGATTTTGTGATGATGAAATTTAGGAAAAACCTTGGTCCCAAGCATAGCTGACCCTTGCCAAATGCTGCAGGCCACAGTGGAAGACTGTGGTCATCATAGTGTTTTTCTCTGCCACACTTCATTGATCCTGATCCCTGAGGAGGAAATTCACTTCCTCCCTCCATGGAGGGTGAGAGCAGAGACCCCAGAGTGAGAGGGAGTCAGCTATTAGCCCGAGGATTGTTACACAGCAAAAACACTTGGGGCCAACAGGAAGGGATTTGTGGATCACAAGCTGCAGGTCTACAAATCTGATCAGAGTTCAAGACCTATAAATGGACAGAATTGTCTGCTAAATAAATGTACAGCAATATAATGTAAAATTCTGTTTATTCAGTGTTCATTTAAAAACGTATTTATATACAGCAATTACAAGGTGCTTTTCAAAGGGCAAACATCATTTTTAATGGTTGAAATTGTATGATAATAAACGTCTTTACCACTTTACCACTATGAAATATAATGAATCCATCTATGCTTCTGCAATCATATATTTTACCTTTTTCTTTGCAAAAGAAATGTTAGAATATATTTATATAATAATAATAATAATAATAATAACAAGTTTTGTATAGACATTTGAGATAAGAAGCAGATACCGGACTTAATATGAATTAATTAATTAATTTATTTGATGATTAAAAAACGCATATACACTGCATTGCAGTCATTACATACATTACAAAATATTTCACAGTGTGTTATACTTTATCCACAGAAATCATTTTTTTTTTAGAGATGGTACCCTATAATTGATCAAATGGTGTCCATTTTAATTTGAGGTGAACATCTGCTCTGCCATCTGTCTCAAGCCATAGACATCGTATTTAATCACTACATTTATTGCATTAAGTGCAGCGTAATGACTGGCTCTGTGTGAGTGAAACTTGATATTGAAATCTAATTTGGTCCATCTCATTTCTTTGTTCCCTAATATGATCAGTCTAATAGTTTGGTCAACCAGTTACATGGCATCCGGCGCCAAAGGGCTCTCCGATGTCCTGTGCTAATTGAATTCCTCTCAGTCAGTTTAAATAATCAGAGCAAAAGCCCAACATGTTTGAGCCTGACTAGCTGTTAGTCATCAGAGACCCTGATGACATTCCTGACTCTTTCCACACTGTGCTATGATTTATTCATTCTGATTTAACTACTACAGATTTTAAATGTGCGATGCTTGCCCTTATACGCAGGGGCCTCTGACCACCAGGGGCCTCACACTCTGATGAAGCCCCCCACAGCCAGAGGCCCCTGGACACCCGCCCTGTTGGCCCAGCGGTACATCCATCTTCCATCCTTGCTTGAGTATCCCACAGATATCGGAGCAGTGACACACCAGATGTTGGCTTGTGCCACTGATGTGAAGCAGCTTTCCAGGCTCCGTGAAGCCCTTTGTCCAGAGGGCGAGAGGCAGGGAGAGTGACGGGAAGACAGAGAGAGAGAGAAAAAAACTATTAAGACTACTGGCAGCGGGTCCACTTTCTTCTCTCTTGACTTTGTTGCTGACGTGTGTTGATTTTCCACTGTGTTTTAGTGTTTTTGCTGTCTATTCTACGAGCTGAACTTCCCAGAAATGAGACAGCAGCATACCGGCGGGAGAGCAAATACCTCACACTACGCCGAAAAACATGCACGGCTTATTTCATGTGCTTTTAAATTTCGATTAGCGGCAGGGCATCGCCGGTGTCTCGACGTTCTTGCCCAAGTCAAATTGCTGGTCTTTTTTCTTTCATTTTCATTGCCTCTCACAAGGGTTCCCAGAGTTCACGGTGTAACAAGTAGGAGTAAATGGGGAACACAATTAAAGTTGAGTGGTATACATGGAGGTTGTTATACAGCAGTATCTCCTCGATACAAGTCATTGGAGACTCTGTATGTGCTGCTTGTGTACGACAGAGAACACTCATTTCAGTCAGTTCAATCAGGCTTTGCTCCACTTCACCCCCCCTCACATCACAGACAGTTGACATTCAGAAGCCTGTCAGCCAGAGCGACACATAAGTAACGGTTGCATTATACTGTGGATCACTTCAATCTGAATTTCCATTATACTCTACTGGCAGTCTGTCAGTATGAGGCTGACGAAAACTACCAGTTGTGAGGAGGACACTGTGTAATCTCTGCCATCTTTGTCTAAAAAAATTAGGTGGTATGTGACATACTCATGTGTCCATCATGACTTTAGCCTTTAAAGGAATAGTGGAAATATGCTTATTCGCTTTCTTTCCAAGATAAGAAGATTCATAGCAGTCTCATGGCTATGTGTTAAATAAGTCAGGACATGGTTCCAGCACATAACATTTCTGTATCTACGTACTGAACAAACAAAATACAATCTGTTAATTACGTGTTGGTTGGCACATTTTTGAACTTTGGACGGAGCTACAAATATTGTAGTTGTGCATGTGCCAAGGTACATTATTATATTGGAATATGACTAACTTTGTTCAGAGCCAATGACGATGTGAGTTTGATATTTAAGAAGAGTTAAAATGGTCAACAAAAGAGTAAATACATGGAACTGATCTCTTATGCCATACATTTTACTCTGTTTGTGTATTAGTACAGACCCATCACTTTACAAAGTTAAAGGGGAAGTTCATGTCAGAGTAAAGTTTCTTCTGTGTGGAATCTGCTGCCTCGTTCTCCTTAATCCCGTTGCCTCATGTCCGATATTTGATGTCCCTAAGCTCCAGCCCTCTCCAATTAAGTTATACCTAAAACAGTACAATCTATGACAAGGGGCCACTGAAGCTGTTCTGGAGGCGTGTAGCAGAAAAACACCTAAGACACTTTATGTTGCTTTTCCTTTAATTCATCCTCCATCTGTACTTTAATATAGCTTTAGTATATATTATTGAATTGGGTCCTCCCTTTCTTGTCAAATATGTCTCTCCATCTTTCAGTTTCCAGCTACGTATATTCTCCCTCAGCAATCATCTGTCATTACAAACCGCGGTTACATAAGATTGTATTCACACACACACACATACAGTATTTACAGAGTTCCCTCTTGACCAACAGGTCCCGTTGGTGGAGTGACCTGCGGAGGCAGAGCCCTCGTCTCCTCTGACTGACTCCTCAGAGCGGCAGAGCTGTGGTCCTCCATCACTCAGTCCCAGGTGCCCTTGTCTGGCTCCATGGGGCCGGATGACATCATCGTCACCCCCCTCCCCCCTCTTCCCCTGCTGTCTCTAATGGAGGCCCGGAGCTGGTGGAGGGGCTTTGTGAATAATTTAGGAGCTCTGGTGCACTTTATAACCTGGCCTGCAAGGCTAGCTGGGACATTCTCCCTAAGTGCATTAGTATAATAGTCAGGGAGGAAACTAGCCTTTATTGACTAATATAATCAATAACTGTGCTTCTGTTCGCTGTTGAGTCCCTGGAGGTTGCTGTGTGTGTGGGATGATGGACCAAACTACCAGAAAACACTCATGAGAATGACAAAAAAAACACACCATTACACTTTGAGGAAAATCGGTTTAACCCCGATTCTCTGCAAAATGATGAGCAGATGTGTCTGTTTGGATAATTCGAGCAATTCTATTCATTCATTTACCTGTCGTCGTTGAATGTGAGGAGCTATCTGTAACAATCAGAAACATAATTTCCACGGCAAGGCAAAGAGACTTCTCGGACTACGCGCATTATGTGTCTGAGGTGACCACCTTTAACGAGGAAAGAGCTCCATAATCAAGTAAATTCAGTTTCATCTTAGAAGGAGAGTGACGCGACGAAAAGCGTAATTATCCGAGGCTTCTTGAGTAAGATTGAGAGTCCTCGAAGTATTTGTTAAGAGGAGGAAATTCACCTTTATGAGGTGAATGCTGAGGGGGGGAAAATGACTCCATTTAATTTACCAAAGTGCTTACTCAGCACTGTACACAGAGAGCTCACTGTTGTTAACATTGTTAGGAATAAGCAACACAAGAATGAGTGTGTTTGCACTGTCACATATTTGATTTGGTAACAGCCAGAGAGGTGTTAATAGTGGAACATGGTGTAGTATACAGTCATTAAATATATTTCCATTCACAAATATTCCTCAGAAGCTATTCAGTTTCCCTTTTAATAATGCCATTAATATGAGTAATATAGATACAGATTTCCATTGTGATTATGGTATACATCCTCACATCAACATAAACACATATCATCTGGCCTAACAACATAATTATACTGTATATGTTTGATTTATGGCTTTTGTATTACTTTTGTAGTTTGTTTTTGGTATGTTTTTTTCATTTTCATTCATGTTTATTATTGTTGCTGGTATTGTTTGTTTGTGTGTTTCTGTCTCTTTATTATGTAGCAGCTTGCGGCACCTCAGACACCAGGGGGTCCCCCAAACCAACTTGTTTTTATTCTCTGTTTGTACATATTTATCTATGTCGTATTTAAAGCTATCCTCGTTCATTATCATGACACTGGAGAAACCCACAAGGTCATTTAACAAGACCTACTGTTGTTTTGAAGGTAATTCCAAAATCTTCAAAGACTCTTTTATCCATCTGGATGAAAACATTTTTCATCTTCTTCACAACAAAATATATATTTTTTAGCCCACTTCCCAACTTATAACTGTAATGCAGGTAGCTGAAAATGATTGCTCATTTTGTAAAACACAGAAAAATCTGAACACTGTTTTGTGTATGAAAATATGAAATAATGGGACGTAATGAATAAACATGTAAAAAGATAAATATAAGTAATGCTGTAGTAAAACATTTAAGTTTTGGTTCACGTTATACAAATTGAGGAAGGACTTCATTTTCAGCCACCATGTTTGTTTGAAAAAGAGTGGCAGTTTGGGAAATGAACTCAAGCACGTTGTCATGTGAACATTTACAGTCGCATGACAATGTGCTGAAGCTGAAGCTGATGTTAGCATTTATCGTCGTCACCAGGGACGTGTCTTTCTGATAAATGGATGCTCTGTGACTCAAATTTAATGATACATGAGATGCAGAAAACTGGAGAACTGCACATACGGCAAATTCCACAATTACGTTACAGCGTCCAATAACTAACAAATATAACAACAAAGGACAAAGTTGGTGGAGTGTCATACCAAATTTAGGGATTTGGGAGCACTGTAATGACATTTATGGAGCGTGTCGTTATTTTTCAGAAATCCTCAGGTAAACATCTCTGGGTGAAATTCTATAAGTGAGTGAATTTTTTTTTTTTTAAATGGTAAGTAATAATTTGCATCATGCACACCAGTGCACCCAGGGATTCAGGCCAGGTCTACATAAGAAGCAGTGGAGGTGCCAAGGTCCAGTGGCGGACGGCCTCTGTCAATCTGTGTGTCGCATGCAGACAACAAAGGAGATGGCCAAGTGACCCCAGAGGTTGATTTACAATGTGTCAGCAGGAGCTGAAGTGTATCCTCTCCCCTCCTCCCAGCACACTGAGGATTTATCACAGCTCAGAGGGACGTTTGCCAGGCAGCCTGACTCACCAAACAGGTCGGATTACAACATACTGGAGACATCTCTGAAGACCAGCCATGCTGGGTGCTGACATTACTTTGAAATTAATTTTTAAATTGAGCTACTAATATTTTATTTCACATCATCCATCAAGTCAATTAATTGTTGTTTTTTTTTTTTGCGCGTAGACTCATTATTTTTAAGGATTTTACGACAAAGATGTTTAAAAATATACATTCAAAGTCAACAAAGCAAACCTTAAGTTTACATGGCTCATAAACCAGCCTATGGCACTTCATCACAGAAAGGAATAATGTACTAACAAAACTCCAATCACAGCACCAAGCACTAGATTCATGTGCAGTCTTGTTCTCATCATTACTGATCTCGTAAATCAAAACACAAACACTGGCCCAGTTCCCTCTCAGTAAAACTGTCCGATATAACCTACGATAGTTACAGTGCATGACAACATTAACTTAATAGCCCTTTAGTAATGATTATGTTGCACAGTGATGCCAGGTTAAATACAGGGAGCAGTTTGACAAGTACAAACTATTGGTGCTTCAGTCGGTGTGATGTAATGTGAACATCGAGATGCACTGTACGTGACCGCTGGTGAGGAAGTTAGGAAACTACATTTCTGGAGCCGGATTAGAACGATTTGAAGGCAAGATGAACACTTGTTTTATCTTGAAATGAGTCCACTGAGAGCAATATCACGTTTGTTCAGAACATGTGAAATAATGTTTTTCTGCACTACCAAAGGATCTCTCCGCCGCCGGCACGGCCTTCAAAATGTTCACAAAGATCAAAGAATCAGTGTTGATTTTAGGACTTGTTATCTCTATATCTAATAATCTGATCTAGCCGGTTTTGGAACCAGCCTACAAAAACACCCTCATCACATCAGCAAATGCAGCTCTTACATCCCTGATTGAAATTTGACCTCAGTACCTCATATTTACCATTGTGGTTTTTGCTGCTGAAATACCAAGGGGCAACATACTACTCCTGCCTATAAAGGCATGTCCTTGGCTGGTTTCTTCCTGTGAGAAAGTCTACTGGCACCTTCAAATTGTTGGACCGAGCCTATTAATCCCCAGAATTTGTGTGTAGTGAAGGCCAGTGGAAAAATCTCAGTTGGGGAAGTGAATAACCAATAGTCCTCGCGCCCCTGCAACCACACTGGACTCTGAACAGTCCAGTGGAGCTGCTCAGTGGCCAAAAAAAACCTCTGAGGGCTGAAATAAGATAATAACTTATTTTTGTCTCCCCATATCAACATCTCTTGCAAAAGCATGCATGAAATAATTTTTTGGCATTTCTGCAGTGGATTTTTTTTGTATAACTTGACTTAAATTCTGTGTTTGTGTATCCAGGCTGTTGATTATAATGTGTACAGTAAATACATGGTTGTTGGTAGGACTTTGCTGTCTTGAAAAGTTATTTTTAACCAAATGAAAAAACTCACCTTGCCCAGTTGTCCTGGAATTGTAGATGTTCGCATTTTCATTGTTATTCTCTGCACTTTGATGACTTCTTGTCCATGTTGGCTTACATCTGCTGATGAAGCACATGTGATATGATAGAAAGCTCCAGAGCGGCTAATAAATGGACGTTTGGTTGGTATTTTTTCGTCAAATGATTTATATAAACATAATTGGCACAAAATTACATTACTTAAAGAATACATACTCTATACTACATACTTTTAATTCACGACTGAACCTGATCATTGTTCAATCCTTCTTTGACACCAGCGTTAAAATGTAAAAGATTTCTACTCTCCGTCAAAGTGCTCTCACAATGCAGTGTCTTTGGAAAGAGAACACACCGCTCTCCTGTCTGCGGCGATTCAGCAAACACGTAAGTGCAACCTTGATCGTGAGGAGAAGATGACTTCCTGCTCAACACTCCGTGCACGGAGAGGCTAAGCTGGTCTGGAGAAAATCCTATTCACACCTGGCTCAAACACCCCAGTGTTCAGGCCACAATGGGAGTCTTTCTTTCCTTCACGTGACACCGAGCGTCCAAGGTCAGTAAAGTTCAGGAAGCACATGATTTTTTTATTTGAAAATCTATAAATTGTAAAAATGAATGCCCCTGTGTTTATTTGCGCTTCACTCTGCTCTCAAGCCCAGAGGCCTCATTCTGCTCGCCAGCTGCCAGCCTATTAGCACCCCACAGAAACCCTAACAGTGCTGCCACGGGCCGGCTGTTTGTTTGACTTTGTCATATTGAATTGAGACACGCAGACCTGGTGGACGGGAGGTGAGAATGGGCATTGACTCATTTTGAAGGGTGCACTTGTTAAATCTCTGGCCATCTTGGACGATGTTTAGACTGGGAAGGAGTTCCAAACTTTTGACTCTGGTCTTGGACGATCCGCTTGTGGGTGAGATCTGTATTGCTGAAATACTGCGAGGCCTGAAGCCGAGCTTTACATTCTTTCTGGACCTCAGTGCTGACTCGCAAATTCATTTAATGGGGAGAGCTTGAATAAACATGGAAAAGGACAGAAGCATTTGGGTTTTAAGGAAACTGAAATGTGCATGAAATTGTTGTCACAGAATGTGTGTTAAAAGTCACTGGAGATCTTAAGGCCATCAAGTCGTTGTATCAACAGTTGTATATTGTTGACATTTACCCAACATATATTATCATTCAGTTATAGTGGTATCTAGCCATGCTGATAGATGCTGGTTGTGTTTACACACATAGATTTTGAGATATCTGCATGTGATGATAATGTAAACTAATACAACAGAGGGGAATTGAACTCCATTAAACATCACTGAAACAATGTCCCAATTACAATTAACCAACAAACCTCGTCATGAGCAGTTTTCACATGGAGCTACTTTGTACTGAAGCAATAGTCCCAATGAAAACTAAATCAACTCATTGCACAGTTGGAAGCAGACCAAAACCGCTCACCTCTTCGACTGAGAATGGGTTAATGTCACTGTGGAGGACTGGACACAGAGCAGGGAGGACATTATCATCCCACATTAAAGGACCACCTTTGAACAGAGACAGGGGGTTGCCTTTCATATAAGCCCACCTGTTATTACATGACTGAAGTTTCACACTTTAGGTGAGGTGACGACTAACCTATGGAACCTGGGTGACGATGGAACCTGAGCCAGTTCCATTCACTGTAGAAGACCGAAAGACGTGTTCGAAAGCTCACGAAAGTTAATACGTGGACCTGCGAAAACTGTTCACAGTGGGTCTGTTCACTTAGTTCTTAGAATCGAAGACCTAACCCAGGAACCGATCTGTCCCGCGTAATACTCAGATTGGGTCAAGTACGGTCCTGATGAATTGCAGTGGGTCTGAGGTCTTGTATATGTTTTTTAATGTATATCTAATACTGAAGTAGATCCAAGCTCTGATCACTTGATCTGTCATTTTCATCACAGAAGAAAAGCATACACTGTGGAGTTAAAGGGATGTTTTGCTGCTCTTTTCGACTACAGCTGCTCATTAATTGGTGGCGCATCAATGTGCTGCCTCTGAAAGACACGTTTTTGTAACATGTTGAATCTGTTGAGCACCACAAAGTATTGCATTGGGGGGATGGCAGGAATCTCAGAGGCCAGTCTTTCACCCCACACATGGAACCAAGACTATTTGCATGGCTAGATACCACAAGGGCTGAGCGACGGAATATGTTTTTTGAGATGACCTGACCCTTTAAGGACATTAAGGTCACTAGCAAAGGTGGTGTGTCAGTGTTCGGTTGCTGAGTTGCCTTAAACTGTATAGCCACTACACTATGTTCAATTTTCCATCATAATAAATGTCATACAGCTGAATCCTTGTCAGAAAGGCCAAATAGTGTTCCAGGCAGCTGCAAGTGTATGGTTTGGAGCCCCGCACAGGAGGAATCCGTCTTGTAAACCGATATGGCTGCCCAGTCATGACCTCAGCCTCCAAGTATGAATCCTCAGTATGATCTGTGGGTTTAAAAGCCCGGCTTTTGCGGGGGATAACTGAAACTAATTATCACGTGTCTCTGTGGAAAACAACAGAAGGCTCGGGGCTGGATGGATAAAAGGGATGTGCTCTAAAGGTTTCAGCATTACTGCCTATATGTCAGCGTGTCAGGGAGCAGACGCGCAGCTTAGGTTCTTAGATCAGCGTTGTGTCGAACTATTTCGCGTTCTAAAAGTGAACCATCAGAGTATGGTTTGGCTGTGCTTCTACCTCACAAGACAGCGAAAGCGCCACTGATCTTTTATGTGGAACTTGCTCCTCATATTTCACTGTATGAACTCTGCACATGAACTACAATAAACCCCAACTCCCAAAGTGCCAGATAATGTTTTCCCCTTTCAGCAGCAGATGATGATTTCTGGTCTGGGCCTATGCAGCAACAGATGTAGTCAAGCTGCTCTCCAGCAGGCCTTTAGGAGTGATGGCCTTGTGATCCTGGTGGTGTACACTGACTCACGCCACGCAGACAGCAGGTGGTCTTGTATGGGAAAACCTCTGGCATCCCCCTGGGGGTGGGAGGATAGATAGCAGGTCCTGGTGCCCCCCCACCTCCGGGGCTCAGCTGTGAATGGGTTAAAGTGATAATAGCTCACACTGTGCTCTGTCCATTAGCTTTAAATACTTCTGGCTTGACGTTATGTAATTGGAGTTGTGAAGAGCATTCAGAGCTTACATGAGATGTACGTGTTTTACAAGCTTATGACGTTGACCGGTGCCACAACGCTCGGCTCTACCATCACAGTAAAACTCTGCTGGTCATAGGCCTTTTTCACATAAAAGTTTGACACGTCACAGTAGGAAAAGCTCAGGTGTAAAATAAAATGGCTGTATTCCATTTAGCAGCTTCAGAGTTTTGATCGTGCATGTCATGATTTATTGAGACACTGGGATAACAGAGCCATTATTAGTGTTCTAACACCTGTGATTTTACTACTCTGACAAGTCAAAGTCTGAAAACAAAAGACCTTATAGCTCAGCAACATTGCCCATTTACAGATAGATTGGAGTTAAAGTTTGCAGATGTGTTAGTGTAACACTAGTCCAAAGTGCAGTATGACACTGAATATTTGCCTTTGTTCTGCAACTTTACTTCAGCTGCCAATAGATCTGCTGGACAGTTACAGGAGCAATATGTCAAGCTGGGGGCAGCATAGAGCCATGCACTGATCACCTTCAGTATAAGGATGCATGACTTGACTTCCAAGGGAAAGCATCACTCACTGCAGTATTGTACCAAACATGTCTCCTCAGCATAGTTTGCTGAGGCTGGATGGCAGCACAAATAAAAACCTGATCAGGAAACAGTGTTGCTCACTAAGGAAATTGAAACCCTTGATTAGCAGACCCACAATCTCAATGCCTTTGTAGAGTCTTTGCTTGACACATGAGAACTAGTCTTAGACTGACATCTAGTGGTGATCAAAATCCATGACAAGGAAGCAAAACCTCTGGTCAGAACCATTTAATAAAGGCTTTAAGACATTTAAGGACATAAAATCATTTAAAAAAAGTATTGCTGTACATTTTACACATTAACTGCCACACATGAAAACAATCCCATTTTAAAAAAAGAAAAAAGGGGGCCACACCTGTCCACTGGACCTTTACATTGCTGACCATTTTAAAGCATGCCACAAGTTTTAGATTTGCAGCTGCTTAGCAGTTACATTAAGCTATAAAAATAACTCAGTGACGAGTGTGATTTTGGTCACGTTACTTTGTGTGGCAACATTGAAGGCAGAATATTCAGCTATTGTGTTCAAGAATATGAGATTTCAGTCTGCTACAGTAGTGAGTTAACTGATAGTAAATTAGGTGGCATTACAGTAGTCACTGGTAGCTGACTGAATCTCATTCAGAGGAATGAGATCTGATATAAAGAGAAGTTGCCATTTTGTGGGCTAGGAGGTCTGAAGGGCCATCTTGGGTGAAAGACAATGTAAAGTTAAAACTTGTAGCCTGCTTTGCAAGATGTCAGTAAAAGATTTCTTGGTCAAACATGCAAACCACTGACATGGTCCTTAGTGTGCTGATCCCTCAGTCAGGTTAAAAATGTTTAAGTTACAACTGTACAAATCAGCACATGGTGCCAAACACATTTAGTAATCCTCACAGGGTGAGCAGCTTTGCAAGATCCTTCACCTCTGAAGACTTCAGCTGAGAGATTGTAGCAATCCTCATCTGCTTTGAAGTGGAGTATTTGCCTTTAATGGCCTGCAAGAAAACAGATTGAGGGTAAAGTATAAAATTAAGCTACTGACATTTTAATTCATCAAGTTTAGACCAATTAAGTGTCTTGTGGCTGAGAGTCTACAGATCCCATTTAAACTAGTCATGCACCAGGAGACTTGTTCTGTTGATTGGTCTAACTTTACACTTACCATGTGTTTGGTCTGCCCATCATTCACTTTCACAACATTCTTAGCAATGTGTGCCATCACAGGAATCAAACTCTCTGCTGTGTAGTCCATGTAGTGCTGCAGTGTCACATCCTGAGGAGAGACATTTCAGAACAGTTCTCAGAAAGGCCACATCTAAGCATTTTCCTACTTCGACAGTCTAGTCCATATCAAGTAGACACATTTACTTGCAACTAATCAGGCTCATTTTACCTGTCTATTATATAGTTAGTCCACTCAAGGGCAGGAAACCCAGACTTTGTCATTAGAAGTCAAACTCACCCATTCACCAGCATCCAAGATCTTAAGGGTAAGAGCCAAAGCAGCACTTGCCACCATGGAAGGTGGGAAGTGAACCATCTCATAATCAACCATGGTGAGCTCCAGGAGGTATTTTGCCAGGGTGTGTTGCTCAGCAGTTACCTGAAGAGAGACAAGTCAGGACTGACATTAGGGGCCTGTAAATGATACACAAGCTCTACTTTCTGCTGATTGAGATGCTGCCACAAACTTCGTAAATCTTTGAGGCCCTTCTGAGGAACTGCAGGGGAAGAGGGCGCCCTAGTTGGAACTTGAGCACCCGGAGGATCGTCATCTCCATGTCTCTGATTTGGGCAGTGGTGTAGGCCCTGTCGGTCACGTAGGCAAAGTCCGAGATCTCAGGGGGATACATCTCCTCGTATTTGGAAGCAAGAAACATGGCAGTCACACCGACCAGCTGCAGCTGTTTCTTGGGGACTGGGTTTTCCTGTTGGAGGGAAAAGACTTTTATAAATGGTAGCATTGAAGGACTTTTAGCTGGTTAATAGAAGCTGTGTTTCATGCAGAAAACTGCCTGCTGGGTGAGAGTTTGATACAGCCACTCACCTGAAGAAAGCGGTCAATGATTCCCACAGTCATGTACATTGTCTCCTGCAGCAAACGGAACTTCAGGCTCACCTGCACCAGCCAGTCAATGAGAATGGCCCGCATGTTACCAGTCACCTCCTGACCTTGTAGGTAAGTGGGTCTGACGTTCTGCTCAACCTGAGCAGACAGGAAACCAAAGATGAGCTGGGGAACAGACCGATTAAGTCAAACCGAGCTTTAAAACTTAAATTGCGCTTGCCTCAAGCTGTCGGAGGTATTTGTAGATGTCTTTCACATATTCACTGCAGAGCATTGGGTTGTCATAGTCGTCAACATCCACATCCCTGATGGCGGAGTGAAGTATGACGTCTGAAAATGCTTGACACAGGTCAGCAGGCTCACAGCCTGAAGTCTCCATTGGAGTGGGGGACGCTGGTTCAGGTAGAACCTGGAATGGTGGAAATCCCAACGTGAGTTTAAACAAACAAGCGCCACACCCAGTGGTCATTTGTGTTGATGGCCAGATAGCCGTTGGCATACAACTCACCTGCACCACAGGCTCAGGTTTAACGGGAACGACATTTTTTGGTTTTGGTTGTTCAACAGCTGCTTTTTCAGCTTTGGTGGTGACTTTGATCTTCTTGGTGGCCTCTGTCTTGACAGTCTAAAAAGAAAGTAATGAGCTGAATGTTAATATAAAATTGCAACTTTATCATAGTTTAAAGTCATTTAATCCAAGCAGGTGAGCATTCTCTGGTTCCACTTACATGTGGATGATGAGCTGACTCTTGTTAGATATGTCAGTTATGTTGCATCTCAGATTTGAATGTTGTTAGACAAAAAAAACATGCAATTTTAAGTACTGGGCAATTTTAACAGGTAACAGCTTTTTTTCACCAATTTCACCTCTGATACCAACATTTACAATCTCAGATCCAACTCTAAGATTACTTAATGCAAGAGCATACATTTGGAGGTACTGGCACATCCCCAAATTTGGTAAATTTTTGTTCTACAACATGGTGGCCTTGAAAGGGGCCCACTGCTCATCATTTTGCACACAAGATATATTTGAGACATGAATCAAACACACAATGAGACCAGCCAGCCGAGAGCTGTGACTGCATGGCTAAAAGTGAACGTATAGTTAGTAACGTAGCAATAGATTACGAACTGAACCTCTGAACACGCCGAGTTGTTCACTTTCCATCCACTATCGGGCATAAAAACACTGTAGGCGCACGAGATTCTGTGTTCTCCAAGTCACATTTTTACCTTTTTCTGCACTTCTTTGTTCACCGCGATGTTTCCGATCTCGCCCAGCGCCGCCCGAGGCTTCAGTGAAGGCCCGGCCACCGAGCAGGCCTTTCCAGCGAGGTCAGTCCTGGTGGAAGCCAAGCGGTTCTGCAGAAAGATAAGAGCACTCAGCGTCACGTCGTGCTGCATGTTGCATGTTTATATGTTTATAAAAGTCGCTCGGCCTTTGGTCGAGTTCCTATTATGGAACGGTGGCACGAGCGCAGAGCCCACAGCGACGCACGAGCGCATTTAACAAAAAATAAATAAAAGTCAATAATCATTTAATCTAAACGCCTTTAGAGTCACGGGTAAGTAAACGAGAAATTAAAAGCTTAAAGTGCTTACTCTGGTTACTCGAAGAGCCATTTCGAAATGTGCGTCGCTTCAACAACCAGCAGGAGAGTCGTGACGGAGGACGAGGCGGCGTAGCTTTTATTTTCAGCGTCGGGGTTTAAATCCTCGCTCGCTGCCAGCTGATTGGCTGCCTGCTGATTCCTCCGAGCATCCGATTGGTCGAGCGCATCTGTTTCAAATGCGTTCCCCGGGCAACCAGGGATCACGTGGTTTACTTTTTTTTTGTTCACTTCCTTTTTCCTGTTACGTCCGGCTTAGTGTTTAGCACACTTCCGGAAGTTTATATACTTTTTTAATTTGTTCTTTCGATAAACGAACAAATCAATGAATGCGTTTACATGCTAGTAAAGAAGAAGAAAGAAAAAGAAGAAAAGAAAAAATAAGTCATGGAAAAGATATTGGAAATTGACGCGTTTACATGTGTTGTCTGATAAAGCCCAGATTACATGCGTTTTTTGCTCGGCAAGTAGTCAGCAATTATCAGTCGGACTAAGGCTTTACTTTTTTTAGAATACAAACCTCCCTCACCCCAAACACAAGCACATACACACACACATTAGACCTCAATGCCAAGTGCTTTTCTTATTTTTTTTATTTTAAATGTGTTTGGGACAATAATAGGAGAACATATGGAAAGCCTGTCTCTGATTCCTGTGCAGACCAATATTTTTCCTGCCATATTTATTTTTACCAAATTGGCAAACTTGTGTGCCTCTTAAATTATGGTGAGCTCTGTCAACTCAACCCTGTTGTTAAAATACTTGAACATTATATGGGACAATGATATGTTGTGGGATACAGATAAGAGCTTGGCAATCCTATTAATGAACTTTCATGTGTAAAGTCTTGCCGTACAGAATTTATGTAACATTTCTATACACATAGTGTCTTTCTTTCTCAATACCAAGCAGCCCACCTACTTGCCACGGCCGAGGTGCCCTTGAGCAAGGCACCGCACCCCCAATTGCTCCCCGGGCGCTGTGAACTGCTGCCCACCGCTCCAGTGTGAATATGGCACCTGTCTCTTTGTGTGACCCTGTGCATGTGCATGTGTGTGTTCGTACAGGTGCCACTGGATGGGTTAAATGCGGAGAAATAATTTAACTTGCGTGATTAATAAAGTAAAATAAAATAAAAAAAAAAAAAACCACAGAATGACAAAGTGTTTTATAGATAAAGGATTTGATCATGTCTTTGGTCTTAACTCAAGTAATCTGCTATATATCTACCAGGGAGTTTGCAAATGAGTGCAGCGGCTTCCAGTCCTGCCAGCCTGAAGAACTTTTCATCCTGTGCAGTGGCCTCGAAGGCTTATAATGTGCACAGACAGGGCACCTTAACTACCAGGGCACCCCAGATTTTCTCAAAACAAAGCTATTCTGCTATCAAACATAACAAATTGCTGTACTCATTTTAAAATAGGTTCAAGTATGCACTCTGCAGCTGTATTTTCTGTTAGGAGGATGGATATCAGAATCAGTATCAGAATCAGCTTTATTGGATATTGTATGCGTACACATACAAGGAATTTGACTCTTTTTTTTTTTTTGTCTATTTTTGTGCCTGTACGTTGAGAGCAACGGAAAAAAACAAACAGGACAACAAAGGTAAGCATAAACATTTAACTGCTATGTACAAATATAAAAATAAATATATATACAAAGTATATATATGAACATAAACACAACAACAATGACAATGCAGTGGAGAATAGTGTGTCATAGTCAGACACACTATTCAGTCAGACAAGTGCAATGATATAGAGTGCAAAGATGCCTGGAGAGATTGTCACAGGATACTTTATATACATGACATGAGGTAGGTGGAATATATATATATGATTATATGATTGAGTGTTCATCAGAGTGACAGCTTGCAGGAAGAAGTAGTTCTGGTGTCTGGTAGTTTTGGCTGAGCTCCTTACCCGCAGAGCTCAAAATGGAGCATGAATTGGATCATTTTAAACTCAAGCTGAAACAGCTTTTTAAGGATCAGTCACGTAATCGCAAAAGATTTGGTGCCTGCGTTTGTGATTTTGTCGTTTGTGCTTTGCAGTTATTTTTCTTGGTGAGTTTTGTGTAGTTGTATAAAGGCTGATCTAAGGATAAATACATAGGATAAATGCTGTGGTATATCCATGCTATTGTGTATACTTGACCCTATGAAATTAACATTGAAGAAAATGGGGGGGAATGAAACAAAAGATAAAAATAAATATCAGCAAATATTTTACTTAATGTAAAATGATCAGAAAAAAAAAAAACCTTTTACCTGAGCTCTGTGACTTTGTGACAAGATATACTAAAACAGTCACCATCCAGGTATGATGGTCGCATACTCTGAGGACTGTTCATGTCATTGAGCTGTCCATGGGGACAAAGAACAATGTTAGACAGAGTGAAGCAGCAATCAGAGCTGGATACTGCAGGGACAGAAAGAAATCGCTGGCGAAGCTGAAGTTTACGAGGAGCCATTTAAGGCAACATCTCCTCAAACTTGTTTTGTCGGTCTGCATCCACGCGCCAGACAGACAGCGCCGATCCCTTCTGATTGTGTGGAAATTGATTTTTAACAACAGCGGGGTCGAGGCTCCGGACTGGCCACTTGGTGGGAGGACACGGATTTAATGTTTTCTGTAATGGCCTGAAATCTTTTGTGGCCATACTCCAACACCCGCTGCCTTCCAATCAGAGGCTCACAATTTCCGTGACGTCCACCGGAAAAAGAGAGCACGCAAACGCATCGCGTAAAGCAAAACAGATGCCACCACATATCAGCGACAGAGGACGTCAACCAAATTAGCCGAAGGTACTCCCGGCCGGAGAGGAGTCGGTATATGCGCGACAAGACTGAAAAAGAAAGGCTCAAACTACGACCTACCTAGACGGCCCTAGTAAGTTAGCTCCGAGATAAAGATTTAGTCATTCCGTCACTCCAGAGAGTTTCCGAGAAAAACCGACGTTTTCTCAGACGCAGGAGGTAAGTGGTCCCGTTAAAGCCGCCGCGGCCAGCTGGCACAAGTGTTTGTCGGGGAAGTTTCTGAAGTGAACTAACAGCAGCGGCGTGAGAGGCAGAGCTCCGAGCTGTAAAGCGAGGAGCCTCGACGTCAGTGCAACTCCGGCGTCCTCGGCTAGCGAGGATTAAAGAAGCGATCCGATCGGTTAACACGTGTCGGGGAAAAGTTTCCTCCAGCTACATTAAATACAACTTTGCCGTGTTACAGCAGCTGGCGTCTAAGCCGAGCGCTGACTTTAATGTGTTTCAACCGCGACACAAACTAAAGTTAAAGTGAGGACCGTCGGCGTTTGACCCGGCTAACGTTAATCTGCTAGCTCCGTCCGTGGACTTGTGGTCGGCGTCTTGTTGACCGAAAGGTTTCACGATCACTGGACGCGTCCCCTCAGCCGCTTTGATTCGCCTACTCGTGCCCCGGGCGAGGGCACTTTGTGATAAGTTACTGTCAAGAAACCCGGCGGCTGTGAAGGTGGGAACAAAAACAAAGAGACGAGACAAAGCAGAAAGGCGACAGCAGCGCTAACAGTTCCTGTCCCCGCTAACATTAGCGAGATCACGAGAACCGTCGACAACAAACGGGCGAAAAAGCGCCGAGCTGCTCTTTGTTTGTCCGTGCGTGTCTCTCTCCGTGACCTGGACGCCTTTCATCAGTCGGTGCGGCGGGGATCAGGCGGCCCGGTGACACCGTCTCCGAGGGAGAGGCGTTAGCGGCCGTTAGCGCGCTAGCATGACTCAGTGCATTTGTGGCCCTGTCGGGACCGGAGACGCGCCGAGGCTCCTGAAGCCCCCACACGGGCCACGGAGCACCGGAGCGGGGCCTCGTCGGGCCTCCGCGGTGGCACCAACCGGGGTTGAGAGTTAGATGTTAGCAGGCAGTCGGTACCACCACACCCTGGGGGGGTGGGAGGGGTGCATGAGTTGGGCTTTTGTCTCGGTGATGGAGCAGCTCGGCTCTGTCGGGTGTTTGTCCCCGGGTCAGGATCTGTCCCCACGAGTCCCCTGTCCATACCGGCACGGGCCACCCAGCAGCCCCCCTGTCTTTAACATGGGCTTCCTCCCTTTGGGTTGGAAAGCTGATGGTGTCTTTTAATGTGGTGGGGGGGGGGACCTACTCTGACGAGGATACACGTACTGGCACGGTCCCGGCTCTGCTCGCAGGGCTCCCGGGGTGGTCTATAAATAGACGTGTTTACAGCCCCGGTGTGTTGGAGGTAACTCGCGTGTGTCTGTGCCTGAGCCTCTGAGATCAGCCTGTCACATTGCGACTCCTGTGACAGAGCAGAGCCGTCGTGCACAGGTCCATGTGAGCGTGGAGCTGCACGCACACACACACGCACACACACGCACACGGGGGCAGGTTGCAGTGGGTTGGTGATGGTAGTTTTGGGGAGAGGAGGAAGCCTCTGATGCAGTTTGCCGGAACCTGAACGTGGCCATGTGAAGACTTCCCTTTTTGGTTCCCCTATGTTTTACCCCCCCCCCCCACCCAGTGAAATTCTCACAACTTCCTTTTAATGTTATTATGAGGCTGATGCAAGTTCATGTTCATTAGAGTAACTTTGGCAAGAGAAGAGAGGAGTCATACACTCTGTGGTCTAAAGTGGAGTAAGCAGTAATTGTGTCAATATTAGCTAAACATTCTGTTTTTTAGACTTAGTCCTACCTGTTTTCCCCTACATACAGGGGGTTTAATAGTCATGAAAAACTATTATTGAGTTTCAGTGCTGATACCAAAATAATACATTTTTGATGAATGTAAACATGGCTTTTTGTTTTTTTAACAAAAGCAGCCAACATTCTCAAGTGTTGAATGTTGTCTCAACATCAGCAGCTGAACGAGAGTTTTGTCAGTCTAAAATTTGTGTGACAAACCAATCTCGACACAAGGTCCACCTGCTATCTTTTCCAGGGCTTTAAACCACATATCACCGTCTTCCTCGGTGAGGCTGTCTGCATTCAACATACATGACCGTCTTTGATCCAAGATGGGTCACGACCCCAACTCTCCAACTGTTATCTCATTAACGACGTCACGTTTCACACTCAACGTCCTGTGATGACACCTGAGCCACCTCTTTCACAGATGAAGACTGTGAGATATGAGTCAAGGCTTCAAAAAAGCTAATAGTTGGATTATTTTGTTTCATATTCTAGGTCTAAAATCAAGAATGAATTTCACTGCTGTAGTCTGAAGTTGGCAGACTGCAAGTCTGACCAGGAACCTCATGCCAGCTTTCTGTTTTCTCTCAGTACCAAAAAAAAGTATTGAAGTTGTCATGGCTCAGTGTGGTGAACCTTTAGAAATTCAGGCTAGATGCCACTAGCTGGGTTTTTTCCTGGGACTACTGAAGAAATAACTGATTTGAGAAAGTGCTGCCTCACTGGTTCTCTGCCCTTTTACAGTGTTGTTTGACGTTCTTGTGAAAATTAGAATATGATGTTGTGTTAATTGCATTAAGTAGCTCAGCAGCTTAACAAGCCCAAGTCAGATATGAGCATGTGTTAATGGCAGATAGTGATAATGAGCTGTCACTAAACCTGTTAATAATTGCCACCCGGTGATGAATTAGTATGGTATGAGTGTGTTAAGCTGAGTTGAGCCAGAGGTGAGTGTGATTGAGTAGGCAGACAGACTGCAGCCAGGACTGAAATTACACTCTTCTGACCGGTTCTGACCTGTGAATTACATATATTTGTTTGCTTGAATCTGCAGAAAATTACCTAATCAAACATCATTATAGCAGTGCTGTTTTATTCTGAATACCCAGTAAAACATTCAAACAACAGTGTTTTATTTACAGTACAAGGAGAGACGCAGAAAATCCTCAAATTTGCAAAAATGGATTTAGTGATTTTTTTGTGGTATTTTTGCTTGATAGAATGACACTTTATTGGTTATAAATATTGTTGCCAAAGCGATTAATTGACTAATCTCTTAAGAACTAATGATATCTCTCTGTAGGCCAGTGTCTCAGTGGAACAGGTTATGAAAAAGCTTCACACTGAGCCATTTGAATAGTTTTTGAACAACTGAAAAACTTAACTGCTTGTTAAGTGGCCTTCTGGGGATGATTTGTCTTTGTGCAGAGTGACTCCACTCACCAACGCTAATTAATCCTGGAGCTCTTTTTTTTTTTTTAAATCATTTATCTATCTAGAATTCAGGTCAGATTTGTATCCCTGCACCTTGGTTGTACCCACGCAAAACTCCACTCCAGCGTGTGTCTTTTGTTTGTGTCTCCAGGTCAGCTCACCAGGTGGCACACATCACTATGGCCCAGGAAACCAATCAGAGTCCAGTTCCTATGCTCTGTCCCACTGGCTGTGGTTTCTATGGCAACCCCAGGACTAATGGCATGTGCTCTGTGTGCCACAAGGAGCACCTGTCAAGGCAGAACAATGGAGGAGTCAGTACTTTGAGTACTGTGGGTAAGACCTGCTGTGTCCGTCACAGTTTTGTAGTTTTTTTTTTTTTTGTTTGTTTGCACGTGCACATAGGACAAAACTCCCAACCTCCGTGTCCATCTGTAAGGTGTGGTGAAATGTTCTCCCCCAGGCAGCAACAGCGGATCCACAGCTGAAGCTTCTGCCATCCAGAGGTTAGAGGCCACCTTGAATAATGCTGCAGCTGCTGCAGTCGCTGCTGCGGAGGTGGCAGCCGAGGCTGCCGCCTCTGCTGAGGCTGCTGCCACCGAGGCTCTCAGGTGAGGGGACCCACCAGGGTTTATTATACTGCCTTCAAACAAAGCATGCAAGGTTGCAGTTTTGAAATGGGAAGTTAGTTACACAATATGTACTCAGGAACCATTAAAACTGAAACAATACATCCTTCTCATTTACTCTCCTGAATTATTAAGGTTTTTGTTAATTTTGTCCTGGTTGTCCTTCACAGTTCAACAGCGAGTTCTGTAACACAACAGATGACTGAGATGAGTCTCTCTTGTGAGGAGAAAGGAGCATCAGGGAGCAAAGTAGAGCTGACAGAGCCAGGTGGGTACCAAATATGGACCTGTATTTCACCACAGAGGATATATACTGAGACGACATCACAGATACAAGCATACTACAGTGTAATGCAGGCCAAAACAGCAGTCCTGCCAGAAACAAGCGTTCTGTCAGAGACATCCTCATTACAGCGGGCCGGTATGATTGTATATATACCATGAGAGGATCAACATTTGGTTTCTACTGAGGCATATTTTTCTTTAATATCTCTGATCTGAATAAACCATTGAGGACATAGTTGTACAGCAGTGAGTAGGACTGCTTTATGGCAACATTGTCAGAGAATTTATTTATTTATTTATTTATAATAAACCTCCGACTAGGTTGGTAAAAGAGATACTTTACTGAGTTAAGTGTTTTTCTTGCGTGTCTCCAGTGTTGACTCAGCCCACATTCTCAGCCTCCCATCCCTCCACTGCTGGCAGTGAGGACTCCAAAGCCCCAGAGCCCCCAAAACCCAAGAAGAATCGCTGCTTTATGTGCCGCAAAAAGGTTGGCCTCACAGGTAAGAAATTATGTATTTGAGGTATTTACAAGGTGGCAGCACCATGAGATTGCTCTGGGTTGGCAGCCATGTTCCTGGCTGAGAATGCCAATGCAATCTGGTCAAACCAGAGCGCTCGCACAGCAAGCTCTGCATTCCTGCCATTGTCGCACAGTCCACAGCAGAATGCAAGCAGTGGATAAACTTGATTTTTTGCAGTGGCTGATGGGGGGAAAAAAAAAAAAACAACAACTTTAGTCTCCATCTGCAGCAAATGGGGAATGAAGCATTTTGATTGATTCAGCAAAGAGCCGAAAAGGAGAGAGACAGGTGATGAGTTCTTACGGTAAACATCATGTCGCTGGAATGTGCCAGGATATCTACGGTTAGGGATGTTTTGGCATTTCGAGCACTTGTCATTGATTTGACCCGGTCTGTCCTCTGCTGTGGCATTTCAGGTTTTGACTGCCGCTGTGGGAATCTCTTCTGTGGACTTCACCGTTACTCCGATAAGCATAACTGTCCGTACGACTACAAAGCTGAAGCTGCTGACAAGATTCGCAAAGAAAACCCTGTGGTTGTTGCTGACAAGATCCAGAGAATATGAAGAGGACTTTCAGTTTGACTTTGAATGCTGGGAGAGATCGGCTTTAAAACATGGACTTGAGCCCAACCTTCTTCCTGAAGGACCTGTTTTTTTCCCCCTTGTTTGTTACGCATTCAGGACTCTTTTCCCCCAGTGCATGAGAGTTCACGTATATTTTCAGCTTTCATTCTTGTTTGCGTGTGAGTTTAACACTTTCGGAGGGTTGCATTGAACAAACAGAGTGTATGTGGTGGGTGGAGGGGTGGGTCCATTTCTTGAGAAGTGACTGAGGGAGATTGCTGAAAAAAAAAGAAGAAGTAATTACCCCTTTAAAAAATATTGGAGTTGGTGGTTTCTCAGTCTGTTTTGTGATCCTCCTGAGGTGGCCTGAACTCCTGCCTGGAAAGCGCTCGAACACTCGGGCCCGTTTGGACTCAGACTGTTACTGCTGTTGGCGTCCTCTCAGCCGTGCTTGCTCTCTGCTGGCTTGAGTAGCAAAATGGATATTGTTTTCTTTTTTTTTTTTTTTTGATCAGAGTTTAACCCTCCTTACTTGTCAGACTTTACGCCCTGGTAAGTTTTTATCAACCTGAAATGCTTCTCTGTGCCGCTGGAATCTCGTCCACTCCGCCCCCCCATCGTTGACACGCAGCTAAAACATATTGCGAAGAGACTTTGAAGAAGAGACTTTGTTGCTGGCGCTTTTCTTGCTGGCTCATAATCCTTCCTTCCTGCTGTGTGTGTGGCACTAAAAACACAACGTAGTTTGACAGTTAACTCCTCTTTCTCTCCTGTTGATCCCGGGCTGAACGCTGTGACCCGCTCCGTGTCCGATCTGGATAGCAGGCACATGGACTTCCTGCTTTTTACGTCTTCTAAACCATCCACTGAAGTCACATGATGATACACGTCACATTGTTTCCTTTTTTTTTTTTGTTTCCCAGAAAAGTGGTATGTGTGCTGTGTGTTGTTGTATGACAAGTAGCCTAAACTTGTATTAATTTTTGCCTTTGGAAGGGTTTAGCTCCACTAATAGTTTCATCTTTTACTTCACTATTGATTGTTTTCCTCTATTTTTAATGTGAGCTGACAAATTCACAACGTTTGGCGTGTTGGACTGTTGCATTGTGTGTGTGTGTGTGTGTGTGTGTGTGTGTGTGTGTGTGTGTGTGTGTGTGTGTGTGTGTGTGTGTGTGTGTGTGTGTGTGTGGGGGGGGGGGGGGGAGTAGATGTTGGACGGCTGGTGTTTGAGTATCATGTGAGGCTGAGTGGTTGTGTGAGTTAGTGAGACCTTCAGTCGTAGGTTATTAATGATTTTCAGTTTTTGTTGATTTTTTTTGGTCTGGCTGCTTAATCTGTTTGTTTTGTTTTTTACCCTTTAGTTATGCAAGTTTGTACAAACATCTTTATTTATATACTGCAGTGCGCGTAATCCTTCAATAATACAGAATAAATTGTATGATGTAAATAAATTATGTTCACAAATATAAAATTAAGAATTCATGGCCCTTCATGTTAATATGCCACTGTCGTCCAGTTCAGTCTTACATGAAAATTGATTGCTTGGTGTCCTGAACTTTTAACATCTGAATCTCCTTTAAGTTATTTTACAGTGTCCGCTGTCAATGGGAAGACGGTGATGAGTGTTTCCTCAGATTGAGAAGTTCGGAACAACCAACCTTCAGGAAATGTGAAGCTTTCGCTGCTCATCTGGAAGTTTTCTAAGTTGGGGTTGTGTTAAATTTATTGCAAGAATAGAAAACCAGCACACGTAACTACAAATATTTTTTTAACTCAGATAATTTTACCAAATGCTCCCTATTCCATTTTAAAAACGGGCATCCTTTGACAATAAGTCATTGATTTTCAATTACAAACAAATTTGACATCAAATTACTTGACTAAACATACATATAGGATAACAGATTTGTCAAGAAGGAAAGACACATCCAGTCAGTTGTAAAAAGATAGATATAGATATAGATAGAGAAAGATAGAGAGAGAGAGAGAGAGAGATATGCGCTTGACTGTTGGCAAGTGGCTTAATAACCTTCAACTTTTGTCTTTATTTTTTAATCCTTTTATTGATTCAACAGAGAAAGAAAAGAAGATTCGACAGAGAAAGAAAAGAGAGCAACAGTGCACATAACATATCACTCCTGTCCCCTCATCAACCCCTACCTAACTTCCTCCTCATCAAACCCACACTCTCGCCCCGCTGGCCAAACAAAGACATGTTATATAAGCTGCAAATTTAAAATCAATAGAAATTTAGTTTGTCAGTCGACAGGTGGCAGTAGTGGCCATGGTATAAGGATCACAGGCCTAAAGGTGGACCAGAGATCATGGCAGATGTATGCAACAGATGTAGCAGACTTGCACAATATACGCCCACACAACAGATCCACATGTGGCGGTGATATTAGAATTTTTTTATGTTGAGAATACATTTTGTAAGCATGTCCATCTGGTAAAAGTGTGATACAACTACAGGGTTTAATGACACACAAACCAAACCTTCCTTGAACAGGTTGGGATGCCGAGCGTAACATCCAGCTGACATTTACAGGCTGCTGTCTGTCAGTTTATCTCTGCTTCCCTGTGACTCGTGGCCCTGCGGGGGAAACAGGATCTGCTGCAGCGAGTGTGGCCTCGGGTCACGTTATGACACGCGCTGCCCCGGCATGTTTCCATACACATGTGCACAGTGTAGTCATTCATCAGCACGAGCAGCACACGGAGACTTCAACAGTCATCTATGAATCATACAAAGATTATGACTTTTGAATGTATTTAATGAATTGCATTGAATGGATCCCTGTCTTCTTCTGCCGTAACTGTGTAGTTGTTGATATTCCTACCATACAAAGACAAATAATTGTATTCGCCATTAATACAAAATTACTTTGCAGGATTAAGATAACAAATTAAACCAAAGTGTTAAAAGTAAAGAGTGTAGTGAAACTGTAGTCTCCCAATGTGCTCGTGCCACATTTAACAAAAATGAAGCTTTTGAGTACATTCACTTTCCACCTGTGTGCACAGTAAGTTTGACTGCACAAAGAGTGTGTGCAAGATGTACTTGTATCTCACTTTGCATGCAATTCAGATGGTGCAATTCACATGTGTGTACTAAGACCTCTGAAGACAACAAGCGCAAACAAAAGGAAAACTGAGCAGCATACTTCTTAGCAAGAAGTTAAAGGCTTTTAATTATCAGCTGAAATAATTTTAATTATTAATGTAATTTCACACACTCAGAATCTTATTGACTCTTATTTGATTCCATTTTTAATGTATCATTCAGTTTTGGGACCTTTCACATCACCTGTGCTCATCTATTGCATTTTTATTTATGCTTGTGAGAAACCATAAATAAATTAAAAAACATTTCTTCTCACAAAAATCAATATTTATTTCAATATCTGTCTATCTAGAACAGCTCATTTATTCAGTGACACACTGCCATGCTACATAATGTGTGGGTTAGTATACACGTCATTCTTTGGCCAAGGCTTTTTTCAGTGAATAGCCACTAGGTGGCATAACAGACATACAATCCCATTTAACACATGCAGCAGTAGAGCAAAAACCCAAACTGAATTGTTGGTGTAAAATTATGGAACTGTTGAAGAGCCACACAAAAACAAAAGATAACACCATGAATAAAGACCATTCACATGTGAGCCTAACACTAGATTTAAAAGGGTTTTTTTAAATAAACAAAAGAAAAAAGAAACATACATTGGACAGTGGGGTTAATTCAAATGTACATGTAAACCACTTAAACAGACCACTTACATTCTTATATTAACATGTAGAGGTGTTCATGTTCACCGTTGTGACAGTAAGTTTTTTGTATTTTTCAGTCTCATTTCATATACACACGCAGTCATATTACAGCAATCGCACGACATGATCCATTAACATTTAATTGCTCATGCATCTTTCATTGTGATCATGCATGAAATATTGATTTAGAAACATCTGATGGGTATTTAGATATGCGGGTGTTTAGAAATTTGTGTCGGGGCCACAAATGGGTCCAAACCTGAAGAGAGAACCGTGAACTCCGCCTGTTTGTTGAGTTTTTGTAAACAGAACTGTTGTCCTGCAGTGGCCCCAAGTGGCCAAAGAAATCGGTTAATGTAGGTTTTAAACAAAAAAGGAACAAACAAAAAAAGAACTCTACACCCTCGTACCACCAACCACACATCTTGAACATATACCTACACGTGTATATAGGCATACACATATATACACATATATACTTTTGCTTTTAAAAAGATGTTCAAAGAGTGCAAAGAGTTCTCTAGCAACAGCTAAGAGAATAATATGCTGTTGTGTACACTTTCTCAACATTTGGCCCACCTGTCTCTCAGCAGGTGGGCGGGAACGCAGCGGATGTGTCACCTCGTACACCTCACCTGTACACCAGCACGAGTCTAAAAGGGTGTGTGATGGCCGACTCACATGTGGGAACTGACAAGCGTGTAATGGAATCATTTTGGATGTGAAAAATGAGCTCCACTCCATTATTTAATGAGGCTTTGAGGTGTTTCTCCGTACGGTTTCCAGCTCTGCACACACAGGTCGCTGCTGCCAGGCTCTGCTGCTGGTTGGCTGACTGTACCTGCTGTATTTCTATTGAAAACAGAACAAAAACAAAACACTGCAGCTGCAAGGTCATCTGAGAGTATTTACTGTTTGCCTCATGAGCCTCACATAGAGAAACCTAAACCTTCATTAAATCTTTAGGGCGTCTGGTCTTCTTGTCTGTGTGTGTCTATATGTGTGTGTGTGTGTGTGTGTGTGTGTTGGGTCTCCAATAACAGGAGGAGTGAGAGTGTCTCCAGGCACTTCAGAGGATGTGGTCCTTTGGCCATTTAGGGAAAACCGAGCAGGACTTAGGGTCTAGCCTGGCTAAATGGAGCCACACTGAATGCTGTTTCACCTCTAGAAATCAGTATGGGCCTGATGTGAACCCACAGCTGTATCTCACCACCTCCATGTCCTAATAATAAAATATAAATGTCCCCGGAGCAACAGTTTGGTTTCCAGAACTTACCACACCTATTTAAGAACGCCCTATGAGAGGGGGTCACATGCACCCAGTCGTCATAGTGACGGCCCCGTCAGATACCTGAGTTGGGTGCTCTGCCAGCACCCAACTCAGGTATCTGACGGGGCAGAAGAGAGCCAACCTGTGAGGGGGTTAGACTGGCTGAAACGCTGCAGAGGACACCGAGGACAGTAGCTTTTTCATTTCCGTCATGCCGAGAAAAAGTGATGTGGCTACAGTGGATGAGGGTGAGTTTCAGATTAGAGGATTCATTTGTTTTGTGGGTTATAATGATATTTTGTAGGTAATAACATGCGTTTTAACGTGTACATTTAGGAGATAATACAAAATGCATGTTCCAGGTACTTTCAGGGGGTTAGGGTATTAACCAGGACAGCCAATATTTTAACAAAACTGTCCAGCCATGCTGTGAGGCTGTACTCAGGCACAGCGGTGCTTTAAAGGTGCCCTGAGTTTTCTTGTAAACAAACAAAAGTGAAGTTACATTCAGTGTTACTCACCAAAACACATTGTGTGTGTCCTTAAGGTCTAACATGTTGAATGCATTTCCTTCCTCATCAAACATTTGTAAAGTATTTGAAATGCAGCATTGTTTACATCCATGATTACTTGCTATCAGTCCTCTTCTTCCCTGTCTTTGCTGGCGCCTGGCTGAATATCTTTGTTCTTCCTCAGTTGGGATAGAGATGGATGCGGATTTGAGTGACAGTGATGGTGAGTGGATAAAACATCACTTCATGCGACTAATTTAAAAATAATTATAGTCTAGAGTCTAATTTTGTGTTTTTTTTAATCTTAATGTAGACGGTGTCGCTCAGAGGAGAGGGAACAGGAGGCCGGCAGCTGGGAGAGGAGGTGCAAAGGGAAGAGGCCGGGGGAAAAAACCCGCCAGCGAGGACGAAGATGAGGAGGATGAAGATGAGGACGACGCTCCCAGGAAGCGCAAGGGAGCAAACAAGAAGAAGCCCACCAAGAAACGCGGCAAGGATGATGATGATGATGATGAGAGCGAGGACGAGGCTCCCAAGAGGAAGAGAGGAGGAGCAGCAAATAAGAAGAAAGGAGGCAAAGCCCAGGAGAGTGACGAGGAGGACAGCGACGTGGATAAGGGGAAGAAGGGAAAGAAGGGAGGAGGGAAGAAGGGAGGGAAGCAGGAGGATGACAGCAAGGGTAAGAAGGGGGATGCCAAAGGGAAGGACAAGGGGAAAGACAAGGGGAAAGACAAGGGGAAAGAAAAAGACAATGACAAGGACAAGAAGAAGAAGAAGAAGAAGGGCGACAGGTAGGCCAGAGGAAGTAACGTTACCCACAAGGATACCCACCTAATTTAGTTATTTTAACATTGCTCTTTAAACCAAGATCCAAATTACTCTAATGGACAATTTAATTGCCAATACATACAACAGAATTGTCCCGTGATCTATTGCTTTGCTACATTGGCAAGTTAAAACTAAATACACAGCATACCAGAGCATTCCCAGGAATATGGGAATGAACAGAGCATTTTGCTTAGATTTTGATGTTTTTGAGCACCAGTCGGAGTTTTGTGATAATGGAAAGTTCACAGGGGGTTACCTAAATCGTTATGAGTCGTCCTCTGGGGAACATGAATATCCCCAGCAAAATCCATGGAAATCTGGCCAGCACTTTTCAGTATATAAAGTTGCAATTTTTGTTCTGAAGCAGTAAAGCAAGCAAGTAATTCACAACCTCCCAAAAAAGCAAAGGTTACAAGAAAGTCTCAAAAAGTAAGAGAATTTGTGTTGCAGAAAGGTGTTTTTCTGCTTTCCTATCCTGTTAATCATCTTGCAGGTCCTATGATTTATATTATGATCCCTTATCGGGGTCCAAGACCAGGTAGGGAACCACTGCCTTATTAGTAAATATTCTAATGGCAATCTGCCTATTACAGTAGATATCCAGCATTTGATGTATGGACTCGATCAGAGAAGCATTGTGCTGTAAAGTGAAGTAAATCAACAGCAGTCCATCATTAATTTGTATTTTCACCTGATTTTCACTCTTAAAGCCGTGTTTGCTTTAACAAAATCGCTCCCTCCCTTCTCCATCCCCATTCGCCTTTTTCTCCTCCAGCTCCTCTGATTCCAGCTCGGGCTCTGACGAGGAGGAGGAGTCCATGTCAGAGGGAGAGATGGCCCGGCTGATGGAGGAGGTGGAGGAGAAGAAGAAACTGATCGCCAACATCAGGAACAAGCCGTGGAGGATGAAGCGGAGGCTCACGCACCTGAAGTAACCTCTTACACAAGTCCCGGGTTTCCAGCTCGAGAAAAAAGTTCTTCACGTCGACCCAGAATCACCGAGCCATATTTCAAGTCTTGAAAAATAACAATCATATGCAATTTTTTCCTCAATTCAACTTGTTCACTAGTGAAAATCTAAATTCCACTTGGTAAATTGGAAATTTTACATGTGCACATTATGAATATCAGCATGTGTTCAGTGAGCACTTCTGCATTGAATCTTACTTTAAGTTTTTTGCATGTAACGTTTCGCCTGAAGCTACAAATGTCAACTTCCCCCAAAACTTTGCAGTTGTTAAATATTCTGATTCATCTAAAAACGAGTTAATTGAGTTAATATTAGTCTTTGTCGGACTGTTTTGTTGTCTTCTCAGTGGGACTCAAGACGTAAATCCATGGGGAAAACCATAAATCCAGCTCATATTACTGTGCTTTTATCTCACGTGTGGCCTTGTTTCTTCACAGGGAGGCTCAACAATTTGTGGACAAATTTGAGGGAGCTTTGGGCAAAGGAAAAGGCAGGAAGTGGTACGCCTACAAAGTGATGATGACAAAGGTTCAGCCCAAATTTTAAACTTTCTATGTTTTATATGTTTTCTCTGCTTTTTGCTTCTCTCTGTGTGTGTTTTCCTTATATAATTTTGAATCTACTTTTTGTTTTTTGTTTTTTATCCCAGAAATGGATCAAGTTCCAGAGGGATTTTGAGAATTTCAGAACAGCCTGCATCCCCTGGGAGAGGAAGATCAAAGAGGTGGAAAGTAAGTTTTGTTTAGCAGCTGAACAGCGACTCCTCGTGGACAGATGCTGATCTTCAAAATCTCCTCAATGTCCTCAGGTCACTTCGGGTCATCGGTGGCGTCTTACTTTATCTTCCTGCGCTGGATGTACGGCATGAACCTGGTCCTCTTTGGTTTCACTTTTGGACTGGTGGTCATCCCTGAGGTGAAAAGATGTGGTCCTGTTTCTGGATTAAAAAGCTGCAATAAAATGTATTCCTGTAGCACTTTTCAAAAGCAAAACATTATAGTTTGAGTTAAAAAGACATTGAACTACTGTTATTATTTTATTTGTATAAAATGAATGTAGGTCAAAGTAAAAATAAACAAAAATCAGCATAAAAGTTTTAAGAACAAATTCAAACAATGGCGATCAGCCAGCTTTATTTTCATTCAATTATTTTAATAAAATGTTATTTTATTTCTTTTTATTGTCCAGGTTCTGATGGGCCTGCCCTACGGGTCTATTCCCAGGAAGACTGTACCCAGAGCCGAGCAGGACACCGCTCAGGACTACTCCGTCCTCATGGACTTCAATGTGAGTCTCATACATGATGAATGGTTTCATTGTCTCATGCATGTACTGTAAATATGCCCAACCCTCATTGGTTTCAGTATCTAAAGCGATATGTAACATATGTAGCAGTTTGCTCTTCATTTAATAGAAACCCCTCTTTTTATCTGACCTTTATTTAATTTGATGTTCTCTGAGGTCTCAGGCTGCTCTCGAACTTACCCTGGCTGAAGTGAACGCAGACACTGAAGGAAGATTGGTGAGGAAGGAAAAAAGTAAATAATAATGGCACCGCTCCTTTCCTCAGGGCTACTGCAAATATTCAGTCCTGTTCTACGGATATTACAACAACCAGAGGACCATCGGCCTGCTGAAGTTCAGGCTGCCTCTGTCCTACCTTATGGTTGGGATCGGCACCTTCGGCTACAGCCTGATGGTCGTGATCCGCACGTGAGTCTGCAGCAGCGTCCGGCTCGGGGGGGGCTTCATACGGTTGCTTTTTATCAATTTACTGTCAAAGGCTGCTTCAGTATATGTGGATTTGCTGGTTAGAGATGCAAATATTGATAAGGTACAGGTTTGTCTGCCTACATGCCCGTGAAGGAGGCTGTTTTTTTTTGTTTTTTTTTAAAGAATGGCCAAGAACGCTGATGTCGGCGGTGGAGACGGAGACGAAGGAGAGTTCACATTTGCCTGGAAGATGTTCACCAGCTGGGATTACCTCATAGGCAACTCAGAGACCGCTGACAACAAGTACGCCTCCATCACCACCAGCTTCAAGGTGACCACGGCAACCAGTTTCAGAAGAAACACATACACACGTGTGCCGGATTCTTCAGGTCAACTGTAGTTCCATTTGAGCCCAGAAGAAGTTCCCTGCTGGCTGTGAATCCTTTCTGTTCCCTTTCTGACAACAACAGGAGTCCATCGTGGACGAGCAGGAGAACCAGAAGGACGAGAACATTCACCTGCGGCGCTTCCTCAGAGTCCTGGCTAACGTCATGATCATCTGCAGCCTCGGCGGCAGCGGGTACCTCATCTACTTCGTGGTGAAGAGGTCTCAGGAGTTCGCCTCCAGGGAAGACCTCAGTTGGTACGAGAAGAACGAGGTAATGATGGTTCTGTGTGAAACACTGTTGATGATTAACTACTGCCACCACTGCTACGCCTACTACTGTTATTGCTCCCACTATCACCTGTTATACCCTTTACTAATCCTACTGCAAGCAGGTTTATAGGAACGCCGTGAAATTGAGTGAATTAAGTGAATTAAACGAGACAAATGCAGTGCTGTAACATACATTTTACAAAACAAACACAGTAAGGGAAAGACTTTGCATCTGGATATATTACAAGCCACTCAAAATACTGTAAGAATAACAGTCAGAAAATATATTTAACGTCGATAGAAAGACGGATATACACAAATAAAATGGTGCTGCCTTGTGTGACGAAATAATTATTTGACGGGAAAATGTTTTGGACAGTTGGAGATCATCATGTCTCTGCTGGGTCTGGTGTGCCCTCCCCTGTTTGAGACCATCGCCGAGCTGGAGGACTACCATCCTCGAATTGCCCTCAAGTGGCAGCTTGGACGCATCTTCGCCCTCTTCCTGGGAAACCTCTACACCTTCCTTTTCGCCCTGTTTGACGAGGTCAACACCAAGGTAGGGTAGCAGTAAAGGCGTGTGTGAGTGTGAGTCCCTCTGTTTCCAAACTGAGCAGCTGACCACAGATGCCCTTGATGGTAACTTTGTCGAAACCGTTTGGACAATCTTTGTCTGAATAATAATTTACTGTTTGATGGATGATCCACTAAACGTTCATAAAAAGATAATACTTCTAATCTCTAATTTAAATGTTTTAAGTGCGCTGAATAGAAGCTTGTGTCACTGTTGACCGGTTCACTTCTATGTGCCTGGTAGCTGGAAGAAGAGGAGTCCATTAGGAACGCCTCCATCTGGGCCATGAAGGAGTATTACGCCAACTACACACGTATGGTCAACGACAGCAACGCCATCCCGCCCCCCATGAACCCTGCTGACGTCATCAGAGGACCCTGCTGGGAGACCGCCGTCGGCATAGTAATGACTTTAAAAACAGATTTACTTTTTTCTCTGATACAGAAACAACACATTATAGGCGCATTATAAGTATCATTGTAAACGATTGACATCCTTTTTTCTGTGACATCTTATTAGTAAGCACTTTCCTGAATTATTGTTCCAGGAGTTTGTGAAGCTGACAGTGTCAGACATCCAGGTGTCCTACCTGACCATCCTGATTGGTGACTTTGCTCGAGCCGTCATCGTTCGCTTCCTCAACTACTGCTGGTGCTGGGACCTGGAGGCTGGATTTGTAAGTCTGCCAGCTGGAGCATGTTGTGGTTCGATTTTGATTTAAACGGTTTACTTAGGGTGTGTCTACAGAAGAGTCAATGGCAAAGTAAATAGTGAACCTATTTTTTTAATCTGTAAGTACGGCCTCCATTTCTGTGTGCACTGTTGATTGTCTGCATTGTGAGACTACAGTGTCCTCACTCATCAACGGGCCTTTTTCTCAGCATACATTTTGGCTCGTCACAGAAGGAACAGCACGGGTTTTACTAATAACCTGAATGATGGCTCTGATCTATTCAAGTGTCCCGGTGAGCCATGACAGCGTGACAGTGAGCCAGCACGAACAATACCAGGATCCTGAAACTGAAGAAGCTAAATGGAATTCAGCCATCATTCATTTTATCATTTACGCCTGTGCTTTTCCCGCTGTGACATGTCATAATGTCAATTATTGAGTTTCCATGCTGGTACGATTTAAGAATATTTCATTGTTTCATTTAATGGCATTGTGAACATGTAAGCTTGAGGGTTCACAGTATATAATATGAAAGTGTAGAAATGTATTTATTGTCACACTAACTAGTTGATACTTAGTCATTAGTATCAAACATGTCATCAAACTAACCCTTATCAGCTGCAGCAGCGCTCACTCTGCATGTGAAAGTAAGATTGAATACGTCTAAACCTCATCATTCATAAAGCTTTCAGTAAACAGTGCGTGATCATTGTCTCTGTTCACTCTTAGCCGTCGTATGGAGAGTTTGACATCAGTGGTAATGTGCTTGGATTGGTCTTCAATCAAGGGATGATCTGGTACGGACTTTATTTTTGCTAAATTGCCTGAGTGTTTCTGTGTGTGTGCGTGCGTGTGTGTAAGTTTACTCGCATGGGTGCGTGTTGCTGCAGGTATCCAGTAGCACATGTGAGTGAGTAGATGATATCAGTATCAATGATGCTGCCAGTGTTTGGGCTTCTGCGTGCATTATCAATGGCACTTTGAATAGAGATGACCATCACCAGTTACATGCTGTTGTAGGTTAATTATAATTATGTAACATCACATTACGAAATGCCATGTGTATCACCTTACTGTGTTACACTACACAGTTTTTTTAATTAGATTGTTATTTAATTCATCTTATTTTTTATATTATTATTTGTTACATTACATTATATGATATTTTTATGCTTTATTATCATGCCCACCCACAAAAGATCCCAACCCTAAGGTTGAGAAATTGTGCATTTAATTGTGTGTATTATATTTTGTCCTCTTCCTCTACTGTCTTCTTCTTTTCCCAAAATTCTTCTGATGTAGCTCATAACTTGGTTCTTAGTTTGACCATAGTCAGAGTTTCATATGGGTAATTTTTGGGCTAAACAGCAATCTTAAAAGGAAAGCTTTCATATTTGATGGTTTGTTACACAACATCGGATCACGTTACCTGACGTCATGTCGTGGTGTATTTCAGGATGGGTGCGTTTTATGCTCCTGGGCTGGTCGGCATCAACGTGCTCCGCCTCCTCAGCTCCATGTACTATCAGTGCTGGGCTGTGATGGCCACCAACGTCCCCCACGAGAGAGTCTTCAAGGCCTCCAAGTCCAACAACTTCTACATGGGTCTGCTGCTCCTCATCCTCTTCCTCAGTCTGTTGCCTGTTGTCTACACCATCATGACCCTGCCACCGTCATTTGACTGCGGACCTTTCAGGTGACAACACATACAAAAAAACTTCAAACATAACAAATGATGGCGTTATAAGGGGCATAGTCAGAAACGAGCATGTGCGAGTACACACTCACATTCATGCTGATGTTTGCAGTGGGAAGCCGAAGATGTTTGATGTGATCATGGAGACGATCGACCTGGACCTTCCGGCCTTCATGGGGACACTCTTCAGCTATGCAGCTAACCCAGGCCTCATCATACCAGCTGTACTGCTCATGGTGTGAGTATATAGGAGACATAGTGGATCACATGCACTTTGAACCTAAATTAATCCTTTCTAGATTTTTAGACCATGTCAACCAATGTTATATTTTCAAACAAAGTCACATTGCATATTCATATTTCTGGACAACACACCCAATCATATACACACATATGCAAGTGTGTGATTACACAAATGAATAGTTGTTGTCTTCCTAAAAAGGCTGCAAAACACCCCATGTTGGCTTTGTAGCCACTGAAAAATGACAAACCTTGTCATTTCTCCTTTACAGATTGGCCATTTACTATCTGAACTCAGTGTCTGAGGCCTACCAAAACTCCAACATGGAGCTGAAGAAGAAGATGCAGATGGTAAGTAGAGAATGGAGATAAATGTACACTATACTATCTCTACATATACAACAGAGGGGTGCTGCCAAAGAACTACAGGCTTCTGAAATATCAGAAACATTTGGCCAAAATACTTCTTAAGGGCCTATATCCTCTTGATTTTCTCTTGCTTCCTGAATGTCCCTCCATTTCCATCTCCAGGCTCGGGATGAAGAGAAGAACCGGAGGAACAACACAGACAGCACCAACCAGGTCATGAAAGACCTGGAGGACCTGCTGCCTAACCGATCGCTCAGCCCCCCATCTCCTCCACCAGAGCCTGGTCAGTAAACTCCTGAACAGCTGATCATCCTATGCAGATTTATGAAGTAAAATGTTACTAAATGTCGCCATAATATATTTTCAGCTTTTAATATTGTATAATAAATACCGAGAAGTATTGTATCTGTGTATCTATTACTAATCAAAAGCTTTTTCCCCCTATACTATAATTTAAAATACAATTCCTTGTGGATATCAAACACTAATATATAATTTGTGGGTTTGTGTTAAATACTATCAGCAGCAGATGTATTCATTGATGTGTTAAGGTTGTGAATTCAAATCTAACGTATGACATGAAATGCAGAGATTCAGCTGATCTTCACTGTCTCTCTTAAAACAGAAAAGGCACAAGAGCCGGAAGCAAAGCCAACAAAGACGAAGCCTGGGTCAGCTGGTAAAGGCGTTAACCTGCAGAAGGATGTGGCCCTGGCTTCGCCCAACCCCAATGCTCGAGGGCCGGTGAGCCGGCCACCCGGGCCGAGAGGACCTGGACAAATGCCGGGTCCAGGTGCTGGACAGGGCCGGGGCCGTGGGAGAGGGCCCCCTCCGAGATAACAGTGTGAGATCTCTATGTTCATGGCACAAAAACAAGTTGTTGAGACTGTCACATTTCTGTTGCAGGGACCTTCATTAGGTCCTCGTGTTTCCTTACTGACATCAACAACAGTTCAAAGTTTACCAGAGGTCATTTTTGAAAATTACAACTCTATAAACTATGACGTACTGTAAGATTGTGCAACACAGTGTAGAAAAACCTCAATTTTGTCTAGAGTAACTTATACTTCTTGAAGGAAGACTGTTGTTGAACCATGTTTCTGCTTCTTCTAAAAGTGAACAGGCTGCGTTTTTATTAATCATGTAATCTTGTTATGTTAATTATTACTGATTTTCAATAACTGAGACATTTGTTCTTTTTTGTTTCTTCTTACATTTACACTGACTTTGTAATTCATGGTATGATTCTGTCTTTGCAATAAAGTTTAAAATCTTTTAATAACATCTTTGTAGCATGTTCTTACTTTATTCTAGTTAAGTTTTTTTGGACTTTATTTTAATATAGATATTTTAAACCACACATGGACGTTACAAACTCAGACATCCGAGGGGGAAAAAAATGTGTTGATTTAATTTCATTCCAACAGTTCCTCACATTTCTGCTGTTGGTTTTATTTCTTGTATGTGTTTCTGCCCCTTGAAAAGAGTACTCCACTGATTTAGCACTGTACTCCTACATCATTGTCTGAGTCACAATGGACAAAAAAGGATCAAAATCAATGCATCAGAACCAGAGATATCGTCTTTTTTAATTCCACATATTCTTCTTTCTTGTCAAAACCTGGTGCCTACATTACCCACAATGCAACACAACCATTGACAGCTCGGTTGAAAATTCAGGTGTGTTATGCTAGTAGTAGCCAGTGTATCCTGGAGCCTCTCGTCTCAAGTAGAGATTAGGAGCGGGCTGCAAAGGTCTGGCAAACAAACTTATTTCTAACTCCACATCTCCAGTTTATTTTTATTTTCAAACTTGTAGTCCAACCGACGCTGACTCAAGTGACATCACTTGAGGACAGTTATCAGACCTCACACAGCTCCCTCTGGAGCCACTAAAGGTTTTATACAACTTTTATCACATATGCAGTAGATCTTCTCAACACCTGTAAGGAGACTGATGCGTAAAATCAGTTAAGTTCACCTTTGGTAGTATTAGTTACATGAAAAATGTGGAACATCAGGTTCAGTCATGTATGTGTGTGTTATCAGGTCAGTGTTTAGAAGCGTTTACTGCGTTTACCCTCTACTCTGTGTGCATGACAAGTTGTTTCATTAAAGGGTGAAGCGCTTACAAATTTACAATACAAGTCTGTACAGAAGAGTGACCCAACCAGATCCTCTGATTGTCACCTTGCAGGAATGTTGTCTGAGTTGTTTGAGAGGTGGCAGACTATTGGCTGATCCTCTGCAGGTGAAAATAAACCTGCCTGAAAATCATCAGCACAGGATTGATGACAGGGTGGAGACACTGCAGAGTGAGTTAAATGCTGTGACACTTGAGATCTACAAACTGTGGTGTGAAGACCGTCTCCAGCAGCACAGGTGAGATTTTTGGATGTTTAAAGAATAAGAAAGATTTAAATGACCGTAAATATTGTTTTACTTTTCTCCTTTTCTCCCTCTACAGATATTTTGTTTCCAGCCAAGTAAACATGTCTTTCTTCAAGAAATTCTTCACAAATATTGTCAATGACAGAGACCCCAAAGATAATACTGTCACAGTGAGTACCAGATCACCTAGGAACAACTAGTCATGAGGAAAATACACCTGTTGTTGGCTAAATAAAGTTTAAACTAACATATAAGGGTACTCCGGTTTTAAGTTTTGCAATTTCTCTGCTTGTTGTCACCATATCATCCTCTCCTCCATCTTCAAAACTGAAGTTAATCTGTAGCTTTGGACTTGTGGTGGTTTGCAGCAGCCATTTTAGTAAAACATCTGCATTTCTGTCTGTTGTTCCAGGTGAAGGGTAAGCCGAAGCCTAAGTATTATGGAACAGTCACCCCATATCCAGACTTCAATGCCAGCAGTGACGCTTCAGTTCTTCAGACTGCCATTAAAACTAAAGGTACGTGTGCTCACTTATGTTATCTTAAAAATGACTTCATGCTTGTAAGGTTGGGTGGTTTCATAATTTTAAGGGTTTGTACTTAGTTTAAAGAAAAGTACAACTTGTTACACACAGGAGTGGACAAGGATGTGATCGTTGCAATCCTGGTGAAGAGAAGCAACGAGCAGAGACAAAAGATCAAAGTAGTTTATGAAACGTCCAGTGGGAAGGTGAGTTATTCATTTTTCATGAAGACAGAGTCAAGCATAGTCAAATAGTGATTATCACTATTTGACTATGCTTGACTCTGTCTTCATGAAAATTTTTTCAGCAACAAGCTGAAAAAGTTAGTTTTGAAAAATACTGAAACATGAAATGTCCAGCAAACATACCTCTGACCTCACTATGTAAAGTGTTTTAAGCTTTAACAGATTTGCAATACGCATGAGGTCAAATGTTGCGAATTTCCAACTTTGGCACCTGCTAGTGGTAGTATAAAAAAAAGGCCCTGTGGCAGATGAAAAGAAATGCCATGATTATGATGTACAACAGTACCCTCACGCCTTCCCGTGGCTGCTCCCTGTGTATTGCAGAAGCTGGAAGAAGCTCTGAAGTCGGCTCTCAGGTCACATTTAGAGGACGTCTCTCTGGCTCTGCTCATGCCGCCCGCTCACTTTGATGCCTACATGCTCAGGAAGGCCACAAAGGTAAATATCAGCTGTCTATGTTTGAAATATAATATGGGGAGACACTGCCGAGATAATGTCACTCTTCATGTTACTCCTCATTTCACTGGTTTGTTCTGCCAGCAGGGAATCCCTCTTAGATTTGGCCTGTCCAAGGGCTTTAATAATTTTTTAATGTACAGGTTTCTTGAGAGTTTTTATATTCAGATACTTTTGCTGCTGGGTGTTTTTTTCAACACTATTAGACAATGACAGCAGGTAAAAGAGTCACCACTCTTTTTCAGCAGGAGTTGCACATTCTTACACCTGGAAGTTGCTTATTACCCCAGACACAGTTTGATCTGTTGGCTACTGAGCAGCTGCACTGCAGCAGGAACTAGTTAAGTGCTCAGGGGCACCTCAACGGGAATAACGGCAGAGAATGGTACAAATAGATACTAGTTCAATTGCTAATATTTGTAATGCCAGTTAAGTTGGGTTGTGTCCACAGTTTCTAGCTGCGACACGTCCTCTGAGTGCCGTGTACGTCTGACACGTACCTGTGGCCGCCTAGTCGCAACGAGATAATTCACACTTTTTAGGCTGAGTTGCCCACAACAGCAGCTAGAGTCCGCAATGAAAAGATAAAACATCCAAGCTGGCCAAAAAAGCCACAGCTCTTCCGGACACGGTGAACAGTCCAAATCACGTGCGTGTATTCGCGAGCGTTGATTTGTAACTAAGTACTATAGTTACAAGTTACTATTGAGTGCTATAAAACTAATTATACTCTTAAACTTCTTTACATTGTGTCACTCCTACAATAGCATTTGCCCTATTCCAACAGGGTCTGGGCACAAATGAAGAAGTCCTGGTGGAGATTCTAGCAACAAGATCAAACCGAGAGATTCAAGAGATCAAGAGGGTCTTCAAAGAAGGTTTGACCTGATTCAGTACACTCACTCTGTTATTTGTTGGTGAGCATGCTGAGCTCCGAGTTCCTGAAAGGTTTTCACACTTTACGTAACATCTTAGGTATTTACCTGACAATTTTTAAATGTCGCCAGTGCACACAACAGTAGAACAACATTGAATTCCTAGACAATGCAGCACTGTAAACAACCAGTCACGAGGACTGTAAGCTTCTAAACAACAGCTATTACCACTGCAGTCATTATGTTGTTGTTAAGTCTGTTGTCTTTGTGCTGAAATGGTCTTCGTCCCTCAGAGTACAAAACAGAGCTGGAGGACGTTATCAAGAATGAGACCAGCGGTGATTTCACCAAGGCCCTTCTGGCTATGCTGAAAGCTAACAGAGATGAGAGCACCGAGATCGACATAGAACTGTCCCGAAAGGACGCAGAGGTAAAAAAAACAGGAAATTCAATATAATGACAGGATAATCTTTTTCTTTCTTTTTCTGTCAACAAATCCCATCAAAGAATTAAAAAACAACAACAGAACTGACTCCCATACTGAAAGAGCCGCACACGCACTGGTTCTTAATGAACACACAAATCTACATGGTACATAGTTTCCTTCGTTCCTTCCTAAAACAGCTGGGCACTGTAGTACTTAGCAAACGTTTCTGAAACACGAGTAAACCATGCATTTGTCAGGGACTATTTTCTGTGGTGGATTAATACATATATTTGCTAGTGAGTATTTCTGTAAGCAGGAGGGTGTATGTGGGATTGAGTCAAAATAAACTACAGTGTAAGTCTTGAAGGAACATGTCACCCAGTGCAACAGTGTGGCTTACTGATGTATTTTCAATAGTTTTTGGATGGCAATGGAGCTCTATGGTACAGAGGAAGAAGATATATCAGGCTTTGGATACACACACAATACTTGTTAGTAGGATCAATTGTTGACAAGAAGAAACATATAGTATATCACTGACTTATCCTCAAATATAAGCGGTAATGGTGTGTTGCTGCTTTGTACCTGCAGACTCTGTTTGAGGCAGGTGAGAAAAACGCGGGAGTCGATGTTTCTGCCTTCATCGACATCCTGACCAAGCGGAGCGGGCCGCAGCTCTCAAAGAGTGAGTCCTTCAAATGTGTGAATGCTTGAGCAGTGAGGTTTGTCTCCTCGGATGCTGAAACAGCCAAAACCTTCATTTCAAAGGGAACACACACACACACACACACACACACACACACCTGGACAAACAGGTGGAACCACACTCTTACAGGTAAAAGGCAGAAAACGCCCAGCAGTGTGGAAACAATGCAGAGCAAAGTCGGCCTGATTTCTCAGTTTAGTTAAGAATGTTTTCATCATCCGTGCGGTCCATGTTGTGCTCTTTGTAAGGAAAATGAAAAACAGATGTACCCTGGATGAGGTAATAGATTCTTTTAAGATGTCTTTAGATTTATGTATCAAGTGACAGTTTATTTAAGCACACATACTCTTTCAACGTGGCAATACTCTATTTACAATAACATTTATTTGTGCTACTTACTTTACATGACAAGTGGAATAAAGAAATGTGTATGTGTGTGTGTATGAAATGTCTTAAACCAAGCTCCAGTTTACGTTTCATGCCTGGTGCCCATGTTTTCGGTTCAGAGCTGTTGTTGTGTACAGTAACAGCCTTCTAGCTGCAAAGTTGTTGTTATTCGTCTTTTGGAGTTCCGCTCAGTGTGTATTTGGTCCCTTAGAGCACAGTTTCTGAAGATTCATGTCTGAAGATTCTTTCAAACCAGCCTAAGGCTGCATCTGCTTTCTGTCTGACAAGTCGCTCATCTTACCATAAATACCTGTCGTTTGTCTGGTAGCATTCCAGCAATACGCCTGCGTCAGTGACGTCACATTGCCTAGCGCCCTGAAAATGGAGCTGAAGGGGGACATTGAAGACTGCCTCATCGACATTGGTAAGGAGGAGTTCACGTTTTTCTTCGTGATTTGATCAGATATGGTTTCGCTTTTCATGAATAAGGAGGACTCTTGAGTTTTGCAGTGCATGCAGAACAAATTTAAAGGCCCTGAAAAAACTTTTTCCAACTGGCTTCTTACTGTGAACGATGGGTTCCCACATGAATACACAGTTTGGGTTATTTCACATGAGGACTTCTGTAGTTTTGTTTCTGTCTGTGCTTTCCTCACTGATTTTGAAGTTGCCAGGCTTGGTTAGAAAAAAGGTGGTGAAACACATCCCTGTGCACCAACCAGGATTTAACTAAATATGATATATATATATATATATATATAACAGCTGTGGGTTGTTTGCTTATGTTGCCAAGCCACTGGCATAAATAACAATAGTTTTTGATTGTTGCACATTTAGTAATGAGAATTTAAAATTTTACAGGAAATCTGAAGGTTTGAAACCACGCTTGGATGTGCTTTTTTGTCCCAATGATACTATCTGCACATTTTAGTCTTCATCGGTTGCACAAGGGCATCATGGCCTCACACACCATGAGATCAGGGAATGTCTAAACTAAAACCTTGTTTGGCCTAATTTAGCTTAAACATTACACTTCAGAAAAGTAAATAAAGAAACACTGCAGCATCTGGACGGTGCATATTTTTCAGTGATATTGTTTTTGTGTCTCTTTTTGTCTCTTTAGTGAAATGTGCCTGGAACACACCGGCTTTCTTTGCTGAGAAGCTCCATCTGGCTATGAAGGTGTGTAACTTCACCTCAACATAAACCTTGATGTTTTTGGGTAATTGTGCTATTTTATCTTACTAACCCAGTGACGCACAGTCATGGATGTCTAAATTGACATATTTGTGTCTTTTTTTCAAATGCCTGCTTGGTAATTCATTTGAAAAAGTGCAAATCAATTGAAAGTCTGCCACGTTATGCTGCATCCACATGCAAATAATGTGTGAAAACAGACTTTACTAATCAGAAGTTAGCTTGTGTATGAACAGGCAGAGTGAAGCCATTTGCATGCACTCGTGCTTTCTACATGTTCAGCGATCGAGCCTCTGCTCCGTTGTCACAGGGCCACGGCACATGTGAGGACACACTGATCAGGGTGCTGGTGAGCCGCTCTGAGGTCGACCTGAAGAAGATCGTGGAGGAATACAGGGCCATGTATAACGTTACCGTACAGGAGGACATACTGGTAAAATAATTATGACATATTTGAGTTTTTCCCAAATGGCTGCCTTTCTGTTGTGTTTGATGTGATGTATGAGGATTTCAGCTGACCACATCTTTGTCTCTGTTTCACAGAATGACACTAAGGGGCCTTTTCAGGCAGTCCTGCTTGGACTGTGTGGACCTCACTGAAACTCTGTTGTAATCACTTGACAGGAAATTTAGGCCAGGTTGTCCACTGGAAGCCAATTTATCTCACATCTTTCAAAATGATTACGAAATATGTGACTTGTCTGTCTTACTGAGTTGATGTTATCCCACCAACAATAATGTAACCATCTCATTCCCTCTTTCTGACAAAAACACATTGCTATTGGTAATAAAAGCTTTTTCATGTTGTTAGTAAAACCTTTTTTCCCTTTTGGGAGTAAATTGTAGTTAAATGTTGAATATGATATAATGGAAACTAATCCAATATCTCACCAAAAGGTTCATACTGTCATTTAACAAAGTTCATGTTAGTGGGGCCCTGTTTCTTTACTTTGTCTTTATTAAAAGCTGTATGTTTTTTTCCACATACATAAGACACATCAGAGTGATGATACTAATACAAAACCCTCCAGTATAAAATATAATAAATAAATAAAAACATATTACCAATCTTGAAATGTGCTGTGATTTTGGTGTTCGACTTCCATAGCTACTACTTTTCTTTCTGTAGTTGGATGTTTTTCTGTTTGCTTTCACATTGAGTTTTTCCTTCTTACAATAAATTATCTGCCCACTCGTTTACTGAGCTGTAATACACAACATGGTTTATTATAATACATTCAAATAACAATAAGAACAATATGAGAAAGAGGACAAAGATGGAACAGCAGAAAAAAATGGACTACAGAGTTTAGCTAGAAAATCTCAAACAGGCAGGACAGCAGGAAATTCATTCAACTGGAAATAAATGGAACAACATATCCCATGAGTCTTTGGGAAAGGATCCCTGCGAAAGCCTCCTGTGAGCTGCAGTTGTTTGAATGCTAACCAAATAAATAGGTCTTTTATTTTTGTTTAAGCAGTAGATTCTTTGGAAGCCCATTTCCACCAGCAATATATATAGTATATAAAAAGTACAGAATGATACAAATTTAAATAGTTGTGGTAAGTCAGCATTGTGAAATCAAAATTTTGAGTCTGTATTATGAGATAGTAGGCTAAGTTGAAGTCAGAGTCATGCAAACCTTGAAATTGCAAGATTTATACTTCAAAATTATGAAACATTAAGTCATTAAATTGGATTTTTTTTTACAGTCAAATTTTGAGATATTAGAAAAAAGGATGGAATTTTTACTTAAGACAAAATTATGAGATAGTATGTCAATATTTATATTATTGGTTCTAATTTGTTTGTTATTCTTGTCATTTTTAATCTGTCAACCATTTTTTCCTCGCAGAAACTTCCTTCCACAAAATGACATTACCCGTGTGTCTTCTCTCTTATGTCACAGTTTGGACTAAGCAAAGAAATTTAGCGTAACGGAATCCAGTCTCTGTAGAGACCGCCATAATAAAAAACACATGTACCTAACGTTGCTTACTTATTTACTCACTTTCCACCTTCATCATCACCACCGTCATCATCATCATCATCATCATCATCATCATCATCTGCGCAGAACGCCGAACTGCGCAGGAGCAACGCTCGCGAACACACGCACGTGACGTGGACTGTTGACCGTGTCCGGAAGTGCTGTGGCTTTTTTTTTGGCCAGCTTGGATGTTTTTACCCTCCCGTTGCGGACTCTGGCTGCCGTTGTGGGCAACTCAGCCTGAAAAAAGTGTGAATAGTCTCGCTGCGACTAGGCGGCCGCATGTCCGCGTCAGACGTACACGGCACTCAGACAGAAACTGTGGACTCGACCCGACCGGCGCGCCGGATGGCTCGCTAGCAGGCTAACAGGCTAGGAGGGCTGCCTGTAGCTTTAGGTACAGTTTCATTTACACATTTAGTCTATGGAGTCTAAATGGAAGAACGGGTAAGAGCCAGAAGAAGCCTGGTCACGTCCTCCACCGGTAAATGGGCTCCGGTTTAATTTCACTTGTCAGGCGACAGGGATGTTGAGGACATAAGTCGAGTGGTCGAGTTCGGGTGCTTGAAAATGGAAGAGAAATACAGCAGCAACGTACTCTCAGGGGGGAAACTGGGCATGGTGGAAGTGCCCAATTCAAGGTAGGAGTCTGTTGTTTATCCGTCATCAGACTGCTGTGAGTTATTGCTTGGACTTTCTTGCCGTCGAGTCAGATCCCTGTAGTCCATATGTTACACTTAGTTGATTTAAGGCCACAACACCAGCTGAAACAAAAGATTCATCTAATGATTATTCTCAGCATGAACTGATTACTTGTTTGCTCTATACCATCACAGTTACCCAGTACCCCCGAGGTGACATCTTTAAGTTACCTGTTGTGTCCAAACTCCAAATATATTTAATTTATAATAATGTAAAAGAGAGAAAAAAACAAGCAAATCCTCCCATTTGAGGAGCTGGAGCAAGTGAATGTTGAGAAATAACTTTAATGATCAATGGATTCAAAAGTGTGCAAAATGCAATGGTTGTGCAAAACCTTTTGATAGGACATTTGTTTTTTCTGTGTCAGCCACTTCCAGTACTAATATATTTTTCTATGTCTATTTCCTCTTCAGGTTAACCAGATACATCATTTTACTGGTTGTCACAAAGGTCCTCAAGGCTCTTGGGATCTTTGAATCTTATGATATCCTAAAAGTTGTTCACATTGTCCAGTTCATCTTCATACTAAAATTAGGGTAAGTACTCCTACGCTTATTACTTGGTTAGGTTTTAATTTCATCCATTTTATTAAACTTGCACTTGGTAGTATTTATTATTATTATTATTATTATTATTATTATTATTATTGCATATATTTTTGGATGTATGGATGCTGACAACATGCTGACAGTGATCCTTCTGTTTTCTCAGGAGTGCCGTTATTCTGCTTTTCTTTCAAAAGCCTTTCTCCTCTGGCAAAGTCATCTCAAAAAGACAGGTTTGTTGGATTTCTTCCTCTTCAACTTGTGCCAGATCCAGCTCTTGTTTAATTTAAGAAAGGAAAAAGATTTTCCTAATATTTTTCTCTGTGGCTCATAACTTAATCTGCCATTTCTCCTTCATTGGACATACCAGTAGGGATACATGCCGTAAATGTTTGTTAAATCTTTAACCCACATGTGAATGTTGACGTTTTTTTAAAGAGATTTTAAGGCTGAACTTTATAAAAGTAAAAGGGGATTTCTTCACGAGAATAATTATTAAATCTGTTCTTTTTGTAGTGGATAAAGTTACTAAAGCATGCTGTGTTCAGCTGTGTCATCTCCCTCCTGGGCTTCTTCGGCCTAACTCTCTGTGGACCTCTGAGGTAAAATGCCACCTTAAATGTGTGGTAGATTCTGTTTTTCATAGCAGTTAAAAGAAACAATTCTGTATATAAGTATGCATGTGAGCATTTTTGTGGAGTTTTAACTATCTGTGTCCTTGTGTGCACTCACACAGACTTTGTTGCGTGCAGGGTGTGATTTAGAATCTGGCTCGTGTCTTTTACAGGACGTTGCTGCTTTTTGAGCACAGTGACGTGGTGGTTATTGCTCTCCTCGGTGTCCTGTTCACGAGCTCAGGAGGGGGGCCATCCAAGGTAGGAGGCCACGGATTCACTTGTTTGAAATCAGAAACTTGTGTTTATGAAAAACATTTCCCATATGTTTGACTCTACATTATTCATTGATGTGTTGTAGTGTCAGCTCTGTTGTTGCTTCATTTAAAGGAGCACTTCCCCCAAAAACATTATAAAACTGAGTTTTGGATTCATTTGCTCATGTTTGGATGTGTTGGTAAAAAGTTCTCAGTAACATTCGGTCTGTGATGCTCAAAGTCCCCAAAAGTCACTGTGGTAGAAGTGCGAAAAAAGAAATTTCTATTGTTTTGTCTGACTTTGCGCAGACCAGAGGAGCTGCTTTGTTCATCATCGCTGTGATCTGCCTCCTCCTCTTTGACAATGACGATCTCATGGCAAAGATGGCAGAGCACCGTATCCTTTGGCCCTCATGAAGGACAGCAGTCACAGCATTTTTCACCACTATTGACCTGATCTGTTTGTGTTGTTCAGTATTTGTTTGTATTGCGTTTGCCTTGACTCGTCTTCTAACCAGCTGAGGGACATCATGACAGCGCGCTCACTCATTTCCTCTACACTGCCATTGCATTTTTGGGGGTTGCAGATCACAAAGTAAGCAAAACCTGCATTACACATTAAATTGTATGTTTAGTGCTGCCTACGGAAGTGTAGGTAAATACTGGTTTTGCTTTCTAAATGGATTTCCTCCCTCTGCCTTTCTGTCCTTCCCATCAGGGTGGTGTTGTGCTGCTGGTGGTCTCCCTGTGCCTGAAGGTGGGCTTCCACACGGCCTCCAGGAAACTATCAGTGGAAATTGGTGGTGCAAAACGCCTCTACGCCCTTGACAACCTGGTTTCTGCTATGGTCCTGCTGCCTTGGGTCATAGTGCTCTCAGCGACCACAGAAGTAAGTGCCCAGGACCATGTGACAAAATGAGAAATTTTAACATGCATGTAGCCCGTTTTGTCCTTTTTGGAGAACTGGGTGGCATCATGAAGCTCACAAAGTTCTGGAGAAATGCAAGTTAAGAAACTACAAAAGTTTAGAAAAAAAGTCTTCATTTTGGTCCAAATCTATGTCACTGAGATCATTTATTTGACCTCCTCACTGACTGTTTTTATCACTCTCTCTCTCCACACCAGAGTAAAGTAGAATCATGGTCGTCCCTCATCCTGCCGTTCGGGATGATCGTCTTCTCCGTAATGATCCTGGAGTTTTACGTCGAGGCCATCTGCAGCGCAAAGATGGAGACGCCGAGGTGCGCCCGCTACGGCGCCATCGCCCTCTTCCTCAGTGCCCTGCTGCTGGCCAACTTCTGGACTCACCCGCTGACCGACCAGCTGCGCTCCATGAGCAAACCACCCCAGCAGGTCAGCACAGAGCATGTGCTCTCTGGAGGAGTGCTGGTCAGCGCCATCTTCTTCATCATGTGTAAGTAGCAGCTGTGGAAGTCAGCTGGATGAGCTTTCCAACAATGGAACGGAGTTCTGGGTGAACATTTCATACATAAAACATTTTGGACGTTTATTTCTCCTCACTTCCTCTCATCCCTCATCTTTCTCTTCAGCGTCCAGTATTCTCTCATCTCCGTCAAAGAAAGGCCAGAAGGGGACCTTGGTGGGTTACTCGCCTGAAGGGACCCCTCTGTACAACTTCATGGGTGATGCCCTGCAGCACACGTCGCAGTCCCTCCCCCGGTTCATCAAAGATTCCCTGAAACAGATCCTGGAGGAGTACGACTCCAGACAGATCTTCTACTTCCTGTGTCTCAACCTGGTATGTACAGTGCCAGAAAGGGAAAACTCACAACTAAACCAAGAAAAGTGAAAAATCAAGGATATTATTGGGGGGGCAATTTACATCAACACGTACAAATTGGCAGCACTGCAAAAGTAAATGTTTTGCCAGGGAAAATCATGGATTTAAATTTCAGAATGAGAGCTTTGTAAATAAAATACAAAAAGAGCTTTACATATTGAAATTTTATTCTATGAAATATGATTAAATTTCAGTAAAATAAGCCACCTGGGAGTGCGGAGGTGGCTTTGAGGCATAGGGAAATCAAATTTATAAAGAAATATAATTGGAGTAGGACAATAATTAAATATTTCAAATTTATTTTAAAAATGTAAATTAATTAAATTCATATAAAAAATGTATGACTGACTTTTTCAGACTTGGGATTGGTGTGTAGAGTTTGGTTTGATTTCAAACACTGTTGTTATTTTGAGTTCATGTGAGGTCTGTTGGTCTGCGTGTTTCAGGCTTTCACCTTTGTGGAACTGTTTTATGGTGTTTGGACCAACAGCCTGGGACTGATCTCTGACGGCTTCCACATGCTGTTTGACTGCTCCGCTTTAGTCCTCGGCTTGTTTGCCGCCCTCATGACTCGCTGGAAAGCCACCAGGATCTTCTCCTATGGGTAAAGTTCCTCAAGAACATGTGAAAAGGCCTTTGGTCTGAGATACTGCAGTGATTTGAAGAATGTCAAATTCAGCTGGAGGTTTAAAAATGGTGTTTTTTGCAGGTATGGTCGTGTTGAAATACTTTCTGGATTCATCAATGGCCTGTTCCTGATGGTCATCGCTTTCTTTGTCTTTGTTGAGTCAGTCACCCGTGTGTTGGATCCTCCTAATATAAACACAGACATGTTGACTGTGAGTAAACTGCATCTACCAATAATGCTAAAGGCTTGAGACTCAATATGCCTCTGCTCCAACCTGTTGATGTACTTTAGTAACATTCATTTGGTATGTCCTGATCATGTTTTTGCCTTTGTCATTGAACATTAAGTATGTGTCAATACAGAGTCCTCCCCAGATATTTGTATTTTCCTTCCTTCCTATATTTTACCTTAACATACAGGTTTTGTCGAAAATAGTAATTTCTTCCTTAAACCTGGCAAAACACTGTTAGTGTAAAGTTGTTTAGCTGCTATTTTGTTATTCAGCAAAGCAAGGTATCAGGAAAAGATGGTTTTTGTGTAAAGGCATGTGTGTTTACAGGTGATGGCTGATGAGCATGTGGTAAAAGACTGGAAGCTTGGAATACAATAATATCAATTAAAACACCATCAATTAGCTTTTGATTACATTTCTCAGAACACTCTGCTGTAATTATTGTCTCCTGCAGCCGGTGTCTGTCGGAGGCTTGCTGGTCAACCTGGTGGGCATCTGCGCTTTCAGCCACGCTCACTCCCACGGCAGCAAAAGCTGCTCCTCACATGACCACGGCCACTCCCACGGCGAGCACAGCCACGGAGGTCACGGCCACTCGCACGGAGGTCACGGCCACTCTCACGGAGGTCATGGCCACGGCGGACACGGGCATGGGGGACACGGGCACTCCCATGGCTCAGGAGGCGGAGGCATGAACGCTAACATGAGAGGTATGTGTTTAGGTCAGTGCACTACAATAAAGAACTTTGTGGAAAGTTGCTCCCAGATAAAACCCGTCCTGTTGTTTTCCTCCAGGCGTTTTCCTCCACGTCCTGGCCGACACGCTGGGCAGCGTCGGAGTGATCATCTCCACCATCCTCATCCGTCAGTTCGGCTGGCTGATTGCCGACCCTATCTGCTCGCTCTTCATCGCCACACTCATCTTTCTCAGCGTCATCCCCCTGATGAAGGACGCCTGCGAGGTTCTTCTTCTACGAACTCCACCAGAAAATGAGAAGGACCTGAACAGCGCGCTGGAAAAGGTGAGGAGTCGCACACGTTGAGGACAAACAACTTACTGCAGTTTTCTTTAACAAGTTTTACTGCCCATCAAACTAACTATATCTATAATAAGGGAGTATACAGATGTTTGGACACATCTGTTCTAACATCTGGAGGTATCTGGAGTACTTTCTACTTATTAGAGAATTTCCTTGAAAAAATCCTATTGATGTGAATCAATTAGATATCCTGCATACGTAATGTAACTCATTCCAGATAGTTCTTGAGCTTCATCATTTGATTTGGCAACAGCACAAATGTTATCACCCCATCAGCAGATATTTAAAAAATGTAACTTTTTCTTTGTGTTGTTTCAGATCGAGAAGATTGAAGGAGTCTTGTCGTACAGAGACCCTCATTTCTGGAGGCATTCAGCCAACATGATCGCAGGGACCATTCACCTCCAGATCATGTCAGATGTGGTGGAGCAGAGGATCATACAGCAGGTAGAATCAAGAGCCATCCTTATCTGAGGGCTTAATTTAAGGGATGAGGGGATTTGCCATGAAATTGTTAGCTGGTGTTATTGACAGCTCTGATCGGTCCTTGACTGTGTGGTTCCCATTGATCCACAGGTTACGGCCATTTTGAAAGACGCCGGGGTGAACAACCTGTCGGTCCAGGTAGAGAAGGAGGCGTACTTCCAACACATGTCTGGACTCAGCACCGGATTTCAGGAAGTTCTGGCAATGACGCAGCAGATGGAGTCCATGAAATACCTGAAAGACGGGACGTGCATCATGTAACCGCCATCTGTGGGACCAAATGAAACTTTACAAACTCAGCTTCTTTTTCATTGAAATGTACAGTATGTGAATGTATGTGGTTCAAATAAATCTGAATATATTGGTTTTATCCTTGTGCCAGGTGCATTTGAAGCGATATGAATTCTTCCTGCTCTAAACATTCAGTATTTAACTGAATTTATTATTTGCATTGTCATTTTCACTGCACTTTCAGACAGTGGATTATATTAGAAACCAAAGGCAGCATTGTCACACCTAATGTCTAAGTTTACCTCACTGGGTAATCTTTGAGTAGTATTTTATGTTGATATTCATATCCATTGTCTGAATGCTTGTGTAATGCTTCAGAAGAAATGTATTTCTATTTCTCAGGCACAACCACAACTTGTGGGGATTGTAGTTCCCACCCTGTAGGCTTAAAGATACCTGGATACAATAACTGCAGCCTACGGGTGAGTTCTGACCAAATCCAGTGTTTTATTTTTTCTTCTGTGTCATTGTCATAATAGTTATTTGGTCCTAACTAAGACAAAAAGTGATGACATCAGTCTTACCTTTCTAAATCACATTAACCGGGCTACTGTATATTCCTTCTAGGTGACAATAAAATCAAGTGTTAAATTCAGTGGTTACCAATGAAAAGAAAAACGAACATAATGCCAAATAACCGTCTCACTTTATTTGAGCAATGAGCATTAATCTAATGCATATAAATGTGAAGAGAAACACAGTTTAACACACTCTCTGTTGCTACAGTGCCAAGAGAAGTGCTTACTATGATACAACTGATATGTGTTGCTCCATGAAAACAGAACTACATGAAAAGTTTCCTTTTACCCACATTCCTACACGTTCAGACTGACGCGTAGGAGTCGGGAATCTGTAATGTGCAAAAAAACCACAGGGTTCATGCATCCTACACAGCTGTTCACCTCTCGCCTTCTATTCGATCTCATTGGAGGTTCCCACTGTGGCCTTGAGCTCCATTTCTGCAAGACAATCAGAAAGATAATCAGGATGCTGCTACAGACCTGGAGATCATTTCCTGAGCATTTTTTCTAGGATCTTTTAGCCGCATGCTCAACAAATATTTAAAATAGATTGTTCACCTGGGCAAGGTCCGCCTTCCAAGATAATGTCATCAATGGCGATATCACTCCTGACGGATGAACCTCTGGTCGCTTCAAACACAATCTGAAGCAGTGACACAAAGACAGACATTTACCTAAAGGTCCTGGAAACATATTCTTCTTAATCTGCTTCTTACCGTGAGTGACAGGCAGTGAAGGAAGAAGTACTCTGATCCTTTACTTAAGTAAGCGCATCAATACAACTATATCAAGATATGCCTTTACACATAAAAGTCCAGCATTTAATACTGACGCATCAATATGAAAGCAGCATTTTACTGTCGTAGCTTCTAGTTTGAACTATTTTATATACAGCTAGCTGGTATAGTCCAGAAGTTCCCAACCTGAGGGTCAAGCCCCTCCAAAGGGTCACAAGATAAATCTACAGGGTTGTGAGATGATTGAAAAAACTAATCTGTATTCATATTTTGGACTTTTCTCTAATCTTTGCTTTAAGGGGGGAATGTTGGATGATTTTAACAATTTGACAAGTGACCCCAACAAGACACACTTTTTGAAAGGGATCACAAGCCAAAGAGGTTGGGAACCACTGGTTTAATCTTTAATTATGCACTGTGTTTTATAGGCTTGTCATGTTGGTTTTTATGTAAATGAAAAGTAACCAGTAACTGTATGTGTCAGGTGTCAATGTAATGGATTATAAAGTAAAATATTGCCCATGGAAATGTAGTAGAGCAGAAGTATAAAATAACATAAAATGGAAATATTCAAGTCAAATACAGTACAATTACCTCAGAATTGTACTTAAGTACAGCACTTGAGAAAATGTACTGACATGAACACATTTTCTATTCTTTTTAGAGGTTCTGGAATATAAATAGATGTAATTGAGAGACAGAAAGTAAATTAATCAATTAGCCAATTAACCAAAAATATTTTTGTCATTTTTAATTTGAAGTAATTTATCAGGCAAAAATATTTAACATTCTCTGTTCAACATAAATGCAAGGCTTTGCTGCTTTTTTAGTTTGTTTTATATAATTCTAAATTGACCTTTGGTGCTGGGAACTCACAATTTTCTTACATTTAATAGAACAAACAAAATCTAAAAAATACTCAGACTAATCTGTAGGGAAAATAATGATTAGTTGCAGCCCTACACAAGTTATTCCTTTTAAAAAGGCTTTGTAAAATGTATAAGCCAGTGGCCTGATTGTCTTTCTGTCAAGGTCACACATGTCCCACATAAAACAGTTAGGAGAGATGTGGCTGGACTCCTGCCTGATGCTGGCTGTCACTCTGGTACTTCACTGTGGCCCTCAGCCAGGCGATGCTCTGCTCGCCGCTCCGTTGCCACAGCAACACGTCCTCTCCGTCCTTGCCGAGGCGAACGCTGAGCTGGCCCGTGCCTGAGCCGTACATGTGGTAGTAGAAGCGCAGACACTGGGGCCCCCTGGAGCCTCTCAGAGGGCGGGACAGCAGCCGCGCACTCTGACCGGGCAGCATGGGCGACGCCTCCATGTGCAGGTAGTATCCTGTCAATCAAAAGTCAACGGTTCGTCTGATTACAGACTTTTACTCATGCTCTTTTTGAACTCTGTGGACTTTTCAGTTTCTTGCAGGGGAAGGAGAGTTGAAGCAGAGGGGCCCTCACCGAGTCCCGTTGTGTGGTCTCCTCTTGGCCCGGTGTACGAGGTCGGGGTGGGTCCTCTCCTCCACTCCCAGTCAGCACCATCGATCTGCTTGTCCTGAGTGTAACCGCACAGGCCGGCTTCGAAGTCACAGTGTCCTGGGAGAGACGACGACAACACACCTGCAACAGGAAAATGAATGTTAGGTAACACTTAGTTGTGACAGTAAATCTTGTCATCAAATCAGTTGTTGGCGGTACAGTACGGTGTCCACGCTGTATGTTTTTACCTGCTGTCAGCTCACAGTCTCCGAGGCTCACGGTGATGTCGTCCAAGGCCACAGAGCCGCAGTCCCAGAAGCTCCTGCAGGTGCTGACGAAGACCACCTGAACAGCAAAGGCAAACAGTGAGCAGAGGCGCCTTCGTCAGCTTCGCCATCCTAGAGGAATTTGTACATTCTTACAGCCAATAATCATTTACAGATCAGCCCGGGATAGAAAAACCAAAACCACAAACACTTTGTTGTGGCTGTTTTCTCAGCTCTGGTATTTGTGTGAGACTATGAAACGCCTTGTGAGGGAGAAACAAAATCATCAGTCAAATGCTGAGTGTTTTCAAATGGATCAGTATGCAAAATGAGGAACAAAAGGCCAGTGTGAAGAAATGCTACAAGCACTTCGGCATCCAGATGACTTAATTCCCATCTTGCAGAACACATGATGATGATAGTGTGTCCTTTAACTGCAGCTGTTTAGTGAATCAATTAAATCACAGATCAGAAATGCAAAGGCTCCAGAACAGAAAGTGAAGCTTTTTTTAAAAATTACTACATTTGTTATTTTGATTTTATTTGTTATTTCATCTGATTTCTGTCCTGCATTCTTTTCATTTCCTGCTTCCCTCTTTATTTTTTCCCTTTCTTTATTCTTTTTGAGTTTTAATTTGAAAAAGTTCTAAAATAAGTTTCTTCTAAAATAGATCCTTTCCTTGTTATTAGCCCTGCTACCAGCGTAGCTGTAATGTTGGTCGGTCAAGTTACTACTATGTTAATTCCTCCCTTGCTTAATCCATTCATTCTTTGGTTTCCTCCCTCTTTCTCTCCTTTCTTTCTTTCCTTTCCTCATTCACTCTCCTCCCTCCTTCTTTCTTCCCTCCCCATTTATTTATCCCTTTGTTGATTTTTTCACATATCTTCTGATTCTCAGAAGGTGATATTTCCACTTCCTCTCCTCTCACCTTGGCAGGCTGTGACGTTTGGAAGGTGACGTCTGTCCCGATCCAGATCCCTCTGGACCTCTCCCCCTGTGTCCAGATCTTCTCCTGGCTGCTGCTCTGCTGCTGCTGCAGATACACAGACAGAGCCCGGTCCGTCTGGTTGAAGCCTGCAGTTGCCAGAGTTATTTCTGGTTGGTGAGTCAGTAAGATAAATCGCAGCACAGGATTCACACATAGACTCAGACACCACCACGCGTCCAGAGAGTTTCTGGGTGCCACTCACCCCTCATGGAGAAGTAAAATCTCAGGCAATACTTCATGTTCCCTGGCAGAGTTGGACCGATCAGGCGGCTAACATAACCAGAGCGTGGGCTGAGCTGGGAGTGAGCCAACAGGAAAGATCCTGGAAGGAGAAGACAGCCGTTTTATTTTCTTGAGAAAAATCTCTCTTCCTCTGAATCTGCTTGCAATGAATATTCCCATCACTACTTGCATCTGGCATTCATCTTGATTTCAATGTTTTCAACTGTTTTTCAGCCTCAAATCCTGCGTTGTTTTATCACATCGCCATCCAAACGTTTCAAACTGTTTTTAAAGCTGCGTGAGTTCCTTTTTTGGCCACAAGGAGTCCGAAGGAAATCAAAACAAGCCAAAAGATTTACAGCCACGATCAGAAGACTGGCTTATAGTGTTGCGATGTCTAACATGTTAGCAAACATCTTGCGCATCCAGCACACGTGGAGCAACATTATTACCCATTTGGAGTTGGGTTTGTGACCACCTGATCAATTTAAGTCAAATACTCAGCTCTGTTTGCTGTCCACCAACACCTAAGAAAAATATCTCTTTTTAGCTGCTAAATACTCCAACTTGTCCATCTGCTGTTTGGTGCTAGGCAGGAGGTGTACAAGTGGGTTTTTAGAGCTTCTGCTGAAAAGAGCTGCCTACTGAACCATAGAGTGAATGTGCCGTACAACCAAAACAATAAGCTAAAATAGGCTTAAAAAATCTGTAGAGCTACATCGTCAAATTGTTTTCCCCTTAAATGCAGGTTTGAATATTAGAAATGTTCTAATAAAAATATATATTTTAGTTGTTTTATCCCACCTGCTCCTGTGGTGTGGTCTCCGTTCCTAAAGATGTTGGGCTTCACAGATACTCTCCTCCACGACCCCATCACCTGGTCCTGGGTGTAGAGGCAGAGACCTGACTCAAAGTCACAGTTGGCGATGGAGGGGTCAAAGGTCGGCTCTGTGGGACAAATGTATGGAATCAGCATGATTTTGCCACTTTTATGGCTCTGTTCGTAGTACTTTAGATTTATTAATAAGGTCCACATGACATTTGTTATGGATATTTGTAGTCCCCAGAGGATAAATCCTGCATATTTAGTGACCTTCTATGGGCTGCTGATAGGTAGAAAGCAGAATAGAAAGCATTTTATCATAAATATGACTGGTTTTAATGACATGTGACATTAAAATGAGCCTGTTTAGAAACAACAGTGTGTGACTGTGGCTGCAGCTCACTGGTGTCTGTGCTGCAAAACTCTGGAGAAAAGGAAATGTCATCAACTGCAACTCGTCCGCCTCTCGGACTGTTAAAGGCCACTTCAAAGACCACCTAAAGAGGCAGACACACAGAGACAGACACTTAAAAGCAAAGCTGCATACCATCATGTGCACGCATTCCCTCACACAGTCAAGTCAAATTTATGGACAACAGAAGTACAATTTTGTGGTATACAAAGGCAAAACTTCTAAGTTAAAGTGAGACTATTTAATTTTATTAATTACAGGATGATGGCACATTCAATTTTCCTACATTTCCCAAGATTCTCTTGTGTCAGTTGCTAATGATGACATTAAAGATGTCATCATATGTAACTAAATTCGCTTTGAAAAATATATCTACCATTAGTCACCATTAGCTTCTGGTCATACCAGACCAAGTTAGGCTGTAGCAGCAAAACTTCTGTGTATTGACATGTGTTTTATTCCTTATTAATTCAACCTTTTCAGTTGTTTTAGGAAGAATACATAGTCTCGCTTTAATATTTGTTTATGTAAAAGTTATCACATAATGCTTTAAAATGCTATGTACATAACGCTGACATGACATGTTCGTACTCACCTGTATAGAGTACGGTGCCTGCAGGTCCACCTGCACAGGTATCCATTCTCCAAGCGTCCCACTCCAATCGCTCTGGTTTTCCGTCCCCGCTCTCCACAGCTCCTGGTACTGACCCAGTCGGTCCCTGGTGAAAACAGAGAACAGGTTCCCTCTCTCCTCGCTTCGCTGGTACTGAAAACTCAGGCAGCCGGACATCGGCACCGTCGTCATGGGAGACACCAGCTTGGCCACTTCTTTGAAAGTCTTGGCGTAGATGGAGTCCACATACATCAAGTGACCTGAGAGGGAGTTTAAATAGGAGTCAGGTTGTGAAATGAGACGTCCCCTCAGTGGCCTTGACTTCATTTTTACCCTCATACCCCACACCCTTATTATTTATCTGAGCCATAGAGCTCCATTGTTGTCCAAAAACTATTCAAAACCCATCACTGAGCCACACTGTTGGACTGGGTGAAATGATTACCATGAACAATGTTTATTTTGACTCAATCCCACATATGCCGTCCAGCTGCTGTAAATACACAATAGAGCACCAAATGTGTATTAATCTGCAACTGAAAATAGTCCCCAACAAATGCACTATTTACTTCTGATTGAATAACATTTGTTAAAAACCAAAGTGCCCAGCTGTCCAGGAGATTACGGATTACTATGTACTATGTAAATACATAAATATTAGAATTTCCCTTAAATAGAGTTCACCTGCAAATTTTGTCCGAAGTGAAAACCTGCAGGGCTCTGAGCCATTTGATAAGAACACCTTTGAATGAATAATATGTAAGGAAATCCCACATACCTGTCTTGTTGTTGTATGTGTGGTCATTTGGCATGTTGTTGTGAAGGCCCCCGCCTCCTCCCACGTACCAGTTTACATTGGCGTTCCACTGATTACTGTATCCACACAGGTGAGACTCCTCAAAATCACACTCTAGACGCAGAAAAAACAGAAATCAGCAACAGACCTGCCATTATGTGTCTGGCTGCAAAAGGCTTTGTACTTAATAATGTACCAAATACCTTCATGTGTGCATGCGTGTAAGTTAAAAGAACAAAGCACAGATGGTCTTTATCCAGACATGAATAATATGTGAATTACTCGTTTCTTTTTGTATTAAGAAAGATGAGTGAGTGATGCACATGTGAAGTAACTGACCCAGGCAGTATCCAGGGCTGATGTGGATCTCAAAGATGGCCACACTGCTCCCAGCGATCATTCCGGGTTTACCTTCGATGACAACCTAATCAACAACACATGTTCAGTAAAACCCTGCGACCACTGATATAGAGTGACACAGGAATTACATCATAGCGGGTGAGCAGATGTATGGAAGGTCAGAGAGAGAGCACACAGAAATCTAAATTACTTTCAAAGCTCTGGTGAGCAGCAGGTTTGGTGTAAAATTTCTTTCAGAGGACAAAATTACACATAGGAAGACAGAGAAGAAACACATTTGTGAGCTCAGAGCTTATATGTGTGTGTGTGGGATCAAGCATGATCTCAGAGGTATATTATACTTATTTAGATTAAAAAATGGCATGTTTTATTATTTGTGTTAAAAATTGTGGACGATGGCTGGCTCTTATATTACGTGTTGGGAAATGGTTGTCTATTTCAACATCCAGCAGACACAGAGCAACATAAGCATTCAATTTGAGTCGTGCTTGTGGCCACCTGATGAATGTTAATCCAATAGTCACTCTCCTTTTAGCTCTGGTTTGGCCTCCACCTACTCCTGATAAAGATATCTGGCTCTTTAGCTGCTAAATGCTTTATTTTCTTCTCCAGCATCCATTAGGGGATAATTTTGTCTGTTGTTTGGTGCTGGGCGGGTAAAGTAGGCCTAGAGTTGGTTCATCAGAGCTTAGTGCTACAAATTTGCTAATAATTCTCTGTGGTTTTGCCAAAGTGACTCACAAATTGTCACATTACACAGAGGCATTTGAGCCCGGCCAGCTGTTTTTCCTTGCCTTCAGTCTTTATGCTAAGCTAACCGCATCCTGACTCCATGCTTAACTCACAGATGTGAGATTTACTGATCTTCTAACTCTTGGAAAGAAAGCAAATAAGCACATTTCCAAAATGTTGAATTATTACTCCGACAAGAAAGATAACAATATTGAAGCCAGTCAGTGGGTTTGTGTTCAGTGAGAGTGAATACAACATTTTATCAGTCGGTGTGTTGTTTAAACCTCTGACATGTTAATTTTTCCTGGGCTGAAATACATTTCTGTGCTGAGGGGCCCACACATTGCACAGGCCCGACTTACCATCATGTAGGTCACGACCCTGTCAGAGTCAGTTCTGCCTCTCCATATAATATAAACATGTGCTGCACTGTTCCCACACAGTGTTTGGATAATGTGTGTGGGTATAGGTGTGTGTTTTTCTCCATTGGCCTCAATTTAGGCCTCCATGTGTAATGTCAGCCTATATCTGTCTTCCTTTCAACAACAGCATGAAATGTTTTCTGCATGTCTGCTGTTTTTCTTCGTTTTTAACTAAAGAGGGTTGAAAAGTCAGCATAACAAATGTTTGCTACAGTGTTCTTGTTAAGCGTGTTTTGCATGATTCCTAACAATTTTAGCGAGTTTATATCCACATTCGGCCACGATATCTCCAAAACTACTCAACATCAATCGATATCAACATCAACTCGCTGTTGATATTCATGATCCCCTTATGATGAATCGGATGAATGTTTTTGGTGACTCCCTCTCCTTTTCTGTTGCCCACCATCAAGCCAAAATTTCCAATTGCACAGTATAGGCATAAAAATCTAACCGACAGTAAGCCATGAAATTAAATGGGCACATTCAAGCTCCTCAGAGGATGAACACTTTTTTTTTTATTTAAAGCTAGTCTCCTGTTCAAACAAAGATAAAAGAAGATAATTTTAGGTGTTTTACCCTGTAAGGCTCAGTGTTGTTCTGCAGGTCCATGCTTGAAATGACCCAGCTGTCTGAGGGCTCCTGGCTGCTCCACAGCGGCCTGTCAAAGCTCTTCCCCTCCGTGCGCTGCAGGACCTCCAGGCTCCCCGACCCGATGATCTGGTAGACGAGCCTCAGGCAGCTCCACTCGCCCTGCTCCAGAGACGGGCTCAGCAGGACCCCTGTGATCGCTCTCTGTGGTCCGGCATCTGCACCTATCTCACCGTCCTGGTCCTCGTTCATGGCTGCGTCCACTGCAACAAAACGTCCTGAAACAAAAAGGTATCTGGGATTAAAAAAAAAAACACTTGTAAACACTGCTGCTGTGAAGAATAAAACAGTGATTTGAGGACAAAATATTGTCAACATCTGAAATGTTTTGCATGTTTTAGTCCATTTACAACAAATAACAAATACTGTTCCCAAATGAAGGTGAAAAATTTATATATTTTTTTGGGATGTTTATGTCAGTGTCTGCATCGTAATGCAGTGGAGATGTTTAAGATCATTTAACAGTAGGTTGAATGGCACTAAGCAGAATTTCTCAGCCATAAATGGGATCGTGCAGTCAGCACCTTAATTTATCAGCCTTCAAAGAAAAATGAAAAATATGTACCAGACCTAAGAAAAGGTGCAAAGAAATGAAAAACAGCATCTGCTAAACCAGGCTTTATCATGACAACAGTACACAAGCTGAAACTAATCATGAAAGATACTAAAGCTGATAAATACATTCAGTTGTCCATACAGACAAGCTCAATCCCATTCCGTGGGATGCGAGTGAATTGCCTCCCAAAGCTTTGTGATATCGAGTAACACAAAAGATGGAGCCAGGTTGAAAGTTGGAAAATGTATGCAAATTTGACCATCTGAGCAGTGATCATTGTGGTCCTGAGGTAAGATATGAAGAAGTGTTGTGACATGTTTTATATCTGTCTTGACTCCCAAAAGAGAAACTGTCTATAAAAACTTGAGCATTTTCTTAAAGGGTTCTCTCTTGGGTAGAACAGTAAGGAAGAAACGTGTTAAAGGCTGGATGCTGTTGTACCATGAAATAAAATACAAATAGCTAAAATTCAGGAAATCCGGCATTATTCATCATGACATCAGCTCCCACCATAACAGAACCTCTTAGCTTCTTTTCTGCTCTTGGGGCCTTTGAGCTCTCCTCACTGGTCTGTCATTTATTATTTGTCCCTGTGGAATGCCCTGCTGCCCCAGGGCTCCTATTGCCTGACAAACACACGTGTAGCCAAACACACAGGCTCACACTGGGGCTGAGCTCATTTCACCTTCAGTTCTGTCAATATGAGCTATTTCTCTTCTTTTTTTGCCAATAACCTGCAATTGTTTGCACATGTTTGTATTTACACATTAAACTGACTGAATTTAAACTTAACTGATCAAAATCTTGGCACGCACTCAACTCTTTGAATTCAGAAAAGTAAAAAAAAAAAAAAAGGCATACTATATTTGACATGACTTCACTTCTCTTGCAGCCTCGGCTTTGCTGCACAGACCGCAGAAAGGGAAAAGAGAACTGAGAGAGGAGGAGAATAAATGGGCAAAAACTGAGCGCACCATTAACGCACAAACTACACTGACCTTTTCTAACAAGCCGTTGGCAATAGCAACAAGGATGGAAACAGGAAAAGAGAAAGTCGTTGACGTATCCCCAGAGGGAAAGCTGACGGTGAGACAGGCTGCAACAGCAGGGCAAGTACGAGCAAGGGTGGTGGGGGGGGAAAGTCTTAATAAGGAGTTTTTCCAACAGGGTCTGGCTGCAGATACAGAAGCTACTGGAGCAGCACGAGATAGCATTTCTAGCTCTGTTTACTTGTGATGGGCATTTGTCATTATTTCTCCCCCTATATAAATAAATGAATGATTGATTGATTGATTTATCAGAAAAGCAGCCAAGAAATTGATTGATAATGAAAATAGTTGTTCTCAACCGACATTTTGCCATATCCACCACTGTAGTTACCCCTATGCCACTGGGTATAACACAGTCTGTGGGTTACAAAGCTGGAGTCAGGACGTTGTTGGCCTAGTTAAACGTAAATGCCGGAAGCAGGGGGAAGCAACTAGTCTGGCCTCACAAACACTACCAACAACCCCACAGATCACTAATCAACGCATTCTATCTGGCTTGTTTAAGATCTTTTCTTCTCACTGTTAGAAAACAATTAAGCATATTTCCCAAAATGTTGTACTGTTTTTTTATTTAAATACGGAAATAGGGGATGCATACATACTAAGTTATATCCACTCCTTTAGTTACCACTAAACCATAGGCCCAAGGCTAAAGGTAGTTATGATTTTGGTATTAGTTTATAGTTAATAGTTTAAGTTGGCACACTTGGATATGTTCTGGCACTGGATGACCAAATGCATTCTAGTTTTTACCAAAATATGGCTGCCTGATTTGCTTAGGATTTGAAAGTGTGAATGTGGGCCGATTTAGCTGAGAATTAAGTACATTTAGTGGCACACGGGCCAGTGTCGGCACCTGGACTCAGACCTCTTCTTGGACAGATTCTGGTAATTTGTTATGAATCTGGCACAGGCCTGCCAGATTTAGTTGTGTTACGTGAAAAATTGTTAAATTTAGGGATAGGTTTTGTGTAGATAAGATCAGGTCAAAGACCAAAGAGTGTTTTGTATCATCAACATGACGTCCACCCCTTAAGGCAGGCCTCACTTTATGTCACAATTAACGTGACAGGACCCTGCTGCTAGTGCAGTGTATTTGTATTAAATCTCAGTACAGATACAGAGAATGAGAAGTTTGCAACATTTGTGTTATTTCTATAACAAGGTAATGACGTAGAAATGATCTTATCTGCATTCATCTGTTGGCTTTGATCACTTTGCACAAATACAGACTGACATAACTTAGACATGGGCGTGCACAGCACTCATCTGTATCAGCTGCAGTACCAAACCCAGCGAGAATGCCTAAATCTGTTATTTCACTCACTCCAGATGTTGATGCTGGAATCAGTGCGGACCAGATGGGCTTCATTTCACCAGTGTGCTTTGGTGGTATGGCCAAAAAACAGCACCAAAACAGCAGCTAAACCTGTAACTGCTACTAAAATAGTCACGATAAAAAGTCTGCATTTAGTACAAGTCTCTCAACTAAAAATGTTTAAAAAGGACTTTAAAAAAATGCTCTGTGTAATCTATCAAAGTTTCCCAGTACCATCATTGTGCAGAGTCCAGCTCGTAAAGTCTGCATCTGACGTGTATCCGCAGGTGTTGGACTCGAAGTTGCAGGAGCCTGGCAACAGCTGGCTGTGGGCTTGGATGGTGGCTTTGAGCACACGGAGAAAAAGAAGGAAAGAAGAGAGAGGGAATGGTAAGTATGAATCATGGCAACTGGCATTAACAGAAACATGCCCTCATGCAGCGACACTGGCATGACCGCTACAACGCACTCACCAGCAAAAGTCAGGAGGAAGAGTGGAAGCATCGCAGCTTCCTGCAGAGACGAAATAGACCCTCAGAGGAAATAAGGAAAGTAAAAATACAAAAAGTTGCAACAAAAGTTTGTTTTTGAAGATTTCTCTTATGTGTCGTCTGAGTGTCTCTCCAGCTCACAGACTGGCAGCACACTGCAGACTCTGGAGGGAAGTGTGTGTGTGTCTGGACAAACCAAGCAGGGAGGAGGAGGAGGAGAACGAGAGAGAGAGAGAGAGAGAGAGAGAGAGGTCTGAGAGGGAGGAGGAGAAAGGGGGTGAAGGATGAGCTGGTGAGAGGCTAGTGAGGGAGCAGGGGAAATAGGGGAAAAAAGAAGGGTGGGGGAAAGGAGGAGGTGAGGGATGGCTGGTGAGAAAAAAAGAAATGGGGGATGTGAGGAAGGGAGAACAAAGCGAGATTAGAGAGTGGTTATGGAAGAAAATGGAAGTGAGGTGAAAAGCTCTGCTTTATCCTGCTAATCTGGGACCGAACCCTTAACCACCATTACCATTAGCCACGAGAATCAGACTGTCCTCACTAGAACAACAACAGTGTCAGTCATTTGTTCAAACACTTAAAATCTCCTATGTATGCATTTTCCTGACAAGTGATCTCTGGTGGTCGTGTGAATTATGACTGTTGGCAGAAGTATCATGATGCTATTATCAGGTCTCAAAATGGTCTCCTACCAACAGTACATGTTGGTTTCTTTTAACAATGACTGTAACTTTTTCCTACTTAACTAAGTAGTTTTAATTTCCTGAACGTTACCAAACCTCATATCAGAAAATCAGCCATTTTTGTAAAGAATGTACTAGTCATTTGAAAAGGCACTGACAAACTTTGTCATTTGAGAACCTGTTTTAAATTCACCAAATTAACTCCGGAACAGATTTTCTCTCAAACGGTAACATAAAATGGCCAAAATTATGTGGACAGAATACGTATTCCTAATTTTTACGGTTGTTAAGCTTAGTTCCAATGAAGGAAAATCTTGATGCTACATCATATAATTACATTGTTGACAATAGTGTGCTTTCTTTGTGACAACTGTTTGGGGAAGAGCCTTTCTTGTTCTTGGAAGAACTTGACCAGCACAGAGCTCTGACCTCGACCCCATCCACCACCTCTGGGATGAACTGGAACATCGACTGGGAGCAAATGCTTGAAGCCAAGTTCCAAAATGTTGTGCAATGTCTTCCCCGAAGAGTGTGGACTGTCGTAGCAGCATGTCAATGCACAAGGTTTTGGAATGACATGTTCAACAATCACATGTGTGTCAAATGTTCACATGGGTTGGGCATGTAGTGTACAGTATCAACATGTCTTGTGTATTGTGTGCTAGAATTCCATGAAAAAACATGCCTTTAAGATCCTATCTGGAAGCGGTTAAAGCTGAAGATGATGCTGCTTCACTGTTTAAGGAGAGGCCTGAATACACAAATGATCGAAACTGTGTTTTACAAACCTGCAGAGTCAAAACATTTTGCAACCATCTAAAATATTTGCCCTGGCTTCAGACTGGGACATCGTGCAGGGATTCTGTATTTGTGAATATGAACATTAGGCAATTCTGCCCTAATCCTACATGTGCACCTTGCAAAAGTCTGCAGACATTCCCATGCAGTTTCCACCAGTGTCATTGAAATGCAAATGAACTGCGTGGGATTTAGAATGTGGCCATGACAAAGACAAGATCCCCAAAGACTAATCATTTTTAAAATGTTTTTAAAAATGTTCACTCACTGTGTCCATCCTAGGTGCAAAAAAATGGGAGAGAGGTAGGGAAAAAAAGAATGTAGCATGCTGGATATGGGACATTAGACTTGGTTGTCATTTTTTTTAGAGGGAGCACTCTCATCCACATTTGTGATCCATCCGTCAGACCTGGTTTCTCTGTCTTTGTCTTGTCTCCCTTTCTGCAGTTGTCTGGTGCGTGGTCACTCCTCCGTTTTTTTCTCACTTTGGTTATCAGCATTTTAAAGAGGTGCAGCAAGCACTCACAGACCAGATGGGGAGGTGAACTCTCCCATGATTATGTCCAGAAAGCCCGACTGCAGCCGTAAGTGTTCTTCCCTCTGGAAACACTCAGGAACTAAATCATCTCTGAGAGAAAATGACTATCAAGTGCAAAAGCAAACAATACAGTGTTTGGTGAAGAACACTGAAGAGAGAGAAGAGTGGAAATAGCCTTTTTGCCTGTGTTCAGAGGATTGCGTCCAGGGATTTCTGCATTTATTCAGTTCCAAAGACAATTTTAGTTTTCAACTGTATTAAATCACATGTGTTTGATTTCCTGGTTGTCTGTGTAAACAACAGGGCAAAGAGCTTTAATAAATAACTGAAGGGTGCCAGAACGTGTCGTGTGCAGTGCATGCAGAAGTCATTGTTTTCACAATGATACAGTTATGACCTGTTTTCTTCAGTATGTGATTCACGGCCAGATGAGCCAGCAGGTTACATCCCCTCTGGCCCCCCACCCTTCCTCGGGGAACGTCCCAGACCACACCAGCTCAGCCCAAAAACTCTGAATGAGCAACTAAGAAAAGCTATTATTGTAAGATTTTTCATAGGAAAATGAAATGTTTACATATCAAAATGAAAAGTTACATAAAACTTGATTTGTAAATCATTAAACTAGACCTGCTTTGCTCTCTGGGGTGGGAGTGAAACATAGATAGAAATCTGTTTTTGCAGAACAAACCTGTCTCAGATACTGTGTTTTTACTCCATCTGCTGGGAGCGCTAGAAACAGTTCTAATAATCTTATAAATCATTTAGTATGTGTTCCATATTAAATAAATAATTAACACACTTGAAATAAAGAATTATAAGAATAATTACAATCAAAATATGTAATATAACCACAGAATTGTGAAATAATCCAATACATTTATAAAACTCAACTCACAAGTATGAAATGTTATTTCATCCAGCTTCTTTTAATTCATTCCAGCACGTTTTTATTTCACAACGCCATTTTCCCAGATGAGCGTTTTATTATAAAATACCACTTTTCATCACATAGTCTTTATCAATCCAGACAAACACGGTGCAGAGCAATAGCCATTCACATTACAGGCTCTGCCCTGTAATTATAATTTGTACAACAAAGTTAATTTAAAAACAAAAACATAGTAGTCTTAGTAGCCTACGATATTTGTAATTTTCTGAATTACATAAAAAATTTGCAGAAATATGATTCTTTTGAAACCATTAATTATCATCATATGACTCATTATAACAGAAAAAAGATAAATGGCAAACTGTACACTTTTGAACACATTCGTGCAAGTTGATAATAGTTTGTCAGAAATCATCAATTTTCTCTTTTTATATGTATTTTAAAAGAAGACTAAGAGACTATAGTCAGTCCAGCACCTAGCATGTTAGCATGCTAAAATTAGTTCATAAGCACTAAAAACACAGTACAGCTGAGGCTGATGGGGATGCCATTACATTTTCAGGTATTAAGTTATAAACCAAGGTATTGGACAGATTGAAATTTTGACCTGCTTGTGGCACTGAAAGGGCGTTTAATAGGTTCAGAAAGAAAGTTTAATAGGTTCATCCTCTGGGACCATGTGTATCTGTATCAAATTTCATAGTAATCCACTCAATAGTTATTGAGACATCTCATTATTTAAAGGGAAAAATACCAACTTCATGGTGGCACCAGAGGATGTCAGGGCATCGCCAAAGTCGATAGGATTCATTATCTGGGGGCCATGGATGTCTGTACAAAATTTGATGGTAATCCATTCAAAGGTTGTTAAGATTTTCCAGTCCAGTGGTTTTCCAGTCCAGTGGTTGACCAAAACTTCCAAAGATTTTACTATACATTATTGTCTTTTAGGTAATGTACAAATTATTTACAAATAATAGTAAATTATAGCCTGACATCGCCAGAGTAACAAGGCGCCGTTCTGTCTGATGGTACATCCTGTCAGAAGTTCGGCAAACACATATTTCTTATCAAAATAAAATTTAAGTGCAGTAGTTTGTTCTTCTTTTAGAGAAATTTTACCGTCCAGTCCGATTAATGCTGCCACTGTAGCCAGCCTGGGAACACGGCAGCGCCATCTTGGATATTTACAAAGATACCTGAACGGCGCTCATCTCTGTCAGTCATCGTATTAAACCCGCCTCATACTAGATAAACACTTGTGATTGGTTAGCAGAGTAATCAGTTTGAAATGAGAGGAGACAGACGGATCTGCCAGAGCAAATGAAACATGAGCTCGCAGATTCGTCTGGTTCCCAGGCTAAGTAAATTTGGTAACTTGCTTAAAATGGTTAAATTAACGTAGAAAATAAATATTTATTGGTCATTTCCAAATGATTTGTTAATGATTAGCTTTAATGTTTTATTAATGATTTACACAAGATTATATGAATAAATACTTTTAACACATGTACATGGATGATTGTGAATGATTAGCTCATCATTAATTGATGATTATAAAAGTGAATTGATTGATCAACTGTAAAAGTCAGTGGTGTCCTAGAGGTTAGCGAAGCGGGCAGAAGGTCGGCAGGTTGAATCCTGGACCAGCAGGAGAAATCTGGGTGTGTAACGTGAAAGTTCAGCACTTGCCCCCCTTTAATTACCATCCCTTAAGTGTCCATGAACAAGGCCCTTAACCCCCAGCTGGTCCAGTCGACACGCTCAGTGGCCAGAAGATCGGAATATGGTTGCATTGGGGAGTTTCCAGGTGTGACTGTGTGTAACTGTGTGAGTGCCGGTATTAACATCATCCTGCTGAAAAGAAAACACAAGTCCTAGGCAGGTAAACATGGAGTCCGACTGTCTCCTGAACATTTTGAATTGAGGCCATGGGTTTTCTGCGTGATAAGAGATAAATCTGTAATGGGCTGTGATGAAACATTCATGTGTGTTAATTCCAGTGATGGGTTCAGTCACTGCCCACTGCGTGCTATGTAACTAACAACAGAACACATACAGTATACCGTCATCCATGTATGTAGAGAGAGGGCCACAAATTATTGATGTCTTCCCTGGAAATGGAACAGCAGTGAATTGGCCTCATGAGCATGAAATATGGCCTGTGTGACATGAGTTAACGCCAGCAGCAGAGCGATAATGTAACCTCAGATACACTCTGATGACCTGATTCTGCATGTTGCACTCTATATTTTGGAGCTGTTTGATTGGCTCAGGACTTAAAACGTGTCACACACACCTCCACAATCAATCCAAAAGTTCACAGCCTGCATTTTACACAATTGCGCAGGCTGTTTGTGTAGGATCAGAGACATGCGGATGAAAAGATTGGATGCTATGGTTACCACTCCACTCCATCACCATCCCTCGTCACATATTGTTGTCACGGTAACGGCGGTAGGGCACACGTGACTTAGGTGAGAATGCATTACAGGGGATCAACAATGTGTAGATACAGGCCCTGTTGATCTGCTCTACCAGGCCTTGAGTGACACCGAGACGTGCCCGGATTATAGTGCCAGGAGCCCCACAAACAAAGCCCCCCTTGCTTCACACTTCACTCTGTACATAGAATATCTGCTTTGAAACATGTCTACTTAACAACTAGAACATCAGGCGTGGAAGGAAAAGGTTTTTTTATGTGATGTTAATGTAAGTAATGTAAGTAAATACTGTATTGCCATAATACCACAACCATGACCTTTTCAACCTTGAATTGAGGTGTCCTAATGGGGAAACTAACTAATATGATCACATGACAGGGGGATGAAAACACTTCACTCGTGAAATGAAATAAAAACGTGGGAATGTGGGGTTATTGTGAAAACTGTTTGGCATATTTCCAAGGGTCTAAACAATGTGTCACTTTCTGTCTTTAAACTTTAAAGTAACCCCAAACATGCATGAAGTGTCAGTTGAAGATTATTAACATCTGCAGAAATGAAGGCAATAAAGGGCTATGTTACTTCTAACAGAGATTCCTCAACTCTATCTAACCTGAAGGAAAAGTATTCCACCTACTGCACAATTAAGATTTTTGTTTCCAAAATTGTCATCAATTCTTCTTGAACGTTATCGGGTTCGTTTATCTATTTTAATCTTATTTCATATTATTTCATCCCATTAGTTTACCCCACAGCTTTATTGGAAGATGAGTATCACATATGGAGTGACAGGCTTTTTTCGCAGCACACATTTAGACATGTCATACTAGCTGGTAGAGCAGGAAAAGCACAGGTGTTACTTATAACATTAACAATGTTATATTCAAGTGATCAATTAAGCTAAAATGGACTGAAAAAGACTAATTCATGAAAATTACTTAGTATTAGTAATAAATAACCCCAACCCATTATATAAACCATGATAAAATAAAAAACAAATGGCATAGTAACTTAAATCTCTTATTTAAAAAAGTCCTAAAGCTGTTTAATTACACGTAGACATTTCTTATTATTAAATGGTGAATTATCACATTTATATAGCCTACAAGAATAAGTCACTTCCGGCTGCCATCTTGGATTACCAGGACTGACTCATGTACAGATGTCGGTGCTGCGGACTTTAGCCCATGACTTTTAATTGCACAGCAGGTGGAATACTTTTAGTTTTTGAGTCTCTAAGGAAGCGGGTCTTGTTCTCACACCGTGTTACAAAACGACATCTTTCATTTCCCTTTTTATTTTTAATTGTCGAAAGTCCAACGTGACCTAACGCTAGCCCCGCAGGGTCTAACGCCGGTGAACCGTTGACATGCGGCGCCATTGTTTCTACTCGTCTCACAGGTGTCCCGGTGATCCGGGAGCATGTCGGACCTGTCAGGAAACCCCACAGACCGGCAACAGCGACACCACCGACGGACCGGGGGAACGTAACAGCTAACGGTGGTGCAGCAGGCGGCCAGAGCCAGAGCCTGATGGTGATGATGATGGTGGAGGTGGAGGAGTAGGTGGGACGAGGCTGCGCTCATGGCGGTGGAGAGCCGCCCGCGTCCGCACCACCGGCAGCATCAGCCGTGTTTGTAAAGGCGCTTTGTGCATCGCTAATCCGCTCTGATGTCACGGTGCAGGAGGAGGGGCTGAGCTCTCCGCCTTAATCCCAGCGAGTTGTCTGGAGGGACAAACCGAGCCGAGCCAGACCAGACCAAACCAAACCGAGCCGAGCCGAGCCCGAGCGAGCAGGCAGGGGAGCAGGGGCGATGCGTACTGCAGCAGCCGGACCCGGGCCTCTCCTCCTCTGACAGGCAGGTGAGTGAGTGAGTGGATGTCCTGTCCGGGGGCCGGTGACCGCAAACCGGGTTTAGCGTGGGGCAGGAGGGCGGATTGGAAATGTGTTCTGCTCGTTTTTCGCCGATGGCGGATCCGACACCTGCGGAGATTTGATCTGGACAGTCAAGAGGGAAAGAGGGAGGCATGGAGACAGGTGACAGCGTGCTGCACTTTTCTCTAATAGATGTCAGGAGATTTGGGAAACAGTGGAAGACCGTGTATGTGATTCCCAGGATATATCCAGAATAACACCATGATCTTGTATCAAGTGTACCCTGTAAACGCGTTTCAGAGAGGTGGAGTACATCACCGATCGCTAATTGATCATGAGCACCAATCCCTAAAGGAGGGCTTTTGCCCTTTTTAACATAATAAAGTCGTTCAAGGCCATGGGAGGGGATTTAAGAAGCAAGTAAGCCTTCAAAATAAAAGCACTTGCCAGTTTGGCACTTGTTCGTGGATTAATCTTCTCCCTCTGGAGCAATGGCGTAGTCTACATGTAAACACAATGTAAGTAGTACGACTATTGATGCATCCCAACATGGATCGTGTGTGTGTGTGTATGTATGTATGTGTGTGTGTGTGTGTGTGTGTGTGTGTGTGAGAGAGAGAGAGAGAGAGAGAGGATGAATCATGCACTCAATAATAGAAAGATGAGGAGAATCCTCCGAAGTGTGTTGGAACTAATGATTTTTCTCATTATCGACCAATCTCCCTGTCGTTTTCTCATTATTTATTTGTTTGGCCTATTTAATGTCAGACGATAGGAAAAAAGTCCATCACGACTTCCCAGATCCCAGGGAGAAGTCTTCAAATTGCTTTTGTTTGACCAAAGGTTTACTGTTACATAATCCAAAGAAAAGCAGTAAATCCTCACAGCTGAGAAGCTACGACTAGGCGGAGGTATTGTTTGCCATTTTTGCCTGAAAACCGTAAACCGATTATCAAAATTGTTTAATTTTCACTCATTGATTAATTTATTAATTAACCAACCAACTATTGATTTTACGTGTAAAAGCTAGATTTTAAGGTTACGGCCAGGATTGAGGGCAAAATTTAAACTCCGGATTAAATGTGTCGACATCATGCGATGTAATGCTAGATACCACCTGTGTAATGCATTTGGTTGTTCATGGATGTTCCTTTTTTAATGTTGCCTTTACCTGATCACTGCACCACCAAGTATCTCAGACCCAAAATAACATCACATAATTGACATTGCTTAGAGCCGTGAGAAATTATGACGGAAATTTTTTGCAACTTTGTATACTAAAAGATTTATCTTTTAATTAATAAAATGATTGACAGGTGCATTGATAATGGAAGTAATTGGTATTTGCTGCCTTAATTCGGTCAGAAGATATAGTGATATTTGCTTTTCATCGTCTCTAAGTCCTAATTTTAGGCATGTAGTAGAGATAGTTAAAGGCAAGTGTATCGATGTAATCAGTGAAGGTCCTTGCAGGTACGTATGGCCCACGTGTGTTGTTGTCAGTGTGTGCTTGTCTGTCAGCATAAGATCAGCGAGTTAATGGGCTAGTAAATCCCCCACCCTGCAGCTTTCACTGCAGCCTGACAGATGGAAGTGCAGCGCTCGGCTCACAGCTCGGCTGGCCTGTACGTTTCACGGCCACACTGCCAGGGCCATCTGTGACCCGGGTAACCCTTTCTCCCTGACTCCCCCCGCACTCCACCTTGAGTCACCCAACCATTGCCATCCGGTCCTAAACTCCAGGCAGAGAGGGGCATTAGCAACCCTGGGAGTCCGCCCTCGCTCCTGCTGCGTCCCTTCATATTCCCTAGCAGTTGTGGTTTGTGCTCAGATTACAGGATCAACATTAACCTCTGCCCCCTGTGTCTTCTCCCTGTCCATGTGTTTTGCTTATTCAAAGTCTAGAATTTATATATCTGCAGATATATGATGACAACCACATCAGTGAACCATCTGCTGCCTCTTAATCCAATACAAAACGTGTTGATTCAAGAGGAGCTGCAGTTAAGACAGTTAAGAGTGAGCTTATCATTAGTTTACTAAGGTTACAAGAAATCCACTCAAGTGAATGGATCAAATAAAATGTAAATAAACCTGTAAATATGAAAGCAAGAATTAAAATTCAAAAGTATCCAGCATTCTCTTATAAAGCATTTTAAAAATCACATTTTCTTTGTAGGTATGTCAAGATTTCCTCACCAGAAACTAATTTACTAATTTAATTTAACTAATTATGTCACATCTGTAAATAATATCCCTAAAGAACTAAGAGTCCAGTTTGGTCCCGTTTTTCTCAAATTTTGGGCATACATTTTAATTAATAATATTATATAAACAAAAATAACAATCATAAATTGTACTTCAATCAAGATAACCATAGTTATCAACTGTAGATGAGATGTTTCTTGCAACCCCTGCTAAGTGAAATCTCTGAAATCCTCCTCAGACCAGTTTGACTACCCATTTTCTCAGATTATGCCAGACATTTTAAATAATCTCAATATAAAAACAAATGATAATGGTTTGGATTCACATCAAGATTATTTTACATTACAGTAGTTGAATTTAACTGAACCCATTAAGTATAGAGCTGAGTTAAGGAATCTTGAGGGGGAAAAAAGTCTCATGCATACAATGATTCATTTATGGATTCTTCTGATCATTTAGGTCAGATAAATAACTTATGAAAGCAGCTTCAGTGAAACATATGGAGTAAAGAACATGAGAAACATAACATTTTAGCTACTTTAATGTAGGACTTCATAAACAAGCTTGAGCCTTTTTTCTTTTCTTTAAATCAGACTGTAAATTTTTCTGGCAATTTTTTCTGGAACCAGTTTATTATTCCTGAAACATCTTGTAGGATTATATTCTGGTGTCCTTTCTCAGCTTGTTGACCTCAGACACAGTGAAGCCTGTGATAAGAGATAACTGATGGATACCCTGATTGCCTCGTCATATTAAATAAATATCAAAATTGGGCTTCTCACTCACAAAAGGTATTTATTATTCAGATCACTGCTCTATTCATCTCTCTCTGTCAGGCCTTATCTGATACCAGATATCCCTCATTGTCCTTCTGCCCTGCCTCATCCTCGTCGTCCTTTTCTCTCTTCACGTCCTGTGCCATCTGCCAGCTGCCGGACGGATGAATGTGGTGCAGATTAAAGTGCACTGCACACCCAGATGAATCCCAGAGGATTTAGGTTTTTGCTATTAGCAATATAGAAACAGGGAGTCCCCGGCTTGATACTCAACATCCCTGTAATATTTTCTTTTTGTGTGTGTGTGTAATCTCAGGTTGGAGAGAGTGGAGTGGAAGAGGAGGGTTAATTTGCCATAGTAGCATGTAAACTTTCAAAATGAAGGAAATGCAAATCTATGTCATTGATAACATAGACTATATATATATGTATTTAACCGCTGTCAGAACAATGGGTCCAAATGCAGAAGTGTTTATTCCTGTTCTGAATGGCCGTGCTCAATAGGTGGGACGACAAACCTGCCACCATAGGCTCCAAGTGGCTGCATCCCAGTACACATTTGAGTCTGTTTTCAAAAAGTATTGATGTTCAATATCCAGCCCTAATGAGTTTCTGTTTGACAGAAACTTAAACCTCTACTTGGACCTGTTATGTGTGTTTGACTTGTCCTGTTTATATCCTGTCTTCGTCTCTCCCAGGCTGTGCAATGAGCGGGGTTTTCTTGGAGACAAGACGAGTATGTTTTGAAAATTGGCGCGAGATCACGCCTCAGCCATGAGCCACAAGTATCAGGCAGAGGCATCCGGGGAAGCAGGCGAGGAGCACAGGTTGCCTCAGAGGAGCCGGCAGCCCAACGGGGCGTCACCCGGGGATCCTCCTGTACGTAGGTCCTGGCGGCCATGTCAGATGGGCAACCAGGATGGGGAACTGAATCCCCATCATCATCACCATCATCATCATCACCCTCCTCACCACCACCACCCGTCCACAGGTCGCGGACCCCCTCGGCATCGCCGGCGGCCTCCATCAGGGCAGGGCCAGGGCCAGGGCCAGGGCCAAAGCCAGGCTCAGAGTCCTGGTCTGGTCCCAGCGGTAGTTTCTTCCAGGCCTGATGGGCGTGAGCGTCGAGACACTGAGCCTTGTCCCACCCAGCAACCCCGCCCAGCTGTCACCCGTTACCGTCGACATGGCGATCCTAACCCTAGGCTCAGAGGTCACAGACAGAGGCAACCAATAAAAGAGATGCTGGACCCTTCACCTGGTGCAGATGAGAGAGAGGGTCCAGCAGAGGTGCATGTACAGCAGTGCTCATCAGATGATCCAGTCACGGACCAATCGCAGGACAGGGGATCCCCTCACCAGACTCCCATTGCTGTTGTCACTCCCACCCACCTCTCACCTCGTCCTGCAACCCAAAACATGCAACTTCCCTCCCTAAACACTCCTCCTGCTGAGGCAGAGGAGGACCCTCAGGAGTGCAAAATTGGGTGTGAAGAGGAATCCGAGGAAGTTAAGGAGAAGGATGAAGAACAAGAAAAGGCGGAGGATGACGGAGACCACCACTCAACCACCGGTCACTCCAGCTGCAGCCATGACGACACGCAGACAGTCGATAACGAAGCAGAGGAGCCTGCAGAGAGGATGGAGGAGGATCAGGAAGAAGTGATGGAGGACGTAGCGGAGGACTTTGCAGCTCAGGGAAGTGAAATCACCGATCTATGCTCCGACACAGAGAGCGTTGCCTCGCTCAGTATGGACGGTCCTCTCCACAGCCCGCCGCCACTCCACTCACCAACTCCTCCTTCGTCCCCTGATGTTCCACGTTTCCCCCAGATGGACCACTTCAGTGAAGACACCAGTTTGAGCCCTCTGCCTGACAATGACCTGCTACCTGAAGAAGAAGACGACGAAGATGAGGATTGCTCTGAATCGTGCTCGTTGTCTCACTGCTCTGAATCTTATCCAAAAACCTATGCAGACTTTTATTCAGAGTCCCACCAAAAATCGTACCCAGAGCCTGTCTACGAGTCGTACTCAGAGCCAAAATCCCATCCTAACTCTTTCCCTGAGCCCCTTAAGACCTCCTACCCCGAGTTACACAGAGAACCTCGCAGGCAATCTGGTTGGAGGACTGAGCCAAATGAGGCCAAGCAGGAGTCCCACCAAGAGCCCTTTACTAGCCATAGACAGGAGAATGTACATAAAGGGCCTCCATCCTCCCCCACCAAGGGCTCCTTTTATGCCCCAAGGCCGGGCAGAGACCGTGTTTCACATCACTCCCCTCTGGACCGCTCGGTTGGCTGCCGACTGCACCACTACGATGGACAGTCTGACGGCGAGGGTGACAGCGCCGATCAAAGTCCTGTTCCCAAAAGTCGCAGGCAGGCACCCAGGCATGCAGAAACCCAGGCCAAGAGCCCTTCGTCTGGGCAAAGCAGCTCAGGCGAGGCCCAGGAGGAGCGGAGTGCGGTGGGTCTCCAAGGGGAGGAAGGTACGAGGGGTTCAGGAGACGCCATCAGCCTGGCGATTAAAGACATTAGGGAGGCGATTGAGGAGGTGAAGACTAAGACAGTACGCTCCCCCTACACACCTGATCAGCCCGTGGAGCCGATTTGGGTGATGAGGCAGGAGCTCAGCCCCACAGAGGATTTATACCCACTGCAGGCTACAGCTGACCATGTAAGTAAGACTTCACTCATCATTAATGTGACTGTTTCAGTTTTTTTTACTGAAAAGTAGATCTCAAGTCTCAAATGAGCTCATCTGAACAGTTTCATCCATCTTAGTAATTAAAAATAATAATGAATATTTGTGCTGTTAAGGATTTCTTTTTATTGTTATCTGTTTTTCAACACTTTTTAATATTCAGAATAAGTTCCCATAAATGTCTGGATTTAAAAAAACAAACAGAAGCAATAAAATTAAAAACTGAACTGTATCTTACTTTTCAGTGGTACTGCTAAGTGCTAGCCTGGCATCGCCACACTAATTCGTAGATGCGTAGTGTGGAACCTCTCAGTTCATTTTCAGATTCCAAGGGGCACTATCAACAAGTGCAGATAACCAATCAGAAAAATGAGACACCGTTCTGTTGTACAGTTCTTCCTGCCAGAAGTTCGGCAAACATATTTCTTATCAACATAAAGTTTAAGTGCAGTTTGTTTTTCTTTAGAGAAACTTTACCGTCAAGTCAGCCATCTCGGCTATTTACGAAGATGCCTCAACGGCGCTCCTCTCTGTCAGTCATCGTGTTAAACCCGCCTCCTACTAGATAAACGGTTGTGATTGGCTCGGCCAGATACCAGTTCAGAGGAAATCAGTTTGAATGGGAGAGGGGCCAGACGTATCTGCCAGAGCAAATTAAACATGAGCTCGCAGAGTCATCTGGTTCTCAGGCTAGGTAATGGCTGTACATGAGGCAAGAATTACTGGAAAACATTTTGGGAAATATGCTTATTCACTTGCTTTCCAAGACTGAGATGGGGAGATCAATATCACTTGATCTCTTCATTAAGTATGCACTGAAGTCAGGACCTGTTCAGCCTAGCTTAGCATTGCACTGGGGCCGGGAGTTAACAGCTCGCCTGGCTCCATCCAAAGTGAAAAACTATGCATACAAACAACTCTAAAGCTGTCTCTATTGTGTGTGTTTGTTTAACACGTCAATAGGAATGTAAAAGTGACAATTTTAGGGTTATATTATAGAAATATTTCTTGATGTTTCTTGGTGCTATTCCTATTTATTTCCCAAAATATATTGTTGAACGATACTTTTAAGGCTGAGCGACATTGCCCAAGGAGATTGGTCTGCAGGTTGCAATAATTAAATTAGATTTTTATTGCCTTCAGGAAGCTAGCAAACTAAAGATTTACATCCCTCATTTCATTTTGTGTCGATTGGATTAATGCCCAAATCCTGAATCATGTATCGTCGGAGGTGTCAGCTGAGTTGGTGCTGATGCATTGCAGTGATTTAAAATACATAAAAAAATAAATATATATATATACACTCTTTCCTTTTTCTCTCTTCTCTCTGTTTCCTTCTCTCAGACTCCTCCACACTCCCCCTTGAAGTCATTGTCTAAGTCTCCTTCCCGCTACGCATCAGTTCCAGTTCGGGAGCCGATCAGTCCGCTGAGATCTGAGTCAGCCAGAGCACTTCCCCCTCAACATTATCACCAACAGCAGTCCCAACACAACCACCACCACCACCACCACCACCACCAAGGCCACCAAGGCCACCATTCACATCAGAGGGACACCACAAGGCCGCCTCAGACATACACACAGCTGCAACCGTACGCACACACGCCGCCTAATCAGCAGCAACGTCAACATCAGCATCAACAACAGATTCCACCTCAACAACCGCGTCAGCAGCTTCCAGCTCAGCAGCCGCGACCACACGTTCAGCCACAGTCGCCTCCACAGCAGCCGTCTGTCCAGGAGGTGAGAGCTCGCAAATAAACCTCCATAAATCCATGAAATATAGAAAAAGAGGGGCTCGTTACAACTCCACAACTTCTGCACATCCATGAGTACATTGCAAACAGGAACCTCTAATAGCTAATTCGGCATACTTTTAATGCTGCCAATTTGCCAAAATGTAAACCAATACAGGCTAAACGAAACTGAGCTGAACAGTGTAACTCACTGCATCCATGACAACATGAATGATAAATCCTGCTAAGGCAGGCAGGCATCTTTTACAAGGTGTTTATCTGCCAGCAGCTGAATGGCTGACAGCAGTAAAAGTCTTGCAGAATTTAAATGAGTTAGGAGAGACCTGCAGTATGTGAGTAGAAATAACAACGATGGTGATGTAGTTAATTTTATTTTTTGTCTCAGATTTGCAGATCTCTTCCTCAGTTTCCAACATTTGTGGACGGTGAGTGGAAATGAAAATCATCAATTCCATCTCCATTCTTTTCATCTGTTGACCTAAAGATGGATACTTAAACATATTACATTTTGCGTACTGATTATTGTAGATGTTGGGTGTAGTTTTGCCAGATCATTGCTGTATCATTTTGACTATTCACTTTTTAACCTGTATGTGGTACGTTGGTGTCCTAGTATGTATAATATATGCATTTGTGTACATGTGCCTAACGAGTGCAATTGGTTCATGCAGTCCCAGGACCATGTGACCCTGAAGACCTTATTGACGGCATCATCTTTGCAGCAACCTACCTGGGCTGCACCCACCTGCTGTCAGAGAGGACGCCCACAAAGAGCGCCCGTATGCAGCAGGCACAGGAGGCCATGAACAGAGTCCGAGTAAGAGCCAACTACAGCTTATTTGATTTAATTTTGCAGTCAAATCATAACGGAGGAAGAACAGGACAATATGTGTCTCAAATCACTCCTTTGTTCAATTACTCACTATTCCCTATGTGATAAACACTCCAATGTTTACTCTATAGTGAGCAGTGAATTAAGAAATGGGACACATCGTCATTTTGCATCATCACTGACAGATGTAGTGTCACCGGACTGTAATGTTTTTTCTTTATAAAATGTGGCTTATTGCGTTTTGGGATTGTTATCAGACAGTAGAACAATATATTTCATTCCATTGTAGGAATATTGGAGCGCACTAGATAGTATTTAAAATTCAGACACTCAGATAACATGGCGGAGGGGAAATATAGTGCACTATATAATAAATAGAGAGTGATTTCGGACCCAACCTCAATTTCTGACAACATTGGAATTTTCAAGTCCTTAACTCTTTAGAAAATATTAGTTTTTCATTTTATTTGTACAATCCTTGCCTCTGTCTTATGACAAACTAAAGGCTAAATGTTGATCTATACCTTTTATATATCTTGGCAGGAGTTTTTGCGTTTCACTGAGTATAAACATCATATAGCTTCAGTGAACAGTTGGAACAAGCTAATACAGAGGATATACTTTGTGATACTGTGTGGCATTAGGTACTTTTCTTTCTTTAAATCTTGTTAAAATGTATATTTAGGGTTTACATTTTTGAATTAATAATAGTGCTTACAACAGACCCCATCAAATCCAGTGCGTGTTGGTTTGGAGATTTTCTAACACACTCGGACACATCATCATGATGTAACTGCGGTTCACTTCATATTTGGGTCTTTTAAAGTCAGAAACCCTCAGCAGGCAAAACAGCCAGCGGGCGAAAAGTCCCTGGGTTTCTGCACAATGCATCATCCACAGATCACTGCTCCTGATCCACAGTCACACAGGCTTTTCTCCTCAGCTCCACTGGAGGTTATATAAACTCTTGATCAAGGCTGTGAAGCCCTGGAGACTTTAGACCCCGCTTTCTGCTCCAGTCGCAGTGCATGATGTCAAACACGCATCCTGCATAGAAAAACACTTATAACTTTGATCACAGTGATTAAACTATATTACTCTATATAATTAGTATAGCAGTACGTATATATATGTGGCTTGCATCATATATGATTTCATATGTGTTGTTTTTTTCTGTTTACATGAGAAGAAATATCCAGTGATGTATTTGGACACAACATATAAACAGATGTGTGCTGCCTGTGTGAATGTAGTTGGAGTCAGTTGAGGGCCGGTGGTGTCAGGGAGTGAGTGGGTAAAAGATGGCTTACAGTGACAGCGTGGCATTCAAACTTTAAACTGTGTGACCGTGAGAGATGTGCAGTAAGACGTTGCCATTTTGGAGAGACGAGCAAACGAAGTCAGAGGCTGGAAGACGACAGGAGCTGAGCTGAACTCTGCTTTCTGGACGGTTGACTGACAGTTCCAGGACATCGCCTCTGTTAAGGTCTGAAAAAACCTACAGGGAGGGAGAAGGTTAGAGACTATAATGATGAGGGGGATGCATAAGTCATTTTACTTTTTTTAGAATGGAAAAGACAGAGTGGAGGCTCGCTGTCTGGCCAGCTGTGTGAGCTGGCATCTCATTTGTAGGGACGTACTGATCCGACTCATGGCAGTGGCCGATACAGAGAACCAACCTGACAGCAGTGCTCTTTTTTTCCCCTAAATTAAAAAATCTGTAAATGTTTGTGTGTGTAACTGAGTGGGATTAGTGTTTGATGTGTGATAACGTGTGTGGATACGTTCATACACCTACACCCTTTTTAGGCTTGTAAACATTTGAATTATATTGTGTAGCAGGTTTCTGAAATTGCGGAATAATGACAACTTCTTGACAAAAATTCAAGATAATGTCTAAACCCAGTTTTAGTTAACGTTAAAAAACTTAACTTAACAATGAATAAGCTCCTCAGACGGGACAGTCCAGGACGGCATAGAAAGACGGACGCTGATTATGTCTGCTCAACATAAAATTAAATGAAACACCTGAGGTGACGTGACAGCCCTTAACAGAGTGATATACAGTGACGTCCACCACAGGTCAGGAGTCAGACTCATGATGCTGATAATGATGATGATGATGATGATGAAGAAGTGCAGCCGGGTTGAAATGAGAAACACTGACGTGTTTGCTCCGGGCTCAGAGAGTGTCTCAACAACACCATTGTTTACAAAACAAACATTCTCCTACACCAGTAAACAAATGCTAGTTAACAGTATGTGTCAGCTGTAATAAAGGTCTGATCATCACCATTCATAGAAGTCAGATTATTTATAGATGGAACATGAGGCGGCTTTCACAGCAAACAGGAACTACTGGTGCGTCAGTCACATGAACGGCAAAGTGTTGTGTTCTGGTGAAGTTAAAATGTCAAAAACCATGATGCATCAAAACTGCACTTGGTTATTTGGTCACTAAATGTGAGAGATTACTCGGCAGCACTAACGGATTTACTGGAGCAGTCAGAACTTAATTCTACCAACGTGTTTTGACTAATTTTTTAATACTTTACTGCATTAGTCATACATCAGTTTCATAACTTCCAGTTCATATGTTTAACAATTCGTGTCGTCATTATATCCAGCAGCTGGTGAGCAAAACCTCCACACATTCAAAAAATAAAAAGTGCAGCTTTTGCAAAAAATTACATCTTTCAAAATAAAAGATGTAATTTTAGACTTTTTAAGAATTTTAAATCGTTCAATTTAGCGTACACAAAGTGTACAACATATCAGTGCCGCCTCTGTTGAAATGAAATCAGCTGTAGCTTGAATCCAGGTAAAAGCTATGATCCTATTGACTTAACAGATTAAATCCACTTTAATCACATCTCGACTGATGAAGGTGGATTTTAACCCCTGAAAAGACACAGATACAGTTCAGACAGCAAATGGCGGCACAAGCCAGCGTTTGGAAACACAAACCCAGAGCTGTGACGAGGCGTCTGCCAGAAACACATGAGGTCGCCTGTCTTTCTTCGGGGTCGCTTGTGTCACTTTGATGAAGAGGAAACTTTTGATAATGTTTGCCGCAAAGGCCTCTGGCAGCCTGCTGTTGTCAGATGTGATAGACAGCAACATCACTGTCCTCCCACACACACACACACACACACACACACACACACACACACACACACACACACACAACATACACCTTTAAGATCCTTTTGTCTCTTAATTTGTCATTTGGAATGGAGACCGTCTACAGTGAATGAGGCGATTGGGTTTTTGTCGATGCACCAAAAAAAGCTTTTTTCTTGTACCGATGTCTTGTTTTGTCTATTTCTGAGTCTCTGCTCTCCTTTCTGATACCTGCAGGCTGCGCAAAAGCAGGCAAAGAACAGGAAAAAGGTATGTTTTGATTTGTGATTGTAGAGGTTTCATGCAAAAGATGACTTACATGTACAGAAATTTAAGTTCAAATGCTAATGTTAAAGAAGAACATCAGTGCAGATTGTTAAGGAATTAATTCAGATTTTTACATTTATCTGTCTTCATATAAAAGGGCATTTATGCAGATGTATTTTCATTGTGTTTATTAAGCGCTGGCGTGTTCTCCTGTCTTCTCTCTTTTACCTCCTCTACATGATGTTTCATTTTGTTTGCAGATTGCATGAGACATTGCTTTGCTTTCGTTAGTCTTCTTCGTAGCATTTAGATTTAATGTCATTTGACAGTTGTGCCGCCCGCTCTGCTCTCCCTCCCTCGCTGCTGTTCATCAACCTGTTGCTTCTTCTGTTCACTTCTCGTCCTGTCCTTTCTCACGGCCGTGCAGAGCCCCGACGGGGAGGCTCCGTCCACTGCTGAGGTTGATCTGTTCATGTCCACGCAGAGGATCAAAGTCCTCAATGCAGACACTCAGGTATCAATATAATAATATGCAATTACTTTCCTTACTTCAGCAATGAAAACCTTAAATCCAACAAATTCTGCCTGCGATACCCTCCAAAACCAATTCAAAAACTTTATTACGAGGGACCTTTTTAGAAAACCGATTCATTAATGTCCTGTTTGGATCACCAGGAGTCTTTAATGGACCTGCCTCTGAGGACGATCTCCTACATAGCTGACATCGGTAACATGGTGGTGCTGATGGCCCGGGGGAAGATGGTGCGGTCCCGCAGCGCCCAGGACAACCTGGACCATGCAGCCGAGCAAACCACCATGAGCCACGATGACAGGCGGCTGTACAGGATGATCTGCCACGTCTTCGAGTCAGAGGATGTGAGTGATTGATTATTAATCCGTTACTGTTGTATTATTTGAATCTATGAGCATATAAATTACACTGTTTGGAAACATACTGCTCACCACTGTCTTTGCAGTAACTGAAACCAGAAAATCTAAATGTGTGGGAGGTGTGATGAGCAAACAGAAACCACCACGTCCGACTGCGACATTATTTAAAGCAACACATTTCTGGGAGAGGCACTAGTTTTTTGTCTTGCTGGGAGTTGAGATGAGAAGAGCTTCATCTGTGTGTGTTCAGAACAGAGAAGTCCTGGACAAGTTTAGCTTAGCTCACACTGAAAGCCTTCATCAAGAACAGAACAATAATCCCTCATTGTTTACAGGTTGTATCTTGTTAGCTGGTGAACTAGCCGCCCGTACATCCAGGAATCAGATGAATATTGTTTAGAAGGAAAGTGTGTGAAACCACCAACTTTACGATTAGGACAGGACAGGACTTCTAAGATGACATGCAGTCACTGGGCCAGTTGCTCCAAAAACTGCTTGTTAAGTCACAATGTCCCATTTTCAACGTGTTAAATACGACATGTACCTGTGTTGTTAGAAAGCATCTTTGATGACCGTAAGTTAGAAGTTTCCACCTGCTTCCAGCATTTGTCCTAAACTGGGCTTAGCACAGAGGTATTTTGTTAAAAAACACCAAGATTATCCTCACAACTACTGCATAGAAATCAAACAGCTATATTTCACAAAATGTCAGTTTTCCTTTGTGGCCCAGTACCTGCCCCTCAGAAGTACATTAGGAGTAGGAAAGCTGTTTTTGAATAGATTTCAATACAGTTTTCCTGGCCATCTATTGGCCATAAAAGGAACTGCATTTTAAAGGATAAATCTGGTGTATTACAACCTGGCTCTTATTTTGGTAGGTTTATCCATCATTCCCATCAGTAATAATAACACAGTACTTACCAAGAGAATCGCTGAGATCTGGGAACATGGTTCATTGTTAAAAAGAAGTCCAACCCATTCTCTATTTATTTATCTTAAGAGTTTATCCCACAAATACTCATCATGAGTGTGTTCTGCAACAGCAACCCACCAACTGTCGCCGACTGAATCCTGATTAGAGCACAGAAGTGATGTATGTGACATCACCTTTTTTTTTCCTTTTTATACAGCTGAACCTCACGCACTTAAAAACCAGTATGAAGAACACAGACAGAAAAACATTTACGTGAAATATCCCAAACTGTTCCACCGTTGGCAGAAAGTTTTGTAGTATGGAGATCTGTAATACAGTGCAGGTGTGTCTTTCAGCGGGATGTAAACGAGCCTTTTGAACATGAGGTCTCTGTCTCTTCCTCCCTCTCAGGCCCAGCTGATAGCTCAGTCCATCGGCCAGTCTTTCAGCGTCGCCTACCAGGAGTTCCTCAGGGCCAACGGCATCGACCCCGAGGACCTGAGCCAGAGGGAGTACAGCGACCTGCTCAACACTCAGGACATGTACAACGACGACCTCATCCACTTCTCCAAGTCAGAGAACTGCAGAGACGTAAGTGAACCAGCAGGTGGCGGCACAGTCACAGGAGTTTTTCATTTACCTTATACTTTAATAAAATCTTATGCTGGTGTTTAATGCTGGTGAGTATTTCACTTGAACATATTTATATGTTGTATTATCTTTGCTACTTTTGTACATATCAAGAACAACACAGCCCTTCAGTTCAGTTCAGGTCGTGTTGTCATTAATATTAGAACACAAATGAGCCAGTGCCGTTGTTTTTCTGCTCGGCCGGCTCTGTTAGTTTGCCTTCCGGTGGTTCAAATGAGCAGCTGTTTTTTGAGTCAAAGCAGTGTGACAGTTGTCCTGAAAAATGTCATTAAAAAAGTAAAATGCTAACCTCAGTGTGAAGGTGAATTTGAGACGCTCAACCTGGTCTGCCCTCAGACCCCCTCCCTCCTCTCGCTGCTCTGAACGCCTGCTGTTGTGTACCCCTTTTCAGAATGATGCAGAGAATTAGGCTGCCAGAAGCTCAAAAACATTGCAGCGTCACTCTTTCATGTTGTTTGGATGACTGTGTTAGTTCACTAGGAGAGGTTTAAAGATCAGAATCTTTATTTTTTGATGAGGACGCTGTAAGAGCTGTTCCCGTCTCTGAGAAGCTGTACAAATAAAGCCGCTCGTGTTTCCTTGCAGGTTTACATTGAGAAGCAGAAGGGAGAGATCCTGGGTGTGGTGATAGTGGAGTCGGGCTGGGGGTCCATCCTGCCCACCGTCATCATCGCCAGCATGATGCATGCTGGTCCGGCTGAGAAGTCTGGTCGACTCAACATCGGAGACCAGATCATGACCATAAACGGGACGAGTCTGGTGGGTTTACCACTCAGCACCTGCCAGAGCATCATCAAGGTACGCTGCTGCTCTCAGCTCATTCAGACCTTCTTTTACTTAGTTTTTTTTTTTTTTATTCTTTTTTTTATTTTTATTTAAATGTCTATACTTTCCTTAATTTTTATGACTCTCTCAAAATAATCTGAGTTGGTTCTTAGTAGGGAGTGTAAGTCTCCCTTTTATTTTTTTAAGGCTTCTCCTGGAAACTACATAATGTATAACAAAATGTTTGAAAATTAGAGATAAAAAAAACATACATACATACATTATTAGTTTTTTGTTGCTTGATTTAAAAACTGCTTTTCACGTTTTTAGGCCTGTTTGGTTTGACAGTATGCCTCAACTATCTCCTCCTCTTCACCTGTATGTTCGTATGTTTTTGCCTTTCTGATGTCTGTCTCCGTCTCTTTCTTCCCTCAGGGTCTCAAGTCTCAGTCCAGGATTAAGATGAACATTGTCAGGTGTCCTCCTGTCACCATGGTGCTCATCCGCAGGCCGGACCTCAGATACCAGCTGGGCTTCAGCGTCCAGAACGGCATTGTGAGTATGGGGACTGATCACACAGATGCTGCTGCCCTCTTTTTAAATTATTAAAGAGGAGCTTTTATTTTGTTAACAGTGCTGTAAAACCAGTACATGCAGCAGTGATTGGTATGATGATGTTCGAGGACACATTTACAGTTTTTACAAGGTTTGGAGTTACTGAGTTTTAAACTTTTGTGTGCGTGCAGATCTGCAGCCTGATGAGGGGAGGCATCGCCGAGAGAGGAGGCGTCCGCGTCGGTCACCGCATCATCGAGATCAACAGCCAGAGTGTCGTGGCGACGCCTCACGAGAAGATCGTTCAGATTCTGTCTAATGCCATGGGAGAGGTAGGAGCAGCTCCGAATGTTTCTTCGAGTTCTAGATAATTAATTACTATTGCTGTACTGATGGATTTGTACATTATACTGAAGTTACCACAAGGTTTTAAAGCACAGTTAATTCCACTGCTCCTCAGTTTTTAACTGGTCCTTTATCGGTGACCAGCTTTTATTTGTCCGCGCCGGCCACGCCTCTGGAATTTGAGGCTCTGATATTAATTGAATACCGTCTTTTATGAGAATTTACGGTATTAATGGTCCCCAGAAGATGATTCAGGGTGAGTTTGGATCCTGCACTTAAGAATTCACGGCCATATTCACATGAAATTCATCGTAGATATTCACGTTCCCCAGAGGATGAATCCTAATTACTTCACAGGCTCTGTGACCTCTCCTGCAGCGCCACCATTCAGCCCATATTCCCCCCTTCCATTTTTATACAATTTTTTTTCTTATTAATATCTTGAGGATGAGCCCTTTTGATTTGATGAGCCTATAACCTTTCCTCTAGCACCACACTCAAGAAAAAAACTTGCACCACTGGAGGGGCTCTAAAAATAACTAAATCATCAGCATGTTGTTTGTTCTGCTGTTTAATTCTGGTCATTTGGTTTCTTTCTGCTCCAGATCCACATGAAGACGATGCCTGCGGCCATGTACCGTCTGCTGACAGCACAGGAGCAACCGGTCTACATCTGAACACACACTTCTCACTCTTTTCACCACATCTCTCAGTCTATCTTTACTACTGTCCATCCATCTTTCAGTTGTTTTAAATACCTTTCTCCTCTCTGTATCCTGTTTGATATCACTTGACTTGCCTTAATCTGTACAGTACACTGTCATGTAAACATGTACATCTACAGTATGACAGCAGAAGACAGATTATCTCACTAGGCTGAGTGTTAATGTGATGTGTTATGTTTGACCAAAGAGGAATCTTGGATTTTATTGTGCATATTTAGGTGGCAAACGAAAAAAAGTAAATATTACCTTTGGTTAAATAGCTGTTATATCTGAATGTAATCATGTTGGACCTATAAATTGTCAGGGCGACCCAGATGATAAAGGCCGTTTAAACTGAAGTGGTCGAGTTAAAGGGGGAATGCATGTACAATTCTGCTGAATAAACTCTAAAGAAAAGGCAGTGGTCAGTAAATCCTGGTTTGTTTTTTTTCAACAGGATTTGAACTGAATGCAGTTGGCTGTTAATTCATAAAAATAAATGAAGCTCCAGTTCAAGAGCGACAAGAAATTGCTGTAGTGAGATACACAAGAAACACTCTCTCAAATCTCTTCAGAATCTATTTGTTCACTGTTTGCCTTTACTTTACTGTAAAAACAAGATTGTTTTGAGCACGCTGCAGCTTTTAATCTCTCCAAACTGAACCTGACACTTGCAAGAAAACACTGGAAAAAAAAGAAGCAATGTAAAAAAAGATTTATTTATTTGAATTTGAGCCTGTTAACTATGGAGATCACAAACAAAAAAAGAAATCACAAACTAACAAACATTTAAAAGTAGTGATCAACCAACATGATTGTCGTCACCATTGCAGATGCTCCAGTGTACAAAGACTGAGTTCAGCGTGCGTTCATTAGCAGAACATGTATGAAGTAACAATGTGATTGTCTCTGGTTGCAAGTAAAGACGCAGACTATCAGAAACAGCATCATGCTGTGCTGCACTCCTTACATCCAACTCAACTCTAAATCATTCTTCTCTCCATCTCCTGAGCATCCGTTCATTATATATTCATTATAACATCATCTACAGTACGTCTGTCCCAGCTGAATTCAGGCACCTGCACAACCTCCCTAACTTATGGAAGTGAACTGCATTCACAGATTGATTCATTTGGACAATTTAGAAAACTACTGAACGCGTGCAGCTTTTTTCACCTTCTGCTCACTCCATCTCATGAAAACCGCAGGCGTTTCCATTGTTTGTGCAGTGTTGGAAAGCTGATTGGATAGTTGGTTCCCCCCTCCCGAGCTAACATCAGAGCTACAAGGCACTTTAAAATATGCTGCATCCCAGAATGCACACATATTACACAGTGTAGTGTATATACAAATGCCCAATCAGGAATGTAGAGGCGCACAGTGGCAGGAGATAAGAAGAGGAAGACTAACAACTATTTGACATCAGAGCAGCTGCTGACAGAGTGCACAACCCACACTGACACTGTTCTACTGCTTTTGTATGAACATGCCTCAAGCAAGCTCGTTAATGATGTGGAGGGTCTGGATACTGTACGCAGTCTACAGAACCATGTGTGTGGGTTGGCTGCAGAATGGTGTTCTGCCTTACCACTGCACTCCAATAACAGATCAGCCTCTGTTTTTCTAAAAAATAAAATAAAAAAAATAAGCATTTACCTGCCAATCTTTGAAAAACCCAAAAGGTCGTCTAACAACACTTAATCCCAATAATCTAAAGGACTTTCCAGAATCCTCAAAGACTCTTCGAACCACCTGGAAGAGGATTTTTAACCCGTCTCCCAAGTTTTTAAACCGTTTCTCCTAATTAAAACAAAGATGGTAGCACATCTTTTATCGTGAACAGGACAAAATATTTTTCCTTCCAGGTGGTTAAAGACTCTTTGTGGATCCTGAACTACATTTAAAACTAAAAACAGTTTTGTCAACAACCTTCTGGGCATTTAAAAAAAAAGTATGTTTTAAAAAAACATGCTTAGCTCTGTGACTCAAATGCAGTGATGAGCTGTGAGAGATAAAAACTGGAGTTAGGTGTTTGTGTAATTGGGGAAAATAAGACCTCACCTGTAACAAAAACCTCTTCAGACACACAAAAAAAAATATTTACACTGAAATATCAGGTTGGTACGGACACGTGATTGTAAACTTGATCATGTGACACAACAGAGTTGAAAAATGTCTCTTTCCAGGAATTAAAAGTTTACGTCAAGGTGAAGCTGCATGAGTTGTTACCAAGGCAACAAACTCTGTCTGCTTGTAGCAATGATGTGGGGAGGGATCCAGCTGTGTGCAGTGATGTCACTTCCTGGTTCCCCAGCCTACAGCTCAGTGTCCTTGTATTTCTGAGGATTGTAGTATCCTCTCTTGGTCTGGTCGGCCAGCTGTCTGCGGTAGTCGGCCTCGTCGTCCTCGTGCCCTCTGGTTTCTGAGTACGGTGGCCTGAAGGGAGTCTGCTGCTCGGGATTGGAGCTGGAACTGATCACACACACACACACACACACACACACACAATGATCCAGCAGTTAGCTTTATCTTAACCAAAGCTTAATAATCTGCAACATCTTAATAAATATTTGACTGATGCTCTCACCCTATTGGCTGAGGACGGTTGAGGTTGGGTTTTGGCAATTTTATTGGGACGGCGTAGATGTCTGGATGCTTCTGGGCGATTTCCAACTGTGCAGAGAGAAGCGAGCAGACCCAGATATGTCAGAACTAATACAAAATTTAAAAAACACCACAAGTCATGCCAACTCTACATGGACCCCAAGAGGCTACATGTGTTTGTGCAGCTGTCTCCAACTGTCTTTACTTACAAGATAAGTCACCTTTCAACACTCACCTGCCCACATATACACCGACAGAGTTATTGTTGCTGTAATTATTCCTGCTCTCCATACTGCTCGTAAAGAGCTGCCTTCCTAAAGCGATTTAGTGTAATGTAAGAGATGGGGGAGAAAATCCACAGTCCTATTCTGTGATAAAATGCATGTTAATGTTCAGCTGAGGATAATATGAGTCGGTTAGTCCCAGTTAAATTGTGGGCATTTTCAAAAATTACATTTTCTTTTAAAATTCTCATCAGGAAAAATGACCACTTAAAACAGAAAAACTAAAAGAAACTGACCAGATTAGTCTAACTGAGACAGTTGAAGTCACATGTTAGCACGCATGCACAGTGAAAACAGCCGTGTGTTAATGCAGGGGGCTGCGTTGGTGTGTTGCTCCAGGGTCCAGTGAGTCCAGTTTGAGTAACACAATTACCAGACAGTAAACCACTACACAGTTTACACAGTTTACAATACTCCGACAGGAATTTACAACTTTGGGAAGTAATCGCAGCAGCAACTGTTTTATCTCCCGTCACATCGTTCATGTTACAAATTATTGAAGTATACCTGTGACATGTAAGTCCTGTTAAGATAGATTTGAAAAATCCTCCTGTATCCTTTAAGTTTTTTAGTAACTTTGACATGGAGGTAGTTAGACGCCTCAGGGTTACAGTGTACATTTTCACTGTTCATGAATCTACATAAGAAGTAATCTAGATGTTTAAAAAGATATTTTTTGCAATTCTCTTGAAATCCTACAGGTCTGTTCTGTTGCCACAGTGATCATGGAGGATCAGAGCTACAGAAACAGTGGCCCCACAGCTGATCCTCCCTCCCCACCTCATTTGCCGCTTCAGGCTTTAATATGAATAAAAACAATACTGACTCGAGCATTTTCTGCCTCCTGCAGCTCCAACATCCTCTGAGCTCGGGCCAGGTGGTCCATCTTCTCAAAAGCTTTAATCTAGGAGAAAAATTAAATAAATGTTGATTAATGTTTTGATGCTGAATATTAAATAGTGCACATCCACATGACATGATTAATACAACAGTGAGTGTCAAATGAAACATTTGAGTGTGATCATTTAGTGAAATGAAGACGGCAGAACACTGGATGGAGAATGAGTAATTATGGATTTAAAAAGGAGGGCAAGACGAATGCAGACACATTTAGTTACCTGGTCACCCATTTTCTATTTCATAATGGAAGTAATGAAAGCAAAGGAGGAAGAAAATGAAATACAATTATTTAATAATTGAGTCAAAGCTTCTGTCTTAAACTGAAGAAAAAAAGACTAGATGCTGGATGAGCCAGAAAAATGCCGCAGAGTATTTCTTTAAGGGGAAATTTGGGATTTAATAGGACAGAACGGGGATCTGTCGGCCTAAAAATGCAATAAACAAAGAAATAATGATGATGCTAACCTTGCCCAGGAAGGATTTGTTGGCGGGGTCCTCCTCCTTCCCCGGGCTCTGCTCCTCTGACGGCGGGTTCACACGGGTGACGCTGGGCTTCAGGGCCACAGGAGGGGGAGCCGGCTTGTTTGCGCCCGCTGCGTCGCTGCTTATGGTGCTGCTGGAGTGTGAGTCATAGCTCCGTGATGACTCAGTCCGAGCCTGGACCCGCACCTGTCACAGGAGAAGGACTGCTCATGACGTGGACCATTTGAAACCTTTATTTAGCTGCGGAGCGGGGTTTTGTTGAGGTCGGCCTGCTTCTGCAGCGTGCTCCTTCAAATTTACACGTGCTGCTTCTGCACTCATTTTAAAGGCCCGTCCAGGGATTCAAACTGGCGACCTTACAGCCATGTTCACCTCCACATGGAAAAACTAAAGTGCAACACCAGGTAAAACTGTCATTACTGATGGATATATAAGAAAGAAAAAGAAAAGATAGAGCTTTCTGGAAGAGTCTGTTAAACTTACAATCATAAGAAATATGTGATATAATTAGTCTGCTCACAAATTAAATTTAAGTAAATCCCTTCAGCACCTTATTTTTAATTTGGTTTATTTATCTTTACTATTATTATTTTTATTATTATATGCTTTTCCTCTCAGTTTTTTTTATATTTGTTTTACTTTATATTTATATTTTAGTTTTTCTTTGACATTCAATGTTTTAATTTACCTCTTTAATGTTTAATTTGAATGTGTTGTATATTATAGTTTTTTGTTGTTTTGAACAAAACTTCATCGTATTGGCACTAACATCGAAAATAGTACTCGCAACTCCATACTTCTTTGAGGAGCTAACCTCCTGTCTGAACTTGACATACTTACTACTCATCACAGAGAAGTGTAGAGAGAGTGAAGTTACAAGAGATTTGGGAAGGAAGGGAAGGGGGGGGGGGGAATCTCACCTTCGGGGGTTCGGGGACAAAGGAAGGGGGGGGGCTGGGCTCTCTGTTCAGCATCTCTCTGCTCCCTGACCTTCTCATACGAGCCCGGGGTTCAGGGTGAGGCTTCTACACACACACACACACACACACACACACACACACACACACACAAAAAAGACAGACAGACACACACACACACACACACACAGACACAGACAGACACACAGACAGACACACACACAGACAGAGGACACACCAGTGTTAAAACTGACAGTGAGTAAGTGATGGCGAGGGTTAGAAGGGTGACACCTCCTACAGTCTACACACTGTAGCAGCGGGCACTCCCACCTCGTCTGGCAGCACGGGCTCCGACGACCGACTGATGGCCGACACCGGCTGGGGCTCGTCTAGGGGCTCGTCCAGCTCGTTGTCGGTGTAAGCCCCGCCCTCGTCCGCCGTGTCTTCGTAGTCGCTGGTCAGACGGCTGTCCATGCTCAGGTAGTCCGCGCTCATCGCCGACAGGTAGGACATGCGGTCGTCGTGGAGATCCAGGTCCTCCTCTGTACCGTCCAACTGAGGGGAGGAAGCAACAATGCGAACTCAATACTGGGTGTGTTATTTCTCATACAGTCAGTCTATTTATGGAACCCATTAGATTTTTTACATTTAACCCAAGCAAAACTTTAAGAAATAGCCTGCCGGCAGCAGATCATTCGTCTCACCTTGCCCTCACACACCCACACAGCTCTCTCCTGCTGCTCCCGAATGGAATCTTTCACGCTGCCGTACCATGCGTCGTTGGCCGAGCTCAGGTCGACAGTCGCTAAATGCGCGCAAAAACAAAGAAATAACACAAGTTGCTGCCAGTTAATCAGTGCGAATCTTAAAGTCTTACAGTGTTATAGGAGCACAAAGCTAAATCAGCTTTCTTGGTAGAACCTACCAGTGAAAAGGTGCGAGCAGGTCTTCCTCAGCTTGACGGCCTGCTCATAGAGTTTGCGTGCGCTGCGGCTGGATCCGGGCACGAGGCGGTTCCTCATGGTCTTGACGCCTTGCTTGCTGTCCGGGTTCAGGAAGATGACGATGGGATACCACTGGGTGTAGTTCAGAGTGTCCACGGCTTTGGGAGTCACATCCAACAGAGCGTGAAGGTCCTGAGGAAACAGGTGGGTGAATGTTAAATGATGTTGACAGTGTTTTCACAAAGCTGCATTATTTACTATCATGTACCGTACCTGCTCAATGATTTGTCTGATGGTGTTCAACCTCACCACACCGGAGGATTTCTCACTTCCTGCATCTTTGGGCTCCGTTTCTGAGAGGGAAGAAATGATTCTGTCACCCTAAAATACTTGAAATATTCACTACAGATGTTATATGACAACGTGAAACTAAGGGTATTACAGTAGCATTTGTAAGCAACTTACTGGCGATGACAAACTCTTCCGGCATGTCGTTGGCCAGTTTCTCATTCGCTGCATCGGAAATGGGCCCAAATATCACCACAGGTCTCCTGAACCCAGCTGAACGAAACATTCAACAGGAAACACATTCGTGGTCAGGGAAATCCCAGGACAGCCCAAATAGATTTAGTGTGAACCTGCAGAGTGGCAGGTGGGTACCTTCACGTAAGACCACCCTCTCGTAGGCGGGGAATCGCGTGGTGACTGGAGCAGCGGTCAGGTCCTCTCGGCTCTTGCGCAAGTCTTTCTTCTTCGCCGCTCTTTGACCTCTCAGCCTCCAGAAGTCTCCTCTGTCGTTTCCCGATGCTGCCCGAGCAGCATTCTGCACATTGGCCATTTGCTCAGCCCTGTGAGACAAAATAAAAAAGGATCATGTCACCACCATTACAGATGCACACTCACACACCAATTCCTTTAACAAATACTTAACCCTGCATGCATAACCACCGCAACCACGGCCCATGCACACACCTGCTCTTGTTGGGGATGATTCCTTTCTCCAGCAGCTGGTTGTCTTTGTCAGAGCGGATTGCCAGCCAGTTGCCCAGCTTGCCATCGTAAAGTGTGTCCGTCACTTTGAAGATCTCTCCTCTGGTGAAAGGAAGGCTCTGAGGAGCCTCCTTCTCATACTCAAAGTGGGTCCTGATGAAGAAAGAGTCGCCTCTGCCCGATGCTAAAATGTCCTTGTACACTGAACCAGAGAACAGAAGAAACCCCTGTCATTGTGGGCTCAACGGTTTATCTCTGTAAATCCATCTACAAATCTAGCATGAATTTTTATCGCTATACAGACAAAACCCAACTTCACATTGAATTCATTTAACCGTTTTTATGAAGTTAGTATATAAACAGGTGTTGAAATACTGTAGCACTGCTGTATAAGTTTTGCTGTATTCGGCGCTGTATTTATTGTTTTTAAACATTTTGTCATTAACAGCAATTAACATTTGTATTAGTTTTATTAGCAGCCATTATATACATGGTACAATACCTTCAGGTTTGCTCTGAGCAAGAATGGTCACATCTTCTCCTTTGGGAATCTCCAGGAGGTAGAGGACAGCATCCTCACGCACCATGCCTCTGAAGTCCATGTTGTTCACCTGGAACAGACAAGAAATACCATTCAAAGGGCAGTATAGTATAGAACAGACTTCAATACAACATGACCAGCGGATCAATCATGTTTTACACAAAGGAATAAAATACCGGGACACTGGCACTATGTACCTACACCCTGCTGAGTCTAATGGGGACACATTCAGTGTCCTGGTCTGTTGAGTCACCTGAATGTTTCATCTGCAGGTTTCTAACGTGGAATAAAACAAGTCTCACCTTCATGATCTGATCTCCTGTGTGGAGGCCCTCCTGCTCGGCCGCGCTGTCTTCCTGAACGCCAGCGATGAAGATGCCGACATCGTTTCCCCCCGCCAGCCTCATACCCACGCTGTCACCTTTCTGGAACTGCACCATCACGGTGTTCGGCCTGGACGATGAAAGCAACGTTTTGTTACATGTTAGTCGCAAAAAAGGAAATCTAGGCAGTGTCAACCTGAAGAAACTAATTTCGGTATACTGACCCATATACATCCTGGTCCTCTATGCTTGGCTTTAGTGGCACCTTAGGAGGAGCATGAGCCTTTGGGACTACAGTGACTGCTGCGACTGCAGAAACAGAGAGGAAACAAACACGTTCACATTGACATCTACTCAGAACTGGTGAATGATCAGTTTGATATATTCAGAGGGAGACATGTTTACCTGGAGGGGTCTCTGGTCGTGGCTCCTCCCTCTCTGCCTGCAAAGGGGGCATGTCTTCTGCAGCTCTGTCCGGAGCTCTGAATGGTGTTGGCATGGCGCCCATTTTTGCCAGCCTGTTGGGCGGGTCCTCTCTGGTAATGTCACAATTTCAAGTATCAGTATATGTCTAATCTCTAACTGCCACAGTGCCGGTTTCAGCTGGGAAACCTTTGTTGCACGTCATCTCCTGGTACCCACATACCCCAAAACCAAAGGCCCAACTGTTCCCGTCAGTTAACCAAGAGGGGTAAAATGGCTGACGAAAAATAAATTTACAGACCCGTCAAATGTTCGGTGGAGAGAAATTCTTCCTCATTGATTTAATGTGATGGTTTGGCTAAGCTTCTTGAAGCACAAATCAACATAATACTGCATTATCCTGATTTTTCTGCTGTATTTAACACACAGATAATGATAAAATCACTTGGTCTATCTTAGCGAAGCTGGACTCTTTGTTGTTTTTCTCATCAAACAGGTGACGTTAACATTTCTGTGGCTCCTGATCACAGTAAAATTCGAAATCAGATCCTTCCGATGGCCCCAGATTTAATGACATCTCACCTGGGCTTCTCTCGAAGCCTCTCATTGGAGGAGTGGGACGAGAGGTCCGAGTGGTGGCCCCGCCTGTCATCCTGTGGAGAGTAGGAGCGGTACGACTCGATCTCGGAGATATCTGCAACACATAACAGCCAACAGGTTGAAAAATATCTTCACCCTTCTGAGCCGACCTAAGTGTCTGTGAAGTGTTTGGGTTCCGAATTGTCTTCATGTTCAGTGAATGAAGACTAAAACCATGTCAGGAAGACTTTCGTTTCCCCTTAATGCGCCTGCGTGTTTTTTAAAATTACAAAACGTGTCTATTACACGATTCAAATGCCCCACAGGTCAGGGAAGCAGAAAAGGACACAAACACACACAAAAGTGCCACACACATGAAGGTCACATCTCTACACAAAGTGGAGCATGCCCAGTAATTCTATGTACCAGCTCCGAGGATCTTGATAGTGACAAACACTCAAATGGACATTTGAAATTTCAAGTCTAGATTGCATGTATTTTAGAATGGCAGGATCGATGAAGCAGAGCAATATAAAAAATGAAGTAGATGTACTTCCGGTGATTTGAACCACACAGAGCTGAAAATCCTCACTCACACAATCAGTCCCTATTGTTCCCAGAGATCTTTAGAGAGAGAAAAACCAGGGGGCCGCTGTGGTGCTAACTTTAACATAATGAAATTCTGTCATATCCAATAGCAGGATTATGATGGGGGATTAGATCACCCTGCCTGAGGCAAGCGAGTGACACACACACACACACACACACACACACACACACACACACAGTTCCAAAACCAGACTAAAGTGGGTCACAAGTCTTCTGGCTACCCACCCCCCCACCCACCCTGCAAACATTTGGTCAGTGAACAATCCACTCACACCACTTATCTAGATTGGACCCGACCAATCACAGCACTCCATCTGGTCATGTGACATTAAAAACAGGTATAAAAGAGTGAGTAATCACTGGCAGAGGAATAATGGCGAGAGTTCGGTGAACTTGTGGTTAGCTCATAGTGTTAGTACTGCTTTGTAAAATATGTGTACTAAATATTTAAATAATACTATAAACTGATGTGTGAGTAAAACTTTTATTTTATGATGGGAAAACAGATTTGGTGGACAAATACAACAACAACAACAACAACAACAAAAACAACAACAGCTCCACAGTTTCATATGCAGTGGGTTTATATATGACGATGGCAGTCACTCGCCAGGTTTGCCTTTACTCAGGGTAGGACCTGCTGCTTTTCATTTTCGAGTGTCTCTCACCATCGAGCTCTGAGTCGCTGTCGACCATCGGGGGGACTCGGATCAGCACCTGCTGTCGGTCTCTCTGCACCATCAGCTGCAGCTTCCCGCGGGACTTCTCGATCAACTTGCCTGCGTCGCTGAGAGACAGGTTTTCTGTCACCGTACCGTTAATCTGACGGAGAGAGAAGAGATTAGGAGACAGTCAGATGCTTATCACTGTATTAACTACAAAGACGCAGTGCAACAGTAAGAGCCCTGTGCAGTTTTGTCTTCAGAGAGAGATCATGATACAGTTCTGTGAGAGAGTTTTGATGCTTCAATAAATAAGGAATTATTTTGATTTTTTTTTTTTTTTCAAATAAAATACACAGCATCCTGAATAAGCAAGCAATCCCCTCCCCTCCCCAGCAGAGGTTTGAGTTGAGGTTTTGGACTGTTGGTCAATAAACAAGCCCTCTGAAAACATGCAATTGGTCTCCACAGATCTAAAATATTAATCATGACATAATGAGAGGTGAATCAATAATTCAAATGATCAGTATATTAAAACTATTCTGACATAGGGATGGCCAATAAAAAGATCATAATATTCTTTCAGAAATCAGCCTTTAAACTTGAAAGACATTTAACGTGATAATTATCGATATCATGGATATTATCATTTTCATTGTGATAAAATTTTCGCTCTTGACCCTACCTTTAATATTATGTCTCCTTCCTGCAGGTTCCCATCTCTGTTGGCAAGTCCTGTGCTGGTCATCTCTTTAATGAAAAGCTGACTGCCCAGACGAAGGCCATACTCTGGAAAAGATGGTAAAAAATTATCATATTTGGGATGTACCAACACATAAACAGGCTATACGACCTACATTCATCATGCCTGACTCTAAATCTGATTAGTTTATGATTAAACTGAGTTTCACTTCCACACTCCAGGTCATTTCTACCAAAGTATACTGGTTTTGTGCTCTTGCTAGTTAAATGAAGAGTTGAATGTGGAAATAGTTTCCCAAATGACCAGAAAGCTGGCATCGGATGTCTGACTGTCTTACTTGTTAAATGCAATTGTTCTTTCATTTTGGCATCAGTAGTAAAAAGGTACAATTGTTTTTTTTAAATATTTCTAGTATTCAAAAAGTGGCAACCACATATTTTGTTTGTCAGAATGGAGTCTAACAGCCCAACAACAGTAACTAGCAACAAGGTTTTTTAGATTCTCACCTTCGTTGGGCCGGTGCTTCAGCAGCAGCACGTTCAGAGGTTTCTCCAGTGGCTCCATGTCCCGTGCGGGGCGGGGCAGAGGGATGGGGATGGAGATGGGTGACGGCGAGCGGTCCAGGCGGTCTCTGCTCCCGCTCCTCTTCACTGGCTCTTCATACTTCCTCGGGTCACCGAGGGTGTGGTCACGCCCGCGGCCTCGTGCCGGGCTGTGGCTGTCACGCCTGTGGCGCAGGTCTGGGCTGTTGGTGCGGTCCAGGGTTCGCTCGCTGCGGTAGCGCCTGTCCGGGCTGTACTCCCGGTCGAGGGCTCGCTCGCTGCGGTAGCGCCGATCGGGACTGGGGTCCCGATCTAATGTGCGCTCGCTGCGGTACCTTCTGTCCGGGCTGTAGTCGCGGTCCAGCATGTGGTCGCTCTTGTAGCGGCGATCTGGGCTGCGTTCTCTGTCCAAAGTGCGCCCTCTGCTTCCATCTCTCCTGTACTGCCGGTCCGGGCTCAGATCTCTTTCGGTGCTCCTGCCGCGTTCCCTCCGGTCATAGTCCCTGTCATAGTCACGCTCACGTGTTTGGTAGCCAGAATCCATGTGGCCTCCCCCAGCTCGCTCCTTTTCCAGGCTTTGGTCCCGCCCACCGCCGCTCCGGGCACTGTACACACTGCGGCGGTCCTGCTCATAGTTGTAATCGTCATTGTAGTCGTTGTTGAAAACTCTGTCGTCAGGCGACGGGGGACGGTTCAGCATATTGACTGGAACCTTCCTGGGCCTCTTGACTGTCTGTTGATAACAGACACAAATACTTTTTCATTAAAAATGAAAAGGGTCAAGTGTCACATTAACAAACAAATCAATAAACTAATTATCTTATAGATTATATTCCTAAATTTGTAGCTTTTTTGGGAGCTGAAAGTAGAGAAACGGAAAATACTATACAGTTCATTTTCAAACCCTCAACATCATAATCATGGTGGGCAACTTAAATTAACACGTCATTATTAGGTAACAAAACAAGAATACGTTTCAAATCACAAAACAGAAGCTTTACTTACAATTTTTGCTACTTTGCCACACTTCCTGAGGGTCTGGACTGCGAAGGAGTGGATGGCCCCCTCCATGGGGATGGCGTTCACCTGCACCACTCGGTCATTCTCACTAAACACAAACACACGTTAATGTGAGCTGAACATGCAACGTCAGTTATTTTAGGGATTCTCTGGCTGCTTACTGTGAATGTTCGTTCCAAAAATGAAGACATAACTTTTATACGTACATTAAATATTTTTATATGAACCTAAAGTGACAGGTGGAACACTAATGTCTTTGTCTGTCTGCAGAGGTTTGCCTGGAGCCTTCCCAATGAGGGATATAATGTGACTGCTGCGAGTAGGGGAGTAAATCCTTTGAGCCATAAAAATATGCTGGACAGCTTTGAAGTTCTTTTTAATCGCTAAAAATAATCAAAGGGACTTTATATATATATATATATATATATATATATATATATATATATATATATATATATATATATCCATATTAGGTATTAGGGAATTTACTAGTCCAGTACTAATCTCTGTCAGTTGTCACATAAAAGTAAATAAAAATGTTATACTGATTAATTGGTTAAATGAGTCATGTTTTTTTGATTTTGTTTGAGAACTCATCCAAAGGGATTTGCCTTCTGAAAGACTGAGGATAAATTGACCGGTCAGTCTGTTTTTGGCAAATCCTGTGAATTAAATCGTGGACTAATAAAGGTGCTTTGTCATATGGATATAAACATTCTGTATATCCAATATTCATATAAAATGCTGAAAATGTTTCTTGCCCACCATAGTCTAATACACACAGGGATATTTAACAGGATAGATACTGCAGTATAAAAGGTAAAGCAAAATCTATGGGACTTGAGATGGAGCCACTGTGTTTGTCAGTTTCGTAGCGTTGAACTGATTTTGTTAGCTGACTGGTTTTACTGAGTGTACTGTGGATTTATACTAAATTATGAGCCACGGCAGTACGCACAACAACATGCCATCAGCAGGTCCTCCCTGCAGGACGTCAGACACCACAATGGACATCTCGCCACTTTCCTCGTTCGGGTTGTCCCGCCCCCCTGACACTGCGATGCCAAAGCCCATCTTCGGATCCTGAGAACAAAAAAGAAAACATGAAAATTATTCTGTGTCAGTGTGTGTGTGTGTGTGTTAGATCCTGTAATCCCTGTGGTGTGTGTCAGCTCGCACTGTATTATCATGGCTGTATGTGTATTGTACATGGCGATTAAAGGGATTTCAATTCTGATTGTGATTACAGTTGTGCATACTGGAGTCCTTGGCTTCATAATGTTTTTTAAGTATCATGTGCGTCTGAGCACGATAGCATACACTACACACTTTTTCCAAGGTGGGATTTTCATTTACAAACGACTGTTTTTAAGGCTCCTTGCTTCTTTGGAAACATGTTTGGGCTTTGAATGATTCTACCTGCCACTGCTCCAGTTTGCCCAGATGAGATTAGGTCAGAGATTTGATGACCCCGTCTCTTTATCCCCTCCCTTCCATCTGTACTTAAAAAACCCCCCCATACAATCCACCACGTCCCTCTGTCTCTAGCAGATGGCCGTGGAGGCAGAGGGAGGGAGAAAGTGCGAGCAGAGAAACAAACAGAGGCAAAAATGGAGTGCAGGATAAGAAGACATGAACAGCCTCTTTCGCTGTTATATTTCTGATATAATAATCTTAATGACTTCCTGTTATTAAAACATTTAGCCAATAATCAAATGACTACCAAATAGTTAGAGAAAAAAAAAAAAAAACTGGAATATAAATTGTGTGTGTGTCTCCAAAATGTCAACTTTTCATGATGTGAGCTTTGTTTTTAGTTTGACAACAAAGCATGTTTGACATGATCAGACTTTGAAAAGGTTTTATGAGCCCGAGAGGCCAGAGAGTATTTTCTACCCAATAAAAAAACAGCCATGTACTTTTTCAAGTAAGATGAAACCAAGAAAATCACCACACTGGTATATAAGGGTTTTCAAAAAAACAGCAAAGACTGTAGAGAGAAGGAAGCCAGCAAATGTGTTACATTACTGTAACACAGTGGTCATAAACGTCTGTTTCCATGTGATGTTTGTATTGTTTGCTTTGTCTGCTTGACATGTTTTGTGTGTTATGTGTAATTGTTTCATACACTATATTTTGTCATCCTTTGTAATCTTAAGTGTTGACTGTTGTTGTAAAGTTATGATTAACCTGTGTGCCTTTGCCATGTTTGGGATTTAATGGTGTGTGTGTGTGTGTGTGTGTGTGTGTGTGTGTGTGTGTGTGTGTGTACTGGGATATCTGTGGTGCCTTCTTAATAAAACCAGTGAGAGAATGACTCTCACCTTCTGCCACACAGAAGGTGAGAGTCATGAAGGGCACTGATTCTGTAATATTACAAGTAAACACGGAAACAACAGATTGCCTCATTTATTCTGCGCCCACATATTGTCATATATATTATCCAATACCTAGTTGACTTTGCCAAAGACAGAGTTAAGAAAAGTTTGTGAACTCTGTCTCAGTTCATGCTTTGCCATTAAATAGTGAAATTCTAAATAGTGGTAGGATTTCAGCTGCGCCTCCTAAATCTCTGCTTCTTTGTTAGTAACCTCCATGTTTGTTTCTACTTTGCACTTGGTAATCTGACCGTACAGTAAACACATTTAGTAACAAAAGAAGTTAATCTGTTAGTCAACCACACATTTTGACAGTGTTTCCTATTTGAACATAGTTTAACTGATTTACATTCAAACTGAACACATTGAAACCCCAGTTCAGCTTCTGTCCATCAACGTTTGTTTGCAATATGTCTGCTATACACAATGTTTAATATTGTTTGTCTTGTGGGCTTTACATGTTGTAATTGCTTATTATTGCTTTATTAGCACAATATTTAGTTATCGCTTGTAATGTTAAATCATGTCTGTTGTTGTAAAGCTGATAACCATATGTGCCTGGATGTTTCCTCTATAATGTCTTTTTAAGAGGTACATCTTTGTTTATTCTGTAGCCTGTATTTGTACTTTTGTCTTTTTTTCTTACTTAATTTGAACATAACAACAGCAACATTTACATCAGAATAAAATCAATGAAAGTGTATTGTCCGTAAAACATAAAGTATATCTTGTAACACTGGCTAAAGTGCAGATGAATATTATTATATACTACGTGATGTAATGAATGTTATCATGATTGTTGGGTTTTAAGTTTGTAGAAGCCCCTCAGACTTTTACAGATGTTCTTTTTTCTTAAACAAGGTCAGAGATGTTCTGAGGACAGAGGCAGCAATAGAGTCAACATATTTAAAAAGACTCCTCAATTAATAAATGGTAGAAGAGAATAAAAAGTAGATGCATAAAGCAGAGTGTGACAGCTGGCCTTGGTGGGGTTGAGAGTCTGGGGGTCACAACCCTGCAGCAAAGGACCTTTTTGCACAAAATCTGCTTTTCTGGCTTCAGTGAACTGCAGCACGGGACAATGAGCTCATCAGGATGATTACCTAAGCTCAACTGGTTTTCTGCGCTCACACAGTCGTACACGTGTTTAACATTAACAACAGTGTAGCACCTGGTTCACTTGGCTGGTGGCGAGATGTGGCATGTATTTCTCAAAAAATAATATAGATAAATACATTACTTTGGTATGGGTCCATGGCAAGTGATACACAGTCCTAAACACAATTACATCTTTTTACTTAAGCTTTGATTTCACACTTGGTCTTTTGTATTTTTTTTTGTAACAACATGAAACAAATAAATATAATATATATACCAAAAACTATAATATTTTGAAAGCAAGAATTGGTATTTTTACATGATAATGAATTAAAATCCACCATCGTAAATTTTATTGGAGTTTCTGTTTACTAATTGATTAACCATTTCAGACCCACTTCGACCACATGTTAAACAGAGGGCTGTAGCCTTTTCGAAATACAGTGGTCATGAGTCCAAATTACCCCTGCAGAGCCCCACCCCATACCTTTATAAAAACAAAATTCCACATCTTATATATGAATTTAAATCTGCATTAATTGACTTTTTGGCTCCTTGGGGGTGAAACATTAACATTTTACCACTTTAGACAGTTAATATGGCAAACAGTACCGTACTATTTGCCCAATGAGCAAACACTGAGAGGCATTATCATTAAGTCCAACAGTCCAATAAGGCTAATTAATCATAATTCTGAAAATTTAAATGAAATCTTTTTTTGATTGAATGAGAGCCAGAGTAAACTTATGCAGAGGACAGGGGACTGTCTGTTACATCTGTAGTCTGGGCGCTCTTCTCTCTCTTAACTGGTAGCTGACGGCAAAGTGTCAAACTATTCATTTGAATGCCTTCCCCGTGCAGCACTGGGTATATAAACACTCTGGGTTTATTGCTAAAATGTAAATTCTGTGAATGGGGTCTGGTGTGTTTCGGTGCAGAGGGACTCACCCTGTGCAGGGTCACGGTGTATTGCTCCCACACGGTCTCCTCCATGACCGGGTTCTGTGGAGAGAGGGGAAAGATTACCATTGGTAGTTTCATTTCACTGAACAGATTAATAATGTATTCTGTGATGTAACGACAAAGCCAGTTCATTAGCCTGTGCTGTCGTTACACAACCAGGAGCTCCAAGAAGAACAATGACTGTTCACAGCAAGTGAGACTAACTTCTGGTTCAGGGTGATTAAATATGCAAGAGAACACTTGAACATCAGTTGGCTTTCTTTAACAAGCACTTAAAAATAATTCATGATGAAAGTCCTTCCTCTGACAGACTGCTCCATAAAACCACCAACAGGTTACATTAATCAACTATAGATACACACCGGCTAAACTAGTCATTTAACAACTGACTGCTCAGCAGAGTCTAGGGTTGCAACTAACAATTACTTTCATTATCAATTAATCTAACAATCATTCTGAGATTAAAGACTAACAAGAAAAACCAGACACCAAACTAATGTAAAAAAACCCTAAGAGGTATTAAATCATATTAAACTGAGAAAAACAACCACATCTTTGCATTTAATAAGAAAGCAGATTTTTTTTCTTAAAATAATTGATTATCATTAGTTTCCTGGTTATTGACTAATCAATAGTCCAATCAGTCCATCCATCAATCCTAATGAAGTACAAGCTACCTTTTGTCAAGAATATTCTGTCACTTAAGACAAAGTTGATTTTGAAAATCCAAAAACACAGATCATACCTTGATTTCTTGACAAAAATGTACCATCGAGTCAGTTTTGACTCTGATGTTTTAAGTCGACCGCTACCCTTTAAAAATACCATTCATTATTTTGATCCCAAATGATCATTTTATAAAAGTTGAAGCCATTTTTCTTTCGGTTCCCTCATTTCAACTCAGCTCAACTTAACCCATTTCAGAAAAAATAATTAGAAATAAACCCCAACTCAAAAAAAAACAAACAAACAAAAAAACCCAACTCAGGTCCATTACAGAACCACTCAGGTCCATGTGCCTGGCCAAGCCACTTTCCCTGGGCACAGATCTGATCAAACCTGAGCCGCGGTAGCAGAATCACACTCACGAGTCCCTGAAGGATACGTATGGTCTTGACCGCGTGGGCCCATTTCCTGTGCAGGCTGAGGACGGTCTTCATCGTTGCTGCTCTCCGTCTCTTCCTATCTGCGTCTCTCCCTGTTCACCGCCAGCGGTGCTCTGGCAGACTGATGTGCGCCACAGCCTCCTCCATGGTCACAGCTGCACAACCACCAGCAGCTCTCTTCCTGCATCTGCCCGCCTGCCTGCCTTTGACGTAAGAGGGATTCTGCTGGCCTACATTCAGCACAAATCCCACCGTCTACAGACAGTGTAAACATACAGACACACCAACTCCTGCACAGGCACGCGGTGATTAAACTCCCGAATGTTCAACAGCACCACAAATCGCACCACACATTTTGGGTTTGATGTCTGCTCAGTCCCTAACATATATCAGACACTCTTCAAAGTTTTAGAGAGGATTCGCACAGCAGCTAAGACAAACTATCACTAAACGTACAGTGCAAATCATAGTTCGCAACAGCACAATGGTTGGGATTTGAAGTTGTTGTTGTTTTTTATTTTTTTAGGTGACTAAAGTGGAAAATGAAATCTGTATGCTGCTGACATCTCATGCCTAGGCTTAGTGAAATGGGGGCACGATTCAGCTGGCAGCTCACCCATCATAACCCACTTTTTTGATCTTCTGGCCCACAAGGGGAAACCAGATGACCACCAGCAGCAGCAGCAGCAGCAGCAGGGAGGCTCCAGAGAGCCAACAACACTGTGTGAATGAAAACAGGACAAACGCTACCTGTACACTACAGAGAAAACATTGATCTTTGCTTTGGCACTGTCTTCTGAAATGTCCACCTGGAATTTCATCTTATACTGAACTGAACTCTTATCAACCCAGAGTTCTTGAACCAAGTGACTTTTCCTTGAAACAGGGCAGTAATTTAGAAAGACAATAATTTTAAAAGTACAATTGAATGGTGGTAAAACTTGAAGTGTAAAGATGAACATTTTACCTGCATTGTACGTGAGACTTTTAAAAACATGCTCTTGTTGCATCTGGAGGGTCAAAAGATTATAATTTATATTTTTGTTTAAATGCTAACATTTCATCTAATATTTTTTTTAATTCACATTCCCAGTTTCAGATTTAAGTTTTTGCTGTACAAATACACTGGTCCTGTCAGGCTAAGTTACAAACTGGAGCTACAACAGAGAAATGTATCCTGCCTCTCAAACCAATACCCTGTAAATGGTCAGGGGGCAGAAGAAGTTTATTTTATGGATTTTTTTCTTCTTTTTGCTCAACCGAGGTGAAAAATGTGTTGTATCAATAAAGAAAAGAAGAAGTTCTGCTTCTTTCCTTTGCACCAGAAAGGCCAAGAAAACTGCAGCAGAAGAGAATGCCAGTATGTGTGGACATGGAAATGTGGACAGAAGACACATATCAACCCACAAAAGTCAGACAAATGACTTTGAAGCAGCCGATGAGAGTGCTCGGGGCAAGGTCAAACCAGTCTTAATCAGACCGTCTTCTTGTACTATGTGATATGATTGTGATGGCTGCTCGCAGGCAGGCCTGCTGGATAAGTCTTAGCCTCCAGAGCGTTGGCCATTACATAACAAAACACATTTCCACTTATGAGGAGGAAGGCTGAAATACAGGGTCACCTCGAGGGACGGGGCTTACAAAACAAATAGTTTAGAGATTTAGTTGACTGTTTTTAAACGTGTCCAAAGTGATGTCTACAATTGTCTTGTTTTGTCCACCCAACAGTTCAAAACCAAACAACTATTCAGTTTGCAAAAGCAGCAAATCCTCACAGAAAAGACGCTGGGACCAGAGAAAGTTTTTTTGCTCGATTATCAAAACTGTAAACTTTCTGCAAACTAATCAATTAATCAGTTCTATTAATCACTTGACATTTGAAACTAGTTTTAGCACTAATACCAAGGAAGCTGGCGAACTGAATAAAGAAAAACTGTCATGTTTTGTGAAATTACAAAGAAAAAACATGCAATTGCATTTGAGTTTTACAGCATGGTATACAACACTGAAAAAAATGACAAATTTTCTGTTTTCCTCATGACTATTTTTAAATCTGTCAATCTCAACACTCATGTAACAGATGTAACATATGGAGGCCATACTTTTAATATATTTTTTCTAGAAAGCAGTTTGTATCTGTTTTACTGCATGTGTTTTAAACTCCAAACTACCCAACACTCGTCCATCAGACAGTGTGAAAGTTGTGTTTCTGCATTAAGTCCTTTTGCTGCTGATAACAGAAGAGCTGCACACGGCCGCCCCCTGCCGGGGACTCAGCTGCGTTACACCGCGAGCCACCAACACGGAGAACTTCATACTGAAGCCATTACAATAACTTTGAACATTTGTAGGCTTTGATTTGCAATGCACTAAGGGTCGCACCGCCTTTAGCTGTTGCCCCTTGAAAAAGAGGGTATTATAAAACAAAAACCAAGCAAAAATGTTGTTTTGACCAGCAAAACACAGACAAATACCGTTAAGCGCGCTGTAAATGATACCGGGCGATTAAATACGACTTAAGTCGATATATGAATAAGAGTTAAAGGGTCAGAAACACATTTGAAACAGGATTTATCCACTTTAAACGTATTTTTACTAACTAAAGTAAGCGTTCATGAAACTAGACAGCAGGTGCAGCAGGATGCAACAGGCGTCAACAGGGATTCATGGAAACTCCTGAACTACTTATCCTCAAAAACACACATACAAAGCACTTTAACCGGAGTATATCATCACTATTATCTGCCGACTTTGGTGATCATGAATACTTAGAAGTACTTACGGTGAAATACTGAGTGGCGTATCTGCTCAGAGAGAGCAGCCCCCCTCCGTGAACGGGCATCACGCACTTTGAGCTGCCGGGACTGGTACTGAAGATTAAAACAAAACTATAACTACTGAGATGTTTCTGGTCAGATGTAGGCCAAAGTTTTAGAGAAACCGAGAGTTTCAAGGTGTAAAAGTCTCGTCTACTTTACTTTAAAATGTCGCACTTGCTAAAATCATGAAGAATGAGCTTTAAGGCCAAAAATTAGCGCCGACGACTCCTAGCTCGGTCCAGATTCTACCAAATGAAAGCGGGGGTGGGACTGTGGGGTTCACATTTAAAAACAATTGTAATAGACAACAGCAAACTAAACCAAAATGTTATAATCTCAGTGTCTTTGGTGAAGTGAAAAACTATTCATTTTGTTATCAGTGATGACGAACCAAGGATAAAATTATAATGTACGTATGAAGGGACTGGCACCTGTAATACCGCTGAGATGGATCCGTCCAAAGTTCCCATTGATTTTTTGGGATCCTGCTGTGAGGCTCCCAGACACAGACACGCAGCACAACAACACATTTAATACAGCGTACTGCCGGACATAATTCAGAGACAGACGTACAAAGTACAAAAAACCTCCCAGCAGATTGAGGGAATTCCTTTTAAATTTATTTTAGAGTGTAAACTACATATTTTGGATAGTCTATACTTAAAGCAACTGCCTTCCAAAAGGCAAAAACAGTGTGAGTTTAGTGTGTGTAAAATGTTGAAAGCACAAAAAGATGAAACCCATACATTATACTCCTATGCAACCTGTAGCACCAATACTTTTGAAAGGGCAACTTATACAATTCCTTATTTATCTTTTGTTTTCCCACCTCTGCAGCCATTGTTTTATGGGTTTTGTTCTGCTTAACAAGAGGAACATGTATTTCAGTGTAGAAAATACACTACATGGCAAACAAACTATGCAGTATACAAAAATAAGTATGTGGACACCTGATTATTAAAGGCATCAATCTGGTGAGACAGCCTCAACACTTTCGGTTTTAGGCTTCCCACCAGATTCCTGAGCCTGGCTGCAGGGATTTGTTCCCATTCCAACACTAGAGCATTAGTGTCATTAGTCAGGTCAAACACTGGTGTTGGGTGATAAATAATAATAAAAAAATAATTCTAAATTATCACTGTATACTAAAGCGTTAAGATTTACTTTTGGAATTAAGGGGCCCAAACAATGAAAACCAGCTCCAGACCACAAGAACCCAAATGCATGAGGATGTATGTGGTAGAGCCATGTAGAGCTATGTGAAAAATGTATGGCTCTTACATGAGCGGCTGAAAAGGGTCTGGAAAAACTAGACGACTATGTGCAGCTGTCCCACAATAACCTATTGTTGTTTGTGTTTGTGTGTGTATGTGTGTGAAATACTATCCATTCAAGCCTGCCCTTATCTGGCATTTTATCAGCACCAGACACATCACAGAGAAGAACACCAGCTGACCCAGAAAATGTCCAAAATCCTTAATATCACGAAAAAATTTAACAGTTTCCTTTAAATGTCCACCGCTTTGACAAATGACAGAAACTTTTCTGCTGGCAAAAAGGACAACTCTTAAACAACACCTAAACAATGAAGTAAGGAAAATAACATTTCAGAAGAATTAAGGTCAATCAAGTCAAATCACCAAATTTCACACTGACTCAAATATGCGGAAAAGGCCTTAAAATAGGCCATCCTGATGCAAAACAGCCTCACTGGCCTGAATAATTTGTGTGACCAAGTCATTAAAACAATGAAGCTTCCGGGATGCGACATGTCTCTCCGCTTAATCATCATCCTGGATGCAGGAGGGATCACTAAAGCGTAGTCGTATTCAAATAAGGAAAGAGGAAAGAAGTCTGGGAAACACTGACTCACCACTGACTCAGTACTCACATGCAGAAAAGCAGCCTTGACTGCAGATTACCAATCTTCTTATGATAGACCAAAAAAACAATGGGTGCATGCATTTTCCATTTTATCAAATGATGAGATTATGAAAGATTTTCATAAGATTAAAATTCATGAAATTTACATCAGGAGCGAAACACATATTCATCTAAGTAACATTAAAGCATAACAATGCCCAAAGCTAAATGAACCTGTGAGGGTTTCAACTGACACCAGCAACATACAACCAATAACACAGAATGTAAAGGTAAGAAATATAGAAATAAAGTCTTCACTGAAAAACTCATCTAGTTGTATTTGTGCAAACAGAAATCATGAAGCTGTCTCATGCTCCCATGTGACTGGATTCAAAACTAAAAAGTCAACAGCAGTGAAGTATGAGTGCAGATGTGTTGAGTTTTAACCCTAAAACACACAGTCTGAGGTCTAGAGGACCCTGCATGGACTCTGCGTAGACATTAAACATTGTCTATACAACGTACCATCATAATAGCGGAGTAGCTCCTTGAAGAGAGGCGGCGAAGATACAAGTACTGGGCTTCTCTGGACCAGCGGAACTTGCGGCCGGACTTGAGCAGGTCAGTGCTGGTCTGGTCAGAGCCAGGCTGGTCCCTATGCACAAAGAGAGGAACACACACTTTTAACTGACAGCTCTTTACTGACAGTGTGTTAGGTAGAAATATATATTTCAATAAGATCATTTCAAACGTATCACATTCACTCTGTAGGTCTTTGTCAAGAGAGATCGATCTAGGACGTGTGAGAAAATAACCCTGATGATGTCAAAGTGATGTCATCGGGATCATCTCATCTTCTGTTTTCAGACAACGTTTTAAGAGAAATCAGTTTTACAACGTGGGTATTTACCAGGCAGAGATGGTCCAATGAAAGACACCATCCAGTTGCATTATGGGAAATGTAGGATGCAGTGTTCTTTGAGCTTGACCCTTATGAGGGACTAAAAGACGGATGTCTCAGCCTCTCCTGCATAAAATTTGTCCCTTCTTTTTATAATCTGCGAGTCCCCCAACTTCATGGAAGTGCAACACTAAATCACTGGACTACCCCTTTATGTGCAGATGTGGGCAAATATATTTATATATTAATACAAGCTTTTCAATATCATGTATAAATAACATCACAACAAAATCTTTCATCTTTCTGAATGCATATTCACTCCCTCACTGCCTCACTTAAGTGTATCCACCTGATTGTTGCCAAAAAAAAAACAACACATATCTGGTTCCGGCATCTCTAATGTGCTCGTCTGTTTTTTTAAGTAATTGTAAATTGTCTATATTCAGCCTTTGGACTCTTGGTCAATCAAAACATTTGAAGATGTCACCTTGGGCTCTGGGATGTTGTGACAGACATGTTTCACTTTCTGTTGACATTTACTATCAAATCTTTTACACATTTAACAAGTACACTTTCACAAGGATTAAAGACTACAACTATTTGCAACAGTCAGAATGAAAACTAAAACCAAAGACCAAAGGATCACATGAGAAAAAGCAGAGCTATAAATGGTGAATAAAATGCCACATGTTTCCCAGAGCTAAGCCACCCTTGTATGGCTGTGAGTAAAGCCAGAGACCAGGCACACTGATACTACGGACTATAATACTATAATCTGCAGTCTCACTTCAAGAGCAGCATCTCTGACCTGATCGCTAACAGCATGTCTGAACATGTTGTGTTCTTCAACGAGCTGAAACAAATTTTTTTTCTTAACTTTATGGCAGCGAGTCAGAAATTAGGTTTCTGACGCATCCAGATGGAGACTACAGTGATACTGTGCCAAGAGTGAAGAAAGCAGATTGCCTCTGCATGACTAAACCAGTTGCCCCTTACACATTAAGCACAGACTTGTGAAAACATAAGGAAGGGCTTTGTTTCTCCAGAAACAATTTAAGTAATCCAATAAATAACTTCACTCCAAGACACTAAAGAAATATTTACACCTCGGGTGGACGCCTGTTGTCTCCCTACTGTATGCCCTCTGTGCAATGTGTATGTACCCTGTCATCTCCATGTTCCCATTAAAGGGGTACTCAAGCAATTTAGTACTACACTTCCATAAAGTTAGGTGATTTACAAGAGAAGGATTCAAAAAAGATCCAAGCACCAAGATGCAGTAATCCTGACTTTTAGTTGCAAGTATGGGTCAAGCTCCAAAAAGTCCTACATGCTAAAACTCAGTAGCATTAGTATTTCGTTAGACTGCCTGGTACATCCAGACGTCTTTCAAAGACTACTCCCACAGTCTGTAACGCAGGCTTTCTGCTATTAATTCAAAGTCTCAAGCCTGATCTGAGATAACCTCGGGACTAAAATGTGAATTATAATGGCAGCAGCATTCAAAAAAGTCCAACAATACCCAACCGTATTTAGACCAAACTTCTGCTCAATCAGCTGTAACGTAATTACTCAAACACACTGAGGTATAATCATTTACATTTTACCTGCCTTATAGGGAGGGGGTTCACCAAACTAACATCACATAAGCGCCTACTTGACATTTGAGAGTTGGGCAAGAATTCAATAATAACGTTTAATCCCTTTCAGTGGACATGTTTGATGTCGTGATGTACAATTCTCGCACATTAATAGAACATTACTATGCAATGTGATGAGCATCAGACTGATTATCTAAACAAGTAGTTTTAGTTTAGATTAGGTTCAACTTAATTGTAACTTAACTTTATCTTTACCACATAGTATAAAGTATGAATGCAGCTATGATATGTACAGAACCAATAAGTAGTTATACAATAAAATGAGTCTAGCTATGATGTGTACTGTACAGTGTAAAAAGAAGCCTTTATATATTATATGTGTGGTATATCCATATAAACAATGTTCACATCTGAGTGACACATTTTATAAAAACACAAAGCTGGTTTTGGGTAAAAGAGAGAGAAAGTGTTTTATGGTAAGTTTCCTATTATACTGGACATTCAAGATTTAACAAAATCAAAAAACAACAAAAGGTCAGAGGATGAAAACAGCATTAATTGCAATACAAAAATAAATTAAATCTACTCAATCTAATCAAATAGACAAAAGGGCAAAGATGGGGCAAGTTGATGAGTGAGATGACATATTTGCATACTTCCATTTCTCTCCTTTAAACACGAAATAGCGTATCTATCCATTTGCAAATGTTAATTTTAAAGATACAACTTGCTGCGGTTCCTTTGTGAACCCTTGTAAGACTATTAAGTAAATTATGGCAGGTAGCAACTTGGTTTGTCTGAAAGTATGGTAATCAATTAATCAGTAAAAATAAGGTTAAGTAAAACAAACTAAACTTTAAAAGGCCCCCCCCCCCCCCCCCCCCTTACTAAGTTTTGCATCCTGGCAACATCATCTGTTGCTTCGCTGAACTAGGCTGGACAATCTATTTCTACAGCATGATCAGGATTAGTTAGAAATAAACAGCTGTAGCAGTTATTACAACAGGCAGTTCACTACTACTATGCACAAGCTCTCTATGCATTCGGGTACAGGTAAAGACAAACACACACAGTGATCTAACTCACCCAGGGGGTCTCCACAGTTTCCTGCCGGGTGGCAAAAGCTCCCTTTTGTTCAGGGGTACAATCCCTATGGCTGCCTGCATGATCGTGATGAACTTCTTAAACTTCATCTTCTAATTCTTCTTGAACGACGACAGCGTCACACACACCGCACTGCTCTGACTGCTGCTATACTTCCATCACTCATCTTCTAACAAAGTGCAAGACAGATTCAACAGCTCCATGTTTTTTTTCATGTCGTTCAGCATCGAGACTACAAACTTGTCCGCCTTTGCCGCCTCAGTGCATCACTTTCTCCATGACAACGGAACAAATATTCAGCACCCAGAGCGGCGAGGTCCTTGTGGCGTGGCTACTACGAGCCCTGTCCTGCGACGGGCGACTCTGACAGATGTCCTTTTGCCTTTTCTGATCGAGGGAGGATAAAAGGAAAACAAATGGCCACGTTCCTGCCGGGCGGTGGGCCGGCCGAGGGGGGATGACAGCACGTCACTCTTACATAATTCCGAAGCTTCTCTGGACATTACACTAATGAAAACGCAGCCTCTGCCACTGCTGCTGCAGCTGCAGCAGCCGCTGGGATAATTGTGGTACTAAGCCCTGACAGATCATGCATGCTCCCCGCCCCCTTCTCTTATAATCCCCCAACCAGGCTTAGTCTTCTTGCCATTTACACCCGGACAGACCCTACTTCACCCACACATCCTCGCACAACTATCCACCAGGGCTAACCCCTTACGGAGGTTTCTTAATGACAAAACTACTTCTAAACAAATGTAAGCTGTAATCAATCTGAACTTGAGGATCTAAGTGTGCACAGGGACAGATGTGTGAGTACAGAACACGTTTTCAGCCAGTGTCCAGATTTTGGGTACGCTTCGTTTTGAAATCTGCTCTCAGTACTTTCTCCAGCTGCTTTGGCAACTTCTTTGTGAGGAATTATATCTAACAGTTGCAGTAATTAAAGGATAAAACTATATATTTTCTTGTTGTTGATGAAAATACCCATTTTGGCGTCTCATACCCTTTCGTAATGCCATCACTGAATAAAGCCCACAGTGAATGTGTAGTCATTTTTAAATACAGCTGGGCATGATAGTTTTTGGCAAACACTACTCAAACAGAAGAAAATAGAGCATTAGTTTGGGACTTTTTTCAACTGTGGATTGATACACATTTGTAGTAATTAAGTACTGTATGTACATGTCACCAGGTGCAACTTTGTGGCTCATTGATGTGTTTTAAATAGTTTTTATACAACAATGAAGCCCATGGCACAGAGGAATAAGATATATCAGGCTTTGGATAAACACAGAATCATTAGTCGGATAAGTTAATTGTTGATTTTGGTCTTTTCATGTGATCATGTCATCTTTTTCTGTTGACTATAATAAAAATATAGAATACCACCAGACTTATCATTTAACACAAATTTAAGCAATCTAGACAATCTTTATTATATCTTGCAATTAATTTAGGTTCCTGCTAATTTTCTGCAAAAATCACCAGCTTATCCACATACAAATAATCAAATTCAGAACCACCGTAGTCTAAAAAAGAAATCAACCCTCAATCTCCACACCCAAACTTCCTTGTTACTACAGTGAGGAAGACTTTTTCTTCCTAGAACAGACACAACTGGCTGTGTATCACTTGAACCAAGCTTGTCTAATAATGATAAAATTACAGATTTTTTTTATATGTAATACTTTTATATATTATTTATTCTTACGTAATAAGTAACTTCTTTAAAACATAGCATTTATTTTCTAAAGTGACTAGCAATTTCACTTTAATTCCACACAATGACTTAAATTTATCGCAAACTCACACAAAAATTGTGGCAAATTTTAGCAGTTTTTGGAAAAGCTGCTGCAAATTAAATAATTTTGGGCCATAATAAGAACTTAAGATCCTAGAGGAACTACCTTAAGATTTTACTGGCACTTTTTCCGACTGAGGCCAGACCGAAAATAGCACTGTGTGAAAAACAGCAGCGACGGGGCGCTGCCATGGATTCAAATCCAGCCATGGATCTCTGTTGCATCTCTCCACTATAACTTTCCAATAAATGGCAGAAATAGCCATAAAAAAACTAATAATTTTAACTGCAGCTACCTAATTATTTTTTGCTCCAGCAAAAACACATGTGGTGGCCTAGCAAAAACTTGAACCTGGCTCAGCTTTGCAATGCTGCATCTCATTTTTGATGCAGTTTTCAGTCTGAATGCTCAGTAACAGGACGCTGGAACATTTTCTGGAAACTGTCTTTAAGACACATAAAAAAGCTGATGGAGCACACTGGAAAACAGCTTTATGTCATAAAGAGGATGTGGCCTAAAAATCCGATCTCTCTTTCACAGACCTCAATTTGCAGGCTGTTTTATCATATGCTTTGCACTCATTCAATAGTTTTGTCATTAATAAACTTCCATAAAGCGTCCCCAACACTCTCCCTCCCCCTGATAAGTAGAGCACTTCTTCACTCCCACACTTGTGCAAACCCCAGTGTGCATGGCACGCCACCGCACAGATTAAATGTCTGTGTCTTGTCGTCCCTGAGTCACCAGCTGACAGCAGGCCGCCTTGTCCTGAGAGGTTTCAAATAAATAAATAATCTCTGTGGCCTCTTGATGATCTGCCAGCCAATGCAAACTCTGGACGGGATTTATATTCCAGCAGCTTGGACGTCTGGATTACGGCTCTGGATGGTCGAGCCATGAGAGCTGCTGCAGATTTCACTGAGCAGCAGAAATCCCTCAGCACTCCTAGGGGGACATATAAGGGCTGAAAATACGAGGGGGCGCAGCGGGGGAGGCAACAAAAATAACAGGCGTCTATTTTTGAAAACGTTGGGTCACAACAAGCACAAAGGAAATGAAGGAGAGGGGTTTTTCAAGTCCACCCTGTGTGTCATCTTTGTCAAAAGGAGCCCAGATTAGGAGTCTCGTCTGGGCTGAAAGCACAGATGAGACCAAACCATAAAGCTGTGCACAATTCACACAGCAGCATGACATTCACAAGCGGCTTTATCATAATCCAACACCTTACAGTAATCTCACAGAGAACACTCATCCAACCCATACCGCATCCAGACACAGGAGAGTGTGTATGTGTATGTTGAGTGATACGCACACCACACAGATGAACGCGTGCAGAAACACAACACGCAATCAACAATCACACAACACGCAATGGCACACAATCACACCTGTGCACATCGGTTACAGTGCTCGATGAGTGAAAGTGTCCGCAATCCATAACCGACAAATCTGTAAGATTTATCCGTTTTTGTTTTCTTCAACCACACTTCATTATTTTGTTTTTTATTGTTGTTAAAGACAATTGACAAGGCATCTACTAAAGCAACTGCCACAGTGTCTTGGGCATATCGGGATTGGTGTGTATTTGTGGCCACACCACCTACTGTAGAGTAAGGCTCTGTTCCAAGACTGGATTATTAGTTATAGCATTGTTACAAATGTCAATGGGAGTTTGAAATTTGAATGAACCCGGACATTCCAGTTTTAATTCGGCTCTCTATAGTCCGACATATAACGTCTCGTAAAACCACAATGTGTTGTTTGTTTTTGTACGGATTGAAGAAACGAGATATATACTATGTTAATTATGGAAGTTTAGAGGTGTTGATATGTGGATATTGTTACATTCCAAAGGACCAGGCTATTTCCCAATGTTTCTAAGCTAACTGTCTGCGGACTGTAGCTTTTTATTTACGGTACAGGTATGACAGTGGTATCAATCTTCTCATCCAAATCTCAGTAAGAAAGCAAATAAGCTTAGTCTGATATTCTGAACCAACAGAGAACAAACACTGCAGCTCTGCGGAGCATTTTATCTTTTTTTAGCTCACAGATTTGGTTTTATGGCACATTGACTGTTGACTGCTTCAGTCTCTGAGCTCTCATCAACTTCGTCTCAAGGAGCAGCAGGCAGCTGATCTCAGCAGACAAGCTCCGATAAATCCACTGTATGCTACCTGCCAGGCAAAAGAGACAGATATCTTTCTCATCAGTTGGTGGAGACAAACACAGCTAAAGGGAGAGCGAATATTGAACTTACATTTATCAGGTGGACACAAACACGACTCCAATGGGATGATAATGTTGCTCTGTGTCTGCTGGATGTGGAGGCCGGCAGTTGTTTACTAACTCGTTCACCACAACAACTTAATAAGGCGATAATAGTCTTTTATAGACATTGCAAGACAGCCCAAATTGTTCTCAACTACCAAATAAGTACAGCCATCTGCTACAGTCGGCGCACTCAAGAGCAACAAACCTGCATATTCGCACAATCTTCTTTTTAATCTTTCACTGCATGCTGTCATGCACAAACACTTACGTCTTCTACGGCAGTGCCATCAATTTGGTTTAGCACAGATGGTTGCACGATGGGGACTTGTAGTCATTTCCTTTCCAAGATTTGAACAACGTGTTAAGCTTCTTGGCTTTTTTTTTTTTTTTTTGGCTCTGCTGCATTTTCAAAACTACAACATGAACGATTTTAATCTTTTGAAACCTTGCAGTGATCTCTGCATGCACATACAGCCCCACCAAGGCACTGGCCTACTCATCGGTAGTAATTTGTGTAATACTTAAAGTGCAGATTATGTATGACTATATTTTTTACAGTGTACTTTATTCAAATATACCCAAATTATGAATGCAAACTGCATCAAACCTGCAGGTCAGGGCTTTTATTTTTTTTAAAGTCTTAAATTCTGAAAGAGGAAGGAGTGTGATTCATTCTTCCACCTAATTCCTCTGTCACTGCATGTTTTCACTATTTAATGAACTCTGTGAAGGTGTTCTATTTTTTCCACAGGCTGAGCAAATGTAGCCGGAGCTGTTTTGATGCTTTTACATAAGCAATTTGTTTCTTTGCCCCTTGTCACTTCCCCACGTGCTGGAGTAGTGCTGTAGTGCTGCATTACTAAAGCCCAAAACCATTATGCAATGTCCATATGCAACGCGTGTGTGAGCCAGATGGAGGGACAAATGCCACTCACAAATCTGTGATGACAGTGTAGAGAGAGGGAAAAACAGAGGAAAGAGAATCAGTGTGTGCACGTGCCCTCCACAGGTATAATCTGGATCAGGGGACAGGAGGTGACCTGGAGAGGCCAGCTACAAAAACTAGAACACAATGACATTTTACAGTTCTGCATTAAACAAAAGCCTGTTCTCCCTGCTGCAGGTTTTTGTTTTCAACAGATGGTAAAGTCAAACCATGCAAGTTGAAGAATCAGAGAGCAGCTCAGTTTAGATATCGAATGAAACTCTGTCCCTCCCTGCTGAATTTGAGGTACTTGCCCAAGGACACAGAGGAGCCGAACCACTGAACCAACAACCCTGCGATTAGTGCACAACCCGCTTGACTTACTGAGCCACAGCCTGGTGTAGGCTTTTTTATTACAGAAGACATTCTGACATGTCACAGTGGTAGAAACACAGGGCGTAAATAATAAAATGAACAATGGCTGAATTCCATTTAGTTGCTTCAGTTTCAGGGTCCTGGTACTGTGCATGCTGGCTCACTGCCATGGCTTACTGGGACACTTGTATAGGACAAAGCCATGTTTCCTGCCATGACAAGTCAAAATGTTAGGCTTTGAGACAGTATTTACAACACTCAGACCATGACATTTATAGAAAATGTAACATAACAGTAAAATAAATACTTAAAATGTGAATAAATAATATATTCAAAAAATGTCTTGGGAGGGATGGGGTTGCTGTCGGTGAATTTGTACTCTTGACCTTAGTATTTCTAAAATTCTGGCTACTGCCCTGACCACAACTTCAAATATGATACATAACATGATTTAAAAAAAAAACACAATATATAAAAGAACTGTGGAAAAAACAAAAATTAGGTACACTTCGCTAAAACTATAAAATGCAACGGTCAAATACAACAGTCCTGCAATAAATCCTCCCTACATGGAGGTTATAATGTTTTAACTTTATGGTCATTTGGGACATTATATCCTTCATGAAGGCAGGATTTATTGCAGGAATGAACTTGCGCTGCATTAGTTTCCAGCCAGGTGTAGCTGGCTGCGAAGTGTAAGCAGTAACTCCTGCTGTCAGATCCATGGAGTGCAGGAATGACTCTACCCTGCCAGAGGAGGAGGCCTCAACCAAGGCTGACAAAATGGAGTACTTGGGTGATGGCTTAGTCACTTCGGTCAAGTCATTTAACTACTCAGAAACTAAGTATGGCTGCCACGAAAGGCTGGCTGCAAACCGGTTAAAACTCTCTCTCTCACACACACACACACACACACACACACACACACACACACACTCTCACACACACACACACACACACAAAGAACCTCTTGTAAACAAGAGTACAATGGAGGCTCAGCCCCAGGGCAGACAGAGGCCTGAACACACTGTAGGTCACACTGAGTCTACCTGTGAGACGAATAACAGCCTGCTGCCTTTAAGGGCAGGGTAAAAAAAAAAAAAAGTTACTTATTATTTAAACCGCCTAAATAAAAAGCCCCATGACCCCTCCGCGCAATGGTATACTGCCCTGACTCGGCTGAGCGAAGTGAGCAGTGAGCGGCCCGCGGCTCGGTGGACTCACCAGGTGAAGCTCCGTCCGCCTCCTGTTCCCGCGCGACCACAGCAGGTGAAACCCAACCGCGGGGCAGCGGACGTGAAGGCCGCAGGTGAGGGCGCCGGGTTTCCACGGGACGACGTTTAGGAGAGTATTTAGATTTGGTCCGGTCCGGACAACGTAGAGCGGCGAGAAAAAACACTTCCTGGTTCCCGCAGGTATGTGGGCGTGGTTTACAGGCTGCAGGTGTGTGTGTGTGTGTGTGTGTGTGTGTGTGTGCAGCACCAGTGTAGTTTCGGCTGTGAGTCGGTTTGGGTGCGGCAGGTGGTGTCACCCACGCGGTCACCTGTGTGGGTGACACGGTGACTCAGTTCACTGTGGACATGGCCGGCTGTAAAATCAGCAGGAAGAACGGAAATCCCCCCATCGAGCATCGAGTGGTGCAAAGGCACTGTTGAAGTGAAAGGAATTATAATATTATTATTTGGACAAAGGAATTGTGTTTTTGACGGGGCTAAACCTGCTTACCAAACTTTGCACATGCAAAGTGAAAAGCTATGTCATTGAAATGGAATTAAATAAAGCAACAACGACAACAACAACGTAAAAGTAAAATACAAGAAAACTACACTTTCATGTTTACATTTGTAATAAATGAATAAATAAAACGCGTTAGTGTCTTCATCACAACAGGCACGTGTTTCACAGATGGAGGACCAAAGGTGTCGTGTAAATGGTTATAAAACATTCTATTAATCGATATCTTATTGGGAAATAACAGAAATTAATGAAATATTAAAAAAAAGAAAATTATATTATCAGTAAATCAATTAAATTGGGCCTGTAGGTTGTTTCATTATTTGATCTTTGAAATGAGCAAATTAGGTTTATAATGTCAATAATATCATCACGTGCATATATCAGGTGAATTTATCACACGTGAAACGTCTAAACCCCACAATCTATGTCACTTTTCCACATATGAAATGTTGTTCCTTAAAAGAAAAGTAAGTCATGCTCCTCTTAGTGGCCTTTTTTCTTGAGCTTTCTACTACATGTCACAGTCTTCCATTTTCTGGTGCTATAAAAAACCTCCAGTCTCCAATTCTGTCAAATTCATTTTCCTGCCTCTCGGATTACAGGATCCTGGATCAACTGGAAAAGCTAGGATAATAATGGCAAATGTGCATTTGCATACCAAATGTTGCAATGCAAATGTTCGCCAATAGTGACACCAATATTCATCCATTAACCCAACAGTGCCACCTCTGCACTCATTTGTTCTATTGTTTGCTCCTACTCATGTAGTATACATGTACATGGTACAAAACCATCAGCAGGCTGTAATTTGGCTCTTGTCTGACTGGTTTAACCTGCTCAGGTTAAGACTCTGACATGTCTGATGTTAGAAAAACTCTGTAATTTCTCCTTTTCACAATGAAACTCGATCCTCAATCCTCACAACGCTGTGTCATCTGAGGAATTGAAGTAAAAGTCATGGTACACCTGAGAAGGGAAACAAATGCATATATAATCCCTGAACAAATTCTTCAGTAATATAGGCAAATCTATTGTTTTATATCTGCGTACCAACATTTTCACAAAATGTAAATTTACAACTAAAGTGACACACTTTAAAACAGAGAATAAGCACATGTACGTTGTTCATTTCCACCTCTGGCAGATGTTTTCACCCAAGTCAGATTAACCTAAATCCTCTAAACCTGCAGTGTTGGCTTCACGCTCTGCTCTGTAAAACCATCAGTGGGTGAAGAGAGACACTCGACATTACTGCACATTCAAAATGAAATTGAACCAGTCAGATAGACCCACATTTAATAAACGTGGATGCACAACATACGTTTATCTTTACTGCGACTTTGATATTATCCAGAAAGAATCAGACGACATGTAAAACCAAGACATTCATTTAATCATCCTATAATGTATTAGTATGAGTAGTGGACAGGGCACACCTGGCAAATCTTGCCATCCCCATACTGCATCCTTTTTTGTACAGTCTATGATTGTGTCATTGCTGCGCCCCCCTGTGTCTAAATATAATATGACAACTGATGTAAGTGAGACTTTTGATACCTACACAACTTTATAGAATTAAACAGCAATTTGCTGGTAATGTCGGGGCAATGGGTGTTCACTCTGGTTAAACACACACAAATATATTAAGCACATTTTTAATTTCTCACTTAACTTCTCTCTTGCCTTTTTTTGTGCTGGAAGATCCCTTTCTCTGTAGCACTTCTCAATGAGTCAATTACTTTATTTCATTTCTTAATGGGCCCAACGAGAGGAGCCAATAGGCCCCGCCATTCCTAAAGCCCCTGTTTTTACATTTACTTCACTTATTTTATGATGAAACTACATATTGCATTTTCTTTTTTTAATAAAACATTATGTATGTTGTATGTATGTGTATGTTTAAGTGTGTTTGTTTTCTTGTAATTATGAATGTATATATTTTGATAATACATAACATGTATTATATGTGTATATATGTATGTGTATGTATGCAGTAATGTATTATCAAAATGTTAGATAGACACAAAATTATAATACTCAAAAAATAATTCAATTTCAAGAACATTAATATTAATTTATTTCACAGATACAAGTTCAAAGTATTGCTATAACACAGTTGTAGGCCTATAAATTTAATCAAAGTACAGAAGGTATGTAGATAAAAAGAAAACAGTTGATGAAGAAAAGAAAGTATGGAATACATCTTCTTATAACAAGAAACTAAGCAAATACTTTTTTTTTCATGCTGGAAGCAGATTCTGCATGTATGAAAAATAAAAATACACAGCGGATAAAGAATAAATTATTTGTTTTAAAATCAATTCTACATAAACTTTATAAGGGTATAACACACTGTATCACTCATACATATTTGAATGTCTCGACAGATGAATTGGCATTTTTCAGTCAGATCCCTGAAACCAGAATGATGGTTCAACATGGCTCTACATAATCATATGATTTGAAAATAACAGCAGACAATCATTTGTCCTATAGATAATTAAGTCACAACACAGTTTATTTCTTCAGGGATCCAGCCACTGAGGAATTTGAACATTTGCACATAAAATCAGCATCCAAGAGGAGCGTTCAAACTGAAACTCATGTCTTTTTGTTAGCACGGTTGTTAAATTAGCAGCAAATTGTGCAGTAACAGGAGAAGAAACAGTTTCATAGTGTTTTATATTAACACAAGGTTCAGCAATTGTACCGCACATGAACACAGACTGTAACCCCATCTGTTGATAATAGGATTTCGACAAAAGAACCAGTGATTTGGCACATTTAGTTTCAAAAAGGAAACAGAGGCACGGGGGTGATGCTCACAGTGGAGAAACTTGTAGTCTGTGTTACATTTACACTGTTGTGAGGTCCTGATGTCTCGACACCGTGGGGCCGGGAGGTCAGAGGTCAGATGTACAGGAGCCATCACTCATTTCTCCTCACTAGAAAATAAGAAAGATGATTGTTTTCCCCCCTTGTCATTGAGGTAACAGAGAACAACAGTTGGTGTTAAGAGTTGAACTCAAGGTCAGGTTCGGGTTTGTTTTTTTTTTTCTCTGGACTTTGACTTGACTTTCAATCGTTTGTGTCATGTGTTACAAGCACATATGCAATGCCCAGTGGGAACAGCCAAAGTAACTGGGGAAGAGTAAAGTAAAATGTTTGGCTTTAGTCTGGCATGCTCATGGTCAGTAATTGATGAAGTAAAGCAAAGATATAGTTTTGGGTCTCTGATCAAGTTCAGGTCTCAAATTTGGCAGCCAGGTTTAGTCGGGTTGGGTCTTGAGACGTGGGTACAGGCTGGGTTCATCTAAGTCTTGGTAATCCTTGAAGGAAAAACAGGCTGTTTATATACAAACAATAACACAAATTATAAAAAATAATAAATAACACAATGTCATGTCCTTTACCTATTTTGATGAGCTGTCTCCCCCTGGTGGCAAACATTGTACATATTTCTTTTCTCACTGTACATTTCTAAAAATGTGTTGAGACAATTACGATGTGTTTTTATTTATTCAGTGTGCGGACCACCTCACTATTTCCTTTATTGCCAGTTTGTGTGACATCCCTGCTGACAACTTTCCAAAACATTCTGCACGGTTTTATATTTCCTTCAGGCAGCAAATGGTTTCCATAGACAGTTAGGATGTTCATCAAATATGGAATTATTTTTGTCAGTGCCGAGTCAACGCTGTGAGCACAGACTGACTTGAAAGAATTTGCCCTGCATTATCACATGACAAACATTTTAATGCTCGAGCAAGTTTCATGTAGCTACATGTTGGTTTTCATACATTACTGTAATGACTAAAAACCGGTGGCTGCCTGAAAGGATTATTTAAAACTGTGTTTGAAAATGGTCAGCAGTAATGTAAAGTGCATGCAATTAGTAATTATTTAGATAAAAACATACAAAAACACGTTTATGATCCTTTAAATGAGTACTAAAAGTGAAATTACTGAGTAAAGAACACCTCTGTCCTCATAATCTAGACTGGACCCTATTCTATTTTCATCATCTCCCTAACAACCAGTGTAAAATTTGAGACAAGAAGACAAATGGCTGTCAGATACAGTACGTTCAAGGCTTACATTTCCCTTTCAGCCTCACTATAGTCTTTGAACCCCACTGTTTTCTGTCAGAGCCTTTGAGATTAGATTAACTCCGACGTCTGCAGGCTTCCAACGGAGCCGGAGTAGAACTGCTTAATGTGAGCTGAAGAACAGCTTCATTTAAGCCTGAATGAGGATTTAGTGGTTATGTAAGAGAAGCGCTGCAGAAAAGGAGATTCGTGGAAGTTTCTCAGGCCGAGTGGAGGGGACAGGACTGAGTCATACAGTACAGACGTCACAGGATGCCAGTGGGGCCTCTAGGACCCAAGAGCTACCACAACCGAGGAAGAAAGTTCCAGGAAGATATGGGAATTTGCATGATGGGATAGCGGGAAATGATAAGCAGGAAAGCTGTAAGCATGTCATGGATGGTAAGGTTATTTAGGTTATTCAGTGTCATCTGCTGAGGCAAAACTCATAAGAATGGCTTATGGATCTGACATCACCCACAGAAACGGTGTTGTGTCCAGAAGAAAAGATCAATAAAAAATAAAAAAATCAACAGAATACTCTATGGATGTTAGTTGTTGCTTACAGTTTATGGATGCTGGGACACAAACGACTGATCAACTCCAGCTGGGTCGCCTGGGTGAGACTGTGTGAGACGCTGAAAATGCAGAGACACCCAGTGACCCCTGGATTCATTGTGAAGGATGTTTCTAAATACACCAGTACAACAACGTATTGGTTTTTCTTTTGTTGTTTTAGAGAGCTTGTCACAAAACAGGCAGAGAATATGGTTTTTAATTTTACGTCAAATAAGCTGTAATGTTTCAAGAATTCTGTTGTTATGTTACAAAATAAATGACTTTTTTTCTCAAAATATTACCACTCTGTTCTCCAAATCTCTGAAGCTCCCATACTCTGTCATACACCAGGTGCCCTGTATTAATTATTCAACTAAAATCCCAAACTGTGCTGAGCAAGCAGCATTTAACTACTGCAAACGTTAAAGCAAAAGTTTCGACAATTTGTGAAATGTTCTTATTGTGTTTCTTTGATTTGTTTGATCCCATCGACTGATACGAAGGTACAATCATTAGCCAGTTAGCTCGGATGCTAAACACGCTTACATTTCGTCTGTTTGATTTGTACAAAAGACGAGGTGTAAAAATTGCAAGACTACTTCCCAGTCTGTTTCCCTCTGCTTCCAGCCTTTGTGCTATGTTAAGCTGACTACTCTACTGACATGAGGGTGGTATAAATCTTCTTGTCTAAATCTCAGCAAGTCAGTTAATAAAAGTGTTTCCCAAAATGTCGATACTATTAAAAACCAACTCCTTAATATGCAGTTCCTTCTAGGCTATGTTTGGGCAAAGTGTTTAACCGACGAGATTTTCTGGTGGTTGCTGCTTGCTCGTCCCTCCTCAGCTCTATACCCAACTAAATTTGTCATTTCCTTGTAGGCCTAATGAAAGTATGATTTACTTGGTTGGATTAAAGTTTAAATTTAGATGAACCTGCTCCCCAGCTGAATTGGCCTATTTAAAAACTAACTACACAAATTTCTGATTAGTTGGATAATAAAGGATAAGGTTGGTGAGATTCTATCATTTTGCCACAGAGGGGGGAAGGGAAGTCAGAAAGTATTGAGAGACAGACTAAAACATTGTTGGATTATTGATTTGTTGACAATAAGACACATATAGAATAATGTGTAATGTGTACTAACACCCTGTCACTGAAAAAGGTTTTCATGCATATCGTATAAAATAAAACATTTCTTACCAGATAGACGTCCAGTTCAGACTCTGATTGGTTCACGCTGAGAGGATCATCCAGAGCGATCGTTGAACTGGAGGCTCGTCGGTCTTCTCTGCAACATGGTGCAAAGATGTATGTGAGCACACACACACACACATTTTTTTCTTTTTTCATGTTATATGCATTTTGACCACATGGGCCTTTTTCAAGAACAATTAAACAACGCCTTTGCTCTCTATATATTGTGAAATATCCAATTAGAAAACTAATTTATTTTTCTTTTCGTCACTGCTCAGTTAAATACCTTGCATCGTACTTTAGGAGAATGTGAAGTGTTCAAACAATCCTAACCTTTCTAAATTCCAGGAGAGCTTACATGTTCAGATATTAGAAGTACCTGTTTTCACTGTCTTCTTCATCCTTTCTGGTGGATTCGAATGAAACAACAGATCTTGGCAGAAGATCTGGTTGCTTGGAGGAACTGTACACTGTTGCAAAAAGCAGATCCTGGATCAGAAACATGAAATGATGCAAAACCTCTCCTAAAATTACAAAAATGTTTTTTTTTTTTGCGTACAGTTTCCATCCAGGTTGTCCATGCTTTGGGCCTTCTTCTCCTCCTTCTTCTCCTCCCTCTGTGGGGACAGAAACTCCTGAGAGGCTGACTTTACGGCATAGAAGGAATTCTTCTTCCTCTTTGAAGATGCTCCTCTTAAAGCTGAGAGACACAAAGAGACATTTTAAAAGGAAAGCTCACTAATCTAACTGTTCATGCAGGATGCAGAATACATGTTAGTGCAACAACTTACGATAAATCTTTTTAAATACAGTTGAGCCCATGAATTTCAGAAACCTGTCTGCATAAAAACTGGGCCGGTGAACCGACACCGTGTCCTGAAAAGCAAAGAATGCTGTCAGATACACACAAACAAACATAAACTTGTGCAGATGCAGTACAAATGCATGTAGTTTGACATATAAAGCTGCGGGTAAGGATAATGGTGTGAAGTTACATACCCCATCATGCACAAGGGCTTTCCAGGAGTGTTCCACCTTCTTGATGAACCTGAAAATAACAATTAAGTATATGTCAATCATCACCTGTTTAATTATAGTAATCATGCATATACTGTCCATGGAGCTATAGTGACATGTTCTGTCTATGGAGTCTTGAGTGAGCCAACACAATAATTGTAGACTGTTTCAGTGTTGAAGAGAAATTATTTGAAACATTTATAGATTAAATAAACTAAAACTTAATTAAGCAAACACAAAAGTAAATCCATTCCATTTTAAAATGTTATCTTTAATTAATCATTTAAAACAGAATATAGAAACTAAATTGAGCAAACCAAAAATTATTTTATATATTTTTTCACTTATTTAACATAATTTTCATTGACTATTACAATTTGTTTAAAAAATATATCCATTTATTAATTGATTATAAATGACCCATGAAATATGAATATGTCACTTTAGAGAGAAACTAAAGACTGAGTGTGTATGTTTGATACTGTGAGCTCACCTGTAGGACTGAAGGATGTCGATGAGTCCTAAAAAGATGAGAAGGTTCTCATCTCTATGTTTTGCAGGAATTCCACCCAATCTGAAAAAACAAAGATGTGTTAATGAAATTTACCATTTTTAGAAAAAGGGACTACTGAACCTCATAACTTCCTACATTTTGGTTAAACAGGCCAAGCTGTAGCACATAAATGGATGGCAAATTTGTAATGAATTTTCAAAGCTTTAAACTTTTCGTCCCCATAACTGAATATGTGTCAGTTGGACCAGATCAGATTATTGTGCAAAATTTCACAACAGTGAGTTTGTGTTCATGGTAAAGCTGTTTGTGTGAGAGGACAGAAGAAAAAGCATAAGATGAGACTTTAACACTAAAAAGAGAAAAGAGCAGGATGGAGAGATAAGAGAAACACACACAGATCTCATACAAACTTTAACAATAGCATATAAAAGCCATCACTTCACACTATGAATCTGTTTGGAGACCATTACATTTATCATCTGTAAGTGTGTAAAGACTGTTACCACATATTATGTATTGTAATGCTTTTCCACACTGCATAAAACATATCTGGCAATGACCTACTGCCAGTTAGCTGTAAAAATAACTCAAAAAGCTGTAAAATGTGATGTTAAAAACTGTGTTTGTCCATATTACCTGCCCTACAAAGCCAAAAAAGCAGGGGAATGTTGTTTAGTGAAAAAATTACAAAAGGTTTTCTCACGTGTCGTCATCAACCACCGGTTCGGGGTCCTTCACATTCCCCTGGATGGACTCGAGGGCGGTGGAGTAGAGGACTTTCTGTCCTTTCCTGCTGTCACATCGGTTTCCTCTGGTCGGCTTGCGATCCAAAACATGAATCCCCAGCAGGAGACTGTAGTCCATGATCTTAAAGCTCTCCAGGACCTGACCAGAGACGGAAGTTGAATGTATATGCAACTCCATTTTTTATGTTTGGAGCTTTTAGGAAGGACTTAAACTAAAAGATCAATTAGAAAATGTAGGGTTTGAAGGGGCAAAATGGCCCAACAAACCTATTTAAAGGCTCCCCTGCTTGTTTTTTCATGTTCCATGGCTGCCAGAGGATGAATCCTGTTGACTTTGGAGTTCCCCTGACTTTTTTTCATCTTGTAGCAGCATGAGGTTGACATTTTTGTTTTTCAGTGAAATGTCTCAATAACTATTGGATGGATTTCCATGGAATTTGGTACAGACATTCACGTTCCCCGCTGGATGAATTGTAATATCTCTGGTGATCCCTTAATCCCTTATTTTTTCTAACACCATCATCGGGTAAAAAGTTCACTCTCTCCAATACTTTAGTTTACGACCAAATATTTGTCTAACTAATGACATTCCCACTAATGAGGAATTACGTAACACATAAATTAAAGGGGCTAAACCAGGATCTGCAAACCAAAAGTACAATACACTATAAGCCTCAATCCTTCTGAGCAAACACTGATGTCATGAAGGAACTCTTGTAGACAAAGACACCCTTCCTTTTCACCGTGTTACCTAATACACTAACTGAGGCCAGGGGGCCCAATAAGAGCACATTACACCCAGATGGGCCAGTTTGCGTCCAGCTGCTCAGCCTGATCCTACGAGTCAGGTGCTTCGCTCTGCTGGGTGTTAATCCTCCATCAAGCGGCCACTGTTGTTTCACACTAATGAAATAGCAGGCAAGCGCTAATGAGGTCATCATAGCAGCTCAAGACTGAGTGAGGGGAGGGTGCCTCGTACTGTAGAAGTGGGCTGTCATGGTTGCATAATGCTACTGAAGGGGCGCAGTGATCACTGGCTGAATTCAGTGTATTGAGTGTGTCGATGAAAGTTTTAAGCCCTCTGTGAGCGGCCTTAGTGCTAGTCAATAAATCGATTGGACAACCAAGTCAAAAATAATCAAAAGCAATTTTGATAATCAAATTATCGCTTAAGGAATTTATTTATAAATAAGATTATGATTTTCGTGACAATTATGTAGTGGGAACTCACTGCATCAGTATGCATAGAAACTATTAAGCTTTCTTGTTAAGTACCAGTGAATTAGCTTCCCCAGCAAGCAGTTTAAATAGTGGTAGATGGCTTACAGTAGCCAACCAACTGACTAGCTGGGTTTTCCATGAAATGTTCTTAGTTCCCAGAGGATAAACTATTTTCGTAAGCTCAAACTCTTTCTTTTAGAGTGACTTTCAGGTTGCAGTCACCTCTGATGCAAGATATCTCATGATCACACAGGCAGTTTTCTATTATCTATTTATTCATTTAGATCACATTCCTGCTTCCCGGAGGATGAACCCTTTTGATGTTTTTGACCATACTCTAGCACCACTCTCAGGTCAGATTTCACAATTTCAGGTACTAATGACACGCTAAGAAATCATCTAGACCATCAGCTATTAGGCTGTGTTGTAGTATAATTCATATTTCAGTCTTTAGACTAAGCGTTTTAGAAACGTGAAATTTAAGTCAGACCAGTCATTCTGTTACCCAGGTTCCCCACATCATGACCCACTGCTGATGTCTTTTTGTAAACATACCCGACAGTCTCGCTGCAGGGTCTTCATCAGGGCGTTGTAGGTGTCAGCATCGAAGTGTAGACCATCGTGCATCTCCTGGAAGTCCAGGTCTTTGAACGTGGGGGAGGGCTTGACACGCTCTTTGCGTGAGGCACGACGTTTGTACGAGGAACCCTTCAGGTCGTACTTGTAGTGCATCTTCATGGCGCGCGGCAGCACGTTGTTCATCACCACCACGCGGACAGTGATGCCGCTGCACTGGATGCAGTAAAGGCCATAGAACTTGGGCAGCAGCGTCCTCGGGTTCTGATTCAGATTCTACAACAACAAAGACAAAGCAGATTTTTATTTTCAGGATCAAATGTTGAATAGAGACATGGAGACATCTCTGATGCAATGGTTTTGCTTGTTATCAAGTCAAACCATCAAACAAGTGCATAAGAGAAACCTAAATTCTTGGCCATACAAACTTAAATGGGTTATTAACAGGGTTTTAATATGTGTTTTGTTCCCTGAAAAAAAATAAAAATAAACAAAAGCCAAAAAATTATTTAATCCAAGGCCGGACAATAACAGAAACAACAATTTAAATTTTGTTATTTAAATAAATAACTGAAAAAAGGGCCCCGTTCCACAGCTAAACAGCAGGTAATTTGTAAAATTCAAACAACACATGCACAGACAGGAAAACTATGTGCGGTGTCACCATGGAACCTCTCCAAAAATAATCTGGTATCTGAATACCAACCAGCTGCATGTAAATACAAGCATTGCAGTACAATGTGTTATTGGATATATTCCCACATACAGACGTTTCTCAGTAACCTATACCTGGTTTGAATGCTCTCAAAAACCAACAGGAGTAAAACATTTTTCATAAAATGTGTCTTGAATCTGCAGCTGTAACTGGTAAACTAACTACCCTTTTCTCCAGATAACATTTTTTTCAATATGGTCAATGGTGTATTGATGGTTGATAAATAGGTAGTAGGTAGGAGTAAAAGTGAGGGATTTTCTTTCACTTAAAGGTACCCGGTGGAGCTTTTGACCACTGCTTTGGGGATGAACTTCATTACTGAATAATGCTACTGGTGGCAGGAATGTTTTTACAAGTTTTTCCCTGTTTTGTTTGTACCTTGCAAAGGGCGCATATGCACATACACGAGAACGTGGGCAACACAATACATATTCCTGCCACTAGTTCAGCTCAGTAAGGCGCTAAAGAATGTTGCAACGACAAATGGAGGAAAAAGGAAGAATGGAAGCTAGCAAATAAGGACATAAATAATGCAATCACATAAATCTTTCAAAAAATCGGCTTTGCAAATGCTGTATGAGGAAGGAAATGCATTCAACATGTTAGACGTTAGGATTTGCTTTGTTGGTTCACTAGAAAGTTCCACGGCTCACCATGTAGTAACCAGGAAGCAGCTTCTGCAGGAACTCAGCCTCTTTATGCTGCACCGTCTTAATGATGAACTCATCATCGCTGGTCAGGTAGAACCAGGAACTGCTGGCGCCGGGGTTGGACAGCTCGATCAGAGGCTCATTACAGATGGAGTACTGAAATGCAGAATGATGCAACAGTCTGAGCAAGAGCAAGTGTTGCAATCGAATCGACTGAAACTTGCTCCACCTTCCGCTGAATCAGACTGATAATGTAAATGTTCACACTTACCAGATAGTCATCTGGTTTGATGCCAAACAGTTCCCTGAAGTATCGAAAGGCCAGCGGTGCATATGTTTTCAGACGGAAATCCGGGAAGTGATGTGCTGGAGTCAGGTTGCTGCCCTCACTGGAGGATATACAAAATGTATTTCAGTTACAATAAGCCAAATACCAATGTGCAATAACAAAACAGTAGCTGTTTGCAACATGTTATAGGCTTTTTTTCACAAAAGACATTCTGATATGTCACAATAGGACAAATTCAAGAGTAAATAATAAAATGAATGATGGCTAAATTCCATTTAGATGCTTCAGTTTCAGGGTCCTTGTATTGTGCATGCTGGCTCACTGCCACACAGTCATGGCTTACTGGGTCACTTGAATAGAATGGAGCCTTCCTTAACGTTATGAATACAAACTGTAAGTTTCCTACTATGACAAATCAATGTGTCTTCTGGACTATTGCTGAAAGGTGTGTTTTTTTACTAAACCACAAGTAATCCGGTTGTACACTTCCAAAAATAACTTCTCTATTTTTCTTAACATTAATACAGATCTGTATACTGCCACATCTTTACTTTATTTTACTTTTAAACGCAGTTGCATTTACACTTGTGTTCAGTGTGGTCACAGTGCGTCCCTGACCACCTTTGCAGGTGGATTGGCTGATCGGCTCACAATTCATTCTCAGTGCGTCTTGGATGCATTTACACTGGTTACACTGGAGTTTTTCAAAAGTTTTTTTCCAATTCTTTCAGCAATACAAACAAAATTACATTCCTTACATTTCACTGGGGTGGATGCAGAGACCTCAGTAGATAAAACCACACCACCAGTATCTGCATGTCTAGATACCACCAGAGGTAAGTGGAAAAATGGTACATGTTTTTGAAATTTGGATGACCTGATTCTTAGAGATTATTAATCTGAAAATGACTTTAACGAATAGCGGTATCGTGTGCATTCACTAAATGTCAACAATAAAAATGCGTATAAAAGAGAGTGTACCTGGGCAGGAAAACGCTCTCCACCACAGAGAAGTCCTGCATGAGAACATCTCTGTCTGGTTTAGAGCTGAGGTTTCCCACAGCATACCCGATGCCCAGCTGGATGGCTCCTTTCAGGGCAGCTGCCGTGGGCTGAAACACCATAACAGGGAAGAAGAGTTGGTGTTTATTGTGTGCTAGTTCTAGTTCTATGACAATTGCCAAACATTTCCCCAAATTCTATTGAAAGCTGTGCTCTGAGCTAAATGCTAACATGTTCACCCTGCCAGTTCTAACATGCAGATGTTTAGCAGGTAATATTTACCAGGTTCACCCGCTTAGTGTAACATTTGCTAATTAGCGAGGATGTCATAAGTTTGGCAGGTATTTTGTAAACCAAAGTATTGGAGGAAGCTGAAATTTTGACCAGATGATGGTGCTGGAAGAAAAGTTAAAGGATCACCAGAGATATTACAGTTCATCCGGTGGGGAACATGAATGTGCGTACCACAGTTCATTCAAAATCCATTCAATACTTGTCAAGACATTTCACTAAAAAACAAAAATGTCAACCTTATTGGTGGAAAAGTCGGGATCACCAAAGTCACCAGGATCCATTCTCTGGGCACCATGAATGGCTGCACAAAATGTCATGGTAATCCATCCAACCAATAGTTGTTTTATTTAAACAAGATATTTCAGTGGTGGACAGACCAACAGTTTGACATTGACATCCCTAGAACCAAGCCACTGGAGTGTCTAAAGACAGTTTTGATAATTAATACATTTAACAATAAACTGAAATTTGAAATTTGAGGATGTTTGAGATCTTTCCTTCCTTGAAATGAATTTGATGATAAATAATGACGTCTGCTTACCTTTTTATAATCCTTTGAAGCTTTAGAGGTTTTGGTTCCTCTTCCTACACTGTCGGTCGTGGCGGTTGACATCTTTTGGACAGAGGGAACTTGATCACAGGGAAGCTCAGATGTCCTTCCTCCAACCGTGAGGCTGACTGAGTTCCTTTTTTCCCCTCAGCGATGAACTACCAGAAGCAGTGATTTACCTGGAATGGGCTTTATCGAAACTGGATTTTCTGGGTTGACCGCTGCTGTAGATGAAGTAGAGAGAAGAGGCGTTACTTAGTTTGTTGCATTTGCATGAATGTCAATGCAAAGCACAGGTCAGCTGGTGAAAAACGGCATGCCTACAACTGATTACCTAAGTTACATTAGCACCTTTCTGTCTGGGGCACTGCTGAGTTCTGAGGGACCACCGATGTTTGTTCGAGTCTTTAAACTCCCGAATCCTTCACAACAACCCCTTAATCCTAATTAAGAAGGATTAGAAAACCATTACATACCAAATTCTTCTGTTTTATAACAGTACGCAAAGGGGACTCAGTGCTTTCCTCGCTTACATATATGACCCTCAACTCCCTACAAAGGCTGGAGTGATGACCAAAACTGAGACAGAGACAAGTAAATTAACTGTCCCAGTTCTTCATTACGGAGTAGCTGTGGTGATATCTGCTGTAGAAATATTGTTGTTAAATCTACATGCTCATTGAAGTTGAAAACATTTACAGTCATGCATTTGCAGCAGAATTGATTAAATGTTAGTCAATGTAAATAAATCATGGAAATTAACTTTAAATGGGGATTTCAATATTTTTGTATTCTAACCTTTCGGAAGCATGGAAGCAGATCCAGAAAGGTATATATAAATCATTACACATATTCAAAACATTGTAATTTTACAAAAACATATATAAATTATAAAATAATAATATAACATAGACATAAATAATATTTGAAAGGAATATCTGTATACAGTACATTTCTAGTTCTAAAAGTATATAATGTCCCATTGGACTGAAAGGTGTACAAATGACCACTGTACAATTACTTTCTGCCAGTAAGGGATTAGTGGTTTAGAAAACAAACACAGCTACAACGATTGGCTGTAATTAGCATAATTTGTCTGATGCAAAAGTTTTGGCATCAGCACTCTAATAATACAAAGGCTCTACAGAGGCCAGATCAGTGGCCAAAATGCTGGTTGATTAAATGAATCAGGCATATTGAGAAACTGCATCCACAGAGGAACAGAACAGTTGAAACTAACCAGAGGGGATATTTAAAATTTAAATGTATTTATTTCCCTCTGTATAATAATTAAAACTATTTGGGAAAATAGTAAAAAAAATACCAACAATTACTTCCTTCAAAACAGTACATTTGAAAATAAAGCAGTTGTTGTTGATTTTTTTAAAAAATTTCTTTGCATATTATTGCCAACATGCCATCCTTATGGATTTTTATATTTGTACAAAAAAAATGATGTTTAAAGTATTTGTAAAATTAACATAACGTGCCACACATTTCTGTTGCTGTTCCATAAATTCACCACTTTTACAGAAATACAGTGACTAATTAGTCCTGAGCCTTTGTTTCTTAAACGTGCATATTCTTCTCAAATCATATTGACTCTCTCAATTTAAACAAGTTTTGGATACTTTCAGGTAGACATTTGTTTTTGACGTGATACAAGATTTGTGCCTCTAAATTTTAGAGCCTTTGGTTTAATAAACATTGGTTAGTTGGTTCTTGAAAAGTAGTTTTGTTTGTGTTTGATTTGTATTTGTTTTATATGTGGTTCCCCATACTTCCACACAGTAAGTGATGTACGTTAGTTAGATGTTAGATGTATGTAAGTAAATAATGTAAAGTGTATACAGTATCGCAGTAGATTTTGAATTTTTTTTCACATACTTTAACTCATTGTTTATAACCAATCCCAAAAAGTAGATTTCAGACAATCACCATACATATGTTTTCTTTGTAAATTTGTCAAATAATTGTCAACGATGATTAATTTAGTCTTACTTTAATTCAGAGATAGTTTGTTATAATCAAACCAACTCTTTAGAAGTTTTAATTATTTTTAACAGTCTCAAAACATTTTCAACTATTCACAGAAGAAAATACATTTGTATTATCTGCACATAACATTGCAACATCTTAATAATGTTTTGGAAACCTATAATATAGCTTGACGAGTAACCCTCAATTATTTATTTATTAATAATATTTATCTGAACATATTGATACGTATTTTCCAGGTAGCTACTAAACGCTGTGCAACCCTCCTAATGCCATGTTCTGTATATACTGTATTCCTCTGGCTACCTGAGTATGCAGTATGTGAAGTGGCCTGAAATACTGAATTGCTAAAGGCATTTTTCAAGAATTGTTTGTTACTTTGGAGGCCCTGTACTTGCTCCAATGATGGTGTGGACATGAAAAGTTTAATTCCTATCAAAACTTTTGAAAACTTTTTGTGTGTCTCGAGCGAACATGCAAAATCCACCACAGATCATAACAGACAAGCCTCTGTTTATTTTAAGTACTGCCTCAGGATGTGGTATTGTGGTCTGACTGGAGGAGAATCAAACTGTTGACGATCACAAGCGTCATGATGAGAAAGCTGGTTTTCAAGGATCTGCCTTGCAGTTCTCCAGTTTGTTTGCATAATTGCAAACAAACTGGAGAACTGCATTTCAGGTTTCCCCTGTACTTTATATATTGAAAACACAACATAGTGACATAACAGCACAACGTGGCTGAAAACATGTTGGATTAAGCATTTGTAAGTGCATTAGTTTGCCGTCAGCATAGTTAGAAAGATTAGAGCATGGCTTTCCATTCAAAACAAAGACAATGACAAAGATACATTCTTGGTCTGCCTGATTGCTGATTAACAACATTTATAATGAACCAGAATGCTAAATAATAATAAATAAACTATATAAAAAAGCATTTGACAAAGTGAATGTAAAACAGGTGGGGTGGTGTAGTTTGGTTGACTGTGGAACTAGTGGATTAGGGGTTCAATTCCCACCTGTGACCGCTATAATAAATATAAAACTGCACGGTGTTTTGAAAGAAATTGTCCAATCACTGAAGCATTTATATATTTTTAGGTGTATCTGAAGACATGGACTTAACCTGAGCTCACACACAGACCGAAGGGATGTCAGCATATTCTCACGGCCGTTAGCCCGAGCTCACACATGCAGTATCCTACATAGAACGCAGGTTTTCATGTGTCTCATGAAAAGTGATGACCTTATTCTTCATAACAATTCTACACATTTTTGTTTACATCAGACAATCTCTGAAAGGGAGTGGACCGGTAGGAGATATTGATTATTTAATTAGTTTGTAATATTGTTACAAGGTAATTGCAGACATAGAATGCAATTATGCTGAGCCTGACCAGAATGTCATTGATTTTGCATGTATTTGGTCATAAATTAAAGTATCGGATGTGAAATTTTGACCTGATGCTAGATTAAAAGTCATCAGATCACCAAAGTAAATACAATTCATCCAGAGGAGGCCATGACTTTGTGTGGCCTTGGCATTTAATACCAATTTCCCAGATAGATGCCAAGATATTTCACTCAAAACCAAAAAAGTCAGCCTCATGGTGGCACTATAGTAAAAGTCAGGGGATCAGCAAAGTTGGTATAGGATTCATCCTCTGGGAACAACGTGTGTTTGTCCAATGGTCGGGTGCCAATCCATCTAGCAGATGTTGAGATATTTCACAGGATGAGTAAATAATACAGGCTGATCTTTAACAATTGCTAATAATTTCAATTGAATTACCATACCATTCAAGAAATAATTGACTTGGTAATATAACAATAAATACTTGTACAGTCTATGATATCTTTAGAAAAATACAGTATAATCGATCCTCAGTAGAGACTGAATATATTTTTTAATTAGCACTCAAGCAATGAGGACAGACTTTTAGATACATTGCTGAACAAAACCTGCACTTTTTAACTTCCGTGAAGTTGGGATATATTGCAGGATTGTTGTATTAACCTGCAGGAGTTTTATGCAGGTGTACAGCCTGTAGCGTGCATATGTAAGTTGTGAGGCTCGGGGTAGAACTCAGGTGAATATTTAAACCTGCACACTCTCACGCACTGCTCTTTTGCATACATGTAAACCATGACAACCCCTTCCAGCTTATCGCCGACATTTTACTTTCTGTCTCTGACTGAAGGGAAGTGGAGCTGATTTCCTCTTGTGATACCAACATCAGCTCATCTTCCTCCTGAGCCACACACACACACACACACACACACACACACACACACGGCCACACTGTTATTATTATTATGAATTATTATTTACAACAGAGAGAGATACACAACTACAAACCTACAGCTGAGTGAAATTCATGCAGAAACAGAAATAACTAAGAAGTGAGACAATTGGCTCCATCCACACATTATAATAAAGTTGACAGGAAATGAACGCTCTCTGCTTCCTTACCTCAACAGGCATGGTCGTGTGAAGACGCTGGTGAATGCAGGTTAGTGACACACTGGTGTTGTGTGATGTAAACTCTGCGGCGGACTGACTGACTGACTGATTGACGTGTGATGAGGAGCAAAGTGCTGCAGCAACTGTAAAGCATCCTCACCACTTCCTCCCTCTCTCTCTCCCTCCCTCTCTCTCTGCCCACCTACCTGCTGTATTGTTCCTCAGAACTTATATGAGTCACACTGAGTTGCAGTTGTTAGTTTTGCTGAAGTGTAGACGTGTGGGAAAAACACCAGAGCCTTTATAACATTTTCTACTTTCTTATTGGCTACTTTCTATGCTTATAATAGAATCATACTTAATGAATTGTGATATTTACATTTCATTTGGTTATTAATTTAGTTATGTTGTCTTTTCTAACTTTAAAAAAAAGTATTATTATTATCATTAGCTAATAGATGTTGAGCAGCACATTATAATTTATAACTATTTATTTCAGGGGGAATTATATGTCTTTATTAGATGGAAGACAGTAGAGAGATGACAGGATATAAGGGGAGAGAGAGAGATGGGAAATTACCTGCAACACTACTTTCTGTATAGTGTCTAACTTACCATTTGGCAGGCTTATAGTGCAACAAGATGCAGGTTGCAGTATTTTATGATTGTTATTATCAGCAATTCCTCCTTCTCTTCTTCTCTTCCTCTTCCTCTTCATTATCGATTTCCCCTGTTTGCTCTCTCTCTCTGTCTCCCACCGTATGTCTCTCTGTGTATTGTGTCTCTTCCTCTGCCTTTGACTTTCTCTTTCTCTCAGGTCATGACATTTTGATTCAAATGAGCCTCAGTGTCATTATGGACATAATGTATATTGTACACATGTTGCATATTGTAAAAGCATAACGATGTGGACTAGAAAAAGGGTGAAGCCCATAATTACTGTTCACAGCTCTAACGACACACACCAGATACACACCAAAGCAACACATTGTGGCAAAGCAAGTACATTTTCATAGGAGTGCCCAGGCTGGATCATATATAATGGGCTTTTCTGTTTTTATATGACCTTTATTAGATTAAACAATCTCTGATGCTGTTATTAAAGTATCAATCAACACAGGTTAGAGGGTGTCTGCTTATTGACAAAATGTTTCTAAGTTAAGCTCACATTAGTCTAAACAAACACGATACTGACATAAAAAAACAACAACTAGTGTTTTCACTTAAAAATAAATACTGACTGAAAATGTCTAATGGACTCTACCACAGCCCCACAACAGGCCAAACAGCTGCTGGCACCTTGGTGTGTGTTCTGAGCTCTAAACAAAGTGACCTCAGAGCAGAGCGGGGGAAGTAAGGAGCTTAAGGAGTCCTGAGAGCACTTTGAGTAGAGTTGTACAGTAGGCTGCAGCCTGGCATGAAAAAAAAAAAAAAAAAAAAAAAAGACTTTCCAGATCATTTGAAGAACAAAGATGTCAGTGTTTCCCTCTGGCCTCTAGGGGGTGCTGTTGCAGCTCCGGCACACCTGCCAAACTTTCCACTTACAAAGGGCCCATTCATCTTCTCCCATATACAGTAACACTGCTGTATGGTAATAATCCGTACACATCTGAGCTGCTGTGTACTATGTTCCTGTTGATTGTCTGAGAATTCACTTATTTACATTTTCAGTTTTTCTTCCCCCACTTTGTTTCCTTTGTTGTTCTCTAGTTCCTTCCTCATTTTTTTGCACTTGCATTTGTATCGTTATTTACTCCCGAGAACAATTCTCTATTTCTCAGCCTCCCTTTGTCATTTTCTCTCCCTCTAAGTGGGACAGAGTTCGAGTTGTTGGAGGTTTGTTTGGGAACACCAGAGGGGACATGCTGCCCGTGTCAAGACGGTGACTTGAGGCCATCAGATATCAGCTCAGCCCTCCAAGATTCAACACACAACCTTTGTCACATTTGGCTGCAAGACAGCTGTGAGGGTGCAGAGCTGCTGGTTTGGGTTTGATACTGTAAGATTTCCTGTTTCTCCCAGTGATCAAAGAATGTAAGTATTTATCATTATGTAAGGCCATGTCATGTCTTTTTTTCTTGATCCCTGTCCAGTTTTTTTTATCTTGAAATGTCAAAATAGTACTCTGTTTTAATTTGTTTAATTTATTTAAACACTTTTAATGCATTTTGTAAAGCTTTGAAATTGCTTTTATGTATAAAATGTGCTATAAAAAATTATTAAAATTAGTTGGGAGATTAAAAAATATTGCAGCATGCAGCACACAATGAAGTAGGAAGCAACTTTAAACAAAGTCAACCCTTTATTGGCAGGTATTAAAGGAGACACAAAAACAAACCCAGTTACAAAACATGGCTGGAGTGAAGCAAGGCAACAGACACCTCATCTCTGGTCAAAACTATAAGCCAGAACAAAAAGGACAATTAACAACATAAACCATCACATTCTGAACAGACACATTACAAACACTAACAAAATGTAACATCTGCACTTTGGAACATAAACAACAAACTTAAGAAACCAAGTACACAGTCCAACACAAGGCATGATGGGAGATGGAGGCCGCCACTACAATATTTTTGATTGATGAATAACTTACACATAATTCAACTCGACTGTCGACAGTTCAGTGTGTGGAATCTCTGGAGTCTCCCTTTAAAATATGTGAAATAAATGTGCTGATTGGTGTGAAATGCTGTCACTTGGTTTCAGTACACATCAACTTGCTTTAAGAATTGTGTGGATTTGAGTGTCATTACTAGGAAACTGCTATGTGAACAGGTGGAATTCTTTCTAAATGACTAAATGACTTGCAAAACGCCGGAGGACATTTACATAAACATGTCCAAAAAATTTGAGGTTATGTAATGGTTATGCCGTGTTGTGAATTGCACCAGTATGTAGACTTAAACATGAATCACTTGTATACTCACAGAATATACTTTTACTTTTATCCCAACCCACTGAAAGAATATTCCACTGTCTTTACTGGAGATTACTCAAAATTTTGACAAACAGCTTTGATAATGCATATCACTGTGCTCTTTCATGGTACATGTGACCTTCCCATGCGTACAGATGACACTATTTGAATTAATGAGACCAAAGAAACATACATGACTGGATTAGATTCTTTATTTTTAGATGCTGACACTCTCAGCTGTGTGTGTTGTCAGTCTGAAGGTTTCTCTGACTTCAGTGTGCGTCTGTTTATTTGGGTGTGTGTGAGCACAGTATTGTAACAAGGCGTTTCACCATTGTCCTCGACCACAATATTGTGGAAGTCAGAGCCACAACATGACGGCTCAGCAACAGGAACGTTATATTTTTGAAACCATTTTCAAAAAGAGGACAAGACACATTGACTACAGTTTTGTTGTTGTTGTTGTATTCGACAGAATTGGAAAGATCACATTTAGGTGCAGGTTTGTTGGTTGTGACCCATCTTTTTGTGAGTTTCAGAGAAGTTCATTCGGTCGGTTTCACGGAGTCCTTCCCTTTGAGCGGGTCGATTCATAGTCGCTGTGTTGATGCAGCTGCTCATCAGACGCAGCAAGAGTCAGAATGTGCCCTCAGTGCTGCTGGGAGGCTCTCAGACACCTAAAACAAACACACACAGGCCGGCCACCAATAAAGACATGCACTATTGTTTAACCATAGAAAACTATGAGGCTAATGTACAACATGGCTAGACCTGTAACAATTTCCCTGTAGAGGTTAAAAAGTGCACCTTACTGGAATACTTCAAACACATAAATAATGTAAACTTGCTAATACCTAGAAACTTTTATTATGTTTAACCACATCTAAAGTACATGTTGTTATTTATTTAATAATTTTGAATGTTTGGAAATATCCCTTGTCTCTTTTGAAAATCTTTCTTCTGCTTTCTTTTCAATTTTTTTTTTCTTTTTACGTATATTTTTCATCTCTCATGAGGCACATAGTATTGCATCATTTATAGGGTAAAATGTGCAACATAAATTCAGTTGTATTATCATTATTATAACATGACATGATTATTTTAACAACAACATTGCAAATATAAAAAAAAACTATAATGATTTTGATATAGACTTTGTACTAGCCTTTTAACTAAGACACAAGAGTAATAATAATAATATTAATGTGAGACTGCAAGAATTTTCTTTAAGAAATATTTCCGTTCTGGGAGGTCAGAGGTGATGTTCCAGTTTAAATCAGCACCCCTGAAAGAGATGTACTACATTTGACATTTTTAGATTTCCTCATGGATCACGTGCCTGCAGTCGGAGAATAAGATGCAAGCATCAAACCTTGAGGTTACGTACTTGTTTCTCCAGGTGGTCGATGTGCTTGAGGCGCCTGTTAATCATTCTGTCCCGGGCTGAAACCTCTGAGGTCAGACCTAAAAGCTGTCTGGCCTGCTTATCCATGATAGCCTACAGCACAACAAAGATATCACACAGCTAGAACAGTATCTGTCACGTCCACTGACATGTGTTTACTTCAACACAGAAACTACAAAAAATACGGTATATGGCCAAAAGTATGCAGGCTGTTTTTTTCCTGGTTAGGCCCCTTAGTTCCAATAAAAGGAAATCTTAATGCTACATCATGCAATGATATTAAGACAATTTGCCACAGTTTGCAGAAGACTCTTTCATGCTTCAGCATGACCATGAATTGAACGGAATACAGCTGAGATTCAGAAGTCTTTAAATGCCTTTGTGTCGGTGACACACTCATTGGTCAAGTTCTGAGGTTTTTGTTCACCTTCACGGAGCTGATGTCGAGCTGAGTCTGACCCCCCGACCTGAGCTCTCTCAGGCTCTTGACTCTCTGGAGGATCCGGTTCATCCGGTGCTGCATGGCTCCCTGCTCCGTCTCCAGATCCTCCAGCCCCTTCTGCAGATCTCTGGCCAACCTCCACATCCTGTCCACCCTGGCACTCAGTATCTGCAGGTCCTTCCTCACCTGAAGACAGAACATGAGAGCACAATATTCACAGTGATAATATATATATATTTTATTATCTAAATTGCTTTGAAAAGTGGATTTCTTCCTTTCTTCCTCACCTGCCTGTGAGTCCGTCCTGCCTGTAGACTCTGCTTACGGAGGCTCTCCAGACTCTTTGTGGCCCCATCCAGCTCTGCTGCCACCTGCTCTCCCCGCTGCTCCAGCTGCTCTGCGTTCTCCCCGACCCCCTGCAGCAGGTGAGCCAGTCCCAGAGAGAGCATCCTCAGCTGGGACACGGGGACCTCGCCTGCCTCCCGTGATGTGGGGCGATCACCTGGTGGAGGGGCACGGTGGGCCCGACAGAGTCCCACCAGCAAAAGGGACAGCTGCAGCGCTTGGCTCACTCTCATGCTACAAGATTTCATCAGGTGGAGACTCTGAAGGTCTAGATCCCCAATCTCGAGAGCCCAGAACCAGATCTGATCAACATACCAGACCTGTGGCTCCAGACAGGGCTGCTTTAAAGCTCAGGGGTCGTGTAGACATAAATCCACATCTGCGTGGCCTCTAGTGTCCTGATGTGCCTCAGATGTTCACTAAAGGGGTCTGGAGCTCCAGCATGGTGGATAGAGGGATGAGGAGAGGGAGGAGAGCCAGGCGGAGACGAGGGGGGAGTTCCCAGACTGACGCATTGACTATAAAATAGAAACATTTTACCAGAGCTCTGAATATTCTATTTAAAATGAAGGATTTATTTAAAAAATCCTCTGTTGCTGATAAAAGCTAATGAGCGTAATTTGATGTGGAAGCTGCAGGTTTACAGCTGTCAACACTTTGCTGAACTTTGGACCCTTTTCTCCTCATGCATATAAGCCTGTGTTGGATTTGTTGGATTAATACGTGAAAGTAAAGCAAGTGAGACATCTGCTGACTGTTAGAGGAGCTGCAATGAGCCTCTTCCTTTCTTGTTCTTGTCCACAGGACGCCTTGTAAGCCAGTGATTATTAATAGGCTACTTTTTAATTTCTTCATAGTATTTGCTGTTATCTCTAAATGAATAATCAGAACATGTTTAATGGCTAGATGTATTACTTTAATTCGCTGACATCAGTCAAGACCCTCAACTCATTGTTTGGGTTTTCCAGCCCGAATTGTACTGTTTTAGTTCACTCTTACCGCCCTCCTTGTGTTGTTTTCAGGCAAACCCGCAGCTGTTTTCTAACAAAAAAAGGTCTGAAAAACCACAGTATGTCACCCAAATACCCATGATGCTACTTTCCAGGAGCCAAACGGCAGACAGACACAGTTAGTGACCAGCTGATGAACATTTAGTGGCTAAAGAGCCATATATATTTTCCTCAGAAGTTGGTGGAGGCCAAAGCAGAGCCAAAAAGAGAGCATTACATATGTAACTTTTATTCACCTGGTGGACGAAAACCTCCCTCAGAATGAATGATAATGTCCCTCCGTGTCTAAAATACTAAAAATAGCTGACAAAATGAATACCAGTACACTTCCCCACCTCTTGGCTCTATTTTCTACAGTAACCCAGAAGGATACACAAATAAGAGAATACATATCCCACTTTAGCTGCTAGATGTTGACCACCGACAGTCAACCGACATTTTCCAATAATTTGCTGGACTTTTCTTTCCTTAACTTGGAACCAAGCTTATACAAACTTCCCTTGGCAGGAGAATATAGGCTGCAACTGTCATGCCAATAAAGCTTTGTTGAATTGAATTGGATTGAGGGAATTGGGGTACAAAACATGACTTCCTACTCTCAGACTCATGCTGAAAGAGCTGCTTTGTGCCAACAAGGGACAGACCAACAAACTGTCCTTTGAATTGTTTTGGAGTTGGGGCAGGCCTAATGCACAAACGACACTATGTCAACTCATAAAGCCTGATTTATAAAGGAGAGAAAGGCGTCAGTCTCAGCCCACTCCTTCCTCCTGGCATTCAGGATAGACAGAAAGCTGCAGGGAGGCCGCGTCACTGGGCCACTGCATGAGTGAGGCTGCGGACAGCAGTATACAGTAAGTCAACATGCTTTTCTAATTTTAACAGACATTAAAATCATTTCTGATAAGGATGAAAGTAATAAATTATTTTAAGTAAAAGAAATGCAATAGCAAATCTTTAAAGCTACTAAAATCACTGTTTATGCATTGTTTTTTGTATATCCAGTCCATGTTGTAGTTGTTTAAGATTGAAATACAAAGGTCTTAATGTCTACAACTTCTCATAATCTTTTCATTTAATTAAAATGGGTTAGGGTTAGGGTTAGTGACTAAACCTAAAACACAAACACGGCAATTGACAAGGAGATCAAAGTGATAAATATGTGCTAAAGAAACAAATGCTGGTGCTCCTGAAGACATTTTCTTCACAATCTTCAAAATAATCATGTACGAAAAAAGAAGAAAAATCCGGGCCCCTCCTTCGAGCAATGTGGAGGTCATGATAAAGTCCGAGTGGGAGAAGAGCAGACATGCTGGAGAGGTGACGGGCTGATGGAAGGTAGGAGCCAGGACAGTAATGACCCACACCCACACAAACACAGAGAGACCAACACGGGACACAGAAGGACAGGGAAACACTGAAACACAAGGGAAGATACTGGGGGACGGCCGTGAGGTAGCAAATAAGTGACTTATTTGCTTTCTTTCAAAGCGTTAACTGAAAAGATTGGTACCACTTTCATATCTGTGCGTTAAATATGGTGCTGAGCCAGCAGGACATTAGCCTATCTTAGCAGAAAGACTGAAAGCCACTGGAAAACAGCAAGCCTCAGTCCGTCCAAAGGGGAAAAAATGTATCGACCAACACCTATAAAGCTCACTAATTAACATGTTGCATCTGAACACAAATAAAAATGTAAGAATGACAAGTTGTGGTATTAGGGTTGCATGCTGTAGCTATTTCATGCTTTCAGTCTTTATTCAGTTTTTCTCTACTTATTGAGGTAAAATGCATTCGTCCGATCTATGAGGCCGCAAGTTGCTAGTACAGACTGTGCCAACAAGATGCTAGTGAGGCTACTCCCAGATTCTGAAATTGCAAAAAAAAAAAAAAAAACTTTTCACAAACTGAGGGGATCCAGAACGGCCTGCTGGACTTCTACATAGATGAAAATGTAACAAGTGAAGCTATTGCAACATGCATCCCGGGTGGTCTGGGTCTGGACAATGTTTCTGTGTGTGAGGCGGATAACGCGTCAGTGAATTTTGGAAGGCATAATTCATGGATAATCAAGAAGTGCTACAGCCTGTCGTCACAAGGTGGCACTTTTGTCAGCTGTTGAATGCACTCTCTGTGCACTTAAAAACCTGATGCTACTGCTCTGTTTCTGGCGCCGATGTTTCAGAGTCATTGAGCTTTAGAAACTGAAGAACAGGAAGTGGGTTAATTTAGTGAGTCAGCTGATGCTTGATTTGTGATTTTCTAGAAGAAGTGTGGAGTGTGCTTGAGCACATCAATATTGTGTGTTCATGCATACATGTGTACATCCTGATATCTGAATGTATTCTAAATATATCCACTTGTGTGAGTGTATGTGTGTGTGTGTGTGTGTCTTAGCTGTGTGTTGAGCACTAGCAGAGCGAGATGGAGCAGAGAGGCACGCAGGCATGTATGTGCTGATCAAAGCACTGTCACATGATCACATGGCGCCCACAGGGGCTGCTGATGGCTGCGGGGCTGCTGGTGTCCTGCCTCAGGTTGGCGCCTCCAGTGATGGTGGAGAAAGACAAACAAAAAGGAAGGAAGGTGTCTTGCGTTCAAACATGGGTGTTTGAATCCAAAAGAATCACCAACAACTCTGACCATAATCATTTAAAGTTTATGCTGTAAATGTGTGCTCACATTCAGTTTATATAAGTGGTTGTCCTGGCACACATACGTGGATTGTCAACTTGTATTTTCAAGGTCAAGATCAAATTTACTGCAAGTCAAGACAGTAAAACAAGATCTAAAAAATATCCTAATAAAAAAATCTATATGTTGCCTCATATTTTCATATATTACCACTGTAAGGATGCAGGAATATCTGTTTATTCTAACAATAACTGTTACTCATAAATATATTGTAATTGGTGGCATGTGCTGTGGCAATCCAGGAATTTAAACTTGTTCTTCCGCCCAGTTGCTTTAATGCTTCTAATGCAATCCCTCAGTCCCTCCACCTTTCATGAAGGCTCCACCAAGTCAAGCATGATTTTACTTTGACTCCCAGGGGTTTGGAGGTCAGAGGTAGGACGGCTGAACAGCTGGCGGGGGTCACATGCCATGATCACGCTTGGTATGTCATGCCTCTGTGGATCAAACATGTAAAAACCGAAACCCCAGCAAGCAGGACTGAGCGTGTTATCATAGTGTGATTCCCATTAAGTAAGCACCAGCAGTCACACGGAGAACTAACCACCCGACATACAGCGGGATCGTGTTATAGTTTAGTATGAGCCTGAGCACGGTGTGTTCACTTTTAGCTTGAGCACGCTCACACTTGGATCAGGATGTCACCCAGGGATTGGGGAATTTATTATGAAATTGATTTATGTGACACGAGAAACTGGGATGAGTGACAGGTTTAGTAGGCAGCTGTGGACCATGAACCATAAATCATCGCTAATTTGATGAGAAGATAATTTATTCACTGCTGGCACCGTATTACAATAATCTTTACGTCCAAGACCGTAACAACAATCTAACTGTCAAATTATGTAAAATGATATTTAGCATCAGGCTCAAACTGATAATATAATTACAACCTGAGAGATCACTATCAGCCCTGCACGATCATGTCCTCACATGCAACCTGCTTTACAGCAGTATGTATTTGATATGAGGTGTGTGCATCAATCACCATATATGCAATGTAGATAAAAGGTTTTGGACAAACTGTAAATGAACATAGTGTATTTACAGTTTGTTTAAAGGTATTGGATGTGTGTGGTGCATTGGTACAGTTTAGATGTCAGGTGAGTTGTCTTTAAAGCTGCTATAATCATTATTTTTCCCTTAACAATGGATCAAAATGTGAAATGGGTGTCTTGTAGTGACAAGCCCCAAAATAATTATCACCTGCAGTCTGCAGTTCCTCTCAGCTCTGCAGAGGATTTTAGTGTCTTTTAGATAATTGTTTTGGTTTTCCGGCCCACAATTTAACTGTTTTGGATCAGTCGCAGCGCTCTCCTTAGCCTTGTTTCCAGATGTAGTAAGCAGCTGTTTTGAGAGAAAACGCTCTGACTGTACGCTACATGCCCAACACAAAACAACAAGTTAGTGACTAGCTGGTGACCACAGTGGAGTACTTAGTGGATAAAAGCAAGACACTTTCTCAGGAGTTGGTAGAGACCAAAAACAGAGCAAAAAGGAGAGTGAGTATTGGACTCATGTATAACAGGTGGACACAAACATGACTCCAAATGAAAGATAACACAGAATTGTAAACCTCAAAACCTAATAGGTATAAGAGTGGGATTTATGGGACGACGACCAGTCCAGCAAAGCATCAGCATGTTAGCATTGTCATTGGGAGCATGCTGTTGATAGCCTTTAGCTCACCGGTAGCGTGGCTGTGAATACTTAGTTGGCCTTTGTTGGTGCTGGTTCTTTGAGGTTACTACACCTTTACAGTACCTCCACCTAGGGTTTACTTTTTAGGTTGTTCGTTAAAAACCAGTTCAAACTCAAACATCCGTCATCAATTTGAAAATAAGGCAGATTTTGCATTAATTTCTGGAATGTACAATATTTTAAGGCAACAACTCTCAAGTAGTATGTAGCTTATGAAACCCGGACAGTTACTGACTGTTCTTCCTCATCAATTTCTTTCCTCTCTTACCCTCACAGTGCAGCCTGGAGTAAGTGCCGCGAGCAAACTTTTGCTTCTCATTAGGGGCGTATTGTCCCCCGTGAGGACCAATAAAAGGCTGTTACGGGAGCCAGGGCCTCGCTGACAGGTCACACAGCCTCTCCTCTCTCAGGGGAACGCAGGAGGAGGGAGACAGCCAGGCGTAGATGGATGTGGCTCGATGATGAAACTCGGGAAGTATTGCTGGTATGTGGCAGATAGAACAAGGTGCATCCTTATGCCAGATGATATGTTTGTCATTACCTGAACAGCCCTTAGCTTCACTGTCACTCCAAATCACATCATGGCTAGATTTACACGTACACTATAACAAGAAAGCGGTCCAGTATTTTGTGAGATATACTTGCTGTTTGGTCAGATTTAATGTGGGGACCTGTTCGGCCCAGTTTAGCGCATGGGCGAGGCCGGCGTCCTATATTTACTCACTATTCTTTTAATGAAAAATCCGCCCCCTCAGTCCTACAGTATGTTTTCCCAGCACACGAAAACTGTAACACACATAGAGGAGCTTTGCACTATTTTACAAAGTATATGAGTGTAATATGTTGACTACAAATCCAGCTTTAGTTGCATGCAAACTACAAACTTTTCAGGGTCACCTTTCAAGCCTGTTTGATACTGAAAATACAGGTTTCCATTCATCTGACCAACAAGAAATCCAAGTAGTGAATAAGGCAAGAGTAAAGACAAGAAAGAGACGACAGAAGGAGGCAGAGAGAGTTTGCTGATTTTGTCCAATCACTGACGGTTTAAGCTCTTGTCCCAGAATGTCCTCACACCTGCCATGAGACTTGCCCACCCAGCAGAGTGAGGGGGTGATTATCATGAGTTACTATCAGAGGAGCACGCTGTCATTTTATTCCAGAGCCAGACTTCCTAGGGCCTCTCTGGAGTTCCTGATATAGGCGTAGCAGTTAATGAGGGAAATACCCAAAGTTAAACCGAGCATGGGAGCCTGAGAGGGGAGAGTGGGGGAGGGAGGACCGGAGAGACTGGAACGTGAGAGAAAAAGTAGCAGGAGAAAAGGAGAGGGATGACAAGAGGAGGGCAGAGGAGTGAGTTTTCCTTGGAGGACGGAGTGGTGTCTTTGCCGTGGCTGTGTGGGTCTCTGGCATGATGATTTGGGACAGAAAATGAAAAATCACATTGCCAGGGATTACTACACTGCTGTGGTGTCCGCTGCTGCTGCTGCTGCCTCTGGAGCTGGAGGAGGATACGCACACACATACCTGTTTCTACACATTTCTGAGAGAGGAGTTTCTTCAAACTGCCGGTCTGTGGAATCGCTATGACAGAACAACCTTTTTTTTCGAGGCAAGATCAGTGGATTGCTGTGTGTCCGCTGTGACATTGTGTGTATCTGCTGTTTCTGATCAGGTGCAGAGCTTAGTCGACTGCTGAACAGGGAGTCTTAGCAATTTGTTCACAGTGGCTAAGTTCTTCACTTGCACAGAGATGATGTGGCTGTATGACAATGAATCTGTAGCTATTTACCTCCTGAAGATCTATGCAGCAGAAGATACAGCTTATTTAGAATGATTTTGAAGTGTTTCACACAGAAAACAAACAAAATCAGATTCTGTTCTCAAAATCTTTTAGCGTATAGAAATCTAAAACCAATTTGTGTTTGTACTTTTGTCGTCATTGAAGGATAAGGCTGGTGACAACCTAGAGTTTTTTATTGACAGTTGAAAAAGACCCAGAGTCTGATATATCTTATTCTTCTGTGCCAAAGAGCTCCATTGTAGTCAAAAACGATTAAAAACACAGCAGGGAGCCACACTGTTGCACCGGGTAACATGTTCCTTCATTAACACCAGCCTTGTCCCTTAAGTGGTCCTCACTGCCATGTGATACCCCCTCTATTCAACAACTGCCATGATCTCAGGTTGAACCCTCCTGACTTAAGCTTCCCGGTAGTCCTGGAGTAAATCTAATCTTTTGGTTAATTTGATGTAGAATATGTAGGCTAAATCTTGGGTTTGAGCAGGATCAGAGTTAAGCATATCTACCGTCTAAAACTAGATAAATGAGAGATACACTGTTTTTAAGATTCTGTATTTAAAATACTTCAACAAAACAAACCTATGTAGAAGTCTTTTTGTCAGGAAGTATGTTGGAAAAATATTTATATATTGATGAATTATTTCTGAAAAGCCAAACCAGCCAAAAAGTCTTTATAGTGATATAAATAGTGTTATCCTAACTGTATTTACTGCCACAATTAACTACCAGCTGTGAAACCTTAGCAGATGCAAAGTTGGATGAATCTCCTGAAAAAAATGTATTGACAATTACAGGATCAATATTTTTTGTGTAAACATGTAACAATATTCACTTTCCTGTAATTAGTGTTGATTAACATCCAGTTTACTATTAATTGAAATGAAAACTTTTGGGGAACCTTTGGGATTGTAATTATCATCCAACAAGAGAAGGATAGAGTTTGCGCCTACATGTTTATCAGATGTTTATCTGATGTTTTGTAACTTCTCTCCCTTTGTTGTGCAGAATGACTGACAGTTTGCAACGCTGCCATTTGAACTCATCCGTGAGAAATTAAATTAAGTTTCACTTCAGCAATTAGCAGATTCTATTCCATGGCATAATTGTGTTTACTTTTCCTTAGGACTGATGTTAACAGATAAGATAATATCACAATAAAGTTCACTGGAAATAAGAGTTGCCTGCAAGTAATTACAATAAAGGAAATGTGTTTTGCATGTGAATTAAATTCCTGCCATGTTTTGTTCAGTGTGCAGAATGTGATACTCCCCTCAAATTGGCTTTGAATGGGACCAGCTGAGGGCCCACATGTGGAGCCTCTTGACCGCGTTCTTGACACTACCCCGAGGAAACATCTGGCCTCCCTCTTGTGCCTTCTGAGCTGACAGCAGTTCGGTCAAACACACTGGCTCAGTTCAGCAGGAACAGGAGTCCGGTCAACGCACAGCACTGTGTCGTGGACGCCAAGCGGGTGACCTGGGGTGACATCTCGAGGAGGGAGGGCACAGTGAACATGTGGCATGCCAGACACAAGAGCTGAGCCTCTGTGTTCGTGTGTGTGTAACTGCCACTGTGACAGTTCAGTAAAGACTGACATTGGGTGACAGAGGAGAAATTAAAGATTTTTCTCAAACAGAAACTAGTTTCACCAGGAGGGATGGTGCCTTGAAGCTGGTGCTGTTGATGGCAGTACTCGGTGTAATCTTGAGTGTTTGCTGCCATCTAGCGGTTACAGCGAGCAGCCACAGCAGCACAGATTAACACCTGTAATGGTAATGGCTGTGTTGCAGTTTTTCTGCTCCGAGAATTCACATAATTTGGTGGAAGTGGGGCTTGAAAAACGCTGTCTCCAGAGACGCATGAGGAGGGGAGTGGAAAATGTCGCCGAGTAGGAGAGACAAAGTACATATTTCAGGAACCAGACAAGATTTGAACACAAAAAGTAGTCCGCAACTGATGTTTAAATGGTTATTAAATAAATCTAAAGAAATCAGAATCACATTTTAGGGAGCAACAGCGTAACTAAAAGCAACGATGCGGTACCACTTCATCTCTTCTAGAGGGCAGAGGTCTTCCGAAAATGCAACTAACCTGCCGTAAATCACGCGAAGAAGAAGAAGAACCAGAAAGAGAGACAGCAACGAGACACTTTGACAGTGACAGTAACTCAGAGCAGGAGGAAAGATTTTCCACTCGGGAGAAAAGTTACTCCGCCAACATGCTCAGCCTGGAGACCCTTGAGAGCCAGATATCCGCCGTGATGGAGACTCTGGTGGAGGCGGCGGTGGCGGAGCTCAGCAGACTTCTGGACAAGTACCCGGCCGCCGTGATGGCCGCTGAGCGCCGCTCAGCTCCGGCTCCGGGTCCGGAGAGCGAGCAGGAGGAGGAGGAGGAGGAGGAGGAGGGGAGACAGCGGCTGAACGAAGCCAAAACGGTAACAAACACACACGACCTCGCCGTGGTCCGACGTCAGGTGGCAGCCGGCGGCAGGGTGAGCTGCGTCATGAGGTTTACGACCCGGGCTCCGCGTCGGGGACATCCCGGCAAAGTAGCAGAGAAATGTGACGGCACCGGAAACTACACTACCCATGAGCCTGTTAGCGGCTGTTGCCATGGAGAGGACGCGAGCCCGAATCAGAACATTGATACATAATGTGAAAGTGAATTTAATCTGTTAATATTTATTATATAAGTATAATTAACCTTTTCAGCCCCAGTCCTCGAAATGCGTCATGTATGTGCCTCTGAAAGTCTCTCATTAGCTTCAAACACACATGAGTTACAGCTGTTCTTTTCCAGGATCACCAGGGCTATTAGATATAAGAACTTTAATAGTATATAAATAAGAATATGTATATGACAGCAACTATGGGCTAACAACAGCATAATAACCGGTTAATAACACTGGTTAAAGTTGGTTAAGTGCAACAACAAAGCTTTGCTCAAATGAACTTTTATTCAGCTTTTACTCAAGTTTTTCAATTCAGTTTCGATCAGAAAGTGTGAAGCACCACGTACAACTAACCCCTCTGGTGCTCTTTACAGAACCACTTTGCATCCCTCATGGAAGCATGGGCCAAAGGCGCAGTAGAGAAACTACTGATGATGTTGAAAGTGTCCATGTGTGAAGCTGAGGACGGTCCTGCTGCCGGGCAGAGAGCTGGGCTGAACGACAAGACCAGACAGACGAGCGTGAAGTCCAAAGCCCGGCGAGGGGCCAGGCGCAAAAAGCGTAAGTCAGTTAACCGCTTGACCGGCTGCAGAGAGGCTTTGTGTTCACACACTGCCATTTCTTATACATATAAACAAGGTTTTATCTTCTTTGTTATTAAATTACAGAATCAACGTCCAGAAGCTCTCGTCAGAAGAGAAAGAAAACCGAGGGAGGACTCGAACCAGCAATAAGAAAGGAGAATGACCACATATATTACAGAGGTATTTAGCCAGCTGCTACGTGATATGATTTATTTATAGAAATCCATATGAAATACCAACCAAAAAGTTCAGATCTCTCACTTAGTGAGACTTGTGAATGCTACTTACTATCAGCTTCAGTTTTACTCAGACTTTGAGTTAAATTATATTAAGCAAGGATGTAATACTACGTGTTTTGATCTCTCCTTTTTGTCCTGCTGCACTGTACTGAAGAACTGTTGAACTGCACAGTATAAGAGTAATTATAGTCCTGTAAAGGAGTTAATTAGCAGCCATTCATGTTTCATTTATCCAGTTACAAAACTTTAAAATATTTTCTTAACTTTTAATAATAATAATTCCTTATCTAATTTCTTAACAATTTCTGTATAGTTTGAGTTGTATTTGTAGTAATTTTAGGGTATTAAGGGTATCACACAGTAAGCAATGATCAAAACATCTTTTGAATCCCTTTTAAAGGACAACACCAGTGATTTTGCATATATAACTACCAGTGCCAGGCATTTCCCCAAGCATGCAGCCATGAATCAAACTATGTTCCTGACCAAAACATTGAAGCTAGAGGGATGCACAACTTTGTCTACTTGACTTTGTGTCTGCAAGAGAGTGCTGAAACTGGGATGGCTTGTCACATACACAGATTCATCCACTGACACCTTTAAGACATTATATCTGAATGAGGGATTCACAGATGTTAATTTGATGTTTTGTGTTTTCAGAGGGGCAACATGCTGAAGAACTAGCAGCAGCCACTGACTCACAGTCAGTGATCAAACCTGGTAACTACTGCTTCTTTACAAACCAGCAGAACAGATACTTTGTGTGTGTGTTTGAGAAAAACCAAAATCCAGTGTGCTTGGTACAAAAATGTAGTCTTACAGAGTTCAGAACAGACTCTGGAAGTTTACCAACAATGGCTTAAAAGATGGAAAGGCCACACAATAAATTACAGTGAAGTGTTTGTCACACCACTTTCAAAACAAATTGTGGATATAAATGGTAGACAGGTAGTGTCAAACCTACGCGGCAGTTAGTCTGATACATACATTTGTAGTTGTGGCTGTTCTCTTTAGTCACACTGACATTAAAAATAAGTATTTTGTTATTTAAATTCATTGTGGTTTCCCAATGAATCACCACGACCTCCTGAAAAACAAAATATGCACTTGGTTACTTCATTGCAGTGTGTCAGTAACATAAAAAAAAAGTCAGTGAAGAGGTTGTAATTGATTGCAAAGGTTTGTGTGGCAGTGTTTGTGTGTGCTAGTTGTGCACTTCCCACTTTGTTTCATGTCTCCCAATGAAGCTTTTTTTTCTCCTTTGTTTCAGCTGATGCTGCCACACATGAGAGCAACCCTGGATCCCCTTCTGAACCAGAAGCAGTGTTAGTGGAGCCCACCTCAGGGCTGGCCTCCGATGTAAGCGAGGAAGACGTCGTCCAGGAGGGTGCAGACACTTCAACCACATCCAAGATGAGAAGGAAGACCACAGGGCCATTCAAATGTTCTTCTTGTGACAAATCGTTTGCTCTGAAGTGTTTGATGGACCGACACTACCTGACTCACTCCAAACCTCACCTTTGCACTGAGTGTGGCAAACGTTTTGCTGGACAGCGGGGGCTCATCGCACATTCAAGACGCCACACCGGAGAGAAGCTTTACAAATGCGCCGACTGTGGGACAGAGTTTGCTTACAAGTACACTTTCGACAGACACATGCGTCAGCACAGCCTGAGGAAACCGAGCACCCACACGTGCACGCTGTGCGAGGGTCAGTTCAGCGGGGTGTCTGCGCTGCAGCGGCACAGGTGTTGTGCCTTGAAAAAGACGTTTGTCTGCTCGCTTTGCCCAGAGACCTTCGAGTGCAGACAGAGTTTGGCCGATCACGAGAATTTACATTCAGGAGACAGAGATTTCGTATGCGAAATGTGCGGCGAGAGTTTCTTCTCGTCCTCGTCCTTGGCCACGCACCGGGTGACTCACATGCAAAAGGAAAACTGCTGCGACGTGCTCGGCCTCGGATGCAGCGACCTGAGCGTCCTCAAAAATCACCTGAGCAAACACACCGGGGAAAAACTTTTCTCCTGCGAGGTTTGCGGTAAAGGTTGTAGTCACCAGAGCGCTCTGAAGCACCACATGCTGACCCACACGGGAGAGAGGCCGTACGTCTGCGAGACCTGCGGCAAACGCTGCGGCCACGCCAGCGCACTTCAGAACCACATGAGGATCCACACCGGGAGGAAACCGGGGCAGAAGCCGGTCTGCGACGTGTGCGGCAAGAAATTCCGCTGCATGGTCAATCTCAAATACCACATGAGTGTCCACACGGGGGAGAGGCCTTACGCCTGCGATCAGTGTGATAAAAAGTTCAGCAACCCCAGCAATCTCAAGTTGCACATGACCATCCACTCGGGGGAGAAGATGTACGGCTGCAACATCTGCGGCAGGAGGTTCACTCAGTCCAGCAGCCTCAAGCTGCACAGACGAATCCACACGGGAGAAAGGCCGTATCACTGCGTGGTCTGCGGGAAAGGGTTCATACACAGCAGCGACTTCAGGAAACACCAGAGGGGCCACCTGCCAGATGAGCCAGAAGGTGCACCGTCTGAAAAAACTGTAGTGAAAATCTGAAACGTGTTACTGCCTGTACTTCTACATACTGTACACTGGAGATTGGGCTGGTCAATGTGATGATAAACACGTGAGACGATAGAGATTTGTCAACCCTGTTTGGACAGAGTTGTCAAACTGTATTAATTTCCCTGGCTGTGTTAGACTGTTGCAGGCTAGATTGACCAAAAACAATAGAAACTTTGCACATCTGTTTATATTATTATATTGGCCAAAATTCTGCAGACACACCCTTTATGTGATTGTTGAACTTGTCATTCTAAAACCATAACATGGAGTAGGGTTTGCTCCAATTCAGCCATAAGAACCTTTGAGAGGACCAACACTGATGCTGGGTGATGACGTCTGGCTCACGGTGTTTCGTCAGTGTTTGATGAGATTGAGGTGCATAGAGACATTGTCATATTGGAACAGGAAAGGGTCTTCCCCAAACTGTTGCCACATGGTTGGATGCATACATCTGTCAAACACACGCACACAGTTGTCTAAATATCATTGTAAGATTTCCCATTGTTGGAACTAAGGGCCCAAAACCCATGAAACAGCCCCCAGACCAAAGATCCCACTAACTGGAGACCTGCAACATTTGGCCCAAAGTTGAAAACTATTTTTTTAACACATTCTGTTACAGAAAATGACATAATTAGACACATTGATGTCTGTTCAATATTTTGTGGATTAACTAATAAGTTTACATGAATACAAAGTATTACTAAAGTAACCACTGTGTTCAGATGGACTTTTTAAAAGTTAAACATGTTTTCAAAGTTTGTTCTCTCTGCTGTCTTCATTAGTAGCTGATGACTTGACTGCTCTTGTTCTTAAATCTGTGCTCGCTCTCAGTTTAATGTCTTTTTTTCCACTTGATTGGTTTTACTGGAATCACACAAATTACTTACATGTGGGTAATTTCCTTTGTCATTAAACACAGGAAGTGGAGGAGGGGGTAAATTAGGTCAATAAAGGAAGCAGATAACCTAAGCTAATTAACACTTTGTCGTGCCTGAGACCTTGTATCAAAGTACTGGGCAGACACAGTGACTTCAAACTACTTTGGGATTTTGGCAGGAGCACAGTCACAGATATGAAATTTTGTGAGGAAGTAGCTAAATTTATACTGGATGGATATCCCAGGGTGTAAATGATCTAATTAAGATGACGCACAAAGAGTACCACTGTGGTGAACTGAGATACAAGGAAAACCAGTCAAATAATTCTGAGTCACTTCAAATGTACTGTGAGAGATGAGTGTATAGTTTTACATTGTAATGTGTGTTAAATCCATCACAGTGTAGTGTACAGTACTGCAGCTGAAATTTGAAATGCATGAGAGATACTTTTCCTGAATGTTTTACAGTGCCCTTAATCCTCAGATTTCCCCTCAGCCCACAACACAGTTCACAGCTGAGAATTAAAACACCACCACTGAGCTGAGAGGAAGGAAGAAAAAATAGGTATCTGCTCAAAATTAAAATTATACTCAAATCATAATTTAAAAGAATAGTTTGACATTTTGGGAAATATGCTTATTTGCCTTCCTGTAGAGAGTTAGATGAATAGCACGTAAAACTCACATAAAAACTCATATAAAACACTTGTTTTAAACAACTAATTTATGTACGGATTAAACAAACAAGATACAGCTTGATAATTAGTGAGCTTCAGAGTTGCTGGTAGGTCGATTGTTTCAACTTGGACAGAGCCAGGCTAGCTGTTTCCCCCTGCTTGCAGTCTTTATGCTAAGCTAAGCTAAGCGTCTCCTGGCTCCAACCTCATACTTAACGGACGGATATGATGGTGGTATCAATTTTCTCATCTAACTCTCAGTAATAAAGCGAATATGTTAATTTCCAAAGATGTCAATCTATTCCTTCGACTTTATAAAAAAATATGTTTGAAAGGATATTATTGAAAGTACAAAAAAGAGGGAAAAATACAATATTTGTAGTATAAGAATATTCTTTGGTATAAGTAAAAAACTGATCAAGTCAATCCTGAGAAAGAAAGGAAGAATTCTTTTAACCAGCACAGTAAGTAATTTATGAGTATTTGTAGTCTCAATCTACCAGAATAATCAAATTGAGGAAGAAAACACTCCAGGGAGGCTCTGGAGCAGCTTGTTAGTCTGCATTTCCTCAAGAATCCTCATTAAAACACCACAACTGAATTTTCTCGTGGGTGGATGATGTGACCTCCGCCAGTACCTTTACCTTTCACATTTACACTGACACATAAATGTTCAGTACTTCATCAGGTTTTTCGTGTTCAGGCCTAATAATCTTCACCTTCTTTCATATTTGATGATAATCACAGATACATGGTTAAGAATGATGCTATAATTCAGTTTCGATCAGAAAGTGTTAATTCAGTGTGAATCCAACCAAAAGTATAAAGAGAAGTCACTGAGGTCTGTGAAGTCATCCACTAGATGGTGGTAGAAGATCAACACACGTCAGCTCAAGGCCTATTGGTGCAACAGGACGATACCTCAGAGATATACTCTATCAACAGGTCTGCACACTGGCAGTCATCCTTTATTTTGACTTGATTTCCACAAAATATCTTTCTGAGAAATGTACAAAACATTTACTGCGGCAGAATTCATTTTTTCAAGCTGATGGCACTGCATTGAGACTTGATCATGGGAGATGAATGGGAGAATTGTTTGTTTGAGATATCAGAATTATGGCTATTCATCATGTTTGTTTTATTCGTTCATCCAGTTAACTTCTACACCCAGAAAGCCGTATCGCGGAACAACATCCCTCTTTACTCTGCTTTTCAAGCAGTAAGTAAAGGAAACAAAGAGATAAAGACAATCGCATCACAACAAAAGCAAACAAGACAAAGAAAATGCACAACAACAGACAGCAATTCAAGCTGTTATGAAATCAATCAAGAATGATCACTTGAAAAATAGAATTTTTTTCAATAGTGAGAAAACTGAAATGAAAACCTTTGTCCTCACATGAAACTTGCTCCGTCGCACGTGGCTGCACCAGCTGCTTCCCTGCGTGACTCCGTCCCAGGCTGCACTAAGCATGTCACACACTTCTAATACCAGTTTATTGCATTTAGTATAACCTTTAGGCCAGCTCTGCTTAATGCTGCTAAGAATTCAGTGTTTTTGCGGAGATTAAACCCCCACTGACACCGAGCTGAGGTTCTCTTTGCAGGAAGTTTGGTTCAATTCCTCATTTAGTTTATTATTAGAACAGTTAAAAATAATCATGTACAGACAAATAAATATTCAAGAGGGGCTGAGAAAACTGAGTAACCTAGAATTTACAATTATTAATATTAAAAAATAGATAATAAAACCCCCCTTAAATATAATTTGAGGAGAGTGTCTGCTGTAGAGTTTGGAAGAGTAATGGTCAGTAATGGTCCCTGATGTCAGGTCAAATGCCCTTCCTATTTGTTTCCTCTAATGACAGGTGGGTTTGGAACCAAAAGCTGGCATCAAATGTCTGGTCAGATTTGTAGTCTTGTTTATATATTATTTAATTCAATATATACAGATTTTTGTGCTTGGTGCTATAATCCGTATTCGTTTTATAGTAACAATGGATTATATGACTACTTGTATTAGAGAGGCTACTCATAGTGATAAACCCACATCTCTGTGAAGTAAATGCACAGATGTACCCTGTAGTTGTATTAAGTACCCCAAAATTATCTTAGCTCTGGCCCCCATCTCCCATCATGCCTCGTGTTAGACTGTGTACTTGGTTGCTTAAGTTTGTTGTTTATGTTCCAAAGTGCAGATGTTATATTTTGTTAGTGTTTGTAATATGTCTGTTCAGAACGTGATGGTTTATGTTGGTAGTTGTCATTTTTGTGAGGGCTTATAGTTTTGACCAGTGGTGACATGACTGTTGCCTTTCTTGACTCCAGCTGTGTTTTGTAATGAGGTAAATTTTAAATAAAATCACATCAGAGTTATTCCTTCCAATTCTGATGATGCAAAGTGTAGTTTTCAGTGTTAGTGATTTTTATAAGAATTTATTCATAATTCAAAGTTGGATTGCGGAAATGTTGTCTCCCCCTCCTGGCAGTGACAATAATAACACAAACACTGTTGACCTGTGCTTATGACGCATTGTAGCGGGGGTGCCAGTCAGACTGCAAGTCTGACAAAGATTATATATTTTTTTATACAATATATCTATATATATAATAATATATATACAAGTCAACCCTACAAAGGACCCGTGTCTTTCAGTACATCGCCCCTTAACAATCCCGAACGACCAGGTAATTCAAAAGGTACCAGAAGACAACAAGAAACACAAAACACACAAGAATTTGGAGTATCCACAGTGTGTTGTACAGTCAGTGCTCCATATAAAACACACAGTTCAACTAACGATGAATGAGTCCTTATTTCAACCAAATCACAGGAAGCAAACAAAAAAGCACAGTTTGAAACTCAATACAACATCTGGCCAATGAAAATAAACCCAAGTGACGCCTCTTGCGGCTCATAAAGAAGCTCAGTGATTCTCTGACAACTCTGGAGCTACCTCCAGTCGTCCAGCCAGTTTCTCTGTTTTGACAGCAATCCTTCCTCTGAGTTTCTTTGTGGAGCATCAGAAACATTTCTTGGCTTCTTAGGTTTTTTCGCCATAGGTGCCGCCATACTCCTAGTTGCTCGGTTGTTCCCCCCTTTCAGATCTCGCAAACCAGACATAGGCTGCTGACATTAAAATCATCCCTATCGGTACGCCAACACGGGCGTGTCGCCACAGACACCAGATTTCAACCTCGTTCCTTTAATAATCATCATGCATGGTAAAAGGACATTTTGGGCAAGCTTGTGTCAGGTGACCCTGCAAAACCAAATGTGGCCGCTGCTACCAAAATTACCTCACGGCCCAGAGCTGTTCTATGGTTCCAATAATCGATCATATTGCACCATAAATTGATCAGTTTGCATGCAGACAGAAGTTATTACTCCATTTCATTTCAGAAACTGCAGCAGCGTCAATACCATCAGGCGAACCTGCTGCCTGCCAGACTGACCTCCAGCAACTTTCATTTCTAGTCCACTGTGGCTCCCTGTGTGTTGTCTAACTGATTAATGGAAGACAGTTTCAGGGGTCACTACCCTGACGGTCAGCTGGAGCCGTGTGGTGACAGAGTGTCACTGACTGCAGAGTGATGAAATGTTGGGGCAGAGAACAGGCAATCAGCATGCAGAGGTGCTTTCCTCCTGATCGTTCGATCCAAGGTCCAGATTTAGTCACTCAGGTAATCATACCTTACCCCCAGAGCTCCTGGACTCTGGAGGACAGGCCGTCTGTACAGATCAGGAGATAAAATACTGTTTCTTCTTTTAGGCGTTTTTTTAAGACTCACTTTTATAAATCACATGGTTTAATGTTATGTCATCAACTCTTTGTATTCATGACTCTTTTATTACTATTTCAGCTACTTTATCTGAAATTTGGGAATTTTACTGTTTTAATTTTTTTATTTGTTTCTGCCGTGTACACCAATTTGCAACTGTTTTTAAAAGTGGTATTAAATATAACTTAAGTTAATTGACAATATAGGTCTATAAATAGAATATACTGTTATATGATTGGATGGATGGGTGATTAATGGATGGATGAATAAATGGATGGGTTAATGGTTGAAAGTATATGGGCTAAAGGATGCATGGATGAATGGTAGGATAGGTAAAAGGATGGTTGGGTGGATAAATGGTAGGACGGGCAAAATAATGCATGTATGTATATATGTATGGATGGATGGATGGATGGATAGATGGATAATGAATGAACTGATAATGAGTGGATGGATGAATGGGTTGGCGGCTGGCTGGATCTTGTATCTGGAGTGTTGTCACAGGCCACAGAACCAGATCAATGTGTGTCACCTGACTGAGCATGTGACTGTGTGAGTGTGAGAGCAGAATGTGATCAATCAATTCTGGGACCACGGCTCACTGACATCATGACTCTGACCTTGGATAGACACCATTAATTAAAACTCTGTCCAGCTCTTTATCACTCACCGCTCCCCCCTTTGTGGACGGCCCATCAGTCAGCAGCAGCGGCCGGGTGTCAGCAGTGAGCAGGATAATGCGGGCGCTCAACGCGCTTACTGTACATCATTGCATTATGCAACATTCCCAAACGTATGTGGGCCGAATTGTAAACAACGGGGCAGAGCTCAGAGCTGAGCTGGTGTCAGGGATGATGTGGACTCACGGCTCACACACATTAAGGCAATGCTGAGTCTGCACGAAGTGAGAAAAATCATCCCAACGTGGTGCAGCTGTCTGAAGACATGGATGTTTTTCACACATTGGCTTTCAGTTCATGCACAAAATAAAGCCTAGAATTTTGCATAAGCCTAAAAATAATGAGTACACAATATAGGACAACACATAATAAAGAATGTCATTAAAACACACCAAACATACTTAAATTGCTTTACTAATTTTAGTGTAGCTGAATGTGCACTGGAGCTGTATTTTGCAGGGAAAATACTCATAATAAACTCATAATAACTCATAATAAAAAAAAACATGGGATCAGACAGATCAGATTGGATCAGACATTGGATCGGACTATATCTAATATTAACGGGCTTGGATTAGGATCAAGAGCAAAGCAAAACAACAACCTTCTGTCAGAGCCCTGTTGCTTTCTGAAGAGCAATGTTAGTACGTCTCTGGTTTAGGGGCCCCCTAAGCCCCTTGGACCCCTGGGCCTGGTAAGACCATGCGGCAATCCATCCATGTTTTGAAGTAAATAAGTGTTATCTGTAAAGCTTTAATTAAGTATCAAATGAAAAAATACTGATAATGAAGAAGATAATCATGAAGACGTTTGGGGATTTCAATGCTTTCTCCTTGGTTGAAAAAGGCAAAAACAAGCTAGGAGAAAGTAAATAAGGAATGGAAGAAAGCAAAACTTAAACAAAAATGTAATTTTTTTCTGAACAAAATGTATGTATATTTGCTTTATTGTCACAAACCAAATGCAAAAATGTTATTTGAAAAATGCCATTCGAATCATTCAATATTCAACAATCACTGAATTTTCTTACTTGTAAATGCAAACTGTATTTTCATGCACCACAGTAACGCCAATAACAAGAGAATGTCTGTGATGAAGTTGTTCAGAATCAATGGTTTTATAGCAAATGTGCAGCAGCAAATGATGCATTAATTTTTCCTGTGGGTCCTCTTGAAGAAAGGAGGGTTCATTTTATTGACTGACAGAAAAAGGTCAGAGTGGGGGGAACGCCATCCGCTGGCCCTTGCAGATGGAGTGATATTTCGTGTGAAGAAATCAAAACAGGGCCTCTAAGTGGAGCCAATGGGGAACGGAGACCCAGCTGCATTATTGACAGGAGAAGAGGGAAAAAATGAAGGAGCTCACTCAGAGACGAGAGCCACAGAGGGATCAAGTCTGACATTCTGATTGTCATTTAGCTGATTTCCCACTTGGTTTACATTTCCCCGCTACCTGTGGAAGACATTTCATCTGTCATGCAAGCAAATACAAAAACATTATTAATGACTGAAGGATCATTACAGATAAATATTCTGCTGTTGTATTTTCAAAACTGGAAACATGAAACAAAAGTGGATTGGGACATGGACATACAACACTTCAGGAACAATACAAATCATGAATAAATATCAAGGTTCATTTATTTGTCATTTTACAAATCAATGGTTGCACAATAAAAATGAAAGCTGTAGCCCCTTCATGCTTCACACACATAAAACATACAGTATATACAGATAATCACATTTAGAATAGAATAGGGATTAGGTTCAATAGTTGATGGCTTTTGCATTTCACATGCTTTTAATAGACATATTATTTCTCCTTTGACAGTTGAACTCCAGAAATGTTTCTGCCATCATGTCTTTCTTATATTACCAGTCACCATTGTTTCAGGGAGTAAGAAGGACAGCTTTATGATGTCCATGTATTTAAATGTTTTTCAGGGGCCAAGGACCATCCATTCTTTGACCTATAAAAGGTATTTCATTAAAAGAATGAAAATCATACTTGGAGTTACGTTAACCGCACTGTACTGTAGTCGTCATCAAAGATGACGACCTTTGATGTTCAGGCCTGCTTCATTCATACATACTACAGCGAGTCTGTACACATGCATAAATCACAAGTAAAACATTTCTAAAAATAGACAGACAATAGAAGCATGTTTGGCTTTTCGCCCTCCGTGAGCTTGCTCTTGGGAAGCAGTCCTCGAGGAACAGAGGCTCGCAGAACCACTATCATCTTCTAAATGACTAAGACTAATACTAGTCTGCATTTATTTAATTATGTTTCTATCTCCACTGTTATCAATACAGTTCCTCCTCCTTCTATTGATGCTTCCTGATGTTATATGTTTCCTCTTCCTCTACTGATTGCCTCAGACTCAGTCAATAAAAATGCCTTTTTTTAATCATTCAGTCTTTCAGGTTCACTAATTCCACATTATATGAGCCATGAGCCTGACAACACAAAAACAATTTTCTCAGACGCTCACAGTTTGGACTTTCTATGGAATTCTTCAAAGTTCACATTTTCTTTTCTTTCTCTTTCTGACTGCATTCCCAACATGAACGTGTGTCTTAGTGCCAGCACATGTGAGCGTGCCCGCATGTGTGACTAATCTACCTGCTCTAATGGCACCATTAGAGTGTTTCATTGGGGCCCAAATAGGCTAAAGCCTGCTCTTAATGGAGCCTGCGCGGCTCTGAACCGAAAGCATAGTCCAGTGGCTGGAGAAGGACATTTCGCTCAAGCAATAATAAGGCATAACAAGATCTGCAAAGTGTTCAAATGGTAAAATCAATACTAAACTGAAATGTTGCCATGGACACGTGGAAGCTGGCAGAGGAGAGTGGAGAGGCGCCGGAGAGCTGGAATATTGGGGATTATTGAGGTTGAGTGTTGCATGGTTTCATCTTCAGAGATGGAACAGGAAAAATAGCTGACCTGAAAATGTGAAGAGAATTTATAAATATCCGGCCACCTCAGAAGAAAAAGAACAAATAATTTTAACCAAGCCATTTATGTTTATGGTTCGTTTATATGTTTGTCTGATTGTTAGTTAGCAGGATATCCCAAAACTCTACAAGATTTTAATGAAATTTGGCAAAAGTGAGATAAGTTTAGGTCTGGACACAATAGCACCACCATGTAGCCATTTACAAGCACTTTATGCTTTGGCTCATAACTCCTGAACAATAAGTTGCAGGTGTCCCAGATTCTTTGGTCCAAGACTACTTTTTCAATACAGGCCTTAACTGGCAGTGTAGTCACCTCATGGTGGATAAATCGTCTTCAATTGAAACTTCAAGTTTCTGCAAACAGATTTTTTTACTGTTTGGAAATTTTGTCATGTGTTTTTAAGTCCATCCAAACCGTCTTCAGATTTGGTACATGTTTGGATGAACAAATAATTTTCCTTACCGTTTTCGTGGTTATGTGGTTGCCATTGTGGGTGAGGCCCACAACATAAACTGCAGTTGCAACCAAATTTAGCCAACACGTTCCCACATCGTCTCTGTACGCTCTAGAAGTCTTCACGGGTTCTATCTGTACCTAGTAACCGAGGCCCTGGACCTGAGTTGGGCGGGGTCCAAATTATATCCAGTCTACCTGAGTAGAGGTAGGGACCAGGTAGGGCCCTGCTCCTGGGTTTGCGTGTCAGTTGAGGGCGTGTCATTTGAAGGACTCGAATAGATCAGCTCTGATCAAGTGTGTCACAGTCAAGACTGGAGAAGTGAACTGCTAAGTACAGAAAAAATTCAACCGTGGCTGCTCATTAAGTGGAGGAACATCGTGCTGCGACTGTTGATGTTTTCTCCCCATTTGGGTCTGTTCGGGTCGACAGCATTTTGGATCGGAATCTAAGTATCCCGGGATCTGTTCATTAGACACTGAGTCGCCCTGGGCAGAGGCAACTGATATGAAGACGAGTCCATCCAAGTTTAAAATGCTCTGTATCACAGGGCTTTGTGGATCGACTTCATAAACGTACAGAGACAAGAGGAAGAAGGAGTCGTTGTTTCTGTTGCTAGCTAACTTTGGGTGTTGGGTGTGAAACTTCACATGTTCCAGCACTCAAATTCCCTTCATTTTCTGTCCGAACATACCATAATAGTTCCAAACAGGATTCAGCTATTATTCAAAAATCATGGGTAACGTTAGCCAAGCAGCATGACTGACTGTAAGACTGCAGCCTTGGCGGAGTGTTTTTTAGCTTTATACTGTCGTTAGACAGTTAAGGCCTCAGTGTGCTTCAAACAAACTATGTTGTACAACACGTCATCTGACCACGTCTAAAGGCGAAATTGTTGGCCGAGTGGCCAGAATCGAGGGTGAAGCTTAAAGCTTGCCGCTATAGTCCCCTCCCGGCAGCATCCCTCTGCCCAAACTCTCGACTAGAATTCTGTCGTTGGTCTTTTTAGTTTCAATGCGTCAAATTCTACAAATAGAGATAACGGCACACACTTTGGGACCGTCTCTCCTGCAAGGTGTTGCACTATGTCATATATACGAAAAATGTAATGGATGTAGTTGTGTGAAGAGCAAAGAGGGAGCAGTTTAAGATTACTTTCACACCACTGCACACTTGCAGGTTGGTGTGATTGTTGGATTGTCTGTTGCGAAAAAAGTAACAAAAATTGTCAGAAGCAGCCCTACCTGATTCTGCTGTCAAAAAGGGGGTTTCAGACTTTATTTTCTTTATATTACTTTCACACATTATTTGGAGCATACTGAGGCCTTTACACAACAACCAATTACATGTTCTAGTTGCGGATTTATTTTTTAAATAAATATAGAACATAAGCTGACAGTAACCATGGATGCTTTTCTTCGCATTGCAGCCAATTGGGTAGCACTGCTGCACGTGGGGGGTAAATGTATAGGTGCTACTGCTGAGAATTACATCTGTATTCCTTTGCCAGTGGTGTTACAGACACACAGGAGTTGGCTGAAGAAGTCTGCATCCACACAGCTCTCAGACATAAACAAGACCCATATTGCTGTTGAGAGAGTTGACTCCGTTGACGAACAAAGAATTACAAAAAAAAATTACATAACGAAGAAGCTGTTTCAGTCTGTCAGTCTGAGTGTAGACCAGTTTTAGAGGTGAAATAGAAACACTGGAGAATGTTGTTTTCTTTTCTTTCCTGCTTAAAATGTCAGGTACTGTTTTAATGAGAAAAGCGTGGATGTCAGAGCCTGAACTCTTGGGCAGTTTCCGCCCGTCTCCAAGGAAACAATTAAGACTCTCTCTTCATGGACAGCCATAACCCTCACTTTCACCATGCAGGAAATCTCCCTATTTCTTCTCTCTCTCTCTCTATTATCTATTAGGGATGTTTCTGAGAATCAGAATATACTTGTCAAAACACAATTAATAAGTTCAATACAAGGTTTTGTTGTCTGTCTTTTTGTCCTTAGTTTGAATTTAGGACTTAGTATGTTTTCCTTACATTCTGTATTACAACAACATTACAAGCGTGATCTGTTACCATTGATCTAGCCAGCGTTATTTGTTTCTTGTTCCAAATTTCTTGTTGTCATGGTTAAGCGGTTGACAGAGTGTAATTATCCTGTGTTTGTATGTGGGCAAGAAGGTCTGAAATGTGGGATATGGACTGTATTCATGAGCTGACGAAGCCAGTAGAGTGAAAAAGGGTTTACCTCTGGCTACCAGTGTTCTGGGAGTAAAAGTCCTGTTCATTTTCTCATAGACGATGTTAGGTGACTGACAGTTGAAGCACCTCAAGGCTTGAATGAACATGAAACTCTCCTGGTTTAACCGTCAATATAGAAGGTTAACAACTGTGTTGGAAAATATCTGGTTCTTTGATAAGAGTCCAAAGGTACAAGTCTGCTTAAATAAAAGCTTCAGGAAATAAAAGTTCACAAAGACTCCCAGGGGCATGTCAGCCAATCACAGAGCTTATAATTCTGTTGTGTGCACCGCTAACAACCTGAAGCTACGATTAGACTTTGCAGAAACCATCAGCTTACTTTAAGATTCTGGGTCACTGTTTGATGAATTCAGTGATGACACACAACATTGAAGAGTTTCATTTCAATTAGCTATATGTATTATTTGTGCTTTGGAATGGCTTCTTCTCCACAGCAATAGCAGCCAAGGCCCATGGTTATCGTAGTATTTAGAGCCAACTTCCATACAGAAATGACAAAAGATTACTCAAAAATAAAGTTGAAATAATTAAAACTAATTACCATAAAATAAACCTATAGTGCTGTTTAATCATCCAGGAAACCCGGATGTTTCTATGTTGTGTGCGTTGTGCTTTTTAAAAATTTTTTAAAACTTTTATAAACATCCAGGGCCATATTATCCACACTATAGGGATGGTAGAGCGTTTGTTTACAGTATGGAAAAAATCAATTACAATCACTACGGTTGTGCTGCACAACTACCTGAAGCAGCATTGATCCTCCAATGTAACATCAGGGTGAAGCAGATGTTCCCCCTGGCTGAGGCAGGCAATAGCCAGCAAGGACTTGCACACAAGAGATCCTTTCACACTGCAGCACTTCAACTAGATTAGACTAGAGATGCATTTAAATATGGAATGTATTCATTATTGCTTATTTTTCCATTGATAATGTTTGTTCTATACAAAACTGAATGAGTGTGTAAACCAAGGCAGGTTTAAAATGTAGTTTCTGGTGATTAAAATACACTCATGAATATCCAAATGACAAAACATTTATTTTTTCACATATAATATTGTTCAGTAAGGCTTGTATTTCCAACTTTCCAACAAAATTTTTTTTTAATCATAGCTCTCTCTTCCAACTTCATACCCAATTCAACCTGTAGAATTCTCATTTAAATTTCATGTCCTCCCTTTAGATATTTCATTTTATGCTCATGAAGTTCTCTGGCTGGCTCACCTGAAGTTGTTGTGCTGTTCTTGAGGTTACATTTTCATTTGCATTGAATTCACTCCAATTTTCAGCCCAACCGTTCTTTTTCTTTTGCTCAGTAGCATGGGTTTTACTTTCAATAGCTGGATGGGTTGACACAATTTGCTTTAGCAGCTTTTAATTCATACTTGCTTAAGTCTTTTGAACGAATCCTTTCTTTCCCATTGTTTTGTCTCCAGATTCACACCAGTAATGGTGTTTTCTATTGCATTCTGGGTTTTTTTGAGCACCATTAGACCAATAGCATGTGCTCATACTAAACCTAATGAGACTTAGCCCAAGTGTTCTCGTTTAGTCTTACTTGCCTTACCCCAGGACTCCATAGTCTCTGACTAACTAAGCCAAATTTAATCCATGATCCTCAAAGATACGTAAATGTTCTAGTTTAACTATTGCACATTAAAGGGATAGTTCAGATTTTTTGAAGTGGGGGTGAATGACGTACTGATCCATAGTCAGTGTATACAGCAGATGGTGGCCAGTTTGGAGAAGCAGGCTGCTGTACCAGTATGGACGCTAAGCAATGTACTGCTGTGGACGGGGTCAGCAGCAAAACTTGTTTTAGCCCTAAAAAAATGCCAACCTAAAAAAATCAATATCATATTTTCACCGCTTTACTTTCTTATGGGGGAGTGAAGCCATACTATTCTCTCTTCAAACCCACTCCTTTGACAAAAACATTCATTTTACCATGCAGAACACAGGAGTGGCTGGTCTACCGCTGCCTCGATCGGTTTAGTTTCTTTATGTTATGTTTAAGGCCTCTCCTGTCCGGTCTGTGAAACCAGCCCTACACCTGCCTTACCCCTGTGTGTTAGTATTGTCATCGTGAGAGTTGGCAGGCTGATGGTAGCGTTTTGCTCATGGCACAGCCTCACACAGCCGCTGGCATGGCTGTAGTTAGACTCCTGTTTCTGCACTCCACTTTAGAGTCGGATCCTGCTCTGCTTCATTAGTATCTGCAGGATTCAGAGTCACAATCGACCAGTTGCTCTATAAAGAACTCTGTAGCCTTGAAAGCAGTTGGACAAGAGAGAAAGCCATTTCTTTCTCCTCCTCCCTTGTGTCTTCCACAAACTCTCCCTCTCTCTCTCTCTCTAACACACACACACACACATGCACTTCCTTTTCCTCACAATTTCCATTCATTCTACACTATTATGGGATCTGTTTCAAGGTTATCCTTTAACTGCAGAGTTTGTATATGCATGCGATTCTCGAAGAACCTGTTGTATTGATTTAGACTGCTGGGCGAAGCTGTCAGCACCTACAGTCCTAGTGAACAGCACAGGGACATGCAGCCAAAGGAGATAGATTTCTGAGTTTACACTGTATTTGTTCAGTTTTCCTCTGTGGGATCGCACTCTTCTGCCACCTGAATACAAGATGCTTCTATTATCTTTTACATTCCTTAAACATGTTAAAATGTAACCTTGGTGAAAATAAGGTGCTGTTTATTGGAGTATGAATGTGTATTTCCTACAAATAATGAATAATTTCAGGAGCACAATTGATTTATTTGTACACACATTATTATTTGTTTATTTGGCTCTTACTTTTAACTGCTGGACCATTACAAAATACATTTGGTGAGCCACAGTCTTAATTCACAGTTTTCAAAGTACAGGCATTAAATGAGGTCATAAAGTCAAACTTAGCCAAGTTTACCTTTTCTCCAAGCATTATCTAAACTTCTGATTGAAACATCGGGTCAACCACAGATGAGCCAGAGACGAAACAGAGTTCCAGTGGGCTCGAGACTAGTGAGGAACAAGACCAAGAAAAATCTGGATCGTGTTCCGCACACTCCCAGATGACAAACACGTTGCATTTCCTGTGGCTTTTTCATAATAAAAATGACAACTTGTTGCGCCCCCTTGAGTGCTTTAAAGCTGGGGTAGGTAACCTTGGGGAAACCAGCAAGGGGAGCTAGGTTTTGAAAGTATCCAACTGAAGAAATCCCACCTCCCTTCAGGCTTCCCTCCAAAGCCGCTCGCCCAAAACACATGAATGCTGATTGCCTGACTACTGCTGCAGGACGAGTCCATGAAAGAGAGATAATTACTGAATGTGCATTTATTGAATGGTCATTGCTAAATACAGACCATTAAATGTATCAAAAATTGTTTTTAATTTCATGAAATCATAAAGGGAAACTTTGCCACTTTTTATGTGGATGTCCAATTGATGGTAAATGAGGTCAAATGAAGCAATAAATTACTCAGTGCGTTCTTCTGCTCGCGGATCCCTGCCGGCAGAGCCTTCATGTACCAGGATGCATTGTGTACAAGCTTCTGACAGCCGCTGCATTTCTTTGACCGTATATTCTGGCTTGGATTAATACAGCTGAATATCTGTGTCAGCCTAAACACTGTAAAACGTATTCTGATCCATGACATCATCTGCATGTCAACTGACGCTGCTGGTGCTGGACGGAAAAAAGAATTTGCAGCCGCGCCCCATGAGACACAGAACATCAGCGACAACTGCAACGGTTTGCTCATTATCGGTCATTTGTACAGTGTTAAATTGCACCAGTAATGAGCTGAACTTGATACTTCCTCCATTTACTGTATCAGTTTTAATATGGTATATTGGTGCTAATTTGTGTGGCTTTGCTTTGTGATTAATTGCTGTTGTTAATATGGCACCTGTAATTCTGTGTCTACAGATAATATGTGATGTCTTGTAAATATTCATGCAGACATTCATTTCAAACTTGCAACCCAAGTAGCAAAGCCCAGTATCTGTTCTAAACCCCAGAAGCAAATTAAAAAGAAATTACAATGAAAAACTTGTAGAACCGTTCTTCACAGAGGCTGTCTCACACTTTTCTGAATGACCCTAATGTCCGCACCCACGTTCCTATACACACACTTTAATTAACAAGACAACAGATGCTCTGCTTAGTACCTACCCACTGAAGTCAGCCTTCCCCTAAATAATGCGATTAATATTTCACCTTTTTATTTTAAACAAACCTGCCAACATCTGAATCACTGCAGCAGCACAAGACACAGCGGTCACCACACAGATCGCTGTCTAAGTGGATTTATTTGATGTAATCTCTGCTGATTCATCGGGAAAACCGTTTGCCATGATGAAGTGCTGGACCAGAGCTTTTCAAATTTTCCCTAATAAATTTTCGGAGAGAAGTCTGGAAAAGGGCTCGGCCGTAAATCTAAACCTTTATAAATTCATCCTTCAGCACAGACCTCGACCCCGAAACACTAAAACAGTGTTACATTTATAACTTAATGTAAGCCCCTTTGTAACACTGTTAATGATGTGGACTATAATAACTTCAATACATAACTATCATAATTACTGCCAGTGATCAATATGATTGTGACTGTCACTCTAATTAAGTGATAAAGTAATGATACATGAGCTTGTGGTTAATAAATGCAAATTGTTTTCTTACTGTCACTTTACCATGTCATTTTATTGCTCAAATTAGTTCACAACAGTATAGCAGTAATGATAATGTAATAGCAGTGTGAACTAATAAGCTGTAAAATTAACTTATTGACACACATCACCTATGTTTGTCCTCGATAGAGCACTGTAAGCTGAACAGTGAACAGTAAATGAGAAGGTAAGCAGGAAACTACATCCTTGACTAACTTTTGGAACTTTTATATTTTTGTTCTTGTCCCAAAAGTCATTGTTTTGTATGTGTGATCAAAGTTTAACTGTTACAAACTGTAACTTATATCTCAAACTGTTTGCTCACAACACATGTTGACAGCCTGAAAGTCTAATGTATTGTGAAATGTGGTGTTTCACACTATAGTTTACTTTGTTAAAGGAATAGTTTGGCATATTGGAAAATAAACTTATTTGCCATCTTGCTGACAGTTGGAGGAGAAGATCAATACCACTCTTATTATGTATCTGTTAAATATGAAGCTGGAGCCAGGAAACGGCTGTCTCAACTTAGCATAATCACCTTCTTTTAATCTATCATTTAACTCTCTGCAAAAAAGCGAATAAAAGTGTCAAACTATTATTTTAAAGTTATTCTCCTCCATTTCACATGAGGTGGAGGATATTCTTGGATTATAAATTTGGTATTACTGTGTCAGGCGACATGGTTGACAGAGTAGCCTCTACTATTCTACATTTCTCAGTTTTGTCAACAATTTCCACGAAAAGAACAAAAAACAATAATGAACAGATCCTACTAACAGGTATCTGTGTATCCAAACCCTGATAAATCTTATTCCTCTGTGCGATACAGCTCCACTGCTGTCCGAAAACTATTAAACACATCAATGAGCCTCACTGTTGCACTGGGTGACATGTTCCCTCATTACCATGAGAACACACACACACACACACACATACAGTCTTGCTGCTGTTAATACTCACTAAGGCACCAAATGTGCATTAACAGTGCCTAGCTGTTGAAAAAAAAATGAAACCATGTATTTGAGAGTCTTTTCAAAGATTTAAAGTCACAGACAGGGCAGGGAATGCTATAAATATGTGGCACACAATACGGAAAGTATTGAGAGACAGACTAACACATTGTTGGTTTTGGCCTTTAATGGAATTTTTGGCAACAGAGATATAGATCATTGCCAGCCTTATCCTATAACAACAACCAGGGCAACAAACACAAGCAGCAAGATAATCAAGCCATTTTTAAAAAAATATATTATCTAAATCACTCATTTGAAGGTTAAAAGAAAGGTAAATGTTAAACGTCCATTATTTTGGTTTCTTTCTGATTTAAATTTGACCTACTTTTTTTACTCGACTCATGCACTGCTCTAATTCATCAAGTTTAATAATTTTACTTATTGTTTCTATTCATTTATCAAGTTAAAAAGCTGCATAGCTGGTTCCTGCTTCTCAAAAGAAGTTTTTCTTTGTTTCATAGTGCTGTCAAATTGAATCTCTCTTGATTTTGGATGTCACCTTGGACTCTGGGAACCTGCAGCGTGTCTTTATCATGATTTTCTGACACATTATAAACTTCAGAATGAATTAAAATCAGCACTGATGGCAAAAAATAAAGAAAATAGGACCAGAAGTATTTTTCTTTTTATTACACCTCTGTTAAAATAATTTCATCCTTTTGAAGATAACTTAATTATTTATCCCAATTGGCAGAACTTTAAGGAGATTGTTTTGTATTGGCCAGCATGTGGTGAGTGGATACATGAGGATGTCTGCTCTGCTGGTTGCGCCGCTGACTGTCAGGATTGCTTTTGCTAATCCATACATCACAGCGGGGCATGAATACGGCTGCTAGCATCAGGAGAGGCAAAGACAGTCTCCCACCGGCTCTGAAATGAAAGATGCAAAGTGATGTTGTCTAAGAATTAAAAGAGAAATTGTCAGAGCCTTAGCAGGAGCCAGATAAGCCTGTTAAACAAAACAACGGCGGCACCACGCGCCCGTCATGATGAGCTATACGGATAACAACTGGGAGAGCAGACATGATGTCTATCTCGGGCGGTGTCAGAACTGGAGAGCTTTCTGAGATCTCCCACATTATCTCGATGTGTCGTGTGTGTGCAGATGTTATGTTTTATCTGTATGCGTGTGTATGAGGATGCTGTGACAAGAGTTAATTTTTGGTGTTTCATTTTAATTACAGAGTGGACAGGCGCAGTTCTGAAAGCAGATGGAGGATTCACGATCCACTCCAGTGACTCGTCCTTCTCCTCCTCCTCCACTTCCTCCTTCAACACCTCGTCGTCCTCCTCCTCCTCTCCCCCGTCAACCCGCGGGGTCAAGGGGTCGCCGTCGGAGGCGAGCGTGAAACGTAAGATGACGCCGTTTATACTCCGGCGAGGACCCCTCTATGATGTGAAGATGTAATCAACCCCCCGACAGCTGCTCAGAAAAAGACAAACAGTAGGTTCTTAAATCTTCATTAGTCAACAGTAAATGAGGTTTGTTTTACACTGCAACACACACACACACACACACCCACACACACACACAAACACACACACACCCCCACGCACACTAGCCGTGTGCATATCCATTACGCCTCAACTGAGAACCATGGTAATGGTGTCTATTGATTTCCTTTCTCTCCTCGACTAGTCAAGCATGTAGAGTTTGGATGCTGGGTAATGAAATTACCTTCACTATGGAGGATGTCAGGAAAATGTTACAGCTGGAGAGAGGCCCCTCAGTGAGCGCGTGCGGTAAACACGGCACCTGTTTGCATCACCTTAATTCACAGGCTTCCTGTCTCAATCAACTCTTTTTTCCCCTCCTGCTCCCATCAGGGCAGTAATTCATTTATTATTCATCTCATCAGTAGCACTAAATGATGTAAATGACCTTCTCTGAACTGTATGGGACTCCATTTGGACACTGTCAAACACCATTAGACATTCAGCGCCCGGCTGCTAGAGAGGGTCAACTCTCTTATCTCAACACTGACAGATAATGCGTGACTGGGCTTTGTTCTCATGAATGGATCCAGGAGCCCATGGCCACGCAGGTATGTTTTGTGTGTGTGTGTACGTGTGTGTGTGCGAGCGTGTGCCAACACCCGGCTGCCTAATGTGCACTTTTAAACATTATCAGAGCTTTTGGACGTTGTGTGTGATGGAAAGACTGGGGCAGAAATGACGAAATGGTGTGAGTCAGAATTGAACCCATGACATACGTAGTTCAGTATGTGCATGGGACATTTGAGTCAACAGGAAGCGTGTGTGTGTGTGTGTGTGTTGGCAGTGTTTGTTCCCCCCTGAGCTCACTGCTCTGAGTCAGTAAACACAATGCCGCCTTTAATTAGCTCTGCGGTTCTAATTGATTAAAATTCCCTGCAGCACAATTATGCGATTTCATAGACATGCTTTCTTTTTTCTTTCTCTCTGTCTTTCGACTTTCTGCCTCGTTGCATTTTTCTTTTTTCCTGCCATCTCTCTGTCTGATTTTTATTCATTGCATTATTTATACCCAGACAGATTGGATGGACAGGGAGGAAACACTGTTGCTCCTCTGCTGGTCATGGTCCTGGTGCATCTGCAGCATAACAAAGGTGAAAGGTCATCGGCCTGTCCGTTTGTGGGTGCCGACCTGCAGAAGACAGTCAAACTGATCTCAGCAGGGCTTTCACACGCGCAATTCAGACAAACTAAAGGTCAAAACTGTCAAAATGATTCAAGGTAAAAAGGAGCAATTCTATGCTATAACTGCTATTTTCAAACAGTATATGTACAAACAGATTTATTAAGAAAGACAGCGGTCTGGACTTCTTGATGTCTTCCTGTTCTTCCCATTTTGCCAATATGGCATGAATGCAGAATAACATAAAACTTTCGAATTGTCCATTCAAATTTTCACATTTCCACTACTCTGCTCTCCACCTCAGCATGTTTTAAACAATATATTGTTGCTAGCGAGGTGAATGTTAACCATCTGTTACATGAGATCCATTCACCTCTGACTAAGGGACAAACTTAAGCAGCTCAAGCACGGCCCGAATTATGCCGGAAGGAGTGGTTTGAGAAGTTTCCATGGATGTTTTGATCAGGGGTATGCTGTTTTTTGGATGAACTGTTTCTTTACGAATGGCAGCTGGGATAAAACCAAAATGCAATACCATGAAGGCCTTCGAGGAGAGACTGTTATTTCCTTTTGAATCGCAACCAAAAATAAGAAACACAAACCAAAAGACGAGTAATACAGTCACACTGAGGCTGGGTTTGCAAATTGGATGCAAATCACATATTGCATTTGTTTGCATTGTAGCTGTTTGTCAAATTTTTGAATGATAATAATTTTGGGTTGCAGCTTTAGTCCGATGGTTTGGGATCCTACATTTCTTTGCGACTTTATTAACAGACAGAATTTCTCCCGTACACTAATAATTAATCCACGTTACGACACATTAGTTGTGAAGAAACCAGCTCAAATTTCTCCCTAAGGTGTGAGTTTTATTTTTGTATTTCCCTCCATAATCATTTTTATGAGGCGGAGGAAGCCTCTTTGCCTTTCTCCTCTCCTGAAACTGGCGCTGACATGTTTTTTATAACAGATAAAATCAATACTTTCCAACGGAATTCCACAATCAGTGGATTTGCTTGCAGGGGCAGAGTAAATCCGTGCAAACTTTCATGTTAAGTGAACTTGGTGGACCAGTGAATTTACCCAATAGCAAGCCATCTTGTCTGTGCTGTTGACCTTTGAGGGAACAAGCAGCCAAAATGAGTCCAAAATGGAGGAACCTATTGTAGCTCATTAGCTGTGTTGCACCATCTGCTTTTATTTAACCTTTTGTGTTGCAGTATAAACCACTCCAGAAAAGAGCAATGGTTTGCACACTGTATTGAGACACAAGGTGAATAAATTGTGTGAACTTATTGTCCCATTAGCGATCGAGCTAACAAGCTTGTTAACTAACAGTTTCACAAAAATGTGTATGAATGGCGTTTCATGTGAGTAGTGTCACTGCTGTGTACATCCACTGCGTGTTGCCAGCGCAGATACGACACATCAACAAGGCACTCGGGCTTCATCTGTGCTGAGGCCAGCCTGTATGAACCCTTTGTGTGTGTGTCTGTGTCATCATGTGTGTCAAACAGCCCCCTCATCATGATTCTGTAATGTATATGCACGTGCCCTGCAGCGCGGCAGCTTGTCGGCCCGGCATTATTTGGAGGGAAAAGGCCCATGATGAGAAACCATTTCACTCCATTGAAATAACACTCAGGAAAATTACTCTTTGAACTTGACTACAGGCTTAAGAGCCTCATCACAGAGTCAGCCAGAATGGCAGAGTAGCAATGAAGAATCCTCACACACGTCGAGACAGCTCATGAATAACAATGAGGAGCAGGACACAATCAGGGTGACAGAGTCTTAAACAATGGGGAAGGGAAGGAAGTCTTTATGCGACTCCTTCATTTGCCTTTTCTGTTCCTCACACACGTACACAGATAATTAACAGAGTCAACACACTCTTGGCTGAATGTAAAAGGTCAAGAGGTCAGGATCAGTGTTGGACCTGATATTAAAAGATCTTATATTTGATTTTATCTGAATTTAAAAATAATAAAACTAGATAGATAAATAAGATGGCAAGACACTAATTAACAAAAGGAATACAGGGGCTTAAAATGTTATACAGCACGTGTACCAAAAGTAATGAGGACCAATAAATTGTACATAAGATAATCAACAGAACACTATTTTAATATTTCACGGCACTGATCTTGACAAGGCTGGATTTAGTATTTTTTGGGCCCAAGATTCAATAAATTGAATAAGCTTCTTTTGAAATTGGCCCTTCTTACTTATTTTAATTACAATGTGGAGACAAAAATAGGTCTCCACAAGGTGAACTACTACATCTTAGTTTAGAGCGTTTTAAAACATTTGTTAATTAGCACAAAATACAAGTATATAGAAGTATAATATATACAGTATAAGTATATAATAAAAGTACAGCTGAGGCTGATGGAATATGCCATGAGTTTTGCAGGCGTCATGATAGAAGAAAATTAAAGGGATCAAGTCAGCAGGCTTCATCCTCTGGGGACCAGGGATATCTGTACCAAATTTTTTATTTCTGGTTAATAGTTGTTGAGGTATTGAGGTGTTGAGGTCTGGACCTAAGTGGTGGACAGCTGACTGACAGGCTGACATTTAAATGAATATGCAATACCAGTGATCACTACATATCACCAGCGTGATATGTAGTCTACTAATCTGTTCTATTTGCTATATCAAATAAATAAATACCAAGTTGCAAAGGTCCAAAGTCACAGACAAACTCTCAGCATCACATCATCTGCCATATGTGATATAAATGACAGAGATTAGTGAGGTATAACCCAGACAATTACTGAAATCTTCTGCAAATGTCTTTGATGATTAATGAGATGGTATGAAGGGCAGCGCTGCACAATTGTCCAGCAATGACTCAGAGGAAATTAAAGTGGTCTAACAACTGAGCTCCCTGACCACTCCCCTTTAAAGCCCTTCTAACAGACTTTTGGATCTGCTACAACACAAAGCATTCTTTTCATACACAGCCAGCATGCTTGGAAACACAAAATCTTTTGGTTTTCTCCTTGAAATATTGTTTTTGTCAGCGCTCATTCCAGGGGAGTAATTCTAAACACCCAGCTACTATTGCGGAAAAGGTCGAGTGTTTTCTCTTCATAATCAGCGAGGGATGTTACAGTCTGGGAGAGGACATGCAGATGATAAGGCTAGATGTTTATGTACAGTATCTGCCCTGGATGACCTTGTTTTAGGTCAGGCGTAGAAGGGTGGCAAATCTCTTTATCAATCTACATGCAGAAACACAGCTGGGCCAGCCGTATCCCAGCATGCCTCAGTTCACATTTTTGTGGCCAAAACCAACTGATTCTGCACGTAGTCAGGAATAACTCAGGCACAGCTTGACATTTGGCATAGGGAGAAAAGATATTGGATTTATAATTGAATTAGTGTGAGGAGGGAAAAAAGTTATAGGGAACTATTTTCTTGAAACATAACGACTTAGTGCAGCTCCCCCCTCATTTGAGATGAAAAAAAAAAAAACAATCATTACTTTATTAAGCCTCGCCTCTGGACGTCTTTGTGGTTTCACATGACAGAAATGTGAAGGTCAGATTATATTTAACACCGATTTATTGTTCCTTCTTGACTCTTTAGCCCCAGATGCATTTGGGACATATAAGGAGCTGTTGTCTTCAGCTCTATGTTATGGGTGATGGAGGGAGGAAAGTCAGAGAGAGAGGAGAGATGACCTGCAGCAAAGGGGGAGGGGTCGAACTTGAACCCTAGCCGCTGCCTCCACTGCCGGCTTAAAGGCAGAAATACATTGCCCCCCCATTCTGTGTTCACACCTTTCATGCAGAAGGCGAGGCAGAACAATGGCGCAACACTGCCGCCTTGAACATGCTGAGTGAAAAGGGTTTATGACAGCCTCCACTCCTCTGGGAAGATTTTGGAACCTGGCTGCAGGGATTTGCTCCCATTCAGCCAGTCAGTTTGATGAGGAGGGAATTGACACTGAGCATAGGGAACATCCACGTGTAACAATGAGAAGAAAAACACATATTTGAATGGAAGGTGGCTTTAAAGTAAAGAAAGAATGAGCTGACTGGAAGAACAAAAAAGGGCTATAAATACTTTTATCCCCATGTTAAAGTTTTGTTCTCAGGGGAAGGGTGATTGGACCACAAAGTCCAACTTCTCTTAAAAAGTATTACTTTTTTGTTTTGGTATTTCATATGTCAGCAGATGGCGGGCCCTGAGGGAGCGCAGTGTGCTCCTCTGAACGACCTGTAGCATTTCCTAACAGCTTCATTTAGTTCCAGGCATGGTGTCTGGCTGGGTGCCTTAACCTGGCTGGGCTCTTTAGGGCTGCCAAGACCCACAGCACCAGCCTTATTATTCCCCTCTTGCTCCGACTGTGTAATTTGATCAAGTTATTCATAACATTTCAGCTGACGCCTCTCCCTAGAGTTAGCGTGACATTGCTATTTGCAGAGGATAAATGCATTATAAGATGGCCCACTGCTAGGAAATTGAGCATTAATATTTGCTCTTGATGTGATGTATATAAACAGACAGATTTGCAGGCTCTTGGCTCCTCCATTGACAACCCATGGGGGGAAGGTAGCTGAAAATTTGGGGCCGATTTGAGAGACGGGAGATAGGATAATAATAATAACAATTCATGTTTGTGTTTTTATCTGCTGGGAAGGAAGCCTGCTGCTTCCCGTCTCGGCAGTTTGCTTCTAGGTGAGGTGGTTGGCAGCTATCAGCGGGGTCCCAGTGGCGCATCAGTCATCACATTGGGCTAATTTCTCTCAGAAAGCATGCAGATGCAGCCGGAGAGGGAAAATGCAGATGAAAGCAGCGGTAGAAGAACGGACCACTGGGACCGTCCCTGGAATTCAGTTGGGTCGGGTTTAATCGATGCAGCCATTTCCCTCAGAACACCAAAACCTGCGAGGCGCTGAAAGCCTTTTTTCTGAGGGGAGAATCCCTCTTTCAAAGCTTCCAATCTCCCTGTCGGTCCATTCAAATACAACAATAAAAGCCATAATATGTCCCCCATACATAACAGCCCTCCCACAGGACTATGAGGAATAGAAATGGTCCTGTCCTTGGGGCCCACACACCAGTGTTGCTCGCTGCAATCTACATTTTCTATTTAACACCGCCTCCTGCGATGAAGTACCTCAAAAAAGTCACAGCGTTAGGTTGGCCTTGCAGTGCAAATAACGCTGTTTGACACTGAGGTCTATGCTGGAGGGATGCAGAATAAAATGTGTTGGACTGCATACTAGCTCCAAGGTTGAAACTAGCCTGAACTAACCTTCCATATCTAAACATGAAGAGTGCAATTAAATTATTATTGAGCTGTCAACATGGAATTTAACTGTTTTTTTCCTGAATTCTAAATTCAAGTTCATTAAGTTCATTAAGAAGTTGAGACTCGGAAACAATAGAAGAGCTGCAAAGATTTGCCAATTAATCAAATAGTTTATCCACATAAAAATTATTATTACATATATTTTGATAATCGATTAATCATTTTAAGCCTCTTTAAAAGCAAAAATGTCAAACATTCACTGGTTGAAGCTTCTCAGTTGTGAAGATCTGTCTTTGTGACAGATCTGTTTAGAATAAAACAAGGTATTTGAATCCACCCACTTAAACTGGGGGAAATGATAATGGGCATTTTCAATATTTTCTTTAAGTTTTATAGACAAAACAATAAATCCAGAAAATAATCAGCAGGTTAATCAATAATGAAAACAGTCCTAAATAAATCAAATTAAAACCTAATTTGTATTTGACTCTCTGTTCCTCGGAGGTTGAAGCCAGAGATCTGCCGGGTTCAGGCCAACTTTGATTGTCTGAAAGAGTCAGCCAGTGAAGCTTCATATCCTGTGGAGATCTCCACCTGCTGTGCTGACATTCATGCTTGTTCATACTGTATGTCCCTTCACCGGCCTTGGTTTAACCTCATGTTTATTTCTCTTAAAGTACATGAAGATGTATTACATGTACTCAGATACATGTCAAGTAAAATATGATTTCTCCACTCCCACCAAAACCTTAGGGACTGTACGAAAAATTATTAGGGGAAAGTGAGGGGGTCGGAAATGGCGGAGATTATTGTACTTCTTCTTTTGGCTTAGGGCAGGGTAGTCTGACTTTTCTGGGGCAAGCAGGGTGAGGTGTTTTTTTTCCCCTATTTTTTCTTCTCATCCTACATTTGTCTCATATTACAATCTTGCACCATAAAGGTTCATAAAGGTGCAACAGTTCTGTTTCTGTGTCAAGATTTTACTTATATCTGCATTTATGGTGCATATAAGAAGCTCCATTTAGACAGCATGGATAGATGATTAAACAAGTGTATTATTTTGGCATGTTGTAGGGAGGGTGTTGCAGGTCTAAGTCAAGGAGAGGATTCAAAGAAAACATCAATAACCCTGGGGAGGGCCTGTGTTTTATTACAAAGGGAAACACACCACCCCAATAATGTTTGTACAAACCCTAGCTGCTTATCCTAACACTGTCTCATTAAACAGTATGATATTGCAACGGACTGGGAGACATGTTTGTGTTTTACTGTTGTGTTACGAGTGACACTGTGTTCAGAGATGGCAGTTCAGCTAAGGTAAAAGCTGTTTATTGCAGATTTTCAAGCTGTGAAGCCTGTCAGCCACTCCAGCTTCCTATGACAGTGATGTGTGCGTGGTAGTGTACTTTTGATTGGCAAAGAGTCAGTTTACTGAGGGATGCTACAACATATTTAGAATTGTATATATATATGATATAAGTGGAAACAAAAGTGGATAGAAAGTTTACCACAATCATCCATTTTACTGTAAAACTGTGCACAACTACAGCAGAAGCTGAGTTGCAGGGAGATTACCTCTGCAAGATCAGTGTTTACTGCAGAGGTTTTGCGTGGACAGCATTCCCTTGTCAAAGCCTGTTCCCGCGGCTATAAAGAAACACATTTACCTGTGCAACAAACTTTTTGACGAGAATGCCCTTCATAACTGCAATCATTTATTGTCACCTTTGACAACATCACAGGGATGGAATGTGGGCTCATCACAGCCTCTGGTGGACAAGGAATCGAATGAAGAGTGACAACCCGCCAAACAAAATGTTTCTATCAGTAAAAGATGATTGTCGGAAGATAGGAAGAACAAACTATAATGACCAAGATGTTTTTACTGGTATAAAAATGTGTTTTTCCTGGTTCAGTGCTGTCACTCTCTACTGCCTGAGCAATAAAGGCAACATTGTCAGAAAAATAATCTAAAAAAAGGGTGGTATGTTTTGGGGCTCTTTGCTTGATTGACAGGTGTTACAACCTTAAACACTGAGCCGTGGTGGATGCCACAGCTTCATCCATGCACCTCTCCACCCATTTTTTTTTTTTTGTTGCTTATCCAGGTCATGGTGGTAGCAAGATACACAAAACAGCCTAGTCACCCTCCAGCTCTTCCCGAGGGACCCCAAGAACAGGTAAAATATATAATACCATCAGCATGTTCTGTCTGCACCGGGGTCTCCTCCCAGTTGGACATGCCTGGAATTCCTCCACAGGGAAGAATCCTGATAATTAGATGCCCGAACCACATCAACAGACTCCTTTTTACAAGCAGGAAGTTCTACTCCTTTCAGATGCCTGAGCTCCTCACTCTGTCCCAAAAGGTGAGCCCAGACACCATATGAAGGGAAGTCCTTCCAGCCGTTTGTATCTGCGTCTGATTCTTTTGTTCATTACCCAGAGGTCATGACTGTAGGCAAGAGTCGGAATGTACATCTACTAGTAAATCAAGTCAGTTTGCCTTTATGCTTAGCTCACTCTTCACCACAACAGCACAGCACTCGCATTACTACTCATGAAGAAGACCCCAAGATACTTGAATATAAATCTCCTAGGGCAGCAACTCGTAACACTTTAACTGTATTGCACTCATCTGGATTCTCAGACTTCAAACAACTGACCAGCTTAAGTCAAACTTTTTTAAATTTACATTTGGCAAGCCTGTTGGGTGTCAGCCATCATACCCTTGCGCTGTTCTTTAGGCTGCTTTCACACCTAATCATTTAGTTAAAATGGAGCGTTTTCCTGTTTAGTGGGGCTCATTTGGGCTGGTGTGAAAGCTGTCAGTCAAACTGTGGTGGGGACTTGAATTTGTTACTGGGTCAATTTTATCTTCACTTCATTGGCTCCCTAGTCATGTCAGACCAGACTTTAAGGTCTGATTTTATTGTGCTTTATATCCAGGGCTGGATAGGGACTTTTTTGCTCACCAGCCAGTGTGGCTAGTGGTTTTCCAAGGTTACTAGCCACTTACCATTTTCACCGGCCACAATTTTGTTGTTGGGAAATTTTGATTAAAGTTGATGTGGTGTGCTACAATTTACTTGAAAAACAACATTTACAACCCTTTAATTGTGAAGGAACATTGTAAACACCCAAATCAAGGCACCCTTGCTTATATCACATTACCTTCTCATCATACAAGGCTCTTGTCTGTACCCAGAATTTAAACTTCAAGTTTAATTTCAAGGAATTTGTATATACTGTGATTTTGTTGGTCTGTTTAGTACACACCACAGCTATTGCGTGTCTGTCCGTCCTGGGATAGGAATCCCTCTTCTGTTGCTCTTCCTGAGGTTACTTCTATTTTTCCCTGTTAAAATGAGTTCCTTATCCGTAATGAGGGTCTAAGGACAGAGTAAAGCTATCCCATAGTAATACCCCCCCCCCCCCCCCCAATAATGTTGCACAGGATTCCTCTCTTTTGTCCTGTGTTTACATGTTTGTCATTGTTCATAATGTAGTCGAGTTGCAGCCATAATCAGTTATTTCTTTGTGACAACCCAGAACATAAATATACACATAAGAAGCAAGTTTAAGTGTTGCATAAGCTGCTGTCAGCCACCAGAATTTGATTTCTTTGTTGATGAAGACAATCACCAAAACTGTCCAGTTAATTAGTTGCCTGTCAGTCAATAGGACTTCATGTTATACTGTGTATATCATGACATCCTATTGACTGACATATACTGTATTTACAGCCTTTGGTTTGTTTGTAAAACTCAGTGTGAACAAGAACCAGACCAGAGCTAAAAGGCAGCAAGGTATAATTTCTTCTCTCAGTCCAGGCCACATGAACCAAACTACAGGTGTGAAAGCATCCTCAGATATATTCCTCTTGCAATCACTACGTGCCTCCTCTAATGGTCATATATGCCATACCCTGTGGTGGAAATCAGGAGTCACAATGTAGTGGACACTGTACTAGGGTCTATCAGCAGGAGGTGATATGTCAGCTCTTGGTTAGAGAAGGGGGAAATGAAGGGAAGAAGGAATGAGGAGATCAGAGGCAAGAAGAAAGTACGGAGGAGAGACGGGTATTGAATGTTTGAAAGAGCTTGACAGAAGCTTGATGGGGTGGTTGACGAGAGGCTGCCGTCTTGTAAGGAGGCAGGATGTAAAGATGAATAGAGGCATGGGCAGAGGGAAAGAAAAGGGATGAAGAAAACACATTAAGGGAGAAATGACAGAGATGGGGGGGGCTGGGCCGGAGCAGGAAGAGTCAAGCAGAGAGCATAATTTGCGAGACAGAAATGGACCACGGACCACTGTGGAGCTTAATTCCCTGTTTTTTACGTCACTGTGAGCTCTCAAAGGGCCAACATGTGTACAGCTAGTGCTGGTCCAAACATGGAAAAGTCAAAGAAAGTGAATTACATGACATGTTGCCTGTCAAATTGTGTAGATGGAGACGGTAATCTAGAGAGGTCCAGTGGTAGTTTGTAATTCTTGATTGTCTCCGCAGGCTGGAAAATGACCTGAAATTACAGTGAGCTGACCAGCAGGCCTTGAAGTAATTGGCACATGGCAATGCTTTCAACCACTCTGCTTTATTAAATCGAACGCTAATGTAACATTACATTGGCTTTTGCCATTAGGCCAGTGGAGCAACACTGCCTTTCGCTATCAATGCTAATGGCTCGGTCACTCATTGGTCTGACAGATCTGCCCATAAATACGGTGCTCCACGTTGCTCTCATTACATCGCCCAGGTCTTCAGAGTTGTGTAGGATCTAATGGGTGAAGGGAAGTGTTGTTTAAGTGTTGTTACTTCCCATCGGATGGCAGCTACATCTCTAACAATCCCCTTAATACGTCCCGCTTGCCTTCTCGCCTGGCTGTTGGGTGGAGTTTCCGTAAACAAGCACAAGTGAAGACAGGGAGGTGAAAGCCTGCCATCTGCGATGGCAGGGGAGACATTCTCTGGATGTGAAGCTCGGCCTTTGCGGTGATGCCTGGGAATTCTCCATATTACAGAAGTCTCAAAAACAGAATTTGTGCAGGTGATGAGTTGTGTCCACACGCTGCATCTTGGGGCACCGAGGTGGCCTGTTAGTAATAAAGGGCATCCTCATCAAAGTGTGTGATTGTGGTGCGATGGCGCCTCTAGAGGGTTCAGTGTCTTTCCAACAAAATGAATGTGTTTCTTAAAAAGGGACACTGTGGGAACAGAGTGGGGGATGTTATCCCCCCCCCGCTCTTGAACAATAAGCACCAAGGACTGACCTTAACTGGCAGTACTGTGATAATCAGGAACACACTGGCAAACTTCTGAACTATATGAAACACAAATGATCAAGTATTTTTATATGTTTTTAAAGATGTCTGCAGGGGATCATCATGATCAAAAGCAGCTATCTAAATCCTGTCAAAGGTCAAAGACACGCATGTACAGGCGATCAGAAGTCTGGACACTGTTAGAAACCTGATTAATGTTGTCCTTGACATTTATGTCAGAGAAAGACATGTGGTGTCTTGCGAGCAGCATATTTCCCGCAGGTGTGAAGAGAAACAAGCAGAAACCGGTCCTACTGTTTGTTGTGATTGAATAGTGATTAATGGTGATTAAACAAAGACCGCACACAGTTTAGTTTGGATTATTGTGGCCCGAAATGATGAATTTGCTCCAATTTGCATTTCCAGAAATTGCTCTTAAACAAGGCATTACACTACTATACTGGTGATGCCTTTTCTAGATTCCATAACCTTGTTCCATTACACATATTGTATATTTGTGTGGGTTTACAAGTGATATGCCACTGCAGTAATGGCAATTCTTGATGGGATCAAAGCAAGTGAAATATATTGACCTCCTTCATCTAAAGTAGTTGCTGATTCGAAGGTCAATCATAGTAGGTGAACAGTAGGTATAAAGTAATATTATTTAAATATTGTCATTAAATCCATATTATTCCATACTTAATTCATGTTTTTTTAAAGCTATAATCTTCTCCTCAGTTTCCCCCTGATCACAGTGGCAGGAAATGATGTGTCACTTTCTTACGCTCTCAGTTTCCCCCTGGGCCACATTAAACTTTCATCACATGTAATAAGTAGTGATTTCAAAGGGTAATGTCATGTAAAGTAAAATAAAAGAAAAATGTGGAGGCTTTGCGCCGAAACATCTTATCTCTCAGATCCTTGGACTGCAGTGATCTAACTTTATCTCATTTTAGTCTGCCCAGGGTGCCGCAGAAATAACAGCAGCAACAGGGAGGAAAACCACTGATCAGCACCCAGAAGTTAAACAGGTCCATGTGCCATGCCAGACAGTCTGTAAGTGGGCAACAGCTGATCTGGGATCTGAAACCAAATCTTCAGTAGCTGCGTATGCCTCGTTGGGATTGAGGTAATTTAAGGGCAATGGTTCTGATTGATAGGGTTCCATCTCCTCTTTGTCACATTATCAATCTTGTATCAAACCAAATCGGCCTCTTCTCAATCTCCATTGAACCATGCGTGTCTATCACTTTATCTGGACCTCATGTGGACAGTTAAATTGATCTGCCCAGGCATCACACAGAAATTGTCTCTCTTTTTTTTTTTGGTATCTGTGCAAAAGCAGACAAAAAAGCAAAGCTGAGCAGGGGGTGAGGAGGGGCCGAAAGAATGCTGACCTCGGATGAGCATTAATCATCCACACATTTTCAAGCAGCACTTAAGATTTCTTGTAAACGAGTGAATCTGCGAGGAGATTAGCCGTGATCCAAGACCATCACATAACGTAACACGGGCTGCAGATAACCTGGATAACCATCTCACTGTAGAATTTTGTTACAGGAAGGATATTGAAATAGTCAACTCTCCAGGTGGCAGGCGATGACTTTTAAGGTGAAAAGAAGACCATGGCTGAATCCAAACGTCCACCCTCTGGATTTCAGCCGTACGTACTGTGACTTGGTGCTATATAAGCCACTGATTGATAGGCCTCAAATCTGTTTCACTCATTGCCGTGGAAACCTTCGAAGCAACAATCTAGCAACACCTACAATCGTGTGCACCCCAGACCCTGTTTAAAACTCTGAGGGTAAAAACAGGTTTTCGCTCTGAGTCCAACATATATAGGAGATGTCATGGATGAGGACATTCTGCCAGATGACCCTGGTTCTCCAGAACCACAAAAGCATGTGGACTCAAGGGAAACAAGTGGTTTTCACATCATGGGCAGACTGTCTGCCTAGGTTTTAACACCAGCTCAGCTGCCAATCATGCTGAGAGACCATGATTATGCAGGCCTGTAAACTGTGCAATCAGTTTTTTCCGTGCATTTTATTTCTTTGTTTTATACCTGTCATTACGAATGTGAGGTCAATGCAAAAAGAAACAAAACAAAATATAATTTCCATGAATATAATTTGAGTTTCAGCTAGATAATTGAGGTTGCCCTTTTCTTTTGTACAAAACAAGTGAAGCAACAATGGTGATGAACAATGGTGATCAAAATGAAGGACACCTCTGTATTGAAAATAAAATAAACAACATGGCTTAAAAGAAACAACAGCAAAAAGTCAATTTCTTTTTCAAATATTAGTTTGGAGTGTTCTTAATCAGAAGGAGTTTCCCCCTCACATTGGTTATTAGGTTTATTGGTTATATGCTGTGTTTGTTTCTCATGGCACTGTGCATGGTAGGGAAGAATTTCCAGTTTGCAGGTGTTGCTTCTCCACCCTCCTATGCCAGTTTTTGGAAGAATGAGATCCTGTTAAAACAAAGCATTAAAAAAAAAACAGGCATACCTTTTTAACACCAGTGACATTCAGCAACGACCCATTTTGAGTCACCAAGCATACATGGAACAGGATATCAGGTCACAAAGGTTCACAAAGTGCTTCACAGGGTAAAAACATCAAACAGGAATCATTAACGTCTTGGTCATAAAAACAAAAAGGACAATCCTAAGGTTTCTCCCATTTTCTTTTTGGCTTGCTCACTCAACACAAGACCATTAAGCTTAATTTCATTGAGAATTTGTCTGGAAAGAATCCACAATATTCCACAATAAAACAAGATGTAATTATACTTACAAAAAACATGATTAATTTCAGCAGGGAGCGGTGTCTTCTTTATTGCTCAGACTGGTGGTTGAAGATATACTGTTGGAATACTGGTGATTAAAATAACTAGTAATGCAAATGATTTAAATATATCTATCTCCAAATTATTATAACGATTTCATACTACCCAGTGAGTTTTCTTTTCCCCCCTGATTTTATGAACACCTGCTGCAAATGAAATTTACAGGTTCTGTGAGATGAATATCCAATCTTGAGAACTTTTTGGAGAGAAGAAGAAATATTTGTTCCTGCATCATTTTGAGTGGGTAATATAACACCAAATGTATCATATGTGATACATTTTACTGAAACATCAAAATAAGTAGTTAGTGAGTTGATGCAATCGGAAATTACTCAATATTTCAATATTTATTCTTTTGTAAAACCGAGTTGAAATGTGTGTATCAAATTTGACACAGCAGGTATATAGGGCAATTTATCTCCAAATCCATAAATTGTCATTCTATTGCATTTCATGGATTATACTTATCATCAAGCAACATACAGTCCTTTTATTATTCAAGTAAATTAATTAAATGGTTAAATGACATAATTTGGCACATTTGCAACAAAAAAAAAAAAAAAAATAGATATGCAACATGCTGTATCATGATGATTGATGACTAGTTGTGTTTTGACATGGTTCCCTTGCTAATAACTGCCTTTTGCTTACTGATTTTCACTAAAAACGACAATGATTGTAAGTTATATACAGACTAACATTTAGACAAACTTTTTTTAGGGAAACATCTAGAAAATACTTATATGCTGTAAAATTTCAAGATTTTTTTATCGATTTTCACTAAAAATCGACCAATTCAGAGAATAAATACACAAATCTCTTTTGTGTGTGTTTTTAGAGGTCAAGAAAATACAGTGGTTGAAGATGCTTTGAAGATGATTGTGGATGGGAATTCAAGTGACATCGATCAGCTATGGGAAGATGATGATGATGATGATGATGATGAGGACTGGACTACTGAAAGGATTGAGGAAAACTCGGATAGTAGTGATGATGAGGAAGCATTAGGAGATGAAAGTGTCAACCAGACAAGTGTAGAAGTCCTAGAAGAAGACACAACAAAACAAAAGGACACAACACCAAAGCAGTCGGCAAGGGGCAAAGTCAAAACGAAGGAGTATCGGTGGAAAAGAAAACAGTTTGAACCTCTAGATGTTGAATGTTTTGAATGTATTGAGGAAGACTCCGAAGACAGGCTTCACTGGACACCATACATGTATTTCAAATATTTTGTGACTGAGGAAATGCTACAGGAAATTGCACAAGAAACAAACTTGTACAATGTGCAGAAAAATGGAAAGTCAGTGAACACAAATGCCCAAGAAATTGAGCAAATTCTGGGTATGTACTTGCACATGGGGTTAGTACAGATGCCCAGCGTACGAGGCTATTGGGAGATGGAGACAAGGTACGCTGCAGTTTGTGATGTGATGTCACGGGATCGATTCCTGCATTTGCTGACGCTGATTCACTTTCAGGACAACCTCAATGTGTCTGAGGATGCGAAAAAAGATAAAATGTGGAAACTCAGGCCATGGTTAGAGAAACTACGGCAACGCTTTCTTTGCATACCTCCTGTAGAATGTCATGCTGTTGACGAAATTATGGTGCCTTTCAAAGGAAAATCACAGCTACGGTGCTACATGCCAGGAAAACCTCACAAGTGGGGGTTCAAGATCTGGGGACGCGGCGGACAAAGTGGCTTTCTTTATGATTTTGACGTGTGCCAAGGGGCAGAAAATCCTGACAAAGAGAAATCTGATGTTGGTGCCACCGGAGATGTTGTCCTGAAAATGACCTCAACCCTTCCAGCAGGAAAAAATCACAAAGTTTTTGCGGACAACTACTTTACATCAGTTCCATTGGTGGAGCACTTGAAACAAAGAGGGATCTACTACATAGGCACAGTCCGAATGAACAGGGTAAAGAACTGCCAACTGATGGATGAGAAAGAATTGAAGACCAAGGGAAGAGGGTCTTTGGATTACAGAGTAAACCATGAAGACAACATCATTGTGAGGTGGTATGACAAAGCTGTGAACCTGCTCTCTTCTTTTGTTGGCATCGAACCCCTGGGCAATGTGAGGCGTTGGGATCGGAAAGCCAAAACCCACATAATGGTTCCCAGACCAGCCATTGTTGACACATACAACAAGTTCATGGGAGGCATTGACCTTCTTGATATGCTATCTGCACTGTACAAGTTCAGCTTTAGATCCCGAAGATGGTACATGTACATTTGGTGGCACACTGTTACAGTGGCAGTAATCAATGCATGGATTCGCTACAGAAGAGACCTGAAACATCTGAATCCCGGGCAGAAACCCCTGCCCCTGCGAAGGTTTCAGGCTTCTGTTGGCACCTCTCTCACAACTGCCGGAAAGGTCAGAAAGTGTGGCAGACCACTATCCTCTCCAGAAGCAACGCCAACTCCTCCCCGGAAGAGGAAAACCACTGAGGTGCCCCCTGAAGTGAGAAAGGATGGCCTTGATCATTTCCCAAAAATGGGAAATCAGACAGAGATGCAAGCACTGCACAGGCCACTTTGCCCATGTGTACTGTGAGAAATGCAGAGTCCATCTTTGCCTGAACAAGGACAGAAACTGTTTTCAGGCCTATCACCATGCAAAATAAAAAAAAAGGTTGTGAACCACAAAATGAGCCAAAATAACTGAAATGTTCCTCTTCCACCCTGCCGGTTCCGTTGGTGGATTTCTCATTGCTGCATGATTGCAGAGTAGCTTATACCGAGTAATAATAATAATAAATAATGGAAAATATGTTCTTGTTTGGTACTAGAATGACCAATTTGTTACACATTTCTGTGTTTTAATATGTTTTTGTTTGTTTAAAAAAATGAAACTTTGAGCATTATTGCCTGATGTATCAAATATGATACAAATTGAAACTCACATGTGGAAATCGATATTTGAAATGTTTTTTGTTTGTTTGTTCAGAAGGACCATTAAATGCTCCAGTTTCAAAGAATTGAAATTTTCTGTCAATTATTTCATAGTTCAGGCTTTACAGGTAAACGTGGAAACCATACAAATACAAATAAACCAAATCAATTTCTGTATCAAATACAAGACAGAAAGTAATACAGTAACAGCTAATTCTGTGTCATGTTTATTGGAGTTGTCTTGTGGTGAATTGTGTTAAACTGCATACACAACTATCTTCACCAACTATGGTTGCCTACTTTTTGTTTTTTTACTCTAACACATCTAATGTGAAGAAATACCACAGAAACATCACCTGCATTGAGGTGATGTGAATTTGTAATTGAATTAAATAAGTTGCATTGATTATGGTGTTGATCGGTATACGATACAGGCCTTCCAGAAAAGTATAAATCTGTGAACCTGAGGTGTGGACACACATGTTGTAGTTCATTGACGGGTTGTATATTATAGGACAGATTCATAGTGAACAAACACTTACCTGATTATGATTGGTTAAGGGAGATTCTAAGCTGACATTTCGAGCTTGATTTGAGGACTCATCTGTTAGTCCCTCAAAGGCAAAGCCAGAGGGAAAAATTCCTGGTGTGAAAACCCCTTGAAATATTTCACACATCAAATTCCCATGCATAAATTAACTGCTGTACAAACACAGTCAAAGCACGGGTGTTGTTTTGTGCCGTCAGTGCCATAAATGGCCATGAATAGGTGATCATGATAGTATAGAGTATTTTAACCATCCTCTTTGTTGAAAGTTTATCACGTTACTAACTTTGTGTGAAAATGTTTTTATTTATCCTACCAAATGGTGCTTAACATGTACGAGAGCCAATCAGAATGCAATATTATTACAGCGGGGTAACCGGCGGATTCACTCAGGCCGAGACAAAACAAAACAAAGATTCGCTCAGACTCTTTCCGTTTTTGCAAATAGCACTACAGTGTTAACTATGGACGGATACAGAAAACACTTAATTAATCTTTGCTGTTGTTTTAAGGATGTTTAGCTTTTATTGGATGCTGGCAGCCTCCCTCTGCTTCCAGTCTTTGTGCTTAGTTAGGCTAAACACAGTTAATATTCTGTTAGGGGGCAGTTTTAATCTCTAACAAATGACGTTTTAAATAAACCCACCAAATGACTGGGGCTCATCCTTTACTGTATATTTGGTGCTTCTATGGAGGACATTGAGGCTCCCTCATTGTCTCCATACACAAAAACTATAATCACCAATCCACAGTCCAGACTGGATTTCGCTGTTGTTGGGTAAAACCCATATCTGCAAATATCTTTTTTTCTCTCATCAGAAGAAAAAAAAAAAATCCCTTTTATTCCCCATTGAGTGCTGTATTTTTCAAACTATTCTTCAGATGTCGAAGGTTGTTTTGACATCTAAAAAGGTCATGAAACATACTTGTTTTTTTCCTTTTGTTTGGCCTTTTTAAATGGTTTTTACCCACATGGAGAGACAGTGGACACTGCAGTGGTTTTGCCAGCAGTGATTTCCCCTGTGCTTTCAGACCCACAGGAAATGATGGGACTTGACAGCTGCGTCCCGCTGTTTGATTTAATCAACTCTGTGTTTCTATGTTTTATATTGATTCATGTAGCTGACCCATAAAGGTTAATAAAATAACTCTGATCCCGATACCGATGTTGGAGAAATGTCCGCTCTTTACCTGATTATTACTGTGCAGTGCAATGATCTTCCTGGACATTGACAGCTGTCTTAATTTACACATGTAAATGAAATTTTACCGATTTATCTGAAATAGAGTGACTAAAATGCAAAGAAATAATGAAGCTATTGCAACCATGACCTTCAATGTTGTATTCAGGAAATATCAAATATGTTTCTCTTCCTCTCAGGAAACCAATACTTTTTGTTTATTTTAGTATGTGTGACTATCAACTTGCAGAGACTTCAAACCTCCATTTACTAGGCAAGAGTGGGTTGTTTTATTTCTGCCAGTTTCCTTGTCATTCCTTGACATTTTAAAAATCTTTCAGATTTACCAAAGCTTTCTTATTTCCAAAGCGTTAATAGGTAAGACCCATTAAAATAAAGTCAGTACAAGTGATCACCTGTGTGCGTAATTGTTTTTTCACAGTCAAAAAGCTTTTAATCAATCAGTTTTTTTAGTCTGGTGATTTACTCGATATTACATAATGGCGCGTGCTGTTAAATGAATAACTATTTTTGGATTAAATGCATTCCTGCATAGATATGAGTTGCTCAACACCTGATGATTCCTGATATCTACAGTGGGATGTTCTCCGGCTGATGGGTGATGTTCAGTCACATTTAAGAGCACAATGTCGTCATGAATTCTGTATCCAGTGTTGTCATAATTCTAATTGCATAAGATCTATAATTCTAAAAAAAAACCTAAATGTGCAATAATCTTGTCATGTCAGCTAGCTACCCCTCTTTAAAACTTGAATGTTTCATCCCACTGGCTGATTTCGAACTTTTAACTTCAAATCTGTTTAGTGATGTCTCTGATACTCAGGTAGTTTCATTGAGATCAAAATCTATTTTGCAAAAGAGTCCTAATTAAATAAAGGTTGCATAACTTCAAGTTTTCTTTAGTTTATGATACAATGTACTTCTTTGCCTGCACGCTATGATGGAAAGTGTGTGTGAAGCCTGCATAATAAACACTAGTCTGTAGTCGGGGCCAATTTGAGTCAACTTTGTGAACCCAGGGATTTATAGTGAACTGTGGTTATAGATGACTGTCTGGATTTGAACAGCGGTCTGGATTTCCAACAGCATTTTAAAGAATTTCAGTCCAACTAAAATCACATTTAGTCATCCCTTTTGTAGTAAAAAAATATGTCATTAAAAAAAATGGATTGTTAAGCTATTTATTATTAAAAGGAAGAAAATTATTAGTGTGAGTGTCTGCTCTGCCTGTGAGGAATGCTAATGTTACTGCTTTATGCAAGATTTGATTGGCTTTAATGAGGTAAGGTCTCATTGTATGTAGACAATACCTAAAAAGGTATTCCATTGAATTAATTCAAAACTAGGGGCCGTCATCATGAAACAAAAAAATATAAATTCCTCCCTTTTGGCTTCTGATTTTTTCAGTTATTCACAGAGTTGATATGTAAGCTGTATCAGACAAAAAATATGCAATTTTAATTTCAGTTGAACCTCAGAGGACACACAACCTGCAAACATGCATGCCTTGTAAACACTTTTTAAGACACCTTTATTTAAAACAACCATGTTCAGCAGCCAGGAGTTGTTAGTGTTTTTTTTTTTTTTTTTCGGTAGAATAATGTCTTTAATACCTTAATTAAACACCACTGTTGTTAAAAAAAGAGTAACATATTTGATTTTCAGGTAGAAATCTGAAATAAAATAACCAAGGCTAAATTAGGCCTTTTTTCACCTGACAGTGTAAAATATCCAATTAAATTAATTGGCTGTTTGTTTCAGCGCACACCCCCTCCCCCCATTTTCACAAGAAAGAAGGTGGCTGAGTGTCACAGACTGTTACCTCTAAACGTGCTCAGCTTCATATTTGTCTAATTGGACACTCCTGGGGACTTTTGAATACACTGCAGACGTGTTACTCTTTGTTTCATATAAATGTCTCTCACAGTAGCTATTATCATAAAAATGCTCTGGCTCTTCATGTTTCTTGCTCTTCGATCTCTCTGCTGTTTAGTGGCTGATAACTAATTAAGAAAATGGGTTTCTGTGGCACACGCTGAGGGATTTGATTGTTGCCTGAGTGGCTGTTATTCTTGACGTTTTGTGACAATGTCATCTGACAAAATGTACTACAAAAAAAAAAAAAAAAAAGACAAAAAAAAACAACAATTTCCTTTGTACTTTTCAGTGACTGCTGTCACAAGCTGACATTGTTTTTCTCAGTCATATGTTTTATTCAGCTTCTGAGCCTCTCTTGTATTGACTTTTGTGCAAATTGAAATTCTCCTTTTCTTTTATGCTACTGTATGTTTTCACCTACAAGACAAAAGCGTATTTGTTTGCAGCATTTATGTAGTTAAAAAGGTCACAGCTCGAATAGAAACAACAGGACAAAAATCTGACAGTCTTTCAGTTGTTTTCAGTGCTCAGAGTGGAGTGACAACCTTCTTTGTGCTAAAATGTCATTGTAGAGCAGGAGAAGAATGTCAGAGGGTTTTATTAGGAATGACACACGTGTATATAATGTCATAATGCAGCGCTGTGGCATGTGAGACACCTGAAAGAAGACGTTCCTTTTGTCCTCACTGAATCTAAAGTAGTGAGGTGGACAGGGAAATTAATGAAACTGGGTATTTAAAAAGAATGATTTAGCAATTTGTAAAGCAAAAAAGAGAAGAAATATTGAAATAATGCTTTGTGATTTTTGACTGAAGTTTCTACTGTTTAAGGTGCTTTCAGACTGAACACAAAGAAAATGTGTGTTTCGCCTTATTCTTCTATTCTGCAGTGTTTTACCTTAGTGTTTATTAGCTACCAATTTGACATGACAAAACAATTAGTAGCTGTACCTGTCTGACTACTCACAGCGACTGTGTGTATGTGTGTGTGTGGGCGTGTGTGTGTGTGAGCTCAGACTGACTTGAAATATTATCAGGATCTCAGTAGTTCAGTTAATTTTCCTCCAGATCTTCATATCGTGCTCCTGTTGTCGCTGTTCATTCCTGCGTATGGGAAATTTTAAAATTGCCTATACCAAAACAATTTAAACAAATACAGTACACAATGTTGTTTTGAATATGTATTTTGTATTTATGTCTGCATTTACAGTGTCATAATTAAATGAAACCAGTCAGTGTTTACTTTGTTTAAGCATGCTGTCAGCACTTAATGAAGTGTTTTAATGATGACAGAGTAAATGCAAACATACAAAGGAAATACATACAACGGTTTGTATTGTATTTCACATTGCAGGTGATTTCATTTTTTTTTTTTTTTTTAGGCATTTTAAATCTTCCATACATATGAGGCTTAAGTCTAAAAAGTCAAGTCATCATATATCAAAAGGTGATATTATTAGAACTTGTGGCAGACAAAAAAGAAATAAAAAGACTTGTAAAATGAAAACATAACACATCTCACACACACACACACCTTCTACAGGTGAATTACAAAAAGAATACGTAAACTAAAGATATGTTAAACATTCACAGCAATTTATATTAACAGAGAGCAAATATATCGTGAGGTCCAGCTGGACTCGTGGCAGGCATTAGATCATGTGTCATAATGTGAACATCAGTTTCTTACCCCCTTTATGATTCTGTCTTTTTTTTTCAGCCAAAGCTGTTGAAATTTTCTATTTGGAAAACCACTGACAGTAATCAATAAATGAGAGGATCTCTTGGTACAATAAGCTACAATCAATAAGTCAGTAAGTGATATTTAGATTATAGCTAAAATATTTAATATCTTTGAAAGTCAAAGATGCAGCCGGATGGATGTTAGAGGAAGGACACTTGAAAATATACCTATTTGCTAAAGAAGTTGAGATAATGATAATGATAATGATAATAATCATCTGGCACCAACACTGTTGTATTAAGGCTATAGTCCCCACAAGACTTTTACCAAAACCCTCTAAACTCTGTCAAGTTCAGCATGTGCTGTACCTAATTACATCCTGTGATGAAAAAAATCATAATAGAATATATATATATATATATATATATATATATATATATATATATATATATCCATATATAGCAACTTAAGAACAATATTATAATCAAAATGCTCTGATTATTCAATCCAGTTTAACAAACAGCAGTTACATTACTCATTGACTAGGTTTGAGTTCAACTTTACAGAGGAGGAGCTCTGACTTGCAGATGCATCAGCCTCCTTTTCTGTTGTGCGGATACTATTGGTGAGCACATTGAAGTATGTAAGCAGTAAAAAGTATCGATTCTAAGTCTTCTTTAAGTAAAAATGGATCCATCTCTTGCTAGATCGGTTATAGAGGCCTAGGAAGAATCTTTCAGAAAATAGCTTAGTGCTCAATTATGGGGGAAAGAAATTCTCCCATATGTTCATCATGGGAGCGTTTCAGCTTAATCATGAAATACCAGCAAGGTGGAAAAGTCATGTATGCACCCGCTTCCAAAACCACGACCACTTGTAACCACAAACCCAAGATTTCCCAGCCTGGCCACAGAGGACATGGCGGTGATGAAGGTGGGAGAGTGATCTCATGAGCAGAGAGGCCTGTTGTCCCTGTCCAGCAACACCTCATGAACCAGGGTTCCACATCCTGCTGGTGTTGGCCGATCCTGCGGTCCACTGGGTCCTCTCCGAAACCCGCGGAGTCTGCTCCATTTCCGTCAGCCGTCTCGGGCAGATTACATGACTAATGACGAGGAGCTGCTGTATCCCTCACAGCCGTGTGTCAGAGCCAGAGTGTAAGAGAGGATCGGAAATTACTTAAGTCTCTTATTACTCACATAAAAGTGGGAGCTAGAGTTGCAATTACCTACATGCACCTCAGGATATGTGAAAGTACAAAAGACAGCCATGGTGCTGTAATTCCTTTTGACTTTTTTGCTCTGGGTGAAGGAATATATTCGAACCGGTTAATGACATGTGACACTTGCGGAAGAAATAAGAGCAACTGCTGTTTTCTTTGAAAGCGACTTTCCCTTTTTCTCATTTCAGTGCAACAATTCATATGGACCCTGGTGTTAGTGCATGAGTGGACAGAATGTGAATTTCCCATCCAGAGTTTACCTCATCTGACGGTTACTGGTGAACTGGAAACGGCGGCGCGGCTATTTCATATGCAATTCATCATCATGTCAAACACGGTGCCCACGCAGTTTTCTATACGGAAATTAATATTTGCCGGTTGTTGGTATTCTGCGAGCGTGCAAACACATGTCCAGAGTCCTCTTTCGGCTTTGACAGTCTAATGAAAATAGAACAGCGTCGTCAAACAAACATGCCGCTGCCCTCAGCGGCCCTGAGAGAGTCCCCGAGGTGATCGTAAATCACCAGCAGAGAAGAAGAAGAAACATGTTATTATCTTTCCGTCGTAGCCACGCACTCGACCACGGATGTTACTGTATAATTCCACCCAGCACAGCCATGGTGAATTTATTCCATTATGTTGCCACGAGCGTGCATGCTGTCGTTGTGTTTGTGTGCAGATCTGTGTGCACGTGCATGCTTTTAAAAAGGCCCGGGTTTATCTGCACTGCCGCCAGACCAGAGATAAAGCTCGGGGGCCTCCAGGCTCAAAGCCTGCCGTCTCACTACAGCACGCAAGCTTGTTGTCATTCAGACACGGCTGCTGTGGGGGAAAGATGGGGCACGCAGGGCAAGATTAATAGCAAGAAACGTAGCTAAGTGACAGGGAAAATGTGCATGTAGTAGCGTTTGGGTTCCTGCATTTACAAGTGTGGATGTCTCTGTCTCTGTATTTTGTGTGTGTGTTTGTGTGTGATTCTGGGCTCACAAATTATTGTTGTTTGAGCAGAAGCACCAGAGATTAGAGAGTAGGGAAAAAGGAGGGTTTTCAGGTATTTTGGGGGATTTGCACCCCATGCTTTCGCCCAACGATTCTCCCATTTTTCATTCACGGCTGCTCTCCAGGCAGATGAATGTCATTCTATTCTTAAATCCAGCTCCACACTCATAATCGAGGATAATTTCACCTTTCAAAAGTCCTTGTGAAGCTCTTATTACTTGGACCACTGCCTTTTCATTTATTATTTTTAGCAGATGTCCTTATCCAAGACACTTTTGTCCACAGAAAAATATGATAGTTTTTGAATTTCAATCAGCAGCTATGTTAACATGCATACCAGCAATCAATTGGAAGAGGTGGGTAGAGTAGCCAAAGACTGTACTCATGTGAAAGTACTGCTACTTTCTGAAAGTAGAGTACACCAGGACAATAGTCTCAGCCTGTATCTCCTAAGTGTGATCACAAAATACTACCTCATTATACTATAAAGTACGCAAATAAGTAGTGACATTCTTTGCTGAGCTCTGTTTTTGTCTCCACCAACTCGTACAATGGGTTTAAGCTGAGATATTTTCACTGAAACATCCTTCCTACTAGCCTGGGAACCAGACGAATCTGCAAGCTCATGTTTTATTTGCTATGGCATATACGTCTGGCCCCTCTCCCATTCAGACTGATTTCCTTACTGGTATCAGGTGAGCCAATCACAAGCATTTATCTAGTTGGAGGCGGGTTTAATACGATGACTGACAGAGAGGAGCACCATTCAGACATCTTTGTAAATAACCAAGATGGCGGCTGCCGATGCAGAACGTTCCATAGCTGGCTACAGCAGCCGTATTAAATGGACTGGGCGGTAAATTTTCGCTAAAAGAAGAACAAACAACTGAGTGTTGAAACACTGTATGTTCATAAGAAATATGTGTTTGCTGTACTTCTGACAGGATGTACAGGCCGACAGGACGGCGTTTCGTTGCTCTGATTGGTTGTCTCTGCCCGTCGAACATGAACTGAGAGGCGATGCCAGGCTACCTTCCTGCTACTGTACTGCTGGAAACAGGGCTGATGAGTGCTGAGAGTGAACCGTACGGTAAATGTGCTATAACCATGAGTTAAATGAGGCCAGAAAGCTCCAGAGGTGAGAACTTTTTAGGTTAAACCTTAATTATCAAGAAAAGCAAAACGCTCCTATCGGGCCTATCCTGCGTCACATTCACACATACACTCTAACTTTCAGTGCCTTTGAGCAGCTCCAGTAGGGCAGCTTGGAGTTCAGTGCCTTGCTTAAGGGCAGCTCAACTATTCACTTTACCCACCCAGGTTTTCGGCTCATGATCAGAGATATGTGTGTGTGTGTGTGTGTGTGTGTGTTTGTGTGTGTTTGTGTGTGTGGCATCACATAAGTGACCAGATCCTGAGCTCCTGCTGGTAGGACTCCAGAGCCCTAGGGTCAGGTTATAATAAGGCGACACTCTCCTCCTCTCTGCCTCTTCCCCTTCAGTAATTCCTTCTAATGTCACCCAGCACTTCCCCTCACTGCCACTATTCCTTCAACTCGCCGCGAGCACGGAGCATCCCCGAGAATGTCAACGACGGACCCGTGTGTTGCCTTCAGCAGCACGGGGGCTCCTGTGAGAGGGAGAGTGCAGGAGAGTGCTTTCTAATGACAATGCAGCTCACATTCGGTCGCAGCACAAAAGACGCAGGGGCCGTCCCTCCATTCCGCAGGTCTTATTTGAATATCTCCCTGTGCTTTTAAACTTTAAAGATACGTGCGGAAAGCCAGATGTTTGCCAAGGGCTTTTCCTCTAACCTGAAAATCTCTGAATATTGCATGTGAAATAGCTCACCGTGATTTCATAGATCATTTTCTTATTTACAGATTACCTTAAGGCAGTGAAACAAAAGATAGTGACATGGAAGGGAAAAGAAATGCAAATGCAGTGAAGGTTGTTTTTTTCCTGGCATGGGCACTTAACTGTCCTTTTTTGAAACAGTACTTCCACTCTTGAGAACTTTTCTTTTAGCTTTGCTCACCCGGTACTATAATCACTGCTATTATCTTATTTTTACTGTAAAAGCAGGGTTTAATGGGGGCTGGATGGGGATAGGAAGGATAGCAGCAGTGGGCAAATTGATTTCTGAACAAAACAACATCCTCCTACGTTTGGCAGAACCAAGAAAGAAGCGAAGAGGAAACAAGCACCTGCAACAAGAAAACGGCGGTGGAGCAAAGGGCCACAAGGAGAGGCAGAAATTGGCTCCATGCAGGGACAATTCCTGGCCACACCTGGTCCCACCTTCCACACCCACAACTGCTAAAAGCAATTGTTACATGATGAGCACAGAGCATGCAGGCAGTGCAGCTACGAAGAGGGCTCGTGTTCCCATCGTGAAGAGTCTTTTACCGCCTTCTAAGATTGCTGTAATACATGTGCTATCTCAATCATCGTCCCTTGCACAAAAATCTGTTTAATAAACTAGTAAACACTGACATATTCTCAGATCAGCATAAAAACAATTTTCCCCTTAAGATGGGAACAGGGCAAAATAATACCTTTATTTATAAAGCGCCTATAGTGCTTTACAATAAAAACAAATTATAAAAGTAAATAAATTCCCCAAATAAGATAGAAAACAAGATAAAATCATTTAAACAATTACAACAAATACCATAAAAAAAGCCATAAGACAAAAGTGAGTTTTAAGAGTAGGGAGTTTGTGACCAGTCGAGATTTAGTAACTAGTTGCAGGGCCCTGCCAGAGGATCCTTCTTCAGCACCAGGCTCACAGGGAGTAAGCAGATCAGAAAATAAATAAATAATTAAATAAATCGCGTCTGCAGAGAGAGGAGCACGAGAGGAGAAGACTCCAAGCATTACAAAGAAGGACCTGTTCAACAGATAGATGAACCAATTCAAAGCCACATCACTCTCTCTCTCTCTCTCTCTCTCTCACACACACACACACACACACACACACACACAAGTAATAGAAATAAAACCTCTTACAATAGTAATCTGACCAACAGGTCTGTGGCTCAGGAGGTAGAGCGGGTCGATCCCCTCCTCCTCCTGTCCACATGTTTGAAGTGTCCTTGGGCAGGACACTGAACACCAAATTGCTTCCGATGGCCAGGCCAGCACCCTGCGTGGTAGCTCACTGCCATCGGCGTGAGAGCGTGCACACGAGTGGGTGAGTGAGCGGCAAAAACCTTGTGAAGCTCCATGAATAAAAGCACCATTTAAATGCAGCCATTTACAAATAAACAGTCTGTCCATGTATTCAATGGTCATTCATGCTAATTGTGTGGATGAATACATAAATATCCAGCAAAACACTCCACATACAGTACAGCATGTAAGCAAATAGGAATTAAACAAGAGTCCCAACTGAACATCATCGAATGCTCGTGCACTGTCAGATATATTGCAAAACAGGTGTCTGAATTCGCTCTTTATTAATGTTGAAAGAAGAAACTGATGTCAATCAGCAGTTTTGTTTTTAGAAGCGGCTCTTTCCATTAATGTCTTGTCATGTCTATATGAAGCTGTGAGGAGCATTAACAAAGTCACTTATGTTTAAATGCCATCAGAGCGACCAGCAGCATTACTTATTCCACGTCTGAAAAGGGCTACAGTGTGTGACGCGGACATACAAAAGATTGTCGGTACCGTCAAGACTGCATGATTTAATTTCCAGCTCAAGGCATGGATTTTAACTCGATTAGTATTTTTCTGTCGGACGCTCGCTCACTCCAGCTCTCTCCTTCTCTCATGTAGAAGCAGCAACTGGCATGTCGGAGGGGTTATCTCAGTCCAACAGATGACTTTCATTAGCAACCCAAAATCTCTGCCAAAATTCCCACACACTATGATCATCACCAGATTTTTCAAACCAACACAGATTTCTGTCCCTGTCAGATATAGCATGTCAGTGCCGTCGTGGACGGGAGACAGCACACGGACAGCGCCCAGGCACAGGGAAACAACCTCCCGATGACTAACAACTAAAAACCGTGATGGCTCCCCGTCCAATAAGAGTCCAATAAAAAGTAGAATGCGTGTTTGTTAAGACAGCACACATTATCTTTGCACACCAGGCTGTGATATGACACAGCACACGTAAGCACTCCAGCTGACGTCTCCTCCCTTCCCTACAGGCATGGACACGTCTGGTGCTGAACAAACAAGCGAGCAAACATCCAGCCTGTGTCTGGTAAGACGCCCGCTGCTGCCGTCCCGTTTGGCCTCGGCTCTGCCTTGTTGAGTTCATATAATACATTTTAGCATGCCAACAAGTTAATCTCTAACGTGAACATGGTAATTTAACATAGTATGTCTTTCACCCTTAACAAAATATTTTTTTCTGTTGGGTAAAAATCTTGGTAAATGCAGGTGCAAGGTAGCAGGGAAGTGTGAATGAGTGGTTAGGTACTGCGGAGCTGATGAGGGGTGGGGACAGGTGTGTAGACGGGTGGAGCAGTCAGGTGCTGGGGAAAGGAGGGGAAGTCTGAGGGCATCTGGTGGACAGTTTGTCTTTTTGGTGATCGGAAACAGTCGGAAGAAGCCGATTCAGATGAAGACGTACTGTAATCTGTAAGGAATAATAGCTGTAACTCATGTACCTGGGCTGTGCTGGTTACCAAAATGCATTTAATAATGTATAAGATGTATTTGGAGTAACCTGTGTGGGGGAACCTAATCCAAAAGTAGGCCACCACCTAACATGTTATAAGTTGCTATCAGTGTTGCCAACTCCCCAGAAAGGAAAGTAGCTATTGGCTGTCCTAAAAGTTGCTAGAAGTCACTAAATGACGCCATAGCATAATTTGCATAATTGTAATGGATGCTGTAGGAGAGAGGAATAACGGTGGGAGAGACATAACGAGAGTAAAAAACACCCTAAATATAATGTTTTTTTTTTGCCATTGAAATATGCCATCACTTCTCAAGATAACTCAATGACTTGAATGCTTTGTCTAGACCCACATTACATAAATCAATTTGGTCCTGTATTGTTAAATGTTAGAATATCAAATTTAATCAAAAGACTGTTATGTGGGGTAGGATTGCTAGCTCTACATCCCACCCTCCCCCTTTACCTGGGCTTGGGACTGGCAAAGTGACCCAAAAGAGACACTCTGGCAGAGTTACTAAGTTTAATTTTTTTAGGTTTTGGTGGGGTTTTCTTAAGTTTGGTTTAGTTTCTAACCTTATGCTCCACTGAGGAACCAGCCAGCTAGATGTTCAGCCGATGTCACAGAGGCACACACACAGCGGACAGGCTGAGTAAGTGACTGAGGCTGTGTGAGTCAAATGCACTGATTTATTTTTGTGTGACAGTGAAGAAACATTTACATTTACACCAGCGGCGGCTTTGCGCATGCACGGTTGATTTGCAGCGTGGACGTGGAGGAGTGCGGGTCTCCTCTGTGCTCTGACTGCAGCTGGGATGCTGCTGTGAGACTGACCGCCTGTGAGCGCTTCGGGACGGCCGAGGGGCTCACGGCAGCACCCGCTGCTCGTTGAGGACAGTAACTGCAGAACGATACATGCTTTCACGTCTCCAAAACACCAGAAAAAGTCACTAGATTTGTCGCTAGTCGCTTTTGACAAAAAAGGTTGCCAAGAGGATTTGGAAAGTCGCCAGATTTAGCGAGAAAGTCGCCAATTTGGCAACACTGGTTGCTATGTGTACTGCGAAACTTGGTTTAGACCTTTCAGTTTTTTAATAATTTTTTTTACTTACATCATGAGTAAAAACTCTGAATTTGTTGAGTACATTTTTAAATAGGAGGGGTTCCTTCAGACCCAGAAGCTGCCAATACAACCACAGTCTGATCTGCTGGCTACTGAGCAGCACCACTGGAGAATTTGGGGTTAAGGGCGTTGCTCAGGGCCACCTCAGTGGTGGTAATGAGGGAGGGGCAAGTGCTGCAAATATACTTTCCCCACCCACATTTATCCTGCTAGGTCAGGGGATTGAACCAACGCCCTCCCGGTTAAACAAGCTCGCTTCTCTAACCACTGCCCCTTTTGACATGACTTTTGACTGCAAAAAATAAACGACTTTTGTAATTTCAGTTGAACTAAATCTTTTATTAGTCGCGTGACTTCTCCTATCCTCTGGTCCATCTTTTCCCACCTCCAGATACTCCTCAGGGGTCCCCCGAACTCTTTGATGGAGATACAAAAGGACAGACCTGGTAGCTCACCTTTACAGTCTGTGTTTGAGGGCAGCCTGCCTCTGAAGAGAAATACAGTGGTCAAAAATCAATTTCCCATTGACCCCTCTGCGATGTTCTGCTGAGGCCAAGAATGGTGTACAAAAGGAAGTGTTGTTCTCTCTGCTCTTTGTAGGTGCTAAAATTCAAGCTGAAAGTCTCAACATTTTTTTTCTCAGTTGTCCAAAAAACCAAATACTCATATGCCATTTGCATTTGGCATTTTAAATGACAGCAACTTCAAATGAGTACAACAAACTTTAGTAGCAGCCCAGCAAATGTAAGGCTTATGTTTGAAAATGTGGGATTGATCTTACATTTGAAGACAATGCATCAAAAACAGCAAATACAGGCTGTTACATTACAGAGTGAACCTGTCACTGCTCGATCGGGGTCCTGATCAAGTCCTAATATGTTCTGCTGTCCTTCTGCAGTGATGGACTGTATTAAAATTACTCTAGCCACCACTAGTTACGCAACAGTAAGTTGCTGGGAAGCAAAACAACTCACACCGTGACCATACAAAGACTGTCAACTGAGATGTGGTGCAGATAAAAGCTAGCAGGCTAACTTGACTTTGACAGAGTTGTCTGTCGTGTCCAAGAATGCTGTAAGAGGATGGTGACAAAGACATTTTTCCATGGTCCCAAAACTAACTTCTTCCAAAATCTACATGGAATCAATGTGACCGGAGCCGTCATTAAGCTGAAAGTTCAAGAAATCACCAAACAGCTGAATCTAAATATGGTCATATTTCGCCAATGCAGGGTTGACTCTGCAAACCCTCTTTGTGAAAACTGGCCCACACAGCTGCATTCCCCACACTGTACTAAGAGAATACACTGGAGAACAACTGGTGTCTGAGCTAAAATAAGAGAGTACAGAGAGGCCAGAGGGCCATCACACTTAACATTCTCCAGTTTGAAAACATTGTTATTTGGCGTTTGGCTGACATTTGCGTACTACTTGTGAAGTTAAACACTGCCGAGAATTATTTGGGCTGTAAATCAGTTCAGTATGTGCCTGTCGTTACATTACCGTTAGGGCAATCAAGTTTAGCATGGGCAGATCCAAAAGGAAAGAGAGCTTTCATCCTGACATTGTTGCGTTATGCTATGATCTAGGTGTGTAACAACTCAGTGATTTGAATCGATTCGCCAGACTTACCGCCAGCGATAAAGCTGTATTGATTCAAGCCGCTTGAATGAGGCCAAAGCTGCGAGGAATCACAGGTGAAGTACTGATGCTGGTTTCTTTGAATCACAAATGCTTTTCTTTTAGCAGTGAGTACGATTATTTACAATCTTCTTCACCCCTGTGAAGGTTTACGTCATATGCCTCTTTTCCACTTATAACAGAAAATGAACTTCTGTGTGGTACACAATCCTTTTGTTTTCGAGTTCAGTTGAGGGGGAGAAAAGACAAAAATGTACTGAACAGCTCAAAACTACTAAGTGTTGACCTGTTTTAATAATACTTCATAGAACTGTGGTGAAATGTTAAACATGCCAGTGACAAAAATCCTCTTCGCCACCAGAAAGCACTGAAATTCATGACTAAAGCCAATGAATGTATAAACATAGCTCCAAGGCATTATTATTAATAATCAGATGCCTGTTTGAAAGGACTGTTTTATGTTGAGTGATTTTCATATTTATTGTAAACAAGAGTGAGCAACTTAGACTAAAAAGAGCATTATTATGGTGATAAAACGTAAGAGAAGACCATTTAAATGTGTATATTTCCGTTTTGCATATAAATAAATACATTTATTCTGTAAAGAGTCCATACGGGGATTTGCATGGTTTCCCTGCACTCACACACATGGTTTTGCATTGACACAGATGTGGATTTACTGGTATTGCATCATCGGTTAAGATGCATCGAATTGTTGAGTCCAGGTTGAGATGCGTATTGAATCAGTGTCAGGAAGAAAAAGGTACGCCTCCCAGCAGCACTGTTTGGTCTCCTCAGGACTGCAGTAAACATCCACCTGTACTTCACGACCTTAATCTGTAACCCCCCTCCTCCCCCTTCACTCCCACAGATCTGTGTGTAATTGCTCCGGCAGTGGAAAAGACTGACGTACAGAACATGAATGTTATCAGGTTGACCTTTCCGGGCTACAGAGGAAACATTATTCACGTACACATCATGGAATGGCGATAGGCAAGGTAAATCAGCAACTGCACACTGAGAACAGAAAAAGAACATCTGAGCACCTCTGAAGGTTCCTAGCTCTTCCTACTGAAAAGTACATAAGGTTATAGGATACAGAGCAATGCAAATGCAGTAAGAAAATGTCTTAGCACTACTCTGACCCATATACCAAACTAAAGTAATGGAGAAATAAAAATTTCATCTGATGGTGGCGCTATAGGAAAAATCAAGGTATTACTCAAGTTATTACAAGTTATTACAAAAGGCCTCCTATCAAAAAAACGTAAAAAGACCAATAGTTTACATGATTACACAAATAATTTGTTTTCTAAAATTAATTAATTCATTCATTTAAGTTTTGTCTGATTATATTGACACGAATCTGATACCGTACTCGACCTTCCTTAGTCACAGGGACCATGATATTCCACTGATTAAATGTCATGTTAGTCAGAGGTCTTTATATGATCAACGTGATCGCAAATAAATTCACATTTGTCATGTAGAAACCAAAAGATGAAGCAGATGTGTGTGTGTGTGTTTTCTTTTTAGCCTCTTTTCAAAATGTGGAAACCTTCTTTTCCATCTGCAAATCCAGGAATCCATCCATCTATCTATAATGAGGCTCTGTAGTACAATAAATCAAAGTACAATGAGCAGGCACAACCTTTTACTCATAATTAATTTTCCTGTCAATGGGGCTTAAAGAAAGGAAAAAAAGAGAGGAAAAGTGTCTTGTGCAAATTAATATCCTTAAGAACCACCACAGGATTACGATTTCTTTTTCCAAACAGCCTCTCCAGATGCAACAAGCACCGCACTCAACAAAGGGGCCCTCTTGAAACCTTATTTTGTCGTGCATTGTGGCGTCTGCAGTGGGGATGGTCTCGCTCCTGGATTGTCATTATCCTGGATGACAGATAATGACCTGTACCCAACAGTAATTAGATTGACATTTTGTGCTAATAGCCCAAACCTCCTGTAACAGTTGGTTGTAGTAAATTTTAATATTCAGGGTGAGATCATTTATGAGTGTGCTGCCGGCCTGCAAATGGCGTTATATTTGTCTGCCCCGAGAAGATTGTGTACCGACTTCTTTTTAATGTGTTTTTGACCACATATATAGCTGATTTGAGTGAATTAGGGTCGCTGGTCTAAGAGGCCAGCCATGAGACGAAGGGGCTTGAATCAGACATCTTCATCATCTTCTCTTTATCTCTAATGAATTCGGAGGCTGTTTCTAAGCATCTCTGTCTTTGCTTGACGCTCCCTCTCTATCAGTCACTTTTTCTCCACCTCACGCCTTCACATCCTCCTGTCTCTTCTCTCCGCCGGATACAAACCGTCCTCCCCAGATTCAGTTCAATCATGCTGCAATGAAGACACTAATAAACAAAAACAAAAACAAGATGTGTCAAGAGCTTGTTTATGAGGGCAGTGCTTGAGTTGGTGCCAGTACGCCTAACCAGAAACTGTGCCTTTTACCTAAGATACCCTGGTGCGACTATTGAACATCCGATGTGAAATCTATTTCCGTAGAAAGATGTACATAACTTATGAGGAGCATATGTGCAAGTAATTGTTTTTGAAATAGTATATTAGTATTTCCATCACAGTTGGAAATGTAAAAGACACAGTACATGGAAAAAGATACGATCTTTATGTATTTAGTCCAGTGTGCACAAATATTCAGTGTAGCTGTAAAGCAACCAACTGAAAGTGTGTCGAAAATTGTTTAAACAATGATTACATTTAGAAAGACACTGGAGACCACCTGTAGTCTCGATGTGATTTGCATGGCAGCGAGCAAATGAAGTTTGCAACAGGGGAAGTCGCAGCAGCAGCTGAAGTCAATGAAGATCTTTGATCAGTTGATTGAGTCTTTTTTGATGGATTTTTTTTTTTTTTGATGGAGTTGTTTTGGTATTCTGAATCCATGTCTACAAAGACATTTTCAGAGCTATTTACATTTTGGCTTGGTTACATTTTTATTCAAAGAGCCAGTGAACAATGAACATGAAAGGATGGTCCCAAATAAAGGCTGAAATACCTGTACTCTGATAGCTTGCGTGATAAATTAAAATGATAAATTCAGCATGATGTTCACAATCAAAGGACTAATTCCATACAATATCTCCCATGAAAGCAGCTCTGTGAGGCTTTACTTTGGCACAGCGATGCTTAGAGTTAACATCAGCATGATAACATGCTCACATGGACATTGCTAGTATGTTGATGTTTAGCAGTTTTTACCATGTTCACCATTTGGGTTTAGCGCGTGAGTGTGCTAACATTTGCTATTGAGCACTAAACACAAGTACAGCTGAGGCTGATGGCATCAGTTTTTATTAGGTATTTGGTCATAAACCAAAGTTTGACCTGGTGATGACGCCAAAGGAAAAGTCAGACGGTCAACAAAGTTATTACGATTCATTTTGAGGGGAACATTACTGTCTGAACCAAGTTTGATTACAATCCATCAAACTGTTATTGAGATATTTCAATAAATATCCAAAACCAAAAATGTTGACCTCCTGGTGGCGCTAGAGGAAAAGTCAGAGGATCATTATAGTATTCATTCTGTGGGGACAATGAATGTCAGTACAAAATTTCATGGCAATCCATCCAATAGTTTTTGAGTTATTTCAGTCTGGGTCAAAGTGGTGGATCGACCAACAGACTGTCAATAAAACTCAACATTTCCTGCAAATGTTTCAAAATAAAAACCTACAGGGGGATCGCGTGCTTTGAGCTGCTGGATGGCTTTTAATGAGGTACATCTGTGAAGGAAGTGTTGACTTCCATTGACAGTAACTTAACAGCAATTGCACTGAAATACCGAAAACATATTTCTGTTAGAGAAGAGGAACAGAGAGCAGCAGAATAGTGAGCATGACATGTTATTTTTGCTGTACTGATGGAAATTAGTGCTGCAGAAATGTGCATTATTCTAAATTTATCAAGGGGAAGAAGTTTTGAGTTACTGTAGTATTAACAGCATCAACAGGAGCAGATTAGAAAACAAGGAGGCCTTTTTACAAAAATATGATAAAACATACTCAAACAGGGGAAATCAGTAATAATTGGTATTAAAGTCCTCGTCTCTCTTCCTGAAAATCCATTTTGATAAATTCTGCATGTTCCTCACTGAGCTGCAGGTTGCTTTTGTTTCCTGGTTGGATATGTGCACCACTCCTGTTAATGAAGCCAAATGCACCACTTAATAGCTCCGTAGAGCTTTGGACAGGATGATCACATCTTTACTGCACACTGTAAAAACTTACATCTGGATTTTATGTGCTATCCAACTGCAATCGTCTTTAAGTGTTATTTTTCAGAAACATTATATATAATTTGAAAAACTATAGAAATAGAAATTTGATAAATATATTCATCCAATACTTGTTGAAATGTTTTAATCTGGACCAACCCGACGTGTCTAAAAACAAGTAATTATGAGTACAAAGCTTGTTTATTGGTAGCACTTTTCAAAACTAGAAAAGGACACATCTATAGAGGGAATGCTGTCCGTTTTTCCTGATTGCAACAATTTATTGAGAATAAGATTTGCCCAAAATAAGCAGTGCACAAACACTCAAACATACCAAACTAACTGGACGATAACTAATTCAGCTGTTTGCCGATAGAGTAGAGGTTCATATAATGTGGTAAAATTCAGTATAGTACAGTCAAACTGTTGCCTGAGACTGCCGAGCCCAGAGTTAATCTTTCTTGCGGAAGAACTGAACTGTTGTGCAGAGAGACAAGGAAGGACGAGAGCAGGAGAGAGAATTGCTCACGCTGAGAGTGACCAGGCAATTTCTCTCCATCCCTGGTTTTGCATCGATAGTGTACTTCACAACCATAATGCACTGCAGGCGTGGAAACACACACCTCTCCGGGCGATGATGCTACACTTCTTCACTGAGTCACGCACACGACATCCCGATCGTGCCTTCTGGACGGCAGCCAAGGCCACACACACCCACACACACCCACACACACACACACACACACACACCACGTGGCCTCTCGCATTTCAAACTTGCCATCAGACACCCTGTCACCCTCTATGCTATGTCCTGCTGAGGCCTCTGTCAGCCGTGACTGACAGGATGACAGGGGGACGCTGTTATGAGTCATGCCTGGGATGGTGGCCTCACAGCTGGGTACCTCCAGCACCACACCTGGGTACCCCGGCTGCCAGCCACGCCAGCCAAACCAGGCGCTGACGAGAGGGACGAGCATCACTCACACGGAGGAGCTGAGAGTCACAAGAGATTATTCAAGACGGAAGGGGGACGTTGAATATGGATGTGTGACAGACAGTCAGACTTAAGGAGCTCATAAGGTGAAACCTGTGTAATAAGGGGAGATCTGCAGGCGATGTGCGTAGAGCAAAAAACCAAAGACAGGAAAAGGACACAGGACAGGAAAGTGAAAAGTTTGTTTGAGGAGGGAATTTGGTCAGAAGCCGCAGAGCTTTTTGGTGAAGATTGTAGGATTAAAGGAATATTCAGTAAATCTAGTCTGTAAGCCTCGGGGATTGGTTAGATGGAGGCAGCTCTACTACTCCAGCTTTCAGAAAAAGTGACCAGTGAAGGGTGTTTACATTGTGTTCAGAGTTGACTTCTTTCACCTGCCACATCCCTATGGAATTAAAAATGTTAATTATTTCGTGTGAGCTTTTGTAGGTCAGGCTTTTGTTTTGTATTGTCCTGTCAGGTGTTGCCTGCACCACATGGATGCATACAGAAACTGGCTTTGATGGCGAGCTACCACAAAACCACAATTATAGGAGAACTGACCTGTCCCTGCCACAGTGTGTGGTAGGAATGCATGGACTTGGATTAATTGAACTAAAGTACTCAAAAGGCCTGTCCTTGTGTTTTGTATTTATGTTGTACAATTATTGCGATGCAATATCTTATTTAAACCCAACCTGTGTGTCGTTGTCGGTGGTGTTTCGTACACACTGGGCTTCACAAATGTTTATTTGCAGAACAGTTTTGCTTCTTGTTCCCTGTTGCTGACTACAAAGACGACCTAATGATGCACACACCTGGTTGAGCAAAGACCTGCACCAACATCACAAACAGTACGGCACAAAAACTGTAAAAGTTGTAAATAAAAACATAATGTCTGTGCTGTTCTCTAGTCCAATGCAAACATTATGTTTGTGATCTATAATCTATCTTATTTGTCTAATCATCACCGTTTTATAGATGCAGTTAAAACACTTTGAATTGCATATTTATGCCCTGTATGGACTGTGGGGGCACACTCGTGCAAGCCAAGCCCAGGCAAAAGGCGTTGTTTACCCCGATGAAATGTTGGAGGCGTACTGCTGGTTTGAACTAACCACAGTAAGTGCCTGTTTATCTAACCACTCGCTGTGGCTATTTTTTTCTTTTACTATTCCTCCCTGCAATATTCAGAAGTGATCTGCTGGCCAAAATTTCGCCAAATATGTCCAGTTTTTGCTCTGTGGACCAATTTTTATGAAAAAATAGCATCACAACAACAAAAAAAAAAAAATCAATTAAATTGCATTTCCTATAGCCGCTTCACATCAAAGCTTCCTGCTGGCTCACCGGTGGAAAGCTTTTAATGTGAAGCAGCATGTGAAGTTCCTGCCACCTCTGCAAGACTTCTTTTCAAACCGAGCCATAGATTTTTCCATTTTCAAATGTTGTCAGATTCAAACTGACTAAATGGACTTCTAGTTCTTTATGTAGATCCTGAGTACTGCACCTGTGTGTATTTGGTAAAAAAAATAATCAGTACAAAATAAAAGCGCCATGGGAGATGAGCAGACTAATCAGAGCAAATTGCCAGCTGACCATCCCGGTCCTTCTGTATGTACACATAACAATATATCACCATCAGCCAAGAAACTCATGGCTGTGAGCTCATTAATTTTCGATGAGTGGAGACATGTTGGCAAATGTGGAACACGGTCACCTTGTTTACTTGTTTACCGAGAAGAAAAGTTGGCTCCGGTGTAAGTTTTGGGTGACTTCACCCATCAGCGGCTAATCACAGAGCAGCGGAATGTACAGTGAGAGACGAGACCTGACCCCCCGACAGACACCCGGCCAAGCACCCAGGCCTCAGATGCTGCTAATCTAATCACCTCGTCCACATGGCAGCTCGACTCCCCTCACCTCTCACACGAGCGCGCGCGCACACACACAGACGCACTCACGCTCACACACCTACTCCAGAACTTGTTGTGCCCCAGCTGGGAGTGGAGCCACCCAGACACCCAGACACAGCTCACTGGAGCAGGGACCAAACCAGCACCTGCTGCCTGGCTGGGAGAACCACACACACACACACACACACACACACACACACACACACACACACGTTTTTAACTGCTTTGTCTCCCAGGCTTTGTTGTAAAGTGAATTTCCTGCCCTCCCTTAAGAAATGACCTTCACTGGTTTATTTGTTCCCTTCATTTCTCCTTACCCTTCATCCCTTCTGTCCTTTAATCCTCCAGTTAGTTTGTCTCCTTCCACTGCGACTGGTCCTCATTTCCTGTCTGTTTTCCTTCAGTCGTCCTTATGCTCTTCTATTAAATTTATACTGCTGAAACACAAGCATAGTTATTGCTCGTATTCCCTCATTTCAGGAAGTCTCTCTTACACAGAGAGATTTAATATAGTCATATGCCCCTACTGTTGGAGGGGCATGTGACCATATTTAATCAGCCTTGTACACATGGGAATTTTGTTTTTGAAAGTTGCACTGACTGTGAGCCACTGTGGGTTCTCACAATCAGTACACCACATATGGATGTTTTTAACAACATGTGTTTTGTTCATACTGTATTTAATATTTGCTAAATTTCTCCTTGATAAGGGGATTTTTCATGAGATGTGTAAATAATATCAAGTTTTCTTCTTTTTCCCCTCTAAATGATGTTGTTATAGATCCTTTTTCCCAGCAGACATTTTCCCGTGCCATAATGGGAAAAGCACAGGTGTTACTAATAACATGAATGATGGCTCTGTTCTATTCAAGTGTCCCAATAAGTCACGACAATGCGTTTGTGAGTCAGCACGAACAACACCAGGACCCTGAAACTGAAGCAGCGAAGGGAAATTCTGCCATCATTCATTTTAGTATTTACACCTGTGACATGTCATACTGTCTTCTGAGAAAGAGGTCTGTTGTAGCCTCGTCACATCCTGAACTGAGGATGTCAAGTTTACACTTACTTGCAAATACGTTGAATGACTTGCTGAAAAATGCATGCAATGGGTTGAAACATAAATAGGGTTTCATTTTCTTGTGCATATTTTGGAAAAATGTCATCCATCCATGCAATTAAGATGACACACATAGACATGATGAGATGCAGTCTGCACTCATGTCTTGTTGAATTGATGCTTTGTATTTCAGTCAATGTGCAGCTGTGGCACCTGAGCCCCCCAAATCCTTTTCATTATTCTCCAACTGAAGAGAGGGCTACTCTCACTACAAGAAAAGAAAATGATAAAATATGGGACGAATGGGTCAAGTATTACTGTGTAGGCCAATGCAACACAAACCAATAAATACGATTTTTTCATGTTATATTTTTCTTTATCATATGAGGTAGAGGATTTTCTTCTGACAATGCCGGTCCATGGTGGTTCTAAGTAACCTGCTTAGTAGCCAAAGATGCCATGGCCGTAACTGAGGGATTTGAATTGGAGATTGAGCTGGAACCACGGACCATGATGACACCACATCTGCTGCCTCTTCTGTGTTTTGTTTTTTTACTCATTGCAGGCCTGAAGATTTTCCGGCCACTGGTATAGTCACAGTCAGTGGTCCAAGGAAAAGGCTGAAGTGGTCCTGCTGAGCACACTCATGGCACACAGCTCCTCTGAGCATCATGCACTGATGCTCAAAGCATCATGCACACTGCTGTAGACTACTGTACTATCACTAAAATACAGCCCATTAAATGTTATTGCAGATTGTAAGTGGAATGTCATTAAAAAGCACAATAATTTGACAATGGAAACAACATGAAAAAGCATCCATAAATAGATTTGTCAACATTGTAGAAAACCTTGGACTACAAAAACACCACAACAGGAGATTCCATTAGAAATTATTACAGTTGAAAGAACAGGTACATGTCGATTAAGCGCTCCATGGCAAGTCATGTGACCCACTTGAAGAAGAGAGGTAAACGCTTTTTCCCATAGCCAGCTTGCCCCATAACAGGACCAGAGATCACTGATCATACTCACACAGAGGCAGGCCTGGCAGTTTAATTAGAAAACCCTTTAAATCACAGCAGCTACTGTACGAGGATCTCACTGTAACAGTAGAATGTCCTGCTGGTCATATTCTAATAATAGACGTAATAAAATAAGTGTCCAGCACAGGTATGGCCACTTCCAGATCCAACAGACCAAGGGCTATTTGTAAATGGGGAAGAAATTCTATCTAATCTTTCACTAAAACATGAACAGAAGTGAATATTACTATTTGAATTTGTGAACTGGTGCTGCTCATGCCACGTTCATGTGATATGGAAGGTGCCATAATTACCAGTTTCTTACTTGTAAATACTATTTAAGTAAAATTCCAAGTCGTTGTCAATGCACAGTATTATTTTTAACCCTCACAGGACTACATCTGCAATCACACAACCGCCTTGAGTCGTCTAAAGACAAGAACGCTTGCAAACCATATTCATGTGAATCTGTCACACTTTCCTCTTCTTCACTGTTGTATCTTTTACATGTAGGTTGGCTGCACCACATTTTTAGCAGCCATTTTAATGGATGGATCTGTGTAGTTTTATGTTTGTATGAGTGGGTCCCTGTTTTGTTTGTCTCGTGCAAACACATGAGGAGCACATGGGCATTTGCAAAACTAAACTAACTTGCAAATAAGTTAATTTAACAAAATAACTAAAACTCATATAGAAAGTACTTGTCATTGTTTGTCAACTTGCCATCCAAATCACCTTTAGTCTTTTCTTAAAAATCACAACCTTTCAGGCACATTACTCCAAAAGATAGACAAATATAGTTTTTAAGTTTTGTGAAGAATCTAACTCTAAGAGATTATGGGTAAAAGGAAGAATCTGCATCTTAGTTTATGAAAGCAAAATAGAACATCAAAGATAAAAATACAATCAAATCTAATTTTCAGTTATCTGAAACTAAATACACCGAGAAAATTCACGTCCATTTCACATTTCTTTTGCTGTCTTCAGTTCTCTTGTTTTTCCTTCTGTAAAGCAGAAGAATTGTAAACAGACCAATCAAATCTATTTCTACTCAGTGTGACCAGATAATGCTGTGCTAATTAAAACACAAATGAAAACCCACACATGAAAACAAAGTAAGAGTAAACTGGATAATACAGGAGTTTAAGACGTTGCATAATGGAAATGTTCTATATTAAGGTGGCACTGGTGTTCGTTTTTTTAAATCTTTCTTTTTGCTTGTGTATCAATGTACAATAGCTGTAATGTTATGGTGATTCAAATATAAATGTCAAATAAATGTCAAAACAGGAGAGAAAACAAAATTTCAGTTGACATTATATTCATCGGGTGGTACAAATGGATGCAAAGGTGTCATGTGCCCCCTCACATTTTTTAGATTTTATGATTTTAATAAATTGTTAAATTCTTTATCTAAATATCTAATACTGCCTTGTTAAAACCTTTCAATGCTTTATTAGAAGCAGTAAACAGCCCACTACAAACCCTGTTTGGAGTAGGACCTCAGCCACCCAGAATGACATTATCATCATCTATAATAAATTAAATTACTACATTCATAATGAGATAAAACTGTTTGTCTTGATTTGCGCTATACAAATAAAATTGACTTGACTTGACTTGACTTACATTTACGTTGTGATAAAATGTCAGGGCTTTGTGTCTGTCAGCTGGTTTGCAACTTTAAACAACCTAGATATACCATATCTATTCAATAAAGTTGAAATGCAATTGACTGTTAGAAGCTGTTGGAACCAGGCGGGCCATTATATCATACGTCATATGTCAGACAGGGCGCTCATATAGGTTGAATAGAGTTAATGGGGAATATGGCTTTTGATGAGGCATTACTGCCAGTTAGATGCATTGCAAAAGAACCAGTCATTATTGAACAATAGAGCTAATGGAACCTTAAGGGGCTGCTATTGATCAGCGAGCTGCCACTCTTTTAGACTAATGCGATCAATATTTCAGCCATAGCCTGAAAAAAAATTTAAAAAATAATCATAATAGTGCCAGTGGCATGGCACGTACTCCTCTTACTCCTTTTGGGAGAAATATGAGATGTAGACCTTCCTAAAAAACATTTCCATTTGCTGCATGCTAGGTGGACGCTATTAATACTGTGCATTCGTGGCAGAGAGAGCTCTTTTCTATGAAAGGCAGGCTCCTCGTCTCAGGGAGGAAGCAGCAAGCCGCTCCTGCATGGTAAAATGGTTTTGATAATGGGATAGGGTGAATGCAACTGAACTTTGCAGAGGGAGTAGAGAAGGTAAAAGGGGAATATGAATAAAGACTGGAGGGGAGGACAAAGAGCCAGGGTGTGAATCAGTCAGTCAAAAAAAATAAAAAATAAATAAAGCTGTTAAAAGCGGTTTCATTTGGTGACAAAGAGGAGAGACTGTACAAGGACGGGAGGAACTTAAACCTTTCAGGGTTGAAAGCAAGGTTTGATCATTATGTACTGGAGACATGGAGCAGAATATGTGGCCACTTGACATTGAAATATCCAGAGTCAGTTAGTTTTTTAGAATAAAGAGAGGTTATGGAGAGTATCCCTTACTAAACAGGGCCTTAGATAGCTCTGTTTTACCCTTGATGTTGATTTTTAAAACTCAAAACACCAGTCTTCTCTTTCTCCTTTAAAGTCCATTGGCTCACAACTGTGATCCTGCCACTGCCGCTTCTATCATCTGTCTTGTGGCTTAACTTGCTTTTTTCTTAGTCTCATTTTTGACTAATTCAGAGCCCATTTTGAATTTACTCTCCCTTGGACTCAACTATGGTCCAGTCTCTTTGTGATGAGTGCCATGGCTAACTATATATATATATATATATATAGTATTTTTATTTATTTTTTTCTGTGAATTTTGGTGTTTTAACAACCTTGGGTGAGATTACATTCAACAATTAAAAATTTACACATGGTGGGTATTTGAAATGCTGATTCCACTATTTTTGGATATTTAAATGTAACTACTTTTTAGCCAACAAAAAAGTAAACCCATAAGGGATTCAGTGTCTTGCCACTGCACTTTTTTCCCCCAACAGAGTGGAGAAGGCTTTGAAACAGAATTTAGACCATCATGTTGGAAGATCTACAGAAGAAAATGAGTGACACAGCTAACAGATTACTGAATAATGTTATAAATAATATATGAAATCCAAATAATAAAAAAATTTAAAAAACTTGTAAAAAAAGTTTTATGTCTTGGGGTGGCCCTTCTCAAATCCTGGCCAATGGCCTTGGTCTTTATTACAAACTCTGGCATGTAAAACGTTATCTTAACATTTCACATTTTTAGGACATGTGACCTTTTTCAGTATCTGCAAAGACAAAAGGAACAACAGAGAGAATAACTTTTGTCTGCTTGTGTTTCTGCCTAAATTAACTGATAAGTCATTAACTCACTCTTCCCGTGTTAAAATGCATATTTAACTATCATGGAGCAGTTATGGTGCTATGCATACAGTTTTATATCAAATGACCATGTGGCTGACAGTGCTCTTAGAACATGTGGCTCTCGTTGTGCACCTTCACATTTACTGAGGGGGTGGGCAGGAGATGTTTTACGTCACATGTCTCTACTTGTTCTTTTACCCCTGGCTATGAGGAGATTAGATTAGGATCATATCCTATCCCGGATAAAAATAATAGTCACATTCATCCTGCCCTGTTTTTCTCCTTTAACTGTGACATGACTGAGGGATAATACAGAGTAAGTCATTATCGATCAGGCTGCCTGTCTATCTCTTGTCTGTATGTCTGCGTGCACCTTGTTTTTCTGTCACATTTTGGCGACAGTTTTCCCGCTTCAACATCACAAGGGATCAGACAATGCAAGTTTGGTTTTGGTGTCTCTCTCTGCCAGTTTCATTTGATTGGATTTATGTGAAGGTTTCACTACTTACACAGATATATCTCAGTTCATGTGAAGATGTGAAGCAAAGATGGCAGGACATGGATGGGGAAAAACATTCAGAATAAGCAGTAGTGGAATAACATGGCTGTTTGTCCTTTTGACTGTCCAGCTGGTCCGCGAGAGTCAGATGCTGCCACTGCCAGGCCCGCCACCCGGTGACACAGATTCTCCTCACCTAGTCATTATCTGGGCAGATATGCCCGGGGCGAGGATGACTCTTCTGTCTTCCTCCAGTTGTTCCTCCAGTGCTCTCTCCTTCTTTATCTCTTCATTCTCCTCCCCTCCTCCCTTTTTTTCTTTGTCACACTGGGCATTGTATTTTTCTTTCTTTCTTCTAGATAGACGTATAGATAGATAACTTTTACAAAATAGCAAATGTGAATTTATCACAGGGTGGTTAATTTAACTTGACATGTGGGATTGATATATGCACATGTTTTGGACATTTCATTAATTTCCAATTTGATGTGAATTTATGATATGTGAAACAGTGGGCAGCTGTGATTTTAGGACATTTCACACATGAAAACACATGCTGTAAGTTGGAGACCTCAGATCTGGACTTGAATCTGACTCAATTAAACCTGTGTTTTTGGCCACTTGGTGGCAGCACAACAAGCTGTATAGAGCGTTGGTATGTTATCACCTTATAAACTTGATATGGCTAATGTTGTCATGCTATCAGTAACACCAGCACTTTTCTTACTATGGCAAGTCACATTTTTTTATCTGTACGATCACTGCTTGTGCACATGATCATAATTCTGTGCACAAGCTGGTCAACTCTGGTTTACAGTATTGTACTGTATGTGGCTTTTGATTTGATCTTTTCAGCTTTCTCTCTTTGTATCTAACAGTTCTGCCTTTCCCCCCTCCTCTTCATCTCTCACTCCCCACCTTGCTTTCGCTAACAAAGTGGCACAGATAAAAGTACTCACGAGGGTGTTTGTTCACACACAGATGAGCAGGCAGGCAAACTAGCAACATATTCACTACCTCATGTTCCCACTTCAAAATAAACAACAGAAAAGCCTCTCAGAGTCTCAGTGCAGGTTTGATCAAGGCTGCTTTTGGCATTATCAGCCCCATGGGTGCTGTTACGTTTCTCTGCTCCATATACCTCCTCTTCAAACTGCACGCTCCTGAAAGAGTGAGCAACCTGCAACAACAAAGTGCCAGGCTAAAAGCTACGGTCTGCTACACAGCGTCAGCTCCAGACCGCAGTTCAGCTGCTTATAAATCTTCTAATAAACATCTGGGCTTTCTATAATGGGGAGGAGGGCTGAGCATGTGCAGTGTACCTGACACCAGATACTCCCCGGGCCTTGAGGACACCTAGACACAGCTTTGTGCTCTTTCATTGGCTGGTGCGGGCATTAATGCCCCGGTGTTAACCCAGCTGAGAGTTTATGAGGAAATCGTGCACCGCGTTTCCGCACGCCTTTGCCCCTGCTCCTAAGAAAAAATGACGATGTATGTGCGAGCAAAACTGAAAACGTACATAAAGCCCGCACCCTTTATCAATTGCACTGTGTAACACAATATTTGTGTGCTTCTGGGGATTCTCCGATATGCTGGCCTCACTCTGAACTGGACGTCTGGCTGTTTCTGCATAAAAACAGGACTTTCTCGAGGGTCTGTCAAAACTGAATGGCTTGAGCGTTTTCCCTCGTGTTAAGTGTGGGATTAAAAAAACCCACGATTGACATATTAGCTGGTGACAGAATCCATGTTGGGGCGCTGGTTTAAACTTCCAAGGCTGCTGATCACTACGCCCGGCTGAAACTGGGTTTATGGGACCCAGGGACCTGCAAAGTTCCAACATGACACGCTAATGGCTTTATGTGTTTAAACGCTGTGCACTGTACTATTTCATTGCAGGAGCACTATCTGCGAGATCTGACAAGTTGATTCCTCGGAGGAGAGATAAGAGCCAATTTGTTAGCCCAGTAGGATTAACTACGCCCCTGCTCTGGATTTTGGCCTGTGCTTTGGAAGTGACAGACAGAATCCAGCTGTCAGTTTCGGGCCTGGGAGACCGATGCTGCGGTGGAGTCTGGTGAGGATGCGTCACAGAAAATGACTGAGGATTCATTTATCAAGTTTTACTCCACTATGTCTTTATTCTGCTATCGCTCTGTGAAGCTGTGAATTCACAGGTTTGAGTCCAACAACAGCCAAGGTTTCTGTGCACTGAAAGCTGAATTCTCAAGCCTCCTTCGGGACTGTTGCTCCTGGCTGCCTTTTAGGTCCGGCGCGTCTGTTGAAATGTGATTATGTACACTTCGTAAGGCGCACAGGGGATTTACACAGAAACACATTAGTTTTGCACTATGTCATATGACAACTGAAATGCTATAAAATCCCCCGAATAAACGAATAGATAGAATTATTTCCAAGCAAAACCATTTTTCTTCTTGGCCTGACACATCAGGAATTATGCACATGCTGAGATGTTATGTTGAATAGTGAGTGTACTGTCAGCTGTCTGCATGGCTACAACAATGTCATGAAGGACAACTGTTGTCATTCATTATCCCCGGGACTGAATAGACTAAATCAAAAACAGAACGTCTTTCTTTCCATTTCCCTCACACAGGAAAGTTCTACATTTTTCTCTCCTCATTTATCAATTCAGCAGATCAATTTTTATGTTGGCACTGCTGATCCCTTCCTCTCTGCCAATCTGATCAACTATTTACCTTTTCTTCCTGTCGAAGGACGTTTGTGGTTTTTGTAACTATGGGTAATGTCCACTATTGCCCCTCTGCACCCCTGATTTATGTAGTACGAGGAGTTTGGTGGATAAATATTAAAACACAGCCACTCCATTGGCTGCCAACAATAACAGGCTGACTGGTTTCCTGTGCAGGGTTAGATTGCCTTTCCTTGCATGGGATTTTGGGACGGCGAGGCCAGTTGAGTCACAATTCAGGGGAGGGGTACCCAGAGAGAATAAAGAGGCAAAAAAACAAAACATCTTTAGGACTAGATGGGATAGACGGCAAAAGAGAGTAAGCGTCTGAAGGTCATTTCACATGTGAATGCAGTGTTATTCACTCTAAAACAAAGACAATATACCACTGCAAACACGGCTCACACTAAGACTCAACAAGGACATGACCATGGGGTCAAGAACACAGTGGCAGCAGTGGAGAATTGAGACTTGGCTGACAAAAAATGTGTGGGAGGGTGTCCTGGTAGTTTGAGAGAGCATCCCATTGCTCTGAAATCACAGTGTATACTCTGTGTTTGTCAGTGTCCTTGAGCAAGACGCTGAACCCGACAGGTTCCTGTGGCTTTGCAGAATAACCAACCATGTGAGCTGACCCCACTGGAGTTTAACAATGCAGAGCGTGCATTGAACAAAGTCTGAAAGGGATAGATGGATAGGGATGTCACATTTCGGTCTCCCATGGTGAAGTCTGATCTTTTGTTGACCCGTCCATCCACCCCGACTCGCCCCGTCCCCCAACACGGACTTTGTCGCTCTATAATAAAATCACCTCACTTCCTTCTTTGCTCCGGTCATGATTACTACGACCGCGAGGGGGCTTGGTCACTTGAACTTACACAGATGTCTGTTTTGGGGCACTTGGACAAACTGATGAATGCCTCACAGGATTTCTCTGCATGCAGTTTGAAGGCATGTTGAGCAGTACAATTAGTAGCTGCACTAACCAAACAAAACATTGCAGCATTGCCACATTTTATCTGCCCTGGCAATGGTTGCATGTAAAGAAAGTGGATTGGACTTTTTATAGATTGTTTTTGATATATTTCTTGTTCAATAATGTACAGATGAGTGCTATCCAAGCCTACACACATCCAGCTGATTTCTCATCTTTTAGTTCTAAACTAAATGCAGAGACAAGAAAAGGCAGTCAGGAGCTTGTTTGACTCTTGGATCAGTAATATTCCATTACCAACATATCTCTTTCAGCACACAGTGTGTGTTTTAACAGTGCCTCTAAAAATGAACAGAGCCCCTGATAATAAAACAAAGAGACCAAAAGTGAAAGATCAAGTTCTCTTTGTTTTGCCTCAGGGAAGATGATATTATGATGATTAGAATCGCTTCAGCCACCAATAACTGCTTAAGAGTTTGTATTGGCAGATACCTGAAACCTAATAGGGCTTCACAGAATATAATAATGACACACAAGGTAGAAGGACAACAGGATCTCATGGTGCAAAAGTGCAGTGCAGGATACATTTATGAACCACAGACTGTGGAAATTAGTCAAAATATATACATTTGTACAGTATCTATGTTTTTGTGTAGTTTGGTGAGCTGCACATTCGCAGCTGTGGAGGAAATTGTGGTGAGGGCCTGACTACCACAGTATAAGGTAGTTAAAAGGACGACACTGTATTAAAAGTGCTTTCTTTTCTTTTTTTGGCTACTAGGGACCAAAATAACTCAATAACAAGCTGATAGACTTTTACCTTATAACATCATTATGCCTAACATGTTAGAAACCAATTGCCTATTTACACATCTGGAATAGTTTGAGCAATAGCATGCATTCATTATTTCTGGCCACAATGCAGTGCAGTGATATAAATGAGGTGAACAAAATAAGAGAAACACCTGTCAGTATATATTCACCAGCTAAGTCACTAACTTCGTCTGAAAAAACAAACACTTTATACACTGTATACACTTTTGAACAGCTTGTAAAATTGACATAAACACTAAATGGATTTAACTTGATTTAATTATATTTATTTTTTCTTTTTCTGTTTTACCAAAAATACATAAAAATCTAGAAATGCGTAACAAAAAAAAAAACTTGTGTATTTGTAATGTATGTAAACTTCTCCTCAAATTGTTCAAAACCCCAATTTCCAACAAACAAGAATGACGACATGACCTGTGTCCTCAATGGTACCATGCTGAATTAGTTAGTGAACCAGTTAGCAAAAGCCAGGAGAAAAGCCAACCTTGTTTTGTTTAAAGCTGCATTAATCAGAGTTTGGCCACCAGGGGGCAGACAGACAACAAAACCAGCTCATAGATACAGAGCCACCACCGCATCACACGTTAGGAAACAGCTGCATATTTCCACATTCAGCAGACAAAGAGCAACATTATCATCCCATTTGTGTCCACCTGTTGAATGCATATTGCACCAGCTCCGGAGAAAAAGAGGTAGAGTACAGTGGGTTCTTTAGAGGTTCTCTGCTGAAACCAGCTGCCTGCTGCTGCTGGAAATGAGGCTGATGAGAGCAATGAGACTGAGAATTACACAGTATGTGTCCCATAAAAACAAAACTATAAGCTTAAAGAGGCTAAGAAGCTCAGCAGAGCTGCAGAGTTTGTGGGAGTTCTCTTTGTCAAATTCACATATTGATCCATTGTAAGAATACAAATATTGTTTAGTGGAGCTTACACACCTACAGTCCTGAAGCTGAAACGTGAGGTTGCACCTGGTATGCACAAGGGTGGGTGCACTGTAGGGATTATGGGGTGTAAACACATACCCACCATGGTTTACATACAAGATAGCCTGAGGATACTCCCAGGCACAAGGCATGTGAGCAACATTGGAAAGGACTTAACAAAGGTTGCTCTAAATCCCTCTGCTCCTGCACATAGGGGCCTGTGGAGAAACAGCAGGATTATCAATAACAAATATATGCTGACAGCCGTGCGGTGGAGGTCATTCATTACACATGTGCAGACACAGAGACCTGCACAGAAGTACACACAGGTACGTTTGTGCATACAGCATCGTTTCTCTAGCCAGAGTGGAGTGTGATGTACCTGTAGCTCCCTGCTCATTAGTCCTGCATGCATTATGTAGTCACATGCATTTATAAACGTATGTGAAATAGCTCATTAGGTTACAGTGTGATGATGGTGCTTGTTACAGGCAGGTAAGCGAACATACAACAGTGTAAGGTTTGCACAATCATAAAATTATACCACACACACATGCACATATAAACACATTCTCTCCTGAAAATGATCTATCATTACCCATTTCCAATATGCATTGTTACCTTTTCCCCTTTCACCAGAACTGTTACAATTATATATTTTTTTCTGTGTTGCACCTTGCAGCTTTCTGAACTCAGGTTTATATCGCACCAACGCCTTCTATAGTAACCTCCCACACTCCCCCTGTTTTCACATATTACAGGAAATATAGGTGTTTTCTTTATCGAGCAAACAGTGATAGTGCTATAAGAACAGGAGGTGGTTATGGAAGGCCAAATAAATTGTTTCCATTACATAAAAATAAAGAAATATCTCCATCCAAAATGTATTTATATTGTACATGACACATAAACATTTCACATATATTAATTCTGTTTTATAATTATAGAGGTTTTCCTCATGTTTCTGACTATTAAATAAGTCCAGTTTGTATGTATGTATTTCAGTGTATCAGTAGTTTTTGCCTTGTAGTTTTAACCTTGATACTGTACGTGACACACAGAACTGTCCACAAAGTGCAGACTCTGTTTGACTTACAGTAGATTGATCAATAAGGCTTGATTAGTTTTGTGTGTGTGTGTGTGTGTGTGTGTGTGTGTGTGTGTGTATTTTCCATGTGACTGTGTGGCTAGTGTCTGCATGCAGGTCGTAAATATGTGTCAGGCTTGGTCTGGTGACTGTCTAAAGCCTTTAAAGTGTTCACACGGTTAAATATCAGCTGATTTATGGTAGAAGCCATTAAAATTATTTAATGTCATTACCATTTTTCCATTTAACAGTTTGACCCAAAACTATGCTGATACCCTGTAAAGAAGCATATGTTTGCAGTGGTGTTTTGTGCCCACAGTAAGTCCCAAAGCCTTTGTTCTACTTCTGAAAGAATTCCTGAGCTCATGTGCTTTTCTGCTTTCCTTTGCTCGGGTATTTCCCTGCAGCACAGCTGTAATCAGTTATACGATGTTACTACTTTGTTTAAAGACCACACTGACATTATTTTGCATAATGGTTGGAAATACTTACAAAGAGGAGAAAAAATGTTTTTTATTGTGTTACCAGTAGATGCAGGGTAATTTAAATCATTATAACACAAGGGTGGGTAAATTAATGCTCTCATACGTCTCAGATGGAAATAATTTACTTATGTTGCCTTCATGTCATCTTTTCCATTATTATTGTTTTGTTTTTTTCCTGTTGTACAATTATCATTTAGTCAAGTTAAGTTAAAATATAAAACATACAGCCTACAGGACATAATTTTTCTCAGGGTATTAAAATTAACAAAATGCCAAGATAAAACATTAAAATATCTCAAATGTATTGGTGCATCAACAAAACTTGACTGGAATAGAAGATCTAAGTTTGCTTAAGTAAAGTGCATAGTAAATATGAACACATGAATAAATAGGACAAGATAAAAAAAAAGGTAAAACAAAAAAAATTAGAATGTTACTTTTATAAGCAACATACTAATTTTTTTGTTTGTACATGCTTACCATAAAGGTTCTCAGGATGCTACAGAAAGGTCTAGGGCTCATAACCTGTATACTTTAATATAATCCCCATAAATATATATGATAGTTGACTTTATTGTTTTGCACAATTTGGCCTAATGGAAGCATGTAAATGTTAATAAGAGACCCAAGGATTGAGCCTTGGGAGACACCACACAAGTTGATCTGCTCAGATTCATAGTATCTGATTGAGACAAAATAGTTCCTGATAGGACTTGAACCATAATTTTTCTGGGGAGCAGGGTGGTACTAACTAAAATACACAGAGCTGACCACAGGTGCCAAACAACGTGGGTGGACAGTGCATATCCTGCCAGTGGAGGTTGGCTGCGGAGGATCCGTGGCTGCGTCCACATTAAGAGAACTAAGAATTTTTAGGAGATGGGGTTGTAATCTGACCAGTAGTCCAGATATTTTACATGTTAGATGGATGAAAGACAGATTCTTAGGCCTGCCTGTTAGCAAGGCAAGAAACTTTCCTGGGTTAAACACAATAGATATATCACTGACTGATCATTGAGGAAAAAGTGCATAAATGGTTTTACGAATATAAATCATTAGTTTAATCAAAAGTAATAGCATTAGCAATGGTCATTGCAGCTCTCATTTTTAATTTCTGCATGAGCGCATAATAACAAAGGTGCCACCTTCACCCTTCCCCATGTATTTGTTACCTGTTACAAGTTAATCATTTCTATCAGCCTGATATCACCAACCGCATATATTTAACAGCTATTGCCATCTCATTAATTACAAATCATCTGATCCTATTATCTTTCTCATCCCGAAAACAGTTTGAAGCAAAAACAATTCCTACAAAAAATAACAATAACATAATATCTGATGCATACACATTAAATGGAACAAACATTGTTTGTCACAATATTTAATGATTTTACTACTTGCATTTGCAAAAATCATTAGTGGTGTTATTTGCCTGCTGTGTTGAGGTGTTAGCAGGCGCCGGCTAATATCAGCAGTAAGTATGCAAAGCCATGCTCGCTATCAGTCTTTGAACAGTGTGTTGTCTCTCCTCACACCTCCAGCTGAGACGCACATCCACTGTCAGCATCAATTCCCAGTCTGATGAAGTTTCACTGTGTGTGGGGGTGTGTGTGTATGTGTGTGTGTATGTAAGCCTTTGTTTATCATTAGGCCTTGGTAGACAACTCAATATTTTTGCTCCGGTTGACATCTTTGTTGATGGGCCCTGAGGTGACCACGTGATGTTGTTTTAGTATTTGTGTGCAGTTGTAGTTAGACACCATCTACCCACCTCCTTTCAGTCTCCTTTTGAGTTATTTTTTTACGTTTATGAGCAATATAGAGTATAATTTAAACTGAAACTTATGGGCTTTGCTTCAGAAGTAAGAAAACCTAATTCAAATTCACATTTGTAATGACATAAATGACAAAAAAATCCATCCTGAAAAAAGCCTAACATAAACTTGCTCAACAGTATGTTGTGTGATTCACTCTGGTAAATTGATTTGTGCAAATTGAAGTGTCCCGTATCCGATGATGAGGTGGGAAATGCCGAAATAGCATAAGTACTGGAGTGCAATCTATTTTAATTTTCATTTATCCAAAATGTTGCAGTGTGTCTTTTCCATCAACAGCAACACTCACAGGAAGCAGACAGAAAATAACTAAGTTTCATAGTTCAGGAAATTAACCGGCGTAGTTATCAGTCACGCCTGCTCACATTGCACACCTGTTTCACACCAAATCAATGCAAAACAAATGACTTGTAACGTTTCTAACCCACAATGACATAAAATTGCTTTGACAGACTAATGGAAATAAAAAGAAGAGCGGATTTCAAATAGTTAAATAGTTGGCGATACAGGCCTGTCTATCTGCAGTCTGCCTGGTGGCTTCTGGATGATGAACTTGTCAAATAAGGTTCAGTTGTGATACATTTTTAGACTATCATAGTCTATAGTTAATAGTCTAGCTTTACAGGTGGAACATTCTGACCGTGCGTCATGACCACTGTCCAAGGTGCTGATCCTGCGACCCCCATGATAGCGGAGATTGAGGGGATGACTGCCAGCCTACAATAATGTCTGATGTAATTTATGTTTATTTTTATTATTATTATTATTATTATTATTATTATTATTATTATTATTATTAACAAAAATTGCAGGATGCCAGTGCCTATTTTGGTCATTTGGCTATGTTGTTGTATATGTTGTAACAACTGTCACTGTGCATCAAAGCCAAACTTGCACGTAAAACAGGGGAGGGTCCAACCAAAATATAAATAAGGCTGGGGTGGGTTCCCTTTTTTAAATAAAATCAAATATAAGATTTTTGTACTGTACTGTTTCCATAAAGAAAAGTTTGGCAAACGGCCAACATCGTGGCCACTGAAACTTACTTCCCTTTAGATGAATAGTTTGAGGCGCTTTAGTCAGGGTGGAGGCATTGACTCCCCAGGGTCAGGTGCCATAGATACTTTACATCCCTTTTTAGTATGTGCAATAAAATCACTTAATTTGCACCCTACATAGTTACAAGCAAGATTGTCCTTGTCTTATAGTTGTTGTTTTTTTAACATATTTATTGGTTTCACCTTTTTTAATTTGGTTTTACTGCCATTGTGTCTTACTCTTTATAACTGATATGTCTTTTATTTTACTAATGTATGAGTCTGTTTTAATGTGCTGCAAGCCAAATTTCCCAAGTGGGACAATAAAGACTGAAATTAACCAAGATTTTACAAGCTGATCATATATTTTGTATATAAAATCTTAATTGCAAAGTAAGTACCAACTGTGGCTGTAAAATAAATGTAGTGGAGCAAAAAGTACAATAACCCCTTCTGAAATGTGGTGGAGAAGAAGTACAAAGCAGCAAAGTATTGTTTTTGTTTCTGGTCCTGTCTTGTTCCATAAAGACAAACTCACTTTGTTAGAGGGGCGTAATCAACCTTGACTCAACTTGACTTCATTCTCTTCTTCTCCCTCCCTGCTGAACTTAATCTGCCATGTATTTGATCATATCACAGCTGAAAGATTAATAAATTCTAAAGGGAAGGTTTATTTTACAGAACCCTGTGCCCCGCTGCTTGCTTGTTTTCAGTAACTCAATCTTTGCATTTACATTCTTTGTACTATTTGGATGTGAAAAGCTCTGTTTGGCCTGATTTCCACCTTTGCAGATTCTGCTGTTACACCCATGAGCCTTGTGATGACGTCATCTGGAAAAATCCCAATTAGCTTCCCAAATAACCGTATCATCCAATGAACACTTTCTCCGTGATTTGCTGTCTAGCATCTTTCAGCTCAGTTTTCTGCCCCACAACTTTACTGTGTCAGATCACCCTCACCCCATAGATTTGCTGCCAGCAGGAGCTTCCAGAGAAAAGGCTCTAGAAACCCCCCATACACTACTTGCCCAGCAACCAACAACAGCCCAAGTTAGCGACTGGCTGGTGAACATAGTGGAGCATTTAGCAGCTAAAGAGACAGATATTTCACTCAGGAGTTGGTAGAGACCCAAAACAGAGCTAAAAGGAGAGTGACTATTATTATTAGACCCGCCCTAAATGATTGCCAGTGCTGCTCTGTATCTGCTGATTGTGTAGGCAACTGTTTTCAAAGTTCAGCTTAGCAGAAACAAGCTGTAAACAAAAGTGTACAGCTTATTTATGCTGCCCCCAAATGGCCAAAACAATTGCTACTGCAAAGTTTGTTCTTTTTCATTTTATGATTTAATGTTTTGTTACTTTATCCTTTTACCACCCACTGTTCCACTCGTGAGATGCTAGCACTATGCAGAACTTTCTCGGACTTTAAAGCCAAGTATTGGCCTGTTGTCACGGGAACGCCAGAGGTATTGCAAGTCACCCTGAGGGGAGCACGAATGTCTGCAGCCAAAGTCATGGCAACCCATCCACCACTCTGTTCTAAATGAAAAATAAACCAGCTGGTGGCGTTAAATAATAAATTAGGGGATCCTTAGTCCTTAGGATTCATCCTCAGGGGACCATGAGTGCCTTGCCAAGAGTTCATGGCAATCAATCTAACAGTTGCCAAGATGTTTCAGTCCTGACCATCCCTACAGTTTGAACAGCTAGTGTGGCTAAAGCATGGTTTCTCCCGGGGCTGGTGGTGATGATATTGGGGGGATGTTAAAGGGTTAATAGAGGGAATAAACAAATTAGTGGGGGAAAAAAAGCAGTGTGTCATCTTCTCTGAAACACCCAGCTGAAGCTCTGGGTCGCGGCCCTCTCTTTGAAAGCTCTTTGGCTATAAACAGAGCTGAGTGTTAGGGTTGGGTAAACTCTCAGGGAGAAAAGACCCTTTTGAAATGGGGACGAGCCACAGCTTCGGGTTCAATCACCGGGGTGTAAAATATAGCCAGTGTCCTCTCACGGAGCTAACGAGAGCCGGGCCGCGACCTCTGACCCTGGTGTGCTAGAGGTCACCACGCTCATGTGAAATTAAGAGCTATTAACACGGAGGTCACTGCTAATGAGGACCCCGGTCTGGATGTCCGAGGAGAGCCCGGCCTGAGGAATGTGGACTCCTCATTTGCTCTGGGAGAAGTTAGCGCCACAAGCTCTGTGACGCGGAATAAGGGGACATTACATTACACAATACGCTGCATTCTAGGAATTTAGTGTGTGGGGCTAGCAGTGAATGCAGTAGCAGATTTAGCTCATTACAAACAGCAGTAAGGAGTGTGAGGAGTAATTATCATCATGTTGACAATGACCCCAAATATGTCTTTGCCACGTTAGAGATTAAATATAATTTATTTTGCTGTGGGGCCAAAGGTGTCCAAACATTTTGACCTAGAGCAGAAAATCTTGGCAATATTTACAAGAAATGTGGTGCGGTTATTCATGTTTCCCAGAGGATGATTCCTAATGCTTATGCTGATCTTCAGAGGTTGACAAATTATTTTGGTCACCCTTCAGATCCTTCCTTCCACCACTGGGCCACAAGTCCGGTGGATCCAAGTGGACTCTCCATCAGTTCTGGTCACAAGGTGCATCATAAACATCGCAAGAAACTTTTTTTGAAGAAGAAGAAGACTGCAACTGTGAAGTGCAGGAAAAATGATTTGCAGCTGTTCTGTTTACTGATTGCTGGAGCATTATGCTGCCACCAGTGTTGGTGTTCTCTCTCTTTTAGGGTCTATTTATCTATTAGGGTCATATCAAAATCTAAGGTGACTTGGCAGCCTGGAGGTTTAAGGTGCTGCTCATGACCTGCAATACCACTGGTTCAATTCTGGCCCCGTTCAGGCCCATCTCTCTCCCCTCATTTCGGCTCATCTCCCTACCACCAGCTCTCTAATAAAAGCATAAAATGCTCCATAAAAATGCCTCAAAAAGAAAGACATATCAAAATCCAATCCAACAGGAAAACTGCCATGAAATTTGTGAGTGATATCCATCCTGCCAGGGTGATGGACCATTTTTTTTTATTTTAAAATGGCTTTTTCTGTGGTGCAACCCCATGAAAAAAGTTAAAAATCACCACCACGTTGATTATTCTGTGAACACTTTTGTATTTTAGGGTGTAAAGTTGGTAGTTGACTTTAGAGTTGAGTTTATTTTTTATCAAAAGGGGAGCTAATCTGTAACATAGGTGATCAGTGTTCCATGTTTCCATTTCCATTTTTTGGTTTTGTTTTAAGTGTGCCTTTGTGGGAGGGTGTGCATGCGGGTCTAAACGCATCCACATGTGCTGCTCCAGACCTCTTGTGGTTATGATTTAATTTTCTAATTTTCTTCCATCTGAATGTGGCTACTGTCTGTGCTGATATGAACTAACTGGATTCCACTTATCTCATCGCGATTATTTGATTACAGTTCATTATCCTGTGACCTCACACCATCCTGTTCTGCTGACATTCGGGCACCAGGAGGCGCTGCCGGTTACATGGGGGTCCATAGGAGGACAATGATGATGTCATCTCTCCTTAAGCCGGTGGCACCCTGTTGTTTTTGTTATTGGAGGGCTGTCACACAGCAAAAAGGGAGATTATGGATACCAAAGTGAGATCAATACTCTGATAGCGTGATATAATGTAGATGAAAAATCCCATCCTAAATTGTGTCCACAACACGTGTCATGAGTGGAGGTTTCTATCATGCATCTAACAGAGCTGTGAGGCATCAATGTGTCATATGGTCATCTGTGAGGCATCTGCATGCCCCTGATTTTTTCCCTGACACAGAAATATACTTCCCGTGAATGTAGCAGGAACACATTTGTTTTTCCCAGTCCCTGAAACCAGAAAAACCAGTGACAGAAGCTCAGAGGACAACAACAGCAACATTGGGCTTCTGAGAAAGAGCAGCTGAATATGAAAACTTGTTTAGTGGTGATATGTAAATATAATATTTAAAAATGTATGTAAAAAAAAGTGCAACGAGCCAAAAAGATGACAACAATACCCCGCCTTCAGGCAAAACAAACACTCACTTGGCAGTTACTGCAGATGGTCAGACAGGAGGCTCCTGTGCCAGAAGTTTGACAAAAAGAAAAATAAAGATATTCCTGATCAATGCTACGTCAACAGTGAAAATGATTAGATGAAAACTGTGACAGAATACAAACAAAGCGAAATTAAACTTTTTTCCCTCGGGGCAAAATAATATTAAACACCTCATAGAAAAACTCTTTAATTCTAAACTAATTTAATGACAGTCACACTGCTCCAGTGATGAGTCATATTAAATTACATGCCGATTAGGTGTAAAAGTGAAGTGGTAGGTTATCTTTAAAGAGCTTTGATCTGTAACTTTTCAAAACATCAGCTAATGAGCGGAGCTTCAACAGACCAAAATTATCTGTGCCCAAATACAGGTAAAAAAAGAAGTCGGACTAGATATGTAGAATATACCGTTAAGGTGGTTGGAAAAACCCTCTAACTGGCATGAAACCTGATATGACCCTTTGCAAGTATCAGTGCTTGCAATGGGGATTCATTTCAAAGTCACAACTTTATAGGCTTCACTGACGGTAACTGATCCAACTGTCCAACCATAATGAATGGTCACGGTTTCTGGGGCTGAACATCCTGGTTGTAGGTCTACATCTGGATCAAGGCACAATATCTGACACGGTCGGCCCCAGACCTTCTGAAGCGCCAGTGCCCTGGCTCAGAAATGGTTAGTTATATAGTCAAACAAGCCATTTGTATTAAGAAGAGCTGTAATTGACTGAAACACCAGTATGTATTTAGCTAGAAAACCACTGTAAAGACTAATTTACTATGTAGCCTAATACACAAATGTAAAGAACAATGATAAATCGAGGGATGAGAACCAGATATGCATAAGTGACATTTTGGGCAGAATGAGTTATATATGAAATCTCTTGATGAGCTCTTAAGTCAGCTAGGTCAACTATGAGAAGAAGAAAGCTAAAGAAGTGTTACTAAACTTATTTCAAGATGCAAAAAAGCTTGTTAGTGATCAAGAAAAGGAAATAGTTATTCGTTATTAGCCTACAGTTCATCCTCTGGGGAAAATGATATCTGCACCCAGTTCCACGTGGCATGGCACCAAATATTCCAGTGTGGTTCTGTGGGGGTTTCATGACTCAGAATTCAATCTACAGTGGCAGCATTTCAAAATAAAAACAGTAAAGTGATCCGTGGAACAAAATCTTAATCCCTCCATAATCCTCGAGGGAAACCACTGAGGGTGAAACATGATTTTCAACATCTTCATTATTCCGTTGTGTAAAAGGTATGGCGTGTTTACTCATGACAGCAGGGAGTGAGGTGTCGTCCATGAACGAGTCGGCTCTGTGAGCTGGCTCCCATCTGACAGCCGCCAACATACAAAACATAGTTCAACACAAGTAAAACGTTCAATACACGTATAATAGTTTTGGATGTTTTTGCTTTATTTAAGGTTTTTATACCAAGCATAATGTAAACTTATGGTATTCTGGAAATTATATGGTTTAGTATAATTACATTGAATAACTTAAGTGATGTATGAGCAAACATACCTATCCTAAATTTTGGCTGAACTGTAAAAGCCAGATGTGGTGCTAAATGAAGAGCCGTTTGGGAGCCAAAAGATCTGGCTCACCAAAGACAGCCAAAATCCTCATCACTAAGAGACACAGCCTGAAAGCCAAACCCCCCCTCCCCATGAGATAAGTGAAGTGTTTACATTCTCCAGTTTTCAGATAATTAAGGTCGATTAGTTTAAGTGTGTGAGGTTAGTTTATCTAAGCTACACAGAGAGACCAGCAGAGATGGCAAGAGTTCTATCACTTGTAGGTCTGAATTCATTCACATACAGTAACATATGCATATATGCACAACAGCACACATTCACGAGTACTCGTATAACACCTACAAACACAGAACAAGCTCACAAAACAAGTCAGTGGAACATCTTCAGGTTGGGTCTTTTTTTTTTCTCACTGGGAAGGCCTGTTACTACATTATGCTGTTTTTTTCTTAATACTATGGAACATTTTCTTGATTAACATTTTTTATGATTTAGTTTGGACTGCTCAAAGCACTTGGTTAAGATCAGGGAAAGACGGAGGTCTTGCTGGTTGGTTGTTTACTTTGTTGATATTTAACCAAATTGCCAACTTCCCTAACCTTATCAAAGTGTCACACAGGATGCAGGACACTGCCAGTGAACATAATCACGCAACATTTGTGTTTCCTGCTAAACATATCTGGCAAAACCCATTTAGAACGTGATCTTTTAGGAAATGTTTGTGTCTTCACAATGTATTACCCCCTGCAACTTAGAGAGAGAAACTTCAATTGTCTGGGACGTCAGGGATCTCCCACAATTCCAAAACCATGTTCAGTTTCTCTGCATTTATGTGCTTTTGTGTTTACGTGCATGTCTGAGGTTTTCCAGGTTTTGCGGCACACGAAGCAGTCCATCGTCGCGCCCAGGGCGACTCTGACCAGTGTATCATCAGTGTATCTGCTGCTGTTGCGTCTGACAGTTGCCACATAATGAATAGCCGGGGAGGCAGAGTAAACAGTTCGGGGCATGAGCTGTGTGCAGGGGAGGTCAGACGCACTGATTTATGGCCTCTGTGATAAATCACCTCCTCTTTCGGGGAGGAGGTCACTGTCAGATCCTCCTGACTGAGGAACATCTGTGGATTCAGCTGTGGCCTCCGTGACCCGCAGGCAGGGCTGCCGCTGCATCCTGGAGCCTCTGTCCCAATCGAAGGCTCCTCCTACTCCTTGTCACTCGTCTCCTCCTCATCCTTCTTTTTTTCCCTCTTTCGCCTCCTCCTACTTGAGTACTTTACTTTTCGCCATTTATCTCCTGCTTTTCATTCTCGTGTTCCTCGTTCTCCCCTCGCTCTAACATATCTTTGTCCTCCTGCTTTTATTTCTCCTCCACTTTCTGTCTCAATTTCACAAAACCTCTTTCTTTTTTTAATCTTCTGCTCCTTCTCCTCTTACACCGTTTAATCTTCCTTCTTTTCGTCCTTTTTTCTATACCCATTTCCCTCCCACTCCCTCCCCCCATCCTCTTCCTACTCTCTCTCAGCCTTTGCTGCTCCTTCTCGTTTCATTCCTCATCCTCTCTCACTAGTCACAACTGCTTCCCTTTATCCCCTGCTTCTCTTTCTCTTACTTAATAAGATAACATGCATTAATGCTCACTCCGTCATCATTTAAGTGTCTGTTGCAAACACCTACTTAAAAACAGACAGGGTGAGAACATGCACCACAGTGGGATATTCACTAATCTGTCGCAAATCACCGTCAGGGACGCAACTTTTTGCGTCACTGTGAGATGCAGTTAATCTGATTTGCATAAAGTGCTGCTAAATAAGTCCTGATGCCGGGCAGGGCTGGAGTGGGACAAAAAAAAACGTCCCTGGCATTTTTGGCACAGACCAGCCCCCCACAATCATTTGAACACCACCCACCAGTACACAATACATCCCGATCAAAGGTGAGTACACAATATCCATACTCAAGTAGAAGTACAAGTCATTTTCTGCGCTCATGTTTTATTTGCTCTGGCAGATACGTCTGCCCCCCCCTAGACTGATTTTGTTGCTCGAGCCAATCACAACCATTTATCTAGTATGAGGCGGGTCTAATACGATGACTGTTGAGTGCCGTTGAGGCATCTTTGTAAGAAACAGAGAGGACAGAGCTGGAGGGGTAGGGCCAGCCCAGTAAGAGATGTAATTGGGCCAGCCTAGTGCCATTATAGAAAATGCCCCTGCTTTGTTGGCCGGTCGTTAGCAATAATTTATTTATTTTTTATATTCAAAAATGTTATAATATCAGCCCAAAGGTGCATCGGCCCACTGGGAAAATGAGTGATATGCTAGATTACCAGTCCAGTGCTGATGCTGGGCTGTTTTGACACTTGTTGTGATAATTGTGATGGTGTTGGACTTGGAATATTGGTTGAAGGGGAATATTTTTTGGGGGACTGCAAGTGTGCATTCATCACATGAGGAATATTAAATACTGCAGCTTGATATTGTCATCTCAACAAAAAGATGAGGAATTGAATGACATTTGTTAAGTCTTTTAAACTTTGACAAGATCTTTTCTGTAATAATAATAGTATAACAGTCTACTTAATGTAGTGTAATGTATGTACTGTGTCAGGACAACAACCTTCTCTTGAATGTCAGCAGGATTAGCAAGCTGATAGTGGACTTCGGGAAGAAGCATTGAAGGAAGTACGCCTTAGTATCAACGCTCGGTGGAGAGGGTGGACAGCTTCAAGTACCTTGGTGTCCACTTCACAGAAGATCAAGATAAAAAAGAAGGAGCAAGAACACTTTTGGGTATTTGGATCGTTCTTGCCTAAATGGGGACTTTAAATTTGAATACTTGGGCCCCTATAGATGATGTTTCACAGGTCAAGTACAGACAAGAACACAGGTTGAAAATGGCCTCACGTAAAATCAAAGATGGTGCAGCCAAGTGGAGTCAGCAGCAATGCACTCAGTGCTACCCCAGGTGACCAGGCGGTACACTGCAACAACCTTTATTTAAAAGGTTGTCTCATTTCTATAATCTTTCATACCATGATGAAGCGGTATCAGAGCTAGTTTTCATTTATCTTGTGTGATTTAGACTTGCTGTTAAATATATTTATATTATATTTAGTTATTTATTCTTCTGTGGAGGCTAATCTTGATCCAAATCAAGAATAGGGAAAAAAACAGTTTGTAAACCTCATGGTCCCTTCAGTCCCAGCCAGTCAGCCACTAACAGATTGAAACCAGCATTCTGCAATCAATGTCCCTCATCAGTATGAAGCAGGTAATCTCTGCCTCTGTCTCATTCTCCACTTTTCTCATTATCTCACATTCCTGCAAACACATATAGACACAGCAATGGGAAGTATTCACTCGGGAGATACATGTTTGTGTTCTTGCTATAGATTTATCCGACATATCTCAGTGTGTTGGTATGTGCATGTGATGTTCTGGTATGGAGGGATGGGCAGAAATCACCCTCTGCGGTGTGTTTGTTTGTGTGTGTGCCACTGGAGCCTGTCATTCGATTACAGGTCACACTAATCTAATCATCCAGCTGTGAGCTCAGTGGGCAGGCGTTTATGAAAGGGACTGTAGTGCTGGAGAACACAGACCTCAGTCTGTCACCACGTTACCTTTTGCTCAATGACAAACTGTGTCTGGGCCGACTCTGATAGCCCGCGGCTGTTTCCCAGACTGATTACTGTGGGAGTGAGCGGCCTTTGCTTCAATTTAGATACCTCGCCAGCTCCGGTTGGACATGTAAGTGTAAACAAGGGGTCATGTCTGGCCCCCCCCGAACACGTGCAGGGCTGTCTGAAACCTAGGGGAAGTCCAGGTGTGATGGAGGACAGAGGCGTCTCAGAGATAAAGTGGTTATCAGTGTGACTTACAGGACTGGACAGGCCAAGCGACTGAGCTCTCCTCCCTGAAATCACATTGACAGGAAATGCGGCTCCCTCAGATGAACTCTGAGGTGTTTCGACTGGTTTATCATTCTCAGGCCCGCTTGTGAGGGTTGGCAGCTGATACAGATTTTCTCAGGCTCAATCAGCTGAGCGGCTTGAGGTAAAAGAGATCAATACTTTTCATTTTTAACACAGAGGCAATATCGACCGCCTGAAACGGCCTCTTCAGGGGGCTCGGAGAGGCTTTCTGCGCCATGATAAGAGGCGTATTATTTTAATCATCATCATCTTTCATCCGCTCCCCTCTTATCTGTTGCCCTTACACAGGGAGATGGTTGAGGAGAGGGTGGTAATATAGAAAGCTTCAGAGTGCTGCGGAGTCGCAGGGGCAAAAACAGATTGGTTGACTCACTTCTGAACCAGTGACTCTTAATTTTTACTCTCTTTGTTGAATTAAAGCCACAGCTAATAGGATGACACGCTAATGCCAGCTTTTGGAAACATGCTGGCATTCATTAATGAACACAAACACATACACACATGCAGCACACAAGACACTAATTAAAACACTTAGACAGTATGCACCACCACAATTTACTGTACTAAAGCCACTACTGCTACCATTACATTTACTACTTATATCACTAATTGGCAGTGTAGTGTTATAATAAGCCTGTCTGGCATGTCAGCTGATCAAACTGCTCTAAAAACTGAATCACACCGCAGTTTTACACCAAAGTGGACAGAAAAATAACAAAACCAAAGAATACTCCTAGGTTAGACTCTGTTTTCTGATCTATCTGGATTTTACTTCCCATCTTCATTCGTATAAGCTATAATACACAACTAAGTTTCCTGCCTTCGTATTTAAGGCCCCTGCAAGAGTCCACCATGCCAAAATGAGCTGGTGCTGATGACGGGGGCAAGTGTACAATAATTGCACTGTCAGTAGCATCAGCTGTAATAACGGAGAGACGTGTAAACACTCAGGGGAGCCATGAGACAATGTAACACCCATATTATCATAAAAAAACAATAAATGTATGTATTCATGACCACATCCACATCCATACACATACTGGGATGAAGATGTAATGTTAGAGAATAAATCATGTGATCATGTACCATCACCCAGCCCGACGGAGATCAGAACAGTCGAGTTCCATCACAGTTTGTCGGGAGGCAGAGAAACAATATATTGTAATTTTATTCATTGACCAAATTGGCAGATGAAATTCAAACCATATTCATAAAGTGGCAATAAGAGGCAGAGGCAATACAAAGCTAATGGCTCTGCCAGCACAGCAGGGTTTATTGTTTCACTGCAGTAATAGACTCTCAAGGACAAACTATTGTTTAGAACCGGCCTTAATGTTTGCAGAAAATCACATAATTATTCTGAGAGATGAAATGCTTTTTTGTGCATTTTTCTCATATTTAAAGTTTTCTGGTCTTACAAGTACTGGATAAACAACACAAGCCCATAAACCATTCAAAACCATTACTTGTTTTACGATGTGTGTTTTTTTGTCTGCATACTTTCCTTCTAAAACGACCCATGTGACAAAAACAATTCATATAACCATTTTCTGATAAGTTTAGGCATCTAAAACTACATGATTATTGCCAGTGAGACAGGATGTGTACAACAGTCTCAGGTGTGGAAGTCAGACATCACCTCCACGCCTCTTTATGAGATATTGCATTGGTATAACACCGTCATGCTGCTTACCCCTTCACTTTTGAGAGATTATTTACAAATTTCTTGTCAGTAACATATGAAGATGATAGGTTGTTTTAAGTGTTGGGTTAAATAATGCTACCATTTGTCTGTCTCAAAAGGTGACAGCTCTAAATCATGACATTTTTATTACGAAAACACACAAACACACACAATGATACTACGATTGAAACAATGTAAATGAATTGATTGGTCAATCAACAGAAATGAAGTCTCCTAAACTGCTCCTTACATTCACAGGCTCCAGCTTTCTAAAATGTGAAGGCTTGCTGCTTGTGTCTTGTGTGTCGCAGGTATGTAGCTGCTGAAGACGTCATCTTGGGTTTGGTAAAATATTTGATATTGAAAATGACAAATGTTTGCTGCAGCCCTAAATACCACACTGCAACATAGAGCAGGGCTGAACGTGTGTCATTATGAAAGGTGACATTATGAAATTAAACTTTTAAAAGGTGTCATTGGGAAAATGGCTTTATGAAATACAGTAAAAACAGACTTCTGAAAGAGGGCAATTTAAAATAACAATAACAAAATAAAAATGATATCCAGTAAAAGTGTTATTATTAAAATTAATTAAAAAATAACAATTCATAATTGTGAGTTAAGTTTTTTCTGTAATTTCACAAATTATTTATTAATTTATATATTTTTTTCATATTCTTATTAATTTCATAATGTGTTTATTTTATATTGAACTCTTTGGAGTTCCCCACATAGTTGGGCAGTTCTGGTAATAAATCGTGCTTGACAATGTTTTGATATGGGACTGACTGCGATGCGGTTGACAGCGTTGCACTTTAGCTGTTTAAGCACTCTTAAGCGCTCTTTGAAACTGTGAATTCCACATAGACAAACAAAAGACGCCGTTCAGCCCCAGTTGCACTAGCCCTCGCTTCACGCTGGAGGCACAAACATTTTAAAATGCTGCTGCTTCGGTGTCTCCACGCAACCAACCTCCCTTTGTAGATGACACAGACTGAGTTCTGCTCTCTGTAACTCCACTCAGTTCAGTCCATGATGAGAATCTTTTGTTTTTTCATGACAAGGTTACAATAACCAGGCACCTCAGCGCCGCGAAACACTGATTACCTTGAGCTATCACTGCCAGCTCCCATTCAACTTTTCTATGAATCACTTTGGGCGCATACATTGTGTAACACAAACCAGAGCCTGAGAGGAATTTACTCACTTTGTGTATTCTTGCTGTCAGGTGAATGTCAATGTCAAAGTTCCGGAACAGGAAAAGTTTTCATTTTTAGATAGACAACTTGCTCTCTTGCGGTCAAAGGTGGTGAAAAAGTCTTGACTGTAATCATTCAGTTCAAACATGAAGGATAAAACCGCAAGCCTCTCCACCTCCTCAAAAATTGTGACCTCCTGATTCCACTCCAAGCAGCCCCTAGCAGATTTACCCAATAATCCTTGCTGACAATTCGGCAGCGAGGGCTTTCAGGATTGTAAAGGAGATTAACTAAACAAATACATCACCTTTAGAGGCTAAATCTGTCTTCAAGGAGACTGGTGAGGGATGAGCTTCTGTGCAGGGAAATAAAGACAATGAATGAGACCAAGGTGTCCATTTGTGACAGCAGGGTGATCTGATAGCCACTGAGGGCATCCTGTGACTTGGAAATCACACATTTCATCTTTACAGCAATCAATGTGTCACTCACTGTTGAAGTGTCCTTGAGCAAAAGCTGAAAAGGAAAAAAAAAAGAAACTGTGATTTGCTGCCAGGAGCCTCTACTCCCCTGGTGTGTATGACCTTTCTTGAGTTATACATAAAAATCAAGTCTATTTTGCCTTGCAGTGCGCTCTAACACCAAAATAAAGCCATGCTTTTGGAGACTCCAGAAAGTTATCGGCCAACAAATAGCCAGCACTTAAACCCCCTAGAAATGTCGAATTGCCCTTCACTACTGACAGGAGCCGACATTATAATTTGGAGGCTTAAGGCAAACCCAACAGTTACTTGGGCTGCCTTACCCTCTACTGTCCCCCTTCTCTATTCTTATTTCTTTTTACAATCACACCTACTTGTATAAAATCTTGTCACAGGTTGCTTTATATGTTTTTTTTTTTTTTTTTTCCAGCAGAGTTGACTGTAGAGACACAAGAGATGTTTCCTTTGGGAGCTTAGCAATTTGCTTTTGCTTCTCCTGTTATCGTTCCTCTGCCTCACGCAGATAAATGTGTTTCATTTTTGTTGTGGAAACTGTTATAAGGAGCTCTGCCATCAACTGTCACATTGATCTGCCTTGAATGGTCCCTCACAGATGTGCATTAACCTGGAATTGTCGGATTTTGTTTTCATGGGGCAATTTCGTTCATGAAATATTTGGAGGTTTACATTTAAATTAAACACTTCAGTATATGATTTTTATTTATTCTTTTCCATTTTCTCAGGGCTCTTTTGGAAGCCCATGGCTTGTGGGCGCCCCAGGTCATTGCCAGTGTTGGGGCGGTAAAGTCTGTCCATTTGTGTTTCAGAGAACTATATTCTGCCTGGCAGCTACATTGATGAGCATACATAATACATCATTTGTTCAACAATGTCTAGTTGTACAAGAACAACACTGATATTTTATAATTCAAAGCCATCACCCAAACAGGTCCACAAATAAGGCCTGGAGGCAGTCTTAGACAGTGACCTCATTTAGGATCCTAGTGGCCTGAGAGTAGAAGCTCCTCCTGAGCCTCTAAGTGCTGGCCTTGTGTATCCGGTACCTTCTTCCCGACCGCAGCAGAGAGAAAAGGACATAATCTGAGTGGCTGGGATCCTTCTCCGAGCCTTATTCTTGCAGCGCCTGGTGTAAATATCCTTTAAGCAGGCTAGAGCACCGCCTATTGTATGTTCAGCAAAATGAACCACTCTTTGAGCGGCCTTGCGGTCCTGTTTGGTGCTGTTTCTGTACTGTGGCAGTGATGTTCCCCGTCAGGACGCTCTTGATGGTGCAAATGGCATTTGAGGGGGTACATTGAATTTCCTTAAATACCTGCGATCAAGCAGTCTCTACCTTACCTTTCTCACCACTGAGTCAGTATGCAGCACCCAGGTCAGGTCTTCTGTAATGTGGACACCAAGGTACTTGAAGCTGTCCACCCACTCCACGAGGGACCCGTTGATACTAAGGCGGGCGTAGTTCCTTCCCTGCTTCTTCCTAAAGTCCACTGTCAGCTTCTTTAGTCTTGCTGACGTTCAGGAGTAGGTTGTTGTTCTGACATCAGCAGGTCAGGTCCTCTGCTTCTTTCAGGTAGGCCTTTTCATTGTTACTGTTATCAGGCCCACCACAGCTGTGTTGACAGCAAACTTGCCCGGATGGTTCTGGTAATCCCTGGTTTCTGGTTGTGGAATGATTTAACTGTAGTTTTGAGTACAGTTGCTTCTTTTATTTCACAAATAAATTCCACCACAGGCTCAGTGAATCCATTGATGTCATCGCTGATGTCGACGGTGGTGTTGTGGATCGTGCTCCCTACTGTAGGACAGCCTCCAAATCGCTCTGTAGTCCTTTATGTATGGATATGAATTTAAACCTTCACCTATCTTTGGTTGAGAATCCTAGCTTCAGAGCTTGCAGAGATGCAGCCCAGTCGGTCGGAGCACAGTGACTAGGAGCGTAGGTGCAGCTGGCATCAGTATAGGAGAACAAGAAGAAGTTAAGTTGAGAGAAAGCAGCTACTGACTGTGTCGCAGTACACCTCTGGACTGACAGGAGCATGTGTGGATTTTTAGGGGATGACGGCTCATTTCATGAAGATGGGAAAAAAGCCTGGGCCCAAACACTACAGTCCCGCTCTTCTAAGCTGTGACAGACTTACAGGATCTTACTGCGGAGAGAGAAGCGACACATCTGAACGCAGCTTTGATAACTACGAAACAGAGCATCAACAGCGCAATGGCTAAGGTGACTACATTTTGCAGTCTGCTTCACTCCACCTGCGGTTTGAAAGAAGCCTTTGAGGCAGAATATGGTACCAGATGATATCAAGCAGAGGGTGAAAGCAGAACTACTGAGTGGGTATAATACTTGATCATTATTATATAGAGTATTGCTGCTATAAAAACACTTCAGAGTTTTAATGTTCAAAAAATAAATTGAAACAATCCATAAAAATGAAATGTAACAAAATGCATGTTGGTGCTGTACAGAAGACTGTTCTTTAATAAAGTTATAGCTCTCCTGTATGTGTTTTAGTTATAGTAAGATCATCATCATCATCATCATCATCATGACAAGGCCCAGAACCCCCACTGACACGGACCCTTACCCCCTCCCCCCAGAGACACTACACGTTACATTAACGTACAGTGTCCATCTCTAAGCGTTACATTTACACACATCTTTGGACATCTTTGGTCTCTGTACAGTGAACATATCCTCTTCACTCCTTACTGTTTACCTGTGCACATTCCCTGGACAATAGTTTGCACATTCCTGCACAAACTGTACAGCTTTTTCATGTTAAAAAATGATATATAGCACAGGTTTTAATAACATTTTTCATTTTTCATTATTTTCACATTCTGTGTTGTCAATATTTCTGTTCCTATTTTAGATTTATGTTATGTTTCTTGACTTTTGCAGTACTTGTTCTTTTACTTATACTTTCTTATTTTTCTATGTTTATTGTTACAAACCAATACACCACAGCAAATTCCTTGTATATGAAAACTTACTTGGTAATTCTGATCATGATAATTGAATTTATTTTGTCCTCAATCTAACAATATGTGTATGATCTATAATCAAATCTGATAGCTATCTACTTGTCTATGGTAAAACCGATAAAACAGATCTTGCAAGAGCAAGCCCTAAGACATCACAGCAGGAGTGTGGCCACTCAGAACTAAATGCCTACATCAAAGAGGTTTGGAGTTTTGGAGAAGACATTTGAAGGATTTTCCTCAACTTAAGTGACCCAGAGTTCCTGCAACCAGTGCACCATTTGAGGGTGGGAGGGTATCATGCCTCCTGATCATTGTGCAAGACTGAGTGCAAAGATGCGTTCAGATTTGATGTTCTTGAAATTCACTGTACACACACAACAAGAAAAGTAAACACATAGCAAAAGATCTTTTTAAAATGATTCCCAAACCTTTGTAATGAGTCTCTGAATCTTGCTCTTGCTTTTAACTAAATTGCCTCTAGTTATTGTTATTGATTCTCTTTATTACTTGATTGAGAAGTTTATTGTTCCCCCTTACTGGCTGCAGTCTGTGTCAGAAAGAAGGTAACAAAGTGTATACAGTCTAGAAAGCAACAAAACACTTTGGAAACATCCAGCAGGAAGCCAGGAATGTTTTTTGACTAGCCACGAATCTTTATGACAGAGGGAAAAAAATCACCAGACTAATTCGCAATGCATATTAGTCTGGAACCTATGAGTTCATTTTCGATTTCCAAGGACCGGTATCAACGGGCGGAGACAACCAATCAGAGCAACAAAACGCCATACTGTCGTATGGTATGTCCCGTCAGAAGTTCGGCAAACACATATTTTTTATCGACATAAAGTTTATGTGCAGTTGTTTATTGTGTAAAATGTACTGTCAATTCCGTTTAATACTGAACGGAACAGTCTCTGTCAGTCATCATATTAAACCCGCCTCATACTAGATAAAGGATTGTTATTGGCTCGGCTAAATACCTGTAACAACGAAATTAGTCTGAATGGGAGAGGGGCCCGACGTATGTGCCAGAGCAAAAAAAAACAAAAGACATAAGCTTGCAGATTCGTGTGATTCCCAGGCTAGAAAAAAAATGTATAATGATCACGAAATATAAATTGAATTCCCAACCACCTACAACCCTTGCTGCTGCTGCTCAGCTGTCCAAGCCCACACAGCAGCAGTAGGGTAGACCAGGGATCATTGTAACACTTTTGTCTCAGCACGTATAACTCGCTGAATTTTTGTGTTAGAGCTCTCAAATTTTGACACGAAGTACCCTTATTTGTCTACTACAAATATCAATGTTCCAACTTCCAGCTATATAATTCATTAATTGATGTCAAATACAAGGAGTTCCATTGTTACAACCGGCCCCACTGCCAGGGCAATGTTGTAACACAACCTGGAGTAGCCTAAGTTATAACAAAGTTTGCTGCGCACGTGTCAACACTTCAACAATTTCCTGTGGTTCGCCCACAAAAAAAACTCACCAGTGACATTTAAATCACTTCTAAATGACTAGATAAGATAATGAGATAATGAGGTGTTGCTGATACTTTTAAAACTGAGATCTAAACAAAGAGCAGTGTCAATATGTTTGTATCTGCCCTTGACATTGGTGCTGATACTTTTTATACTTTCAGTTTTTTACTTTCTTGTAGTATCTGCTCAATGTCTAATGGCAGATAAAGACTTCTTGGGCAACATACCTTACTGTCTTTCCCTGCCTGTGCCTTTAGTACAACAGTATCAGTTCTCATCAAAATATAAACTTGGTCCAAAAGAATACTACCTGAAAATAAGTGTTTTGACTGTAAAATCTGCAAAGGTCTTCACACAGCTCTGAAATGTCACATGTAAAGTGAGAAACAAAGTGGTCACACATTAAATTGATCACATGACTCAGAGGACATCCCTTCTTGGTGAAAGTGATGCTGTTACAACCGCCCCCGGTCTCCCACAACAATACACAAAAAGTTTAGGTATAAACAAACGTCCCACTACTGACATTTTGATTTGAGAACCACTGGTTTATTGACGAATGTAGCCAAGCAATCCTGCCCGGAAACACCCAAAAAAAAGAGAAATTTACTCACCTGACCTCAACCCCGAATGGTTTGGACCCCAGACCTTGTCAACTTCTAGAAACGTTTTCATAGTTTGTTGAATGAATCAAAAGGAGGCCAAGAAACTACATGTTGTTTAGGTTTAGAACACCTTTTAGATGCATTTTTAGATTGTTTGCACCAATGAAGTTAATATAGTATATACACTGTTTATTATGCTTGACAAATGATCCCATTTGGAAATCCTGTTGTTTGTAGATAAACACTGTGTGTATTTTTCTTCTAAACAAAGACCAGAACACTGTTGATGTCACGGGGAATAGCAGGTAAACAGGGGTAGGACCCTGACAGTTGCACTCAAAGCCTTTAGACATGATGCGGACTTGCACTTTGCGACTCACGAGCATCTCTGGTCTTTTCAATAAATTGTGTTAACTTATTTTTCCAGGTAGGGACTGAGCAAACTATAAAAGTCTGTATTAGTTCATCGCATGTTGTTATATTGTTAAAACTCTCTTTAAGAAGTCGAAGATGATAACAGAGATTCCTCGACTCACTACAAGATGGAATCCGTGGCGAGCATGCAGATATTTCGCAACTCTCTCTCTCTCTCTCCACTGAGTCCTGGCTGTGCCGCTCTGCTGGGCTGGCACAGACGCCTGTGATCCATCATTACCAGCCACAGCCAATGCAGAGTCACCTCAGCCCCACACTTCTCCACAGGCTGTCTGCTAATTAGGAGGAGCAGAGAGTTGTGAAGTAGCTGCGGTGTAATAACATCTACAAGTTATGCATGCGTGCCCAACATGGAGCAGTGATATTTTAGATTTAGCTCAGTGAGGGGATGTTTAAATATGCCCTTATATCAAAAGTTTTTGTCCTAAAATGAGATAACTTCCAGTGGAAAAAGCACAAAATTAAAATGAAATGTAAAAGTTGAGGCCGAGAGAGAACTTGAGCTGAAAGTTAAGGACGTGATGACACATAATTTTCATCTTTGGGGGGCCAAGCACCAGTAGGTATAAGACAGCACTTCATATGTAAAATTGCACAGTTCAACACCACGAGGCTGTGTTTTTGCATGACGCCGGGGTACAGGCTCCATCTCAACAAACCACCTGCCAGACATCCATTTATTTTTCCACGGAGCAGAGAAATGTCAGTAAATGTTGATGGCTGCTTTCAGGTGCTCTTTGGCGCTACATCGCCTGCATCGCCCACATACTGGCGTTACCACATGTCCCACCAATCGCTGAAATGCCAACCGGTGCTATGCCTGGCAGCTGGTTCCTGTTGGCTGTTTGACAGTTTCATGATGATTTTGGTAGCTCGCGGGATGCTGTGCAGGAATTCTTGGTCCCGAGCCAATCTTTGAAAGCCACAGATGTACAAGTGAGGAAGAGCAGGGCTGACAACTCATATTTGGTGCTCCTTGGATTTTATTAAATCATGTTTCAATACACAAAAGGGTCTTTGTAAATGTTGTAATTCAATAAACTCCTGGGGGAAAATACAAGCTGACAGCATTTCTATTCATTTACTAGCATTTAGCACTCGGAGAAAGTGTGTGTGACTATTAGCCAGGATAAAAGAAATATAGGAGTCCATTTGCAAGGTTTCTGTGCTCAGTGAGTTGTTAACATTAGATTCATTAAATAAAACACATATGAAAACTTTGAGCCCGGTCTCCAAACTACTTAAAAAAACCTTATGGGTTGACAAATAAATATAAAGTAAGTTTGGACATGTGGTTTACTAGACGGCTGTTTCCCAATGGCCAGCCTGTGATGCTCCGATCTATTTTACATTATTTTGATCTGCCTTGATGTGATTTGGAGCTGAAACAATTACTTGATTAATTAATTTGTCACTAGCAACAATTGTACTAATCGAATAGTTGTTTTTTAAGTGAAAAATACCAAATTTCAGACTTTCCAGCTTCTCAAATGTAAATATTTGCTGTATCCAGAATTGCTAAGTCACAGGCAAATGGACATGCCTTCAAGAATATTTAGTTTTCTTAGTCTTTTATGATAGTAAACCAAAGATATTTGAGCTTTTGACTGTTGGTCAAACAAAACAAGCTGTTCCAGTATGTCGGCTTGGGCTTTAGGATATCTGAACTATGAAAAGTATCACATACCTACATCAACACTCGGTATCTCAATAGTTTATTTTTGTTATTGCGTGTTTGCGCGCTCTACCCTGAGATCCCTCTTGAAATTATTAGTTGTTTCCATTTTCATTTCGGGAGCCCTTCCTCAGGCCGACTGCCACACCAGTCATTTATTTTTAAAACTTGTATTAAAGGCCACCAGCTTTATTGAAAAGTGTCTGTTTCATTTTCACACAGATTTTCCCAGAGGGGGATCAGATATCTGTCGGAAGCAGGGCCAGACAACGAAGCCCCCCCCCCACACACACACCCCAGCCCCCCTCCCCCCCACCATTCGTGACCCCGTGAGGTTGAGATTTTAACCGACCCCGACCCCCCGCCTCTTTTTTCCAGCAGCGACACATGAGCTGATGAGTCCTTTCGATCATTGGCTTCAGATCAATTTTACTGTGTTCGGAGTGATTTTGTTTTACCAGTCCGTTTCGCAGCTCCCCAATTTCCTGTTGTGATCAAGTGCCCACTTCAGCTTGAAATGCCTCAGATCAAAGACTAATGAATAAAAGCTGGCTGAGCTAATTTCCAGACATTTTCATTTGAAGGACTAAAAAGGTGTAAGTGCTGTGTGGATAAATAATCTCTTTGAAAGAGATTAACTCAAAGAGATACTTCAAAGGGTTATCTCTTGCTACACAGATTTGTGCTTTTGTCTACAGGTCCCACAGACTGTACGGGATGTTTTTCTGTTTTTCAAGAGGGGGCTATGACCTGGGCACTGCCTACAAAATACGACTCAATATATGTACATTTCTCCAGCCATTTTTTGATTCTGTCTTTAGTCCTCTCCCCAAATCTAATCTCCACTCCTACGGTTTTAGAAATAAGTTAATTTCAGACTGACAAAATTGTTATGAGAATGAGAGTCAGCGGATTGATTGAAAGGGCAATAAGGGCCGATCAATGAGCAGATGAGTGCCGGACAGCTCCACAGCATATGACTCCCCGAGGCAGGTTTGGCTTCGATTCGGATAACACCCTCTCATTTAGTCTTTGGGATGGTTACCCTCAGCTGGGACTCTTTTTAGCTCTCGATTTTGGTTGCAGAGATCTGATAGTGGGTCGGCAACGCTCGGCTCCACATGAACTGTACGAATCAGTGCTGTGCAGTTATTCTGTGGCTGAGATTCAAACATAACCGGGCCACGGTGGGGAATGAAAAAGGGACACCTATTCCTCCTTGCACAGGTTAAGGATTTTTCCTTATCAAGGTAACACAAAAAAAAAGACATTTAAGATAACCACAGAGGCACTGGTCAAGAGGGACTGCCCAGAGGGCCCTTGGGTTTACCAGAGGGGCATTTAGGGGGAAATGTTGGTCAGCCAAAGGGGTGCTTGGGCTGAATAAAAGGGACATTTGGGTTGATCAGAAGGCAGGCAAAGATGCCCTTTGGTTAACCAGAGGTTGCGACACACTACGACGAAGACACGCGCCGGGTATAGGAAGGCTGCAAAAACAGGGGCACTTCCTCCCACCATCATCCTGGGTGCACGCCACTGGTATTAATGTACAAATCTGGTGAGCACCTCCCACCACCAACATAGCCAGCATTCCAGTGTCAGCAGCCCTCAGTCTGAATGACTTTAAGCAGGGCAGGCTCCACGGGTCACAGACATTACTTACCTACATGCAGGGAAACATCCCTATGAAAACATCGAGGGAGAGACCTTTTTTTTCCCCATAAAAACTTGAGAGGTGTGTGCGTGCGCGGCTTTGTGTGAGCTCACACACACTGTCAGGCTTTTGTGTGCACGTGTGAGTTTGCGTATTTGTGTTTGCAGAGGTCATGTATACAAAAAGAGTTCAACCAGGTGCCACACACAGACCTACAAGTGCAGATTCGACAGGAATAACTCAGACCTCCCACGTCTTGCTGGGTCTGAGTCCGCCTGTCATCGTACATCTTCCTCACACCCCTCCTCTCTCAACTCCTATTTCACCTTAATTTGTATATTTTTCACCACGGCCAAATCTTTTTTATTGGAGGCTATTCCTCGTCTAACCTCAACATGTACGTCCTGTACGGGGCTGCAGGCGAGGCCAGCTGGGAAGGTTCACACTGAGGTTTTCGACAGAGCGATGAAGAAGGAAAGACAGAGGAATAAACCGCTCCCTTGGGGGAGAGATAAACATTTACTTTTCCATGAGGAGATGGCGATAGCATTACAAGCAGTCTGAAAACCAGGGGAAGAGAAAAGAGGTGAAAGTAAAAGGAAGTTAAATGGACAGTGAGAGTAGAGGAGATAGATACAGATTGATGGGTCATATACTTCCCTTTCTAAATCACAATTTATTCCAATAACAGTGGCTGACCTCGGTACTTTTTCTTCTAAAAATCTTTTGAAACCTTTTGGCTAGAACAGAAGGGTTTGGAGAATGTTAAGTGACCAAAACCACAACCAGGCATTAATCTGCAATGCAGACAGGTTACCAGAACACACTGTGTTCTGCTGGACGTGGGTTTTGAGGGAGGGAGGAGAGGCACAGCAAGCTTTGATTTGTTGTCAATGGAAAATTGAAATAGCAGCCAAGCCTGATCTCCCAAAAAATTGCATTTGTAGGAAAAATATTGCAATGTTTGGATCTGATATGGACCAAAACCTCTGGCCTGTAGAAACTTAACCAGAGCAGATAGAGTAGCCTCACTCTATCCTTGACATTTAACATAAAGTTAGTCAATGAGCTGTCACTGTTACATCTACAGATGTATTAATAGATCAATATTTAATGGCTAAGGTAGGTATAAAGATGTTGATTATGGCTGTAAACTAAAATGTGGTGATGTAATCTGTTCATTTCAAAATGGAAGGAAGTGATAATGAATCAACACACTGCTTCAGTCACGCTCAAACTCA